>CP098260.1:4820244-7230366 GCA_029635245.1 Nannizziopsis arthrosporioides | reverse complement strand
CTAACCCTAACCCTAACCCTAACCCTAACCCTAACCCTAACCCTAACCCTAACCCTAACCCTAACCCTAACCCTAACCCTAACCCTAACCCTAACCCTAACCCTAACCCTAACCCTACTAACCCTAACCCTAACCCTAACCCTAACCCTAACCCTAACCCTAACCCTAACCCTACTAACCCTACTACTACTACTACTACTACTAATCTTCGCGAGGATTCTATGTGAGTATTCCTTCAGTCTTGCAGACTGCGAGAGTTGGTTGCGAGGCGCGCTTTCCTCTTCCCCCCTCAAGGAATCTGCTGTTGTTTGCTCAGGCCCTTCAGGTGTTTGCAATATGTTGATGCACTTAAGGGAAAGCATGGATCATAACTAGCTTGCGGCCTCGCTCACTTATATAGCCTGGAACCCCCCGGACCCCTGGGGGTGTCCCTGTAATAGGAAGATGCCTCTCGCGTACTAATCTAGGGGTTGTTCCAGCTAGTGTACACGGTGAGGAGGCAGATGGTGGTTGTAAGAAGGAGAGGATCCTGAGGATCCGGGGGAGAGACTATATGATGTAGCCGGAGAGGCCACCGTGGCCACTAGTACGTATATGGAAGGTGAGGATAGTAGGAAGGTGCGGAGGATGCCGAAGGAGCCATGGTAGTACCGTAGTACGTACCCCTAACAGTCCCAGAGCTGTAGGCCAGTTCCTTACATTCACATCCCCTGCTCACACTCTTATTTATTATATTTAGAAAATGAAAAATATATTATTTAAATGCTCTGAATCTCCTCTTTTAAATGATATAAAAATTATTTTCAATTTCCTTCATTTTGTATTTGAGATGAAGGGTGAATTATATCTGTAGAATTGGGGTTAGAGTTGTAGGTAGGGTTATATCAGAGTTCATGAGTTTGATAATCTGTTATCTAAAGAACATGTTTTCTATTATGTAAGAAATTAAATCTAGAGTTCAAGTGTCTGATAGTTCAGAAAGAGCCACCCCTGGGGATTCAGAGAATTCCAGACTATATAAGTAAGTGCAGGCACAAGTTAGTAGCTTGTAAATCTAGTCTTTTTACCTGTGGTGTAGTGGTAAAAGCTCTGGTCCCAGAACTCTCTGACAAATGTCATCATATGTAGCATCTCTTAGTAAATAGCCAAAGAATATAGAATAACAAAACTACCTAGTTTGCCTTCAGGTCTTTCCACCAAGCAACATGGTCCTCTCGAATGGAGTTGCTTCCACAATGAATCTCGCCTCCTCCCAAATGAAAATGTTGATCATCCAAAAAGTCTACAGTGTACCCAATAGACTGGTAGACTTCTCTTGCGGCAACCTCAAAAATATCCTTCCCGTCAACAATAGGTCCATATGGTTTAGGGCTGAGATAATGGGAATTGCTGAGCACCACTCCATTGGCTATGGCTGGAAAAAATGCCCCAGCATTACCGTCGCTGCCGGAACGGTCTTCAGGGTTCGGTTCAGTCTCATTCTGCGGACTTTTCACCGACTTGGTTGTTAAGCTCCTTCTCTTTCTCCCATCTCCACCCCCCATGGATAATTCGTCGTCGGCAGGAATGTCCTGAATGACATCTTCACCGCCGATCATGTCAAAGACCTCCTGTGTCTTGTTGGATTTGAGGGCTGATGGAGCCCAATAGAGGGCCGGGACCGGTGTAATTTCCTCATCGCGAAGGCCGGTTGCGTTTTTGAGAATATCGAGATTTTCTCGAATATGCTTAGCACATTCAGCGTTGAAGTCATGAAATGACTTTGCTTTCAGTACACTTGAGATGGTGTGGTTCATTTTCTTCCATTTGGCGGAAGTGATGAGCGCTTCCCCATGTCCAGCTGCTTCTGCCTTGCGCAAAATTTCAAATGCGGGCTCGACAGCACCGTACGTCAAACGCCAACCACGGGAATTATTAGCTGGAAGGAAGGACAAAAACTCGTCCACATGCTTCACGCTTAGCCACCCAGTTTTGAGCTCTAGGGGAGCCTGAATTTCTTGGGCACCAAGGTAGTCCAACATATGTGGCTTATCGTCGTCAGTTATACCCATGATCACCCGTCCGGCAGGATAATTTTTGCCGGCATGTTGATAAGGCGGAATTGCTTCGAGATTTCCCATGGAGTTGATGGTATCATACTTTTCATCCCTATAGTCTTGAACGGCACCTACTCCAGTATTACGAAATTGCGTAAACACTAGTCGGCCAGAATCACGCGCTGGCTGAGAAGAACGAATATTGATCCGTAGTGATATCGTTCCATTCGGGCCCGGCATGCTAGTGAATCCCGGCTCGTAAAAGTCCTGTGCCCAGATATCTTGGGTGTTAGCAACAAGAACCGGAGCAGGAATGCCTGCCCTTCTAGAGCTATCGTCCACGCCCTTATAAAATACTTTGTACCAGGGCGTTTCGGTTTCGTTGGGGCTGCTTCTGACAATTTGCTGGGCGAGCTGAAGATGATGATGCGTAAGAACTGGAGCCACACGGAATCTAACACGGCTTTCTGATTTTCGGCCCTTATCCTCAACAGTGAAATGGACGGTGGCCCGACCGTCCCATTTCTTCGGACGACGGGTATCTCTAGCATCAATTCCGAGTTTGAGGCCATCCTTGAGGTCCGTTGGTGAAAACGTCGTATTCTCATAAACGAATTCCCACTCGGTTCCCTTTTGCCTGAAGAGACGCACATTAGCACGAGCACCGTCGCCGGAAACTGAAAGATAGCCACGCGCCGATGGGCTTAGTTGGGTAATCGGAGCTGTAAGAATCGGAGCCATGTATTGAGGAGCGCGCTGTATATCATCTGACGCATCATTGCAGGTATTGAAGATATCTTCTATCGTTAGATTGCCGTGAAGATTGTCAGGGACGTTTTGGAACTTGGGCATCTTCGAGCAGCGGCGGTCCGTGTCACCAATATTGGCAAGAAAAATGGCCTCAGAGTTAGGGTCACTCTCTCCATGCATGTCGACTTTGCCATCATGGTTTGTGTCCGCACGGATATCCGCCTTGAAGGCAATCGAAGGATGGCTTAGGGCTAGAATTCTTGTCAGCCAAGCTTGCCTTGTAAATAGTTGCCTCAAACTAACCTAACACTCCAAGCGCAAGAATAGGCCCTTTCATGGTGAAAATCTTGAGCCGATGCCAACAATATGCCTATGATAAGAGAGCTGCGAACAAGGCAATACAGAGGCTGATTGCCAATTCTCTGTCAAATGCAAAGTACTGTCTAATGCAAAGTCATCTCCAGGGTATCAAGGGGTATTCGGGATTCTATATGTAGTACTCCGTACTCATCCGGGAGAAGTGCTTCTGTCGAGCACATCTCTCATATCTTGGTTTGCACTGCCACGAGCTGTCGAAAGAGGCCACGCGTAACTTTTCTCATATTTTGACTCAGTATTTGCCAGCGGCTGGCATCGTTCCAGTGAGGAGTTTGTGAATGCCATCTTAGTGAGAGTGGGTTATTGCTGTCCGCGTAACGCTTGCAGTGCGTGCCGCTGCCCAGAAGCGGGATGGGTTAGTAGGTTTTGATCGTCGCCAGGTCGATCGAGGCGAGTAGATGAGTGGACAGACCTGCGGAGAAGGATTATTGAAACGTAAGTATTTGAGAAAACGGGGCTAGTTAGAGGAGCCTGGGAGCTAGTTAGCCGGTCTGGATTAATTGATTATCATCTCCAGTGTCAGATCACGACGATTATTGGCAATTGGGCTTAGGTGGTTATAGCAGGCGTCGGCTCGTGATATGATTACCGACCTGAAACATCAAGCACAGATCTTGCAACTTTGGAGCTGGTAATTTGGATTGAGTGAGTTAATTATCATGGTCTTGTATGGTGTAGATCTGATGCTGGATACAGTCTTGGATGGATGACTAAGGCGATTAACTAGTGCTAGTTAAGGGGTCCATCCTGTGCTTTTAAGTTACCTGGTGTCCGAGGTTAGGAGGCCGGTGTGACCAGAGTGACCTCGCTTAGGTGGCTTAGTCAGCACACGATCACCGTATTTAGTACCTGTACACACATATTCTTAGATAGCCAGATTCATCTACATCATTGTGTACAGGTACCTCTTGTCTTAGTGCATACCATTAGTCATATTGTTGATGCTGTCTCCTCATTCCTGGCCTTCGACACCTGGGCAATAAAACTTCTAATCGTACGACGAGATGGGACTATGAAGCTCCAATGTATGTGCAATCGTAGGCAATACACAGCGGCTTTGGAATCCTTTTGATGCAAGACGCGTAATGGCTATATTGTAGCTAATCACCTAGTTAGTTAATTACTTACCTCACAGTGCTCCGTACAGAGTGACTAACTATACGACGATGCAATGAAACAGCTCATTTACCCGATCGCTTGGCGCAGGGAGCTGCCCTGGATTGCGCTCTGTGCTCTGCGCTCGAGGCAGATTTGGGCGATCACTACGCGTCGCGTGCAACTTCACGGCGCTTCTGGAGCCGCTACTGGCTTGGCGTGGAGAAAAAGGACGTGCGAGACCACGTGCTGACTAAGCCATTTACGCAGTTGGTCGAGCTGAGCCCCAACCCAACCTCCAACCTCCAGCAACCCGCAGCAACAGGATGCATGCTTTGTGGGGATCGGAAGAGAGCACTTTGCGGCCCAGCCAGTCGCCCACAGATGTCTACAGAGCTCCGGAAGGAACAAGAGACATACGATGACATGTGAAGGATTGATAGATTGGCACCCGAGACTACCCGAGAAAGGTCCCTTCATGGTGCGCAAGCTACAACAATTCAATCAACAAATCCGCCGCACCGACGGACTCGCTGATAAACAAAAAGCCGGAGACTCTTGGAACCTGTCTGAACGTGAACGCGAGCGCACCACTGAAGCACCCCGTGACTGAAAGCAAGACACTGCTACCGCCCAAATCCGGGTCCTAGGGTAGACGAGGACTAACAGCAGTTCATATGGCAGCAGCACCACGCAGTATTGCCCAGCAGTAGCACCCCTCCTACGTCCCAGCAATCATACCTGTAGTCGGACTTGGATTACCGCAACAAGAGGCGGATTTGCGGAAATCATTCAGGATCGTACCGGCACCACACTAAATCACGTTTACGGTGGGAGAATAAAAATGGATCGTTATGATATACATACATACACCATTCCGGGGCGTATTAAAGTTTCCCCACCACAAATTTGCAACAATATTGGGGGAAACGTCATCGTTTCCTCCCTGCGAGTTCTTGTCTTTGCAATCCAGGACAACGGGACTTGTCACTCCGATTCTAGCGAATCTCTCGTGAGCATTGCATTCGACTTCCTACCTGGTAGCGATAAAAAAGAGAAGTGTTTGAACGAAGGACTTCATCGTGCAACCTTGCTTTGCGTTGGTCTGTGAATCAGCTGATACCCTTCTAGTTTAAGCTCGCTCTAGGGCTTTTTTGGACGATGGGAAGATTTATATGGCCTTCATCCCAGCTTTAAATCCTCGGTTCTGTGACTATGGGCTGTCTGAAGATATAAAGGCTATGTAGTCCAAAGCAGGACTTTGGCACGAAAACGCCATTCCACGGAGGTACATACAGATCGCCATTGATCAAGTCTGGCTCCTGCTCCCAAATTCTTAGATGATGACAAACTGCATAACGGTGATTATAACCGGGCTGATGTTGAAGGGTCGCAGAAGATCAAATGTTCCCCAGCATCATCTTAGCGTGGGAAAATATAATATCCTTCGTCTTACCAACCGATTCGATATCCTCAGGAATTGCATAAGATGAGCACTACTTCGAGGCATATATTTTTATAACCAGTATAACCACCCCAATTCGAATGCTCAATCGAAAATATTCATGGATAAAGCTGCCCATTCATGGTTTTTTCATAAAGAGGAGTTTTCCATGGTCATTTGTCAAGCGCACGCTAACGAGCGGGACGGGCCGATGTGTTCCAAATCATCTGAGGGCCTCGGTTTTTTAAAAAGGAGCTTCTAGCCGTCATGACTAGGTCATCCGAAAAACACTACCTACGGCTGCAGATTATCTGAGATTACGTCGGGTTCTCCTCAATGAAGTGAAATACGAGAATACCTTCACCCTGCGAAGCGATCTTGTCATAAGTGATCATTAAGAGTGCAAACACTCTAATAGTCTCTATCGCTTCGTCTCCCGAGTGCCTCGTTAGTGCGTTTTTCTGCTTGCGCGGTGAAGATCCAAAGTCGGTACCACTTGTTACGGACGTGAGGGAAGGCTCGTGGTGATCTTAACGTCCATTGCTTTTTCTTTCTTTTTCTTTCTTTTTCTTTTTTTTTTTTTTTTTTTTTTTTTTTTTTGGTACTCAAGCCCAAATTCAATCCCTGACCTCTGGATCAATGATTGGGGGTTCGTTCAGGAAATACGTAAGGTCTGAAAGCATTCGCAAGTGAAATCAAAAGGTCGATACTCCCTCACGACTTTCATCTGCAAGTAAAGGGCATAGTTAGATCTTTCCATTACACACGGTTGAGAAGTTACGGTGGTACAGGGTATACGAAGTACTGCCCAAATTTACGCACGCGATTCCATTCTACTGAGGCTTACTGGCATATCATTCGTCTGAGCCAGGCCCAGCTTTGAATCCGTGTCTATATCGTGCAGGAACTTCGATGCACCCGCCCAACGAAAACATCACCATAATGAAAAATCACAAAGGGAGAAAGAGCAGGCGAAAATAGGCTCGCAGTATGACCACGCCTCCATGGTAAGCTGAACCCCTAAGGAGGGCTAAGTGTAGCCTCAAAGGGGTGTCTCAGGAGCTCGGTTTGTTGTTCGTGGACGTTTACTGCCAGATTCCGAACCTGTCGATGGCCGTTGTTTCCGTGGCTTGGGGTCTGTTTGATCGATTGATGACAATCTTGTTGGCTTGGTGTTTATCAAGATAGGCTCGCATGGGAGTTTGTTTAGCCTCCATGGATATGCAGCCTGGGAAACGAAATGTATCATAACTGGAGCCAAGAGATCTGCCACATTTTGAAACTGCGGATGGGTGCGAAGCTCATCAAGGTGCCACGCAGCGTACATCCCAATCCATCGATACATCCAGTCGCTAGTTGGAAGACTTGAAGCTACCAAGTCGAAGAGGGGAATCGCATTTTCTTGCAATTGCGGCCCCCGCAAGAAGTCTGTGGCAGCACAGAGAGTTATAGCAAAGCTCTCCCAGCAGATCAATTCCAGTACAGGAATGTGATATATGTGAGCAAAAATATAGAGTCGCATATAACGAGTAATTTGTTGGGAACTCCAAGACAGTCACACCGACCAGTATAAGCCCATAAGACAAACCCTTGCAGGGTTTTGTCGTCGGTGTTTTGAAACTCGTATTTTGCCTCCGATGCTTCTCTGAACTGCTTGTCAAATCCAAGCAGAAGAGTCAGTTTCTCTGGCTATAATATTTCACGCAAATCGCGAAAAGACCTCAAGGTATATATAGAGCGAAAATAGCAGGAGAAATGTTACACTAGCTGCTAAAGGAAAGTGGTCTTGATATATGGGAAAAAATTCAGGTGGAAATAGAAGAGAACTGAGAAAGTGATAGAAAGACAGAGGAAAGAAGAGTGAAATGACCATTCCTCTTTTTCAACGAATTACCCAAATAACCAAATATATATAACTACTTCTGAAACTTCATTCGTATAAATCCCTTCAAATGTTTGACACTGCTTGAATATCGAATAGCTAATCCAGCATGTTTGTGCGAAAGGGACTTTGTTCTTATGTAGAAAATGGTATCCGTATCAGTATTCAATTGGGTATTCCATTTGTATAGTATATTTCACTATTCATGATACTGCTCTTTAAATTCAGCACTGCCGACTCAAAGCGAAGTTTGGGTGATCCCCATTCCAAGCATTACGTTGAGGGCCATCAGGTACATGTTCGAACGCGGCGAGGGCCATATGAGGCCATATTGAATCAAAATCTGATTTCTCTCGAATCTCACTGATGTTGACTAGGATGTACGTATGTATGTACAGTACATACATACATTCCAAGCCATCGGTAGAGCTGATCGGTATAAGACGCTCAAAAGCCGGTTCAAACACAGGCTTCGCGCATGTAGACAATCCCCAATCAGAGGGCCAGCCGTTCGAATAACGAGTTCCCGTCACCCGAAGACATTCAGCAAAATTGTCTGCGCTGAGAGTCACCAACCCGGAAATACCGTAAAAAATGGCAAAAATGTATAGCTTCAAAATTTCCATAAGATGCTTAGCGTAATCTTGCGTTTCGACTTCGTAGTCGCCACGGTATGCCCCCTCTACAAACCTTTTCACGGTGAGCACGTCGGTTTCCTTGAATGAGCCTAAGAAGGTCGCCGAGATTTTGCCTTGTTACATGGCTTAGTTATGGCGTGGAGAGCTTGTGCAAGGGAATGGAGTACCAATAGCAGTGGGCAACAAAAAAGTGATCCTTTGAAGATCGATCGTGGTTATTTCACTGTAGTAATGGGTATACTGTGATGATGCTAGCTTTTAGCGGTTGCATCAAGGCCAATGAATGATAATCACTCCACGCGAATGGTTCAGCCCGACAATCACAAAATTAATACGAAGGTTGCAGTACTTATTAGGCGAGATATTTGGTATGACTTCTTTTGCCTGCAGAAAAAAGGGCTTCCCTTAGAGCATAAGATGACCATAGCATCAAGGTCAAATTTGGTCCTCATCGGATACGACCACAAGCTTATCGGCATTCATATCGGCTAAATTCAGTGGGGGACATATTCAGCAATTTGGAACCTTAATTGGAGTGTTGTCGGCGTTCCACAGCAAGACGACATTAGGCCGAACATATCTTACGATAGTGGGAGCCAATTTTTCAGTCACGTACTGAAACTCAGGGTGATTCCGAAGGTCTGGGGTCTTGTTTGCAACATATGTTCCGATCCAGTTGTGTACCGGGTCCGTCTCAGGAAGGCTCGAAAAAGCCAGGGTGAACATAGATACGGCGAATTTCTTGAGATTCGGCTCTGCCATGCTTAGAGATGCCAACGAGCGTATTTGGTAGATGTGGGCGAAGATATAAATCTCTAGGTTCCAAATTACCCGCTCTTTGACATCGGTGCTGATCACGTAGTTCCCAGTGTATGCCCATTCAATGAAGGATCCGAGAGTGCGATGGGGAGTGTCCTGAACGGTATATGTGTCCTCAGTTCCCTCTTTGAAGTTTCCCGACATAGCTGAGTAAAGAACCTCACAACTCTCCCGGAGGACTCCTCGGTGAATCAGATAATCAACCTTCAACTCGGTGGCATGAAGTTTTAGGATTGCCGTAGTATAGACACTAGATTGAAGAATGTCAGTGGACACTTCATGTTGATCACTATGATCTCATAATACCTTGGGCCATCATTATAACTGGAGTCGGGTCTGTTGTGTCTGTTGGATCTTTTGGATCTTTCGCGTCTCCCGAAATCATTGCCAAATACGAGCGAAACACGTCGACGAGCAATAAAATGTACGGATCACCTTGGAGCGGCGGCTTGCTTGGGGAGCTGGAAGCGAGGGAGGAGAATCCTAGTATGCAAATCTTTCATAGGTGCCAATTGATAAGCAGAAAGCAAGAGGAAGGGCTAAAAAGGTCCAAGACGCGAGGCGCTTCAGGGAAAGTTCCTCATTGGGACGGAAAATGCCGACTGCGCTTTCAAATTGGATGACCCGGCGCTCTCCGAGCCATATTGGAGGAGCAGCCTTATTGAAGACAGAGCTGCACAGGTCTTGTTCCACCCATCGCACAGAGCGTAGATTCTCATGATGGATTCAGGGTATCAGAGGACTTCACACAGAGGAGACAGACATCCATTCTGCCTTTGTAAATTGTCGATGGGTTTGGAGGCTTGACGTTGGGGTTGGCCGAAGCGGGTTTAGCTCGCCCAGGGGCATCTTATGTCATACATTACTAATGCATCCTGTTCTCAAATTGCGATCGGAGACCAGGCGAGCAGACGGAAGAGCAACATGAGAACGGAAATAATAATTCCTTTATTCTTGCATCGTACAATCATAATCATGAACTAATAACTAGAGGACTGAGCAATGAGTCAGGAAAAACGAACAAAAGAACAAAGGCAACGTTCAGAGAAAAGAAAAGTCCGTTGAGTCGGCCCAACTCTATGTTGAATATCCCTGTTCCGTCCACACCGGCTTCCCCTCCCCAGCAGCCTCAAGTCAAACAAAGATCTCTCGGGTTCATTGCTCGCCGCTCGGGCCTTTTCGAATCTTGGCTTCGAAGCTTAAATAATTAGGCACTAGGAAGAATCAAGACTGGCTGCAGTTCGACCTACCGAGTATTGCTCGCCTAGTGAGCCTCGCAGTGGACGATGATGCGGTCACCACCGCCGCAGGTCTTGACGGGGGCATGGATGTGGCATTGCGGAGGAGTACCGTTGCAGCAGAACTGGCAGTTACCGGGCTCCTGGGTGCAGCCTGTGGGAGCTATGCAGGCACGGTCCTCGAGGGGAGACGTAGGGAGGGCGGAAGCCGCAAGAAAGAGCGAGGAAAGGATGGCGAGAGTTGGGAACTTCATCTTGACGGTGGAAGAAAAAAGATATGTTTGAGTGGGCCTGGTTGACTGATTGATTGTATGTTGTGCTGACAGGATGTCTCGCCCAACACGTCCTCCAGGCCGTTTATATACCTTTTCTTCTGGCCTACGCGCTTCTCCTCTTGACTTCAGCTTCCGCTCGTGAAGCTGTGCAAGTGAGGACCCCAATGGCACCTGCATGCCTCCATTGTCCTCAACGTCCTCTACCTGGCTGGCATGGCCAAGATGGGTAGGATGGTGATGAAGTCTGGATGGATGTTTGATGGCTCTGCAAACATCTGCTCGGCGTCCAAAACGTCCAGGGTCCCTCCGTGGGGACCTTCGGAGAATTTCTCGAGCTTTCGTATTTGCTTTTTTTCTTTTTTGCTTTTTTATTTCCCTTTATGTCATTCTACTACTACTACTGCTACTGGTCGGTGCGGGAGACCAGACAGGGCTGGTTGATTATTACCTTTTTCGGGCGTTTGTTTTCTTTTTCTCCGTCGGGCCACGAGGAGTGCCTTCCCTGATAAGTTTCTGCTTGTTTCCGTGTTTACCTCTTGTTTCGATCGTGCCTTCCTCTTTCTGCTCTTTTCTCGCTTAAGCCGCCGCGGAAGGTCCTCAAAAAGTCGCTCTTTCCTGAACTTCCCGCGCGGGATGACGGGTCTTGGCAACTTTATTCTCCGCGCGCCAAGACGTCCCGCCCCTCCGGAAAAGGAACGTCGAGCGAATGAAGTTCATTATTCGTGATATCCGGCTCGCTCCGCGAGAGAAGACCAACAGGCTCCAAAGGTGCTTCTCGCACTTTGCTCCAAGGTGCCTCCGACTATTGACCAGGATTTCGGTCTTCCCTTTGGGCGTTGGTGGCGGGCTTCGCTTTGTTGCGTCACTGGCGTGTCCGCCTGCACGGGAGACAAATGATATGATCACAAAGCGAGCAACGTCAAAGCCATGCGAGGGCCGACAAGCAACACCCTTGCGGCGAGGAGGGTACTCGCGAAGGGTACTCGCGCAGACATAAATACGCCTGGCCACGCCGTACCACCTCCTTCCAGTGGACCAGAGAGTTTCTTCGCTTCGTCTCTTGCTGCACTCCCTCGCTATCCGCAAGCATGTACGTCAAGCGTTGGACAGCCGTCTCCGCCGTCGCCGCCCTTCATGGCCGAGCGATGGCATTGCCAGCTGGAGGCGTGCCGTCGTCAATCCCTGGCCAGTCCTGCTCGTTCGTGACCCCCTCGTCTTCCCATGTCTCCCCGTCCCGTTTCTTTCAATACCTCCCGCTTGTCATAACGATGCATTTGGCTGCAGTACCCCACTGCTAACGTTGTCTTCGCTCTCCAGCTTTCACATTGACCATTGGGACTGTACCTCATTCTGTACGACCACCACTTCATACTATGGTATCTCGACCACCGTCACCAACGTGGCCGAGTTCACAAGATCATTGGAGTCCAAGTACGGTTCTCTCTCTCGTCAGGGTGGTACCGAGATTCCCGTGTACACCACTATTCTCAGTTTCCCCGGAACCGGCGAAGTCTCTGCAAATGCTTACGTCGATGCCGCCATTCTCACTTCCGCTGGCTACCAGGTCATCTCCGGCCTAACCACCATCACTGAGCCCTGCAAACCCACTGCCACTTTGCCGCCTTCACCAACCGGCTCGCTATGCTCACCCCATATCGATCACTGTGAGTTTTTGCTTCTTCTGCTCGTATTACACATCGGCAAGACAAAGTCAGAGCACACTAACGCATTCTAGGGCATTGCGAGCCACTCCCAACCACGGGCTCCCCAACAGGCTCACCACCTCCCATCACAACCACCATTGCGCCCACTGCATCATGCACCCCTCATGACGACCATTGGCATTGCCCTCCTGGCGTCCCACAGCCCTCTACTCCTCCAGCCTCCAAGCCTTCATCTCCTGCTGTGGGTGAATGTACCCCCCATGACGACCACTGGCACTGCCCTCCAGGAGTCCCTGAACCGACTACCCCTCCAGGCGGCTCAAAACCCACAAGCAAACCACCAGTGGGCGAATGTACTCCTCATGACGACCACTGGCACTGTCCTCCAGGGGTTCCTGAACCGACTACTCCTCCAGGCGGCGCAAAACCTACAAGCAAACCTCCTGTTGGTGAATGCACTCCTCATGACGACCACTGGCACTGTCCTCCAGGGGTTCCTGAACCGACTACTCCTCCAGGCGGCTCAAAACCTACAAGCAAACCTCCTGTTGGTGAATGCACTCCTCATGACGACCACTGGCACTGTCCTCCAGGGGTTCCTGAACCTACTACCCCTCCTGGTGGGTCCAGACCAACAAGCAAGCCACCAGTGGGTGAATGTACTCCTCATGATGACCACTGGCACTGCCCGCCAGGGGTTCCTGAACCAACTACTCCTCCAGGCAGCTCAAAGCCCACAAGTAAGCCTTCAGCAGGCGAATGCACACCACATGATGATCATTGGCACTGCCCTCCTGGTGTACCTGAGCCCACAACTCCTCCTGCCAGTTCTAAACCTACTAGTCAAACGCCTCCAGGGGAATGCATCCCACATGATGACCACTGGCACTGCCCACCTGGTGTACCTCAACCTACCACCCTTCCTGGTGGCTCTAAGCCAACAGGCCAACCACCAGCTGAAGCATGCACGCCCCATGATGACCACTGGCATTGTCCTCCTGGAGTGCCTGAGCCCACCATGCCTCCGGGTGGCTCCAAGCCAACCGGCCATCCGCCGGCGGCTAGTGAATGCACACCTCATGATGATCATTGGCATTGCCCTCCAGGTGTCCCAGAGCCTGCCACTCCTCCTGGTGGAGCTAAACCAACAGGTAAACCCCCAGCAGCTGGCGAATGTACACCGCATGAAGATCATTGGCATTGCCCTCCAGGTGTCCCAGAGCCTGCCACTCCTCCTGGTGGAGCTAAACCAACAGGTAAACCCCCAGCAGCTGGCGAATGTACACCGCATGAAGATCATTGGCATTGCCCTCCAGGTGTCCCAGAGCCTGCCACTCCTCCTGGTGGAGCTAAACCAACAGGTAACCCCCCAGCAGCTGGCGAATGTACACCACACGAAGATCACTGGCATTGCCCCCCGGCGTTCCTCAACCAGCTACTCCTCCTCCAGGCGGTCTCAGCCCCTCCGCAAACGCACCAGCCGATGGCCAATGCACACCACACGATGACCATTGGCACTGCCCTCCAGGTGTCCCAGAGCCAGCCAGTCCTCCTCAGCAACGTCCGACGGGCAATTCAGGTTATCCTGGAGCGCCTCCATCTCAAAGCTGCACACCTCATGACGATCATTGGCATTGCCCTCCTGGTGTACCAACACCAGCTACCCCTCCGTCTCCGCCATCGCGTCCAACAAATGCCGCCGGCGGCCCTGGTGCTGCTCCTGCTGCCTCGGGTTGCACACCACATGATGATCACTGGCACTGCCCGCCTGGAGTTCCGACTCCGACAACTCCTCCAGCATCGCGGCCGACCGCTGTCCAACCTTCTCGGGCTCCATCTCAACCAGCCCTATTCCAAGGCGCTGCTCCATCGCTCAAGTTGCAAACAACCTTTGTTGCCGGTATTGCTATCACATGGGCTATTTTGTTGATGTAGTTGCGTCTTTGCTTTACTCTTCTAAAATTCTCACTTTGTTTATGCTGGTGTGTTTCCTTTCTCCAACATACCCGTGCCTGTCTGCAACCGGGAACTGAACGGAATGAGAAATACATATGATTAATCACAAGAAAAAATTTAATTTAAGTCTCAATAATCACAGGGGAATCGAACTATAAAAGGTCAACGGAAAAAAAGTAGCAAGGAGTGGTCACGCTGAGTATCGAAAAGCAGACAACGGTAGAGTAGAAAAAATCTAGAATATACATAGGAAACACACCATCTAGCCCAGCCGCGGTTCCCTGACCGATGATGCTCCGTAACCTCCGAGGATACCTTGATGAAGAAGTGAAAGAAGAGAAAAGAAGTATTAGAAGTGGGAAAAAAAGATAAAGGGAAGAATAATCAAAAGGATATAACAATGAGAAATATCTTATATCCAGGTCTTTTCCATGAGAGGTTGAAGCGCCGCGTACAAGAGAAATCTTGCAGATGGGTTGAATGTGGAGAGAAGGTCAATCTATGTGCTGAGGAGCGGTATTTGCTGTTGGAACAGGAGTTGTTGACAACGGCTTGGCTTCTGCTTCCGACAGCTGTGTCGTAGGGGAATCAGGAGTGTGCTCCTGTACTGATATAAAAGGAGCTTCGTTCGACATAGTTTCGGGCGCCTTATCGGCCGCCGTATCGGTTAAAGTTGCGGTCTGAACTCGGACCGCCGGTTCGTTTGGTTTGGGTTCGACAGTTTTATTCACAGCGGCGTCAATTACAGTCGCTGGTATCGGAGAAATTTCAGCGGGAGGTTCGATCGGACCTTCTGATATCTCCTCGGTGAACGTGCCGAGAATTGGTTTGTGAGGTGTTTCCGAGAATGTATTGGTTGTTTTTGCACCTGGGGTGCTTTCGGGAGCAGATGTAAGAGCAGATGTGAGCTCCTGCTCTGGCTTGTCGGGTGCTTGAATGGCGTCATTGGTACCTTCATGCAATTCTGGCGCTACTGTAGGCTGGTTTGGTGAGCCCGAGGACTCTTTGATTTCCTCTGCTTGAAAGCTCTCCGTTTGTGGGCTCGGCGGCTCCTCCTCTACTTTTGATAGCACTCTAACAGCATCTAAATTTGCAGGTAGTTCGCCGTGTGCCGGCTGCGAGGCTGTAGGCAGCTGAGGCTCTGTAGGTTGGGCTGATACAGCAGAAATAGCTGCAGCTATTGGGGACTTATCCCGTGCACCTGGGATGTTCGGATCTCTTGCGAGATCGAATGATGGGCCACGAGGTGACCTCACCTCTCGACCGAAAAATGATACACTTGATCTTGCGCCTCGCTCGTTATCAGAAGCAGGAGGACTTTGGGTACGAAAGGAATCCGATTCCTTATCTTTCATTCCCTCTTTAACATGCGCAACTTTGGCCTTTATTTTACTGAAGAATCCCTTTCGTTCCTCCCCAGCATCCTCCTTACTGACGACAGGGCTGGTCATCTGGCTACCAGTACCACTAGCAGCATCGGAGGGCTGAGACTGTAAAGTTGAAGCAGAGCTTTCTTTCGCGTGTGGCACATCAGCCAACGTCACTTGGTTCTGTACAGTGGAGCTCGCCAATGATGAGTTACTGAAGCTGGCGCCAGCGTGTGATCCCATCACCGGTGGTGGAGACATGCTAAGTGAAGCGGGTTCGCCCGCTCTTCTAGAGTGTCGATGAAATCTCCAGCTTCTCCTCTTCTCTCGCTTGTCCGTAGTCTCCTCGGTATGTTCCATATCAGAATGATCCGTAACGTAATTCGAAGAAGGCGATGGGGTTCGAGAGACAGGAAGTTTCAGGGTATTCTCCATACCCGATTGATCCTCAGAGCTCCTCCTTTTCGCTGGCGTGCTAATTGCCGCGACCATGGTACTCGCGGTAGGTGCTTTCGGGGTGGAGACAAGCGATTGGTCGCCATCAAAGTCTGGCACCGCACGTAGAACGGGTGGAGGGGGCGAGCCAATATCGTGAAGAGAGTGGGTTGAGCTATGGGCACTTTCACTTGAGCTACCGGGTATCCGTCGCTTTTTTAGCCTGTTAGGCGCCCTGCCATCGTCGGAGGGGCTTGGCCATGCAAACAGCGACGCCAGTTTTCGCTCTCTGTTTGGAGTCACAACTGGCTCCGCAGTGCTAGGCCCAGCTGTATTTTGCTGAGGTTGAGCGTCGACATCAGATTTCATTGCTGGCGGCATGATGTCTATGCGCATGTCGGGTTTATTGTTCTTGACGATGTTTGGTGGCAAATCTCCTTCGGGTTGCGGAGCCGGAGGCACGTCAGCCGATGGCGACACCGCGCCGCCGATTTGTTTTGCTGAAAGTTGAGGAGACCTGTTGAAAGTGGCCGGTATTAGTCCGGGGGTCTCTTTGAGGGAACAGTATTACTTCGATGGACACCAAAGCCACTGATGGACTTTGGCGACGTTGGACTCGTAAGGTTTCCGCTTGAGTGCTTGGATGACACGGAAGCGTTCCTACGTAGCGCTTCGTATTTTCTGAGGCTATCGGCACCCCCGCTAGCGTTGGAAGCGGAGCGCCGCAGGCCAGTGCCGGCCTTCGGCCTAGTTTTCTTCGCGCCTGCCTCCATCGCTTTGACCGTCTCCTCGTCCGCGGCAGTGCCAGTC
This sequence comes from Nannizziopsis arthrosporioides, assembly GCA_029635245.1. Lineage (NCBI taxonomy): Eukaryota > Fungi > Ascomycota > Eurotiomycetes > Onygenales > Nannizziopsiaceae > Nannizziopsis > Nannizziopsis arthrosporioides. Next base: position 7,213,579 of record CP098260.1, on the reverse strand, counting down.
ATGCCAAACAAAAAGTTGTCTTGGTTCTCGATCAAAAAGACGAGAACGTCTTGACTGATCTTGTATTCCTGAGGAGACATGTCGTGGTTGGGATGCGATAACAATCCTGGCTGGAAGATTGCCGCCAAGTTTCCAGCAGTCATCCGGTTCAGGTCCGATTTCGACGCGAAGACAGTAAGCAGATCGAGTATATAGAGTAGCAGCTGGCGATTCAATGGTGGCAAGTCTTTGATCAATTGTTGATATGTTGCCACGACCTCATCGCGATCGAAGTTGGGCGGAAGTTCCGAAGTCCCCTCTTCATCACCCTGACTAATGCCTTCCTGAGGCCGTAATGGGTCTCTAAAACGCTCATAAAATTCAAGTGGAACGATCGGTTCAGGAAGCTGGTTGAGGTAACGACGAAGAATGTTCGCGGCATCATGCACCGTATAGCCCGTCCAATCAAGACCTTTCCCGTAGCGGTCCGGAGAATTGAAGATCTCCTGGAGATCTTTGATTCGTTTTGCCGATCCACTCAAGCGAAATATGCCCTCAACATCGGTAGCTATTGATGTGATGATGGTTAGGGAGCCCGTGGATGATTACCGCTATAGCAGAAGGAGCTGACCTTTTTCTTTTAGAAACACACCGCATTTAGCCACAACTATCGGAACGTATCCATACACGAAACTCTTGCCATCTTCTCCCGTAAGAGATATTGCCACGTTTGCATATTTGATGCTCACGTTAAGGGGAACACCGAAGATACCGGTAGGGGGGCGAACTAGGGAACGACAGGACTAGGTCAGTTGAATTTGAGTCTTGAAAAGACGACGAGGTAGTCGTCATTCGATTCCAAGTAAAATGTCAAAGAGCATAGGTGAGGGAGGAATACATGACTCTTCTTTCCTCGCTTTACTTTTGAATTGTTTCCACCACGAAGTCAGATCTCGTTTCGAGGGCGGCGAGGGAGCATCGGAGGGTATAGACGGGGACGCTGCTGCCAGTAAGGGACTGCGCGAAGAAGCCAAACGGAAATCCTGCTCACCATTCGTCATGTTTGCGAGTCGTGTTTCGACCGAAGGGGCCCCCAGCCGGGCGTATATGCATAAGCTGCCGTTTCGCGGTGCTCTCCGAGTTGAGATGAAAGCAGGCGGAGCCAAGGAAAACACGGGAAACCTGGAGTGTCTGTGCTTCGGGCCAAAAAAAAACGAGCGTATGCGCAGAAAAAAAAGAAATCAATAATACGGAGTACACAAAGGCTCGATCGCGGGTTGTTGGAAAGAGGATAAGTGTGCAGCCTGCAGGATCTATTTTTCATCAACGTCGGGACAACATTTGAGGATTCGATCGTCGGGGCGAGGGACAACGGGTCATGAGTTCATTTGCTGCAGCGTGACTTTACACAACTTTCGCTGGGGATACTCAAGGACGCGCACATCGAAAGGGCGGAATGACGATGCGAACAAGACGGTCGAGTGTTGCGCGACCAGGATCAAGACAACCAAGGCAGTAGTGCTCCGCCGATCTGTAACTATAGTGCGTATACTTCGTCGGAGTGTCTTGAATTTTTGGGCAAAAAGCGAACGTTCGAGGTCGAGGGATGGGCGTCGAGTTGTCGAGGTCCAGAGCAAAGGGACGCGATTTAGCCTTAGTCTCAGCCCACACCGCAAGGTGGAGACGGAGATGAAACGGGGATGGACCAGAGAAAAAGGTACCGTACCAGGGGCACTTAAGAAGACATACCAAGCCCGGTCATGCTGGTGAAGCCAGATCGCCTACAAACGTAAGGGTGGCAGCGAGCGGGCGGCGAGAAGAGCAGATGGAGATGCAGTTGGAGCAGCAGCAACAAGATGGATGATGACCGCAAATGAAGTTGGGATTCCCTCGTTTGTCGCCCGTTTTGAGTTTAAGGGCGTTTTGAGTCGCCGAGAAGTCACGCGGGCTTGGCGCCGTCCCGATTGGGGAATACGGATCACGTGGGATGACGGGCTGCACTAGTCCCAGAAGGCCTTAGCGCGGTTTCCTTGCGACGCGCCAAGACCAAAACACACTTCGGACAGAAAGAGACATCCGAACGACCTCCAGCTGCCTTGCGGTCAAAGAGTGCGAAGGGACGAGGGTGCAATTGAGACATGGGAGCTAGAGACTCCGGGCTCTGGGCAAAAAGGACTGGCAACAACAGAGCTCTACAGTGCGGCACTGCTTCCGGCGGTAACTAGCCACTACGTTTACTGACTTCGCGCTTCAACCGGGGAACTAATATTCGGCCGCCGCTCATTGCGAATTTCACCGTCGCGACTCTCAGACTCCTCGGCTTTCTGGTGGTGTGAGAGATCAAGCAATTCTGAGCGTCAATGCCACTATAGCCTCTGACCGTCAAAGAATGACCTGGATGAATTGAACCTGACCTATCCTCCGTGCACGATTCTTTTCCCCGCGACACTAAGCCCTGGCGCATCCAAGCAACCTTTCGATTTGCAGCTGCGACCAAGTGTTGACAGCCAGATACAAAGCGCTCGAAGCTCAAGCTTCCTCGAACAGCTGCGCGTTTTTCACGCAATCAAGATCACTCTCCGCCTTGACATGACCGCAATTTTACTTCCTTCTCGCGACTGCACTGGAAATAACCCTCAGGCGCATCCTGGTTTAAAAGGGCACCCTTTTCACCTTACGGGCACAGATTGGCCAGACTGCCACATCCTCCATCGATTCTCGGATCCGGTGTGGGGCCAGAATTTTTACGCAGGTGCTTTTATATCAGAAATTTCGACAGAGAACAGGCGCAACGCAATGTCGCAGTCGGGTGTTGAAGGGAAGGACAGTACTATCCAGAGACAGGTTAACAATGGCATCAAGGTCTCTGGGAAAGAAAACTTAACCGTTGACTGGAATCATCCGCTTGGAAAGCGGAAAGCTGGTAGGTCCATAGCCCTACCTTTCGAACCCTCAGGACGAGTGACTGACTCAACTTCCTCGCAATCTGGTAGTGGATTATGAAGAAAATATTGAAGGTTTTCAGTTCTCTCGTACCTCGCGTTCTTCCAAACGGCCACGGTCTTCCCCCGAATTCGCTAGCCAGGAATCGCTCACAGTTCAATCTTCGGTTCGAAATCATGGAAGTAAAGAAAAATTACCGAAATTCGCAGGCTCTGGAGCTCCATCAAGGCCATCGAAAAGGCTGCCTCGTGATGAATCAGGTACATCCAAAGCGCCAAAGAAACCTCAACTTTCAGGCTCAACGGTCCCTTCGATGGCGAAGAAAGGGGGCCGGTGAGATCAGCCAATCCGGGGACATCCTCTGGCGAGACAGATACTGGTACAGAACGAGAAACCGTTACTCCACCGCAAGCTACAGAAGTTGGCACTACCAAAATTTCGCTCCCCTTTGCAGATACACCGGTCATCCAGCGAAACAAGGAAATGAGGGAGGAACGTGGAAAAGGGAAACGGCGAAGTAGTTTTGGAATGAGGGGGAGGAGAGCGAGTTTCTTGATTGAGTCGGGCGCTTCAAATGGTGAATTACTCCAATTCCCGACATCACCGTTTTTCATACTAAGTTCTGGTCAGCCCTGCCACACGACAAGGTCGATGCCGCGGATTTTTACAAACATATAGAAAGCGAGGACCTCTCGGAGCCAAGACGGATGCGACAATTGCTGACCTGGTGTGCCACCCGAGCTATGGGTGAAAAGCCATCTGGATCAAGGTCCAATGACGAAAGTGCAAAGCTTGCTGGTATGTCGTCTTGATCTTACTTCTTCTTCGTCGAGGCTACGCCCACTGACACCCAATCTTAGCCCGAGTCATACAAGAGGAGATGCTTAAAGAGTTCTCCTCCCGATCCGAATTATCGGACTGGCTCAGCCGCGAGGCGACTGCACCACCGGCGGTAGTTGTGAAGAAACCCAATCCAAAAAATCTTCAGAATTCCGAAAAGATAAGAGAACTAGAGGACCATATTCAACGGTAAACAAATTGACCGTGACTGGAGTGCCTTAAGCTCACTTGTAACTCTAATCAGACTCCAGGCCGAGCGTCAATCTCTGGCTTCCCTTCTTCGCCCGCCATCAATTCAATCCTTAGATCCACCGCCACGCGAAACCCAAAAATCCCTCGTACCCCCCAGTGCATGGCAATCCGCGCCAGGAAGCTCATTTCCAGTTGAAAGATCTTTACTTGACACCTACCAGGCACCGATTTTAGATATCGTCCAGGCCCCTGTCCTGTCATCACCGTCACAACCGCAGCCAAAACCGCCATCATTCGATAACCTAAATCTATCAGACTCCATCCCGCCTCTCACAGCCCGACTATTGCTGCTTTCCTCTTCCCTTGCGCCTGTTTTAGATGATTTTGCCGCTGGAATTCACGATCTCGAACTATACCGGTCAACAGCGGACAGCTTTGCAGGAAGCGTATTACGGGCCTGCGCCTCCAGGCTAGAAGATAAAGAGCTCCAGTTGCTAGGACGGCGGTATGTTTCAAAATATGGGAGCCCGAGTGGTGAGGTCGACCATGGGCGGGGGGTTCTAACATCAGGTTTAGGAATGGAAGATCTTCAGCCCGTCCTCGGGGCGCTAAGTCGGCTGGAACGGAGATAATCCCTCTCTCATTTGCCTTTCAGCAAGCGTTCTCTTCATCTTCTTCCCTTCTTTCTTCCCTTCCTTTTATTTGTTCGTTAGCGGCCCCACGATTCTTTCTTGGCCTTACCAACGGATAGGTACGAGCCAGACAAATACTTCAGTTCCAACTACGGAGTACAAAGTAGTCAAAGCCCATTGTAATTCGAGTCCACAACGACACAATCATTGCAGATTGGCTGCATCGGTACGGACAGGGAAGAAGGCCAGAAAGCTACGATACAAGCGTTCCAAGATAGTTAATCCTCCCTTCTCCTTGCTATACCCCAAACTTCTTCCATGCTACGCCGTCCCTTCGTCTCCGGCACCCACCAGGCAATAAAACTCCCTAAGACTAACGCCATAATCGCGAAGATCCAATATACATTGCCTTTACCTCCCAAAGCAATGTTTAGTGCGGGAAAAAACTGCGCCACGACGAATGTTGCGGTCCAGTTGGTTGCCAGCGCCCAACTTTGGGTTGCTCCCACAGCTTCAGGGCCAACAAGCTCGGAGGCTAGAATGAAAGGCACCGGACCAAGGCCGACTGCGAAACTTGCTACAATTAGAAGACTGGAAATGGCGGAAAGAATTTTGTAATTAGAGGAGATGCTGATGGCAAACAAAGCCGAAAAACATCCCATTCCAGCGACGCTGAGCAGTAAGCATCTTTTCCGGCCAAGCTTGTCTGCCAGAGGCGCACAGATAATGGTAGTGAAAAGATTGATAGCTGAGATAATGACGGTTAAAAGAGTAGCGGTGGTAGGGAGAATGGAAGAGAGCAAGGAGACGCTATACATAATGATACTGTTAATACCAGTGAATTGTTGAGTCACCATCACAGCGACAACGGCGATTATGGCCCGACGATAAAAAGGGTCGATGATGACGCCGAGGATAGAGACTGGAGGGCTCTTTGGTTGTGGGAGGTTTCCTGGAGGCGGCGCTAGGAGCGATTCTTCTTCTACAGTGTTGATAGGAGCGGCACCGGGTCCACTCGATCGCCAGCTATTGACCTCTGCATGAATATCTGCATCACGACCTCGTATGCGCTGGAGAGTCAATTTAGCCTGGTTCAGCCGTTGGTGTTCCGCTAGCCAGACTGGACTTTCCGTAACAAAGAGGAGGCCAACGAGTTCCGCCAGGCCAATGACAGCAGCAACGGCAAGGATAATGCGCCAAAGGTTGCCTTTGCTCAGAAAATAACCCAATGATTGAGTCCCAAGTATGCCCACGTTTGTCATGACCTGCGTGAAAGCGCCGAAAAAACCTCTCTTCTGGGGAGGCGCGATTTCAGCAATATAGATTGGCCCAACCACGATTGAAGCTCCCGCTCCCACTCCGGATAATAGCCGCCCGACAACGAAGGCAGAAATTCCAGGGGCTAGCGCCTCGGCGACTGGCCCAAATATGAAGAATATGGTTGTCACGCGCAGTGCAAGTAATCGCCCGTATCTCGTCGAGAACGGACCAGCGAGCAGAGCGCCTATGAGCCCACCCAAAGTATAGCTAGAAGAAACGAGGCCGAACTGCGAAGCGGTCATAGGAATACATCGAGGAAGAGTGGACTTTGGTGCCGGAGAAAGTATGCTCTGGAGGTACTTGATGGCCTTTTTCTCGCAGGTAAGAACCGCTTGGGGCGCATTTAACTCGGCCTAGACCAAAGTCAAGTGTGAGCAGATTATAGGCAAACCTCGGTCAGAAAAGTTTCAAGTTGTAAGTTCTGAAGAATCAAAGACACCTTACCAAATGATAGCCAAACTGGAGCGGGCCCAGGGTGGTGATCAGTATCAGGAACAACAGGTATGGAGTTGAGCGGGAGGACGTGGCTGCCATGGCTATTCCGGGTGGTCAAAGGAGAGAACCACTGATATTGCGGTTGCAAATAAGCTGCAAATGGTTTCCAATGTAAATCAGTACTGGAAGCATGGCTCGCAGGCACGATGCACGCTGAGATCTGTGTTGATCATGTTGTGATCGAAGCTGGAGAGCCTTTATTGTTGTGATGTGAGGATTCCAAAAACGGCTCGGGCCGCGGATCTTCCGCTGTCTCAGCCCCACCTGCAGGTTATTGACTCGATGAAGAACGTCTGGGAAGTCTTTCTCTCAGATACATACGGAGTAACTAGTTAGTTAGTTACTCCGCAGTTACATAGTTAATGCTCCTCCTTTGATGGTGTAAAGTTACAAGTGATAACTACCACTCGGAGCCGCGACACCAGCAGCGTCACCGGGAGGACACCCTTCATAAACCAGATCGCATCGAAATTTATACCCGACGCCTTAGTAAGAACATCTCATCATGGAACTGCTGTCAGGTGGAATGAAGGGCTCATCTCTGTTCTTGTTCTTTCTTCCTTCGCGGGCTTAGTAGGGTTATGGATCAAATGCAGGTGGGGATAGACTAGACCTCCGCACCCAAAGACAAAGAGCCATCCAGGGCTCCAGCATACCAAGGTGAGGGTAGCATAGGAAATAGATAAACGCCTGCACGGAGAACTCCGTACTCTTATTACATAGTCCTGGATAGTTCATACTCCGTAACGAGAAAGAATTTCTTTGTAATGAATTCGGGCCCTGTCTCGACATGATGGGGAGCAACAGTCCAGTTCTCAATAATGCAAGCCGCCAGGTCAGGGATTACAGGAATCCCCCTTTTCTGTTCAAAGTTTATCAGACCTTTGATCTTGGGTGTTCGCATTCCAAATCCTGACGCCAGCTGGCATTGGCAGGTTTTTTCTGCCTCATAATATGCAAGTAGAGCCAGTCATCCATGTTGATAGACCAGACAACGGATGGCCAAAAAGGGAAACACGGGGTCGGATCGGATGATCTATTCATCCGTCCACTCTCTCGCGCCCTTGAATGTCACTTCATCGTCTCCATCGATCAATCGCTTCGCTAGCTCTCCAATTTCCAACGCGCACTCGCACGGCTCCCGTCCTGCGAATGTTTCCAGCCAATCGCCGCCATGAGCGGTAATCTGCCATCTTCTGGCGGGCGAGGCTCACTGCCCGATGCCTCAACTGTCCGGGCGCTACCGACTTTCGCTCGCTCCGCCTCCTTCAACGCCAGCAACAATGCCCCGACCAAAGGAATCCCTCCCAATCTGACACTGAAACGGAGTGTCCAGCAGTCATTTGATGGTAATGCACATTCCTAGTCTGCTCTCTGTGCTTCGCCGGCTTGCATGTGTTGTGTCCCCAGATCTCCAATGATACACGGCACCATAGGCGCCTGCCTTGGTCAGCGTTTTGTCGATGCATGCCGGATCGCTCTTTGCTGCCTGGCGTTCCCCTTGTTTGTCTCCATTTCCCCCTGCCTCCCAACCGCAATTTTGTCATTGAGCTATCCCATGATGGTCCATCTCTTCCTCGCGGTCGTGCGAATCAGCCCCTACGCACTTTTGCCGTACCTATCAAACGCGCTATAGAACGCTTGTTTTCCCACCCGGACGTAGTTGATGGATCATTCTCTTCGAGCAGCATCCTCGCGCCTACGGGAGAAGTGAGCTTCTCGAGCCGCCCTCCCCCCGGAGAATCGTAACTACGTCCACGCCAAACCAGGAATTTTCTCCAACGCTTCCTGGAGATGGTTCTATCCCAACGGCCCTTTTTGGAGATGCGATGTTCAGAGATTTCATACACACCGAAAAGTTGGCTGACACCCCTCTTCAGAGCCCAGCGAAAGCAAGAAACCGACTCCATTTTCGTACGCTCCCAAGGTCAAAATTCGGGATAAATATTCAATTGTTGGTTTTATCAGCAGTGGAACATATGGGCGGGTTTATAAGGCGAAGGGGAAAGCCGGATCCGGAGGGGAATTTGCCATAAAAAAGTGAATTATTCATTGCGCCTCTGCGTTGACAGCCGTTTCTCTACTGACGCCCTCATAGATTCAAACCAGACAAAGAAGGCGAAAAGGTCGAATACACCGGTCTTTCTCAGTCCGCGATTCGAGAAATCTCCCTTTGCACCGAACTCAAGAACCCCAATATTGTCCGCTTGGTGGAGACCATTCTTGAGGACAAGTGTGTCTATATGGTATTCGAATACACAGAGCATGATCTCCTCCAGATCATACATCATCATACATTACCTCAGCGTCACGCGATTCCTGCTCCGATGATTAAATCGATTCTTTTCCAGCTCTTGAATGGGCTGTTTTACTTACATAGTAGCTGGGTCATGCACCGTGATTTGAAACCCGCGAACATTCTGGTAACTTCTGATGGCGCAGTGAGAATCGGCGATTTGGGGCTCGCTCGTATATTTCGAAACCCATTGAACAGTCTGTTTGCCGGAGACAAGGTCGTGGTTACGATTTGGTACCGTGCTCCAGAATTGCTTCTCGGAAGCCGTCATTACACAACTGCCATTGATCTCTGGGCCGTCGGCTGTATATTTGCTGAGCTGCTATCTCTGCGCCCAATTTTCAAAGGCGAAGAGGCGAAGATGGACAGCAAGAAAACTGTCCCGTTCCAGCGGAATCAAATGCTCAAAATCATAGAGATACTTGGTCTACCTAAAAAAGAAAATTGGCCCGGCTTGTCCTCTATGCCGGAGTTCAATCAACTCCAACTCCTTGCGATGGCTCCAGGGTCTGGTCATCTATACAAGCCGATAACTTTGGAACAGTGGTATCATTCCTACCTTCGAAGCGGCGGCTACTCGAGTAGCTCTGTTGCAGGAACACCTGGGAAGGAAGGCTATGAGCTTCTGTCTCGATTATTGGAATTCGATCCCGAAAAACGGATCACTGCAGAAGAGGCTTTGAACCATCCGTTCTTCACAACCGGTACTCCGGTAACCAAAAACTGTTTTGAAGGATTTGAAGGCAAATATCCGAATCGCCGAGTAAGCCAAGATGATAACGATATTAGAACTAGCAGTCTTCCGGGTACCAAAAGGAGTGGACTGCCTGATGACACGCTTACTGCTCGGGCGGCAAAACGAGCCCGAGAGATGTAAAGCTCATTTTCCGCCAATATCTGGGCCTTTTGAATAACTACATGAGTGGTGTTGGAGCTCAGCGACGTCATACTTATCCTTGCAATCTGTTCTGCTATTCGCATCTCAGGAGCTAGGCGTTTTACTGACTACTTTCTCTAATCAAAGGTCAATTCATATTCCTTTTACTTTAAACCCAGTCGACTTCCTACTTCAAGAATAGCTTCCTATAGTTTCGTTGTAGGCAAATTCAAACACTTACATGCGCCCGAATGTCCTGCATGCCAGTCATAAGCAGGTTGTATCACCACTTGAGTTGCCGGTAAAAAAATATTCAAGATGTGATAGAATGACCCGATATTTTGCCGACAAGACTGTCTCTCAAAGAGAAGCAACAACACTTGGATCTCTCATAGAATCGTTTACACTGGGCCATGAAACCGAGATATCACTTTCCCAACAACCAATTCATGGATCAATCGATTTTATACAAGTATTGGGAGTGTTTAAAAGCTTTCACAAAAGTAAAAAATCAATGTTGAAAAAAAAGGAAATGATATGGAGGCACTGTAAAGTCTATGCTCATGTAGAAGGTCTTAGCTCTTGCTCTTGTATGCACAACAGTCAAAAAGATGCGAATGGTTTAGGAGAACAGAATACATGCAAAATAAATGCCCAAGGTTAACGCTATGGAGAAATACAATGCCTGAATGTAACAGTAGAAAGGCGATGCAAATGAAATCCATCTGATTGTTTAATGGGAGGAAACCTCAAGCTTGATTGCAGGTGCGGAACTTCCGCCAATCTTCCGACTGGCCTCCTCTCTTTCACTGGAGGAAATAAACTCGTCGGGTTTGCGCATATCAGGCTCATGTTGCGGGGTGTGTGGGCTATGGCCGATGGACATTCCAACTCGGATCTAGAGCGTTCGAATATCAGTACATGAACCCAAGATCCTTAGAGTAGTACTTCTTACCAGTGTTTCGAGAGCGCCCTTAGAGTTGTCGACGAGGTCGCTATCAAAACTGATCCGGCCAGGTTCAAATAAGAGGACAATGGTGCTGCCTCCAAATTTGAAATAGCCCAGCTCCTCTGCTCGCGTCACTGTTTCGCCAGCTTCGCGCGTTATAACGGTGCTGCCTACCATCATGGCGCCAACGCATATGACCATGACCCGGCCGTGTGCGACGGAATCAATAGGGATGAGAACTCGAACGTTTTCGCCATAGACGTCAAGTGCAGAACGGATGGCCATAGGGTTTACCGTATAGTATTCACCTTCAATAAGCTTTGGCGTTCCCATAATTCCGTCTACAGGAATATGAAAGCGATGATAATCTTGCGGAGCCAGCCGGAAGATACCCAACGCTCCTCCTCTATAACGTTCCACATCCTCTGGATAGGCATTTCCAAGTAGTCGCTCTAGCGAGAACTCTCGGCCTTTTACCCAGATCTTAGTTGCCTCGTCAATCCGATCGAACACAACGCTTCGACAGTCAGCGGGCGACACTACGATTTCAGGGATATCAGATGCCGAGCAAGGGCGCGCTCCCGGCTTCAAGGCGCGATAGAAAAACTCGTTGAAACTTCGAAATTCATCGAGTGGAAGTAAAACTTCCGACATATCTAACTGGTGAAATGCGATAAAGTCTGCAATCTGACTGGCAGAGGCAGGATCGTCGTACTTTTTGCCTTGTTTGATGCTCAAGGACTTCAGCATTTTACGTACTGCACGCATGTTAGCACTACTACTTTCATTGAAGAAGACGGAACACTTACTTCTCTTCTTTTCCATATCCCTACTCTTTAGACCCTTATAGAGCAGTCTAATTCCAAGTCTGACGTAGACACTCATGCGTTCCTCGTTGATCTGACCAGTGATTCGATCCTGAACGAGAATATTCGCCGAATTTGCTCCTAGCTTGTAGCCACCATAAGAAATCTTGGTGATGACCTTGCTGTACCATTTCCTTTGTGCCTGGCTCGACGTGACAAAGCCACCCATAACGAGATTATCGACTTGTCGCCAGTCTTGACTGGCACATGTAGCAATATGGGTGATAATGTCAGCATCTGACCGTTTTGATAGCCTTGGTTGATGACAAAGAGGGCATTCACGCAATTCAATGACGTGCTCTTCACCTCGTTCATCTGCAAGATCATCCGGATGGAGAGTAGCTTCTTCGGAGCTAGACTCATCTCTGGAGCCTGATTTTCCGCGAATATTACCCAATGACGCGGACGTGCTCAGGTGAGAGGGCAGGCTCTCTCTGGATTCGGCTTCCGGAGTAGATGTTCCCATAGATGGTACGACATTACTGGCGATTCTTTGTAACTTGGACCTCCCAGGCTTCTTCTGCAAAGCTTGCAAAGTTTCTTCAAGACAAATGACTGCTTGATCAAAGGTCAGGTCTGCGGTGTCACTGGGCTCATTTTCGACTGCAAACTTGTGAAAAAACCCATCGATCGTAGAGTCTTTCAATGTTGAACCGAGTGAATCCAACATGGTCGTCAGTTCGACCTTACTAATACGGCCGCTCTCGTCAGCGTCGTACTGTTTCAGCATAGCTCGCCAGAACTGCTGTCGGAGCGCGGCGTAGGGCATGAATTTTGCGCGGACATGGAGTTCCGGTGAGTATTTGTCCTCCCATCGGTCCTTATTTTTCAGAGTCAAGGGTATCACGTAAGGCTTAAGGTCATTGATATCCTGCGGTGCGGCGTATGCCTCGTTTTGTGGGGTGGAGGTAGCTGAGGGAACACCCAGCTGGGATACGGAATCGGATGGAGTGGGGGTAGGCGGGAGGCTTTGTTGCTCGGCTATTTGCGACTGGCTTGACAACGACGTGGCGGATGGACGGGACTTCAGACCGGGAGCCTTTGCCAGCTTTGACAGGTTTGAGGATGAGGTTGAGCGAGAAATTGCGAGCCGGAAGCGGGATTTCGAGGGGGGACTTGCGGCTGGTTGTGATACCCCAGCCAAATTGTAGAGTCCCGTTTCTGGATCCGCGACGGGTCCTGCCTGGATGAGAGTTTGCAGTGGAAAGTTGGCAGAAGCGACGAAATCATTGCCCGACAATTTGTCTCTATCCATAACGGTAAAGCCAAAGGAGTATAACTGCTCGTGCTTCATCACCTGAAAGACCATCTTCTCGTCGAAAACAGGGTTGAGATTATGGCGTATGACTCGGGTCCGCACGGTCTTCCGGCCAAGGGAGGTCACCACGAATGGGTCCATGTCAAAAGAGGTACGGGTCACTGGTAATGTACGTGGTCAGAGTGTATTCTACGTCTGTTACGGATGGACAGAAAGTTCATACCATTTCGTTCAGGAGGCAAGTCCAAAACTTTTCCCACTTCCATGTAAACAATGCCGGAGACTCCATCTTTGGAACCGGAGAACTCGTAGGCACGAGCAGCAATGGATTTGTTCCGTAGCCTGGCTAGACGAAGTTTCCGCCGTCTCTTTTCGGCAGCGCCCGGTCTCGTCGGGTCGTCGGTTGTTTCATCGGAGGTCGCTTCGGATTTCTCGTCAGTTTCGACGGAGGTTACGGGACTGGCTTCCGCCTCCTCCTCGTCGGAGGATACCAGGGCTCTGAAGCGCGAGTAGATCTCTTCAGGAGACGCAAGGAGGTTCGAGGAGTCGTAGAGCGAAAATTGAAGCTGAATCTGGCCGGATACATCATTGTCCTTGCCTTTCTTCAATTTTGCATGGAGGTCGTACCACTGGGGCTGTGTAGAGTTTAGCAACGGCGGTTTTTCTGCGCCTTATTTTTGGAAGGCTTTGCCATTGGAGACACGCACCTCCTGATGGACCCGGCCATTGACAAACAGGTCTTCGAGCGGGATATCGAATTCACCCATGTAATCCTTGCCGAAGCGATCTTTGTCCCAACAAACACACTCCAGCAACGGGACGCCCACCACGGGCAGCTCGAAGGACACGTTCCATTCTGGATTCAAGGTCTTCGAGATTGTGGGCGTCGACTGTCGAGAGTCTCCTAAAGTCACAACCAGATACTGTGACGGTCAGCCTCTGCACACTCTGGCAAGGGATAGTATCGACCAACCGGATCACTCATGCCATTTCTATCCTTTGGCGCCAGATCCCGACCCTGGAGCCGCAACTGCGTTAGACAACGGTTGGCACGGAGGAACAGCAGAGACCACTTACGCGAATCACGCTGGTCTTCAAAACCAATGGCTTGGGCTCGGGCGGACAGGCGACGGGAGTGGTCGCCAGGTCTTCCTGAGAGACGGCGGCCGCAGAAGATTTGCCGTTGGCCTTGTTATTGCCGCGATACGGCAGCGACAGACGGACCATGGTGGAGCGAGGCGACACTGGAAGGGAGATCTCCCAGCTACCGAGTGGCCGTGCGTGCAATTGAGAGAGAATTGGGGGTGGTTTGAAGTGACTGTGAGTAGCTAGAAAGCAGCGGTCTCAGACATGAGGCAGAGCGAGATCCAGCAGCAAAAGGGAGGGGAAAGGAGAAGAGACAGAATGACGGGTGAAGAAGAAGAGAATAAGTAGCTGTTAGTAATAATAAACGATTGTCTGACAAGGAACAAGTCCCCGTCTCACTCTCTCTCTCTCTCTCTCTCTCTCTGTCTCTCTTGCTCTCGCGCGGTCTCTCTGGCGCCGCAGAGGCCCAGTGGGGCGCAAATGGCGGATGGAGATGGTTGACGTTTGAAGGGATTTCTGTAACTAAAAAACAACCAGCAGAGGAACCACAGACAACGCCCTCGACAGCAGGAAATCGCTTCTTGACCACCATCAACAGGCGCATTGACTACCCCGTATTCCCGGGAGTGATTTGTTTTAATCTAATTCCAAAAGCGCCCACAAAGGACAAAAGGGAGACCGAGCCCTTTTTTTTTTGTTGGGAATCAATCAGGCTGTCGTCAAGAAGTTAGTGAGCGATAGTGGGTTTGGACTAGTTATTAATAGCACGACCACAAAACCCCCTTTTTTCCTTACTTTTGATGATGATGTTAACAGTAAATTGCATTATTATTAGTTCCCTGTCGTCAGCCAGGCGGAAAGCGTCCAGCAGAAAAGCAGCGACTGGTGGAGATTCGAAGCCCGCCGGCAGTTATCGCGATGATGAAAACACGTCGTCAGCAGAAACGCACTCGCTGAAGCTGGGAACGTTTGAACGGTCCGCGGTTCACGCGAGGTTGCAGTTGAACAGACAAACCACACCTTTCTTCTGGTCGATGGAGACATGGAGACGCGGTTGGATCTCCCAGGGCTGAGCAGCGAGCGGCCAGCGGCCAGCAGCCAGCAGCAAGCCGTGAGCTGTGCCACCGCTCGAACTCGAGCTCATGTCAGAGCTGACGACAGGATTCTTTCTTCTCCACTTGGATCGTCTTGTTTCTCCCGAAGCCATCGAGTATTCTTGCTGAGCAACCCGGCTTCTCTGCAGTCTGCGGCATCCACTCCACTCCGGATCCCCAGGATGGACTCCAAATGCACCGCCACGTCCGTCGCTGGCCGTTTGCTCCGAGGCTGCCGATAGCCGCTGTGAAACCACTCTCTCGCTCGATACTTCGTGATTTGATCACTGAAGAACTGCATCTTCAGCCACTTTTCCACAGTCTTCGCTCTGCAGCCAAGTCAGGTCCCGCTGCTGCGTGTCCAGGGATTGTCGCGGCGCACTCCTGTTCTCCGTCCACATTGAAACAAACTCCATACGAGATTACCATGTAAAGTTGCAGGGAAGACGGCCAGCAGAACTGAGAGGAGAAAAGACGGAAATCACGCATGGAGGCCTGCGAGTCCCCGTGGGCCTCCATTACTCCTCCAAATAACGAGTGATTTGAGTAACTTATCGCCCATAAGGCTGCCTGTGAAACTCTCTGAATGGCAACGAGCGCAACCACGCAATCTGCCGTTTCTCTACGACAACACGCTGACTACTTAAATAGTTATAGGAACCTGTTGAATGGCCGCGATACTCTGACTAGTCAGCAAGGATCGGCTCGTTCGATGACTTTGATTAGCAACCGTCCATTGCTCTAATGTAAACGGATATTCTAATTATTTCGATTACTCAAGTAAGAATCAAGCACAGGGAAAATAAAATAAAATTGCGCTATTGACCAACCGCTGTGCGTCACCCAGGAGCGCTGCAGAGTCCATATACATATACTCCGTACATTCATAGATGCATGCATAGTCAGGCCCTACCTACACTTACGCAGTCACCCGTAGCTCGAAACCACCGGCATAGAAAGGCGCTCATAGTTTGATCACCTTTTCGGGATCGAACTCCTTCTCAGGCGTCCGCTCCTTCGGCTGCGAGGGATCAACATAGCCTCGCTGGTTGCTGACGACTCTCACCTCGCCCTGGTCGAACTCGGTCGTGTAGTGTGTATGTCCAAATATCCAATATCTCACGCCCGGCCAATCGTCCTTGCAAAGGATATCGGTCGCAAACGCGCAGCTCCAATCACTTTGTGCATATCGGGGATTGGACGTCCCTTCAAGGCAAGGTGCGTGGTGGCTAACGACCAGAATTCTTCTCTTGCAGATTTCGCTCTCCATCTTTCCGATTTCTTCTCTCAACCAGCGATAATCAAGTACGTGTGCCGAGTTGTGGACATCGACAGACCAGCCCTGTATCCATCGGTAATCCTTGACTCTCGACACAACCACCTCTCGAGCTGTATCGGGTACGTTGGACCAGAGTGTACATCCTAGAATAGAGATATCCGAGCTCGGAATATCATACCGGCACCTATCAAGCAAGACAAGCCGTCCTAAAAAGTCCCGGTCCTCCTCCAATTCCTTCGCTTTCTCCCGTCCCGCAGCGTAAGACATATGATAGAATTCATGGTTTCCTAGCAGCAGATAGACTCGTTGAAACCGAGCGGTCTGCCTAAGCAGGAAACGCCGGTACTCATGCCAGTCATTCAAGCAGCCAACATCGCCAGCGAGAATGAGATTTGGAGCGCGAGCAGGGAATTGAAACGAGTCGTACTGTTTTCCAAGTTCGAGGTGGAGGTCGGATATAACTTGGAACTCTTGCTCAGGCTGAGACGATGGCATTGATGGAGTCATGTCGAGGTAAATAGTTGATAACTACAGGTTCGTGGGCAGAGACGATCGAGAGATGGACATTCTCAAACTCCACAGTTCTTGTTCGCCGTGTATCAGATTAATTTCGCCAGTTCATCCTTCTGCTCCGTATTTCATGGGCTTTTTTTTTACAAGGAAAAAGAAAATATAGAACTGAAACAACCCCTGGCAATCTGGCGAGCAACTCTTCAGCCAAGCAGACGTGGGGTGCAGGGATGGATCTCACGATCAACGCGATCATCAACTGATATCATTATTACAATTATTAGCTTGAGTACCTATGTATTACTGGATATTGGATCAACAAGAATGAGAACACTTTTCCAAACAGTCCCTCCAAGAAATTTGTCACCTAGAAACTGAATAACCCGCTTCGTCGTTTGCCCAAAGGATACACCACAAGCGCAGCCAAAAACAGACCAACAGTGATCCCGATGCTGACCTGCACCATACCGTACGCTAGATCAAACACAATGTTGCCATATAATTTGTTTGCTCCAATGAGCTTCGCATAATCCGATCCAAATGCGCCTGACCCGCCCCCCATCAGCGCTTGGATATCGGCTGGCATCACGGAATCCGTTGAGTTGTGATTGGCTTGGGACATTCCCGTTCTATTACGAGTCACCTCGTTTGCAAAAGCCAGCCCGGATATCAGAGAGCCACTTGATGCCAAACCTGAGGGTACCTGAACGAAAATCGCTGGCAAGATGGCAGCAGCAGCTAAACCATGGCCGAGGCGACTGTATAAATTGCCCAAGACCCCGATGGCAAATGCTCCGAGGCTGCTCGCGATTTGGGTATTATTGGGAAAGCGTTTGGAAGCAAAGAAATTGACCACGTAGCCAGCGAAAGAAATAATGAGCATTACGGGCGCTTGTTTCCATTTGGCCTGGTTGATCATCGTGAGACAGAGTGTGAAAAGGATGACCGAAGGGAATTTTCTCGCGTACTCGTTCAAATTGGCGAAGCGCATAGATCCGCTGCAAGCATATGCGGAACTTGCGTAGGGGTCTATACTTCCGTAAACCGAGGTTCCGAGCATCATTCCAAACCCTAGCACTAGGGAATAGATAACAGCGTAAACAAGGCGTACCGACCCTGCGAGCAGGTTCCGCGACTGAAGCTCCAAACTAGCGCATAGCACCATATATCCAGGAAGAATAAGCGCAATGGAAGATTGAGCAAGAGCCGGGAAGCAAAAGACCTGGCGTGTATCCCCTGAATGGACGCGAATGCTCCCCAAGGCCCGGGCGAGGAATGAAGTCACCAAAGCTGCACTGAGCTCGAACATGTTGGAGTAAAGAGGAGAGCGAGGGACAAGGATGTAGTTCATTGCGCCAAGAATGCAACCCAGTAGGAAAGATATGGGTATATCCAATGCTCCGGCCTCAAATGCAAAAGGTCCTACACTGGCGGAGGCGCAGCCGTAAAGAAAAATTAGCCACCACTTGTTGTACTTGTTTTTGCGCCGAATGATCTCTTCGAGCGTCTGCATCGCTTCTTCTACCCCAATGACATCGTGTACAACCTCTTTGTATACCTCATGGACATCCGCCAGCCTTCCAAGATCCACACCTTGGGGGTGTTTCAGCAATTTCAGCTCCGTGGTATGTGTTGTAGCGTCGCCGAATGAGAAAAACATACAGCCAGGCAGGTACAAAAACTCTGCATCTATCCCCAGAACCTTCGCTGTGGTAGACATGTATTCCTCTAAGCGATGCGTTGGCGCACCATATCTCATGAGCGCTTGACAGAGTTTCACCAGATACTTTTGACGGGAGAGAATGTCTGCGATATGAACCGTGATTGCAATCCGGTCTTCTGTAGCAGACTGGCGAGGCAAAAGCCTCTTCGCCGCAGCAGCAAGCATGTTGCTTCCTCCCTTTGGAGCTTTGAAGGTTTCGGTGGAGGGAGAATATGTTTCAGGAAGAAGTGTAGCCAGAGAGCTTGTGGAAACATTTCTGGACTGGCTCAGGGAGCTTGAAGAAACGTTCTTGGATTTATCGTACCATTTTGGTTTAGAGCGAGGAGTATTGATGCCGGAAGCAGCCTGCTGAGAGTGCGGGCTATATTGCGACAAGGGTGATTGCGGAGGAACTTGTTGTTCGCATACTCTGCGTTCCCCTTCCTCATTTTGAGATAGCTTGAGCAGATGGTACAGGATACCTCCACGGAATTCCCGGCGCGATGCGAATTCCTCAGTTGTTGCTCGTTCTTCATCTTGGTGCGTAGCCCCGGAAATGGCGCCAGGTGATGCAGGACCATGCCTGGTAAGATTTCGGACGATGGCAGAAGCCTCCGACGCCCCTGAGACGTGTGAGCTCCCAGGAAAGCTATCTTTTATATCATCCAACTCAATGCATATATCTCCAGTATTGGTATTGTTATCGCCCCGGGTTGTTGTCCTGAGGCTTTTGTTGTACTTTCTGCTAACAAAAGTCGGCCGGTGCACTTTGGAAGCTAAAAGCTGAGCTCTCTTGTAAGCTGATTGCATGGCCTGTCCCTTCCGGCGAGCAGAATCAGTGAGTTTGAGTTCATTGTTCATCTGATCGTTGGTAGAAGGTATGCCTGAAGGTGTTATGTTTGGGAAAGGCTGTTTGGAAACAACTTCGTTGTCTGACGACGAAGAGGGGCCAAAGTAAGCCGTACGAGGAATCCGAAGCGGCGACTGTGGTGCGCTTGAAGAACCGGGTTCGCCATCGTTTCTGGTTTCTATTATGGTCTCCGGCTCGGATGTTGGCCATGGTGGTGTGATCTGTTGTTCAGAAGCAATATCCTGAAGATTCTGCTTCGAGACCGAGTGTAAGGGGGCCATTTGCAATCCAGTAGGACTCGATGCACGAGAGCTTTCTCTGCTAGGGCAAACAGAGGGTGACGCCCGTGAGTGTGTTGGAAAGTAAGAGTTGAATGCCATGTGTGACAACAAGTCTAGTGTAGACGCGTCTATAAAAATAGGGCAGAACCAGGAGGTGAGTTGAAGAGAACTTTTCCGGAATTTAAGGAGTGTGAAAAAGTTTGCAGTTCACTATTCTTGATAAGGATATCAAGCCTTAGTTTTCCGCGTGACTGAAAATTGAAAGGGTTCTTTTCTGGCTCACGAACCGAGTGTTGTTATGACCATAGGTAGCCACAAGCCTTAAAGTAGAATTCCTGACTAGATTACAGCAATCACCGATGAAGGACTGCCAGCCAAAAGCAAGGGCTGGAGTGGGGTCTTCGCAAAAGCAAACGCTGTGATAGTAGACCTGATAGGCTATGGGGGAGTAGGCAATGTGTTATTGTTCACGGAAAGCGGGAGGCGGTTATGGCAGAACGAGAATCAAACAAAACTGCTCTCGGATCCCCAGGGTGATGCCGATTGATATATGAAGCCATATCTCCCCAAAGCTTAGATAGCAGTCTTCCATCAGCGGCGAATAATCGCAAGTAAAGAGGAGGAGGAGGAGGTCCACGAAAGGAAGATAGGCCTTAAGGGTTCTCAATAATAGTGGATACAGAAATATCTGCACTGCTGACTTTGTTGAGAAGAAGATGGGAATAAAAGGGTAGGGAGGCGAATCCACACCAGTCTAGAATCAAGCTATGATTTAAGACAAGAAGGTGGGCACTCCACTTATATCAGGATTATCACCGGACAAACCTGATCCTATGATAGCAGTCAACAGTGCTGGCCATATAGAACAAGTAATCACGCAAGGGCGTGATTAATATTATGATTGCATGTCCGAAGCTCTTCTGACAATCGGAGTCCGAAGCAACCTCCACTACTCCGTAGAGAAAGGATGCTTGGTTGAACTTTGTACTCATCATACTGACCAGGAATTCGATGCAGGCTCTGAAGGGAGAAGTGTACGAGTCATGGATCAGCGCCTGGTAGGACGTAATAGATAGGCCGTGTGCATGGAACATGTGGTTCTTCATCCTGCAGGCCATTGGGGTGTTTGTTTGTTTGACTTTTCTTTTTCCAGAGGAGAAGGAAGCTGGGAAACTAGGGAGGTAGGGTGGCAGCCTGAAGGAAATCCATGGGTTGGCGGGACACTAGTAGAGAAGGTCAACGGGATCCACCAGCCCACAGTAAAACGTTCAGCAAGTTACCAGCTGACGGAGGCCATCTGGGCAGTAACATCAGTCATCGACTTACGGAGTATGTGAATAATTAGGTATGTAGTGTATAGTAACGTGGCGGGCGATCCACGGACCCGCGAACCGTGGCCTGCTAGCCTGCTAGCCTGCTAGGTCAAGGCGCTGCCAAACAAGCTTCTTATTGACTCGCCTCTCGGAGTTTCGGGAGCAGGAAAATCTAGAAAACTCTGAAGCTCCATTTAAGGAAATGGGTGGAAAGGAA
Organism: Nannizziopsis arthrosporioides; assembly: GCA_029635245.1. Classification (NCBI taxonomy): domain Eukaryota; kingdom Fungi; phylum Ascomycota; class Eurotiomycetes; order Onygenales; family Nannizziopsiaceae; genus Nannizziopsis; species Nannizziopsis arthrosporioides. The sequence continues at coordinate 7,192,600 of CP098260.1, read as the reverse complement.
GAGCTTCTATTTCTAGAAACACTTTTCGTCCAACGACCCGGTATCTCGGAAAGCACTGTGAGATGTGTCGTTGATATCGAGGCCAGATCTTTCCGTCAAGATCCGCTCATTAGTAATAAGACCGGTGATAAGTGACCGAATATGAGTTCGAGTTCGAGAAGCAGGAGGACAGAATAGAGGTCTCAGAGTGGAGTCTGCTGTGTTCCCCGAAGCTCTAATCATCCTCAAGGGATATATGTATGTAAATAATGCAGAATCCGTATGATGGTCAAGTCGAAGCCAATGTGCGTTTTCTGGCGACGGCGCCACCACACTACAAACCCGCGTCCAATGGAATCTCGAGGGTCTGGACACATCGACTCCGTTTGTCGCAACCGAGATTACGGTGTACCTAATCTCCTTTACATTATTAAGATATTGCGTGCCTCGAACACAGGGGTTGATCATGGGAGTTCTCGCTGTTTGTCTCAACCCCCATGTGGTGGCCAAAGCTCCTGCTCGAGGCCGCTGTGACCTGTCGAGGGAACACATGTTTCAGGTCCACTGGAGATTTGCAGGACGCATTGCATGGATTGCGCCGAAATCCTAACTGCGGGTAAACAACTGCAAAAGCCAAGCGCAGCGCCCCCTCAGGATGAGAAACAGTTCTCAGATCTGCGGTTGTGCGACCCCTTTCCTCAGGGTTTCCTGAATGTATATATCCGTTCTCGGTATGCTCGAGATTTAAGGAGCGGAAGTTTAATGGAGACCGAGTAATTTATCAGACAAGATAATGCCAGAAAGTGGTCCAAGTAACTATGTCACTATCATTTCCAATTTTTTGGTAAAAACAAATTTCAGGTAGCAAACAATTTGTTCGGCGGCCGTCACAATATCTCAGCCCGTGAGATCCAAAAAAAAAAAAAAGGAAAAGAAAGAAAAAAAGAAGAGAAACACGAAAGTGCCTGAAGCAAGGACTAGCAATAAAGGGCAAACAATGCCGAGTGAAGGTGGAGTGAAAGGAGCGGTTAAGTCCCACAAATAGAATCGAACGGGAAGGCAACACTTCGGTCAAATAATAAAGGAAATGGTCACTGCTCTGCCACGAGCAAAGCAGAAGCCAATAACGTAAGAAGGTGAATAAATTAACCGTATCCCAACTAAGTCTTAGCAGGTAGCATGCTCTATGGCTGGAAATTACAATGAGACCTCCAAAGCTACAGCAAGGTGCTCTTGCGCTTCTCCGCGCTGGAGAGCACAAACATCGGCATCTTGCGACGCTGTGGCATCTGAGAACGTCCGGAGCCCTGGCTCGCCACACTCTCAGCCGTTGGCGAGGGCGCTATCGGGTTGTCGCCCGGTTCGTCTACTGGTGAGAGATTTCCGACCGAACCTTGAGGGGACGTACCCTGTTCTCTCTTTTCGAACTCGGGGCCCTCCCGTAGACTTTCGATGCTCGACTGGCTCGAAGGCTTTGCGTAGTCTTCATCACCAGAGTAAGAGGAGAAGTTGAAATCAGTATCGCTGGAAGGAGTTACGCTTCCTCCGGTGCTATTGTGGCTGCGACGTTCCATTCCTGCACGAACGAGGTTATGAACAGCTCTACGGCGCTGGCGAGTAGCAAAGTTCTTGCTGCCTTCATGTTTCGCAGTCGGTTTGGCGACAAGTTCTTCCAGCGAAGGGGGCCCACGAGGTTGGCGAACCGGATGTTCTCCAGCACGCGCTTGTCCTGGCCCGAATGTACCTGTGGCCGGAGTGGCTGGGCCGTTTGCGAGTTTTACTCCACGGCCAATCTCCATTCCGCCGGTCTTGACGGACACAGACGGAAGCTTCTTATGCAGACGTCTGTTAGAAAGTTGCTGCTCCAGTGGAGATGCTTGGCGAGCAGGAGAGGGAATTGAGCTCGCGGAAGATGGTGTGTCAGCTGGGTCTTGTCCTGATTTAGGAGGAGAAGCTGCATCGTTTTGAGGACTAGGAGTGGACGCTGCAGATGTTTGGAACTGATTTTGGAAAGTAGCCGACCGCGATTCCTCCGCAGTGGTATTGTCAATGACATAGCTATGTTGTCCAGTCATAGGGTTGTATACGGTAAAAACACCCGGTTGACCAGGAACAGGGGTCACGACCGGCTGCATGCCATGCTGCGCCTGCTGTTGGTAGAAACTAATTCCCGGAAGACCTGGGGTAGTCAACAGATGCTGAGTGTTCAAAGGTGTACCAAGATTCATTGCTTGGAACTGCTGTGCAGTTGCGGTAACGGTAGCAAGTTGCTGCTGGAGGCGTTGCTGCTGAGCTGCCAGGAATAAATTAGTTTGGAGAAGCTCGTTGTACAAGTGTTCATCCATAGGTTCACCATTGTCGAAGATCTGATCCATGGCCGGCGGAGCTAGAACATGTTCTGGAAGTGAATACATCTGAGCCGCGAGGTTTGCTCTAGTGGCCTGGCCTGGAAACGCAGTACCTGTGGCCGAAAGGGGAATTCCTCCAGCGTAAACAGGTTGAGCCATACCGTATGCCGAGGATTCTAATCCCATATGATTTCCGTGTTGTTGAAGGATCGGAGCAGTTGACGGAGTTAATAGTTGTTTCGGTGCGGTCCTCAGTCCAGCAAGCAAATGAGAACGGCTGGTGCGAGGAGTTGGGAATGGCTGGGATTCATCGCCATTTCCGAATGTAGATGGATGCGGCACGCTCAGTCGTTTGATATGGGAGCCTTTTCCGCGAGAGGCAAAACCGGAGCTTGGAACACCCAAAGAAGCACCGTTGATCGAGGCGTTGTAGGTCATTTGAGCTAGACCACCAGTGGCCATACTCGTAATCGCCCAAAAAGAGTGAGGGAATCAGCAAGCGTAAGTTTTGAGAATATATGCAATTGGAAGCTCAAAAGCCAAAATGAGAAGGTCGAATCAGGGAAACGGTACGAGTGCCGATGGGTATTAAACAAGTATTAGATCGTCGCAGTAGTGATGCAGGGCTAGATGGGTTTTGCACGAAAAGTCGCTCGAAGTGCAAGGCGAATTGAGGAATTATCGAAAATGGTAGTATCAGGCAAGATCAAAAAATACACGAAAATATTCAGCGAGGCCTCGGGCGTCGGTAGCGGAAGATGGGGAATAGCAGAGTTCGATATTTGTCTGACTAGAAAAGCTGGGGAAGAGTGTTAGTCAAATATAACAGAGGAGTGTGGTTTCAATGACCAGAGGGACTCACCTCTTAGCCGATGTAGTGACTAGTGAGAGAGCAACCGAGTAGTTATTAAAAGGATATACAACAAAATTTAAAGGAGAGGGAATAAAGAGGCCAGCAGACGATAAGATCGGTAGTCTGGGTCCACCACGAGGGCTCGAAGGCACTTAGGCGCGGAGAGGGTCAAAGCTAGCGGAGAGAGAAGAAGAAGAAGAAAAAGAAAAAGAAAAAGAGTCAAGTGTAAATGGAAAGATGAGAGAAGAGAAGGAAGCCTCAAGTCATGAAGCGGCCCAGAGGACTCGAGAGAATTGCCCTACAGTTGTTTAAGACAGGAGAACAAGGCGAACGAGTCGGGAGTCAGCATAACACGTGTGAAGGCCCGGGGAAGAGAGGTGGGAGACAGCAGGTCGTGCAACGACTCGTTAATCGGGAGTCGGGAACGATACGAGAGCAGATTGGCAATGGTTAATATAACAAGGGCCGAGATGGGAGCAACAGGATGCTCCAACGTTGTAAAGGAGCGAGTGGCGTGTTTTGAAGCCGACACGACAAGCCTTGCGTTGTTTCGAACTTTTATGGGGCACAAGAGGCAGAATGGACGGTGTTTGTTGCTATATTTTTTTGCTAGAGTGATCAAGAGAAAACGTAGAGACAAAAGGCAAAGAGAAGAAAAGGGTAGAAGTTAGAAAGAAAGAGGAGGTAGAAGAAGAGGAGAGGGTGAGAGAGAGGAAGAGGAGGGGATGAGGAAGTGAGAAGGGAGGAGGTTGAGATGGAGAGGAAGAAGAGAGAGAGAGAAAGAGGAATGAAAGGAAGAGGACGCGGGCGGAAGTTCGAAAGGGGAAAAGACGCAGGATGGGGGGCGCTGGATCGGGCTTAGCGCGCTGGGGTCGGCAGGGGCAGTGATGACTAAGAACAGGAGTAGGGGAAGTTGATTGGCTGCTGGGACTCGGCTAGGGCAGAAACAGACTAGCGCCTTCCCGAGTCTGTACCCAATCGGGTTAGGCTGAAACACTGCGGCTTGCCCTGCTGGACCAATCAGAACGCGCACAGCGCCTCTCTTGGCGCGCCTCAACCGAGGCTGACTCAGCACCCGGCAGCGCCGAGACTATCGATTATATAATCCGATATGTCACCGCTTACCTAAGATCCGGGAATCCCAGTACCGGAATTTTGACGAATGCAAATACCAAAATGATTGGTCACCCCAACCCCGGCTGAGTAATCACTACCTTGGCCTTACCTCTTTAGGTCACCACAACATATTCACGGGTAACCACAACGTATTCTTCTAATTACATATTTTGAGAGAACTACGTAGAGAATACTTGATCAAAATTCTGGTGAAAGAACAAAGAATTCCAGATCTGCAGGTCAGTGAAAAATTTTCACTAAGAACACAACACAAAGAAATCTCTTTTTTAGCCATCTCCCTCCCATCTTCCCTCTTATCTTCCATCTCATCTTCCATCCATCTCATCCTTCCCGCCAGCCTACGCGATCAAATTCATCCTAGTCTGGATGACTAGATTGCTACTGTAGAAGCTCTCAAGATCAAATTGATCTAGTCAACTAACTCACTAACTAATCTAGATTACTAGGGAATCTCGCGATCAAATTCACCTAGTTGACTAGGGATTCCACAGTCAGATTTGCCCTTGATTCCTAGGAATTCCACAATCAGATTCACCTAGCTAACTACCTCACTAACTAGTCTAGATTACTAGAGAATCTCACAATCAAATCAATCTAGTTGACTAGGTGGCTACACCACCCGATTCGCCCTAGATGACTAGGGATTCCACAGTCAGATTGCTTAGTAGTAAGTTTATCTATTACTAGATTACTGTCTTTTATCTCCAGATCTTGTTTATGGCTGATAGCAAGAGATCTGGAATGTTAGCCTGTATCTATCAATACACACAATTACTCTATAGTATCCATTACTTTGGCCATTGAGAATACCAGATTTGGTAGTCATACTCATTTAGTAGTCATTACTAATCCTAGTATTGCGACCATCCTTTAACCGTCCTCCAATCAAAATACGTATTTTGGCCTAATTACGTAACCACAACAGTAGTCACTACGGTATTTGAAATCGTCGGAATTCCGGTACTGCCTGAGATCAATACAGAGTACGGAGTAGTATAAGAGAGATCGATGGAAGGCAACCGTTTCTGCTCTCGTGCAGCTATTTTAGGGGCCCTACGCTAACATTTAAGCAAGAAAGATTGCATCCACACAACGCTCAACGCCCCTTAAAAGGTCCAACCTCAACGCCAGCCAAACTCGAAACATTTTACCGTTTAGTCCCGCGCCAGCTCTCATGCAAAGCCCGGTCCCCATATACCCTGACATGTCTTAGGAATGAGATGCAGAATCGAGAATGAAACACTTGAACTTTCATTATTTGAAACATGTCAAAGACACAGCCCTCACTTTATCCGGACTCCGCCGTCTGTTTCGGCTGTGCCCCAGCATGCCCGCCTAGGGATTTGTTAGGTCGGCTTTGGTGTGTACGGGTGAATTCTAGATTGCTGGCCAGGTCCTTGGCCATCGGGTCGAGGTCATTCTCCGGCAGTCCTGTCGCCAATGCCACTAGCTTGCGGTGCACGTTCCGCCTGGCATCTGGTCCGGCATCTGCTCGATGCGAAATCACGTCAAGCACGCCTTCCTGTCGCAAAGTCTCCGCACGCATAATATTACGAAGAATTTGCAGTTTCTCCGGCCATCCGTTGACCGTACTAGCATCGGCATCAACGGCGGGGTCCGCCTCAGTGATCTCTTCAGTTTTCGGAACAGGAACACTACCGGTACTGGTCGTACTACTGGCATTAGATTGGTCGTCCTTCTCTGGCTCGATAGTGGCGGCCTCGGTGCTATTATCTAGGATCTCCAGATTCTTTTGCAACCTGTCTTCGAGCGAGCGCTGGAGTACCAATTTGTATTCTTTCTTTGCCCTCTGATACCGGTCCGTAAGCGTTTCTAACGCCTCTGATCCGGGCTCTCTCGATAATGTTTCGTTTTGATCCCGGCGGATAATCTCACGCTCCTGCTCCACTTGCTCAAAAATGTCTTTGGGGTGGTTTTTGTTGTCGAGATTTTGTGGTAGTAGTCTCGCCTCGCTATATGCTCGAGTCAATTTGTTATTGGCATCCTCAACAATCGAATTGATCCTGCGTAGAAGAGCCGCAGTAGCTTCGCTCGCTGCTGTTAACTGAGATGACTGTCCGGAATCGTGGCGTTCTAAATGATCACTTTCCGGGACGCTATTTTGCGTCGCTGAGGAAGGGCGATGCAACTCTCGACTAATGTGCTGCTTTTGTATCATCATCATAACTTCGTCCGCGGTCTCTCCACTCTTATTAGCAATCTTTCCGGCGTCTTGGCACCTTGCTAAAAGAATTTCAGCCAGCCGATAGCAGCCGTTTTTTGCAGCCGTAAGAGCAGCTGTGTCACCGTTGGAGTCCTGACTGGCGAGTAAAGCTTCCATTTCATTTCGGGAGTATGTTTCCGCAAGTTTGGTGATCAGTACTTGGCAGTAGTATCGGGAACTCTTCCACTTTCCTTTACTTTTTGTAGCTGCGGCAAGGTGATGGAAGACTGTAGCTTGATAGAAGTCCCGCTGGCCTATTGTGCCCTTGAGGATTTCTGCTAGTTCGGGCATGGTGCGCCTTTCGTAATTATTCGTAAAAAGCACTGCCCGGACGAGTGGAGTCTCATCTTGATAGGTGCGAGCAAAGATGTCCGCTCCCAGGTCTAAAAGATCCTGAACTACATCTAAATCTCCCATGGCACAAGCCCAATGTAGTGCTGGGTTTCCCGCCTCATCAATTGGAAGGTTTGGTTGGAAATTTGCAGGTGGCTTGGGCGCCTGGATATTTCGTCCCGCCGGAGCATCGCCAACCGTCATGAAATAATCTAGAAGCGCATCACCGTACATGATATGCTGCTGCTCTAGTGTCAAGGAGTTGTGGTCCGATTCACGCTTGCGCTTCCGCTGATGTGTTGATGATGGCGGCGGGAGAGAGACGACTTCTTCCTCCACAGAGACCGATGATTCGCGACTTTCTTGTAGGATGGATTCGTCATCTCGAAGTGATGGGGCGGTTTGTGACTGTGTTTCCTGGCTATTGACAAAGCTGTTGGTCTGGGTAGACCGCTTATTCGCTGACGCGAATGACCCTGCGCGGCCACCTCTCCGACTCGCAGCTGTGGTTCTTTGAAGTTTTGGCCTTGAGCCATGCTTGGGTGCTGGGGGTGGAGTCCTATCACCCGGAACGTAATCGAAGATTGGGAGCAATATTGATAACACGGCATTCCGTTCGGCAAGAATGCGTCCGTCCGAGAGTGGGACCCAGGTTCCTTGGAGCAACCAATCATGAGTTAAAAAAGGAATTATTCGACATTTTGGATGTATCTGGGGACATATCCACTGAGGAGGTTGAGCCCAGGGATTGAAGTGTGAATACCTTGGTATTTTCCGTAACCCCCCTGTATCTTCTCATGTGTGCCTTTCTGAACTTCTCTTTCGAGGATCCGAGTTCGTGAGGGCTTGTCAAGTCCGGCAACTTTAAGAATATGAGTTGCATTAATCCAATCGTCATGACGGCGTCTCATCACACTATCTGAGCCCACTTTGATCTCATACACTGGCACCTATCCATGACAAAATGCACCTTAATCAGCACAATAAATAAGATTATGCCGGGAGGAGGGCAGATCAAAAACTCACATTGCTGTAAGTGGCAGAGTAGATGCTGGAGTCCGCCATTGCTGCGCCGCAGATGGTGCGAGCGGTTTACAATGTGTAGAGTGTCCTTCTTTTTGTTCCACCTTAAAAGACTGAGAGCAGAATAATTCCACAATGAAATAAAAGCACGTGAACAGAATTGAAGATTGTGATAGATAGTACCAATCTCTGTGATAATCACACCAAGTACTGATTTTCAGGAAACAAAATCAGGCCCTTCACCCCCAATTGCTCAGTTTGGTTCTGTTCCTGGATGGATGGGCGCAGGCTGGCCTCTCCAGGTTGAGAATTAGACGCGAACCACTAAAGAGCAAAACAAGCGCGTTAAGTGGGACATCTCGGAGAAACAATCATCCGAAAAGGCCGGCATCGCCAGGAACAAACAATTGTGCCTTGAGATGCTGTCTGAAAAGGAAGAGCATTGTCCTAGAACACCTTGGAATCGAGGTCACAAAAACATGACGCTTAAGGAGCTAGTGACTGGCACGGGCAGCCGTGAGTATTATCTATCTCATTGTTACTGTGATTCTGCCTGCTGACCCAGTTCCCTTCAGAGCCCGCCACTGCCACCCGAGAAGAGATGTCCGAAGCCCGCCTCCCTCTCGCCTACAGAGACAGCTGTGCACATCTACTCATACCACTCAACCGATGCCGAACGAAGGAATACTATCTGCCCTGGAAATGTGAGGTATGATCCCCTGAATTGGAGAGATGCCCATCTTTAGCGCCTCCATCGGTCCACTTCTCTTTCAACCAGCGATCGAGGGTCATGTGTTAAGTGCTGATGGCCGGGGGAATAGGATGAGAGACATACTTATGAAAAATGTCAATACGAAGAATTCAAGAAACGTGTTGCGAAGATGGATGAATTGCGGGCGGCCAAAGGTGGAGCGAGAAGCAATTGATCAGAATAGCATCGATCCGTGCGGGTCAATGTCTTTCTGGAGGTCCATAGAAGCTTCGGTCAATTGTATTATACTCTAATGTCACTCTGCTGAATCTTAAAAGATGCTATGGACAGATGCTCTGTCGCTTTCGTCTTGAGTTGATCGCCCAACTTCTGCCCATCAGCGCCAGCCAGCATCACACCTGCTTGCTTGTTACTCCAGCTACCAGTCGAACCATAACTCCAATGGAGCCATCGTGATGCGATGCTGAGGCATTATTGTTATTATCATGCCAATCCATCAACTTTCATCGAGCTAGCTACAAATCTTGACTTACTACGAACCTAGACTACCAACAAATCTCTTACGAGAAAAGTATCTTTGGGCGATGAAAGAGAAAGCGGTCTCATCCGAATACGATTCGTCACTCCCCTTGGGCAAGTTGGTTTGCTTTCCGCATGAAATATGGTTCGAGTGGGACTGTATGTACATGATTGCCGCTGGCACAGGTTTGTCTTCCTTTTGACCTAGAAACGTCTTGAGAGCGTCCGATGCGTTGAAATGAAGTGATTATTGCATCATCTATGTATGCTTTTGCGTTGAGATTTTCTGTTATATATCTTGGTAGCTTAGTAATATTATGCTGGGGCTTTTCATCTACAAAAGCACTTCTTTCGATCTGACCTGTCACGAGCCCTAGGTCTCTAGATCTTGGTAGCAGTACAAGTGTTCCGTTGTATCTCCTTTGGCCAACCTTTCCTTAGCCTAGAAGTTTAGGACAATGTACCAAGCCCGACAGAGGTAGGTATTATTTCTGAAATTCATCATTGATTGCACGGTTCCATCCGTTTCTGAATCATGGAGCCATCAGCCAACGAGGAAAAAGAAAAGGAAGTTTATAGCAAGGTATGGCGCGGCGCGTCCTTTCCACCTTTGAGTCGACGTCAGTATCTGTTTCGGGTGCTATCTTGGACCGGGTATCATTACATAAACCAATGATATCCATGCATTAGCAAGTAATTCGCCTTGAACAATCGGTGGGGTGAGGGTACGTGCCCGGTACGCTCTCCGAAACTTTGTGGGTATCCTACTACTATCTTCGTCATTGACATCCAGTCTCGAGGGCTTGGTAAGATGACAGCTCATTTTCATGCATGGTTCCTTGATTGTATCCAAGGAATAGGGTCAGAGCTGTGTTCTTCTGCGGCATACAAGGTAATCCACACCGGTCTGGAGTCCAGGACACACAGTCCTTTGCCACCCAAAGTCCGTCAAAGCCATCGCCGCTAAAATAGGAATGATGGGTGCTATGACTCGGGGGCCCGGGGGGTCAGGCAAACTCGTGATGGCGTAGAGTTCACGGGCCGGTCCGTTTGATTCAAATTCCACGTTTTGTCTCAGCTATAAGCAATTAGTTAAGTAGCCATGTTATTTTATGAAGTCCGACCGCAAGCGGCTGCGACTGCGACTGCGAAGGAAGGATGCTAGGAACTCCAAGTAGTCTCGGAGGTCGGACGTATTTTAAGGAGACAAAGCGTCGGTAAGCATTATTCCAATAACAATAATGATAAACTTGCAAGAAAACCCCTTCCGGGTGCCGTTTGACGGTCAGGAAGCACACGGGCGGTGATCCCAGCAGATAGGAAGCCCTGTCTTCAAGACCACGGGACCAGGCAGGAGAGGAGGATGACTCAGCAGACGATTCGTCTTACGCTATTCCATTTTGGGCTGCTGCTGGATGGGAAGGCGGGCCGGGGTCACGGGGCTTGAGGGGAGCTTCCCGCCGGCCGCGAACGGTCGCTGAAGTATGTATGTGTACGTACACATACATACATATGTATGTACATACAAACTATCATTCTGTACGGAGTATGTATGAGGGAACGGACAATAATCACGAAATGGACAGATGATTCGCGCAAGGAGGCGACAGACAGCAAACAAAAAAAGAAGCAATTGTTGATCTTTCTCAGTCTCACAAAAAGCAGCAGATGATCCACACAAGTAACTACTCTGCTAGTTAGTCAGTCAATTACCTCCATTCCCCGCTCGCTGGCCCCATTGCCAGTCGTTGTAGTGATATGATTTTATCTGACATTTTAGAACGAATGATAGGAAAGCAAAAGATGAAGAGTTATAGAATTCACGAACAAGAAAAATGAAAATGAAAATGAAAATGAGACTTGGAAAATGCTACCAAGTTTCCCATGACCTGAAATAAATCCAAAACATGACCAACAACTAGTACATAGCGATGACCTGGGAAAACAAGATGTCTAGAATACTCCTCAAGATGATGCTGTCGGCTTTGCTCTCGGCTTCTGCCCATATACGGTATAGTAGCGGGAGTAAGTGTGTAAATTGCGATCCAAAAGCTCCTTGCGGACTCCCACAAGCAGCAATTGAATGCGCGCCATGTTCCAGCCTAGGACCCGGGTGAAGAGCGCGAGAGAGTAGGCTTCGAGCGCCTCGAGCATCATGGCCTGCTGGTATCGTCCGACCTCTTTAAGTTTCTTGTCCTTGGCCCATGGAGAGAAGGGGACCTGTTCATCCACAGCCTCATTAGTGATTGGACTAATGCGGAAGAGAGTAAGAACGAGAGTGGCATGCCTTGTATATCTCTTCGGTGACATTCTCAAAACCAGCCTCCTCCATTAAGCGCTTATAATCCTTTGCAACGCCCATAGTCTTGCCAAATTTTGAGCTCGCCTCGAGGAGTCGATCGCGCCATTCTAGTAGGTTTGTCGCTTGGTGTAGGGTCTCATCGTCACCGAAAACGCCAACCGTTGAGTCGGCAACTTCAAACCAGCCACCGGGCTCCAGGTTCGCCAATGCTTGCCGGAAGAGTCGTGGGTAATCCTTGACACTACCTTCAATGTTGCGGGCATGAATAAAGTCGAAGTTGGTGGCATAATTCCAGGGGGATTCGAAGTCATCGATCTCGAATTTACAGTTCGGTGGGAGCCTACAGAGCACCGACGCGGTTAGAGGGGTTCACTAAGGCCCAAAAAGAAGGAGAGCATACCATGAGGGCTGTATGGGGCTGAGGTCGGTTCCTGGCAGAGTTCCGTTAGAACTCCTTAAGACCAAAGGAGAAAGAGCTTGAACACAAACCCGTCACCACGGCTTGGGGATGCTTACTACCGACGCCAGTCAGTGGAGGGAGAATCATTTAGAGAGAATGGAAATCACATACTCAGCAACATCGATCGCCCAACTGCCGGTTCCGGTTCCCAAATCTAGTATCCTTGAGACACCGGGAAGTAAAGGTGCACGGTATAGGTCGCCTCCAAGCATCATGCTCCATATATGGTGGTGCTGCAGTGGCGGTGATCAATACGGAGCGCAAGGATATACAACGGCGTGATCGCGTGACCAGAAGAGTTGGCTTACCAGATCAAGTCTGTCTTGCTCCCTCTCGTCGTTTGGCTGCAGCAAGTGAGCATATTGACTACTGGGGTGGTGCGGGATATTGCATCGGGACCTACAATGATGTACTCTCCCTCTCGGTAAGCGTGGTATCGTCTTCCATTCTAATGAAAAGACAGTGAGCCAAGATCCTGATTACCTATAGATATGCGAGACGAGAAAGCGACTGACTTCATATCTGCGCCGGATCAGATTAGATGGATGGTGCCACGGGAAGTTCGGATGAAAGCCTTACTGATAGTTCAAAACACTTGAGCTCAGCGACGCTGTGCTACTTGTGATGCTACAATCCGCATTTTAGCTGGTGCTTCCGACCACGACATATCAGCTACTCACGATGCCTCATCGGAGTCTTCGCTGTATAGTTGATGGTCATCCTGTCGCGGGCACTGTTGTCAGCAATCATCTCTCCCTTGAAACCCGCCAGGTGTTCCTTGACTGACCTCAGGAACGATAGGTATTTGTGTGCTTTCCGACCAGCCCTGGCGAGGCTCGCTGCTAGGATGACCTGTCATCGTGGCTCAGTCCTGGCGGAGCGCATATAAAAGAGCGGGAAAAAAGGTGTCCGTGACCACGAACTGGGCAGCTGTGGACACTCTCCGAGGGCTGCTTGGATCAAAGCTGTATGTACGCACGTCTTCTTCGAGAAATGGAAAGAATAATATATCGAATACTTAAATCGAACGATTCCGAAGGTCCAGATAACTTATTATTATTTTTCGTCCAGCGCGGTCGCAAAAAAGCAAGAAGACAAAAGAGAAAGAAGAAATCATAACCCGCAAAAAGCACCATCGCCAATGATAATATCGAGACTAACTTCTGAAAGAAAATAATAATGACAGCTCACGCTTGGGACGAATAAAATACGGGGTCTGAGATGGGGCAAAATGCCGGAACAGAGTTCAAAGTCCAAATCATAGCGCCAGCTGGTTCCATGGGCTCGCTCGCTTTCGAATAATCATGAATTCAGAGATGCTTCCGGTGGCACAGCAGCCACGCCTGGATAACTATCCTCAGGCTCAGCACCTCTTGCGCCCAACAACATTATTCGCAAAAACAATTCGGCCGTCTAGAGTCTAAAGTTCACCAGCGTTGTCCCAAGTCCCAGCCTGCCAGGAAGCCCGATCGCGGTTGCTCGCTCTGTCTCGAGCAGAGAGCCCAGAGGCCCTGGATGTGAACAGTGGCCAAACATTGGGATGATGGCGTGCAAAATTTTCCTGATCGCAGGACGTCGATTCGGTCCGGGGATGGAAGATCGTATTTCAACCCTGCACTAATAATGGCCCTTCGGGCATGGATTCCTGAATTGTGCTGTGCATGATCCTTGTTACTCCGTATTGTTACTCCGTACCTAGGTATAAGGTATCCTCCCGTCCCGCGTGGTGTCGCTAGGATGCACTGCACGCCGCGGACGGCTGATTTCTGTTTTTCTTTTTCTTCTCGTCTTCGGACTGTGCCTATCCTTGCACCTCGCACTCCCAGAGGTCTCACCGCTTGGAAGCCTTCGCATCTCGAAGTGTGTCGAACTTCCACTTATTTTTCGCTGGCGGAAAACAAAGAAAGAGACGAACCCCGTGACTTCCCCGCTGATGATGTAATCGCTGTTTTGGGCTAGACCGTTTATGGAATCACAGCCCTTCTGTTTGCTCTGTTTGCTTGCGTATGGCAGAACCGGAACCCTAACCTTAACCTTAACAGAGCACGGTCTGCCCCACGTGACCCGGCACTAGTTACCTAAGCTCTCGGCCCCGTGCCGCCAAGCTCCGTCCCAGCCAGTCACCTGCTGCGTGACTGCGGCTTAGTCATGCCGTCCACTTCAACGACGCCGGACTCTTTCTTAGCTGAAGTCTTGTCCACCGCTTGCCCCTCCGTATCCTTGACTCCTCGACATAGTCTCTGAAAATCCCTTTTATCCACTGCGACATCCAAACGTGTATGGAACCCACTTGATATCCTGTCTTCTGCTCAGTGCTTACCTGGGAGTCCTTGAGATGGACCCCGCTTGCAACACGGCTCGCCACTTTCACCGTCATTTCCGCTCTGCTCGACGGTGAATGCAAAATGCTTCTGCCAGTCTTCCCAGATTTTATGAGCCGTGTCTCCCTTTGGATAACGCCCATATTGGGATTCAGCCTGCTTGTCCTCCCCGGAGGCTAAACTTGGTTTTTCCGGGGTAGACGATCGGCACCTCTCACTGTTGAAACTTGCACTTCCGAGGACTGATCACAGGGATGCCCATTCTGAATCAGACACCCTTGGGTTGAGAAGTGGCCCCGCGATTCCTCTTCTGCTAGCCTTGAAGGGTATCAAGATCCAGCCAGCACCAGCTGTCTCTCGTGCCACTACCATTGGAATCGGATGCTCTTGACTTCGACATCCGACACCCGAAACAAAACTCGCGCAGTCCAGGCTCTGTGTAATAATTAATATCAGCGTCCCCCACCAGGCTTTGGCTATCGTTCGCTCTCGCTACGACAGTCAGTCGTAGTCGTAGCGATAGTCCAAACTTTCCCAGAACCCTTTTCCCCCCAGGGTTCACGAGTTCTGGCGCCTCACCCCCATGCCATTCAGTTCTCTTGTTTTTCGCTGGGACTTCCATATCAAACATAACTTGTGCATATGCCCCAACGCGACGGTGAATACCCTTTCCGGCCCTTTTGTGTCTGCAATAATCCAACAACCACTTTCATCGCTCCGTGCTCGGTGTTCTTTTCTTATTCTAGCGAAGGAAAAACCTCACCACTGACTATTTGCCTTCTAAGCGATCCCTTAGCGAGCGGGGCCGTCAGTACACGATGAGACCATCATTCCTTTTCATTGGCTCGCTCCTTGTCCATCATGGAGCAACCTTTCCACAAGGCCTCTGAGTTTTTGCTAACTGATGGTCCGCAATTCCGCAAAAGAATAATAAGATGGAAACTCTTGATTCTACCGTTGCACCTCATGGAGGTGGAGTCTCGCCGCTCTGGGTAGAAAAGGCACAGACATTCCGGCTGGTGCTTCCACTCCATTCTTCAGTCAGCTTTGTAAACCCGATTTGATTGAAATGAATCAACATGGGTCTCTTGGAGATGGTGTTTGAGCATCCAATCCTGGCCATCTTGGCAGCATGTCTGGCTTATACTCTTGCCCTTGTTGTGTACCGCCTATGGTTTTCGCCACTTTCCAAATTTCCGGGTCCTAAGCTGGCTGCGGCTACGCTTTGGTACGAGTTTTACTATGATGCCATTTGTCACGGAAAATATACCTTCGAGATCATGAAAATGCACGATAAATATGGTCTGTCGTCTCTGTGTCATTCAACTTATCCCAAGTTCACGGTTTGTTAACCAAGTATCCTGGCGATTCAGGACCAATTGTGCGCATTAGCCCCCATGAGCTCCATATCAATGACCCTGACTACTACGATGTTCTTTTCTCTCGGGATAGTCCTCGGGATAAGTATTCGTACTATACAGGTCAGTTCGGTACCCCGATGGCAGCGATTTCCACTAGGGACCATGCACACCACCGACTTCGTCGTTCGAATATGAACCCTTACTTCTCCATGGCCCGCATCCGCAAATTGGAGCCCGCTATCAAGGCTCTTGTTGATAAGCTATGCGATCGCCTTGGCGCGTTTCGAGCCACAGGAATTCCCATAGTAGCGCAGCATGCGTACACTTGCTTTTCAACCGACGTAGTATCGGATTATACCATGGGTTCGGGCTTTCACTATTTAGATGAACCCGATTTCGTTCCTCAATGGAGCGATACTCTCAGCGCCATTGCCAAAGCGACCGTTTTCTTTAAGCCTTACCCCTGGTTGCTGTACTGGCTTAAAGCTCTACCCGAGAGCCTGGTCGGCAGAATGGATCCCGGGATGAACCTATTTTTCACATTCCAGCGCCGCTGCAATGTTCTGATCGGCTCAGTGATCCAAGAGCACAACTCACCAGACTATGAACAAAAACGGAAAGCATACGACCATCCTACGTTTTTCCATGATATACTTGACAGCGACCTTCCTCCTCAGGAGAAGGGCCCAGAAAGATTAGCACAAGAGATTCAGGGCGTCATTGGAGCCGGCTCCGAAACAGTGGCCAAGACATTAAGTTGGCTCACTTACTATCTCCTTGCAAATAAGGACAAGCTAGATAAGCTCCTCGAGGAGCTCAACAGGCTAGATCCCAACCGAACTGCTATGCTTGTTGATTTCGAAAAAATGCCCTATCTCGTAAGCCTATGCCTTTTTGCCTCTATTCTTGCATACTAAAGCGGCGCTCTAATGATCTTCTCTCAGACATCTGTCATGCTGGAAGCCCTTCGGTATGGCCACTTGCTTTTATACTCTCTTTCACTTCTAATGTAGACGCCCAGTCTATCGTATGGTGTCAGTACCCGGCTTCAAAGGATTGCTCCAGATCGCGACCTTGAGTATAAAAACTGGTCCATTCCTGCTGGAGTAAGACTTCCGAGAATTGCGACAACAAAACAAGCGCAGCTAACTTGTTGAAACTACTAGACTCCGGTGGGCATGACAAGTGTAATGATGCATCACACCGAGCGTATTTTCCCCGATTCATACAGCTTTATTCCCGAACGCTGGATGGATCCTGCGAGGCGAAAATACCTCGAACGCTACCTTGTCGCCTTCAGCAAAGGCTCTCGTCAGTGTGTTGGAATGAAGTATGAATTTACCCTTTGCGGTTTAGTTTCTTCTTGGAGTATTCATGAATCTTGAGCTAATGGAGTCATGTGTCGGACAGCTTAGCAAGGGCTGAACTTCTCCTCGCCATCCCAAAGCTATTCCGAGATTTGAAGTTAGAGCTGTATGAAACTACGCGCGAGGACGTAACACTCACACACGAACTTTTTCTACCGTTCCCTAGAATTGGAAGCAAAGGTGTTCGGATTTTGGTGGTTTAGCAATGTGGATATGCCAGCATGTGAGCAAGGTTTTCTTTTATGATTACGATGATGTCTGAGTCTTTGAATGCAAACTCTCAAGTCTGTTCTCGACACGAATGGGTTTTGCATATATACCCTACTGGTCGACTTGATCAAGCGGCTTAGAAGAGGACTGTATTATGGCTTCTTTTCTAATCACCCAAATATGACTGTAGAGGACCGTAGAAACACTGAGGTTTTTTAGCATCTATCTACAGGATTTACGTAAGTTAAGATACTGAGTCGAAAAAAGGGAGATACTCGACTGAATAGATGCACACATTGGAGTTTTAATCAAGAAGATCAAACATGGGATTGTAGTGATGACCAGAACACAAAGTAGCGGCAGTGCGTGAAATGAACGGATACACCTCTGCCATTAAATTTGAATCCGCTCGTGCGAAGGCGCGGATATTCTGGGATCGCCACTGGGATGCACATACTTCTATACCACTGTTGCTTTAGAATCAAGCACTCTCTGAGACTGGAGTTCACAAGAGACCTGGTTGGCTACGGCGACTCCAACATGAACGGGTTTGATCACTTCGCTTTACCGGCCAGATAGTTAATTATTGTTGACGACCAGCTAACTAATTAACTGGGTAACTAATAACTAGGTAGCTGCCGGTGTCTCGGATCTGCTCCGACTGCTCCAGATCCTCTGACGTAACTAACTAACTACTATCCCATACCGCCGTCCATGCACTGGGCTGGCTCGATAGCCACCCCGATTAGTACCGTAACCGGTTTTGTCGGGAGCAACAAACCCAGGCTTTCAACTCTATTAGAGGATGATGTGCGTGGCGAAACATTGCAATACTTATACCCTGCACCAGCAGGTTAATGTCGAGACGGAATGGCTCGCTACCTTGACTGCGCTACTTTGAGACTTATCAGCAGTTCATACCATATACAGGCCGAATTTCGACTTTTGATAATTTGGGCGCTCAAACTCGATCATGGCTTCGCATGCTAATCAAAGACCGACTGTCTCCTATGGCAGTCTATGCCTGTATGGAGTAGGGGCAGGGCTCGCGGGAGTGGCCGTGTACGTGAGAGACTTCATTCCAGTGATACAAAGGTATCTGAGGACTGACGGCGTAGCTAACTACTTGATAGGATGACTCTAAGCGAAAAGATTGAGCAGTTTTTCACCTCCCGGCCTAACTCACTCGTTCCTGGGTACACATTGCAGCACCTCTTCGGTCTCGCACCTAGACCTGAGAGCGCCATGTTTCCTTTGAATATGTCCATGCACTACGGTCAGGGCGCGGCAACCGGAATCATTAGGGCTATAATGAGTGTAAACGGGGTGCAAGGACCCTTTGCGACCCTTATTTTTCTCGGTGTCCGCCTTCTCGTAGATCAAACGTTGGAAAATTGGACCGGCGTTGGATCTCTGCCATGGTAGGTTCCTCCAACAACCCCGGGTGGTCGCAACTAACCTGGAATTGCTAGGACTTGGCCTGTCAGCGATCAGATTATCGACATTCTACACAAAACGGTCTACGCGTTGGCTACAGGCTACGTGGCGGATCAGTTGTTGAGCTACTAGCTTTTCTGCAATGTTTCCAGATTTCGTATAGTTAACTATCAGTTACCAAATTCCGCTGTCTTCTTGAGTCAAGTTAACTATGTGAATAATACGCGTGATCAATCAGGACAGTCCCTAGGAATATGACTACATAGTTAACTAGTTAACTAATTTGAGTCAAATGATTGGCTCCTTCTAAGGCGGATTGCTCAAATTGATGAGACTTGACGGCTGCTTATCAATGCTACAAGCTTTTTGAATAGTTACAGCGCTGAGATGACCCTTGATGGGCTGCCTCTATTATCTACATGGTAAGGCATCAATCACTCTAGCCTCCCGCAGATGGTATCGGCAAATGGCGAGTGGTGAGCCTATTCACTCCGTTCCACCCAACTATGTCTACTTACGCTTGAGTTGCCAACGCATATCGGATACAAAGGAAGAGTTGCACACGGTGAACTTCCTGAAGATAAATTCTCCTGACCATCGTGTAACTATGCTGGGTTGGGGGATCGGATTGCTGGCTACATGCAAGTTACTTCGTAGCCGCGACGGACATCCCTACCCGTCCCATGTTTCCTGGTAAAATATATATTGTTCTAGTATCACTCTGGTGGTTGCCCTCCTATTGAAGTGGGAATTGATTCTGATCTCCTCCGGGTACTGTGTATCACTCAAGCACATTGCACCAATGACTATATAACTAACGTTATACGAACAAAAGGTTTCCAGGGAATTCGTTTCTTCTTATATCCAGGTTTTCGAGGCCACATGATTCTGGTAACCAATATGAAATCCTGAGCCATTGTTTGAGGGTATGCATTTGAGCTCCGCCAAATCTTGAGCGGTCTAACAGAAGATTTGTCGCATGCTTTGGCAAAATGCCAGTCATTTGAAGGCACCGTGGAAGCGAATCAAGCTGTGGATTGTTTAGTGGAGTTTGCGAAGTTCTATCCTGGTTGCTTTGATTTATCATGCTGTGATCAGTAGGTTACACAGCTGTACACGTTTGGTGACATGATCCCCTCAGTCAATGATACAAATTTAGAGCACTATCCCCCATGCTTGCATTTCTCAATCAAGGTCCAGAAGTTGATTTTTCATTCCAAATTTGCAATAATATTGGAAAGCCCAACACGATGGCGATTCGGGCATGTCGAGAGCCACCTTTCCGAGCGGAGCACATAGGATCGTTGTTTAAAACGGATGAGCTGCTCCGAAAACGAGCATTCGCGACTAAGGGCGTGGCTACTCTAGAGGATCTTGAGAATTTGGAGATCAGGGAGATCAGGGAGATTGTAAAACTCCAGCGGCAGCTAGGGTTTCGAGCGATTACTGATGGCGAGTACAGGCGGCAAAGTGGGTGTGACCTCCCTTATAGCGCGAAAATCAAAGTGAACTAAACGTGAATGAAGTGTTTTGGGGGTCCTTTTGGGCAGGTCTGGAAGGAATGAGCACACTACAGGAGCCAGGCCCCGAACTATTTCGTCCTTATGGCCCAGATGTAGCACTCTTCAGGGACGCTGTGAAAGGTGTAGAGCTGAACCTCGTTTGCACTGGAAAGATCAGGCATGTTGGAAGCATGTATCTTAGAGACTTCAATTATTTGAAATCACTGGTTCCGGAAGAAGAAGTCAAAAATATCAAGCTAACATTGCCCTCCTGGTATCACTTCCGTTATAAACAGGGCTGCGCATTTCCGAAAGATGTATACGCTTCAGAGAAGGAGTATTTCAAGGACATTGCCACGGCATACCGGACGGAGCTCGACATTCTATATGGAGCTGGCGTAAGGAACGTTCAGATCGATGACCCTAACCTGGCATGTGAGTAGACAACAAGTTTTCAGCTACCTCGATTTTAAGCTGATGCGGCGATAGTCTTCTGCAGTCAAAGTATGCTAGCAGGATGGAAGGCGGATACATCAAATCAATGCACCGCCGATGAACTCTTTGACGCCTACATTGAATTATACAACGACTGTATTGGCGGGAGGCCAAAGGATATGCATGTCGGGATTCACGTGTGTAGGGGAAATTACCGCGGGCAACATTTTGCTGAGGGGGGTATGGAAGGATTGCAACGAAGCTGCTCGGAAAGATGCAAGTCGATACATTTTACTTGGAGTATGACACGGCTCGTGCCGGCGGATTTGAGCCCTTGGTACATCTGCCAAAGAGTAAAAGTGTGATCCTCGGCTTGATCTCCAGCAAATTGCTTGAAATGGAAGACCTAAGCGAATTGAAAAAGAGAGTGTTGGAGGCGGCAGAATTTATTGCGTTGGGAAATAACGAAAGCATTCAATCGTCATTGCAACGAATGGGGGTGAGCCCTCAGTGCGGCTTTGCAAGCGAATGTCTGGGTAATGCTGGAAGCCGAAAGGACATGATAGATAAGCTGAGCTCTGTGAGACACTTAGCCGATGCAGTATGGCCGAGAAAGCCATGAGCGGCAGGGTTGATGATGGCGCGCTAGTGAGTTGAAGCTATTGAGGAGCGGTTCGGTTTGAATCGCCTTAAATCTCTGCTTGAGTAAGGAAGAGCATGAAGCAAAGAGAAATGAGGTAAATGCACGGTGATACTTGTAATCATAATAGTTCCTGTGTTCTGGGCTGCATTCAGTTGTCTATTGTCGACTGTCTGGTAGTCGTGGATGCGGCTCTTCGCGCGTCGCGTCCGTTTTCGGAAGGACGATGGACACGTGACTCCTACATTCAGCGGCAGAACGCGCTAGGCCCAAACAGGCTAGGTTTCTACTGCCCCTTTTTGAGTCACGTGCCTGCTCCTGTTTTGGGTTCAGACTGCGCGGGTCTCAGTTATTGAATATCACGTCGCTGGGTTGGGCCCATTATTGAGAATTCGTGCATTCGGGGACTTTGGCTATCGAATGATATAGATATAGACCGCTCCATACATCTTGTTTGGGTGTGAAGCTTTGAGGTAAGCACCACTAAGCCCGCGACTATTCCTTCCAGGCAGAGTTGAGTCGGAATCGTTTTTGCTGACGACAGGATAGCTTCCAACTTCAGGTGCTGGTACACAGTCGACACTATTGCTTTCCCCTATATCGGTTCCTCTTCACACCATCATCTTGCATACGTTAAGATTCCCACCAAAATTGGCAAGGGTCAGTGCCGCCATTGTCGAAGTTTTGAGTTGAGTTACAACTTTACAAACATGGGTGGGCAAGTCTCCAAATTGATGGGCAGGATCTTCGGATCTAAAGAAATGCGCCTCCTGATGCTTGGTCTTGATGCTGCTGGAAAGACTAGTGAGTTGGTGATTCCATGTCCTGATGAATTGAAGGCTGATACATCTGTCATTCTTAGCAATTCTCTACAAACTAAAACTCAACCAAGACGTCACCACTATACCCACCGTCGGCTTCAACGTCGAATCTGTAACATACAAGAATGTTAAGTTCAATGTGTGGGATGTCGGTGGTCAAGACAAGATTAGGCCATTATGGAGGCATTACTTCTCCGGAACGCAAGGTCTTATTTTCGTTATTGATTCCAACGATCGCAGTCGCATTGAGGAGGCACGCCAGGAGTTACATAGGATTATTCTGGACCGCGAAATGAAGGAGGCGCTACTATTAGTCTTCGCCAACAAACAAGATATCAAAGGGGGTGCGTTTTCCTAGCTAATCACTCCTGTCATGGTCAAACCTAACTAACCCGTCTGTAGCCATGGATCCAAAGGAAGTAACTGAGAAGCTCCAGTTGAATCAGCTTAAAGACCGGGTTTGGTTTGTTGTACCTAGCTGTGCGACAACGGGCGAAGGATTATTTGAAGGCTTGGTAAGCCTCTCTAAACCGCCAGTTTTTCTATGAATTTAGTCCGAGCTGACTTGCTGGTAGGCCTGGCTCTCAAATAATGTTAAGACTCAACAACAGCGACAGGGTAGATAAGGTGTGAAAGGTGTATTCTTCCCATTGGTTCCACCATGGCCGGCGCCCTCACGCGACTCTTTCTTTTTCCCTTTTTAGCTATTCTAGTTTCTTTGCAATCTTCTTTTCCTCTGAGATACACTGGGAATCTTGAACTCCCTTGTTGCTTCCTTCTTTTCCACATATTCTTTCCAGATTGGCTGGCTGGGTTGTGTGTTGCAGGCATGCTGTCTATCCTGGATGATATCCCTTCTATTCTTGTGTATGTGTTTTTCATTACCATTTTTCTTACTTTATTGTAATATAATACTTTTACTTCCTAGGGATAGAGGCACAATACGCAGGAATGCCGGTGGATCCACCAGCACACGTATCGTACTTTGATTCAAGTAGTATCATCACTCAGGTTTTCGGTTCAGTCTAGGATGTCAAAAAAAGATGATAGCATGAAGGGTTCAGCATTGTCTGTATAATCCTCGTTGGGAGCTCACAGATTAATTGCAGCCTACTTCATATGGTTCGTTATTACCTATATAGTGATTGTGAGGCATAGGCTCTTATCTGCATGATTCAGTTGGAGAGCTTAGATACTGGCACTTTTGGAGCTCGAAAACCTGCTTTACACCGCACAATAACCCCCGCATGAGCTTTGACTCCTTAAGAAATACGGAGGGGTATGTATGTATGTACATACATACATACAGTACTTTTTAGTGTTGTTTCAAACAATTAGGAGTCATATTATTACTAGGTATAGAGCAATGAATAGCACGCGATGGCTTCACTAATAAACCGAAATATTCTCATCAATACTAATGGGTATTACCTCAGCTTCCAAATTCTCATATCGAGACTCGAGCTACGCTGATCTTCTTCGTGGCGTGGGTAGTTCTCCATCAAAATGGACTTTAAATGCTATTACCCACATTTAGCAACTGACATCATAACGTATTGGTTAAGGATAGACTTACTCAACGGAAAAACAAAGTAACTACCGTGATCTTCGCGCATATATATATAGAACCCACCTGGTCTTGGTATCTTTTTTAGTTCTCCCTGTGGTCCCGGTGCGCGACGCAAATTCTTTAGCTTCCCAACTACCCGAAGCATCGATGTCAACGCGACCATGTTTGCGTCTCGACCAAGGCATGTATGGGGACCATCGCCGTAGTGGATATATGAATCCAGTGGCCGGTCAAGACGGACTTCATTTGGACCAGGGAAGATTTCGGGGTCACGGTTTGCAGAAACAAAGCTCACAAAAACCTTGTCACCCGTTTTTATGGAAATATGATGCCCACCATCGTCAATTTCCATATTTGCTGTGGCTTCCCGGTAGGAACCAAAAGTGCCGTTTAGACGAATAGCTTCCATACAATAGTGTAGAAGCTTGTCATCTGAATCAGGAGTATCCTCGTGAGCCAAGCGCTGGATTTCGGGAAGATGGACACGCCCCTCTTCTGAGAGATAAAAATCAATGATTTGAGTGAACTTTTTCCCATCGGCGAAGTAATCAGCATACCGAGTTAAGGTAGGATAGAGCCAAACTTACCACTTGCGCTTGGTTGGGAATCATGGCACCAGCCGTGGGCATGACTTGCGACCATGTAACTTGAGAAACGCTTAGTCCGCTAGCAAGTAGCCTTCGAATCATGTGGACTCCGTAATCCTTCAGGGCCGTATGATTATTTTTGTGGAAGCAACCAAATAACCCGGAAAACATATCAGTGGCTTTTACGCTCTTCACATACGCCTCGACAATTTTCCCTAGTTGCTGGGCCACCGTGCGCGATGCTTGGCGAAGTGGAAATGATTTTGCGGGATCAAGGTCAAAAAAGATACATGTGAAAATAGCACACATGATCATGAACAATTCATGCTCGGTGTAAATACCTCTGGGGTTGTCCTCGGTTTTGAGGGGCAATGCAAAGATGTTGGATGCGAAGTGAACATGCGCAAGGTTTCCAACACTGGTGAAGCTGTATTAGCTGTTTATCGGCAAGATATTGGCCATGAAGGTACTTACTCCCTGGTGATATCAACTTGGTTGACACCTGCAATCTTACAAGACTTTTGTCTTAATAGCTTGATTGTGATGTCTTCATAGAACTCCTTTACTTGCTGCTTCCACTTGTCCTGGTATAGCGCTTTGCCCATTACTTGTCTTTGTTTCGAGTGCTTTGGCGAATCGCCTGACAGCATGAAATTCAATCCTTCTTGGCCAAAAAGGAGCCCAGTGGCTTCACCCCAAGTTACCCGGAAATCTTTGGCATTTTCAAGAACAGTTTTGGCTCCTAGATAGGAGGTAAGATTCACTCGCGGTGGAATAAAAGTAGGCTTGTCCCAAGAAAAATGTGTGTCTCTTCCAAGATGCGCGAAGATTTTCTTGTTTTCGCTGGGAATGGTCATCGGATAATGAACATAGATAGAATCAGGCTTATAGTGATTTGGCAGTGTCCGAAGAACGAGCTTGTAAAACATGCAGCCCTGGTTGATATTCAGGTCGTAATGCGTCTCGGTAAAGCCCCAATTGGTAAGATTCTTGGGGTGGTAGTCGGTCTTTTCAAAATCAGTGACAACCACCACGAGTGAGGAGCTGTAGAGTTAGGTTTACCGTATAAAATCTATCTCCTCGTACTAAGGCAACTGCGTCCGAGAGAATAGCTCGGGAAAGGGTGTATGTAGGACATATACCCGCTCCAGGCACCATTGGAACCTTTGCTTCTTCTGCAACAATACCGGGATATAGCTCAACATGGTCGGGGTGTTCATATAGATGGCGGAGCTGATCGGCAATATATGGGTCGGAGTTTATCTCTTCAAAGGTCGTATATTCTTTAAGTCCAAAGAATTTTCGAAACTCGTTGAGTGATCCACATCCCCATCTTCGAGCCTGCTGCATGCCGAGGATCTCCACGGCTCGGAGCGCCTTTGGAATATTACGCGGACCGAAAGATCCTATAGTGCATGTTATTCGAGAACCATTGTGTGTTATTGAAGAGGCTTACCAGCAACTTGTTCAACACTCTCCGTTAGAATCCTAGCAAGATCTCCGTCACTAAATTTACCATCTGAGCCTCGTGTTAGACCCGCAAATGACCGTTGTGAGGGGTCCTTTGGCAGCTTTGACTGCCATTCTTTCATCCCTACAAGGAGATCAGGCATCGTAATGTCCTCGGCAGCTTTCCCAAACAAATCCTTGTATATCTCTTCCGTCCACATTTCGTCTTGCTTTCCAATGCAAGAGTGCCAGCGATACGCCAAGTTGAACTCAACAGAACATTGATTGCCCACGCCACTTGCAGCTGCCTCAGGAGCGGCGCTGGTGCGCATGTTGACTCTCGGATCCTATCTCATATCAGCGAATGGAATTTAAGCGTAGAACCCAGACAAAACCTACTAAGCACCATGTTGTATTGTCCCGCGTTAGATTTATGATCGTGCGGACATAGTCATAGAGGGTGATGTTGATATATAGTCCACAAGTCACTCTGGTATGAATTAGCAGGTATGAAGTAGGGTGTCAATGGCTTTTTTTTCCCTACAATCGAGCTGTTTGGAAGAGATCGTTGTCATATTTCGCCCAAGCCTTAGCCGAAGCTTCCGATGAAAGGCCCGATCGGGGTTTGTTGAAGCGACCACCTTCGTTGATATGTGCAAGCTGTTCGGCCACATAATTGTGGAAGCTAGCTCAATAAGCCCAAAGAATAGCGTGCTGGTTGAGTTATACTTACCGGTTAAGCATAATAAGGATCACACTGCAAACCGGAGGCAGTGCAAGGAGCCTCGGCTCAGAAAAGCTGTCTGGCTTCAGTTTCCCATCTTTGAACGTCCGTATTTGATCTTGATCTTTCTGATCATCGCCGTAGAGTGTCGAGAGGTCGAGATATGATGACGTCTGAGAGATGTTTGGATTGCGGTGATCCGTCTGGAATAGATCTTGCGGGTTTGAATAAGCCCAAGCACGAGTGAAAAAGGAGAAGATCTTACCATGAATTATCAATGAAGCCCAGCCGAAGAAGACCGTGGACACGCCGTTGGGGTGTGGCTTAAATGTCTCTCGAGCAAAAATGCTGTCAAATATTAAGCCAGGGTCGGGTAAAGCACCTAATTGAATGGTAGATGGAGTGATCGAGCGTGCGTACGGCGTGTTGGCGGCGCCGAGCTTCGGAAATAGAGGGTTGTTATTGGAACCATCAGCGGACCTATACATATAGTCTTCGCCAAAAGCCCTATGGGAATCGTCAGCAATGATGATTAATTTAAAAGAGGATTGGTTTCGCTGCCTACGGGACTGGGGGATGAGGCAGAGTGTCCCAGAGTTCTTTGACAAAAGTATTGGTCAACTGAGATCTCATTCCTGATTCAGGCCCGAGCCCAGCAACAAGCTGTCGATTGGGAATTTTATTAGTCCAAAGTACGCTGCCCAACACGATATTACCTTTCAAGAATATACCTGAATAACCCGCTCCATAAGGTAGGTCTTGTCGTCGACAAGACCTCCCGATTTCTTGGATTTTCTTACGGCAAGCAAAGTCCCCCAGCCGCGGGGTCCCATGGACCTCAAATCCTTGAGAAGAGAGGATTTCGGCTTGCGGCCTTGCAGGTAAGACCCATCGCCATATTGTTTTGGCAGTGGCCGTCGGGCAGCATGAATCAATTGCGCATACTGATTGAATGTACCCTCAACTTGGGGTCGTTTCACGCTACGATTAGCGCTCTTAGTCTTACTGATTGCTCCATTATCGAATGCTTTTTGACGGGGAGGCGCTCCATTTGCGTGTTCGACACCGTCCGACGTGCCGTTCAAAGCCCCGTTTGCAGAGGCCATGGCTGCTTGCCGAATGATGGTGGTAACTAAATTGGGAGGCGGTTGATGATATAGAGCTAGGGGTACGGAGTAGGAACTTCGCAATCAATGGAGAGCAATGGATTAAGGGGTAAGGGTATCAAAACGAGAAGCTCAAGAGGATGACATATATAATTTCTAATGGAAGACGGCCAAAGCTGAAGAGACTCCGCGACCGAAAACAGTCTCCAATTTGTACTCCGTATGCCACAGGATTAATATGACGCGGCTTGAAGTTGAACCTCACTAATGAACGCTGTTTCGCCCAGCTTCTCCAAAAGAGGGGACGTGGTCCACAACGCATGAGAATTGCAAAGCAGCCCGAACAACATCGTTTAGCCTCCAATGGCCCCGAAGGCATTACAAAATTTGACTGACACTGGCCGCAAGCCACATATAATCAGTGTCAGCAGCCGAACCAATCAAGCAGGCGCTTGGGGGTGACAACGCGACACTTTGATGTGCGGTGGGCCGTGGCGCATCGATTGGAACGATCGTCTGTCGAGAATCCAGGTTGCTCGGAGCAGACAGGGGGTATGAGGTGGCTGTAGCTCATAACATAGGAATACTCTCGCGAGCTGGAGGAGGAGACCAGTCGAGAGAGCGAGAAGACGTTTGGATGATGAGATGAGGTTGAAAAGAACAAGAGTGGCCCATGCCCGATCGGGTTAGCGGATCAGCACTTCCCGACGGAAATCCTCGGGCTCTCTCGCTTCCCTTCTTGTTGTTCGCTCTTGTGCTCCTGTGCATTATTAACTACCTAGTTAACTATTGCTTTTTCTTTGGGCTTGCGGAATCTGCAAAAAAGAAAATACACTGCAACAAGATGCGAGTCTGAATCTCTCGATCGATGGTCTATGCAGGGATCTTGCTTTTTCCCGCGGAGGTTCAATGTCGACGAATACGAATTTCCAGCCAGCCCCGAAATGGTCGATCCTCGTCCAGGTTCATTGTCGAAG
The DNA here is from genome assembly GCA_029635245.1 of Nannizziopsis arthrosporioides. Lineage (NCBI taxonomy): Eukaryota > Fungi > Ascomycota > Eurotiomycetes > Onygenales > Nannizziopsiaceae > Nannizziopsis > Nannizziopsis arthrosporioides. The sequence goes on along the minus strand of CP098260.1, from coordinate 7,164,203 downwards.
GAGGTTTCCTCAGGGAATCAACTGGCCAGGAGGCTAGTGTAGAGGCTTTCCTCGGCCATCGAGCGATAACTAACTAGTTAGGCAATTTCAGAAAGCCGGTCTGGGGTCAAACCGTCACAAACTTCGAGAGCAAGCTGTCCAACGAGCCGCCCGGACTTATCGTGATTGTGGACGCCCGAAACGGGATATCCTGCACCAGTTATTGGAGTCAGAGGAGGAACAAAAGAAATTATATACTGCGAAGTTCACTTCCCATTTGCGAACTAGTGATCACGAACTCGACTGGACCGGTTGCTGACAAGATCACAACCAAGTTCTAAAGTGAGAGATTGCCCGGCCACCCTCCACGCACTACTCCGTAGCGATAAAGGGATGATGATTTGGAATACTAAAGCTGTTAAGTGTCGGCGTAAAACGTTCATCCCATGCCAAATCCGAAACCAACAGAAAACAAGACTTCTAAAGATACCTCTGCAGCCCAGTTTCGTCATGCTTGCTCGTGATACCTCTGGAGCTTATCAAACGGGTGCGGAGGAAGGAGCTTTGTATTCATGCGGAGTACGGAGTACATGCATGCAAGTTGAAAAATGGGCGGGATGATGCGATCCCAGATTGGCGAAGCTAGGGAGTTTTGGCATGCTCTCCAATTACGGGGCACATTAGCCGGTTTCTCAGCGCAATCCGCGTCCTTTGAATTGCAGTCCCAAGGGTCGTGTCTCGACGCCGACGAATCCCGCGAATGGCCTTGAATCGATTGTCGTATGACTAAAATCTATAGGAAATCAGGATGTTGATGAACTCTATGAAAAGATGGGGGAGCGTGAGGTCTTAAAAAGTGGTTGTTCTCTGCTGTGTTTGGGTTGCAGACTGGCTTGTGCATTGCGAGCTGAGCTGATCCCTCCCTAGAAAACTTCATCTATTTATGTACTACTGGCCATTGGACTGAGTCATCATCTCATCGTTCTTTGCTCTACATACCGTGTACCTAACAATACAGAGCCTGCCTTCAAAATATTGGCGACAATGAGCATGATATCTGAGGATGGACCGTATTCGCCTCCGAAAACGTTCGTGTTATGCTTTGACGGGACAGGGAATAAGTTTTCTGGGACTGAAGCCGATTCCAATGTATTAAAAATTTTTCGGGTGAGCCCTACGATAACGGGTCCCTTACTTAGTTGCTGACTGCCGTGATAGATGTTGGACCGAAACCAGAGCCGCCAGTTTCATTACTACCAGCCAGGAATCGGGACTTACGTTACTACGGCCTCACTCACAAACACTGGATTGCTCTCGCGAATCAAAGGCTCTTATTTGAAAGCCAAAGATTCGGCTGTGGGCTCGTCTTTTGCAGAGCATGTAATGGGGGGCTACCGGTTTCTCATGCGATACTATTCCCCTGGCGACAACATATACTTTTTTGGCTTCAGCCGAGGAGCATATACTGCGCGTTTCCTGGCTGAAATGCTTGATTATATCGGTCTCCTTACAGCGGGCAATGAAGAGTTAGTACGATTTGCATGGAAAACCTTCTCGAAATGGCAGCAGAGAGGCGGTGATCACTCCGATGACCGAAAAGAGAAACAAAAGCTATTCAAGTTCATGAAAGCGTTTCGTGAAACGTTCAGTCGGCCCGTCAAACAAATTCAATTTTTGGGGTTGTTCGACACAGTGAACAGCGTCCCGACCTTTGAATCTGCATGGATGCAACGAAATAAATTCCCTTATACGGCAAGAAGCTCTGCTAGGGTAATCCGGCATGCTGTGGGGATTGACGAACGGAGAGCTAAATTTCGGCAAGATCTGATCTCTGGATGCCGTCATTGCACGCGGTCCCACTCTTCAGCAACGCGAACAATTGCTCCGTCCGGAATATCCAATGGAGAACAGGGAAAACGCAAGGATGACGCGCGAGCAACATCTAGTGTCAACGGATTACACAGTGACAAGAACGAGCATCGCAGCAAGTGTACCCACATGCCCGACTTTGGACGTGATAATAATTGCCGATCTCAATCGCCAGACCAGACTGATTCCGAAGAAGGGGAGGATCGTTATCGGCCTCCAACAGGTCGGAATCTCCGAAGCAATTCAAGCGTTGGACATTTGAATACCCATCGGTTTGGTGATATCGACATGGAAATTGATTCGGCACGTAGTGGATCCCAGATATCTTTACATAGGCAGTCCCAGCTCGACGCCGACGATGAAGGGAAGCAGGACATCCAGGAGGTTTGGTTTCCTGGGGGGCATGCAGACATCGGTGGAGGCTGGGAACTTAGGCCAGGGGAGAAATGGCCACTTAGCCACGCGCCGCTAGTTTGGATGGTGCAAGAGGCAGAGAGAGCCGGCCTTCGGTTTGATGAAAGAAAGCTTCGGCAATTTAAATGCGACGGATTTTGGCGTGAGGGGAAACGAGGCGTGGTAAAGGCCAATCCCTCGGTCGTTATTACCGATGAGTATGGGAAGTTTCCGCAAGGGGAGGAAAATCTCGATGCGAACATTTTCCAAATGGCAGACGAAGAATTCCACTCGGCACTCCATTTATCCAGCACACAAGGTCATATGCACGACTGCCTCTCGTTTGGCACGGGACTATCCATGGTGTCCGTGCTGGTATGGAGAGTGATGGAATATCTCCCCTTTCGTCGCATGGATTTACAGCCGGACGGTAGCTGGAAGCCGATTCGATGGCCACTTCCCTGTGGCGAGGTGCGCGATATTCCCAAGGATGCCCATATCCACGTGAGTGCAATACGGCGGATGAAAGCTGATCCCAACTATCGACCAGGGAATCTGATTGTTGGGGGTGGTGGAAGAGGGGTGAGACGGGCGCCCGAGTCGTTCGGAATCGGAGAGTGGGTGGTCATCGCGAGTGAAGGTGATACGGTGCGAGAGGCATACGTGAGAAAGGATTCTGCGTAAAGTGGTATATCAAGGGAAACTCGCAGTATGTGACCTGTTTGGCGTATAAGGTGGATGGTATGCCATTCCATAAGGATGGAAGAAAGGCGCGCGAGTAAATTGATTCATAGAAGGACATTGTGTTGATGTTGATGTTGATCATCGGTGTATAGTATGTCTACCATCTTTGGGCCGCTGTGTGTATAGTACATAGTAAGTGCAACTGCTAAGGGGAGTGGCATGAGCTATACCACGTCATCTTCACTTCACCAATTGTGGTATTGCCGTTAACTCCTGTGATTCAAAGAAGCATTCAAATTTGCATCCCAACTATTTGTTCCTACATCCTTCAGCTTGTCAAGTCAGCATTTCTTTTACGAAGCTCATCCAAGAACTCAATGGTGATAGTGATGTTTTGTGCATCGTTCAAAGGAGCTTTTGAGAGATACTCTCATGACATTGCTGCCATTTGACTATTAGGAATGACTAGGTTAGCAGAATGAAATCAAATGCTCTGTTCTAAACACAAAACTAGGGAGGCTGGGAAAAGAGAAAAATGCTTCTGTGATTGATCTTAGCTGAATCACCACCTCCAGAGGGTTTTGTAACGCAAATCTCATGTCACAATGGCGCTGCCCGCGTTCTGGGATAAATGCTGAGGGCTAGCATCACATTTTGTAGTTATTGTGCACAAGGAGCTTTGTCAGGCAAGCCATGGCTCTACATCACCACAGCATGAGCTCCATTTCTATGCCATTCCTAATCACCTATGTAAATATTAGCAATATCATTCTTTGAGGCCCATTCTATCTTTCAGACTTGTAGCAATGGGCCAATCTCGAAAGCACTAGGCGTGTAAATTTTGACCATGAATGTTCTAAGACTTCTCTTAGAGTTAAATGAAACTGAATGAAAATTGACCTGGGGAGGTGTTGTTGAATGGCTGTTGGGAAAGAGAAGTTGTGGAAGATCTGTTGAATAGAGTAAGGTGGGCACTGGATGCAGGATGCATGTTGAAAGCAAAGAGTAGAAGACACATAAGATGTTCTCAACAGCTGAATTTGACAATTTTGATTATTGTTCTCATATACCCATGATTTTATTGGCCTCATATTGGCTAACTCATTTGCCATATCCAAAGGCATAAGCGTCATTCCCAACACCACTTTCACCATAGTGATAGTCGCTATTGATATTTGGCTGTCGAATGTTCCCGAGCTTGCCGTGATTTGCCTCGTATGTTGTAACATTGTATGACTGCGCGTTGGAAAACCTAGGGGTACGACCGCTCCCCACAGGTTTTCTCGCTGGTTGTGGTTTATGAATGGAAGAGTTTTCCGAGGCGCTATATTCTGCTTCTGGAGTAAGTGTCTGGGTATAACGCGGAGGCTTTCCGTCTAGAAAACTCGGCGCGAATGGGATTGTCCCTTTGGCGATGTCACCGGTTGCGTCGAGCTCTATGTTTGTAGAACGTGGATTGTTGTACTTGTGTCGAGGGAGCCGGAGGATCGAGCGGACACGGGAAAGTCGAAGCCCAGAAGCTTTCGCATTGACGCGATTGTGCATGTATAGGTGCTGGGCAATGATTGACACTAGAAACAGAAATCTTCCCACAGGTGAGAGAGTGGAAATCATGCTGGCTCGATGAGACTCACATTCCAATTATCGCAGCAGCAAAGGCAACTTTTTGCAGCCTGCAGGCAAACTTAAGACTGGGCATGTATGTCAGCCGCTTTCCACCACCCGTGCCGAAGCCACTCGAGCCGTAGCCTCCCGGTGGTTGGTTGGCGTCTCCGTCGCCGATTGGGGTTTGAATCTGGCCGCTGCAAGTCTCAGTGCCATTGCGAGTCATGACACTGAGCGCAACAAAAGCGGCAGCAAACGCGAAATCCAGAATCATAGCGAGACCGGAGATGAATGGAATTCCACCGAGCTTGAGAGTCAATAAAGATCCCAAGAGTGTGTAGAGCGTAGCTGCACCGGATATGCCTTCAACAGCAATGACCCACCTTTCAGTTGGTACGCCATGGTTGGAAAGCAAAGCGAGAAAATACGTGAAGATTCCGAAGATGATGACAGAGGAACAAAGTTGCAGGAGTCTGAGAATGAAATTACCAGCACGAATGGTGGAGACGATGGCCATTGTAGTGAGACGGTGGAAGAATCAGACGGGAATATGGCGCCGAAGAACGATAAGGGGGAAATTGTCAATTATCCAATTACCTAGAAAAAGTAGATAAGATACTGTTTTGGGGAGTGCGAGGTAGGAAAGAGGCGCTGAAAATGCTGGAAATGCGAATCTCGCCCCAGAGATGCATGCGCAGTGACCGCCACCTTGATTCCCATGGTAGCTTCTTCGTTTAATGATGTCAATTGCTTGATGAGGAACTCGCGGTTCATCGTAGCCAGGAGCCAAAGACCGGTGAGTTAAGGCCTCGTAGAGTTTGCACCATACTCCAAATGAAAGCGCAATGCCAACGCCACCAAGGCGCTTCTATCGTCGTCGAGGTACGGAGGGAAGCCTTAGGAGAATCGAGAGGGTGTGAAAGAGGGTGCCGGTGCCATGGGCAGCGAAAGACAGAAATTGGGCAGGTATCTTCAAGTGGTGGCAACAAAAGATATGAAAAGTGAAATTTTGTAAAGTTGATTAGGACGCTGGATCATGCTGTAAGGATGTGCAAAGATTAGCCGCCATTCTGTCAATGAATGGAACTTTCCGCGGCCTCTGCCTTTAGTGGACGGGGGATGAGTGAGAACCAGAGCTGTTGCTGAGAAACTTAGGGCTGTGACTCTGAGCGTGGATTAACCAAAATTACAGAGATACGCACAATGTAGCCACAATCCAATTAATCCTCGAGAAGGTCGGCGATATCCTTATCATCATCTTCCTCCTTACGTCTTTCGGCTTCTTGCTCTAAAAACTCCATGAATTTCCTTTGCTTTCGCCGGGCGCTTTTGCCCCATTGTGGAACAGCTGTTGAGGCGCCATCCTCATAGACTTCCTGATCTTCGTTTCCGTGACTTTGCGAGTCGTATGGGTCCAATGTGACAGCCTGGGGCTCTTCTTCAGAGCGAGCCCCTCCCCTATCAAGTAGTTTTCGAAAGCCTTTGTCGAGGTAAGGGCGTAGAAAAAGATATCCACCGATTATCCAGACAAGACGGATATAGTCACGGATTGTAAGGCTGGATATTGAGTTGGCAACATTGGCGGTGAAGTTCGTGTACCAAGTGTGAAAGGCACCGAGAAGAGGGAGGTCCGACATCGCTGTGGATCTAAGAGGACCGCGGTTAAGTAACTGGATGCAGGCCTAGAAAAGCATATGGTTAGTGGATCAAAGCCACAAATTTGAACAGAGAATACAGACCTTTTTCTTGCTGTTCAGCTGTCCAAGAAGCGGTCGTGATGGATGCGAAAGCGAGAATTCCCTTTTTCAAGAGCCGCGCCTGCGCTTGCGGCGCGTCTATTTAACTAACTAGTGAGGCACAAGCTGTGTCGCGGTCACGTGTTGTTAGTTAGGAGCCTGCTCGACAGCGTGTCCAACGCGAATACTTCGTAGATTGGGGGTAGTTATGGGGAGACCACATTGAGACACGCTACTCTACAATGGCTAGCGGTGTGAATGAGGAGCAGCACTTGCAAGAAAGGGTGAGTTCCGTTTTATCAACTTGCCAATGACACCCTACGCGTTGTTGACAATGAAAAGCGACTCAAGGCTGAAGTATGGAAGGCTGTTCGTCAAATAGCGCATGAGCAGATAGAGGGTGAGAATATAGATGTTACACCCTCGTTTCTTGTTGCTTTGACGGAAATGGTATGGGACCGTATAGGTATGAATAGATCCACGACATATCCTTCCTACTCTAACTCAATTTAGCGGAAACAACGGATGATTTGACCATGTTCGCGAAGTATGTCAGACCCTTTTTCGGTTTTATCGGTGTATAAGAACTCCCTTGGAAGAAATATATCACACAACCTTATCATCGGGTTAGCAGGTTGCTGATCTGAGTATTTGGCGCGTAGACATGCCCGTCATTCCCAAATCCAGCCCTCCGATGTCATGCTGCTTGGGAGACGGAATGAGGGTTTAGAATCCGTGATGGCGTCCTATATAGCGGCCAGTCAACAACAGGTCAGACTAAATCAGCAAAAGCGCGGCAAATTTGAGTCTGAGCAGAAACCACAAGAAAGTCTGTAAGATATCGAGAAAACTACCGATACATCTGGGCATCGGTATATATCAGGGAGTGAAGTGCCCGGGAGAATCGAGCTGCCTGACGAGGCGGTCAGAATCAGAATTACATATGTTGAGCTATACCAGCTGAAAGGAAGCAAACATGGCCTAAGAGTCGAAGGATGGAAATCCTCCTTGTAATATGATGAGAATTGTCGGAGATTTGAAGCAACTTTCTCTTATCAACCCACGATTATATTGGTTTGTCATTTACTACAACTCGCTTTCTTTCTTTCTTTCTTTCTTTTTAGGCGGGTCGCACCCGGTGGTCCAAAAAGACGTCTGAAGGTAGCTATTTAATGAATCCTTTTCAGACCCTCAATAATTCCCCTCACATGCTCTAAGCCGGGTTGCTCACCCGTGTCACCAAGTTTTGCTATAGTGGCCTCCTGGATATCACGAGGGCAGTCTAAAAACTGCTCGATTAGCTCTCCATCTACAAATCTGAAAGGTTCGTCGGCCCGCCGTGCATCGTTCTTAAATGCTCGGTACCCATTGAAAGGTATCTCCCCAGGGCTCGTTACGAGACTAGCAAGTGCGGATTGTAAACGCATCAGTAAGTCCTGAGAGGATTGACTGATGCTGCCGAAAAGGTAAATGGAACCGTCGGACTATATAAAATTGTGGCAATCAGTAATCAAACATTGATAGTCGAGATGCAATATTATCCTACCGTTGCCAAAAATGCCCTCGGAATGACGGGCGCTGTTGGTGGCATATGGAGGTCGATAGGATGAATCCGATTGACCATTTGACCTAGATGAATTTCGCTGGACACCTGAAGTCGACGTTTGTCATCCTCCGTAACTCCTGTTAAGTTTCGGTTTAGCACGACTAGATTACCCTCTGCATCAGCCACTAGAAACTCATTGTTGGCTGTCGAGGCTGTAGCCGTGGTCCACAATGTTTGATAATGTCGGGAAACTTCTGTCAAGCTGTCACGTCGCCCGTTCTCTCCCAGTCGATGCTCAACCAGGGATATACTTTTCATCATATCAGCAATTGCAATAAGATTACCCCGGATAGCAAGATCGATGGGTCCGGTGGATGCTCTGTAGCTTGTTTCTTTCTCAATTTCAATCTTTTGTGTATTATCAAGTTTCATACTAAGCACAACGACCTAATCAAGATTAGAGATAACCACAGAAAAGGCAGATGGGTGCACGAACGGTTTTCATGAGCGCCGCGACGATCCTTCCGTTGACCATACCTAGGGCTCTACATGCTCCTCGGACGGGAAATTCTGATAATTTTCGAAGGTCTCGGTTGGCATCAACATCGAAAACGAGTATTCTGCCCTTTTTTTGATCTTCACCTGTTTCAGGGGAGTCCATGACCGACGTGCCGACCAAAAAAATGTCTTTCGGACGGCTATGGTCCCGTTGGCCAGGAAAATTTGGATGTTCGGTGCGCAAAACACATTCAACAAGCTCATTCTGAAGAAGACCAAACACGCTTAGCCGGCGAAACAATATCTCGTCGGCTAAAATGAAATGACTCTTTATCTCTTCCACGTTTTGCACTAGAGTCCGCTGAATGGTTCCAAGACCGAAAGCTCGTTCTGCGGGTGAATATGCTACCCTTCGAACCGTTTCATTTATCCTCAAGGTTTGAATCTGTGTCGTTCGCTCGATATCAACAAGTGCCAGCTTGAGGTCGTCTGTGGTGGCAACAGCAATGGCGCCCGGATACGCCTCTGCATTGAAGTGACAGATTCTAGTTGCTTTGTCCGAATTGACTGCCGAGTATACTATCCTATTTTCGGATGAGTAGATCAAGGTGGGATGCTCACAGGTAGCGAAGACATTAACAAGTCCATCATCTCGGGGTAGCAGCTTGAATACTGGGGCCTCTGATCCGAGGACAAGTTTATTGGTATATAATAGCTTATACGACGATGGATCAAGAGAAAAGGAGAAGACAGTACCGTCCGCCATCGAAACAAAGGAAGTGGGTAGCGAGTTTGGCAGCACATTCGCTATGGTGACTGATCGTGGAACGGCTTCGCCGGGTTCGCCGAGACTTTCCGTATGGCGGATAGCTAAATCATCGAGTTGAGCAATACTTATTTCCCCTTGCTGTGGGAAGCAAAGAATGCATGCGCGAGCGGGCGCGGGCGCAAGAGCGACGCCAGACACTTGTCGGTCGGTTTCAAATTTTTGGCTCCAGATATACGGACTTCATGTAAGATATCAAAGACAACAAGTTCCTGGCCGTCAACCATAAGGGCCATATCTTGTCCATTGGCAGACGCTGCTGTTATTTTCCCACTTTCGATAGGAGACCACTCCCAGAGCGCGATACCGCTCTCAATATCAGTCACCCTGGCTGATCGATCGGTTACTTGAAGCAGACGGTGATTGGTTAAGTTTGAGGCATGGATTGTAGGCTCTCCCAATTGCAAGCCGAGAAAGCTTTCTTTCTCCTCGACTTCTCCGTCAGCTGTGAAATAAAAAATTCTAGACTCGTCTACAAAGGTCACGAGTAGTGTATCGCAAAACGGCTCTGGGCAGAAGGCAGACAATCCCCACAGATCGGTGATGTGCTCCATCGTCGCTAAGACGCCTAAGTCCTCCATTCCGACACCACTTCTGACACTCCTCAGACTTCCGTCGTGAAAGGCACCGGAGCCGGTGACAATTCGAGCCTGTCCCGAGGAAAATTCATGAGTCAATGCTTCCCCACGATAGCCTAGATCCATGATTGTGAAGTCAAGGATGGGAGCAATGTTGGAGAAGGTTTGTAATATATCAAAGGATCCTTCAGTGATTCTGATCACGTGGGAATCGCCTTGATGTGACCCTACAAACACGACACCACCGCCGAGATGGACAAGGGCTGATGCACGGGAGGTCTCGCCGAGAAGATCGACTTTCCAACTCTGCACAACATGAGAGGAGTCTAGAACTAACATCGAAAAGAAAAGTCGGCCGTAGTCGTCTGCAAATAACCATCGTTGGCCGTCGAGTTGCTCCCACGCTACGAAGACCGTGTTAAATTCCAGTGGCCGTGTTATGGTCTCGTTTCTGACCGTATCGATGTATTTGATAAATCTTTCTCCCAGAATGAGAGCGCCACCTGCCCTTCTTGTTAACATATGGACCACGTGCACTATTTCATTCTCGGATTTTACCCACCAAGAGGTGAAGGTATCGGGACTAAGAGATCGGCTCCCAATTCCAGATCATCCTCCAGCTCATCTACAGTTTTTAGCTCCACGGAACTTGCCTCACCTGCCGTAACACCTCGGTTATATACCAGCTCGCGCAGTTTCAACTTTACTTTGCCTTGTATATTTTCGTAAAGGATAGCGAGGCGAGGCGGCTCCGATCGACTCCGATGGAGAAAGGTAGTTGACCGGACGTTCAGCTCGTCAATTCTTGCCTGGTGCGGTTCCCCTAGATAACTATGGCCTTTGACATGACAAGAATCAAGATTTGCCGGGCGCTTGGAGGGTTCTTGTAAAATTGGTATGATCGTGATAACACCTTCGTATAACTCCATAGTCAAGAAGTTTCCCGATGGGTCAATCCACGACCGATCGCCGCTCTGGCTGTCTCTGAGAGAAGGATCCGCTATGTCCACATACTTCTGCTCGGTATATAGACGCTTGCCCTTTGGATCCCATGAAAGGGTAAAGTATGTGTAGCGATCGGTGCCAACGAACAAGAGGTCTGTTGCTGGAGGATGTGATCGACAAATTTTCTGTAAAACAGTGATTTTGCCATAGACGGCTTTGGTGTACTGTAGAGCGAGACCTTCGGATGACTGAATGTAGAATTCAAGACGATTTGATTTGCTGCGTTTCGAGCGGATAGAATTAGTACTGTATGTACATTTCGTAAATCTCAAAGCTGGGGAGGCGCGAACATACGCAACGACAAGACAATCTTCCCCTGGCTGTAGGAATTGCAGCTTGATGGCATGATGGACACCGCTGGCCTGGTGAAGTGGTATTATATATGCCATTGCAAAAGTGCAATCAAGTATTCAGGCAATTGATATTCCTAGGCTGTGTGCCAGTAGTTGCCTAAGAGGGCTGTAATGTTGCTTAGCCTTCAGGTCGGGCAGAGGGAGAGGTCATCGCTTTTGCTGAAGTCGCGGATACTTTTGGTGCAAACCTCCAAACGGAGTATGTAGTTATGGTAGTTAAGTAGTTAGTGAGTTGGGACGACAGCCATTGACGCATGCACAAAGTCAAACATGTTGAGTGTTCTAGAACCTATCAGTTACCGAAACAATGAATATAGAGTCCAAGTGTGCCTGTTTGGTCACACAGAGAAGTTCAAACTTCTGCCAGGATCATTGATCAAATCTCAAGCTGTTTATAGTATTCCAGTGCTCTGTTCTTCCACTCCTCTCTCTGTTGTCATTTCCAAACTGACGCGAGTCACTTTTTGATGGCTGGCCAGCAGCACGTGACAGATTTGCTGACAAACTATGCTGACTACCTGGTAGGCAGGCCTATTTGCGCCTTCCCCTTCTCGGACTAGCGTAACCCGACTCCAGCCGGCCGAATGTGGCTTGGCGGCTTGGCGTCCGCGTCCCAACGCCCAACCTTAAAGTTGGAGGCAAGCGGGAGTTGTGCTGCAGCCCCCGGCGTTCCCCTGCATTCTCGCCATGATATACGCTCCAAATACCTCACCTCGACTTTGCTACATGCCGTTGTCACCGCTCGGGTTGTCGCCCTCGTTTCAGGTAACTTAAGGCCCGGTCCTTGCGATTGGGCTGTATGGGGAAACGCCATCACTACCCGCTGTTATGGCATCCGAAGTTGAAGTTGATCCCCATTTCGGCGCCGAGCTAAGGGTATGTATGGCCTACATTCTTCTTCTGGCTTGAATCCGCTTCATCTGTACTGATACCGGTATCTACAGGACTCGTTCAAACCCGTCAATGCCTGGGTACGTTGCAGTCGAGATCCTCACCTCCGTCCTCCGGATCCCCGCAGTGAATACAACTAAACTCAGCTTCCAGGTATCCAACGGCATTGCCTGGCTGGATGATATCCAGCAGTTTTATCGAGAACGTGGGGCTATAGAGAAAGAATATGCGGCGAAGCTGACTACGCTATGTCGGAAATATCATGACCGCAGGTCTAAGAAATCGAGCAGCCTCAGTGTGGGGGATACTCCCGCCATGACGCCTGGCTCCTTGGAATCCGCATCTTTAACGACATGGACTACGCAATTAACTGCCATTGAATTCGAAGCTGCGGAACGCCACAAATTTGGTGCCGACCTCGAGTTCCGAATCGCCGAGCCATTGAAGCAGATCGCTACTCGTTATGAAGAGTTGCGGAAGTACCATGCTGACTGGTCGACCAAATTGGAGCGAGAAAGAGATGCCTCATATGCGGACCTAAAGAAAGTGAAGGGTAAATACGACGGTGTTTGTCAGGAGGTTGAAAACCGGAGGAAGAAAATGGAGTCGGCATTCGATCATGGAAAGGCAAAAGCCCAAAACTCCTACCAGCAGCAAGTCCTCGAGATGAATAATTCAAAGGTACCCGATGTTCATATATATGCGGAATTTCGCGAGGTTAACCGAGGGTAGAATACTTACTTGATTGCAATCAACGTGACGAACAAATTAAAGGAACAGTACTATTATGAATATGTGCCCGAATTGCTCGATGTTAGTGACCCCGACACCATTCGTTTTCTTCCGCTAAAATACTACTCCAGGGTCTACAAGAGCTAAATGAAACCCGGGTGGATAAATTGAATTCAATCTGGACACTTGCAGCACAGCTTGAAAAGGCGTTACTTGCGAAATCAGACGAACAAGTTTCTCACATACTCTCCGAAATCCCACGAAATAATCCAAAACTCGACTCAATGATGTTTGCTCGGCACAACATTACCAACTGGCAGGAACCAATGGATATGCAATTCGAACCAAGCCCCGTGTGGCACGATGATGCCACTATGATGATCGACGAAACTGCAAAGGTATTTCTCCGAAATCTTCTGAGTAAGAGCAAGCTTCAAATGAAAGAGATGAAAGGCGAGGCCGATAAAAAACGGAGAGAGGTAGATAATATAAGAAAGCTTCGCCAGAGTGTTCGTGATGGCAAAGAGAAGCGCGATGAGGTCGAGGTCGTGCGAGCTATCTTTGCCGCACAGGAAGATTTACATCAACTGGACCGCAAGCGATTGACTGCGGAGGTGGAGACATCGACTATCACTGCCGTGGTGGGAGACTTATCCTTTGGGGCCAAAAACCACAATTTCAAGCCCCAAGCTTTCAAAATACCAACCAATTGTGACCTGTGTGGTGATCGAATTTGGGGTCTCTCGGCTAAAGGATTTGATTGTCGGGATTGCGGGTATACATGTCACAGCAAATGTGAAATGAAAGTGCCGGCGGAATGCCCCGGGGAGCAAACAAAAGAGGAGAAGAAGAAACTCAAGATAGAGCGTCAAGAAGCTGCAAATGCCAAACGTCCTCTTGAAGCTCCTCTTTCGTCCGCCACAGCTGAGCTTCCTTCCCTGAGCCGCCGTGATACTATGAATTCACTTAGTTCCGGATACGCCGCAAGTGCCACCAGGTCAACATCAGCCTTGTCCAGCGTCACCACGGATCCCGCACCAACAGAGCTTCCTACTAGTTCGGCTCCTGCTATTTCGGCCCCTGTATCCAAACCATCCACATTACGGAAACACCGAGTTGTCGCTCCGCCCCCAGATAAATATGTAAGTTCTCCGCCGCCGACCACAAACGGTGGGCCTGCATCGAAACCCGATGAGCCGAGTGGGAGAATGCTCTATCCCTATCAAGCCAACGGGGAGGACGAAATAAGCGTTGATGACAGCCAGGACATAACCGTTGTCGAGCCCGATGGTAAGACATTTCTCACCCACTTGACTTTGCTTTGAGTGATCCTAACTTTTGAATTTATTCTTCTTCCAGACGGCTCTGGCTGGATGCGTATTCGTGCTGGCCATAATACCGGTCTCGTGCCAGCATCCTATGTTGAGGTACATTCACCTGTAGAGCCAGAAGGTCGTCCAGAATCTGCGCATTCTGCATCAAGCTTGGCAAACAAACGGCGCGGCCCGGCTGTTGCTCCCAAACGCGGTGCCAAAAAGTTGCAATATGTCATTGCATTATACGACTATGAGGCCCGAACGGATGCAGAATGGAACATGACGGAGGGAGATAAATTCGTCCTTGTGAACCGCGACGGCGGCAATGGGTGGGCGGATGTCGAGAAGGGCGGTATTACGAAGTGTGTACCGGCAAATTATATTGAGGATGCCCCATGAAACGTTTGCATGGTTTTCACCGTGGGGCCCAATAAAGGTGCTTAGCTTGAATATGAGCTGGCTTTTTGCTTTGTATATGCATATAGGCTTACTAGCCCAGCCGGTGTTGAGAGACATGTGTATTTACCTTGATTAGGGCGTCTGGGGTGCTTTGGTTTGCATTCTGAGCATCAACTTTAGAAGGACAATGCAAATTTGGGTACAGCGGCAATAGTACGCGAGCTGCTTTTATGACAATTCAAACTGGCTTCGCCGTGTAACGGATGTGGCATCTCTCTTGAAACTCGACTTGTAGTCTTAGGCGCGTGAGGCAAATTGTATGTATGTATGTACATACATACAGTACATACATCGGATCAGTTCTCACGCGACCAGAAGTAGGAGGCCTCCAGACGAGGTGGCTGCGAGCTCCCGTATTCCGAAAACACCGTGTTTCCAGTATCAGCCAGATGCCCAAGGAACACATACTCTCGCTCACAGCCTCGCAGGCAATGAATGGCGTTGCCCGAGTGGCTCCGGAGAGTGCGTGAGGCATTCCAATCCATGGCCTCGATCTGCCAAGCTGAAACATGGTGGCTAATTTCGGACGACGGGGTATCACCACGGCCTTGAGGATCAAGGCGCACGGCCGCAAACCACTGAAATGGTCAGGAGTTTGGGCAGGTCGCACAGCAGCGACAACTCTGGACATGTTCTCCTGTTGAGTTCTGAATTCGACTGGTGATGTGAAAAGTCAGAGTTTTTGGAGTAACGCAACTGGGCTTCTCGCTCACGGATTAGGGGATAGTTAGTTATACATGGGCGATAGGAAGACTATGGGCCCGAAAGAATACCGCATTTCATGATACCAGCCGCGAATTCATCATTTCTGGCTACTCATGACTATTTTCTAGTGATCTCTTCACCGCATAAGCAATCTGAAATGCTGGGGGTGGAAAGCCGATAGGTTCATTAGAAGTATCGTGAGGCGCGGCCAGACACTTTCAATGCAGCGTCAAGTAAGAGAGCCAGCTTTGGTCTCATTACCATTGAATAGCGACAGATCCGGGCGGGTATCATTTCACATAATTCCTGTGGTATAGAGCTATGCTGACTGCTCGGCAGGTACTGTACCTGCTCACATCGATAATTAACTAGGTCAGCGATGACACGCTCACTTGTCTCCTCGCCGACGCTGGTTGTCGATCACCATGGAAAACACCATCACACTCGAAGGAAGCCGGGCACTGCAGAGAGAGCCGAGTAATCTGCGAATACCATCTCTCTCTGCTGTTTTGGACACAGGCCCTATTCTCAGTAGCTTGAGGTAGATACATACACATATCAAGCAGGCGTGGATCTAGCGCGTGGGTGCGTCTGCAAACCCGCATCCCTGGCACGCTTGGTTCAGGCACGGATTCCAAGCCGTGGATCATCTTCAGACCATTCAACCATTGGCGAGAAACGGCAAAGCTCTGGCACTCTGGCGGACTCAAGAGTCAAGACTCGCCCTGTGGGCCGAGTTGACGTTCATTACGTCGACTTGAGGGCTCCATGGCCCACTTCCAAGCGATGCTGCGTCTCCTTTTCGTCTTGTCTTCGTCCGCCGTCCTCTTCTGATTCCATCCACTGTTTCATGGCTTTCTCTTGATTTCTCTTTTCATCGAAGACTCTCACTCACTGCAGTCCCTCGTTCTCTCTTACTCTGGCGTTTTACTCCGTACAGGCAGGGAGGAATTAGCTGTCATTCGTTCCAGTTTCGTCCCTTCCTGCACTCCGAATCCCTTCGTTTGGCCTTTCAGTTCACGCTTCAATACGATTTTTTAATCCCAATCAACTTCTCTATACATTTTCCATTCTCGAAATCTGCCGATCCGACCCGGACAATGAAAGCTACGCTCCCGCTCCTGGCCGCGGCCGCCCTGGGAGCCACCTCCGTCTGTGCTGGCACAGTCTCGACCAGAGCTTCTAAACTCACTCCCATCACCGTCAAGGGCAATGGTAGGCCTCCGCGTGCCGATAGTTTCGGGCCAAGGCCATGCTAATTACAATGATTCTTAGCTTTCTTCAAGGGCGATGAACGATTCTATATCCGCGGACTGTAAGTTCGGCCTGTTTTCTATGGAATATCGTTGAAATTGATACTGACTGTCTCGGCGCTCACAGTGATTACCAGCCGGTCCGTGATCGATACTATGCCGCCTGTATTTGGAAGACCATATAACTAATTCCTTATTCATAGGGCGGTACTTCGAAGCTGGAGGACCCCATCGCCGAACCAGATGTCTGCAAACGTGATATTCCCTACTTCCAAAAGCTGGGCATAAACACCGTTCGAATCTACTCCGTCGATAACTCCAAGAGCCACGAGGAATGCATGAATGCCTTGGCAGATGCTGGTATTTATCTAGTTCTCGACGTCAACACCCCGAAATACTCTCTCAATCGCAAGGGTAAGGATCCCACTGCTGCTGTACCTCCATGGAAACATATTTTGACCTTCAACAGATCCCCGTCCATCATATAACGAGGTCTATCTCCAGAACGTCTTCGCTACCGTCGAACTATTTGCCAAATACGATAACACCCTGGTCGGTCAACCCACCTTCCTTACGGCCAATATCCACTAACCCTGTACAGGCCTTCTTCTCAGGAAATGAGGTGATCAACGATGGCCCTACCTCTGTAACTGCACCGTATATCAAAGCCGTCACTCGCGACATCCGAAACTTCCTCTCTGCTCGGAAACTGAGAGCGATCCCTGTCGGATACTCAGCGGTATGGAATTCCATCAACGCAAGGTCTCTACAGCCGTGCTAACAGCTTCTCAGGCTGATATTGATACCAATCGCTTGGAGACAGCGCAATATATGAACTGTGGTAGCTCTGAAGAACGGAGCGACTTTTTTGCGTTCAATGATTATTCCTGGTGCGACCCGTCTAGTTTTACAGTCTCCGGATGGGACCAAAAGGTTAAGAACTTCACTGGATATGGCCTGCCTTTGTTCTTGTCCGAGTATGGCTGCAACATCAACAAACGCCAGTTTGGCGAGGTGAAAGCGCTGTATTCTGACAAGATGACTGGCGTTTACTCTGGTGGCTTGGTTTACGAGTATTCCGAGGAGCCCAACCGCTACGGCTTAGTTGATCTTAACTCCACCAAGCCAAAAGAACTCCCTGATTTTGAGGCTCTTAGGAAAGCTTTCGCCGACACGAAGAACCCATCAGGCGATGGTGGTTACAACTCCAAGGGGGGACCGAGCGAGTGTCCCAAATATGCTCCCCCTAATTGGGACGTTCAGAGCGATTCGATTCCCGCAATTCCCGACTTGGCGAAGAAATTCATGAAGGACGGTCCAGGAAAAGGAGTCGGGTTCAGCGGCGATGGCAGCCAAACTGCGGGAACGCCGTCCTCCGGTGATTCCAAACCCGGTTCTAGTGACTCCTCCAAGCCTAAGAAGGGTGCGGCCGCTGGTCTACACGCCGGAATGAGCTTTGCTATGATGGCTGTGTTTTCGACCATGGTTATGGTTGCATTGTAATGTTGAGCTTTGCTTTTCGCTTGGGCAGGCAGGGGTTGGGCGGTTCGGGCCTTTACAGAAGGGAAATAGTCCAGTATCTCGTTCGGCTGCTTGCAGGGTGGTTAATCCAGGTGTTCCATTGTTTCTAAACTATATCTTATCATAGGTTCTCTCTGAAATACATCCATGTCAGTAACTGATCACATTTTCCATCTGGTCCGCTCCTTGATTTGCAATCCTTGCTTCTCAGTCTCCATCTAGAACCTCGATTCGGTCGACTCGCAGACATATTTCATGCGAAGCTCGTATTCTCGGATTTTAGCACACCCTCATGCGTCACAATTAAACCCCGGTCCGCATATAAAGGAAAGGCGCCGCAACCAGAAGCGGGAATTGGCGCGTAGCTACCCAACATCAGCCCCTCTCGCCATTCCCAAAATGTCATGCTGCACAATCAGTCACATTCATCCCAGTAACGGATGCGGGCAGGTCCAAAGCGTCAACGGAGTTGAAATTTACATTACATATCCACCGAGTAGTCCTGCAGCTAACGAGGCGACAGCGGTGAGCCCGACACAAAGCGTCGTCCGGGATGCGACTCAGCCTTGGGAACGTGCGATCATCTTGCTCTCTGAGGGCCACGGAATCAAGCTCCCCAACATCCAGGTCCTGGCTGATGCACTAGCGAATGAGCTTGCATGTCCTGTTCTCGCGCCGGACTTGCTGCGGGGGCTGGAGTATCCGCTGATCAAGCCCGCGGGATGGAACGGAGACAACGCGCTAGCGGAGTTCCTCGAGCGGCATCAGCCAGGCACCGTGGACCCGATTCTCAATGCGGTGTTGGGCTGGATGCGGAAACCCGTTCAGGACGGCGGGTTTGGAGGCGTGGGGTATTGCTTTGGGGGCCGATATGTGATGAGACTATTGGCGACAGGGGACGTGGATGTTGGCGTGGTCAATCATCCGAGTTTTTTCTCCATGGACGAGGTGAGGCGCCTTGGAAGAACGCAAGCGGAGGATACGGTGACGACGTCGTGCAGGCCGGTGTGGAAGCCCTTGGCCATCTTTGCCGCTGAGGAGGACGATATTTCCCAGAACAGAAGCGGAGAGACACGGAGGATGAGCTGAAGTTGGGCCGAGTGACATAGATGTGCCAAACCTTTGCGCAGACCGAACATGGGTTCAGGTGCGTCTTCTTTGTTTCCGATGCTCCTTTGGGGTGCGGGAAACGGGTCGGAAGGCTAACGGTTGACTTCCCTGCAGCGTGAGAGGAGACGAGAGCCAGCCAGTGGTCAAGTATGCGAAAGAGGCTGCGTTGAGGGGGGCGGTGGATTGGCTCAGGGCGTTTCTCTGAGGTTGCAAGGCATCGCAGACGGCGACTACATCGAGCAATCAGAGCGCGCGGAGCCCTGGCTGGATTCCTCATCAATGGACGAAGAAATTTCGAGGTGCATGCATGAGAGTGGATCTGCAGTCAAAGCACAGCCTTGTTTTCAATTTCTGGACTCCCGCACCCCTGAAAGTCCACAGCAGCCTAAAGTAGCTCGCGATCCCAATTAGGAAATCCTGTAGACCACCTGTGGTATATAAAGATGGCTACTTCACAGCGTTTCGAAGCAAAGATTCAGAGCAAACCAGCTACAACCAGACCGACAAAGCCTTCTAAAGCCTCCTACATTTTACTGCCCTTCATCGACCCCTTTTTCCAACCAAGAACCTGCCTCGAAAGTAAGCCAAATCATCACAGCCAACATATGAATATTGTACTAATAGATACACAGTGTCTCTCATCTGCGATCGAAAGGCCATGATGTTATGGGCGCGAACGTACTGGAGCGAAAACGACCCCGTCCCGGCCGCTGACTTGTGGCTTCATTGCATGCGGACGTACCTCTTCCCCGAAGACCACTGGAGATTCGCTCTTGAGGAAAGGGAAGAGCTGGAGAGTTGCATATCGCTCCGTCTTGTTCGAGATGGCGGTAACGAGATCGTCGCCCTTTTCTTGCTCAACACCCGCCGAAGAACCATGGGTCTCTGGGACCTCGTCGAGTACGAACGATCCGCCATTTTAACTGCGCAAGCGACGATGAATAAACCTACCAGCCAGACCTCGAGTAGCTTCATTTATATTGTCCTGGGCTTCGGCGCAAATGCAAAAGTCTGGAGATTCTTCCCCGGCACCCGGAGACTCCAGGCAATTTTGGGCGACTCCGAATGGGGTCAAGGTGAGGACTATGTCAACCTCGATTCCCCTTCAGCTGGTCTATTGACCATATCATTCCTCGGAGTGAGAAGGGCGGCATGTCACGCGTGTGGCCATGCTATGCTTCTCGATGAACCTTGGCTGGAACTGAACTCGCCTTTGCCCCAGCATCCGAACTTGAACATGCAGCCAGATCCGAACTCGGAGCCGAACGCGGAGGCGCAGTCGAGTTTGGAGGAGGAGCTGAGTGTCAGCACCGACAATTGATTGAGCACAGAGCTTCTATGATGGACAGTCTAGGGCCGGAATGGAAGTTGAAGCTTGAAGCTCTTGAAAAATAAGGAGTTGTTGGAGGCTCAAGTATGAATTTGCAGCAAATAGTCAATCCATATGCTTTTATCGTTGAACGCTACTCCGTAGCTAAACGTTTGTCATTCGTTTTAGCTGCCAGAGGCCATGTCAACACGATTGACGCCCGGCGTTAGATAGGGGTATCTCTCAAGCTGGATACAGTTCTTCGTCAAATTAATGTTGAAGCAATATCCCTAGAGACAAGGTAGTTCACTATAACTACCGTAGGTTAACTCGCATTGATTGTAGAATCAACCAAAAAAAAAAAAAAAAAAAAAAAAAAATGAGAGGATCGGCGACCCTGCGTCATTCAAACCCCAACCAGAAGCGCAAAATCTCCTTGGAAGACCGCTAAATGTCGAATCAGTTACAGAGTACTCTCAACATCAGATATCATCACCTCTTCACTCCTGGCGTCTTGGTTGTGGCCCGAGCAGAATCCCTGTTCCTCCTCAGGCGTCAAACCTGCCCAAACCACCTTCTTATAGACTGACACGCTCCGTGTATCACCACCACGCCCGCAACCTTGAATCGCCCATAACCGATGCCACTTCTGTCTTTCAGAGCAGGAATACGCGGGCTTTGTCTCCGTTCTTGCAGGAAAATGAGCCGGAAGCGTACTGGCCAGGAGAGATGGGGGATTGCACCCGAGACAGGATCATGCGATGGAGTCAACTTGGACTAGTCAGTGACTAGCATCGCAGCCGGGCGGTAGGTTTAAGCTTGTGCTTCCAGGGCAAAAGGCAGGTTGACTCGAGACCTGTTGTCGCATCAAGACCATATATTCTCTTATTTTCAAGTGCCAGCAGATGCGACGGTTCTTTGCCTTTTCTCGACCTGATCCTTCTTTTCGAGTCAAACCAGCGGCGAATCTTCTCGCAATCGGACTTTCTCGCCGCTTCTCGCGGGAAGCAACGACAACTGCGAGCATAGAACAGAGTTGCGAGTCCCGTCGAGAGAATAGCTGCTGTGTAGCCGTGAGCTGGACATCGCGCCGATGGGTCTAACAAGCTCGGTGTGATCGAATGATTTCTCTATAGGGAGACGACGAAAAGGAGAGACCTTTCTCTTGCTCATCCTTGTTTTTCTTCCGAGTCTATCTTGCGCTTCGAAGCTCCATTCCTTGTGGAGAGGAATGACTTGAACGGCCGAAGTGTCCGCGTAACTGAAAGACGGATAAAAAGCGGCCCCGAAGAGTGTCAATTGGATGTCACTCCAACATGTCCGAGACATCGCTGGAAACGGGCCATCTGGTCTCCACCAAAAGCTCGCATTCTTCCGCACCGATGGGTATGTTCTTCTGCATCTTCTGCCCTCTCACTCTCTTTGTCAAAATATACCTAGATGCCTGGAGTAACCCCCATGACTCTAGGAGCTTCGTGGGTTGGATCTATGCCCTCTAAGGATGGCAGTGTCAGCACCCCGCAGACCATCGCCCATCGAGGCTATAGCACGAAATATCCAGAAAATACAATGAAGGCATTTACCCACGCCGTTGAAGTTGGATCGCATGCGATCGAGACAGATATCCATCTATCACGAGATGGAGTTGCCGTGTTATCTCACGTTCGTCGCGAACTCCCGTCTGCCTTAATATACCGCTCCCAGCGTAAGCTGACCATTTTATGTCGTGGTACTAGGATGCAACACTAAAACGCTGCTTCGGCGTGGAAAAACGAGTTGTCGATTGCGACTGGAGCTATCTGAGGTCCCTCAGAACCCTGAAACAACCGCGAGAGCCCATGCCTCGACTTATAGAGCTATTACAGTACATTGCCGTCCCAGAACGTGCAAACATCTGGTTATTACTAGACATAAAGGTCACACTCCCCGTGTTCAATATATGATATGCTGCACGTCATTGACACACACCCTGTAGGTTGATAACAATACAGCCAACGTGCTGACCGCACTCGCTCACGCTTTCAACTCGGTCGCATCGCCCGTGCGACCATGGAATGAACGTGTAGTGCTCGGCTGCTGGACGGTACGCAATATAGTGCCAAACAAAATTACCTCAATGCTTTTCATCTAATTTACAGCCTCACCTAGGCCGAGTATCTCCATCTCACTCGTGCCCAATTCCCCAACTTTCCGCTCGCCATCACCACATTTTCACTTCAGTACGCTCGCCAATTTCTCCCAATCCCCAATGTCAGCATTAGCATATACCAAAAGGTGCTCATGGGCTGCGGAGGCAGGCGATTCATCACGGACGCTAAGCGTGCCGGCAAAGCTCTGTTTGTTTGGACAGTGAACAATCAAATGCTGATGCGTTGGAGCATACGGAGGCAAGTTGATGGTGTGATCACTGACAAGCCAGAGCTGTTCGGAGAGGCGACGAGGCAGTGGGATGAAGAAGATTACGGGGAAGGTTTTGTTGGCAGTGAAGTAGAGCTTGGTATAGAGCAGAGAATGGCGGCAATAGTGGCAACCATGGCCTCGTGGGTTTTGGGCATGGTGCTAGCCGCGATGTATCCGGTGAAGGGCCCTTAAGGATTAACAGTAGATGAGAACATGAATTTGCATAAATGAAATAATGTCTTACACTGTATGTATGTACATACATACACACATATACGCATAAATAGCATGGAGATTGCATGGGGATAGGTGTTAGCAAGATATATAGAAGAAAGATAGGTAACTCAAAAAGAAGCTACCTCGGCTGTAGCCAATTCAAAAAGATATCAAAATTGAGTCAACAAGGTGTCCTGTAACATGAAATATGTAGATCAGGCAGAAAAAAGACGAATCCTGAAGAACGAGGGTATAAAGCTAACTCTCCGGTGCTGTTTCCCCTTTCAGCATCCAAAGCCCAGAGAGCAAAGGGAGAAAAAAACAAGTATGAAGGTACAAAAATATTAACAACAAAAGTGATAAGTGGCAGGCCGCAACAGCGGGCCATGTCAAAAAGGTATGAAGAAGGTGAGCAAAAGGGGGTAAAAAAAGAAAAAATCAAAAAATCATCCAAGACACGAGTCATCAACCCATATCTTCCTTCCCATTCCTCCCAATTTCCCATTAGCAAGTCCTGATATTCTCCAAGATTTGGACAAATATCGAAGAAAGTCAAAAAAATTACATATATTACAATCACAATATATAGAAATCTCCCACCCAGATTTTGTTGTTTTGGAACTCCTTCGAACCCGGAAGCTTTTGTCCGAAGGATAGATTAGATTGGTAAGTAAATCTATATCTCATATCATCATTAACTTCGTCGTCCTCCGCTCGGGGAACCGGCGTGGCCCAGGAGGTGCCCCTCCTTCACCCATATGTGGCGGCTGTGATTGTGGCGGTAGTGGTAGTGCAAGTTTGTCTGGTGAGGGGCCGCGAGTGTAGCCACCCCTATTAGGAGGATACATTGCAGGTGGTCCCGGAGGTGGAGGGCCTCCTCGGCCGCCTGGTCGTGGAAATCCACGTCCTCGACCACGACCTGGGCCTAGTCCAGAGCCCGGACCGGGGGGACCCATCCCCTGACCAGGGCCACCTTGTCTTGGTACGCTTCGTGGTGGTGGCCCGTGATAACCTGGTCTGGGGCCATATCCTGGAGGAGGCTGATTTCCGAAGCTCGGGCCGGGATACGGACCAGGTGAGGACGGTGGTGGATAAGCGATGGACGCGGCTCTTCGTGCATCTCGTTCACAGTAAACATCTCCGTTCCACACAAGATAGTCGCCTTTTAACACAATGCGGCAGGTCCTACATCGAAAACAATCGGGATGAAAAATCTGATTTCGCTCTTTCCCTGTGCTGTCTTGAGTGACCTCTTCAGTCTGAAGGCAAGGTCCTTCGATTCCCTTGCCACAAGAACAGCAAAGCGAGCCGTTTAATTCATGATAATGCTGATCACAGTATGGCTGATTGTTTAGCACGTAGAAGTCCGCGGTTTGAAATGGCGAGCGACATGTCGTACAAACAAAACAAGACTTGTGCCATCTGCCAGTGAGGCGACCATCAGCTGAAGAAACAGATTTGCCAATGATGGTTTCATTGCAGCCACGGCAGCGGACTCGTCTGGTCGGCCCTGGTGATTTCGGAGGGGCCTGTAAAACTGGAGATGATCGGGAGTCGGGCGGGATTGAGTCAAGGTTTGAATCCGGTTTGATTTTGGTCAACGTGGAATCAGATCGGAAAGGGCGAAGCACGGATGGTGGCTGTGCTGCAATCTTCGCTTCGGTTTCCAAACCTTGTTCAGGATTGATATGGCGTTCATATGTAGGCACATTAGGTTTTAAGCGACCTTGCTGGAATAGTGGATCGGTGGGAGAGTCAAGGTCATATATGTAAGGGTTAGCAGGTGGTTTCAAATCGGCGCTGGATGGTTCAGACGGCTGTGTGGAGAAAGAGCTGTGCGCTGTGGCATTTGAAGGAGAGGTATCCGATGATGAAGTTGAATCGTTTGTAGCGTGGTATGGATCTGTAAGACCAAGGCCACGGGCGAAGTTGGACACAGAAAAATCTTCATCAACGGTATACATTGGAAGCGTCAAGTTTTCATTGGATCTTTCTGGCGAAGTTGCGAAATTGTCCACAGGTGGCTCAATGTCACTGCTGGCAGTTGAGAACCTAGCGGAGTGCGAATGGCTATCCTTCGGCTCTGGCTCTCGATCTGGTTCTGGCGCTTGCGGTTGAGTCATACTCTCCCCTTCAATAGAGAAACCGAGCTCAAATCCAGGAAGCCCTGTGGCGCTCCTTGGCGGTGACTCTGTCCTGTCTTTTTCAAGCCCTTCCTCATCAGGAAATCGATAAGACTCGGAAGCTGGAGTGAAGGGACTTGGGGTAGAGCTCTTGATGGGACACGGAGGAAGCGGAGGGACTTCTTCAAGAAAATTACCCAAAGCGCGGGACCCTGCTGTATTTGGCAATCCAGGGGTGGAGGTCCGAGAAAGCGATTCGCCATACCGACTGCTGGCCAGCGACATGCGAGAGAGGCTCTTACTATCGATGGACACTTGCCGGTGAGCACGAGAGCGACGCCGCCGTTCTTCTTCTTCTTGCTCTTCACCTTCCTTGTCCTCTGGGATTGGAGGAGAAGTACGAGGCAACGGTTTCCTTGTGACCACCTCCACAGGGCTTTCGACCAGCGGGCTTGGCGCTCGATCGGCTTTGACTAGGGTTTTTGATCGGGACCTGCTTTTGACGCCATCCCTAGATTCTGGTCGTGGAAAAGGAGGAAAGGCACAGTCGAAACCAACGAGTTCTGGAGATGGTGCATGAGGTAAAGGGGTTGTTTGGCTTCGTTGAGGGTGATATATCGGCGATCTAGCCGAAGATAGAGGAGCTGCGGATTGAATGCCACCAGTACTAGGTGATGACGGCACGCGAACCCGGATGAAAGGACGATCTAGATGACGCTTTATATCAGTATGGAACGTGGAAGTTGTTGATGCGGGAGAAATGGAATTGTTGACGGACTTGCAGCGTGCGGGTCTATGGGCGGTGGAGGAGCCATCCGTCCAATCTTTGTCAAAGGCCCGTCGAATTGGCGTAGCCCGGATGAAGGTGGACTACTAAATGGAGACTTCCGTATCTGCGGTTCAGGGGTGGCAGCTGTGGCGGTTGTCAGTATTCCAACATAGACTCCGTTTACGGTTCTTGTTGTTGTTGTTGTCAACATACGCTTTTGGACCGTGCGGCAGGTATGCTCGCCCATCGCCGAGAGCTCAACTTCGGCTTGGCAATTTGAGCATTTTATTTTTGGCAAGAAATCGTCCATGTCGGCGGCGATCGTCGTCAACGTCAACGTCACTCAGCGAAGAAATATGAGGAGTGGACGGGAGCATTAGGAGGAGTGGATCGTGCGGTGGAGATTCTGGAAAAAAAAAAGCAGGAGATTACTCGGTGGTTCGCACACGACCAACGATGGGAAGAAAAGGGGCAATCAGCAACTGTCCGTCCACAGGTGTTGAATGCCGTTCTGTTTCCTGCTTCCTATATGGGTCGTGCGGTCAAGACAAGGAGGAGAGTCACGGAAGGTGGTGCATGTATCGAGAAGTGATTCTGTTGGCCAGGTCCGTTAGCAGAGGTCGATTGCAGCAAGGCGACGCGATCAAGAGGAATAAAGAAAGGCTCATGCGTTGTTACAGGTGTAATGAGCCCAATGCACGAGCCAGCATGGCATAAGAGCGAAAAAGGGGTGACGTTCAGGCCGTCAGATCTGGCATGCGTGGCAGGACTTACATGAAGAGGATGGATAGGATTGATTAGAGATTAATAAGGATTAAATACATTGTACTCTGCAGAAGAGGTAGAACTCAAGGGAAGAGGAAGAGGAAGATTCGTAGTGAGAAGACGTTTTGAGGAAGCAGAAGAAAGAGAGATGCGGAAGTTCGTCAAGTCAGCGAAAAGGACTCGAAGACTCGACGAGACGACGAGAAGACGAGAAGACGAGAAGTTGCAAAAGAAGCACAGCGAAACTGAAAAGGGAAAGTCAGGAGAGCGTCGCGGCCTTGGCAGGGGTCCACCCCAGACGCTAGGCCGGATGCAGACTAGCGTGCTGGGCGACCCCTGATCAGCGGCGGTTCTGGCACTTTGATTGGCGGAAACTGCGGGGTCGGGTGGGGACTTTCTTTCTTTTTCTGGCCAATGGCAGGTGGCCTGAGCTCAGCTTCGGCCAATCACAGCGCGGCACCGGATCATTGCGGAAGTCGCGGTTCAAGAAATCAGACGAAAAGCGAAAAAGGAGAACGCGGAAGAAGAAGCAGCATCGCTTGGGTTGACGGCAAAGACGGCCGCACAGTCGGAGGGATTGATAGACAGCACTCCGACTGAAGCCGCGTCAGAAGCGTTTCCACTTCACTGCCGCCTGTTGTCGCACCACTCGGTAGTCTCGCACTAAGAACAGGATTGGAGCGGGAGAACTCATTTAAGGTAACTAGCCCGGGCGGTCGCCGACGGCCTTGTGAACTTGTGAGCTGCCAAAGAGTCCCATCTCCACCGCCAATAATACCAAGAGTCTCCATCCAAATCTCTTCTGGGCACCGGATGAGCCACCAGCCTGAAACTTGACAGCTCCAGCTAGTTACTCGGACTCTTTGTGATCAGTGATCAGATGAGTGATCTCTGATCAGGCGAAAGAATAAATAATGACTGGAACGAGATGCCTTCCTCCTGAATCCTGACTGTTCCTCTTCTTGCGCACAGGGCATGTCGATCGGACGGACCGCCACCAACATGTTTTGCAGCAAGCCAAAGGCGAAACCGGGATGAAGCCTGGAATTCGACCGTCGCCGATTGGAAGCCAAGACTCCCAAGAAAACGCTCATTTTTTGGGAGTTGGCCCACGGGTGGCCACGGAGTATCCGTTTGTAATATACGGAGTAAGCAGCATATGAAAGAAAGTCACCCCTTTTTCCTCGTCCTGCCCTTGAACTCAACAACATGCGCTGGATAACTTGAAATCATCGTAGGTTGATGGATACGCCCGTTCTTTCAGCTTTCAGCAATAATGCGGGAATTCCTTGTTTTTGGTACTTTCTTTTTCAATTTGGTTTTCCGCGACTCCTAAAATTCGCGATTCGGCGACGGGCGTGTGACCAGCAACAGAGACGGTGCAGCAATGCATCCCCGGAGCCTTTGACAATGCTTCCTTGAACCTGGTCAAAAGCCGTCAGTTTAGAACCCAGCGCAGTATTTGCCGACCTTTTTCTCTTCTCACACAAAAAGTGTAGCCTCGTTTGATCATCTGGCGGCGCTTAGGGTGGGGTTGAAGCCTGGTCACGACGGAGCCTACTCCGTATAACTCGAGAGCCAAGACTGAAGAGCGATAACTCGGGCTTGCGCAGCATGTTTAGACCCGTCAAAATTCTTCACGAAACAGCTTCGTACTCCCGTCGTCACTCCAAGTCTGCCGACGGCTATTCAGTCATCGACCCCAGGCCGGATTTGCACTTCTTAATTTTGGAAAACAAAGATGATACATACAAGAATCGTATTGTCGGCAGTGCCCTTTTGGGCTTCTCCGGGTCGATCTTCTTTTCAATGCCCGCGGGGCAGCAAAAGTGCCAGGATCAGTCTGACCGGATAATGGAGGATACGAATCGTAGTGCAACAAAGCAAAAAGCAAAAAAAGCGATGCACAAAAGAAATCATAATCTTAAATTGTTTTCCTTCCCGGTGCTACCCCGCGGCTTTGCCCCGCTGTCCATTTTGACGGGACTGTTGGAGTGTGTCGGTTCACTCTCTCGGGTTTTCTGCTCTGCTTGCGGCAAGCCATTGCGTGACAGTCCCTGGCTGCATCCATGGATGGTGAGTGGATGGACGCAATCTTAAGTTGGGATCGATATGCAGGAGCCAGGAGCCAGCAAATAGGATGCTTCGTCGGCTAGAATGGGTTGGATGCCCGACAACATCACTTCATGCTTCGGATATAGTTTTGGCGAGTATCAAGATTGCTGAGCTGGAATCTGGTGGTTGAAGCGCTGTAACATCGCGGATTTATTCTCTAGCTTTTAGACGATACCGCCAGTTAGCTTGGCCCGTCAAGCAAACAAAAAACTTGAGGTCCTTTTGAAGAAGAAACAGAGCACAAATTAGCGATCAGATACGGAAGACCTACCCGAAGGTATGTGTTGGCAGTTCCACTTGGTGCAGTTCTCCGCTGCGGGACTTGCGAAATGCCTCAATTCTCTGCTCGGATGCTGCGCGCGCAGGGAGTCGAGGAGTGACAGCGCGCAGCGGTATCTGCGGGAAGCCTCCGCCAGTGTATCCCATTGATGCGATATGGACCGGAGAGTGGAGATGCGGTGGAGGCAGGTCGATTGCTGATCAACGAGCAGAAGTAGAATTTCGTATAACTTCACAAACAACCTAGCCTGGACCTGACCGACAGACAATTCCAATTGCCCTCTTCAGACACCGGGGCGATCGCAATGCTGCTGGTTTGACCCGAACGAACGAACTAATAAATAACTAGTCGAAAGAGTGGAGCTGGCGCTGATTCCCGCCTTCCGACTGGACGACGTGCTTCTCACCGCAATTACCGTCAGTCACAAATAAAGACCGTCGCTCTCGCCCGTCTCCCGTCTCGTCTTCTCTTTCTCTCTTCACCCAACAGTCGTCCTTGTTCTTCGTCCAGCTCCTATTCCAAGCCCCATATACAGATCACTACCCTGCAGTGATCGTTAACACCGCCAAAACGTTTTCCAATCTTCTTCCCTCGTAAGTCACAGCCTGCAGTGCTCGAACACACCTTGTGAGCTGGAATGGCTTTGCTAACTTCTCTCCAGGTGCCACCACCCGTTCAACGGTAGCCGGCGCTCATCCGCTCGTGGAGGGGCATCGGATTCACCCTACGAGCGATAATTTCAGCCTGCCATTGAGTCTACTCAATTCATCGATATCACACCTTCCAGAACTTCGCTCTGCAATCCATCTCGGAAACTCTTTGATATTACCTAAAAATGGCTCCCCACGCTGATGTTTCCGCCAATGGCACCGTGAACGGGTCGGCCTCGGCTCCTAAATCTGACCTCTTTAAGGTCGATTCTCCCAACGTAGTCTACACCGACAACGAAATCAAGACCAAGTACGTCTATCGCACCACTGCTGTCACTCGTTCCGACGACGGCAAGTATGTTGCTACTCCCAAGGAAACCGTCTATGACTTCAAGGTCGACCGCCATGTCGGCAAGGTCGGCACTATGCTGGTCGGCTGGGGTGGAAACAATGGTACCACTGTCACCGCTGGCATCATGGCCAACCGCCGCAACCTCGTCTGGGACACCCGCGAGGGCAAGCGCAGTGCCAACTACTTCGGCTCCCTGGTTATGGGCTCGACCGTCAAGCTCGGTACTGATCCCAAAACCGCCGAGGAAGTCAATATCCCGTTCCACGACTTACTCCCTATGGCGCACCCCAATGACCTGGTCATTGGTGGATGGGATATCAGCGGAATGAACCTGGCTGATGCCATGGACCGCGCTGCTGTCTTGGAGCCATCTCTGAAGGAAATGGTTCGCAAGGACATGGCTACCTTGAAGCCCTTGCCCAGTGTTTATTACCCAGACTTCATTGCTGCTAACCAGGAGGAGCGCGCTGATAACGTCCTCGCTGGCTCTAAGGCCTGCTGGGAGCATGTTGAGCAACTCCGCAAGGACATCCGGTGAGACACGGCCCGCATCCAAACTATATAGCGCGTATTGACAACTCTCTAGTGATTTCAAAGCCGCCAATGGCCTTGACAAGGTAATCGTTCTTTGGACCGCAAACACCGAGCGTTATGCCGATCTCTTGACTGGTGTTAATGACACCGCTGAAAACCTTATCAAGGCAATCAAGGAGGGCCACGAAGAGATCTCACCATCCACTGTCTTCGCCGTTGCGTCCATCCTGGAAAATGCTCCCTTCATTAACGGCTCTCCTCAGAACACCTTCGTTCCCGGAGCCATCCAGCTTGCCGAGCAGCATGGAGCATTCATTGGAGGTGACGACTTCAAGTCTGGCCAGACCAAAATGAAGTCTGCCTTGGTTGATTTCTTGATCAATGCTGGTATCAAGCTCACTTCCATTGCGAGCTACAACCACCTTGGTAACAACGACGGAATGAACCTGAGCTCCCACAAGCAGTTCCGCTCCAAGGAGATCTCCAAGTCTAACGTCGTCGACGACATGGTTGCCGCAAATCACGTACTCTACAAGAAGGGAGAGCACCCCAATCATACCGTTGTCATCAAATACATGCCAGCGGTCGGTGATAGCAAGCGAGCTCTGGATGAGTACTACGCCGAAATTTTCCTCGGTGGTCACCAGACCATCAGCATGTTCAATGTTTGCGAGGACTCCTTGCTGGCCTCTCCTTTGATCATTGACTTGGTCTTGCTCGCCGAAGTCATGACTCGTGTTAGCTGGAAAGTCGCCGATGGCGACAAGTTCAAGGGTTTCCATAGCGTTCTCAGCATTCTGAGCTACATGCTTAAGGTAGAGTGCCCCTCTGCCTACACTTGATCTACCGTTTTCTGACATTTCTCAGGCCCCAATGACTCCTCCTGGTACTCCTGTCGTCAATGCTTTGGCCAAACAACGTGCTGCTGTTACCAACATCTTCCGTGCTTGTGTTGGCCTTCAGCCTGAGTCTGACATGACTTTGGAGCACAAACTTTTCTAAGCGCAGCTTTCTCTAAGAGTCTATGGAGATGACGGACAGTTACATTTCGAGTCTTTTGCAACAGTTCGATTCTAACCCACACGTATTCTGGTAGTCTAATTTGTTTTCCCTCTGCGAAGTTGAGTTCTTGCAGACAGTCCTTCGTTTAGCCAATGACTATCAATTAATCAGAATGAAACATATTCTTATCTGGTAGTAGTTCTGTATCCGAGTCCGCTGTAGATTGTGTTCGCTGTGTGTCTGTTGTCTCCATCGCCCGAACGGGAAAGAGGGGTAGATCCAAATTCGGCCCCTCAACATCCAACCGCAATCCTCAGACAACAACACTGTCAGCCGTATTCCTTTTCAGAATCTGCTTTCAAAATGGCCACTCTACTTGAGTATTTTCCTATCGACAACTGTCCAAATACGTCGACGAGTTTGAAGCGCAAAAGGGACAATCAACTTGGACCCGAAGTCGTCAAACCTGACTTCTCTCCTTACATGGATCCGGCCTTGTGGACGCAACAGCGAGATTACTGCGAGATGTTTCTGGGTCAGCTTAAGAGAGGCCCCAAAAGAGTTACTTTTGTAGCAAGGGTGGTCAATGTGTATCATTCAATCAACAAATATGCTGACAATAGTAACGAAGACCCTTCTAAAAGACCTGGAAAAGGGTTCTTGAAATTACTGCTAGGAGATTGGAGCGGGTCGCTGCTGGTAAGCTACTTTTCTTCCAAATCGAACGACATGAAATTTGGTTTAGTCTATATACGCCCAACTAATGTGACAAATAGGTTCATCTATGGTATCTGGATGTGCAATGGGATATTCATTTAGGCTCGTTGATAGCAGTGTGGGCAACGCACGTATCGGAGGTCAAGCCTGCCTCATCGGCAACTTCTGGCGAGGTAGGGAGAAAGATACTAAAGCTCAGTATCTTCCCAGAAAAGGATCGAGGTTGCTTTGTAAGGGTGATCCGCAGTGATTTAGGGACCGTAGGGAAAGGGATGGGCTTGTCGGGGGAAGAGCAATTGATTAGGCTAGATGATGTTAGAAAGGGGGCCAAATGCGGAAGAAGCAAAGTGCTGGTGTATGTGAGAGCAATCGGTATGATTTATCAGGGTATGTTATGGATCTTGTTAGGTATCATATGTATGACTGACACAACAGGT
The DNA here is from genome assembly GCA_029635245.1 of Nannizziopsis arthrosporioides. Lineage (NCBI taxonomy): Eukaryota > Fungi > Ascomycota > Eurotiomycetes > Onygenales > Nannizziopsiaceae > Nannizziopsis > Nannizziopsis arthrosporioides. The sequence goes on along the minus strand of CP098260.1, from coordinate 7,131,475 downwards.
AGAAGTTAAGAGGGGCGAGACTATTGAACGATGTGATGTTGGGATTGCGGATGATTCTGGCGAATCAATTCTGAGTCTGATTGGGTATATTTCTCAATCAGCCCGGAGATGGGTGCCGAACTCCACAATTTTGCTACTTTCTGATATGTCTTGGGCTCGGGGCGGAAGGCGCGCGTACATTGCTGCGCGAAGTTCTATCGAAGTTGATCCAAATATAGATGAAGCAGAGTGGCTTCGAAAGCATGCAAAATACATGACCCAGTATGTGAACGAGGAGTTTCCGGAAAACAGTATGTCCACCGGCTATTCTCTGGTTGATTGCAGGTGGCTGATAGGCTTGGAGTATTCAAAATTGAAGCCTTCAAAAAACAGGAAGAGAAGTGGAGGTTTACTCTAGCAGAAATAGACGAGTGGTATGTGAAAACGTCCATTTCTACATAACGGACTGGTTCTGATCGTCTGCCGAATAGTGCAAGGTTATCACCTAAAGGTTGGGAACCTTTGCTTCACTTAAAGCGTAGTTGATGCTTATGATAAATCAGAGAACATCATGGGATATGTCTGCGTCATGATCACCGAGGTGAATCTAGTCGAACTATTTAAAAGAAATCGCCTCTTCTGCGCAGAATGGTATGGACAGTCCGCTGCCTATTTAAAAAGATTAGTTCATATCTGCTCACTATAACGGAAACCGTAGTTGTAATATGCCAATTTTTGCTAATCGTACAAGTGCTTATTGCACTCAGTGCGATGCAGATATTGAGTTGAGAATGAATCCCCGAATTGTAAGTGATCCCTAAATGACTTTACTTTTCCTTTTAGAAACTATTGACTTGGATTGGAATTTTCCAATAGTGATTATAAAAACTTTTGGATAGTTACCTCGCACAAGATTTATGTTCTAACAATTCCAGGTTGGATCACTCACCGACGAGACAGCATGTATCTCTTGCGAGACGCCCGATAATGGTAAGAGCAGGGGACAAGCTCTAGCGCTTCGAGGATCATCGCCACTTCTTTGGTCGCCGACTGCGTGGCAGCAGCTCCTCGGCCAAGAGCCTGCGGCATTGATTTCGGGCCAAAACTGTGAAGAAACTGTGCGCACCTTGCTGATACTTGAGTCACTAATTGTGTATTCAAAAATCACGATTTTGTTTGGATGGAGTGCTGACGTGGGCAAGTTGGCCATCTGTGAGGTATTGCGCGATTGAACATGGCCTTAAGAGTCGCAGGCTATGTTTGGGCAGGTAGGCCAAAATGGTATATCAAGAGCGGAGATAGACACTGTATAACCATTATCAAACAAATAGCTACCTGACTCCAATGGGGTAGGCTGCTGGAATATCTTTATTAGGCACGATCCTCGGAACGCGCAAATACTGCCTGTTTTTCCGTGCTCGCTTTTTAAGCACTGGCGGCACTCTTCTCTCCACATTAATTATTCTCTCAACCCTCGCTGCTAGGTCAAGCAATTTGCTGTCTTCTCCTTCTAAAACCAACAATTCTACTCCCACTGGTACGCCCTTTGTAGCCCTTAGGCAACGTCTTGAGTACCCGGCTGGCAAAGAAATAGCTGGGAAGCCCGTCACTGCTGCCAGAATTCCATTTCTGCCGTGTTGGGATGGAGATGAAAGTGGGACTGCGAGATTAGCTTGGTGTGGGTATATAAGAGCGTCGAGTGAGTGGGTAGAGAATGTGAATTGCAAGGATGTCCGAAGAAAAGAAATATCATGCTTGCGGGTTGAGTAAGAGGCGTTTCGGGTAGAAGAATAAAGGGAGAGCTCGATCTGATGATACTGAGAGGGGAGGAGTAGGAACGGAGAGCCGTCCGAGTAGTACGCAGCCAAAGACGGGGGTATGAAAGGAGAGTGCGGACGGTGACGAGAAAGATAATCATCCATTGCTTCCCGAAATTCATACACTTGCAGGTCCATGGTTTCATGGATGGAGGTGGAGTTGTAAATTGGATCGTTTATGGGAATCACTGCAACACCCGCGACATGTAGTTTCCGAAGTGCAGCTTCAAAAACTTGGTTCACGGCAGAGACTTCAACATCAGCGTCAGCTCCAGCGGATCGTTTAGAAAATGTCTCAATGACCCCAAGGCGCACACCTCGCAGCGACGGCTGAGCTTCCATCTCTGGAAAATGACCTGTTTCCCATTGCCCCGTCATGACTTCGAACAATACCGCAATATCGCTGATCGTCCTCCCCATTGGACCAACAACATCCTGGCTCTGCGATACTGGCATCACTCCACCGGTTTGCACAACCCCAAGTCCAGGCCTCATGCCGACTATTCCACAGGCACTCGCCGGACTTCTCACCGAGTTCATGGTATCCGTACCCACAGCTAGCACTCCAAACCCGGCGGCTAGCCCCGCTCCATTCCCGCCCGAGCTGCCGCCTGGTGTCCGACTCGAGTCGTACGGGTTCACTGTTTGCCCGCCAAGAGACGACACTGAAATGCCTTCCAGTGCGAGTTCCTGTAAGTTGGTCTTAGCTAGGAGGACGGCGCCCGCGCGAAGCAGGCGAGAAACGACAGGAGCGTCATGGGTTGGGCGCAGGTTTGAAAAGGCTAAGGAGCCGCCAGTTGTGGGCATCATGGAAGTATCGATATTGTCCTTGATAAGTATGGGTATACAGAAGAGTGGTGGAAGGTCAAGAGTAGCGGATGTGTCATTAGATATTCTTGTGCCTTGAGGAACGGCTGCTTCTGAGAGAGGATCTCTTTTATTTTGGAATTGGCGAAGACTTTGATCTAACGCGTCAGCAGTTTCGAGGGCGTTCGGATTAAGGGTGATGATCGCGTTGAGATCGGGATTGTAGGTTTCGATTTGGGAGAGGAAGAGAGAGATGACATCACGACATGACGCGCTTCTGGAGAGTAGTGCGTTGTGAATCGTACTGATTGTGGCATCAGATGGGTAAAAACCGAGAGATTTTGGAGCTGGATGTAGCCTCAGAAAGGCCGGGAGCTGAATGAAGCCCAGGCATGAGAGCAGCCAATGCATGCCGTTTATAAAGTACGACTTGAGTTTGTAGTTACTCGGTAAGTTGCACTCCGTAGATGCTTGGGTGTTGGATGCGGGCATCAGCTCTGCTGTAACGGCCCGTCGTATCTCCGTGCCAGCAAGCCATTAGTAATCAGAGCTTGGCCCCCCCCCCCCCCCTGCGGACCCCACTGCGGAGTATAAATCGTCCATTTTGGGTTGTAGGGTTTAGGGCTAGGTTTAGGTTTAGGTGTTAGGGTTAGGGTCCGATGTCCTCATTGGTGGAAGCGTGACCTCATTGCAGTGGACGCTAATTCTAAAGAGGCCACCAGCCAACTTGAGCCCTGGCCTGCTTCAGCACAAAATCACTAGTAAAGAGTTTAGAAACAGGTAGATATTCCCTACTCCAATTGCCGGGTCGCTTTTTCAAAAGGTGGCTGAGGTTATGATGTATGATTACGTGTATTATCAGTCAGAGTCACGTGACTTCTAGATAGTTTAGCCTGTGAGGATTCCCATCTCTTGGAAGAATCAATCCTTCTTACACTTATGTAGCTTGGGCACTCCAGCTGTCACTTCGAAGTACTAATGAGAAAGGTGCTGATAAATACAGCAGTACTGTAGCTACCTACCTAGTCTATAGTCTAACATGTTTAAAAGCTACAAATCTACAATACAGAGGACTCTTTGCTATTTAGAACTTGGAATATAACAGTTTTTAACCAGCTGAACTCCTTGAGATGATGGATTAGGTAAACTTGAAGAAGTTGAAAATTTAATAAGCCCAGACTTTACCAAGGTGTGTTCAGGATTCGCGATCCAATTGCAGCCAGACGGGTAGACCATTGAAAACACGATGCCGGAGCGGGTAAAGAACACTTTGCATGGGAAAGGGGGATTCTTGTATATATATGCTGCCGTTGCGACAAAAGCATAGCTTTCAGCGTTGTTAATGAGGTCATTCTCCTGCCTCTGCACGGCCATATAAAGCTGCTCAGTTGACTCTGGTACAGAGTGGGCTTGTTAGCGCGGGAATGTACCTTGGGCCAAGCTGAAATACGAAGGGGATGAAGAGCACATACTCCAATGACTAACTGTTTCCCCAGTCTCAGATTCAGTCAGGTAGTATAGCTGGTTATATAGAATCATGCTCCGAGGCATTATCTGATCCAAAGTAGGGGGGCGTTGTCGGCCTGGTGAGGGATAATGGTCTGACGAGAGTGCCTGTGTAAGGGAAGGATAGGAATAATAGGAACCTTCTATCACTTCAAACGCAGCTGGACAGAACAACATAAATTTAGAAGCATCGCTCCATTGGTATTCACCGCTGTCTCTCCTAAAGAGTCCTAGGGCTCTACGGCTAGGAAGGGCGAGAATACCATTGCCACAAAGCTCGTTGTTGCTTGATCGGAAAGTATAGGAGTTCATCAAGAGTGTTCGATACGGAGAGTAGAGTTGACCTGTTTGATCCTGTTCCACAAAGGCCCGGTATTTGGAATTCGACAATGAGTCTCGAAGAGAAACTCTTTGAAGTAGACTGAGCCTACGTGACTTTCCATCCACATCTATTACACTTGCGTCCCAAGTAAGGGGTTCAAAGGCCGCCTCCGAGCAGACCACCCCAGGAGGGTATTTTGAAGGTCCCATCGCCGACTGCATACCTTCCAAGAACCATGAGACATCCGAAATGCGTCCTGTTTGCTTAATTAGAATTAAAACATTATAGGCAGCAGCACAAACCAGACAACCATACGTTGGATTCTGGCAAACTTTGACTTATCCTCAGGTAGAGAGCTATCTGGGTCGACTCCAAAGTAACCCAGCCAGAGCCATTTCTTCCATTCTTCCTGCTTATAATCCGATGCGTCAAGAATTGCCCAATGGACCAAGATTGCTTCTTTCAACCATTGGTCTAGAATGGCGAGCTTAGACCTGCAGCCTCCTTTGGTCATCCAGTTTCCAACTTTGAAGAGTTCTGACATAGAGGTCGTGGGTACAGTTCTGCGGTAGATTTCATCTCGCAGCTGAAGAGTCTGGTTCAATGGAGTATAACCTTTAAAGGGGAGGGAAACAGAAGTCACACACATGAATAGTGGCAGTGAAGCAAGGATAGATATTCGCATTTTGAAATGAGTGATTAGCATATGCCCATGGAGGATGAGAATGGCATTCTTGCGGATCTGAAGTAGGCCATCGCACTTTGTTGGCCTAGTCTTGATGCCCCCTGCTTCCTTCTGTCGAGGACATGCCTCACCAGGTGAGGGATTTGGACAAGGACCGCTCTGACGGCGATTCGGGGGCGGGTATATCCATATCTGTTAGGATCAATGGCTGACAATTGATCAAACAGTTGGAAGATAAGAGCGCATCAAATCTCTCAATGGCTTTCCGAAGATTGGGAACGCATCGTCGAATGACCGCTGGAGGGAAAGGGGAAAACAAGTGGGATTTGAGGCAATAAAACAGCCCGTGCAGCACGTGATGTCTTGTGTTGTGCTGAGTCAGCTGAGTCATGCGAGTGCTTGGCTGCTGCTGGTGCGGGACAAGCAAACCTTCCATTAAGGCGCTGGACAGCAACAGTCGCGCAGGAAGAAAAGCAGCATCCGAGGGTGACGAGATTCAGCAAAAGATCTGGAAGTCCGATAAGTGAGTCTCATTCTTGCTACTTACAGCTGTACTGTCCGCGTGTATTCTTCCATCGATTATCGCTGCTTCAAGTCAGGATTTGGTTCGATTTCATGCTCTTTATCCAAGCCGTCTAGTTATTTCCTCACTTTCTGTCGCGCGTGTACACAAACAATTCAACTCGTCTCTAACCTGCGAATGAAAGATCCCCACTAGCGATTGAGCGAACGAGCCACGTACAGTTAAGAGCTCGACTATCTCCGTAGCATTGCGCCAACATGGCGTCAGAGAATACGGAGCCCAACACTTCAGCGGGTGGACCACTCGCAGCCCGAATCTCAAAGCCGGACGAACCTCAATCAAACGGTATGCGGTTGTGCATGCGAGAATCTACTGGTCTTTGAGCTAATCAGTACTATCTAACCAGTTGAAACTTCAGCTGCCACAACCGACAACGGCAAATCCATGCCCCAATTCGACGGTGCATCAGAAACACAACATGGATCTGATTTGCAGGACTCCGAGTTTGACGTCAACGTGAAGTTGAGTGACTTACAGGCAGATCCGAACAACCCTCTTTATTCCATTAAAACCTTCGAGGAGCTTGGCCTGTAGGTTGATATCTCGCGATACATGATAATAGAGTTGAAGGATAGACGCTGACGATAGGGGCTGAAAAGTGCAGAGCCTATTCAAAAGGGTCTTCAGACCATGAACTTCCGTAGGCCCTCCAAAATCCAGGAGAGAGCTTTGCCCCTCCTCATGGCGAATCCTCCGATGAACATGATTGGCCAGTCGCAATCCGGGACTGGCAAAACAGCTGCTTTTGTTTTGAACATCCTGAGTCGCCTTGACCTGACCCCGCAGATGCGACATAGTCCTCAGGCACTCGTCCTGGCGCCCAGCCGAGAGTTGGCACGTCAGATTGTTGGAGTTATTCAGTGCATGGGCGCTTTCGTTGACGCCCTCGAGGTATCAACCGCTGTTCCAATGGAAACGAACCGTAACCAGAAGGTTCAAGCGTCTATCGTAGTCGGTACGCCCGGCACAGTCCAGGACCAAATCAGGAAACGTCTGTTCGATACAAGAAATTTGAAGGTTTTGGTCTTGGATGAAGCAGATAACATGCTGGACCAGCAAGGATTGGGCGACCAATGCATTCGTGTCAAGAGGTATGTCATTGCTCATGACTTGTTCGACCTTGATGACTTTAATTCTAACTACCACAGCTTGCTTCCTCGAACCATCCAAGTCGTTCTATTTTCGGCCACTTTCCCGGACCATGTGGTTCGATATGCCCAAATGTTCGCTCCGAACGCCAACCAGCTCACGCTTAAACATGAAGAACTCACCGTCGAGGGAATCAAGCAGCTCTATCTGGATTGTGAATCGGATGCGCACAAATATGAAATTCTAGTCAAGTTCTATGGCCTCCTTACCATTGGTTCTTCAATCATTTTTGTCAAGGTACCACGCTCCCTACCGCCATCCCACTCACTACCTAACAATTCGTTAGACACGTGCTTCTGCGGCGGAAATTGAGCGACGTATGGTTGCTGAAGGCCACACCGTCGTTTCCTTGACCGGTGGCATCGAAGGGCAAAAGCGAGATGAGATTATCGATCGCTTCCGTAACGGTACTGCAAAAGTCCTCATTACAACCAATGTTTTGGCTAGAGGAATTGATGTTTCTACTGTGTCTATGGTTATCAATTACGTATGTCGTCCTGTTGCCGATATGTCTTCCCACAAACTGACTTTACTGCGCGAAGGATATCCCAGAACATCATGCTCCTGGTGCACAACGTCGTATGGCTGATGCGCAAACTTATCTTCATCGTATCGGACGCACCGGTCGTTTCGGGCGTGTTGGCGTGGCTGTCTCCTTCGTCTCTAACCAGGAAGAATGGCAAATGCTTCAAGACATCCAACGCTATTTCAACACCAATATTGAACGCGTGGATACCCGAGACTGGGATGACGTCGAGATGAAAGTCAAGAAAATTATCAAACCCGCGACCGCTGGGCGTTAATTTACCATAGAGTGTCTGCATGGACTTCGGCTCTTCTTATAACATGGGCGGATCGCGTTAATCAGAATGGATGTCACCCTACTGCGAAAGCAATAATACTGTAAAAGAACATAACGAGATCGGCGTTAAATAACAAAATGTTTTTCTCCCAATCTTCATGGGCCATGGTGGACAATTGCTTGTTTATAAATATGGCAGCTCGGTGTTTTAGGGACAGGGGACGGTTAAATGCGAGTCAATTTCACCAGAATTCCATCGGGCGTTCCATCAAATTCGCTTCATCTGGTTTCCTGCCATATTGACAATCGTACGGTTCAGCGCCTCGGAGGCCTGCTGATGTCAGATGCCGTATATCCAATGCCAAAGTGAGCGGAAGAAATACTTACGGAGAACAGCCAACCTTCGAATCACACCCTGCCTTGAAATTGCAACAGTATCCATTACCAAGGCAACAAATGGGCTGATGGTCAGGGCAGCATCGTCTGGTGCAAGATCTGCAGGGCCCGCCGTTTTCGCTACGGGTGACTAGTTCCGAGACATTAAAAGGCACATCCAGCTGAGTATCCAATGCCGATAAGCCGGCCGGGTTTGGGCTGGCGAAAGTTGCTGGAAGCAAGGAGAGAAGGGCAAGGATAGTCCACTGCATATTTTGATACTTGACGAGCTGAATCTATGTAAATTCGTTAGAAAAGATATGCTCCTGAGGGGTTTAGGTCTGCAGACCTACTGACAAGCCTTTGAATAACTATTTCTGTTGTAGCTGTGAGTTTGCTTTACTATCTGAGTACTGTTTTTTCTTGTGGAAATTTGTCCTCCTTTTATACATGTAAGAATTCGCATTGCTAGAAACAATTGAGGTGCGATATGCGAAGCAATGCCTCATAACGGTGATACAAATTGAGACCATTGCCTGAAGTTGAAGCCTGCATGGCCTGCATGTGCACAAAATTCATGAAACAGCAAACATGCATAATGTCAAAATGACTATCAAAAAATCAAAACAGATGAAAGCGGAAGAAATAGCACTGCAAGCTACCGTGCTCTCTTTGTTTGTAATTGGTGATAGTTTCACAGGTCGCATCAGGGTTATCGCGATTTCCAGCCAAATGTGAGTTGAACCCAAGCAGCATTCTCCAAATGAGCATAGTTTTAGAGCTGTCCTCCTAAGCAAAGGTCCATAATTTCCAACGGGAAAAATCGTATCCGACATCACTCTTATCGCAAGGTTTAAGACAATGCGGTGGTAAGTTCCGTTTGCGGAGGGATTAATGGGCCTGTCTAGGAAATTGGCTACGAATTGATATCGATTTTTTTGAAGAAAGAATAGTGTTCTTTATGGGCCCCGATAAATCTGCCGCATTCCTCCTCCCAAAGTACGTCCCAGGACGCGCTCCAGGTCCTTCCAGTTAATGCATCAAGGACCTCAATTCGTTTATCCATCGTTGGAATGTGTAACTCCACTCGTTGTGGTTTCTTCATCGCTTCTGCAACGCTGGTAATGACGTCCTTCATAGCTTGATATTTTGCCGGAATGACAACGAAATTGGTTCGCCTATGGTCAACAGGCCACATACTGATAATGACGTCGGTAAGACTTGTAGTCGAAACATTAAGCAGCATTTGACTCATTGATAGACAGATATGGCTGATACGCAGACGGAAGCGCCGAAGGGTTGGAGTTGCGAGAACTGCCGATAGTCCATGGCAAAGGTGATCTGGCCATCGAAGATCTTGTGCAAGGATAACGCAGCCCAGGAAATCAAGCTCCAGATTGGTCAACTTTTGTGACAAAAACAGATCCGCCATAGTATGGGAGCGAATACTGATACACTGAGTTGTTCGACTCTGAGTTGACTTGACGAAAAGGCCCTTTAGGCGATGGCATTTGCCTAGTTGCTGTATAAAGATTTTAAGATCGTCATCCATGTTCTCTGGGGTGTACTGAGGCGAAATTCGAAGGACTTGTATGGGCTCTGTTGGGTCGTGGGTGAAAGCCAAAGGAACTGGAAATTTGAGCTGATGACCGTGAAACCTGACGTAAAGGTCTTTCAGGTGAGTTCTGAACATGGTGAAGATGTCGTCTTTCTTGGGAGACTCCATGATCTTCGGCAGATTGTCGCTAGTCAAAGTAAACTCCCTGTAAAGAACGCTGGATGCTAATGGGTACCACTGTTTGCAGATAGTTAAGCGGCCAAGATCCTCTTGGAAAAAAGGCGAGCCGACCTCCTCCAAGATCTCGAGCATGAGCTCGGCCGGCAATTTGAGCAGGGGCATCGTAAGAGCGATGCACTTCGAATGGACAGTGCAAATTCAAAAGCCCTAGAGATACCCTAGAGCTTTGAAGGAACAGAGAAAAAGAAAAGTCAAGATGTGTTTCACTTTGGAGACTACCCACAAAGTGTGTGAAGGCTGGATGTTTAGGGCTGACAGTGTTCGCTAAGGACATCTTGTGAGTCCCGTGACATGATAGAGAGTGGCAGCAAATAATTGATATCACCACAGAAACAGCCAGAGAGGAAATAAACACACACACGTGCCTTTTTGTGTCATTACAAGAGGGCTCAGAGACGTCATCACTTCCACACATAGAGAGATGTGAAATGAGTGTTTGACCATCTCCTAAGGCCTGCATCAACTTGCTCAATTCTGATACATCTTTCCGGTCAAGTAGAAATGCAATCAAAACCTTCACACTGGTCTCTAGGCTGCAGAGACTTTCTGCCAGAAGGTGCAGATCTCTCTAGAACATTCGGGTATCACTGGAAGGAGCATTGCATACCTTGTCCAAAACCTGAAGAACATTAGTGAGCAATCCAGGCAGACTTATAATAAAGAAAAATGACAAACAGTCATTTCATATTTACATCACCTTGCAGTTATTGTGCCAGTCATCCTACCTCACTCTCGCTGCATATCAACATCATGCTATATTCATACCTAATCAGAAGAAAAGGGGTTGAACAGCCCAATGTGATCCTAGAATTTCCAAAGTGCATGATAGATGTATAAGAGAAGCCTGATGTATTACAAAGCTCATTTTGTGCCTATGAATATAGGATGCAGCATTGCAATATTTGCATCTCAGGATGTGCAAATTAAGTGAAGTTCAGACGAAACCAGAAGTTGAGGTTGATGGGATTGCCAAGACCCGTTCAAGGGGAGATCACGTGACAGTCAGTCCCCCTGCCCCTTTTGAGTTCAGGCACGTATGGAGGGCACTTTCTATGGAAAAGAAATTAATCCCGTGTATATGTTCAATGTTGTCTTAGTTTGGACCACGGGGTTTGAATATGGGCTGCAAGGCCCGGATACATTTTCCTCTCTGAGCTTGCGTTACTTCACGTGTTTTCTGGATTTCACGCTGTTACTGGGATCGACCATCTACGAGGTTTGGAAAATCGTCATCAATGCGTTCAACTATCAAAGACCCATGTAAAATCTAGAAAAAAGAAATTCAAGTCCCATAAAATCGCTGCAAGGCGCCCAACAATGTTACTATCTATCGACCTTTAAAGACAGTTATCAGGTCTGCACTCGTTTCGTCGACCGGACAGGCCTTGCAATCATAAGGCCTAGCAGGGAGTTAGCAACCTCCGCTGCTGCAAGAACAGTCGTTTCACCGATGGTATCGTAGACTGGGGCGACTTCGACGACATCTGCCCCAATGACACTAAGTCCCTTAAGTCCATCAAGAATTGTCAATAGTTCGCGGGTAGAGAAGCCGCCCGGCTCTGACGTGCCCGTTGCTACCAAATAAAGTCAGCCAAGAGGGTTTTAAAAACATGAGAAAAGAGGGTGAAGAGTTACCGGGGGCAAAAGCGGGATCCAAAACATCGATGTCGACACTAATGTATACGTTGTTTGAGCCGACTCGACTTTTGATCTTTTCAATAATTCCGCGAGCACCAATCATGTCTATATCACGAGCTTTGATTATGTCGAAGCCACATCGCAGGTCATTTCGAATATCGCCTTTGGCCCTTATCAAAGGTGCACGGATCCCAACATGTATCGAGTCATTTCGTACCAGGCCCTAGATTCCGTGTAAGTAAATAAAGCTAGTGATTTCCCCTAGATATGTATGTACCTCCTCATGGGCAATATGCAAAAAGGTGCCATGGTTCACTCCACTGTGTCTCGTATTAGTACGGCGTTGACAAGCAGCATCTGTGCGTAACTTACGCATAATCGGAAATCCCACCACCTGATTTGGGGCAAGCCAAGTTAGCATCTCACAGTTACAGATATACCTCTGCAGGATAATTTTCTGCTCATTTCATACCTAGAACCGCCGGATCCCAGGTGTCTAAAAGAAATAGTTAATAAAAGCGCTGAGTTGAGGGATAATCAGATAGTTACCAATATGACTATCAAAGTGAATCACCGAAACAGGACCCCAGCGATCGAATGTTGAGCGCAACGCGGAGAGAGTCGTGGTGTGATCACCGCCGAGTGTGATGATTCTTGGCACGGATGACAAGGCTGTCGTATTGGCTACCCGAGATGCAACTACCTTTACTAGTCTGTTAGTTCAAGAGAAAATGTAATTATTGTGTGGAATGAAGGGTCATGCTAGGAGGCTCATAGTTGGGGAACTGTACCTTATGTGCCTTGTCCAGCTGCCTCAAAGCAATCGTGTTATCCAGGAACGTCAGCGGAGCATCACCACAGTCAACAATCCTAGCCCAGCCCAGAAGATTGTTCTCGCCCGTGTATACACTCCATGCTGTCTGTGCCCGAATGCGGGAAGAGCCTCGTCGGATACCGCCCGGTCCGAATCGCGCTCCGGGCCGAGCAGTTACTGCCTGTTTCCCACATTAATAGATAATATATTGAAGCCGAAGCTAGCAATTCCTACCGTATCAAAGGGTGCTCCAAGAAAAGCAATATCATATTTCTCTTTCTCAGCTTCGCTATCGACAAAACAGTTGACATATGGAACATGAGCGAAGGTTGACAGCCCTGAAAACTGACTTCCAGAGACTATATCAACATCTGAGTCATCGCGGTCGAGGACCGTCTGATAAATATACTCAGGAGATGAGGGGAAGATGATGTCCCGAGCAGCACTTCCGAGGCAGAGCAGAGCCAGGGAGAATCCGTATATTGAAGCGCAATACATGCTGCAAAGTGAAACAACTCAACAGCGTTTACCACGAAAAGGTCGCCCAGCGCAGAGACGAGAGGAGGAAAGTGATGAGAGAGAGAGGAAGAGGCGCTGCGCGGCCCTAACCCGGTTTATGTACCCCACAACAAACGTGGAACGCAGTCCGGCAACCACGGCCCACAAACTCTCAGACCCGAAACATCGGCATCGAGGAGTTTCGGCGAGATAGCGGTGGAGCCCAAGCACTGAATTAGCGCAGATAGGAGAGCGACTGTCCGCCGGAGTCTTCCGCCATATTCGGCCATTGGCACATTGCGTGGAAGGGTGGTCAGATGACGGGTGCTTTGAAGCTTTTCAGAAAGGCTCTTTTTTGGGTTTCAGGGTCGTTATTGGCCTTCAGCCCAATAACTCTGACAGACTGCGGCAGCTCTAAGGCCAGAGATATCCTCTCTTCTGGAGTGGTTCGAGCCCCATATGCGGCGAAATGCCCCAAAGGAGAGAAAGAAAGGTCGAAAGTCTGATGGAACGCGCGCGGCAGGTTTAGCCGAGGGCTGGAAAAGGGGTGTCTTGGCATTCCGGAGTATAGAAACGCCGTTCCGGGGGCTTAGCGCTGTGGCTTGCACGTGAGGCTTGGCATTTAAGCGCCGACTTCGCGAACTTAAAAAGAAGGTTGTTCCCCCACTCCCTCGTCCCGTTCGCTGTTTTCTTTCTCTCTCTTCCATTATTCATTGTTTCTTTGTTTCTCTTCCCAGACAGAGCAGCTCTTCCTGTTTCTCTCAGAAGCACCCAACAGCTTAGACCGCAACCATGGTATGATTGATGCAGCCGTCCTCTACTTTTCCAGTTTTGCTCATGTAGACTGACCATTAGGTGTACTGCATCTGCCGCCAGCCACATGCAGATGGAGCATACTTCGAGTCCGGTCTCACCAAGACGGAGATCTATGCTCAGGTAATTCAACAGACAAAGGGTTTGATCGAGGGTAATCGCAATTGGGTAAGTATCTCCCGGCCTCTTGGTATGTCAATTGATAGATACTGACCTTTCTCGCCTTCTTCATCTAGGTTAGGTGAGGATTTAGGCTTCTTATCCACTGTGGAGAATCACCCTTTGGAGAAGGCTTGTGCTGATCCTATCTTATCTTTCATAAGCAACTTGGCAAATGCAGCCTCTCTTCTTTGGCATGGATATGCCGCTCTTCCTAGCCCTCTATGCCATGTAAATTGGGCTGGCTTTTATATCCGAAAGGATCAATCGCCATCGCCATCACAGGCGGCTGCAAATGATGCCACGAGCGTTCTGGTTCTTGGCCCTTTCCAGGGTAAACCTGCATGCCAGCACATTCCCTTTGGAAAGGGTGTTTGCGGCACTGCTGCCGCGAACCGATGCTCCATCATCGTCTCGGATGTGATTGAGTACCCAGGTCATATTGCCTGTGACTCCGAGAGCCGCAGTGAAATCGTGGTTCCTATTGTGGTCAATGGCGAGGTGAGTAATTCTCCATCTTTTTTTCGATTTCTAGCTGTTGAATAACTAACAGTCATCGCTTCGAAGACAATGGGCTTGATAGATATAGATTGTACCAAGCCAGCAGCATTTGATGCCATCGATAGGCTGGCGCTTGAGGCCCTAGCAAAGGTCCTCGCGAGGGGCTGTGATTGGTCCTACTTCACCAATTAGGATTTACTCCAAACCACTCGATTGGTATTTGGCAATAGCGGGTCTAAGCCAACAACAACTTTGACGAAATGCTCCATGAATACGGCGATAGAACTAGAGCGACGTACATACAGTGTGTCAGTCCTGTTTATGATTGATTGATTGATTGTTTCCTGCCTACTCTTTGTGTTTTGGTGTGCGTGTGTGTGTTGGTTTTTTTTTATTTATTTATTTATTTTCCTTGGAGGTTGACTAAATTCTTCCCACATGTTTTCATTCTTGATCTTAATATGCAGACCACTCGATATCTGCCTTTGCATCTCCCAACATACACTTACATAGTGTCCATTCCTCTTATCGTTACTCATCATGTAAAATGGCTGACTGTTTGATCTTGTATTCTTGCTTGATAATTCTTCGCGGACTTTTAGGCTCCCTAATTTCGTTCGAGTTTGCTGCTAAAAATATCAAAGCAGACAACCGAAAGGGAGCTCAATCAAATGTATCTAACTTATGAGACATGGCCTCTATCTACTCATGTAACACCTGAGTATCGCAAAGTCTTTGTATTACCTGCATAAATCATTGCAAGTCAGTTCAGACTTATCAACAATGAGTTTTTGTCTAACAGTTTTGCTCATGTTCCTGAGGCATGTTTAGGTTCATGAACTCCCCAGGAAGCTGAAAGAGGCTGTAGGTTCTTGGACTGTTCAGTTACATGTGAATGGATGGTATGGACTCCCGTCAAGGCCTGTTTATTTTCTTGAGAAAATCTTTAGGCCTGGATAGTTATCAGCTCCATTCTCTAATATCTTAATTGTGGAAATATTAAACCAGAAGGCTCCTGCAACAGCACAGCTTTTCAATCAGATTCCCTGAGGGAGCTATACCAAGCATTGATAAAGTGCTAATTGTTAGAGGCTGTCAATTTATTCTTAAAGTGAAATTCTTTGCTCAATGTCAGCTGTCCTAGCCAACATTCAACCATTTCCCACTAGAAATAATCTGCTTCAGTCATTTCTGGCAAGTCTCACAATGTGCATACACTGGTAGTCGAAATTTTTTCCAAATCAGATAACCTATGATGAGTGAGACAGAGTTGTTTGAGCCTGGACCGAACCAATGGTATCTGAAATCTGTGGTCTGGTATTTGCAGATAATAGTCCATATAACAATAGCAGTCGGGAAGCAAGAATTCTCTTTTATCCATTGAGCTCTGTATACTCTGTAGGACAGGGTAAATTGCTGTTCCTGTGACCACATTCAGTAATTACAGCAGGCCATAGGCTGATTCAATCTTGTTCATAGTGATAAGAATGCTCCTTAGGGAGTATTCTTTCCTCATTTTTTTCTTTATGTTTCTTAGGTATGTTGTTACCCTTGAGACATGGTGGCATGGATATATTAAACACTGCTAATGGCCACTTCTTGTTACACCACTCATAACAAGCAGCCCAGACGCCACGTTGGAAATTTTACCGCATGTAGAAATTCTCACCGGTGTACTCCGAACGTAATCTAGTCCAACTCCCTGAGATGAATTGCATTGGAGGATCAATGTGACGATGCTCTTGCACTGCATAAGAGTGCATGCCAAGCTCCTCTCACAGAGCTGAACAGTGGTCGCTCCTGGCTACATTTCTTGGCCTGCTTCAAAAGATCCATACAGTTGGAATGGACTTTGGTCGATACGAGGAACGAGATCACCCAACTGTTTGAAGGGACGGCAAGCCAGTGTGCAGTTTTGAAGCCCAATCTGTACTCTCAATAACAGCACATGCGCTGCTGAAACCGATGGAATAAGACAGCTCGACTGTCTCCAAAGCGTGCAGTCAAGCCTCGGAGAGCTATTTTTAGCAAAAATGCTGTCGCAGGATGGCGGGTAGAATCCCCGGAAGTTACATCTTTTCCTACCTCGCGTTTGAAGGGGACGAGATGGGGGCCGCTGCCACGCTTTGCGCCACAAGCCAGCACATTTGAGAACATTCAGGATTCTTTTGACGTTGGAATCACAATGATGGGTTCAGACGAGGTAATCGAGACGTTGGGAACCCTTGTCTTGTCGTGGGCGTTCATGAAGCACGGCGGCGATGGAATCCGGTCGTGGCCAGCCAAGTGTGAATTCTGATTCAACCCATCAAACAAAACCAAGTCTAATTCGAGGGTAAGGATTGACTATTGAGTAGTGCTTCTCCGGCGACAGCTGTCTCGAAGTACCGCCCGGGAGACCAGTGGGAAGTATCCCAAACTTCGGCCGTTCCATTGCGCTGCAGCAGGGCGTTTTTGTTGGTCCACGCTGGTCACCTCCTTATAAGTCCAAGTCAAGTAATAGTTAACGATCAGGGAAGAAGAGATTCTGCGATAGTTATAACAACTAGAGAAAAGCTGAGCGATGTGCCCTTGCTTTGTGTGTGTTGTGTGTTGTTGAAATTACCGAACTGGGAGCGACTGAAGACCAGCAAAAAGAATCACGACGACCGCGCCCGTGAGAGTACGGAGTAACGAACTACCAACGACCGGATTCACTCTTCGCCTTTTGTCTTCTCTTCTCTTCTCTTTTCTTTTCTTTTTGTGGGATTTTGCTTCCGCGTTTGGATTTTAGTTCTGATCTCTCGACTTTCGAGTTTCCCCTCAGCCCGGCCGTGGAACCCAAGAACCACCATCTCCACCAGCCGATAAGCCGAGAGAGGCGCAAGAAGGAAGCGGGATCCACTGGACATTTCCAGCAGCTAACAAGTTAACTATATAGCAATCTTTAAATGTCGTTCTTCCTCCCTCCGTCTCCCTTGTCCGCCTCCCACTCTCTCTCGCATCCGCGTCCGCAGCAGCAAGACGCCTCAGAAACCACCGCCGAGCTCCCGGCCCATTCCTGTGGGAGGGCCATTCGGCGCGAACCTGCGCTGCATCTTGCGCCCATCCTCTCCGGCACCCAGCCGACCGCAACACAGGATTCCTCCTGCTCCGAATGTCCTACAGATAGTCTCGCGCCCTTGAAGAGTGCCAAAGGCTCCGAGGAATCTCGCACCATTACCTCTCTCCCGAACTCGCCGGTCCCTTACGGCCAACATCGACCGCCACCAGCTTCGATCCGTCATCGGCAAAACGCCAAATCTATCGATGGCATTCCTCGGCAGACGCTGATCAAAGCACTCGCATCTTCGCATATTTCCTCCTCCGCCGATACGCCGCCGGTGCCTCTCGCAATGTCATTGGCCGAGATCCTCAGTCCAACCAGTAGTGGCGGCCCCGATCAGCAAACCGGTGACACAAGGTTGCACCGACAGTTGTCTGCAGCCCTATCGACTAGAGCACCTGTGCTTTCTGATGGAGAAACTCCGTCCACAGCTCGGTTTCCACTGAAATCGCCGTGCTACTATCACCAACGCTTCGATGGTGCTGTGAATATCGAAAGGGTGCTGGAGGAGATTGCTGCGGATGAGTGGATGTCACATTCGCGTTTGATGCAAACAGCTACTGGTGTTCGCGAGGTGTCTAAGCAGCTCCAGCGCCGACCTATCAAGGTTGCCGTGAAGAATGTAATGATTGTGACAAAGGCCCGAGATAACAACCTGGTTTATCTCACTCGGGAATTGGCCGAATGGTTACTCAGCGCTCCCAGATATGGCAGCAACCTCGGTGTCAATGTATACGTCGATTCCAAGTTGCGTAAATCCAAGCGCTTCGATGCTGCTGGTTTACTTGCCAAAGAACCTCAATTTGAGTATATGCTGAAATATTGGACGCCGGATCTTTGCTGGACATCTCCGGAGACCTTCGACCTGGTAATCACATTAGGAGGGGATGGAACCGTGCTATTCACATCATGGCTTTTCCAGCGTATTGTCCCTCCAATCTTAGCCTTCTCACTGGGCAGTCTCGGCTTCTTAACAAACTTCGAGTTCTCCAAATACAAAGAGCATCTCAACCATATTATGGGAGATGTCGGCATGCGAGTTAATCTTCGCATGAGATTCACCTGCACTGTCTACCGAGGAAGCAAGCATAAAAATGGCCCTGCTGAGGAGGGAGAGCAATTTGAAGTCGTGAATGAGCTTGTCATCGACCGTGGACCGTCACCCTACGTTTCTAATCTTGAGGTCTATGGAGACGACGAGCTCTTAACAGTAGTGCAAGCTGACGGGTGCATCCTATCCACTCCGACAGGTATGTTAGCCATTTTACAGTCCACACTTTTATCTGACCGTTCGTAGGATCAACGGCGTACTCTCTCTCCGCTGGTGGATCCTTAATTCATCCTTCCATTCCGGCCATCCTGCTTACACCAATATGTCCACATACCCTCTCATTCCGTCCAATGGTTCTTTCAGACGCCCTGCTTCTCAGAATTGCTATCCCGGCCAGTTCCCGCTCCAGTGCTTATTGCTCCTTTGACGGTAAAGGTCGCATTGAGATCCGGCCAGGTGATTATGTGACGGTAGAAGCCAGCCAGTACCCTTTCCCAACTGTCGTCTCCGGCGGAGGCGAGTGGTTTGAAAGCGTACGACGCACGCTTTGTTGGAACGTGAGAGGTGCAGTCCAAAAGGGTTGGAGTGGTAAGGTCCAATCAAATAGGGGCAGGCTTACCTCGGGCGAAACTATGGATATTCCGAGGAGCGATTTGGCTGAGGCTGACGCCCAAGCCCATGAAGACGATAATGATGGCGAAGAGGACCAGTGGGATATCGATACTGATAGCTACACGGACTTTGGACAGGGTACCGATAGTGGTATGGGTCCCAGTGAATGCGGTGATAGCCCTGGGACAACCAGCCCCCTCAAAAGAGTAATGAGTCTCCTTAATATGTGATATGGCTTTGGATTTTTCTTTCTTTTTGGCATTTTTCCTTGGCGCTTTTACCTGGACTGGTATGTTGCCGTTGCATTTGGATCAACCTCGTACCCTATTTATCAGCTTTGTCTGATCCATACTTTATATAAATACCCAATAAACGTCTCCCGGTGCTCGAGATGCCTTGAGAAAATCAGCCAGGGCTGTGGTGACTCCTGAAGATTCTTTTCTTTCGCATACAATGTTTTTTTTTCTTGTTCGAGAGCACACTCATACTTTCAAGTCATGATGAAAAAACGCATCCAGTCTTTTTTAGCTCTACATCCAATGATATGGTGGTCATTCCAAGACAAGTCCACGGAAGAACGATACAAAAGTGCTACCTTGACAACAATACCCTTTTTGGTTCCCTATATAAACAAGTGCCTACTTCGTGTCTTTCTATCTAATATGAGCAAGCTTGGCTCGCAAAAAGCTTATGCTTTACGTAGCACATAATCGTGTAATTGAATCGGCTTCCTCAAGCCTTGCTCTCGATGCTGCTTCCCGCAAGATCCGAATTCCAGTCACCATACTACAGCCACCGAGCTCTGTGAAGGACAATTCTCACGAAATTACTCATACTTCAGTCCAGAGCTACCAATGGCCGTGGAAAGGTAGTACATATGGTATTGCCGAGCAGGAGCATGGATAGTGGGATTGGGATCTGGCGACTGGTGGTTGAGGGTGAGGGTCCTTCTCGCCAGCGCTGAAGATCATGAGAAAAATGATTGACAAGATCATCGCTAACAAGATCGATAAGTCAACAATGACTTGACCACCTTGATCAGCATGGAACATTCAGTACCAAAAGGTGACGAAGCTGGCTGACACGTTCGCTCCATCGACCTACAGCTAATATACAATGTCGCGAGTTTATAACGCAATTTTTTATACGCAGTAAACTGCTCACAACCTGGGAGTATACTTACAAATCAGGAGCATTCGGCACATGTTGCTCAGCTTCGCAGATGGCTGGTTTATCAAAATGATTTTGAATTTGCTCCAAAAAAGAGCTATATGCACTAGAACGAACCCGTTGAGGGATCGGCATTTGTGACACCACAGACTCATGCCTCGACAAATCGCGGTCAGGCACGGATCCTTATTTCGAACTTCATTCGGGTAAACCAACCTTACCGATGGCCCTTGAAGGTTGTCCATTGAGATCGCCGTTGAACCAACTTCGTGTGTTACTGCCAAAGCCTCGAATATAGCTTCGGCTGTCATCAATCGAGAGAATGGATATTGTTCTCAGCTAGCCATCCGCTTATCACTGTTGTCCTCTATAAAAAAGTGCGAAAAGAGGAACATGCTTTTGATATAGTCCGTAAATAAGCTAGGTACAGAGTACCTGATCAATATTACCGACCAATAGGTGTCCTATTGAGTACTCATGTTGCTTTGCGTTCCCGGGCAGATGCTGAACATTATTACAGATCGTCGGCATTCAGCAGCGCCATCTTCCGATCTTCTCGCCAGCCCGCCTGGACCTTCGTTTGGATATGGCGTATAGATGCCGTACTCATTGAACCGCAAATCCACAGTCTTACGTGTCGAGAGAAAAAGCGGCCGATCACAAGGCGTAATAGTCCTCTCTGGCAATTATGAGCGGAGCGTTTTTGGACTTTCTGCTACGGGCTGAGATTTATGATGGCCATCAGGGTATAAAAGGTGGACTCTTCCCATGTCGAAGGTTCCAACTTATCCTTTAAAACCAATCTCGAGACCAGTCTTTCTAAATCACCATCTTCAGCCATAGTGACGATGCAGGTTCTCAAATTTGTTATTGCGACTGCGCTGGCATTCCTACCATCGCTGTCTGTCGCCCAGCAGAACACAGTCCATGTATGCCACCGCATCCTTCCCTTCTGAATGCGTCTAATATATGACAAATCAGGTCGAAATCACTTCGGTCGATGGTGAACACATAATGTACGACGCCGAGCAGTATACTTGCTTCAACCTTCGGCCTGACGGAAGCTCAATGTTAGTAGTCAATTGATTGAGCCTGGCCGTGAATTTGGACTAATGAAGAAATCATAGCGAGGTTCAAACTGTCAACATCACTAGCGGTTCCTGTAATCTCTTCGAGTGAGTGAAACCCATTCATCGGGAGTACACGGTAAAAGTTCTCTCAAATACTAACTATGGGAAATAGTGCGCCAGCCTGCGATGGTCTCCAAGCGACGTTCCCTGCCGGGGTCAACGATGTCGATGGCAACGCTTTCGTTTCTGGACGTTGCGAATAACAGCAGTAATCCCATAATATTGGTTGGAGGAGTGTATGTAGAGCAGTCTGTGAGAGTGGGGAGGGGGCCACGCGTTGACTGATGGGGTATATATTCTCAGAACAAATATATGTATAATTATTATCCATCAAATTTCTAGGTTCTTAGCTTGCGACTCCGAAGAGTAGCGTATAAATCTTTGGCGTTCAAGGAATATCTTCATCGAGGACTACCTAATAGAAAAGATCATTGGAACTGATCACATTTAGCCTAGTTCGAAATGGCGATGCGCCATCAATAGACTTCGGTAAGAGAATCATGTTCCGAATTGAGCACCGATGCCATTGGAATCCGTGCGGGACTATGTATAATGCGCAGGATGGACGTGATGGAAATCGATGTCTCCTCGCCAGCCCGAGAGTGGTGCGGGAGACGGTGCCGTAAGTGGCATGAGTGGTCCAGATTGATGCGTGAATCTGATATACGGTAGCAATTCGTAAACTACCACTAACCGCAGGCAGGAAGGAAAGACGACAACTGCTGCGGATCTCTAGCGCTGAAAAACGATCTGAATGAGATTAGGGGTCAAGAAAGTACGATTTCCGGCTCTAGTGATTCCACAAGATATCGTAACTGATGGCGCTCGGTGCGACTTGAGGCACATGTCTGAAGAAGGGTAGAGTAGATCTATTATAGCTGATTCGGGTTTGTTTTCGGTCGAGATTTCAGGGAACGATAAGTCATTAGAAGCCACAACCATCGGGATTAGTTCCCTAGAGTCCGCATAGAATTCCATAGATTCTTGAGCTCAGCGAAAGAAGTCGAGAGAGCCACCCGTCTAGATTCAGGCCATGGAAAGTTTCCACGATAACTGTTCGCGAATTTTATCTTCCACGGTATCTCTGACGAATTGTTCCAAAGAGTTGTCTAACGGCATTTCGTCTGTTGAGACGTCTCCATCCTTGGTAAGGCTGGCCTTTGTGTTACCTCGACACATGGTTTCCGCGGTGTCGCGCACTTTGTCCCAGGTTTCCATGTCAAACCTGCCTTGGCTCTCATTTAAGAGCAAATGACCCTTAGAGGAGAAGACAAGCACATGTAAAGAAGTTGCTAGTTTCACGCCTTTAACGCAGGGATTGACTATCACTTCATTCTCACGGCTAACTGCGAGGAGGCTTGCCGTATATATCATTGACATTGGAATTGCAGCAGAGAGCAGAGCAAAGAGAGCAGTATGTAGCAACGAAGGAAGAATCGGAAGATACTATAATATGCCGACAAAAAATGAATTAGCACAACGTGGTCAAGACTCGATCGTGAAACAGGAAGCTCGTCCCACAAGGCTACCTTACCGAACCACCTCGCCAGTCGACTTTTCCACCGGTAACCGTGTTCTTGACCACGACTAGAGTGATCACAATTGCCTTTCGGGCCAGATTCTTGTCTCGCATCAGAATCACGCGGCTGATGACGCTGCGCAGGATATCCTCAACATATCGCTCGCCGACTCCAGTTCCGCCCACTCCTCCCTTGACAACGATCTCCAGTGTAGCTTCGTCGGCCCTCTGGGTGTCGCGGCGGCTCACTTCGACGGGGCCATTGACCGAACCAGTCACGGAATGATCTCCCGTGGGTGAGGTATAAGACGCGGAGCCATTGCCAAAATGGAGGGGCATCAGGGACGCGGTCGGGACCGCCATTGCCGCGGAAAAGTACGCCCTGACTTGGGCTTTCCGTTCAAAGGCTGAAACGGGAGGTGGAGGACGATAATGCGAGATCGACTAATAAGCCTGCTTGAGGGCTGTCGCGTGAGAGTCACGACCTGCAGCCTTTTTGCGTTTCTTTTTGTTTCTTTTGCTCGCTGGAAATTCGCTGGACTTTTCAGAAGTTTTGAATCCATTTCGATTTGCTACGGCTTACGGAGAAACAGATGATCCAGGCCATTATCTGCTTCCAGCTCTCGAAATTGACAACGCAGACCGAAGAGAAGACAGAAGACGGGCATTCGCGCACCGCCAGTGATGATGGGCGCAGACTGTTGGCTGCAGCAGCAATGCAACGATGCATATTGCTTTTTCAACATCGGCCATCCTTCTTCCTTCACCCAGCAGCGCTGAAATCCTTTTCACTCCTGCGCACGTGTGCCATTCAAGCCTCCGGTACCGTCAACCAGCAATGCTTGATATGCACAGGGATTCGTGATCTGCAGCTGAAGTCAGCGAATCTGCAAGATGCAGCCATCACTCGCCTCGAATACGGAAACTCGAGATGGCCGCCAACAGCAACGAACGGGCCCCCAAGAGCCATCCACGTAAGATGAAGAGTGCCGAGAACGATGCGAGGAGGTCCTGGATCCGCCTACGAAGCAACAAACCTGCATGGACCCGAGCTAGACCTGGTGGACGTTGCATGTAGAAATTCTTGGTCCCGTCGATCCAAGGATCGATTTCGTCCTTCGTCGGCGGGTTTTCTTTTGTGTAGAAATGAGTGCGTCCGTCGGAAATTAACCCTCGTTCAACCAGGGATGCGGAAATGCTATTTTTACCGTGAGATTCGCAATAATAGATAACCTGCTCACATGGACATGACATGCGAGAGATCCAACAAAGAGGAATCCTAGCCCTTCAGCCGGAGGCGCCAACGCTTGACGAGAGACTGAGATCGTTCCGCCGAGTAGCTAGCTTGGTTAGTTATTTCACTAGCTAGCCAAGAGGGAGGAGGACCAGGTTGAGCGAGACGAGTCTCGTCTTCACCTCCTCTCCAGGTATCCACCACGAAGATCCCAATCCCGGTGCTGTTATTATTTGCCTCTCGCCGAGCCCCTTGGATCCGAACCCCGCTCGTAAACCAAACGACGAAAAACCTCTCGGGTGGTCGAGTTGCTCATAATCCATGCCATGCGGTGAAGTGCGAACTCGGCCGTGAGATGCAGCGGGCCTCCAGTCTGGTTCTCAGCGGAGACCGGCCCGCGCGGCGAGCGTGGAAGAAGAGAGTCCAATAAATGTGAAAGGATGCTGTCGCATGCTCAAATCCCTTTTTGTTAATTCCGTCATCATACATAGTTATCGGATTGATCGCTGGCGTTCAGCCAAAAGGGCTGACCATTCTGTTTTTGTCGATAGCGCTCCGACGCCCAGATGGAGTTCAGCCAGTCACAGCTGCAAGCGAAACCTCCCAAGAAAAGTCATGACGGGTTCCAAGAGATCAATGTGCTGGGGATTGCCGGTGGCTGTGCGGAAGAGCCCAGAAGGTCTCCGCCTTCTGCTGCACGGCCAGGGATGCTGCCTCTGCTCCCTGTCTGGCATAGTGATATCAGGGAGACGCGTTAGGGCGATCACGTTCACTCGGCGCCAGTGAAAGAGATCACACATATAAACACCTCTCGCCTCACGCTGGCTCGTTTCAGATCCCCTCATTCTCTTCAGTCTGTTCTTCTTCACACTGCACTCTTGTGAGGATATCTCTCCTCATTCTGATCTGTAGAATCTCCCCTCTCTTTCCCCACAAAGGAAGCTAGCTGTCCCAGCTACCTACACACTATCATATCAGCGTCTTCGTGCCCGTCACGACGCTCCTACTCCTGCTCTACTCTCTCTTATTGAATGGGAACAGAGACTGCTCAACCGGATGTCGAGGAATCGACAGAACCCCCTCCTCGTGCTCCTATTCCTAAAGGGACCACGAACCCACCTGGACAAGCCGTAGACTGTTCAGAGCCCTCCGGTCGCCGTCTAGACGATCCGGATCAGCGGGCTGGAACCCCAGATACCTCTTGCCAGGGATCTACCATCGTCTGCTCGCAAATCGAAGTCAAGTGGGACGAGCAATACGAAGTTGCTCATACACTCACTCCTTCTCAGATCGCCTCTTTCGTGGAGGTTGACCTGCAGTAAGTCAACCAGAACTCGCTGGCCCCTCCGTGCGGGCATGCCTATTGATATCCGCATAATACATGCTGACACCTTTCAGCAATGGACTCACCAGTGCCGAAGCGGCATCTCGCCTTCAGCACAATGGCCCTAACAAGGTTAAGAGTGCAGAGGGCATATCCATGTGGAAAATTCTGTTGAGACAGGTTTCGAATAGTCTGACTTTAGTACGAGAGACACTTAATTTTTCCGAAAACGGCATCCCCGGCCGCAACGGTCTTGAAATGGAGATGTCCATGTTAACTGCCCGCAATAGGTTTTAGTCCTTACAATGGCTCTGTCCTTTGGAATCCATGATTATATTGAAGGAGGCGTTATCACAGCTGTCATTCTCCTCAATATCATTGTTGGGTGAGCAGTTCCTCTACGCTCTGCGAAAAACCGTACTAACTTCAGTGCTCCAAAGCTTCTTCCAAGACTATCGAGCTGAAAAGACGATTCTATCCCTCCAAGCTCTGTCAGCACCTGTATGCAAAGTATTACGCGACGGACGAATTGATTCCGTAAAGGCAGAATCACTCGTGGTTGGTGATGTCGTACAGCTCACCGTGGGTGACATGGTCCCAGCCGATTTACGACTGTTTGACGGCATCAATGCTTCTACCGACGAAGCTCTCCTAACTGGGGAGTCCTTACCCATCTCCAAGCATCCTCAGGCTGTCTTTACTGCGCGTGAAATGCCTGTTGGAGACCGTGTAAACATGGCATATGCTGGAAGTACTATGACTCGAGGTCGCGCTACTGGCGTCGTTATCTCTACTGGTATGAAAACGGAAGTTGGCAAAATTGCACAACTACTTCGAGACAAAAAATCTAATGATGAAGCAAACATCATCGTTCGGACATGGGCAAGATTCAAGAGAAGTTTGATGATTGTCCTTGGACTAATTGGAACCCCTTTGCAGGTTCAGCTCAGCAAATTCGCACTCTTGCTCTTCGCGCTAGCTATCTTATTGGCCGTTATTGTTTTCTCTGCTAACAAGTGGGATATCCATGGAGAAGTACTGATCTACGGCATCTGTGTTGCCGTGGCTGTCATCCCTGAGTCACTAATCGCCGTCCTGACCATTACGATTGCTGTCGGTACTAAAGCAATGGCTAAGGGCAATGTTATTGTCAGAAAACTACAAGCTCTTGAAGCGGTTGGTGGAGTTACGAACATCTGCTCCGACAAAACAGGCACTCTCACTCAGGGAAAAATGATCGCCCGCAAAGCCTGGATCCCTGGCACAGGAATGCTGGTCGTACACGATACAAACAATCCCTTCGACCCAAGGAGTGGTTTCATGGAGATCAACGGATCAACTGTCATTCCTGGCCAAGCTCCTATTGGTGAGAACAGTTCATTAGCGAGATTTTTACGGACCATATCCCTCTGCAATTTGTCTTCCGTTTATCACCCTTCCGATAAGGCTTCCGTGGATAATGGATCTTCAGACGGCTCAGAAGATGAATGGACCGCCGTCGGCGAACCCACCGAGATTGCACTTCACGTTCTTGCAATACGATTCAATCAAGGAAAAAAAGCAATACTTCAAAGTCAACCAATGGAATTGCTGGCTGAATTTCCCTTCGATTCGGCCATCAAACGAATGACGGTGGTTTATCAGAACCAAGGTTCTAACTATGCCGACGTATTTACCAAGGGTGCCACGGAATCTCTTCTGCCTCTGCTGTCCGCCGATGATCGTATGAGGGACGAAATCCGTGCCGCCGTTGACCGATTGGCCGGTGAGGGCCTTCGTGTACTTTGTGTTGCACATAAGTCTATCAGCTCGAACGAGTTTTCTCAGATATCGCAGCGCTCGAACGCAGAGACCGACCTTAACTTTGTTGGGCTCGTTGGATTATATGATCCTCCACGGCTGGAAACACCAGACGCCGTCAGGAAATGTCACCTAGCCGGAATTACCGTACACATGCTCACCGGCGATCATATTCGAACCGCGACGGCTATTGCCTACGAAGTTGGCATCTTGGGAAGGGTAATACCCTCTGCTCAGGCTAGTACTGTTGTAATGGCAGCGGAAGAGTTTGACAAATTATCGAACTCAGAGATCGATTCTATCGAGGCTTTACCCCTAGTTATCGCTCGATGCAGCCCCGCAACCAAAGTTCGTATGGTCGAAGCAATGCATAGGCGGGGAGCGTTTTGTGTCATGACTGGTGACGGTGTGAATGATTCACCAGCATTGAAACGTGCAGACGTTGGTATTGCAATGGGTAAAAATGGAAGTGACGTTGCCAAGGATGCAGCTGATATGGTGTTGACTGATGATGATTTTGCATCTGTGGTGAAAGCTGTTGAAGAAGGGCGACGCCTATTTGACAACATTCAGAAGGTATTTTATTTCAAATTCTTCATCTCCAAGTCGATTTACTAACTCGTGTATAGTTCCTAATGCACTTGTTGATATCCAACATCGCTCAAGTTATCCTACTTTTGATCGCTCTAGCATTCAAAGACGGTGACGGTAATTCCGTGTTTCCTCTTTCTCCACTGGAGATATTATGGGCAAATCTGGTGACGTCCTCATTCCTTGCCCTGGGTCTCGGCATGGAGGAAGGCCAGCCTGATCTTATGTTTAAACCGCCGCATGATCTTCAGGCCGGCGTATTTACCAAGGAGTTGATCATGGATAAAACAATATATGGTGCATTTATGGGCTCACTTTGCTTGGTGGCATTCGTCATTGTTGTCTACGCAGGCGGCAACGGATATCTCGGACAAAATTGTAATCAGGACTGGAACGACACATGTGCAGTTGTGTTCCGGGCCCGAGCAACCACGTTTGCAACTCTCTCGTTTCTTTTACTGGTCACAGCTTGGGAAGTTAAACACTTCTCGCGCTCCTTGTTCAACATGGATCCGAGTCCGAGGAATAAAGGACCATTTTCCGTTTTCCGTACCGTCTGGAGAAATCGCTTCTTATTCTGGGCTGTTGCCGCCGGGTTCTTCATCACGTTCCCAGTGGTCTACGTTCCGGTCGTGAATCGCTTGGTATTTAAACATCTAAGCATTACCTGGGAATGGGGAGTCGTCATTGGCAGCGTCGTTGTCTATATCGCGCTCGTTGAAAGTTGGAAGGCTGCTAAGCGCGCCTGGGCGATTGGAAGTGGAAAAAACAATGTTTTCACTATCGATGACGCGGAGAGGAGAGTCGGTTTGATGCCTTCGGGTGGCATACCGGTCGAATCAAGAGAGGAGACTTTGGAGAAGAAGGGGGATATGTAAAGCGAATCGTCGTGAAGGTGACCTATCAACTAAGTCTCGACACCCTTCAACTCATTTTAAATACCACAAGGCAGTTCATCTGTTCAACACAGTCAAATTGATTTTCGTGCTTATATCCCTATTACATACATACTGCCTGATTTGATTTGACTGGATCTGGTTTATGAGGAGCTCAATCTGTTCTATAATTATATTCTACATATGGTGCTGGCCGCAAATTGTCTTCTGACCCAGCTTGACCAGTCCAAATTGTTTCACTATTTATTGATACTTCATTCCTTACATCAATTTAACCAAGGAAATATAACTTAATTTGTCGTGGACATCAAACTCTGAAATTTTATCACCTCTATTTTTAAAACTCCGAAGAAATTCTTACAAGAAGAGAATCATGTAGAACGCAACGCAAGATAGGTGTATATATAACAAGTATATCTAAAGAGCATAGCAGAACGCATACATCTACAATAAACACACAGCCTCGGCTTTTTTGGTTCCTTTTCCACCGACTTCCTCGTCAAAGGAATGTCCCAATCCAAAACATAAAGAATTACACACTGGTAAAAGTACCACGTGAAACAAAGGCGAGAGACTGTATGACAAGCATTGAATACATGGAGTGGATAGGAATTCTTCTGTGATCCATGATCGAAGCTTAAATCAATAAAGAACAGGATCTGCAGGTGCAGGACGAAGAAAAAGACCAAATTAGCTTAACGACAGCTCGAAGGGGTAAGGAAAAGAAAAAAGGATGCGAGAAGAGAGGCCCCGTAATAAGAGTAGAAAATTTAATGAGACCAACGGAGCGACTTGGCGACGCTATTCGAAATCACCGGCGAGAAGAAGAGTTGATACTGGAGAAGACTTGGTCCCGAGACGGGAGAGATAACCGGCATCTCCAAGGCTGGAAGCTTTCGTTTCGTTAATTCCAGGACTCGGTGTGGAAAGTTCTGTGAGTTCGGATTCGTTTGACGATTCATTGGAAAAAGTTGACCCGTCTTCGGTTTCTTGACCTGATGACTCGGAGAATGCCGATGAAGATAGGTCACTGAAATCTTCAATGGAAGGTTGCTGGCCTTTGGAGTTCACTGGCTGATCAATATCAATGCCCGCATTTTGGCAGGCCTCCACACAGCCGCGGATAACCTTTTCGGCGAGGCTGTCGTTGAAACCAGAAGAAATTGGGTTGTAGGCGTTCTCGACCCAGTACCGTAGTCCTGAAGCGATTCTGCCAAGGTTGGCCAGTGGAAGTCGCTTCTCTGAAGAGGAAGACGACGGAGAAACCAACCGTTTATCGCTGGAAACTATATGTAGCAAGTGGTAGAGTGATGCAAATCCCAGAAGAGTTAGATCGACAGGATTGAGGGGAAGCCTATTGAATAATTCAATGGCGTTATTCAAGGAAAGAGTCGAAGAAGCCGACTCTCCGTTTCCGGCTTGACCTCGGAGGATGGCGGCAATCATGGCGCAGCGGACTGAAATGCAGATCTCTTCCTGGATGGATGGAGGAACTGATGAATCAAGGAAGATGCTTGCACACGCTGATGGTTCTCGTTTAGGGCGTGGTAGCGCAGCTAGCACCGAGTTGATATTGGCTACCCGATCTTCATCACAAAAGAGAGCTTTGATTACAGCGGCTCGGGTGTATGCAGCGGAAGTAGGTGGTGCTGACCTGAGGGCTACTTCGAGGTGATGGTCGAAGGCTCGTCGGCGCCGGGGGCCACAATCCACAGAGGTAACATCCAATGAGTGAACAAGAGCCTCCTGTAAAGCTCGACTAGAGAACCACGCTGCAATGGCATCAAGTGGTGAACGGACAGCGCTATCTTCAACCACAACATCAAGAAGGGAGTCTTCACCATCGGTTGCTTCTTGAGTTGGGCGGTTCCAGATCATGTTAGAAGCTCTCTGGACAATAGCATCGGTGAAAACGTCATCGCAGTCATACTCAAGGAGATATGATAAGTGGCTAGGCAATGCATCCTCGTGGTCTTTGGGCATGGTTTCTTGCATCCTCTGTGCTAGTTGCCACTGGTATTGAGCTAAAGTTCTTGCTGAGTAATCAGCAATTCTGCAAGTAGGGGAGCCTGGAGACCCAACACGCCAAAGTAGTGTTCGACAGTGCAGAGCTTTCAGCATCATTCGGGACAGGCTTCTCGGAAGAGTGCCAGCAGCGAAGATCGTTAGTACAAGTCGACTTTTGCTGACCTCTGCATCACCACCGGTCAGTTGTGCATCCAGAGCAATGTCCCAGGCCTTGACACGGCCCTCCTCGTCATCCTCCGAAATCCCAGTGAGCATGGAATACAGATTCCAGCCAAGAAGACAGCGGAGACAGTATTCAAGGCAGCGAGAAGTGACAGCAAACCATTCCGGGAAGAAATTGTGGCTTGGAACTCCAACCGTTTGGATGCTTGTAAGCCATGCCTCTCGTCGAAACTCCGAGGCACTGTCAGTTGTGGAACGAGACTTCTGAGGCCTTGATTTTGGCCGGCTAGGTCTTGAGTAGAAGAGATAGAGGTAAACTAGGAATGCACAGCCCACCACGACGCATGAAGTCAACGCAAAGTGAGACAGGGCTCTGATGTGCCAGGAGCTTGCTTTGACCATGTAAAGATGATCACGAGCATACTTCAGGCCGTAGGAAAGAACTTGGACCGGCACACTCATCAATCCCCTGTCAGAGGACTCTTCCTTTCGCATTTCAAGTGTGCCGGTGATCATCAGGCCTGCCAATGTACCAAGCATGAGTTTGTTGGCTAACTTTCCACCCCTGCCATGTCGATTAGGGGAATTGGGCTCATGGCATACATCGGGACGGGATGTGAACGAGTCTGCGTAGTGTGGCTGGGGCCCTGTCGCCGCCCGAAACTGTTTGAAGAAATCAGGGACCTTGATTAAACCTTCGGGAGGGTACAAGGGATTGGGGGAACCATCCACTAAAAAATCGGGATTCTGGTCGGCGATGATTGGCGGTGAGCCAGCTGTAGAGCCCAACGAGGCCGTACAGTCTCCAGGGGACGACTGCATGGTGATGAGGGCTGGGAAAGCAGCCAATCCTTGGTCCTGAGATTTCTCCAACTGCCTGAGGCGGTTCTTCAGGGCAATATTTTCTTCGTCCAAACGGGAATTGCGCATTTCGAGATGCTTGATGTATTCGGTTGCTTTTGAAAGGATGGAAGCTTTGTTGAGCTTGTTCGTAGAGGCAATGGTTTCCTCTTCTTCTTCGTCCTCGGGACCTGTACCGCCACCAAAACGTTGCTTGTACATGACGCGAAGGCACGGAACACTGTCTCTCAACTCAGCTATCTTCTCATTAAGATTGGCTCGGTATCTCTTTTCGATCACATTGTGAGATCTCTTTTTGGAGGGCAGAGACTTGGTAGCGGGCGGTGAGACGCTCTCTTGAGACGCGTTCGCAGCGGCATCGTCTTCGGAAGATTTTCGTTTTCGTCCCTGGCGTGCAGGGACCGGCGAGGGCGAGTAATGAGGAGTAGTCAGGGAAGGGCTGCGTTCCGTTGAGCAGCTTGTCACTGGCGGTGGGACGAATGCGGGGAATTCCTGGCCGTCAAAGCCAAACTTGGGCGAGAAGACAGGAATGTCCATTGTCTGCGGGCTGAAGCTGTTTGGGACGTTGTTGTAGGTCTGGATAGGAGAGACAGCGGCTCCCTGGAAGGTGTAGGGAGCTTTGGGTACGATCTGGTTGACTCCAAGCGGCAAAGGGACAGAGGTATTGTCGCCTAGCAAGGTAGTACCGGGTTTCCGGATATCTGCGTTGTTGGAGATATCCTCCGTGTCGAACTCGTCCCAACGCATCCACTGCGTCCAATCTGCAACAGTCTCGTTTTGGTTTGGCTCGAACAGGGCGCTTAGATCAGTCATAGGTGTGTTCTCTCTCTCAGTCATTTGAGTCGAGCAGATGAGGGCTGGATCACAAGTATCTGCCTCTGAGGCAGAAGACGATGACGAAGCCATGGTGTTATAGTGTCGAGAGAGGGGAGAAAGACAAGGGAAAAAATCTGCTGCCAGAAGCAGGATCCTAGGGCGGAGGGGTTTCGGAGACAACAGAGGATTACTCGGCCAAAGGAAAGTTTCGGGAGGAGTTGGGAGGGCGTTCTCTGGGGTACGTGTTTTGCCTCCCAAATCTACGTCGACTCAGTTTGAAGCTCCTGCAACGCCGGATTATTGTCTGGTTGACACTCGAGCTTAAACTGGAGAATCTCGAATTGATGAACAATTAGTGAAAGAAACTGCAGCCTGTGGGCACCCCAGCATCGGTGAGAGCAAGCGGAATTATACTCCTGCTGCGATTGGAAGCACAGGATCGGAGCCAAGCAGGACAAGGGTGGAACCGGGCTTGTGATAGAGGAGGAGGCGAGAACAAAATGATAATAATAATAAAATGAGAATTAAACGGGAGGCTGCACAGCCCGTGTAGTTTTCGATGATAGTGGCAGCGGTGGCCGAGGATTATCTCAACGGAGTCCGCCGACAGGCTTTTTCGTTGCTTTTCTTCTTCTCCCTCACATATCAGGTCCCCTCCCCAAGAGTCAGGGATGTTGCTGCAGGAAGACCGTTTGATGCATCCGAAGAACGGGCGTGGTTGGTGTAACTAGCTAGGTAGCAGCAACTATGTAGTTAGTTAGCTCACAAGACGGAGCATGACCGCGAATAAGTTCAATTGATACGCCGATGGGACAGTCCGGGCAGCCATATCACACGCCTAATGCTGGTCCAAGCCAGGAGGAGGAGATCTGGGGGGCCAGTAGAAGGTGTAAGGAGTAGTGGATGGAGCGGATGTGAAGCGGTCATGGATTGCGGTTCCTTTGCAGTTTGATGCCAATTTGTTTGAATCATACGATGTCGGTCCGCCGCAGGCCAGGTGACAGTGGCGCTAGTCCGCATTCGGGTGTTTCCGCCGGATTTTTGCCGACCCAATCCCGAGCGAGCGCCGAAGGGCCGCGCTAACGCCCAATTAGGCAACCACAGTCGGACCCGCCCGTCGAGCGTTACGTCATTGATCGCGCGGGTGGAATTTTTCCGCTTCGAAGCGACTGCGATCGAAGAGCGCGAGAAGCACGACAGAATCAGCTGCGGCGAGACGGCTATGTGATGCCTCAGTTTGTAACCGGGCGAAGAGCAAAAATCTGCTGGATCACCCGGATCTTCCCTCTGGACCAAACAAGTTTCCCACGGTGGCTGTCGACCAGCCGGCTGTTGCTTTCAGGGGCTGAATCCCTGCCGTTTAGGTTATATCTCGCGCTTCAAAACGTCCTAGACGCTAGACATATCTCGAAGGTCCTCCTAGGTTCTAAAACTTCGACAGAGTACGGAGTATGGACCGACTAGGTAAAGCCTACCTAGAGACTAGAGTGATAACCAGTTAGTAGCAGTACCTAGTTAGCGGAGGACTAGAACTTGGAACCTTTTATTATTTAGGGATCTATAGGAGACTATCAAACGGTTGCAAGGATGCGTTGTCTCCACAGAAGCTAATAGTCCTCAGGAATCATAAAAGAATTAATTGGGTGTGTAGGATGCGATTGCGAGTACGGAGGATACCAGCGGATTCGAGAGTCGAGACCATTTGCCTGGTGCATATGCAAATGCTGTGGCACACAGTGCGATGATGGCTGACTTGGCACGATGGCGGTGCTTTGCTTCGAGTTAGTAATGGGCAGTTCGGGATTGGCTGGATTCTTGAGCAATGCTTGAGCAGATGCACCGAGGCGCCTTTGTGATACGTGCTCTACGTCGTAAATCTTGACGGGTATTTCATTTTTGGGACATGCCCTGGGCTGCGGGTGTTTGACATGAAATTACCGCATGATGGCCGTCAAGAACGGGATCATGCATCTCCCATATGCATGCACCCTATCATTCAACATCGCGAATTCGGGACGGCATTATTACGATGAATAACCGTTGCAAACAGGGGTGAGTTGTATCTGAAAAAGAAAAAGGGTGGTATTCGTCTATTCAACTCGGGCTAGAGCCTATCTGCATCTGGTCGTTTGGCGGCCCGAATTTCGATGAGCGGTCTAACTATAGCCCAGCTTCTATAGCGGCAACTTCGGCCATAGCGTTCCTCACAGTCTCCTTCTCCGCCTCGCTTAACGGGAGGTAGGGTCTTCTCGGCCGCAAGTTGTCCTCAGCTCCATCGATACCGGCGGCCTTGGCTGAGAATGCTGCAGCGGCATACTTTGTCGCCGCGATTCCAGATTTACAGGGGGACTCTGCCAACGCAGCTTTACGATTCAACTCCAATGCCTCGGCGACCTTCCCCGCCTTGTATAGCTCATATATCCTGGAGATGGTTTTGGGAAAAACGTTGGCAAACGCTGCGATGCATCCTGCCGAGCCAACACTCAGAGCGCCGACTAAGAAATCGGACTGCCCTCCGAATGCGGAAAAGTCCTCGGGCTGCAGCTTGGCTGTGAGACGGGTGATTTTACCGACTTTTCCGCAAGTGAGCTTGACACCCACCACGTTGGGATTCTTAATCGCAAGTGTAGTGATCAGGTCCGAGTCCATATCGATTCCGTTGCACACGCCCGGGAAATTGTATATCACTATTGGCAGCGGAGATTTACAGCTGACCTCGTCGAAGAAGGATTTGAGCACCGAGATAGTTGTTGCCTTTGCATAGTACGCCGGTGGGAGTACTAGCGCATAGTTTGCCCCTGCTTCCTTCGCATCGTGGATGTGTTCGAGAACTTGCTTCATTGAATATGCGCCTACCCCGGCCATGATTGGGTAGTCTGGACCGACGGCTTTCCGGGCGGTCGCGACGAGCTGCTTCCGTTCGTCGCGGGTGAGCAGGAATGCTTCCGAGTTGGTGCCCAGGATGACAAGACCCGTCAGCCCAGAACGAGAGAGATGCGCATAGTACTTCTCTTGCGAGGCCAAGTCGAGAGTATCTGTCTTCACGTCGAAGAATGTTACTGCGGGGCACCAGACGCCAGGCGGTGGGACGCGCGGAGCCATAATGGATCTCTGAAACGGGGTCTGGAGTCTGAAGGAAGCTGGTCTATTATTATTGTTTGCTATTATTGTCGCGGGATTTACCAAGGAGCACCCAGCTGTGCACTCAACTGCGGTCAAGCAAAAGTGGTGAGTGAGAGGTTGGAGGTTGGAGGTTGGAGGTCGGAGATGTCAAGCTGACAATTAATGGTCAACACCCGCCAGCGACGATCGTCTGCCTTGTCGCCAGCCAACAGCCTGCTGATGTCATCGGGGTTTATCAGAACGTGGGGCTTCGCGCTGCGTCCGGAGTTGCTTTTTTGCGCTGCGATGGAGCCCGGCCCGTAGTCTACAGTCCCATATTTTCTGGAGTTCAGTTGCTTGGAAAGAAGCAGTAGTATATCAGGGAATCAAATAAATGAGTCATTGATATTCGATTCGACTCCAGCAAATACCGAAAGAAGGATTTCGATTGAAAATGTAGACCGCATTCTCGTGCAGTTTGACGCATCGCGCGGGACTGAGCGATTGATAGCGAAGCAAACAGAACAAACAGACGGTGTTCTCGGAGTATCTGTTATTCCGTCTAGCTGTGTTTGCACTGTTTGATGACCTGTCATGTGTTAGTTACATAAGCGCACTTCTCCAATCATGCGGACCAAAAGCAGAGCCAAAATCTGTTGATCATACAGAATAGCTAAGAATAGGATACCCAGGACTCATCTGCCATCCGAGGCCCATTCATTTTAGAAGCAATCACAACGCGGGATTGAGGACTAAGGTGTCCTGTTTGACAATCATTACAACTTTGGGTTGACCTGGTCCCTGTGGACGTTATGCACTTGCCCAATGCCCAACAAACTCTTTGCTTTCCGGCTGGGCAGAATTTACAAACAAGGTGAATTGGCTCCATTCTCTGTACTCAGTAGAGCTGGGCAGGGATATTTTAACGAAAGTGTCATTATGCTGACTAGTAGTACAAAGCTGTCAAATTTGTGCCCATAATCTTACACTAGATGAGAAGACCGGTGTCCACAACCATCGAAAGCAAACACAGAACTTGATACCATTACCAAAACATATTATTATTCCTGTTTCTCCTTAATCTTCTTGTCAATTTCGGTGATCAGAGCGTCCTTGAACGGCTGTGGGTTTCGGTGGATTTCCTCCGTCATGTTCACGCTTTTTTCCTTTGCCCAAGCATGCACTTTGTCAAAGTTGGTGCAGGAATGAGTCGCTTCGAAATCAGGGTCCACAGGCGCAAATGGCCCATCTCCTTCCTTGAAGGTTATGAGTGAAGTATCCGCTTGACACATCAGAGACTGCCGAACGATATCAATACAATGATCTGCTCAGGATGCTTCTCATTAGTAACTGTTATCAAAAGCGTTTTAGCCCTACGAATCCAGGACTTGTCTGCCAACTTACCGACATGGTCGACCACTGAGACTATCTGTCCTGCATCTGTCATGCGATAATGATCGTTGTGGACGTACTTCCTGATTTTATCCTAGTACCCATGGATATTAGCCAACCTCCTTTGGTGATCCCTTAATCCGCTCTCTCTAATGATAAGTCTTACCAGGCAATGTAGCTGATGAAAAACAGCCAGCTTTGCAAGATGATACCCCGGGCGGGAAGGAACTTCAACGCTAGTCTTTCCGATCTTGTTGAGTTCACTTTGAGTCACCAAAAGTGGATCAACTGTCGATTTACTCCATGTCAGCTCGCTATTCCAGAAAAACCTGCAAAAACGGGTGTGAACATACCTTCGTAAAGCTCTTTCCAAGCCTTGTCAAGCTCTGCGCTTGGAGGGCCTTTGAAGGCGTTTTCGGTATGGACACTACCGTCGAAACGCACTGTTTGAAACTCTTTGACTTGCTGTGCAGGGGCTGTATTGATGTTAGCTTAGCCTAGCATCTTGATGCCTAGCTACCAACTTACAATAAACGATTGGAAGAAGTGATCCATTAGCCGCCCATGCTGAGGCAGCCATCAGATAAATGACAGCCATCTGAAGGATCACTAGAACAGCAAGTGCGTACGCTGCGGCAGCTTTCAACTTGCCCGATGCGTTTTGCCTGCGGGACTCCTTTGGTGCTTCCTCTGTGTGAAGCAGCACGAAGTCACATCTTTCCTCATCATATTTTGGAAGGAAAGAGCTATCTTCGGATTTCCTGTCCGTCGCCATTGCTAGCAATGGATATTCAATGTTTTGAGAGATCTCTTCAGATTCAATGCTATCTCGGGTTGGATGGTCGAGGAGTGTGAAAGAATGATGAATAGAAATGATGGCTATCGCGTTATATATATGGGATAAGAGCAATACGCGGTGCTGATTGAGTCATTCTTAACTTTTTCATGCTCCGGTTGTTATGATCTATAGGCGCGGAAATCACGGTACTTCGAAAGTTACTTCGCCTTATAGAGGCTTACTGGCCGGCCTACCGAATATACCGCTTCCCAACCACAGAGATTCGCCGAACAGGCCGCTCCTTTGTCGCCGTCGGTCGATTTATCTGGAATGCCTTTGGATTGAAGGGTGTATCATTCCCGGCATGCCAAAATCCAGCTATGGGCATTGATGGTGATTAGGGTCCCATTTCAACTATCAGAGATACATTTATATAGACTTTCTCCAATGACTCCAAATATCCAAGAAGTCAAGCTTCTGTACCGCGCTTACCGCTCAGCCGGCATCCAGAGCCACGACACGGTAAAACGATGACTCTTCAGGTTGAGTCATTGCGGTGAGGGTATACATACCCTCGCTCGCCCTCCTTTGTCCTGCTTTCTCCATCCTTGCTCAACATCCTGAAACACACATTTCATCACTGACCTTAACCTCAACCTACTTCCATCAACTTTGAGCCTCAAACCCTTAACACAAGCTTAGAAAAATGCCTTCTTTCTTCAAGCTCGCTATTGTCGGCCTCTTCGCCATTCAACTTGCATCCGCCGCTCCAGTTCATGCCGAGGGGCGTAATGAGAGTAGGTCAACTGCAGCTAACTCTTGCCCTAGTATCAAAATTGCTTCAGCACTAACAAGGATATTAGTCGCTGGTCTCCCTTCTCACGTCACCATCGAGTGCTTGTCTGGCAAGTGCAGTGATGATGAGATCGCAACTTTGAACCACGTCATCGACATCATCGGTAACGATGCCAAATCAACCAAGAACTGGAATGTCACTTCCGCCATCCAAGTCATCGGAGGCGACCACAAGAGACGCTCCATCACTTTGACTCGTCGTGCCGGTGTTCCTAGGAATGAGACTGAACTTGCCGGCCTTAACTTGGCCAAGGTACAGCACTGTGCTGCCAATCAGTGCTCTGGAGAAGAACTCGCGGCCATCAAAGAACAGCTCGAGGTTGCCACCATTCCCGGCTGGCTTTGGCCCATCCTTGACCGAATTAAGGGTCTGAAGTTTTCCTACAACCTCGACTATGGCACTTAGCGAGCGAGAAGAGGGACACAGCGACACCACTGGGCTACTAAATCTTGACTGATGTGCTATTTGCTGCTGTTTTCGGGCTTTTGCCAATTATAATTACCGCTTCAGGATCTGCTTTGGTATTTCGCCTTTTAATATCATATTTATTCACTTGCAACAGAGTCTCTCAATGAATTTTCCTTCTTGTGTTCACCTTTCTGTACAGTAAAAGTATACCGACCACTGTAACTGCCACTTGGCATCGGTCGGTGCTGTAGAGTTGGAGTAGAGGGTTAATTCCCAAAGCGGAAAGCCCGCAACTCACCTCACAAGGCTCTCAACCTCGACTTTAGACTTACAAAAACCAACCTCCCTCTCTGCACGCATCATAAGACTAACTACACTGGCTGACAGTTTCGAAGAAGAAATTCCAGCATCTTCCGACTTGACTGTTCGCAATTCCCATGAACTGGACTGGAGGAAGACTATTCCGCCACTCTTTTAAAGACAAAAAAACCAAAAAGGCCCGTGAGAAGCTTCATTTTGCAAAGGCAAGACGTTTAGCTCACGGCAGTCCAAAGAAGACACTCTCCCCCGTGAGAATAACAAGGTCATCGACCGCTGTGCTAGGAGACACGCAGGGCAAAAATCAACGGTTTAAAGAACAGAAAAGCCCATACTTTGAAGAAAAAGTTGGTTACCGGGGGAAAGAAGGATTGGAGGGCAAACGAGTCCATGGCAAACGTCGATGCACTTCTTCTCTATCCGAGGACGACAGGTGCCGGCAGACATCACCTAATCACCCTGTCTCAACGGGAATTCTAGGCGAAATCCGCCGCAAGCTTCTTCAAAAGAGCGATTGGGCCAGACTCTCCGTCACTCGCCCTCTTAACGTACAATTTATAACGGAGGAAGAAAGGTACCACTATGGTCGAAGACGTCCAATAACGAAAGCAGACGAGCAAAGGCTTGCGGTTTCAGAGAAAAGACCTGCTCTGATGGTGCCTTCGTACGGAGCTCTAGCAAAGAAGCGTAGTAAAAGAAAGTCTGGGGATGATACTTCGACACAGCTAAGTCTGGGCGACATCAGCATTCGAATTAAACCACACAAGCAAGTGCCAAAAGCTCCCTCGAAAAGAAGTCCTAGCATAGTGGCCGGCCAGGTCCCATCTGACTATATGCTACTCGATCAAGAGTCCGATATCGAAGATCAGTCTTCAGTGGTTGCTAACCGAAGGAGTAGCTCGACCTTCGGTCTTTACCAGCCGGAGAATAACGTCGGATACTCGTGGTGCAGGAGTGAAAGTGATAAACAAGAAAAGAAATCCACCGTGGATTGTGTCGCGAGACTTCCAGTGCTAAACAGACATGGCGCATTCGCCATCGACAACCGGCAAATCAGGTATATACCACCGGAGACAGGAGACCTCGCATTTTTTAGAGCCTGTGAAAGGGAGCCAGCATCACCAGGCACTGGTGGCTCGCAGTACCAGAGATTCAATAGCAGTCTTTTTGAGAGCTCTCCTTCCTTCATAAAAGAAATGACAGGCATGGAGAACAGCGAGCAGCCTCATGGTCAAACAAATGAGCCCCTGCCAGAGGCGAACCATGAGGCGGAAAATCTGCAAAGCCCGCTTTTCCTCGGTCAAAATGTCACAGAATTGCAGAAGGATAATGCAGATGAGATCTGGAAGAGACTGATTTTTAGGCCAGTGGAGAATAATGAAATCCACGACGACTCGCGCTTTGACGTCTTCATGAATAGGAGAAGGATATCTGCCAGTGACGCAAGTAGTCTTGATGAGAATTCGTACGCTAGCAGTATTGAGGCCCAATATGCTAATAGCGAGGCCTTCCAAACGGCGGCAAATACTTTGCTTAATTGTCCAATCTCTCCCGCAGGAGCAAACGAGGAGCTTCGTTCCGAAACAGATTTCTTATCACGGTTCAGTCCAATGGCTGGATATATTGACGAAGCACTTGGGGGAATGTCAGTATACAATAACGCCGCAAGGTCAAATAACTCAATCTACTTGTCCTCGCCCGAGGTATTTCTCGGAAACCGTTATTTTCTGCGAGACCCGCGGGACGTCCATAGGGGAGATCTCCCTGGACTCAGGCAGCTGCAGATATTTAATGACAATACAAATGAGGTTGCTTCTGGCGCAATAGCCCCGAGCACCGAATATGGTCGACAGCTGGGCTCGGGTATACTCTAAGAGGTAGTAGCTCCAGGATACGTAAAGAGCTGGGATGATCATCAGCCAGATAACTTGAGAATAATATAGTGATGCATTTATTAGGAGCTTAAGGAATAATTTCCACACATTATTCAATCTTTGCAAATGACCGGCAATGCTCAAACCGTTCAGCCTATGTGTTATGATGTTCATTATGTTTAAATTTGTCAAATTTGCGAAATTTAACCCATGTTCTAAATATAGATACATAAGGCTGAGATAGAGTTAAGCTTGCTGCCCTATAAACTCTATCTTATCTTATCTTAATCTGCCAAGATTCCCCAACCACCCCAAACGTCAAGCACGAACGTCAACAACTTCACGAAGCCGCAATTTGTCCCAACAACCACTTTCGTCTCCTAAAGAGACCAAGATATCAAACAAAAGGTCTGGTCTCCGCTTTGCTCATCATGCTCCTAGGCATTCGCGTTGTTGCGCCTTTTTCCTTCTTACCTTATATCGCCCGCCTAGCTCTAGCATCCCCTATCCATTCCTCCAGCGTTGCCGAACCCAGCCCCCTCCCGCTCATTATCTGGCACGGTCTCGGCGATGACTACGCTCGTGATGGCTTAACGCAAGTTGCGAAACTTGCTGCCGAGGTAAACCCGGGGACTTACGTCCATATCATTCGACTGGGCAGTGAACCGAAAGATGACCGCGAGGCCTCTTTCTTCGGCAACTTGACCACACAACTCGAAACCGTTTGCGAGCAACTTGCCTCGGATCCTATTATTGGCTTTGCGCCAGCTGTAAATGCCCTTGGCTTCTCTCAGGGTGGCCAGTTTCTCCGTGGATACGTGGAAAGATGCAATAACCCGCCAGTACACAACCTCGTGACTTTCGGAAGTCAGCACAATGGGATCGCCAAATTTCAGGCTTGCGAACCGACAGACTGGTTTTGTCATGGTGCAGAGGCACTGTTAAGATTTGGTGTATGGTCCGAGCTAGTGCAGTCACGACTTGTTCCAGCGCAATATTTTCGAGACTCAGCTGAACTCGACCTTT
Organism: Nannizziopsis arthrosporioides; assembly: GCA_029635245.1. Lineage (NCBI taxonomy): Eukaryota > Fungi > Ascomycota > Eurotiomycetes > Onygenales > Nannizziopsiaceae > Nannizziopsis > Nannizziopsis arthrosporioides. The sequence continues at coordinate 7,089,196 of CP098260.1, read as the reverse complement.
ATCTCGCAAATAGCAATTTCCTGGCTGATATAAACAATGAGCGAACTGAAAAAAATGAGCTGTACAGGCAGAACATGATCAAGTTGAATAAACTCGTGTCGTTCGTTTTTCAAGAAGACAAAACCGTCGTTCCAAAGGAGTCCGCTCACTTTGCCGATCTCAACTCCACTACTGGGAAGATAATACCGCTATGGGATAGAGATATTTATAAGTTTGACTGGCTAGGCCTGAAAGTCTTGAACGAGGCAGGGAAATTGGACTTTCTGACTACCCCTGGGGAGCACATGCAGCTATCGGTTCCCGTGTTGAGAAAGACATTTGAAACGTATTTTGGTCCCGTTCAAATCGACGGGAATACGGATACGGACTCAGGTCTTATGCTGCAGATTCAGTAACGTTAACTAGGTTTTTGATAGAAGCAAGCGATTTCCTAGATTGTTCGTCTCATGGCTTGTGGCTGTACACCCTCGCATTTGTGTTTGCAACAACGAGGTCGACGTCGCGACTGTCAGTATCCCCGCTTTCATTAAAGTCTACTCAACACCGGTTATTAATTGGCCTGGTAAATACAATCTCTTAATGCCATTCATCTTTACAGGTTTTTATACAAAAATGGCGCTCGAGTGTAGGTATAGCCACAAGTTGATCATATAATGTCCGAAATTGATAATCTCCTTAAAATTGCACCTCTTTCTGCCTCATCCCAGGCTAGATCTCACTTACATTGACGCTGACCGAAAGTTTTGACGAAAACTTTTGCTTGAAACCCCCGAATCTATGAGCTAAATTCGGAGGGGAAGAGTCCTCAGGATGAGGTCCGCGCGGCGGTTCGATGGCCTTCGGGTATGGCCTTTGAAAAACGCCTTCTCTGTCCATTGGGAATAATCGGAAATACAGCCCTATTTGGAGAAAAAGAGTCAGAAGTGGCAGTTTAGACCTGTGATATCGCCCAGGGGGCTTTTGGCTTTTTAATCACCTGCAGCAAGCATAGCAAAACTTTCTGCATTATGCATTTTCTGTTCAGGCTGCAATTCGCTAATTTCTTGGAGGTCATATTGTTCCGGTTCATCCCCAGGTAGTATGCCCGGCCCTTTCAAGAAGCCACTATCAGCAAAATAGGTCGAAGCGGGACATTCGATCAAGCACCACGCACACTTATCAGTATCAATCGCATGGAAAAATTCATGCAGGAGAGTTTCGCTCAAATAATCCTCCACTATTTCCACAGTGATTCCAATGAGTGCTTGATTATTCCAATGGTCAAATATTCCTGTATCAGGGTGTTGGACTTGCCCGTTCCTCAGACAATTATCACCACCGCTTTGGGGTCCGGCAAGCCCGTTTCGTAAGAAAGCCTATATACACCATCTGGGCATAAGTTATCTCCTTCAGATACTGGAAGCATTTGGGGAAATTCAACATCCACCCAGTGGTCTGGTCGACCCGGTATCTCGATCAAGTGGTCCGTACTACATTTAATCAATGCTGCGCCAAATGGCGGGTTTTCCGGGTGTGGTCTGACTTCGTTGATGACCCGTTGCATGGCATCTAGAACAGAGTCATCAGAAATGATGAACATAACCAGAAAAAGAGGAGTAATACGAGCAAAATAATCGACATTTAGGGTTCCCAAAAGGGTATTTAGAATATCACCGGGGTGAGGGTCTACCATCACTCGATGTAGAGCATGTGCAGCTATCTTCAAGGCCTCGTCCGCCGCGTTTTTGATATCGGTCTTCACATGGTTGCAGCTAGGATGGATGGCGTACGCAACAGTCTCTGAAAGTGAGAACTAGCGCGCCCAGAAAAATATAGGAAAAACAGGAGGATCTCTTCATTTTAGAAGGCCTTTGTATAACAGTAGAATGAAGGCGATCCAAGAATTTGCGTTGAGGAGAATGGCTGGGTAGATATACTCTTATGCGGCAAGCTTCTCTTTTAAGAGCTTCTCTGTCCCAGCAAAACCTCACCGATTTTTAGGAAGGGCGAAAAGCTTCTTCCCAAGCCTTCCAAATGCCCCTCAGCGTAGGGATCATGGATGAGTGATAGAGAGCGGGGAGACTTCCTCGGTGAGAATGGCGACGGGGTCCTGTGAACGCCGAGTCTTCGGAACAAATCCCAGGGAAGGGCGGTCGAACAGTTGGGTTCTTGGCTTTTTACATTTCAAGCTTCCCTAAAATGGGATCAGGACTGTGGAGACCGGAGACTTTGGACAGAGACAACCGGCAGTAAGGCATCTTGCGCAGGACTCAGAGAGAGAATTAGCAGCGCATTAGAGGCGTACTCCGGGCAGTAATTGCGATCGCGCAGATAGCATCCTGGGACTATTGAAACGACATGGAGGAAACACCATCGGCCATGTTTCCTGAAAAGGCATACTGCTTTTATAGCTCAGGCATGTGAATAAAACTTCCTTACCACGAGCTACGCCCACAGGCCACCCTGCGAGTAGAGCACGGATATCAAACCGGAGAGAAAACCCTGTAGACGCAGGCAGCCAATTTCAGCTAACAAATATCAAGAGGAGTTCCAGCTCAAGCATGGTTTCGGATTTAAAGGTTCATCCCGTCTGGGCCAGTGCCTTGGCTAACGAGTGGATCACCTGATTTGTTGATCATCCGAAAGTATCATCAGGCTCTTTTCATAAACATAAAATTTGGGATCCGGGGATATGCTTGATGTAGATGTTGGGTAGGGCGACGGACCGGAGGGGCCAAGGGGGCAGCAAGCCAGGGTCTCGGCCCTGCAACGCCCTCAATACAGCGAAGCCTCAACAATATAGAACCATGCCAAATTGTTGTTCCAGGACAAACTCGGAGAAGTCTGGTTCAGGTTAGGATGTCTGGACAGTGCGCCTTCTGGATAGGAAATAAAATGGGAGTTCTATCCTTAAATCACGGAGAAGGGGAGGGTATGAGCGTATAGTCTTTGATATTTGCTCTGAGGGCCTGGCTTTGATCTCTTTCAGAATCTCACTCATAGTCGTCGCTACAGTTATAATGAGATCGACAATCATAATATTCTTGCTTCTCCAAAACGGGATCGGGCCGGCGGATCGGGCCGGCTGACGCTCGTCGAAGCTCAAGACTGCTGCCACGGGTCACTCCAGCATATGGGTCAGTGGCTCCGGTCGTCGTGACAGCGACTGAAGGTGGATCTACATGGAGCCAGACGTACTCACCAACTCGATTGAAAGAGTATGTATCTGTTAGCGGCCCAACCACTATCACCTCGACGGACAAAGCCGGGCAGGCGATCCTTATAGGAGTCTTCGCTGGCGGACTTGCATGGGTTGCTGCTGCCGCTGCTGGCCCAAAACCAGTGCCGCCTCCACCAACGCCCCAGTGCTGGATACTCCAGATACTCCGGATCCCAAGACGACCACTTCGGATAAAGCGGCGCCCAGTCGTCGAGCGCAACATGGACAAACACAAAGAAGCCACGGACAGTGATTATACATAAGCCAAAATTCAAACATTCGGTTAAGATCGATCATCAGAATCCTATCAAGGCACCTCACGAAATGACGAACTGCGCAGACATGAAAGGGCCCACAGTAGAGCGAAAGGTCGCTTTGGACAAGATTAAAGGCTTTTGCAAGAAGTTCAAATCATCTGTGATTAATAGATGGGGTTCAGGACTCACCTTCCGTGGGACGAGGAATAGTATTCGACATTTCAGCGAAACTGAGCGAGATCTGCCCTACGAAATTCGCGTCCATGATGCAAAATGGCGATTGCGAGTGGCTCTTACAAGCATGCCTAGACAATTGTGACACTCATACCGATAAAAAGCTGGTGGTACGGTGTTTGATGGGTGTTTTGTCATGACGGCGGTAGCACAGGAATATGAAGGCGACCTTGAATGCCAGAAAGAAACAGGCATAGGCGGTGACTTGGGCGTTAGGAGAGAGGATGTTCTTGTGAGTTCGAAGCACCTGCATAGAGCCACTCGCTTGCAACGTATTGACCGGTCGTACACAGGGGAGTATCAAAAGATTCTGTGCCGACAATGGTGGAAAGTCCGTCAAACCCGGGACCGAATTTCGGAAGGAATTCTTATACGAGCGCGGCAATTCGGCGGCAGAGCTTTCCGTCAGTTATGGCTCCAAGTGTAAGACCGAGGATGTGCCAGAGTACGATGTCGACCAAGTCGCATGTGAGCGATTCCTCAGTAAAGCTGTGGATGGGTGTGACACGAAATCACAGACAGCCAAATTTGGCGGTAGAGTAGGCGATCACTGTGGATTGTTTAGTTTGAAAACAAGGAATGTTGAAAGGTACTTTTGTGGCCAGCAAGGAGCAGATATTAGGACTGATGCGAAAACCGTGACCCGCGGCTTTGCCTTGGAAGCCATTAAGGATTATTGCAGTCAAAAACTGACACACAACCCCGATTTGGTACCGGATAACAAGTTCCACCAGTTCCCGCCAAAGGGATCTGCCAAAACAAGATTCTTAAAGGACGATATAGTTGCATTGATGGATGTGAGGTCCCTTGACCAATTTGAGAAAAGTATCCAAAGGGGTGGCTGGCCGCGAGAAGGCTGTGAAAAGTCAAGAGAGTTCGTTCTACCACAGGAAGAATGCGAGAGAAAGCTGAAAACGATCATTGATTACTGTAAGTTGCTCGATACTGAACAGTAAATGAAGAGCGACAAACACTCATGCTGATCTCTGGACAGGCGATGGAGACACGATGACGGAGAAGAAAGGCGGCTATTTGCTTGACAAAACGCCACGCGGCTGTGCGGTTTGGTCGTTTGTGGCGCACCGGGCGAGATGACTTAGTCAGCGAGTACATGGCCCCTGACTGTCTTGGCGTGTGCCTGGAGTTTGGCTGTCAGTGCCCGGCTTGTAATGTCATTCAGTCACCAGTGCAACAGTTCTGTCATAGCTGAATCCAAAAGACAATCCCGCTTCATTGGACTCCGCGGGCACTCATCGAGATAACCCGGGGGATTAGTAACTAGCAGCAGACTTTCACGCTAAATTGCCGAAGTCGAGACCACAAGTGTGACTCATTGAATTCAGACTCGGCAATGCGAATGGTACTATAATACAAAGACAGAATGCAACGCGTTGAGACATGGATGCAAAAATCCTGAGAACCAATTTGTGACCTCCATTTTCCAGAGGCTGCTAAGCGATTGCTGATGAAGAATATCACCCGTACCCTTTCTGACGAATCCTCGGTCTTCCTCCTAACACAACATGTGTGATCTTCAGGACAAGCCCCAAAATTGGATCCGCTCCATCCCCAACTCTACGGGCAAGGAAACCGATTTTATCGTCTCTACCGATCGCTCCCTCCTATCAGTCTCCGCTGTCATGGCTGCATTCCGTGAGGATTATATTTATTGGGCTGGCGCTGTGTCTGAAGAATCAACCCAAAGAATGCTCGACAACTCTCTATGCTTTGGACTCTACAGATCGATCCCCGGCACCAGCTCAGACGACACTCGGCAATTGGAGCAAATCGGCCTTTCCAGGTTGATTACAGATTACGTGACTTTTGTCTATCTTTGCGACGTGTATATTCTGCCGGAGTATCAAGGCACTGGGCTGGGGACGTGGATGATGAGTATCATTCAAGACGAGCTGGAAAAAATGCAAAATTTACGACGGATCATACTGATGACCCGAGGAGAAAGAACCAAAAATTACTATGAAAAGATGCTTGGGGTGGAGGAAATGGGCACTGCCGGCCAGGCGTATATCATGGGTCGGATTGGGCCGAGCAGCCGTGTATAAAGCCGACTACAAGTGTTAATTACTTCAGAGTATTTGAACGGGCTGTCGATAGCAAGACCTCGAATCTTGGAGATCATATTAAGTAGTGTCTTTTTCATATTCATTTCTCCTTTTTAACTTATATCTCTGCTGTGTTAATGAAAGGCGCCCTGTTCACGGAGTACAATCGAGGCTAAAGGTGGTTATCGTCGGCAATTACAGGAGGTGGAAATCACGTGATAACCAGCAGTGATTCATGATGTTTGTTTTGTTTGCTTCTATCACTACCTGGAGCCCAAAAAGGAAAACGAGACGCGTCTCGGGAGTTCTCAGCAGCACAAGCATAGTTAATGTTCAAACACTCCTTAACAGCCAGATGGCACAGTCTCCTACAGTTCTATTTGCTACATCATGGACTATGCACCGCGTTTCTCCGCTATACCACTCTGTCCAATCCAAAGGCAGCCTTCTCGATGATCAACTTGCCTTATCCACGTACGCGGGCCGTCTTCGGAACTTCCTCTCTGGAGACACGCTCCAGGGAATCGGTCTCTCTCTGAATGGAAATTCTCTTCTTGATGAAGCACTTGTAAAGGCTGGGGCTTTAACATCATGCAGATGGGATTCAATGCCAACCTGGCATTTCTGGAACGAGGAACGCTCCATCCTTGAAGATCCTGATCAGGAGACACTCACTATTGCCTCAGATCAATCTGCAGGAATCCTTGTCACTCTTGAGTATGAATCTGCAAAATACCGCGCGGCTTTGCTCTGTGATCCGAATGGCTATCGTGATACTCATGAGGAGAATGCCACCTACCTCCCCTTAATGTTGACGCGCATGCCAAACGCACTTCGCCAAGCGTTTATTTCTTTTTTAGAGTCAAATTTCGATGCGCGTTGCTCTATACTACGGCTGCCTTCGGGATTGCTTTGTTGGTGCCTCGAATCCTATCTTGCAACAGTGTACGAGATCTCTCCCACAGCCGATGGCGCACGAGATGTCATGCATAGAGTGATCAAAGACCTCCAATTGACATTGTCACTCGCTTTACCTGTTGCGCCCACCTTAAAGACTATGGATGTATCTTTGCCGCGCCAATCTGTCAGCACATTATATATTAACGGACTGGAGATGCCCCAGGACACTTCAGAGTCAGCTAAGCAGGACAAATCTCCTCCCGGAAACTCCGCAGTTTATAACGAGGTGTCCACCCCGTTCATGAACGCCTTGTCTGAGTACTTTCAGAACCACCTAGCCATGGGCCTTGATATAAGTGGCACGAATACCACAAAGAGCAGCATCGACTCCCCAAAGAAATACCTTCGACTTACAAAAATTGCTTGTGGAGCGTTTGTCCTGGGCTTTGAAGGGAGAATAAAGTTTCTAGCGAACCCTGGAAGAACCTTCTTTATTGACGAGTCCCAGCTCGACCAGGCCGATACGAGCATTCTGGAAGACGTTGAGGAAAAGGAAAAACGAATGATTTGGAAGGCCAATGAAGATCTACTGCGGTTGTTGATCAAGAAAGCCATTGGAAGACCAAACCAAGCTGGAGGCATAAAAATTTCTGGACGATCAGAACACGACCCAACACCGGCGACTTGATAACCATACCAATCAAGGTGCCCGCTCATTGAAGAGAAACGGCCTGGTGAAAAAATGTTGCAAAAGAGTAGCTCACAGCCATTAATCCTACGCATAGGCCTTCCATGGGCTTTCAGACGCTCTGTTAGCTGCTTTTAGTTAACTACAATGGCCGGAAAGCTCTTCAAATAAGCTACCACTACCGAAGTACTTGTGTGGTGCTTTAAAGACACAGCGCGACCTCGCGATGGCATCTCGTGAATCACGCTTATCTGGCCCTAGAAAAACGTAGGCAAAAACCACAATTGCCCAGCCTCGATTTTACGGTCACACTTACATATACGAAGTACCAGCTATCTTGATAGTACATGCGTGAGTGCATATCCTTTATCTATCGGAATAGAATTGAGCATAAGGAGTTTACTTTTGATAGAATTAGGTATATACACGGCGAGATATCGTAAGAGCCGTCGACGTTCCATAAATCGCTAGAAAGGAGGTGAAAGTTATTGCAACAACGCTATCAGATCAGTTTTCATATCCGCCAATTTCCCTTAATCTTCATGTATGTGGGGTATCTCTGCGAGCTTTAACGCCTCATCGACATTCTGCACAAAGTGTGCCATGCCTCCACAGACATCCACAATACCACTTTTGAGCATCAATCGGAATACGTCGCTATCTGGCCGAGTCCGACAGAAGAACACCCTGACGTCCTGGTTTCGATATTCTTGCACGATTTCTGAAAGTACTTGTATACCGGACCCATCAATGCTTGTAACTCCATGGATATCGAAAATCATATTCCGGTTATGCTCCGGAGATCGAAGACGGGGTAGAGCGGGGTGAGCAGCATTAGTTCCGTAGAACTCGAGCCGTCGAAGTCTATTCTTCAAGTCTCCAGTGTTGGCAAATGTGAGGGGTTCAGGGATCTTGACAATCAAACAGCCTTCTATAAATTCAATTCTTTCGGGGTCAAGTTCTGCATTCTCAAATCGATTATCCGTACCGAAAACTTTACCGAGAATTTGAATTCGCGGCTTCGTTGCGTGCCGAATAATTTTAAGAATGGAGAGACCCATTCCTAAAGCGATTCCAAGATAAAGGGAGTAAAAGACAGTGGAGACAAAAATTAGTAGCATGAGGCTCAGTTCCGACCAGCCACGAATGCGAACAAAGAATCGGATGTCGTGAGGGCATTCTTCGATAAGCGACCATGAAACGACTGATATGACTGCGGACAGGACAGCCATCTTCCCTTTGTTAGCAGCGGAAATCAAACATCCCCTGGAAAACTTACTGGCAAATAGTAGAAAAATGGTAACAGGTACACAATGCATAGCACGGTGATAAGACAAAGAAAAACACTCGTCATTGGGGTTCTTGAGCCAGTCGCCGCACTCAGTTTGCTTCTACCATATCCACCAAATGAAGGCAAAGCCATAAAGCACCCCCAAGAATATTAGCTGCCCCTAGAGCAACCAGTTCCCGATTAGGGCTATAGGTCATCCCTTCAAGACTACCTCCAGCCTTCGCACGAAGGCCTTTAGCTGCAATCGACGACTCGAAGAATCCAAGCAGAGATATGATAAAAGATGTGCTCATAGCACTCCGTATGTGATGCATTTGCTTCCAGTGGAAAGGCCAGTGAAATAGAAATTTGTGACTTCCAACCGCTTTGATGTCGCCTAAAATCTCTAGGCCTTGCTCATCCCATCCAAACTTCCAGGTAAAGACCGCGGACAGAACAACCACGATTAACTGCTCTGGAAAGAAGACCACGCTAGGGAATCTCGGCTCTAGGAACTTCTTGAGGGTCCTATGTGCGCGGTCAGAGGCGTAAGGAGCTCTACAGACGAGGGATCACTCACCGGAAGAACATGATTATAGCAAAGCTACCGAATGCAACCGCACAGGTCAGACCATGGCTATACTTCGCGTTCTCGAATAGAAATACCAGCTTATCCCAGCAACTCCCATGTGTAACCAGGCCATCGTGTTTTGCGTGATCGTTCAGGCCCATTTCAGGGACCAATTGATCAACGAAAATGACGAAGCCAATTGCACTGATGAATCCACGCAGGAAAGGCCGACTCAAAATATTGTCCAGAAAGCCTAGTCTAGTGAGACCAGCAACCAGTATCATGGCACCGGCCATTCCAGCCACTATTCCGGCAACCTCTGCGTTTGCAAATGGGTCGTCATCGATGGATTTACCTTTGCCCAAAGCGTTACGAACAACAGTGCCAACTAGCAATGATCCAGGGGCCTCCGGGCCAACTACAACTTGTGGGCTGCTGCCGAGGAGAGCGTACATGAATGGCTGGAAAATGAAAGCGTACAGTCCGTTCAACGCAGGTATATGGGCGACGTTCGAGGCAAGGGACAAGCCTAATGGAATGTACACCGAGGCCACGGTCAGGGCAGACACGAAATCCCCTCGGAGATATCGCCATTCATATTGTGAAATCCAGCTCAGGAAAGGAATGTAGTACGAGAGATACCTGATGTTTTTTGAAACGGATTAGCTTTTGATTTGGATGAGGGGAATTGGACGAGCAGCCTACATAATCCTTTGGTTCTTCACGCCATGTGCTTCTGCAAGATGTCTTGTTGCTGACTTGCCCGTCATAACGTGAGATGGAGCCGATGAAATACCATCTCCACGGCCGCTTTGGCTAGAACTCTCAGGAAATGGGCTATCAGACCGAAAATTTCCGCTTCGGTTCAAGCAGGGAGTGGGCGAAAACGTCCCATGCCCAGTACCATTTTGAGCATCGTTGGTTTCACTATCTTGAAGGAGGTGGGCGCTCTCGACGCTCGTAGAGTTGTTATTGATATGAGCCGTACTGCCCGCCATGGTGAACAAGTGAAACACTACTTGTTAATTTTCGCGCGAAATCAATTATTGCTTATGTAGAGCAAATTTCGGACGTCGGGCTCTGTACCTGGCGAGCATGCACGTTCCTGACGCGGCGAAGTGCAAAGGGTTAATCACCAGGATACAGTGTTCTTGTAGCCATTAAAGTGTGGTTTTCTAAGTAAAAGGATTAGATGGTCGGTTAGTTTTTGGCAGATGACAGCGCATAATTGTATAGCCTCTGCTGCACTGCATTAACTATTGTCATTCCCTGCTCCCCGATACAAATGAGGCCCCTTTCACCGTGTGAAGTGTTGGCGTCGATTTTAGCGTTTTGTCGTCGAATTCATTCGTCGCGATTCGTCATTACATCATCGCTTATGTCACCAAAGCCGGATCACGTGGAATATTAGTTACATAATCTATACACTAGGCCGTTTATGGCACAAATTCAAAAAGTGCACGAAAGCGTGAATCGAGGCACTCGACCAGCTTTAACGACAGCGAAAACTGCCACCATCTAACACCAGCGGTTTAAACTGTCGAGTAGAAGGCCACGCTGACCTGTCTTCTACCTGCAATTATTTGGAAACTATAAAAACTTCCTAATCGGGCGCTGCCCACTACATCTGACTGCCATTTCATTTTCATATAAAATTTCCCGTGTTCCCCTCCGCTAAGGATACCAACCCCGCCAGCATGTCGTTAACCAATTGTCGGTTCTACGAGGAGAAGTACCCGGAGATTGATAGCTTTGTGATGGTAAACGTGAAGCAGGTTCGTTCCACTTCACGGTCTCTCGCGCGCCCATGCGAACTTGAGTCTGATGAAAGCGTTTAGATTGCGGAGATGGGAGCTTACGTGAAGCTACTCGAATACGACAACATTGATGGAATGATTCTGTTATCCGAACTGTCTAGACGTCGTATCAGAAGTATACAAAAACTCATTCGCGTTGGACGCAGTGAGGTTGTCGTCGTCCTTCGTGTGGATAAAGAGAAAGGTCGGCGCACCATGCGGTCTTTCCAGCCAATTCGTTTGCACTAATTCAATACTGCTCAAACAGGCTACATCGATCTATCAAAGCGCCGAGTGTCTGCAGAAGACGTAGTGAAGTGTGAAGAGCGATACAACAAAAGCAAATCCGTTCATTCGATCATGCGACATGTTGCCGAGAAGACAAGAACTCCAATTGAAACCCTTTACCAGCAAATCGGATGGCCGCTGAATAAGAAATACGGCCACGCGAACGATGCATTTAAGATCTCTATCACGTAGGGCGATAACGCAATTTTTTAACTCGATACACACGAAACTAACCCTTTGGTTTAGAAACCCGAGCGTATGGAACGATGTGACTTTCCCCAGCCAAGCTGTCAAAGACGAACTCCTCTCGCATATCAGCAAAAGACTAACTCCCCAACCAACTAAAGTCCGTGCCAATATTGAAGTTACGTGCTTCAGCTACGAAGGAATCGACGCCGTGAAAGCCGCCCTGCGAACTGCCGAAGTAAACAACACGACTGATTCTCAAGTCAAGGTCAAGCTGGTCTCGCCTCCTCTATACGTTTTGACAAACCACTGCTTGGACAAAAATCTCGGGATTAGGACATTGGAGGAGGCAATCAAAAACATCACCGAAAGCATTCAAGCATCTGGTGGGTCGTGTGTTGTGCAGATGGCTCCTAAGGCTGTTACTGAGGAGGACGAAGCGGACCTACAGCGCCTTATGGAGAAGAAGGAGCGTGAAAACCAGGAAGTCAGTGGTGATGAAAGCGTCAGCGACAGTGACGATGCGGTGGTTGAGTAGTATCGGGCTGACTTACGTTTATGATTTGAGATGAATTTACAGCTGCTCAAATATATGAATTTGTGACAAGGATTTCTTCTAGAATTCAAAAGCCCTGGCTTTTCCTGAAAAGAATAGCTTCAAAAAAGAAAAAAAGGAAACGGGAAACATGGAAACATTTACTTTACTCGACTCCATGCCGTGACTAGTAGTTGGTTAGTCGATAGTTAAGCCATTCCTTGTCCTTTCCCACATCCCTACCATCCTCCACAAGCCATACCCCTTCCGTCCGTGCCAACAGTAAAAAGAACCCCTGCCTTTCGACGTTCAAACTCATGCAAGAGAGAAACACTGTCATTCGTTAATAACAAACTCGCCGTGGCCATTTTGAAGTGGCGAGTCCTCATCGTTCAAACCGAACCCCCCGCGAGTTTGGAGCTTCGAGGTGCAAGCTAACAAGGTCTGCGCTCTCGGTCCTCCTCGTGTCGGAGACTTATAGGAGACCAGTGCCAATTCGTGTGTAAATATCCTGGCTATTTCCATTTTTTCAGGACTCTACTTAGCTTTCAATTCCAATCGCCCTGGTGCGTCGATCAAGTAGCTGGTAGTTACTTTAGTCAAGGTCAACGCGCAAGGATGCCGCGTCGTCGCTTCAATCCGGCTGAGCTTCAGCCTCTCCTCAGCATCGTGGAGGGTGACACAAGTGAGTCGCCTTCTCAATTTGGAGCTCACTACTAGATTTGGCATTTGTCTCATAATCTGTAGCTCTCCCAACGAATGAACACGAAGGCCCTCCACCTTCGATTCCGGCGGCAGAAGTCACCAGAATTGCCCTTCGCTTGAAGCACCTTGTCGAAGAAATCATTCCCTGCGAGCTAGAACCATCCCTCGTCACGAAACCGAATAGCCCGATATTAACAAAAGCTGTTATCGAAACGGCCAACAATGCTGGTGGAGTGCAGTACAAGGCCTGTGTCGTCTATGGCCTGCTTGTTTGTATACGGTGGTTCCGGATCCAGGCCGTCAGAGAGCTATGGGATTCAGATCTACACTTGCTGAGAGTCGTTGCATGCGAGGTTCTTGCGAAACGCATGTATGCTTGCCCAGTTGGCCAAATACCTTTAGAAACCGGTATCCTAACCCCATTCTAGACTCGAGGCAGAGATCAGTATGACCTTTCTCATGCAGCACATGCTCCTAAAGCGGTACTCGATCATCACTGGAGACGGCAAAGAATCGCCTCCAGCCAACGTGATTGAACGTGCTGTCGATCTGCATGCGACGCAAGTCATCGGCTCATCTGGATATCAGAAATGCATCAAGTACCTCTGGCATGGCTGGCTTTGCCAGGATGACAAGGATGCCTCCAACTTTGTTGAGTATAAGGAGCGAACGAATACTTCTTACTGGGCTCATTTCAACCCCGATCGGATGCGAGCACCGATCTATCAAAACACGGTCCAAATCTTCTTTTCAGTGCTCTTCCTAATACTGTATACGGTTGTCATCAACACGATCAACCCGACCGGTGATCTTGACTTCGTGGAAGGCATTGTCTACGTGATGGCTTTTGCATTTATCTGCGACGAGGTGTCCAAATTCTGGAAAGTCGGTCGCAACTATTTTGGATTTTGGAACGCCTTTAACTCTACCCTTTATACCTTGCTTGCAATTTCTTTTATTCTTCGAATAGTGGCGCTCACTCGCTCTTCGGACGTCCACGATGCTGAACGACGTTATCTCAACCAACTCAGCTACAACTTTTTAGCCTGCTCTGCACCGCTCTTTTGGGGTAGATTGCTCCTGTACCTCGACACGTTCCGCTTCTTCGGAGCGATGCTTGTAGTTTTGAAGGTAATGATGAAAGAGAGTCTGATATTCTTTGCATTGCTCGGTGTCGTTATAATCGGGTTTTTGCAAGGTTTCGTTGGTATGGATCAGGCTGATCCAGATAATCTCATGACACCCGCAATGATTCTTGAGGGCATGGCGAATACTGTGATGCAGAATCCTGATTTTGCTGCCTTCAAGGGGTTTGCATCTCCCTTTGGCATTATCCTCTACTATTTCTTCACATTTGTCGTCATGGTTGGTAAGTTTAATATGACATATTTCATGTCTGAGGGAATTATTGATCCTTACTATACTCGATAGTTCTGTTGAACATCCTCATTGCTCTATACAACAGTGCTTATGAGGACATCACTGGCAACTCAACCAATGAGTACTTGGCCCTCTTCGCTTACCGGACGTTGCAGTTTGTTCGGGCGCCTGATGAAAACGTCTTCATCGTTCGTAAGAAGTCCTTATATTCTTAAAAATGCGGCGACTGCTAATCCTTCTCAGCCTTCAATCTCATCGAAATATTTTTTCTAATTATTCCCTTTGAATGGTGGCTCTCTGCTGACAGATACGAGCGTCTGAACCACTATGTCATGGGCATACTTTACTCCCCGCTGCTGTGCGCTACCGCGCTCCTAGAATCATGGCATGCGCGCCGAATCCAAGTCAATCGGCGTTTAGGTGAAGAAGAAGACGACGAGACAGATGAGTGGGAGGAAGCTGATCTGATTGTCAACAATCTAATCCCAGAAAGTTCGGATTGGAACCAAAGTGTGAAGAGAGTCAAACCGAATGTAGAAGTGGACCCATGCACCTCAGAAGTTAGAGACTTGAAGAACCAAGTTAAAGAGCTGAGGGCAATGATTAATTCGCTAATCGAGCAAAGCGAGAAAGCTGCTAAATCTAGCGATGGCACCGAACCGAAGGAAATTCCGCGACCAGCCTGATGAAGTATGGAAGCGAAAATTTTGGAGCAGAAGGCTATTTGGTAGTGAAAAGCTACTCCGGAATGCACGTTCGAAATATTATCTCCGCTTCAAATTGAGAGATTCATAATATAGTACCCGAAGGGATATATACCAGTATACTGAGATGCAGGCAACGCTAATGAAAAATATATATGCAGAGGAATTCGGAAAGCAAATCATATCGTTAATTTCAAGGCCAAAAACTCATCCCTGATTCTCGAGATTCTGGCCATCATTAGCCCCAGTATAGAGCCCAGCGAAGTCCAATTGCCCCAGCATCCCATTGATTCTGTCAATCTCTTTACTGAGTTCTTCCACGTTTACAGCGAGGCTGCTGGCTTCATCAAATTTCCGCCTTCGGTGAGCATCGGCAATCATCTCAGATACGAAGAATTTCTGCTCTTCTAATACGATAAGTCGATCTCGAAGTCCCTTTTCCTCCGTTTCCATGGCTGATATAACACTGCTGTTGTCGGTAGCTATACTTCGAACACTGTTTCCGTGCTTATTATCCTGTCCGTATTTTATGGCTGCCAAAGATCGAGGTGGTGGTGAGTTGGTACCGTTGCAAGGGTTGCTTGAAATGGGTTCTAGATGTCGACCATGGGGTGTGGCATGTTTCAGTATTTTGGGGAGAGTTTTTAAAGGAAGCATGTGTAGATGAAGGAAACCCGTAGCTTGTTGATATACGGCTTTTTGGAGTTTTGCTTGCGTGGGAGAAGTGGTAGGAAGATCACGTATTCGACGAGCCGCAACGTCATACTGCGCAAAGGAATCGATCAGTCGTTTGCGAACCTTGGAAGCTTCAGCCAATTGGGTAGAAGATGGCGGGTTTTCTGGGTCTCTGTAATAGAATTTTGAGTGCATAATTCGATAGAGGAATTATGGCGTACTCACTGTAAGGCCTTCAACAACTTTTGGAATCGCGGTAGCAGAAACCGAATGCCTCTCTCAAACTGAACAAGGTTTTTATATGCTCGAGCATCAGGTGGCTCTTTCGCCAAACCCAGTACGAAGTCCCTTTTGTCGAAAAGCGTGGCTTTACAATCTCGACAAAGTCGCATGTCAATGCTCAATTTTCCCGGTGCCGACGGTTTTTCTAAAAGGCGGGGAGTATCTATATATAAAGGTCAGACACTTGGCAACGAAAGAAATAAAAAAAAAAGCTCTGCCAGAAGACATACCCGCTGCCACATCGAGCCCAACTTCGGATGAACATTCTGTTTTTGGATCACCGCATACTACACGCCCACATGTTCGGCAATGATGCTTCCGAAACGTGTATGCGGTGAATTCTTGGTGACAGAATGGACACTTTGAGACACTCGCATCATCCTGCCAGCTGACGACCGACTGCTCAATTGCTTTCCTCTGGTCGGTTTGCCAGGAGAATGGCCATTTTTTGCCTGCGTTTGATTGCACTTGCTCAATAGGCAGCTCGGCGAGAAGATGAGTCAGCCTGTTCAGACGCTTCTCTAACCTCGAAACCTCTAGGAATGCTCGGTCTACCACTGGCTTTCTTATGGACTTAAAACTTGTTGTATGGTCACGTTCAACCCCTGATGTTCCTGGTCAGTATTGGCTAAGGGCACAGGGTCTGTGAAGCGGTACCGTTTTTGTTATTGTAACCCTCCCGAGACTTGTAGCAAGTTTCACATACTCGGCACCATAGGCCACGGAAAGGGTCGTGCTGGGCAGACCGGGATAGCTTCATCTGATACATCGTGTGCTCGTCGCAAAAAAGCTTTCCGCATTTTCGACAGTTCACACAACCATTCGACACATTAAGTCTTTTATCACACATTGGTTCCAGACACACATCATATAAAGTACGCTGTTGCCAGTGAGCCCTTGTCACTAGCTCATCCGGATCAAGGGCTCTTGGAGGTTCTGTGGCGGGAGAGGCTCGAGATGAGACCTGGGCGCCGACCTGAGGATTATTGTTCGACTCGAATACGTCCAAGGCCTTGAGCTTCTGATTCAATACGGCTAGCGGTTGAAATCGTTTTGCTTTCTCAACTTGCGTCTGAAACCAATCCTTCACCTCATCTTGTTCTTGATCTTCGAGATTTTGGTGAACGTCGTCGATGTGTCTAAGGACGAAAAGAGTTAGCAGTGGCCTTGAAATCATGTCTAGAATGAGCAAATACCTATTTAGTTGCAACAATGTGACCTATTATAGCCATTAGGAATTGACCTATTGAGAATGCCAAAAGCTGAACACTCACCATGTGTTCATTGCAAATGGGACACGACAGTTGTGAGCTCGCCGCTGCAGTTGCCGATCTGGATATCGAAGATTCTCCATTTTCTAGGGATATCCTTGATACCAAATCTTGATTATCGGAGGATATTTGCGAGGCAGACACTTGTGAATTCAAGGAGGCACTGCTGGCTGAAGGAGAATGAACTTTCGATGGATGGGCGGCGATCGAGGGCGGAAGGGAAGGGTTTAGTGATCTCCCGGTACCAAGGATTCTGCCTCCTCCCAAAGTCCTTTTTGACATGCTGGGAGTTGGATATATCGTATCGAGAGCGTCCAAACTGCGGGTTCGTTTGTAATCGAGGAGGCTGGCGTTGGCGAATGATTGCGGCAAGGCGATAGTCGCCACCTACCGGCAACTGCTCGATTCACCAATGCGAGGTGATAGCCGTGCCCATTTTCTTTCTTTCGTATAAGGAGAGTGATGAACAAGATGCTCGGGTATGGTCAAAGGGCCAGTGATGAAGACTGTCGCGATGGTTATGTCACCTTTGTCCGATGCCACTCTCGAGTCGAAACGGGACAAGCCGCCTGGAGTAAACTGCCGAGCACGGTTCAACGTTGCATTGCTGTATCGAAATCGCGATCCGCAGAGCGAGAAGTACAAGCTAATATTGGGAGAATTTACACTTAATGGTATTGAAATCAGTTGAATGTCCAAGTTAGTAATTTTGAGAGATCGTGAAGATGGAAATACGGGCAACACAGAGCAAACCTACAGATTAGACTCGAGCTCCCCCAGACCAGCCGCCTGAACTTAAGGGCCCAAGCCCCCGTGTGCGCCCAGGCCTCCAGGGGCTCCCCACCTAGACTCTAGGCGCTTTCCAAGGAGTTCACGCCCGGAAGCCAGGGCGCCAGACGAACCGGTGGTGGGGCCCGCAATGCGACGATCTCATTGGCTTTCGGGCAAATAAGGCTCCTCGGGAAATCATTACGCCGAGAACTCCAGCTCACTGCCGCATTACATAAGCACACAGGGGCCACCACGTCCTTTTTCCCGGAAGTCGAAGCTGTCAAGTTGAATGCCTTGCGAGACCGAAGCTGAATTTGTGGACAGCCTAGCACTTTGCTGGATTTTGGCTTATTGACGATTTTCCCCTTTACTCTGTCCCCGTAGCCTACATTCCCGTTCTAGATGGTTGATCTTCTTCATCCTTCTCTCCTAGCCGATCATTGAAGCCACTGTCAATATGTAAGAGCTTGACCACCATGTCTCTACTCTCACGGGTGTCATGCTAACCAAAATCTCAGGACACGGCTGATAGACCACGATCAAATACGCTCCGCCGCGCTCCGTAACCCTCTTCCGACTCAGCTACACGCCTATGTCTGGCCGTTCTTGATCCTATGGCCTGCCTTCCTTGCCTTTTATCTCTCCCCGACGCGATACGATAAATACATTCAAGGTTCGGAATGGACATTCGTCTGGACTGGTGTTATTCTTACAGCCCAAGCGCTCTTATGGCTGATGACAAAGTGGAACGTCAATATCGCTGCGCTGTTCACTACAAGTAGCGCGAAATCGGTCGACAGCGCCCAACTCATCAAGGTCCTGCCGGTAGCGAACGCAGGGTCCGCTGAGATCTGTCCCTTAATTCGAGAAAACTCTAATGGAAAGTCTGAGATTTCCTTCCTCTTCCAAAAAAGGCGGTTTTTGTATTCACCAGAAAAGAAGTGTTTCGGTCCCCTTTCGTACGCCCTCGATGTCCAGCCGAAACCGTACTTGCGGGAATTTCAGAACAGCCGTGGGATCGCATCTTCAGCTGAGATTGAGCATACTTCTAATCATTATGGCGAAAACACGTTTGATATTCCTGTCCCGACCTTTGTCGAGCTGTTCAAAGAACACGCCGTTGCACCGTTTTTTGTTTTCCAGGTATTCTGCGTTGGACTGTGGCTCTTGGATGAGTACTGGTACTATTCTCTGTTCACGCTTCTTATGCTAGTCGCCTTTGAAAGCACAGTTGTGTGGCAACGCCAAAGAACGATGAGTGAGTTTCGCAGCATGGGTATAAAGCCATATGACGTGTGGGTTTACCGCGAGAACCAATGGGTCGAGACCAGCAGCGACAAATTACTTCCGGGTGATTTATTGTCAGTCAATCGTACCAAGGAGGATAGCGGGGTATCTTGCGACATCTTATTGATCCGCGGAAGTGCAATCGTCAACGAAGCTATGCTTTCCGGCGAGAGCACTCCCTTATTGAAGGATTCTATTCAGCTTCGTCCCAGCGATGAACGCATTGATCCTGACGGCCTCGATAAAAATTCTTTTCTTTATGGAGGTACGAAAGTGTTGCAAATCAATCCCTCCACTGCACCCAACGACGAGGCCAACAATGTCAAATCCAAAGTCCCACCCCCTCCAGATAATGGAGCCCTTGGAGTCGTGATCAGAACAGGCTTTGAAACTAGTCAAGGAAGCCTAGTACGTACCATGATATATTCCACCGAGCCTGTCTCAGCAAACAATGTGGAGGCATTGCTTTTCATTCTTTTCCTTCTCATGTTCGCCATCGCAGCATCTTGGTATGTCTGGCAGGAAGGTGTCGCCAAAGACCGGAAACGTTCAAAGCTGTTGCTTGATTGTGTTTTGATCATTACAAGTGTCGTCCCGCCAGAACTGCCCATGGAACTTAGCTTGGCAGTCAATACCAGTCTTGCTGCATTGAGTAAATTAGCTATCTTCTGCACCGAACCTTTCAGAATTCCTTATGCCGGACGAGTTGATATCGCTTGCTTTGACAAGACCGGAACACTGACCGGCGAAGACCTTCTAGTAGACGGTATCGCTGGCCTCACTCTGGGTAAACAAGGCGCAGCAGTCTCCCCAGACGGAGCACATACCCAAATTACTAAAGTCGAAAATGTGAACGAGGAGACCACACTTGTACTTGCTACCGCCCACGCGCTTGTCAAACTGGATGAAGGTGAAATCGTTGGTGATCCTATGGAAAAGGCAACCCTTACTTCTCTTGGCTGGGTACTTGGCCAAAATGATACTCTAACTAGCAAGCCCGGCGCTCCTGGTAGAAATGGCGCACACTCCCTGGAATCCGTTCATATTAGACGACGATTCCAGTTCTCCTCCGCGCTGAAGCGGCAAAGTGCCGTCGCTACGGTGACCAGTGTGGACAGGAGAACATCTAAGCGGGTAAAAGGAACATTTGTTGGTGTCAAAGGGGCCCCTGAAACAATAAGCACTATGCTCGTTTCGGTCCCGCCCCTTTATGAAGAAACCTTCAAGTATTTTACCCGCAATGGTGCAAGAGTTCTCGCCCTAGGCTACAAGTATTTGAACACCGAAGCCGAGCTGAGCTCGTCAAAAATTAACAACTTGAAAAGGGAGGAGGTAGAAGCTGGTTTGCACTTTGCTGGATTCCTCGTTCTTCAGTGCCCCCTGAAAGAGGATGCGGTTAAAGCACTCCGGATGCTTAATGAAAGCAGTCATAGAGTGGTCATGATCACAGGAGACAATCCCCTGACTGCGGTTCACGTTGCGAGGAAGGTCGAAATTGTTGATCGAGATACTCTTATCCTGGATGCTCCAGAACATGATACGTCGGGTTCAAGGCTTGTATGGCGCAGTATCGATGACAAGTTCAGCATTGACGTGGACCCTACTAAGCCATTGGATGAAACCATTCTTCAGACAAAAGATCTTTGCGTAACTGGCTATGCATTGGAAAAATTCCGTGGCCAAAAAGCTCTTCGCGATATCCTTCGTCATGCTTGGGTTTATGCTCGTGTATCTCCAAAACAAAAGGAGGACATTTTGCTCGGCATGAAAGACGCAGGCTATACAACATTGATGTGTGGTGATGGTACCAATGACGTCGGTGCTTTAAAACAGGCCCATATTGGAGTTGCACTTCTGAATGGAACTCCTGAAGATCTCAACAAAATAGCTGAACATTTCAGAATGACGAAGATGAAGGAGCTATATGAGAAACAAGTATCTCTTATGCAAAGATTCAACCAACCAGCACCTCCAGTACCTCTTCATATCGCTCATCTCTTCCCAGCCGGCCCCAACAATCCGCATTATGAGACAGCTATGCTCCGTGAAGCCGAGAAAAAGGGTCCAGCGGCCGTCGCCGCTTTTCGCGAGGCTAACGATATTCCAACTCTTGTTTCACCAGGTGCTCAAGCGCTCCAGCATGGTAACGACAATCTTACGGTCCAACAGCGACGAGAGCAGCAAGCAAAGAATGCTGCTGCTGGCCTTGCAGATAAGCTGACAGCAACAATGATGGAGCAAGAAATGGAGGACGAACCACCAACCCTCAAATTAGGCGACGCTTCGGTAGCTGCTCCATTTACCAGCAAACTTGCCAATGTCATTGCTATTCCCAATATCATTCGCCAAGGCCGTTGCACTCTTGTTGCCACTATCCAAATGTATAAAATTTTGGCATTGAATTGTCTTATTAGCGCTTACAGCTTGAGTGTCATATATCTGGACGGGATCAAATTTGGAGATGGTCAAGTCACGATTAGCGGTATGCTAATGAGCGTCTGTTTCCTCTCCATCTCTCGTGCAAAGGTATGTCTCCTTTCCCTTAAAGTTTCTTACTTCATGTTAACCGGGAGCCCATAGCCTGTCGAGGGTCTATCAAAAGAGCGCCCACAACCAAATATTTTCAACATTTACATCGTTGGTTCCGTGTTGGGTCAATTTGCCATTCATGTAGCTACGCTGATCTACCTTTCGCAATATGTCTATTCGATAGAACCGTATGTCTCACTACCTTTACCCACATCCCCGGCCACCTACTAATTCTCTTCGAATCTAGGCGCAAGGAGACTATTGATCTTGATAAGGAGTTTGAGCCATCCCTACTCAACTCTGCAGTCTATCTTCTTCAACTTATTCAGCAAATCTCTACCTTTTCCATTAATTATCAAGGTCGACCGTTCCGTGAATCTATTCGGGAAAATCGCGGCATGTATTGGGGCCTACTACTTACATCTCTTGTGACCGTTTCATGCGCCACCGAGTTCATTCCTGAACTCAACCAGAAAATGCGACTCGTGCCGTTCTCCACCCAATTCAAATTTGTTTTAACATCCCTGATGCTTGTGGATTATGCCGGGTGCTGGTTGGTGGAAAAGGGCTTGAAACATTTTTTCAGTGATTACAAGCCAAAAGACATCGCCATCCGGCGGCCAGAGCAAACCGCTAGAGAGGAGGCGAGAAGGCTTAGAGAACAGGAGGAACAGGAACGGGAAAAGGAGGCGAAACGGAAGGTATAGATTATGATAGATTAGGGCAGAAGCAACAGGATCTTGCCCGATTCCTCATTTATTACTCGATGTGTTCCATATGACATGCATAGATTTCCATTGTTAGGGTAACAAATAACTACATACATTAATCAAAGCGGAGCTCCGATTAGTTCCGCACACATAGATAGAGTCATCACCAGACTGTTATTTATCAAGGAGTCTCCCATACATTAGCTCCGGACGCGAGGAGGCATTTTCAGTTTCACTGCAAGGCTTAGAGGTAGCAACCCTCGGCCTCCGAAGAGTTGGGCGCCGGCCTAGAATCCTTGCCATTTTACAAGGCATCCAGTACTCAGATAAACCGGTTGCACTGAAAAGAACCAAGGCTTTGCGCAACCGGGCGTCTGGAATGTTACACTGCACCCAAAGACGGTGGTCTTACAGCTCAACCGCACTACCAGCGGACCGATCAATACCGGAACAAATCGGAGCTTAGACGTGCTGCTTCAAGGGAGTTTCAGCGCTCTTGTCATAAGCAGGTGGAAATACGATAGTAGTTCGATTCGTATATGCAGCTTTGTCGCGAGAAGACGTCTCATGGTCTAGTTATGCGCGCATTTATTTGCCATGTATGATTTTTCCAATTGCAATTTAAGGCAACTCCTCGAAGAACATTTTAGAATGAGACAGTAATAATCAGTTGGATCGGATCATACTCCGCCGGAGTCTTTTAGACCGCTATTTATTCAGGAATCAGGAAACTATCGTCGATCAACCGTGTCTAGCCCCTACCCAGCGGTTTACTTGCTTATGTCCATATCTAGCACTAGCCTGGAATCAGGATTTTCCCGAACTATCCTTGAGTGTAACGATACGATTGAGGACAATCGCATCAGGTTTGGAGTCTTTGTCAACACAGAAGTAGCCCATTCTCATGCCCTGGAATCGGATACTATAGGGTTCTAATGTAGTAGCGTTTTCGCTCTCCTTTGCCGTAGACTCACCCTCCCCTTTCCCAGATTCCTTGTTTTTCTCTTTTGGCCACGGGGCAGTACGACAAATTTCATCGAAGCCGATTTCGACGAGGGCGTTGGGAAATATTTCCTCGGAGTCAGGATTGATATCCGCGAGGAAGCCATCTGGGTGAGCTGTCGGGTCTTCGGATTTGAAAAGCTGATTGAAGGCACGAACCTCCGCGCTCTTGGGGCTGCTGTGTTTGGGGGACTCGCCTACCCAGTGAATATAACTGAGCGATAATGGTCAGCATATTTCATATCGCCCAATTACCAAGCATTGAAGTCTTACGTCTTTGCCTTTTTTGCGGGTGACCCTTCCTTTGGCGTCTCATAAGCTGCGTGCACACAAATGACTGCCCCGCTTTCTGGATCCTTGTCAAATGAGGTGGCGGTGATCGGATAGGGAGCCTTCATGAGGCCAACAGTCTTTCCCGGGGCCAGACGGAAATAATCTGGTGAGTCCACTTCACGGAAATCTGATCTCTCGATGTAAACCACTTTTGTAAAGGGAACCTTACGAGACTGTATTTTTATAGGTCAGTTTCTCGCTATTCTTCTCCTGGATTGATCAAGTCAAGTACATACCCCGAAAGAAGGATCTTTTGAGTACGGTATCTCGACCATTTCCACAAAGTCATCCGGTAGGTCATCAATGATAACTTTGAGGGGTTCGAGTACCACCATTAACCGCGGAACCGTAGTTTCCAGGTATTGACGAACGGTTTGTTCAAGTTTAACAACCTGGACATTAGTTTTGGCCTTCGTTACACCAAGTTGATTTACAAAAGAGAGAATAGCACCGGGTGGAAAGCCGCGCCTCCGTAGAGCGATAAGGGTAAATAAACGAGGATCATCCCAGTCTCGAACATATTGCTTTTTGACCAGTTCGATGATCTTTCGTTTGGAGAGTACAGTGCCAGTTATGTTCAGCCGACCATATCTATAGAAAATTAGCAAACACGTCTTTGTTAGATATAGGGTTGGGGTTATCGTACTCTCTCTGCATGGGCTTATACACCTCCAACTTATCGCACAACCATTCATAAGACTCACGAGAAAGCTCAAATTCCATAGTGCACAGAGAGTGAGTAATATCTTCTATGCTGTCACACAGTGGATGGGCAAAATCATAGGTAGGATAGACCTTCCAATCGCTTCCAGTCCGAAAATGCGCCTTGTGCTCCTGATCAAGTATTCTCCATGCAAAGAGGTCCCACATCTGTGGATTTGGGTTCTTTAAATCTTGCTTCATCCGCAAAGCTGCTTCTCCAGGTTTATATTTGCCGTCTCTCATAGCTCGGAACTCGCTTAACGATTCCTCAATCGGACGAGAACGGTGGTTACAGGCAAACCGCTCGCCTCCGGTGCCCTCCCCACGTTGGGTTTTGATTTCCGCTTCTGTAGACCTATATTAGTCGCAGCTTTGAAGCGAGTAAAAGCGAAAAGAAACAAGTAGAGCATACTAGTACAATGACAAACGTATGCGCCATCCCGGCGTATCAGGTCCTCAGCAAGTTGATAAAGTTTCTCAAAGTTATCACTAGCAGCGGTTACGCGAATGGGTTTAAAGCCAAGCCAACGTATTATATCCTCAATAGCGGTGTAGTATTTCTCCTCTTCTCCTTCAGGGTTGGTATCATCGAATCGTAAGATGCAGGTACCGCCGTGGTGTCTCGCAAAGCCAAAATTGACCGCGATAGCTTTACTGTGGCCGATATGCAGGTAGCCGTTTGGTTCTGGAGGGAATCGAGTATGGATCTGAGGGTGTTTATCCGATTTGGGCCTTTCCTGGTACACATCAGCGAGGAAGCCGACTTTGAACATGAACTCAGGATCTTGGGTGATGTCTGCTCCAGAGGATCCGCCGGCCGGTTTCTTGGGAGGTTTATTGGTGTTTTTTGTGCCATTATCCTTTGGCTGCTTTGCCGGCTTCTTTTTCTGCGGTTTCGGATCCTTTGGCCGTTCAGGCAGTTCGGTGGTGCCCGAGGGGGTGGCCATATTGGAGAGGCAATTGAACGGAATCCGCAAGACTAACTGATTCTTTCTCTTGGGGGTGTACTGCTGTTATCCAGTATTGAGGTATGAGCTTATATAGCGAGCACAAGCTGGAATTAGAAGCTCAGGGGATGAGATTCAAATGGTGACTCACTGTTTGAAATCAAAATGGTTTGATATACAAAACTTGGCGGGGTTTGGGCCTTATGGCTGACTCATCCAATGCTTCTCAAAAGGGCTTAGCGTGATAACTAGCCCCTCTCCAGCTTATCGACCACCCGATTCTTCAAGTTTTCTGCGTCACTCGAAAAAGCCCAAAAGAACTCGAGCTCTTAGCTATCTACTGCCTGTAGATTTTACCGCCCGAAAATTGTCGTATAATATTACATTTTTTTTCAATGCTCCGATACCCATAGTCTATCTTCAACCCACCAATTTTCCCTTTTACAGACTATTCATCATATGAAATGTTGATTTTTTTCTGACATTCGGTATCTGCTTTCGAGATCTGAACAAGTACCAGTTACATGGGTCAGCTGTCAAAAAATATCATTTCATACCCCGAGTACTCTGTAATTCTTCAAGTCATCATAGTTCTTCAATTAGCACTTAAGCAATGCTGACTTTGCCCAGCGGAAGAATTTTTTCCAACCTTGGCCCTGAACACTGCATGTCCTTAAGAAAAACCTCTCCGAAAAGTGCATAGAATATCAACTTCCTTTCGTATCGCATAGCTGATAGTACCTAATCCTTGGGATTGGGCCCATTTCCTTCTACGGCGCCAGTGAGATAGATTTACAATATCCGCCAGAAGTATTGCATTTTCCTTGCTACTTCATTGCATGGATACCTACAGTATGTATGCAATATACTATGTTACCGTAAATGGCGGAGTCTTTAACCACCCAAATAAAATCATGGTATCAGTGCGCAAGAAAAGTCGATGTGTGATAGTGGCCTGAGAGGGAGTCTGGCCGAGTTATTTGAAGAGAGTGTGGCTGTTGAGGAATTCGAGGCTTCGGCGCACGATCCATTTTCTCCATTACTCATCATACTGGTCTAGGCGTTGCACCGTTTGAGAGCACGACCCGATTCAAGGCGACCAGACTGGATGCTGTATCGCACTGAGCGAATCTGCGCCAATAGATGCCATCGTCTAGATACACATGCCCCTCCACCCGGCTAGGAATACGTCTTCCTTCTAGAAAACGATGCTAGCATGGAAGCGGAGAGAAAGGCTTTCCAAAAGAATACCAAGAACACGCGCGGGGCTGTGGGCATGACAGTTCACACGGCCAAAAATTTCAACGCTATACTCCATGTAGACGGTAATACGATCAGCAACAAGGACCAGCATCACCTGCAATCCAAAGCTTCGAGTTTAGTTTTTCGCCTGCAGCAGAGTGTAACATAACCAAGCACGCAATATCTGACCAATCAGTTCAAAATTACAAGTATGGATTCAACCTACGATCGGGAAAGTTGCACTATCCCCAGATCCCAAGCACACTGTCGTTCGACATGCCGTTCCCGATCCGGCCAAGCGGCTCAGGTAAGGTTCCCATTGCGCCAAGGCCGAAAGAGGGGTTGGAGCGCCTTGGCACCGAGCAGAGCCGCCCAGACCGGCACGTGAGGGCCAGTTGAACCTTATTACTCACCCGCCAAGTGCGTGCGGCTCTGGCGACTTTTTCGCTGAGCCGCAACTTCTCAATGAATTTTCGCGATTGAGCTCGAGACAGCTGACATCACTCGAATCCTCCTTCTTGCCGCCAGGCACCCATGCGTATCGCCATTTGCCCCTTGTCTGGCTGGTGACGAGTCCCCATTCGTCTTCGTTTCTTGAGCGCCTCCGACCATAGTTACATCACGACCCACCCTTGCTTTGGTTGGTGTAAGTTTCGAGGCGCTATGCCAGGAACAAACCACCTGGTGGTGTCCGTACCTATGATAAATCATACTCGCTGCTATTAACAGTCTTGTTGTCATGTAAGCATGCATGCAAGTATGCATACAGTACATACACGGTTACGTCTTGAGGTCATGAGGCACCGGGCGGGGATCTGCACAGCCTCTCCATCACTAGACAGGCGGACTCGGCCAAGCTTGCCTCCGAGATACTCTCTGGCGAGCTTCAAAAGAAATACTCCGCAGTTCCGCCCGTAGGTATGTATGTGTGGAGAAAATTGTGTGAGAGGGTCTGGTAATGTCATGAGTTTTGAGGGTGCGGTTTTATCTAACTTCTCAACTCAGGTCTTCTGTCATGATGCCTTTCGCAGCTTGGACATAATATCTTCACTCGAGCCGCAAGAAAGGATCATGTTCAGCGATCATTGGATATTATTGCAGATGGTAGCCTTGTCACTACTACGTTAATTGTTCATATGCAGGTCATCTTATCCTTGTAACTAATTAAACTCGATTTCGGGGTTCTGTGGACCCCAGTGGATTTCTTGTGCCTAGGTAGGTAGTTAAGTTAGTAGTAATTATTATCTAACTAACCAGTTACCTCTACGGAGTACGGAGTACTTGAATTTCATTATTTACTCCGTAACGCCCCCTAAATATGGCGAAAGGGAATGGATCCGCTTCCCAGCCCCTAACTACGGAGGCTTAAAAGTGGAAAGATTTTCAGCCTCATCGGGTCATCGCATCCCTTAAGGATTCAAACAATGGATTGTTTCACGTCTCAAGGAGCCTCATGATCTGTGACCAGCGGCTATAAGTATCTGAAGGGTTCCGTTTGCTTCTTGCGTTTGCAACTCGAGATACGGAAGCCACAGCCGCGCAATGCAAGCAGATGATTGTTGGCCTTGAAGACCTGTCTTTTCCTTGAATTACTATTCCTCTTACCTTGATCTACCGTGGTGTCCCTTTCCCTTCTATGACGATGATGTGTTGTTGTTGCTATCGAGCTTGCGCTTTTCCTAGTCTACACGCACCTTCTCCACCTCAAGGATTCGCTAATTGCAAACACATTCCCATTGCTTCTCAGCGTTGAGTGTGTCGCGGGTCTGTTTCTTTGTCTACATTTTTCTTCTTCTCACGGTCATGACTCGAAAATTCGGCTACATCCCTTACGATGTATGGCATGAGATTGCGACATATCTCGGGCCTGAAGATTACATCAATCTCAGTCTCGTAAATCGGGGCATGTACGACATGCTGAAGGATGATTATACGGCCCGAAAATCTGCCCAGGTACGCCCCAGGTACGGCTGTGATGTTATGAAACACACGGCGCCTTGCGCCCTGCCTATTGAATGACTTCCCCTTTATTATCTGCAACCGCGAGGCATAGGACATTGTCATTAACGTATTTTCTAGAAGTTCATGTTTCACGCCGCAGAGTGCAGACTAGCAGCAACTCAGCAAATTAGCTACCGCCAAGCTATCAGACGCGCCTTTGATGTTCGAGAGGCTGTGGCCACCGCTCAGCCTTACTCCGTAGGCGTTGTCGGCTACGCGGACAATTTCCAGTTCAGGCAAGGCGTGCTATGCTACGTGGACGTTGAATCGATTAGAGTTTTGAATGTTCGTGAGGCGGAGGACACTGAACAGGTGATCGATATGAGATCGGCATTTTCTGAAGCTGTTAGAGCCCTAGACCATGGGGATTGTCTTCAGACAACCCTTCTGCATTATTCAGATGGTATCGTGACTTGCTTGTGCGAGCAATCCGGAAGGTCATGGCTGATTGCATTTGATATTGGTTTGAAGTCCTCGGTCCGTGTGGCAATGGTGCGACGTTTAAGGTCCACACGGAGATTGTTTGTTCGCAACAATGCTTCTTACCTCTATTATGGGACCCGTTCGGGGGCTGTGCGTGATTCCGAATCTGAGCATCTCGAGTGGCTGATCAACGGGGTGTATTTACTTGAGGATCGAAACGTCACCAAAACGCCAGTTCAGCTGAAGAATGTTGCTGGGTCCGAGATCGGATTATCAGTTTGCTTTGAAATACGAGATGATTTCCTTTATGTTGTCTCCAATCAAACCGCCCACGACGAAGAAGAGATAGATTGGACCTCTTTCTATGTCTGTGTGAGGATTCCGCTTTCGCAGCCAAAGAAACCAATGTGGCAACGATACTGGAGAAGGCAACATCAGGAAGGCCCTCTGAATGATTCTTGGACTACTCTATCTCTTCAAACCGACGAAGAGACCGGAAATCTGAATATTATTGAGTGTCGAAGAGAGTGGCGCGACGGTGGTAGCGAAAATTACCGGACGTATTACATGCAGCCGATTGATCGACCTTATGCCGGATCCGAATGGGATGCTGAAAGGCTGGACCCGGCCACGATGAACTCCCCTTTTGCTGCAGATGACCCGCCTAGCCCCGGATTTCCTCGGTATAGGCCCGTTAGGCGACTTCCAAGCAATGATCCCCTGACCCTGACCTTGACTGAATGCAGCAAGCCAAACTACGTTCCTCCACGGAAACGTGTACGACGTCAATATCACGACGAGTATACATCAGAGGAGAGAGATTCTACCCATCGGAAAGATTTTCCCTTATCAAAGACCAAATTTTGTGCCTATAATTATCCTGCATCGTCTTTTATCGACCTTGTGAATGACCCGGTTGCTTCTGGGTCTTTTGCGGCACCCGCGGCAGACCGCTTGAGGTTTCGAATCGGCTCTCGCAAACGAAAATGTCCCATGGACGAACATGGCGAGGAAGTCGAAAGCGGATTGTTATACCCTCCTAGAAATTACCATGAGGATGGCTCCGTCATGGAGTATTCGGAAGAACGGTTTGAATCTCGCGGCATAAAGCTGTGGCCTCCTGATGATGCTCCGGAGGAACTGTTTAAGATACTTTGCCCTGGCTCCGCATCAGGGGAAATCACAGCAGTGGCTGACGAACGGATGATTGTCTATTTGACAAAAGGCTCGTCTACGAAAGATCCTAGGCAAATGATTATCCTAGTCAACTTCGACCCGACAATCAGATTTAGAGGCCTCAAGCCACTAATCAGCCACGCGGAAATCCGCAGGTCATCAGGCCGGGAGGACCGAAGCTCGCAGTCAGACGAAGAAGCGGTGTCGATACCCCGTTCTTCACTGCCACCCCTCTCAAAGGCAATGTCCTACTCTACAGCTTCACGACCATACTCAGACGAGCAGTTCCGGCCAGCGGGAATTACATTACCCGGTATAGAACAGGAGCCGGCCGGAACACCGAAATGGTACACCAAGGAAAAGGCCATGCACCTTGATATGACAGGGTATTGGCTTCGATGACAGGTGCAGGTCGAGCGGAAGACATGGGCTATATCATTTTGATAATAAGTCTGTCCAAGAAGTAAATAAAATATTCTTAATACGAAGCAATGTAGAATATCGCAAACAGTGATCCCCAACGATCCCTTATATTAATCTCACCGCTTCTCCCCGACTGCACAACAAAAACGTAGCAGCCTCGCTGCAAGCACGTGACTTTCCCGCAATGACTCATACTCATCCATATTGATCTTTTCCTTATCAAAAGCGCTCGTTCGAGATAGTACATGTGAGAATCGTTGCTTTCTTTGAGGTCCATGTGAATCATCTCAATTGGTCTAGTATATCATCCGCTATATCCTCAATGGCTCCCACGACTCTTCAGCTCCGTGCGGAGGAAAAGATCCTTGAGCACCGGTAGGCCATCAACTACCCCTCCTGCATGAGACCCTGGCTGAACAAATCTCTGTAACAATTATTAATGGTGGGCTCATTATAGCTCGGCTCTCACTCCGTCCACTGCCCGTGCTCTCCTTGACGCTGGCTACATTGTCAAAGTGGAACGTTCCTCCACTTCCCCTCTCCGCAAGCGAATCTTCGCTGATGAGGAATTCGAAAAAATCGGCGCGGAGCTCGTTCCCGAAGGCAGCTGGGTGGATGCGCCCAATGACACGATTGTGGTTGGACTGAAGGAGCTCGACGACACCAAGGATTTTCCTCTGGTACATAGTCATGTTACCTTTGCCCATTGCTATAAGAACCAAGGGGGCTGGGAAAAGGCTTTGGGTAGATGGAGCCGTGGTGGTGGTATCTTGTATGACTTGGAATTTCTACAGGTTCGATATTTCTCCGCATTCTCATCCGGCTATTCGAGTGAAATATTGACTCTCTTCGTAGGATGATTCTGGCCGAAGAGTAGCTGCATTCGGTTACCATGCGGGCTTCGCTGGTGCGGCGCTATCGTTAAAGACTTGGGCTTGGCAGCAGGAACATCCTGACGGCTCTCCTCTTCCTGGCGTTGACGCCTTCACTGATGGAAAGGGCTACTATGCCAATGAAGAGGAGATGCTAAAGCAGATTCGGGAAGACCTTGAGCGGGCCGCAAAGATTGCCGGTCGTAAACCACGCATTCTGATAATTGGCGCTTTAGGCCGCTGCGGAAGGCAAGTGCAAATCCTCGGATTTTGTTGAGGTATAACAGTCTAACACAATTGACAGGGGTGCCGTTGATGCTTGTGTCAAAGCAGGCTGTGAAGACATCCTAAGATGGGACATGGCAGAAACGGCCAAGGGTGGCCCTTTCACCGAAATCGTCGAATCAGACATGTACGTGAACTTCGGAAGGGCAAATCGCGGAAACATACTGACTATCGGGATAGTTTCATAAATTGCATCTATCTTACTTCCAAAATCCCACCCTTCGTCGATGCTCAGAGCTTGTTGAGCCCAAATCGCAAACTTTCTGTTATTTGCGATGTGGTGTGTATCCTCTTTTCTTTTTCTAGAATGAGGAATTGCTGATCAGTCAACAGAGCTGTGATACGACCAACCCAAATAACCCGATTGTGAGTTTCTTTCCCCCTTTTTCCTTGAATGCCGTGTTCTTGAAATCAGTTTTAATACTAACTCTTCATCTACTAGCCCGTCTACAATGTCAACAGTGTATGTAGACTAACACGATGGCCCTTTTAAAGTCATCCAAACTAATATTATACAGACATTCGACAAGCCTACTCTCCAACTTCAATACACCAACCCTCCCTTAGACGTGATTTGTAAGCTCATCCTTCCTCATTTTTCCACTTGATATTCCTGGACAGTGGGGTAATTGGTGCTAATTTTAAAAAGCCATCGACCACCTCCCAAGCCTCTTACCTTTGGAAGCTTCAGAAGCATTTTCAAGCGATCTTCTACCAACGATGCTTGAGATAAAAAATCGAGATACTCATTCTGTCTGGAAGCGGGCTGAGGCTTTGTATCACGAGAAGGTTCGATCTTTGCCTGCTGACTCCTGACATGTGCAAGTTTAGAGTTGTCTATGTCTAGTCATCCTCACTTTCGGGTCGATAAAATAATCTCTTTTCCTTTTACAATATTCAAAAATAGACTGCTAGAATGAGATTAATTTTCGGGCCAACACTCTTGTGTTGCTAACGATCCATTCAGTGTGAAAATAAATGGGCTGGCGATATGTGACTCATAAATTCATAAAAGCTCTTCAACCCTTTGTTACTCCGTACCCAAAACCCTCACAATGATTCCCAGATATTAATTGGAAGAATGGAAAGAGTGAATTCAGCTATGGACAGCTAAGAGACAAATACAGGGTCAAGTGTTTGACTGTGAAAAACCATCCTTATCTTGGTTCACTGCCTAGCCTCTGGCACCTTAATCTTCTGCAATTATTTAGCTGGATTATCTTATGAAATCTAATTATATAAACTATTTCTAAAAGAATTAAGTAGCTGATAAGCCCCCCTTATGCTGATGGATCAAAAGCACTGCTTCCTGATTTTCTATGTGGGCCATGAGTATGTGGTAGAAGTAGAATAGGGGTTCTCAGTCTGCAACCTATACATATCTCTAGAACATCTTACAAAAAACAAGATCCATCTGAAACCAAGAAGTAGTCCAAAGTAGGTAGTACCAGGCCTTGGAAGGGGTTATAAACAAGATCAGGTGGAAGAATTCGGGCAGAGGCACTGCCAATAAACCTTCCAAATTTAGGGGAAACCGATGGCGTAAGAGACACATGAATTGATAAGTAAGCAGATAGGATATATATGATCGGCCCCGGAAAGGCTTAGAGTGCATGCGACGCTCGAGCAATGCAATAAGGAAGCCTGGCGGTGATGCCACCAAAATCGACAACAAAAGGCGAGAGGCACATTTCTAATTAAGCTTGACATAATTTCCTGTGAAAGTCAGCATGATCCTTCCTTTGTTCACTTTTGGCACACAAGGCAATGGGTACGTACCCGGAAATTGTCCTGTTTTTCCATTTACTTTTCCCGTCCACCACTCATTTTCATTATTCGTCCTTGAGACGATCTCAATAACGTCACCTGTGGTGAAGCTCAAGTCACCCACAGCCTGTGCCTCGTAATCGTAGAGTGCCGTGACGGTCTCTATCTGAGTACCAGCCAACTTAGTCGGCTTCGGTTTAGGGGGTGGAGGGGCAGGTTTGGCTTTGGCAGCAGCTGCAAGAGACCCATTTGCGGGAGCACCGATCAACGGAGAGGCGGAATGGGCGGAGTACGGCGGAGGAGGGTTTTCAGAAGAGTTTTGTGTACGCCGGGAAGCATAGGCCTTCGCCTCAGCAGATTTTGGAACAAATTTGCTTCCAGCACGCCGGCTACCTGTCGTCTTGAAATGGACGATCGATAATTGTTCCGTTCTTTCCTTAGCATCTCCTCGCTTTCTTTCGTAAGCTTCCTCAACCTCCGAGGTCAGATCGAAGTAGCCGATGTTCAGTCCTTGCATCTTTTCGTGAAGTGTATAAAAGACATTGAGCTGCATATAGTAGAAGGATTGAAACAAAGGTTTGATAAATTCTGCTTCCAGGTTGAAAAGCTTGGGTAATTCATCTTTTAAGAGGTCGTTATAGTAATTGAACTCCTGAGTGGCCTGCTCCACGTCATTCTCCGCTCGAAAAACCGCCTTTTCGTCCTTGAGCGATTTATCCTTCTTGTCTTGCAGCTTCTTTAGCGACGCGCGATGGCGATCATAATCCAGCTGCTTATGTTGCCGCTTCACTAGGACTTTTCGAATGACCTTGACAATTTCCAAAAGTTGGTCTGCAGGGCTGATGATTCGCGACTCAATTAACTCTAGTTCCGGTTGAAGGGTTGTCAATAAATCCCGTACAATCGACTCGTACTCCTCGCAGGCCTGAATGCCCTCGGGGTTACCTTCCGGGACTGCGGAAGAGGGATCGGAGGCTCGTCCTGAAATCGGTTTATATAGTTCGGCGATGGCTTGGGAAAATTCGATCTGGTGATTTAACATGCCTACAAAATCGCAAACGCTCGCGTTAGCTAATCCTCTGTTTTAAAAACGAATAGCAAACCCGGGAAGGCTAGAAGATACCAGTGATGGCATCAAAGTACTTCTTCGACTCATCATGCAGTTTCTTGGTTTCTTTTTCGAGTTCCTGAAACCTTCGCTCCGCATCAATGTAAACCGGATCCTTGGTATTCTCGCCCAAATTGAATTTGGCCCTGAATGTCTGAGGAGCTCGCGCAAAGCCCTTTTGAATACCTTTCAAACTCATCTCAGTAGCTCTTCGGTGTGCTTGAAGTTTTACGCTGCTCCTAGAAATTAGATATTGCTCTCTTTTTAGGTGGCCGATGTAGAGGGTGGTTGGAAAGCCGCGTAAGTGTGCGTAATAAGGCCGGTAACGCGGGGGAGCGCAAACTGCTTCGCCACCGCATCCATTGATTAGCAGGCTGTGTATTAACTGCCATCGAGGGAGTCAAGCTTACCTTGCAAACGGTATGTCAAAGACACAGAGTGTATAGCCAAAAAGTACGGTCGCTGCAGGGTAGGATAGGTGGGATTTCTGAGCTGCGAAGCAAGTGAATAGGGCCACACAGCTGGGAGCGGTGGATGTTTCCCTGGGATTCCTTGGAGTTTCCGGAGCAAACAGAATGCTTATGTAAGGCCACAGGGTTGGCGCTCGTCATAGAGAGTGGCTGAGTGCCAAGGACCTCGGGGGGCAGGGCGTGGCCTGATTGGGCATAGTGTCGGCACTGCCTGCTGCTGAATAAGCCACAGTATGCCGACTACGTGGCGGTGCAGTGATGTCACCAGTCTCGTGACTCAGCCCTGAAAAGCTTGGCACATTTATTGTGTTTGTTTCAAAAACACGGCCGAAAAGGGAAATCCAGGATCGAGGACAGATCAAGTCGATCACTATACATACATTTTATTATACTATACACCAGCCACTTCGTATGTAGCTGCATCATGAATGATCCTGCCATCACAGCATAATCGCCGTGTGTATACACGCAAGCACATCAAGCGAGCTACAAGGGTCAATCTGCCCTCCTCACCTTCTCGGTCTCCTGCTGGTAGTTTTGCATCACGTTGTCAGCCACTTCTTCTCCAAATACATCGATTTGCGTTGACGCAAACTCCCTCGCGCTTATCCCGCGCTCAAACAAAAGATCTAGCTCCGCAAAAGACCTGCCTTGCGGTTCCGGAAGCCGGAAGTAGGTATATATAACACACAAGAAGCAAATACCACCCCAGAAAAAGCCAGCATAGTTGCCCCAGTCCCAAGCACTAGGATTCAGCATGTAGGGAGTCAGCACATTGGCAATAATGGCAACGATATTGTACAGATTTCGCCCCAGCACAACAGTCTTGATCTGCAGTCGCCTCGTTGAGAGCTCTGAAACTAGGGAGTAGCAAACAGTCCCAACGGACAGTTGATAGAACAGCGCCCAGACTATCATCATGCTGCCGGTGGCTAGGGACGCTTGGTTCCGATGCGCTTCCGGGACTAATCCCAAGAAGCCCATGATTAAAAGCATACAGCATAAGCCGCATAGACCGTAAACGTACAGTGATCTGCGACCGACGCCTAGACTCATCAAAAACCAAGCGCCGAAGACTCCGACCATGTTGATCGAATACTGGCCCATTGCAAACGAGTACGCATGTTTGGTCTCCAAACCAGCTTGCTGTAGGAAGTACGTGGAGTAATTGGAAAATGAGTTACCGCTGAGATTTTGTATCGCCCACACCATGCACACGATTTCAGTGCGGCGCAGATCAACGCCTTTGAAACAGTCCCAGTAGCTGGCTCCGCGAGTGATTTTCTCCTCCAAGGCCGTAGTATGTACCATCATCGAGACGGTTTCGTCTGCATTGAAATCGGTCTCTCGGTTCAGGCTGGTGAGGCGAAGAAGGGATCGTTTGGCATCGTCAACCCGGCCTTTTCGAACAAGCCACCACGGTGATTCGGGAGCTAAGGCGATGCCAATAAACAGCGGAACGGGCCACATCCACTGAAGGCCGTACGGGATGCGATATGCCCACTCGTCCTGTCGGTCGAGCATAGATTTGATTACTCCGATACCAATGAGCTGTCCGAGTCCCCAGCAGAAATTCACATACGTTGTAAGATATCCCCGAAGTGCAACAGGGCAGACTTCCGAGGCGTAGGTAATGGTCAAAGTTTGGAAAACACCCCAGGGAATACCGCACAAAATTTCCGCCGCGAGGAGGGATTGCACATTCTGTGCGGTGAAAAATATCGACACGAACGCGGTCAGAAATGCGAGAGATGCCAATATAGTCTTCCGATAGCCAAACCGCTCCGACGCCCAACCGTTTATAAACAGACCGAATATTTCGCCGACGGCTGCACCATTACTGAGGCCTGCTTGCCACTAAGAGAAGAGGGATTATTGGCACGTTGTGTTCAACCTAAGAGAAAGACATCGGATCCTACCTTCGCCGGGACTTGATAGCTTCCGTCCGGTAGCTTGACGCCGTATTTCTTATTGAACTGTGGGAACGCGTAGAAATTGCCGACTAAGCTGATATCGTACCCTTCCATAACGATACACGTCGAAATCAGCATGCTCCATGCCACTGCCTTTGGATATAGCTTGATGCCCTGCAACAGGGTCATCTTGTGTTCTTTGTCGGTAGCCGACTTCGCATTCTCGATGATCTTATCGGTGGATACATTGGGTCGGTCGTACACTCCCTCGTCCCCGGACACAACCGACACCATTCTCGCCGGTTCAATGCCATCTTCGTCTTTCTCAGCCATCCCTAGAAGACTTCGGCGTGCTCAACTGGGACCAGTCGGCTAAAGGAAAGGAACACAGCAGTCGATCCTGAAAGACGAGAAAGAGGGGGCGAAAAGATCGATCGGCATCTGGGGAAACACGTGAGGAACGGGGTCAGTCATCACGAGACCACCCAAAAGGGGCAGTCGTTAATCGCGCACGACTTTCACTCACCGGTTTTGGCTCAACATCAACATCAAAGATCCCCAGACCCGGTCATCGAAGGG
Organism: Nannizziopsis arthrosporioides; assembly: GCA_029635245.1. Taxonomy (NCBI): domain Eukaryota; kingdom Fungi; phylum Ascomycota; class Eurotiomycetes; order Onygenales; family Nannizziopsiaceae; genus Nannizziopsis; species Nannizziopsis arthrosporioides. Next base: position 7,051,652 of record CP098260.1, on the reverse strand, counting down.
CGAGAGAGAAACCGAGACATGCCGAAGAGAGGGTAATAGTCCAAGGTGAGAAGCCGTCACTTTCTTTGGCTTCGTTACACGGATGTCGGCATCGAATTTGCAAAATTGACTTTTAGTTTCCACCGAGGGCGAGGACAAGTAACTAGTGTAGTTAACTCGCTAGGTACTTGTTAGTTGGGTTGATCCCAGCTTGCCTGCAGGATTCGTGGGCGTCGGTAAGTTAAAGTCCACCGTTCCTGACCTAAAATTCACCCGAGGAAGCCACCTGCGGTCGACCTTCTAGCGCTGAATTTTATTTCGAGCTCAGGCTGCTGAGCCATGAAAGAGCTGTCTAGATTGAACGGTTGTCCCGACGCCGATTTAGGACTTGTATCGTCCTAGAAGTTGAATGATGCGGATCTGGAAGACACCGTCGGTTGTTAAAAGCCTTCGAGGCAATTGATTTCGCTGTTCGAGTCGTTCGATCTGGCCTCCTCTGGCGGTGACATGAGCTGCTTCTCAACGACGGTGCTCTCTCTCTTAAAGGCATCAAAACCTCCCGTTCGGCACATAACCGACGCGGTGGGAGAACATGAGCGTGGAAAGCACTTCGAAACCATAGCTGCAGCTGCCTATATGGTTGAGAAGCAAAATATCAGAGCAGAGTCGACTAGCTCCAGAGATTTTTTATTAACTGGCTGTCGAAAGTTTCTAACCTTTGACTCGCTTTCGTCTAGGCAATTTTCAATAACGCTTAACTAGGCGGTCTGAGTAGGTGCGAGTCAAACAATGCTGATCTTTTCCGAGATGCAGATGGCATCTATCCAGTTTCAAAATTGATCGCAGAGTCTGTATGAGCATAACTCTGGGCAATAGGTGGAACCGAACCTGGAATTGTCCAGTACCACGTACGCCGCTGTCTCTGCAGCGTCCCGGCGGCTTTTCCGTTACTCTGCGGATACTGTGGTTCCTAGCAGTATTGGCCAACTGCATCTTTCTTTTACCAATGTTTGCCTTAGTTATACCTTGTGATAGAATGTCATGTTGCTTCAGCTGAGCCCCTTGCTTAGCTTTCGTTCTGCTTTAATACAGGAGTCCTGCTTACGACTTTTCGGCTCCCGATTGCAAATTTGGCAACAACTGACGGCAAAGCATTGTCAAAGGATCGCTCGGCTGAACCAACTGACATTTCAACAATGCCCACCATGGAGTGCACACTTCCTAAGAGCAGGCATTTTCGAATCTTATCCGGAGACACCCTCGAGAACACTTCGCAGGACCCTGAGCATCATGAAAGGTCCAGAATTCCGATATACTTTGGCATACTCGTTTCTCTTTTTACTATCACCAGCGTCGTTTTCGCCATGTTGAGTGGCATATCGACAAACGATGACTTGGCACCAAAGGCATTCTCATCAAAGGCAGCGTATTATAGTCGCATTTTCCACCAGAATCTCCCTGTGACTAGCTGTGGTCACACCCGCGAGGAGGCGCTTTCCCGAGATTGTACCTTCGATGTCTTAGCCTCAGCATGGTTACCACCACTCTGCTACGATTCAGACCTCGTTCGCCTCTCACGATCCGAAAACGAAATTTCCGCTAGGTCTTGGTGGCTGGATAGCAATCATTCGTTGCCAATACCGCAGGACAGCCTTTGGTCCTTGGAAGGTATGACTGCATATACCTGGGAAACTTTCCACGTCGCACACTGCCTGTATAAGTGGCACTGGCTCATGAAGGCGACAAAAATGATAAAAAAAGGTGCCAAAAGAGTGTGGGTTCATGACCAGATCGTTTCTGAGTCACATATAAAGCACTGCGGCAAGATTCTTGCCGACCAGGCCGCTAGGATTGGCGCAAAGGCAAAAGTGGAATTCGTGTTTGGCAAGTGTGCTAGGTTGGATCCGGTAGATTAATCGACCAGTCGCCTGGTTATACTATGGGATATCTCATTTCCAATTCAGAGCACGATATTCTTCTGGTGATAAAGTTCAAGGAATCTCTTCCAGAACAGTGTCTCCTGCTCTTCTTTCGGCATACCCATCTGCTGGTTTGATCTGTCGCTCTTTCGCCCATTTCCTGATATCATCGAAATTCTTACACTTGTGTTTCGTATTGAAATCAACAAATGGACCAACGCCTTTAACCCACCATTGACCAAACACGCCAATGTCGGCCGTGCATATAATGTGTTGGCGAAGTATATCAGTACAATGTCCTGAGTCCCAAATTGAGTAAAGTCCATTGGCGTGGATCGTTGCACCTACCGACATGTTTTCGAAGCATATCTTCCGAATTATCAAAGGCTCCCTTTCCTTTCCTTTGATAATACCTATAGTTAAAATGGGAGGTTTGGCGAAGAAGATTCTAGGTGAACTTTCAACCGTGACGCCCTCGGTGCAACGGTAGTATGCACTTACCAAACAGTGTAGGTGGTGCAACACTTCGAGGTTCGCAAAGAAGCCGCCGCCTTTACCTTTCGGTCTTTTAACTTGACCCTTCTGTATTCCATACTTCCCTGCTTCTCCTTCCGGAATAAGGATTGCTTCGTCTAAGTTCACATGTCTGAGCACACAAGTAACATAACAGGACTCGGTTATACTGACACTCTATCCCTAGATCCTTCCATGCTTGGTCTACCTCATCGCTAGGAGGCCTGCGATAGACCGATTCGTGCAAAAAGGAGCCATTAAATGGAACAGGGTTGTAAGATATCCTGATATCTTTCAGAATCGGAGATCCTAAGTCGACATTAGCTGGATGACGCAAGGGATCAATAGCCACTGAAACAGTTCAGATACCATACTGAGTGGTGTGCACGCTGCAACTCTGATCTAAATCTAAACACTTGATTTGTTCAAAGAATAGTATAACATTGCAAAATATAGAGATTCCCAAAGATAGAATGAGCAAAAACAGAGTAGCTCTGCACCATAATTTGGTTATCGAGGAATCGGTCATGGTGTCAGTCCTTGGCGGTGCTTTTTTCAAACAAGGAACTCATTTTGGTAATGTGCGGATGTTCCTCTATAAGAAGCCATAGTAGGCTCAGGACCGGATATGGAGACTGGCCTTCAATTGTGAGGGTATAATCTTGGGCCATATCGATATAAATGAGGCCCACACACCAGCACCGTTTGACAATGTATCAGCAAGGTGCCGACATGAAACAAAGGAGATGCATGTGATGCCAGGTCGGAGCTGCATTTGAATCCCTTTCCGTAAGTATATAAGAGGCAGTAATGGATGAGAGACCATGCTCCTCTTCTCTTTCCCATCAATTCGGGGAAAATCCATCCATCTAGCCTCCTCTCGATAGCTTCATTGGCACAATCAAGCGAGGGTTATAGTCATCGCGGCTTTCTGCAAACCAGCCAAAGACACAATGAAGAGTTTGTCCATTTTCGTCTTGCTCACTAGCATCGTTATGGCGTATGGCGCGCCCGCTGTGGTATGAGGCCCTCCTGTTCAAAATTTTGCTTCGACGACACCCATGACTGAGTATCTTTCTAGCACCACGCCGGCCCGGGCATCGAGTCAATATCCAAGGAAGACCAAGCTCTTGTGAGAATGATGCGGGCTCAACGCCGATATCGATAAGAAGACTAATCTGCGGATAGTTTGCCCCGATCGCTCACGTAGTGACCTATATAGTGCCTGGTGATGATTTTTATGAAGATCAGAACAGCAAATAGAACGCATGGCTTATGGCGTTTGCATTTTTGTCGACCTGGCGAATATCAAGCACGCTTATTGTAACGTGATGTATCGGGAAAAACAGCATCCGCAATTCCCAATATGCGACATTATGTTTGCCGACCCGTTAATTTTATCCTCCGTCAGAAGCGGAAGGTGAAAAAAGGAGAGTGGAAAAAAGCAATGCGGCTGTTCTCGCGATCATTCAATGACGAAAACTTCATACCCCGTTTTGAAGCATAGGTTACATCGCATGACGAGGCTAGAAGAATATAAATTTAAAGCTATTGAATACTTGGTCAACCGTGAAGTGCCTGGCTCTTCACGCTCACAGTATTTGACGTTTGGACACGGGAACTTGGAGGGTATCGTGGTCAGTCCTTGCCTCGACAGAGACGCAGCAGGGGTTTCGCGAGAATGTCGTGGCTATGGCAACCAGAAGAGAGCCTTTAAAAATAGACAGTTCACATGGCTTCCAGATGCACTTCGCCTCAAGGATCTGCACTCCAGATGAAACATGCCGTACTCTGTAATATAAAAGCGGCTTTGAAAAGAGTCGGAGATTTGCTGGAAATCCGGGTGGCTGCCGATAATCTCTCCTTACGACCAGGATCAATTCCCATGCCAAGTGGATAACTTCATAACAATAGCAAATAATAAGGTGAGCGGTGGACAGACGAGGACGCCACACGCCTGCTTCTTCTTTCACAATGGAGCAGGCTTTTCTCTACTGGCCTTGGAAGCGTTGGCAACTAAGCCTTTCCATAACTTCTCCAGAGAAAAAGTAAACAGAAGACCAGAGAAAACAGTTTTCATCTAGTTTGCCAATTGTCGAGCAACAAGGACAAGAGTAACCTGATGCGGCGACTTGTGGGAGATTGCCGTTGCAAAGCACTTGTTCAACCCCTGTCTTCTCGCATGCAAGCTGCGATCGCCAGCCCAATCATGGAGCTCACGCACACTGACATAGCTGTTGGTTCCCTAGTTTGGCGTCTGGGCAGAGGCTCTTGCACCAACATATCAAGCAGCAAAGCTATCAGGTATCATGTTTGTTTGCCATTGTCATGTGTGTCTTAGAGAATATGATCCGACTTCCTGGAACTCATGGACCGTTGCTCGATTAGACTAGTGCCGCCAGGTGTGGTTCGGCCTCCCTGTTCGGAGGAAGCGCATTGCTTCAGCGGGAAAAAATACAGCATGCATACCCAGATGCAGGGCGAGGGAGAAAAAGAAGGACACCGATTCATTTCGATATCCTCCCTTTTGGTGTTTCTGATTGTTGATGGCGGCAGCTGCTGATCATCCCACGATGTCTTTTACCTACGACGGAACGGATTCGTCGAAAGAGGTGCAGAATAACCACGAGTACAACTCGATATTTCCAGTCCCGGAGCAGATTCAAGAGCCGGCCGCGCCCCTTGAGGCACCAGATAGACTCGATCATGAAGAAGTGCCTCCTTTGCAACGCAAGAGGCCAAGGGAAAGATTGTGGTTTATCGCTGCGATAGTGACCCTCACTGCGATCATCATTGCGCTCGCCGCCGTTTTAGGAGTAAAACTCAACTCGCATGACTTAGCCTATAGTACGCAGATTTCCGTCAGTTCATCAGATCTGTGAATGCTGACAGCAGAAACAGTCGAAATCCCGGGACCGCTTCAGACAGTTACGATAACTTCAACTGGGCCCCCGGAAGCCACGTCCACTTTCCCCGCGACCCTTCGCTGCCCTGACGCCCACAACAAGACCACCGACAATACCATCGGTAAATTGAGCTACCGCATCCTCTGCGACTATGACTTCTCTGGCGAAAGTAAGATATTGGCTAGCATCACTTTCTGGAATATTGACTCATGCGTCAACTTTTGTGATGGGATGAACTCGTACCAAAAACGTTCAGATATTGGCTTCACCTACAGTCTTCGCGAAACATCAGTCCATAGAGAAGGGCAATGTTGGTGTGTGGGCCAGAAAAACATCTCTCGCAGCTGGGAGAGGAGCATCGGCAGGGCTGTTGGGTTTCCAACGCTTTGATTGACATTTTCAATGAGGAGCCCTCCCAGTTATAGAGATTGAACTTTAGTGATTGGCCGCGTTTGAGCTGCGTGTAGGAAAATAGATACCAAGTTTGCGGCATAAGATGTTTCGTTGATCGAGGAACCGGCATTCTGTAGAGTCAATCCATGAAATATTGATTGTTCATGTCACTGCCGGCATTGCTTTTCAGAATCAGGACCTGTAACCGGTCGCATGCGGGACACAGTCGAGAACAGGGGAGGCTATGTTCAAGAGAGTCCATTTGTGTTGTTTTGCCCGTTGCCCTGGTTAGTGTGATATCGTGGACCTCACGGTCATGGGCTTTTATACGAAGTAGTTCCCTAAGGCGGGAGAACTGGAACCATAAAACAATCGTCTCCATTCAATCCTGACCAGTTTCAATCAGCCAGTCTATCTGGAGAAGAGCACCCGAGGCCTGGAAAATTCTACTTTCGAGGCCATAGAATGCCTCTCCTGCAGAACATCCTTGCTCGTCACTGCCGGGGTCACCCGCTGACACTTGAAGAGTATCAGCTCTCCCGTCTCGCCAGTATCAAAACGATTCAGTCTGCTTCGGCTGCCGGAGGAAAATATCACTCTGATTAATAAACAGAGCCTTGAAGGTCCAGCCACGTTGCTTTCGTGAATGGAATCACACGGACTTCTGAGCTACCATCAATTAATAATCGAATGGGGCGGAACTAAAGCATCCCGCTCCACGTCTCCACACCGTTGACGATGATGAGAACCGGAGCAGCGAAGCTGAATAGGCACGGCCTTCGGGACAGTCTTGCTTGGTCCATGCCCAGGACGGCTAGAAGGTGATGGCTATTAGGCGACAGTCGGAAAGCACAGAGAAATGCCGTTGGAACTGGACAGCTCCAGATCGAACTTTGGTTGCGGGCAAACGGAAGGCTACTAGCTGACTTTCTGAACGTCAACCAACACAAGAATCGGGAGCTCCACCAGCGACGCTCCGGCTTCACTCTCGTAACTAGGTAGTTAGTCAATACGAGCCCGCAATCCACCCGAAACAGGAGCCGGACGAAAGTCGCGGTTCAAATATTTGGTAGCTGCAGGTACGGAAAATATAAGACTGAATTTCCACCGCACTAATAGGGATAATTAGGTACCTATGTAGTTATTGTTCAAGACACCTACCTCACTTCTCAATACTGTCCCACTGACCATCACCTAAGATCTCGGCTTCATAATGGTTCTCAAGCTCTACGGCGCCCCTTTCTCGACCGCCACCAAGCGGGTGGCTCTGGTGCTTCATGAAAAGAAAGTACCGTTCCAATTCATCTATATCAATATGGCACAGAGAGAACATAAGACGGACGACTACCTTACACACCAGCCATTCGGCCAAGTGCCATACATTGTAAGTGTTATATCACTGGGAACTTCGGGTCAGGGGTTGCCGATGCACTCGATTTTCTGACTTCCGAGTTGTTAAGGATGACGATGGCTTTACCCTTTACGAAAGCCGTGCTATTTGCCAATACATAGCCGCCAAGTATGCCGACCAAGGCGAACAGTTGATCCCAAGAGACCCCAAGGCACATGCGCTCTTCCTTCAGGGTGTTGGAATTGAAGTATCCCACTTTGATCCGCCCATCTCGAAGCTTGCGTACGAGAAGCGCGTTAAACCGTAAGTCGAAACGGCGATGAATCTCTCGACCAAGGATGTCCGTATAGGCTAACCGTTCGACTCTAAAACCCAGACACTTTTTGGGTCTCACCGCCGACGAGGCCGTGGTCTCGCATGCTGTAGAGATGCTCAACACCAAGCTCGATGTGTATGAGAAGATTCTCAGCAAGCAGAAGTACATTGGGGGAGACGTAGGTTATAGTGACCGTTTGTCGGGAAGAACGGTGCTGACCAACTGTCATTCAGGTTCTTACGCTGGCAGATTTATTCCATTTGCCAATGGGCGCATTGCTACCAGCCCTTGGCTGCGACGCGATAGAGAAACGACCAGCTGTTTCCAGGTAAGGCATACCGAAGTCGCGACACAATGGCTGTCTCTGACTGTTTCGTAGGTGGTTTAATGAACTTGTCACTCGTCCCGCCTGGAAAGCTGTTGAGGGAGACATCAAGGACACCGCTTAAACTTGTGGCCAGTGCATCGAAGTGATAAAATGAAGGTCTTGTGCTCCGTAGCTTTTCTTTTCTCATCAAGTAACTCCCTACTAGTCATAGCTGTTACCTAATCAAGAGAAATCACATCGTCGCGTCGCGCTTTCGCTGGCGGAGATAAGCACTTTGCCAAATAAGGAATAGTCCATTGCTAAACATGACCTCCTCCAATCAGATGATGCCATTCGCCCATGAAGCTCGGGTCACCGGCCATTTGTCAGCATAGATTTGTCAGCGCCCAGCCGCTTTATCAGATCCGAACTTTTCCTTCAGCTTCACAAACTCGCAATTTCCACTTCATGCTCTTCCTCTCTTTACAGTGCATTGAGATCCATCTGCAAAAGATGTCCAGCTTGGCACCCCATGTCATTAGACAGGCCACCCGGGCTTGCTCACGGCAGTCTTCCTCTTCCGGGCTATTCAGACCGCTAGCTTTCGTTACTCGCTCACCTCGACGGAGCTATGTATCTGACAGCAAGGACAGGAAGGCCCAGGCTACAGTGGAGTCCACAATCAAGGCAGAGCAACGAATGTTTACAGAGCAAACAGGGCTCAAACCAGATAGCGTCCAAGTGCCGGGTGCCACCGTCACTGGAGACACCCTTATGAGTCCTAATGCTGGCATTTTGAAACAGGCAACTGTGATGGACGAAGGCAAACGCCCGATCTATCTCGACATGCAAGCCACCACTCCTACAGATCCTCGTGTCCTCGATGCGATGCTTCCATTCCTGACGGGCCTCTATGGCAATCCTCATTCACGCACACACGCCTATGGGTGGGAGACGGAGAAGGCAACGGAGCAAGCCAGAGAGTATATCGCTAAGCTGATCGGGGCCGACCCGAAAGAGATCATCTTCACTAGCGGAGCCACCGAGAGTAACAATATGAGTATCAAGGGAGTGGCAAGGTTTTTTGGGCGATCAGGGAAGAAAAAGCACATCATTACGACACAGACGGAGCACAAGTGTGTGCTCGATAGCTGTCGCCACTTACAGGATGAAGGATTCGAAGTAACTTATCTTTCTGTGCAGAGCAATGGGCTGATTAAGATGGAGGACCTGGAGGCGGCGATCCGCCCAGATACGGCATTGGTCAGCATCATGACTGTCAACAATGAAATTGGCGTCATCCAGCCAATGAAGGAAATTGGTGCTCTCTGCAGATCGAAGAAAGTTTTCTTCCATACCGACGCAGCCCAGGCGGTCGGTAAGATCCCAGTCGACGTCAACGAGTGGAATGTGGATTTGATGTCGATCTCCAGTCACAAGATCTACGGTCCCAAGGGAATTGGAGCTTGTTACGTCCGACGCCGACCAAGAGTCCGTATCGACCCTCTCATCAGTGGTGGCGGACAAGAGCGCGGTCTCCGAAGCGGAACACTCGCTCCGCATCTTGTGGTCGGCTTTGGGGAGGCCTGTCGCCTAGCCTCTGAAGATATGAAGGTATGATAATCACCTATCCTTGCTTTTGAATTATCTCGCCGTGACTTGAAATGATTATATGCTTTAATATGCATGGCTTTATGAAGCGGGTAGATGAGCAGCACGATGTCGTGTTTCTACCAGTTCTTGATTTACATAGCAGGGGTTATGATATTGTGTCACAGGCTTTTCTTCACCAGCGACATTCACATTGTATGCAAAACTTTGATGAAACCGGCTAACTAGCTGTTGATATTAGTATGACGCAAAGCATATCGATCGGCTTTCAAAGAAGCTTGTCAATGGCCTTCTCGCCATGGAGCATACAACATTGAATGGCGATCCAGACCGCCACTACCCAGGCTGCGTTAATGTTTCGTTCGCTTACGTGGAAGGCGAATCACTCCTTATGGCACTGAAGGACATTGCCTTATCATCGGGCAGTGCTTGTACCTCGGCGTCACTAGAACCAAGCTATGTCCTTCGAGCCCTTGGAAACAGTGACGAGAGCGCGCACAGCAGTATTCGATTCGGAATCGGTCGATTCACGACAGATAGCGAGATCGATTATGTCCTCAAGGCAGTACAGGAAAGAGTTCAATTTCTCCGCGAGCTGAGCCCGCTTTGGGAATTAGTCCAAGAAGGCGTGGACTTGAACACCATTGAATGGAGTCAGCATTAGGGTCTATGCACGCTCTCCTCCTTCACGCATCCCTTCCTTTCCATGCTTAATGCCAACCCTCGTTACGATGAATCTGTTTGTTTCAATGTCCTGCACTCTAAGCATGTTCTGGCGTTCTGGTTTTCTTTACACACCGTGCTTCGCGGTCATCTTTGAATTTGTTTCAAGAACCCTATTTTTCATGACTCTGTGAAACTGAACTTGATTTATGGACCGGCTGTGCAACACCGCATTGCCCATTTATCGCCTTCTATGGCTCTCCATGACATTACGGGAAGAGATCGACTCACCTACCTTTTGTCGTTTGTACAGTACAGTAAATATTTGCAATTTTCATGGCCGACAAAAGGCCGACATGTTTGAAAATCGAGGTTGAGACAGTATGTAGTTGAGGAGTGTATGTCAGTCCTTTAGACCTCGCCAAGGGTCCCATCCGAATGCATTAGAGCCGTGTCGTCCGGCCCGAAAGGGGGTGACCCGGGTCCGGGCCGGGGCAAATCACGTTCCAGGGATTCAGCCACAGTCTCTCCTAAAGAGGGTTAGCGTCAATGCTTATATAATCATGTCCATTGCCGGTTTCCGCCTCGTGCAATACGGGAATTGGACGCATTTTATGCCAGTCTACGGAGTACGGTTCAGGAATGTGAACTTGGATTTGATGAAAATGTTCCGTCAGTCTTACGGAGCGAAAGAGTTTGAGCATAACATCAAGCTCCGTTACTCAAGCGTGCTCTTCTCACGGAGAACATGGGCGCCACCTCGAAAACCTGACCACACCGAGCGATTACACAGGTCACGACTCACAGGGCCACAGGCTATCAGAAGGATGCGGACAGCGCTACTTGGAATTATCCGACAAGAAGGCATGGCACCTCCGCTGCCGAAAAATTCTTAGTGACACGAGTGATGGCCCCGACTTTACGCTTCACGGAGTACGGTTACCAACTCTTGGATGATCTCAGCAGTGTCTCGTAGCATCGCAATGGCGTAGGGAAACACACGAAGGACCGAATCCAGAGGTTAGCTCAACATCATGGAGGTTAAACTTGGTCCCCGGCTTCTCCACATTGGTTGAAGAGACCGATATGCAAGGACACGATACCAGGGTATGTTCGGATATTTCGGGAGATAGACAACCCGGGTTGTTCAAGGTGAGCATGGACTCGTTAGATGACCTCTTGCTTCGAGTCATATAGTTACCTCGTCGCCAGGGGTCAGCAGCTTTCCTTTGGCAAAAAAAAGGACCGAGACACCGCTTGAAGATCTAGAGGATTGCCGGCAGTAGCCCGGTTTGGCCGCTGCGAGAATCTCAATGCTTGCAGGACCTTCGTGGTTAAAACAACCGATTTTTGGTCTTCAAACTATGACATTCCCTCCGTGCATTGCATCGTGGATGGCGAATAGATGATCAGTGGGCATGCGGACAAGAACGGGTTTTATAGAGTCGTACGTGGTCTCCAAGTAGGTTTCTAGTACTAGTTCACTGCTGTTCCGACTTCTCCCTAAGGGCTTGTCAATCATTAGCTGCTTTGAAATCCGCCTCTTGCTATCCATATGTAAACATACTCCGTACTCTCCGGTCCTTGGTATAAGAGTTTGCGAGTCCACTCGGATGGATCCGAGACGCTGCAATCTTCGAAAAAAATAGCTTCAAGCCATCCAAATCTCTGCTCTGTACCTCGTAATTAGTTAGACATATTATCATCACCACGAAGCCACCTACTTGCCTGCTTTCCTTATCCTCTCGTTGCGGGTTTCCCCGAATCCTCGAAGTCAAAACGCGTAACTCCTCTGGTTCCTTCCATTCGAATAGTTAAAACTATTCGCGCCCTTTTCGCCGTTCGGTGACATCAAAGACGGAAACTTTTCTCATTTTTTTCCCGCCGCTTTCGCTCTCGTGCCTATTTCTTCTCGAACCGCAATCCTCCAGGTTTTTCGGATTTCTAGCCTTTCTGGTTTGCCTCAGCCGAGGAGGCAACTCGCTATCCTTAGGGAACTTCAGTCCGAAATTCTTTTTCCCTTTTTGGGCACTGTGCTTTTTCCGACCCTGTCCTCCCGTTAGGCCATAATCGCATACGATGCTTCCGCCGGTGCCAAAACTCTCTGACTATGGAATCGATCCCGAGTGCGGCTTTCTGCCTCCTGACCCCCCATTAGCACGGCTGCCTGAGTACTATTCGGTATGGGAGAATGTCATCGATAACCTCCAGCCCTTGGTCTTGAGCGGCAGACTGTGGGCGACAATCAAGTGCATGCCAACCCTCTCCACTGATCATCTCCACACTCCTCCAGAATGGCGAAGAGCCTATGTCGTCCTCGTTTTCATGCTGCATGCATACATCTGGTCTGGCAACAAGCCACAGGAGGTTCGTACGAGGCCGCCCTGCATTCCCGGTCGGCACATTGGACAAGATGGAAACGAGCCATCCATGCAGTTCTTGGCGGGCTCGGGACTGTTTTCTGCTCCTGGGTTTTGTTCACTGCTGACATTTCATTCCTATTCGTTCTAGAGAATCCCACCTCCGCTCACGGTTCCTCTGTTGAAAGTATCCGAACATTTAGAACTGCCCCCCGTTGCTACCTATGCCGGTGTATGTCTGTGGAACTACCGGCCGATCTTCCCTAACGAACCCGCCGATAAACTAGAGAATGTCTCGACGCTATGTACCCTGTCGGGAACCGCGGATGAACAATGGTTTTATCTCATTTCGGTCGCCATCGAAGGTCGCGGTGCCAAAACACTTCCGCTCATGCTCGACGCTATATCCGCAGCCCGAGAAGGCGACAGCGCGAGGCTGACGAATGCCCTCAAGAGACTGGCAGAGCTGATAGACGACATCAATGTAATCTTGCAGCGCATGTACAAGCACTGCGACCCACACATTTTCTACCATCGCATTCGACCGCTGCTGGCTGGAAGCATGAACATGGAGGAGGCTGGCCTCCCTAATGGTGTACTTTTTGACAGCGGTCCCGGAAAACAAGAATGGAAGAAATATCGTGGTGGCAGCAATGCGCAAAGCTCCCTGATTCAATTCTTCGATATTGTCTTAGGGGTTGAACATCGACCTACGGGCGAGCCACGACCTGTACCGTCAGAGGATGGGGCCACTGGTCGTCGTCCGGAGAATAGTTTCATGATGGAAATGCGGGACTACATGCCTGGTCCACATCGCAGATTCCTCGAAGATACCGCCAGAGTCGCAAATATTCGGGAATATGTCGCGGACCACCAGTCTGACAAAGCTTTATCGGAGGCATTCAACAACGCCATTGCGATGGTCAAAGCTCTCCGTACAACGCATATCACCATGGTCTCCCGATATATCATCGTCAAGTCCCGCGAACGAACATCAGGAACTCGCCCACTTGCCGCCGGAGCTCCAGCTCTCAACCTTGCAACCGCATCGAGCACAAGCAAAGGCCCTGGTGGCAAGAAACTCCGTGGAACTGGAGGCACAGCTCTCATTCCATTCCTTAAACAAGCGCGCGACGAGACCGCAGATGCCGCTATCGGCTCAGTGGGAAGAAACGTTTTGGGGCCGAAGCCAGCAACAGAAGTCAAGGCGATCGAGCTACCAAAGATTGGTGAGACGGTAGAGGGCCAGATCGAAATCCTTGGACTCGCTGGGACGTGGTCAATGGCCGAGAGCGAGGGCGGACTGTGTCACTGGTGATTGAACCGCCAGCGCATCACGATGCATGCTCATTCGGTCTAATTTTTGCTTTTGAATGCATTCAACCCTTCAAAGATCCCGATAATATTGCGGTCTCGCTTTCAAGCCACTCCTTTGCGGCGTCTTGTTAGAAATATCTCCCTATCACAGTCAGCCCAGGCTGCTTCTCGTCACCCTTGATCATACTCACTTGCACGCGTCACTCGCCTGCCTCAGGTCCGCACGAAGTTTAGACGTGTTTTGGGTGTTCGAGATCAGAGCATGGCATTACTTGATAAAACCGTGTAACAACAGGTACATCTATCATTTATAGAGAGAAGGTGAACTGAACGATTGATATACATGATTTTGAACTCGTGATTTGCTTACAATGCCTGTTTATACTACCCCACAGCTACGCCGCTGGCACAGTGTTTTAGAACAGCGTCTTTCTATTGCTTGCAGTCATCTGAATCTGATTTTTTTCTTTCTTGGATTTCTGCTTTGAACTGTCAAGACATTTTCTGCGTCTATTTCTTGGGCTCAATCTAGACATTTCTTGAAGCGTGCGGTTTGTATAACCACAAGGGGCCCCAAAGCCCCGTCACTGCTCCACTTGTCTGCGATATCTGGTTGCATCTACGTTGTCTTCTTGCGATAGCCATTAGCCTACCGGCCTTGTGAATTAATCATGTATACGTACACAACGGTTGTGTTTCCGCATAAGTTCACTCTAATCAAGTTCGTATTGGGATGGAAGCTGCTTCTTTGCAGTAGATCACTTCATAAGTACCACTGGCTAGATATTTGCATTTACATGTAACTTTGAAGTTATATACAAGTTTGCAATCAGGAGCTTACTATCTAGCTCGGAGGGCTGACGTCCAGCCCCATCCCTTTGCTGGCTTTTTTAATCAGCGCCTTTTTAAAGAATGATTCTCGCGCAAGGCTTCTTGTCAGCTTTGCCCACGTTTCCAGGCTCACACGCCCCTGTGTCAGGGCAGTTTGCAAAGCGTAGAGTGCCCGTTCAATCCCGCGCTCGTCAGCCACAAGATCATATATTTGCTTGCCTACAACCGTAGGTGGCACAAGGATTTCATCAACGGGAGGAAGGCCCGTTGGAGATCGAGCTCGCCGATCTGTTGATGTCCCGGAATGAGGTGCAGTGGACGATGCCATACGTGCACGTGCATCGGCAATAATACCATCTGCACGATGGAGAGACTGCTGTAAAATTGAAGTGTTTGACTGCAATGTAGCATGGTAGTTGTTCAGAGCAGCAATTTCTGATTTTAGATTAGCGATGGCTGCATGTAGAGCATGGGATTGTGAGTCGAGCGGTTGAAGGGCAGATTTCGTTTTATCAATGTTATCATGCAGAGTCTTCGTAAGTGTGCTGGAGAGTGTTTTGAGGAGAAAATCCTTCTCCGGATTTGGTGGAATTGGTGGAGGAGGGCCAATTGGGGTCTGGGATGGAAGTTCGAGCTCAAATGGTGAAGTTAGCAGGTCAGCCGGAGGCTGATTCTGGGGCGGTTCTTTTGGGCTCTGCATCATTTGTGATCGCAAAGCGGGTTGTGGCTGAGGTTGTGCCATGAACCTGGGCTGAATTCGAATTGGCTGCACTGGAACTGGCTGTACATAGTGTGGAGGCTGAGGAGCCTGCGGAGTAGTGCTTGGCAAGATGGGCGACAATCTGGTTTGGGATATGGGACTTATTGGGCTACGGGATTCTTGCGAGTAATTATATGATGGAGTATAGATCGGCGGCAGCTGTATCGAGGTTGTGGGAGGGCTAGGCCGGTGGGCGGGATGAACTGTATTTCGGGTCGGTAAGGCCTGGCTAGGGATCGGCGGGGCTTGCAGAGAAAGCCGCTTCGGGCCCTGAAGCTCGCTCGGTAGTGGTGGCAGTGGTGGCGGTTTTCTATGTAATAAAGGTCCGCCTTGGGCAGGTTGCTGGACCGGTTTCCCCGGTTTTGGAGGTGGTTGCGGCGGAATGTCTCCTGGATGCGGGGTAGGCCGGTTTTGAGTATCCAGCCTTGCTATCTGTGTAGGAGGCGGAGGGACGGGCGGAGGACCTGCATCAAATTGATGCGATATAGGTCTGGTCATCTGGGCAGGCTGGGTTTGTTTTGAAGTAACCGGAGGCTCTTTGGCGAACACGTCTCGGAGTATGTGTAGGAAGTCCACTACGGTAGATCTCTATTTCCAAATTTGTCAAACCAGTCTGCTAACACCTGTGAAGATCATTCGCACTCACGTTGCTTGCTTCTGCCCAATGTGCTAGGTAATGGTGGTACACTCGCCCCTCCCCGCTGACATGCTGCCCGGGCCTAACGACCATGTCCTGCGTCGGATTGACGTACACGATCGGCGGTTCTCTTGGATAAGCTGTAGGCACCCATACGGTTATCGGAAATCGATATTCCACGCCGCGGAAAGGGACAGGCAGGGTGCCGCTAAGGTTAAGAAGTAACGCGGAAGCCCCATTCTCGTAAGCTTAGAAGAGTGGCAGTCGTGTCAGCATGCGGTATTCAACGATGAAAAGGGAAGAATGTAATATGACTGACTATAGACATCTGTACGTGGAGCGAAATTTGGAAACACGGCTAACAAGAATGCAATATCATTATACGTTCTGTTTGGATCGCGGTATCCCTGGCCAGTATCACGGTTCTGCGGATGTCAGTAAAGCGAAAAGGACAGGGGATAGTAGAGGAGGTGGAAGACACACACTTATAAGAACACGGTAAAGCCAGTCTAGCGTCCTCTGTGGCACCGATGCCATGATGAGTATGGGCCCTTTTGCTGAAGCATTTTGGCGGGCTGGAAACATTGCGGTCGCAGAACAAGAAGAGGGTGAATTGATGCCGAGTCGATGGCTTAGTCATTGGAGCTGGTCAGCCATAAAAGTCCGAGGGGTGTCCGGGATACCACCCGGCAGTCCATAACTACATAACTATGCAGTTTATTTTGTGACGGCATTCTACTATGTGTACGAATTGAGAACATGTGAGAATTAAAGCAAAGATTTGCATTTTCGAATTGTTTTTAAAAAGCTATAAGCTGCATTACCAACACATTCAAGGAACGTAAACAAAGATCCTCATCGCAGATGGCAAGAATTTTGAGTAACGAGTAAGGATTACTAAAGAAAAAGAATAGAAACTAAGCGAGTATATCCGGTTCCACTCGATATTGGGTTGATGCGATGCATTTGCAATATTGTGTGCAATGACGCTGGTTTTTTGCAATGGTAAGAGAGCGTTTCGTCGGTGGCAACCACGCGTGTTTTGTTTGCATGTATGTATGTATGTACTGTACACATACAGATCATGCTTTGTCACTTTGAATGGTGAAGTCACGCTCGACATGGATCTCATCGGTTTCAAGCTCCGGGTAGAGACGATCGGTTGGGTCGGTGGAAACGTTGCGTTTCGCAGTAAGGGTGGTCATAGTTGAGCCTTGAGTTCCGTTCGCCGATGTTTTTTCGGACGCGCCTTTGGCAAAGAGAAGGCGTGGGTCAGAAGCGCCTTTACCACTGTCCGCAAAACTGTTTTTGACAGCCTGAGCAGCCCACAAAGATGAAAGTGGAAGCGACAGCACCACCAATGTAAGAGAAAGGGGCGCCATCTCGGCCTTCTTCACGACGTACTGGAGGACGGAGAATACAGCTAGTGAAACCGTTAGGTCGTGCATTGAAGGCCAGCTAAGGAAGCGAAGAGCATACCTGGAATAAACATTGTCTGGCAGGACATTATGAAGATCACCTGCATGGCTCCAAACCCGGTTAAGCCCAATTCTCGGCGAGCGTGAATGGCAAACCCGAGTTTCGTGACGAATATTGCACTGAAGTAGCATATGCTCAGGGTGGTGAGAATATTGGTCGCCTTCTGTAGCCATATAAAGGAGATAAAGGAATCGGCAGCCACTACCGCCTGTGAATTTTCGACCATCTGTGCCATACGGAAGGCAATGGTAATGAGGACTATCAAAACTGAAATGAACAGAATCAGGTAGCGGTAGAAGCTTCGAATTGACGCGCATAGAACTTGAGTCTGAAAAAGTAGCGAAATCTCGATGCAGATGACGAGGAGTGTTGGAAGAACTGAACCGAGGATTGAATTGAAGCGGTCGCCGAAGGAGATTCTGGAGTAGTCAAGAGCGAGAATGGCGTAGACGTCCGAATAACCGGTCGCATAGTAGATAGTGGAGCAAAGGAGCCGCCCGAAGTTAAGAAATAGAGCGGTGGTGTTCAGCCAGAATACAGGCGATCGCCTCTTATCTGGCGGCGTGAGGAGGAGTAGCATAATCACTACCGCGAGCGTTGCACCGATCTGAGAGCCAAAAGTAATGCACTGTCTGGTGTTTTCTTGGACGATATCATCGATGTCGGTAAGAGAATAAGACATCTCAGCGCCGCTGGCGTCTTTGAGAGTAAAGACCTGGGTGAAGGGGTCGAAGTTGACAGGAAGAGCCGGCATTTTGGATGTGCTCAATGAAGCTGCTGAAGATCAAGGCCTTGCAAGACTGAGTTTCCTGAGAGGTATGGATGTTTTTGGTGGAAGGTCAGGGAGAAGATGCAGAGGTAGAAAAGAACAGAAGGTCAAGAGCTCTCAGAAGATCCAGGATGGAAGGAGAAGAGCGGAAAGGAAAGCTACTAGATGTACGCAATATATACTGCAGGCAGTGTGCTTCTTGATATCGCATAGTAATGGGAGAGAATAGCACTGAACAATGCGGCGGGCGAATGGCGGACGGGCCATTTAACAACAGCACGATCCCATTCTGGCCCAGACATATTGAGCGCCAGACGGACAATCTTAGACGGCAGGGAAGCGGCCATTGTAAACGGGTGTGACAAACAAAAACCCATACATGAAAGAGAAGAATAAGGAGCTGACCTTCTGGGAAGTATAGCGGAGGCGGAGGGTGGAAGGGGCGGGTTGGCGGGCGGCTTGTTTGTCAGCAGCCGGGCCGCTAGGGTCAAGGCGCCACAACATGCAGAGAACAATAGGAAGAAGACGCCCTCATGCAGGGAACAATACTAACGCGGGAACTCCCCAACCCAAGATGCAAACCCTGGAAAGACTCTGCAAGAGGGACATTTGGAATGTCCTGGATGCTTTTGCAATGCTGAAAAAGAGGGCTCTTTCAGCGATCAGTCTCAGGCAAGAAGACTGGATAACGGAACTGGATCTGCTTCGCGACCAGAGTACTGGCCTCTGGCGGTAACAACTTGTCCTTGCGTGCTGCGGTGTGCGGTTCTATGAGGAATATCCAAGATAGAAGCACCGGAGATACGCCCCTGCAGCTCTCAAATACCAGTCGGTTCAAAAAAAGAAACGATATGTTTGCTGCCAGCTACGAGGGCGGTCCATATGGGACTCCCGACGGTGGACTCAACAGGCCAAAGGCATACGGAGTACCCGGAGATGACATGACTGGAATAACAGGCTCTGAATTGAGCCCCCAAAACTGGTCCAGCCTGCAGATACGCGGTTTCTCGGGTTGGAAAGCCGTGCAGAACAGGGTCCCAAAACCAATAGAATCCCTGATACCTCAATGCGGATCTTCGTCCGAATAGCCAACCCCGTATGCCGATCAACTAAATTCGTTGACTTACCCGGCCATCCCCTGAAGCATACCGCGCCTTCTATGTACTCACAAGGAACCACCAGCAAATGCTCGGGCGGCGCTGAAGTAATAAAGCACAGGACTGTAAAAGGCTCTTCGGGTAATCCATGCCATGACAACCATGGGGCGGATATGTATCACCCTGTCCTCCCCAATGCGGTAATTGCAGTGCGCTCCGGAGATGATGCTGAATGGAAAGGTTGGCATCGGCCGATACGAAGAGTCGTCCTCACCGATTGACGCTCGCTGAGCGAAAGTGGCGTGCTGGCGAGCTCTCTGACCCGCAAGCTTGTAAATATCAGACTGGTTCAGACCGCCCTGTTCGCCCGCGGAACCGCTCTTCACACGGTCTGACGCGAAATGAATTTAATTGCGCAAGGTGCACATTTGGGTTCCAGCCAACGTGTAGAGGGCTGGAACATATCGTAAAACACCGAAGCCGAGTTGTAGTCGTGCTCCGCTTCATAGAGATATTGTGCTTTCGAGCTCAAGGAGGGTTTCAAAACGTTATGGCGGGCAGTGGGCTTTTGCCACGCGTTTGCTACCCTAAGTCAAACAGCTCGGACTCCATTGCCATTGCTATCATTTGCTATCATTTGCTGACACTGAAGACATCCACTTAAGACTCGCAATCTGTTTTAAGCTGGTGGACTGCAGGAGGTCGACCTTTCCCAAGGCTTATCAGGTGTGCCGCACGTACTCCTCCGTACCGGGAGCCACGAGATAGGGGCAAGCAACAGCCATAATAGTGAAACCAAGACAGCCTATGGCAGCAGTATGCTACCACCACATGTTCAAACTGGGCTTTAAACAATGTTGTATCGAGATTGGACGTGAAATTGCCATGATGCGCAATCTCGTCGTAAGGAGTCTTGCTCAGAGCTTGTTAACGGAATAAAGATTCTCCGATGCTATCTACTTTTCGCGATTCTGGCAGCCTCTTGGACCATTTGATTTGAGTCCAGACAGATACATAGATATTTGCGTCAAGTGCAATCTAGTCTAGTAGGCGTCATTTTGGCTGATATTTTTGCCATCTAGCGATCTCTTGACGCGCGACTACAACCATGACTGACGCCTTTATTCCCCCTCCCTTACCCCCGCCATTTGTCTCCGGTGCAAATGAACCTACATTGATAGCTCAGGGTGCCGAAGCTCGCCTCTATAAAACCTGTTTTCTTGAGCCTTCACTTCCGGCAGCGTTGAAGTTTCGGCCTTCAAAACCCTACCGGCATCCGATTCTCGATAGACGACTCACAAGGCAAAGGGTGCTCCAGGAAGCGAGATGCTTGGCCAAGCTTTTAAAAGAGGGCATCCCTGTACCGGGCGTTTTATCGGTCGACTGGAATGGCGACTTTGGAGAGGATAACGATGGGAAAGCCGGTGCCTGGCTGCTCATGGAGTGGATTGAAGGACCCCCCATAAGACAGGTTGTGAATGATTGGGAGAAGTGGATAAAGATGTGTGAAAGAGACCCCAACCAAACAGAGTCAGAAAGAAACGAGAAAATATCCCAGGCCGAAGCAGAAATTCGGTCATTATTGGAGAAGATTGGACATATCATCGGTAGCCTGCACAAAGCTGGCGTCATACATGGTGATTTGACGACCAGTAACCTCGTATTACGAGGTAGTTCAAACGATACCAGAGCAGAAAGAGACATCCAGAAAATGCCCTGCCTAAACGGTGAGATTGTTCTTATTGATTTTGGACTGGCGGGCCAGAGCGTCCAAGACGAAGACAGAGCTGTGGATCTTTACGTCCTCGAGCGTGCTTTCGGCAGCTCGCATCCGAAGACAGAAGGGTTATTTGACGAAGTACTCAAAGCTTACAAGAATTCTTATAAGGGAGCGGGCTCAGTACTACAAACACTAGACAAAGTTCGGATGAGAGGTCGAAAACGGAGTATGCTTGGATAGTAGGGTGATCGTGTTCTGCAATGTGATACGATTGAAGAAGAATATCTCCGCTTGTTTACGACAAGGCTATTATTGACCGGAGAGACCGCTCCATAATCTAGAGGTTCTTTACACAACGCTATGAGAAACGCTCAATTTCGAAGGAGTCGATCCAGAACTTCCGACTTCCGCAAGGGCAAAATACCCTTTATTTTCAATGATACCGCGATCTTTAACCACTGCCGTGTATTTCACCACCCATTGTGGCTCAATATCTCCTTTAATACCCCCGTCGTCGGTATCTGCGGTTACTGCCAAGATCCCAGCACCAGCCTCTCCACGGGATAGTAACTCTCGCGTTGTGCCTATTGGGAGGATATCTGTGCAATCATTGTGTGTCAATAGTTCGATATTCTTTTCCTTTGCGAACAAAATCAAGTCTTTGGGGACAACACAGCAATCCTTGACATTGATCTGATCGACTGAAGGCTGAACTTTCGTGTAGGGCAGGAATTTCTCTAATCGATCTTTATCAAATTCGGCCAAGCCCAGCTGTGCGATAGTTCCCTTTGAATACAAACACTCAAGGGTCTGCCAAGTTTGCACCATGCTCTTGAAATTGGATTCTGTATCACCGTTGCTCCATTCCTCTTGGTCGTCTTCGTCAGCATCGAACGATACCCCAGGAAACGAAACGATAAGAAGATCTATGGAGTCGACATGAAGTTCTTGAAGAACGAGGTCGATAGCCGCACGCGTATGCTCACATCTTCTTGACGCTGGGATCCCAGGCAGGTAGAAGAGCTTCACGGTAATGTCGTACTGTGGGCGGTCTTCCGTGAGGCCGGACGTTGAGAAATCAAGCTTCGGGACAAACAGAGTATCCCCTTTCGTGGAAGTCCACGTTGCGTAGTCGCTATAGCTGAGTTTCTGAGGGGGCAAGTGGTTTGTTTGGTAATTGTCATTCGTATGGGACGGCTCAATCTGCTGGGCGGCGACGAAGTTGTATCGAAGCGAGTTAAGCAATTCAATATTCGATTTCTTACTTATCGTACGGCGAACGACTGACGGGCCACCGCTGACGATGTTTCTACGCGCAACAAGACAATCAGTTAGATTGGATCTGTATGGACTGCGGGGTGTCATTTTCTCACGATGTAGATAGAATTAGCTTCATCTTGCCGAGAATGGCTTTGTAGATTATGATGGAGAATGAGACCTCTTTTCTGACAGTTATACTCCGAAAAGATCGTCTTTATATAGCTGCCAGCGGTCAATCTTCCTGATAGCCTTCTTGTCCATGAATTTCCGTCGGAATATCCGTCGCGTATACTGGATTTGTCAGACGGGAACGACTCCGCGGGCCTGGTCTATATGGCCAACCGGAGGAAGATCACGACCCCTCGAGTCTTGGCATGTATACATATGCTTACATAAGAAGGTCTACCGGGCCGACTAAACTCCGCGCTCCTGTATCGTTGCGAGGCTGTTTGTTACATCCAAAGCGAACCTGGACCCCCGCTGGTGAAAAAAAATAAGTCTCCCTTTGCGCTGGTGCCGTCCTGCTCTCAAAACGTCGAAGACAAAATGGCAATTAGGTAATTCGCTTGCCTTTACTGACTGTGCTGTGGAGAAATTGACGTTATTAGCTATTTAATTCTATTGTCGAGACAAGGCAAAGTGGTATGTTTTGGTCGTCACCCACCACACTTCTGGATAGAAAACTCTTCTAACATCTGCGCCAGCGCCTTGCGAAATGGTTCATTACACTGTCTCCAAAAGATAAGGCCAAAATCATCAAAGATGTCACACAGCTTGTTCTATCCCGACGTACTCGAATGTGCAATTTTCTTGAATATAAAGGTAAAAGTTCTCTCTATCATCGACCACCTAGTTTGACTTTCAAGTCATGGGCTGAAAGGGACTAACTTGGACATCTGTGTAGACTCCAAGGTAGTATACAGGCGATATGCTTCCTTGTTCTTCATCGCCGGTTGTTCATCTACGGACAATGAACTCATCACCCTCGAGATCGTCCATCGATACGTCGAACAAATGGATAAATATTACGGCAACGTCTGCGAGCTAGACATTATCTTCAATTTCCAGAAGGCATATTTTATCCTTGACGAACTATTACTTGCCGGAGAGATGCAAGAAAGCAGCAAAAAGAACGTGCTAAGGTGCATCAGCCAACAAGACAGCTTGGAGGATATGGAGGTAAGACCACTTTTCGCCCTGCTAACGATGCCGATTCCACTCCTTTCTATTCTTTCAACATCATGTACCAGCATATCGCTGTGGTGCGAAGACTGTGATGCTAATTCTCCCTTTTCTCCGCACGATCAGACAGAGCAAGACATTGTGACGAAACTCATGTAGCGGATTTATTTTCTGCCTGCATTCTGGCGTTTTGGGGAGCACCTTCTTGCCCGATATCCTTATCTACATTCTTTTAGCCGGAGTTTTCCTAGGAACGGTGTACATACTTGATTTGTCTTATACTGATTTCACGGCCGAACGTCGCAGCGACCCAGCGATTCCACGGTATACTGATTACATGATTGAATCACAGGATACTGCACTGATAGAAGAGAAGTTAGAACGCTTAGGAATTGTTTAGTTCCTTTTCAGCTAAGCTCTACAAGCTACCCTTCGAGAACCGCCACCTTACTTATCGACTCCATTACCGCCCTCCAACGAGCTTGAATTCGACCTTGCTCTACCACACGATGGAAAGAACTCGATTATGAACTGCATGGTACTAGGGTCTAATTTTTCCTAGCTCCTCTCCCACCGCTCTCCCGTCCTTAAGCAGTAACACCCAGTGGACGGATTAGGTCAAGACAGGCGGATCCAGTGGAACCCCAGTAGGACAAAGGGACCAAGAAGAAGGCTGGTGATATCGGCAGAATACGGAGTGATTAATCGACTGCTAAGTGATATAATTCCTTTGTGATTCTCTTCATCTTCCTTTGACTTCCGTTGCGCCTTCACCTGCGATCCCGTGAAGAAATGGGGTGATGTCACTGGCTGTCAGCCTCCAAACGCCATCCACGTGACCTGGCCCTTGCGGTCGAACTTCCCCGGGATCATCCAACACTCCAACTCATCCCGAAGGAGGATCGCAAGCCGACTGATCTCTGAAGCTGCCCTCGTCTTCATCATCAACTGAGAAAACCATACATCCCTCTATCCACTTACTTTCCCTTCACATCCACCATTATGGCTTCCACCACTAGATCTACTTCCTGCTAGACGTCTTCGTCTGGCGTAGTCGATCCGAGAGTGTTGTCCTTGCAGCCAGCTGGGAGAACCCTTATCGCTTGTTCGGCTTGCTACAGCAGGGCCATCCCAAGACTTAGCTCAGCTTACCATCTGTTTTGGAGCCTTTCCGACTTCATTGATTCTTCGCCCATCCTTCTGCTTACCTGCCGCTTCGCGACCGAGCTGACTACTCTTGCTGGGTTTGGTCTTGGTCACCTGCGCGCCAACGACTGATTCGCGTCAATCAAATGCATATGAAGACACGCTCAACGCCGTTCATTGAAACTAGTCGCCAAAATGAAGGTATGATAATACGATTACGATCTGCCGAAGATCCTGTGATGGCTTAAAAGACATACTCTGTTCAGTTCCTTCCCCTCAGCGAATTCGAAGACGTCACGAACGCCCTTAATTTTGATACTTCCGATTGCCACGTTGTTGGAGGATGCGACCTGTATACTACGAAAGCTGCTGGTGGCGATAAAAAGCTATACCGGAATATCGAAACCTCACTGGAAACGCAGTATGAATCACTCCTCCGCCTTTCTGCCTCGCTTTCGCCACCACATGCATCCTCTGCGGCTTTGTCGCTCAACCTGTCTCGCTCCAGTCCCTTTGGACCCCTGAGCGAGCACTCCAGTCGGCGGACGTTTGCCTACCTTATCGCGACTCTAAACGCGAGCCATCCCGATTATGACTTCTCCCACCTGCTGCGCCCGTCGGACTTCCGACGCGAAAAGAGCCTGAAGAAAGTTATGAGTACGATTGATTCCACGTTATTCAATCTCCGACCACAAATGGCAAGAGATGTCACACCCCCAACTCCATCTAGCGGACCCGCGCCGCACGTCCCTACTGTTTCTCACTCATGGGGCCCGAGGATGTGGAAGATAATTGACGAGCAAATGTCATTAAAGGAATGTGGCATTTACTGCTACTCTCCTGAAGAGGACCCATACGATGGAGAGGATGCGTCGGTCTGGAGCCTGAATTACTTCTTTTTCAACAAAATGCGGAAACGCGTCTGTTATCTCTACCTTCGCGGAATCAGCGCTCTTACCCGCCTAGCCGATGGAACTGCCACGCCCATCGCAACCAAGAGAAACATCGATGAAGGCTATATAACTCCGGATTTGGGTGCCCGAAAACGAGCCAGATACTGGTTACGCGAAGATGCATTGTCGAAAGTTGAAGATTTCAGCAGTGACGACGATGAAGATATGCCACCCATAGCCGGCCCTTCTCGACCGGTAGTTGACGAAAATGGCAATTATACCTTAAGTGACGAGGAAGTCCGTTCGAGATCTGGCAGCAAAGCGAGCATCGTCAGGACTATGAGTGAAGAGCTTGCTGATTCGATGGAGTTCTAGGCCATAGCAAATACCTACGCATTACTCGAATGCCTAGGACTATACAGCGGATGTTTTCTGAACTTATTTTTCTGTTTTCGGTTTCAATGTTCCTTCTATCTTTACCGTTCATGCTATCCATTCTTGACCACAGTGTGGACCACCTGTTGTTTTCGCATCCTTCATTATTAATCTGTTTCTCCGGGGATCTAATTATTTTATAATGCTCCATGCTTTAGCTCGACTATCCTTTTTGTCGCTCTTGATGTTCAGCGATGTGGCGCTTAGTGGAAACTCCAGGATCAGGGGCAGGGGGGCTATTTGTCTTCACATATGAATACATAGCAATTTTGCAACGGAATCCAAGTCTTGGAAGCCATACTTTCCACTTGAGATTTGAAATCAATGATGTTGACGTGTTATTATTACTCCGTAAATCCTTCGTCCTTTTCAAAGGGTATGAAGCCCTATCGCGCAGGTGCATGATGACATAAGCGGAAGCTACCGTGCGCCCTCTACTCCGTACTTTGTATAACAACTTGCAATAACTGCAGGTAGGAAGGTCCATAACTCGCGCACATCCCTCCTTCAATATTTCAATCCTCAAAGAATCTGTACCCCTTCGAAAGTTGTTTCAAAATGGCGGATAATGACGAGAAAGCAAAAGCTGAGAAGCTCGCAGCGGCCAGGAAAAGGGTATGACAGCCTTGATACTAACTATCCTTCGACACACCCCTCAATACGTAGTATTCAATGCTAATGCTTAGGACAATCACAGGTCGCGCAGCTACAGAAGCAGAAAGCCAAGAAGGGAAGTAAAAAGGCCAAGGCAGCTGGAGAGCCCAGTGAAGAGCCCACGGAACCGACTCCTAAGACCGACGAAGATAACACAGCGCAACCAGATTCAGAGCCCGGACCGGAAGCAGAAAAAAGGCTGACGAGCCTAAAGAGCAGCAAGCAACTGCGAAAGAAACTTTTCCAGAAGTGCCTGTTGAAAATGAGTCGGACTCTCTAAGCAATAAAGCTTTGAAGGAAGAGGACCAAGGCCAGGATGCACCGTCTTCTGAATTTGGCCATCATCGTCAGCAATCCTTATCCCTACAGTCCCGAATGCGGTCATCCTCGTTCCGAAAGTCCTCAGTCACACCTGCTGGACTAGCAAACACAGGATCTGGCATGAAGTCCCCTCCTTTGCCCCCTATCAGCCCAGATGGGAACACTGCTCCCGAACTATTCAGAAAACAAGCTCTGAGACTTGAAGAATTGGAAAAAGAAAATAAAAGGCTTGCAAAGGAGTTAGAAGTGGCGGATGCAAAATGGAAAAAATCTGATGACGCATTGGAAGAGTTGCGCGAAGCCAACGCCGACACAATTGGAATGAAAGAAAAACTTGCCGCAGCGGAAAAGAAAGCGGAAGAGGTCGACCAATTGGTAGGCCCTATAATTCCTGCCGTATGATCCTACGTTATGCTGATATTCAACAGACTTCCGAAATCACAGCATTGAAACGCCAAAATTCCCAGCTTCAAACAAAGTCGCATCGGCCTTCAACTAGCGTAGCTGCGCCTCGTAAATCAAGCTCGCCACAAATGGAACTTCAAAGCCAACTAGATGGTAAATCCAAAACGATTGAAGCCATGGAATTAGAGATTTCTCAGTTGCGGAGCCAACTAAACTCTCAAATAGAAAGAATATCCAACCTTGAGGAAAGGCTAAGAGGGGCGCATCAGGAGCTATCCATGGCTAAAACTGCGTTAGCTAGGGAGGAGAGGGGACATACGGACTCAAAGACTGCTATGAATCGTATGATCGAAAGATCGATGTACGAAGGAGTTACCCAGGCATCCACCCAGACGCAGGTCAGTAGCTTAAAGTTCGAGTTGGAACAAATGAAAAAAGCGAAGGTAGAGGCCGAAAGCAAACAGGAAACCATGGAGAAGAAGCTCGAAGCACTTGGGACTCTTCACAAGGATGCAGAAGTTCGACATCATGCGCGAGTCGCAGAACGCGACAAGCTTGAAAAGGATATCCTTGCTTTACGTCGGAGGCTAGTGGGCATTGAGAACGAAAACCTGCGGCTCAAAGAAGAGCGTGAAAGAGCGCGAAAACGAGAAGCAGGGGGTGCCGGAGATGATGAAGCGTTGGATGAACTCGAAGACGAGGAGAGATCACGTCTAGAACGTACAATTCGTGATCTCGAAGGAGAAGTTTTTGAGCTACGCCGTGGAATTTGGAAGGAGCGGAGACGTGAACTCACTGCTAGTCATGGAACCAATATCGTCATTCCCGAAGTCATGCCTAACCCCGAGGGCTCCTTTGACGATGTAGACTTGATGGGCGGCGGACCAGATTACTCTCGCCGCCGCAGCAATACCGCAAGCAAGCCGAGGCAACACTCCTCCCTTGCGACCGTACTATCTAGCGGCATCGCAGCATTTACGGGTGCTAGTACAACCCAACCAACTCATTACCGATCCAGCGGCATGCGCAGAAGCCTTGAACAGCCTTCTGACAAAGACCCGGGCGAATTCTTGGAGGATGATGGTATGTTTGACGAAGACGCCTTTGCCAAAGCGCAGGCGGAGGAGGAGGCGAGGAACCGGAGCGAGTGGGAGCGCGAGGTGAAGAGCAAAGTGAAGCAATGGAAAGGCTGGAGATTGGACCTCGTTGAGTGCCGATATGGTGCACAAGGCGCTGGGGTAGGACTGGGTGAGATATTCGACATTTGAATCAAGAGCGGTAGCCTTTATCGGTGTATGTATATACAGTATCCGTCGGCCACTGTGACTCTGACAATCAAGATGACTTAGCTCATATGACCTGACGAGAAAAGCGATCAACATCTTGTCTTAGGGGTCCCTTTTCCTTATTGAGTCTGGCACAAAAAACTCAAAAGGGGGCTTTGTATCACATCGCAAAGTTGATCTATCTTGATGGAGGGACAATGAAAATGGTTTCACTAATTCTCGTATGAACTCTAGAATTGAGGACGTTGGATATAGGGCCGCATTGGCTATATGACCTGTATTCAAAAACGGGCTATATATCTGGTTTGGAATGGCCATCAAGTTTGGACGTAGATCACACTTTATTGGACCATACGACTTCTACCCGGTCTTACTATTGAAGCGACCTTTCGCCAAAACTTATTTGAAAAGATCGAACACCACCTTTCTTGATATAAAGTGCCATTCTCACCTTCGAACATGTTTTTTTCTCCTACAGCGCACCGCAGAATATACCCGAACGCTTTGCGAAACAATGACGGTCTCTCCAAATCCCGAATATCAATTCACAGTGTTCAGAGGGAGGCCAGACCGGAAAATTGTCCGCGATACCACACACATAGAAAAGCTGAAAGATGACCAGGTTCTAGTTCGCGTTACTCATTCGGGACTTTGTGCGTCGGACTTGCTCTACTACAAAACAGGAATTGTGTTGGGCCATGAAGGGATCGGAATTGTTTTAGAGATCGGGCCTCTTGTTCAATCATTACAAATGTGAGATGTCGCTTGAATCCAATGGAGCTTAGAGGGCTTGCAGGCTTACTTGTTCTTTCGTAGAGGTGACCGGGTTGGTTGGGGGTTCCTTCAAGGTTTCTGTTCGCAGTGCACATCATGTCTAAATGCCGATCAGGCGTACTGCTTAAATTGCCAGCTCTATGCGCAAGACGATCTCGATCAAGGATCAGTAGCGGCCGCGGCTATATGGAATGAGTCAATCCTATGTAAGATTCCCGATGAGATATCTGGCTCCGATGCCGCCCCATTGATGTGCGCCGGCGCCTCCGTTTTTCACCTGTTTGATGCATTTGGTATCAAGCCCACTGATCGCGTCGGAATACTTGGCCTCGGTGGACTGGGACATCTCGCAGTTCAATTTTCAAGACATATGGGCTGTCGCACAATAGTCTTCTCTGGAACAGAGGATAAGAGGAGCGAGGCCTTTTCTCTCGGGGCACACGAATTTTATACTACTTACGGAGCCGAGTCACTGGAAAATATAGAGCCCGTGAACCACTTGATTATAACCAGCAGCCACGCTATAGAGAATTTTTCATACCTTACCGTCATTGCGCCTCGAGGGACTATCTACCCGCTTACACTTTCGCCAAACGACCTGAAGGCTTCATATATTCCGTCAACGGTGAAAGGACTGAGAATCGTTTTCTCGATGTTGGCTTCAGCCGCAAGCAGCAGGGGAATGCTCGAATTTACTGCCCGGCATAATATAAAGCCTGTCATCGAGAATTTTAATATGGATGAACAAGGCATTGAGGCTGCTTTAGAGAAGCTGCAGCGCGGAGCAATGCGATACAGGGCTGTTCTGGTTGCCCCGGAGGTAGAGAATGATTCCTTCTACGTGAAGAGGAGCGATTCAAACAGCTAAAGATCCAACCTGCATGATGCTGTACCTGTTCACGGCCCTCTTTTTTTGGCCGGAGATCAAGATGGGGTGTTCTTTTTCTGATGCAACCTTCTCGGTCCATTTCTGCGCATTTCGGTGTCGTGATCTGTTATTTCGGCTGAAGAGACTAAAGATGGAGCCGACTTATGTGTAAGATTGACACAAAGTTGATACGTGTCCCTAGGTAACAAGCATAGAGGAGGACTGGTATTTAGGGGAAAAAAAGAAAACCAGAAGTGCGCCTAGTGAAAAACTCCAGTCAAACATGCGAATTGCCTAACATTCCGTAACCCATACTCGTGCTCCGTTTACTCAAAAGTTCGATAATCCAAGTACCTAGCTGGAAAATCCAGCCGCCTGTGACTACGACACCAGAAACCACATTGACCAATCTTACCAGCAAAGCAAGAAGGCTCCCTCGCTCCTCGCTTACAACTAGAAGGATGGGTTCGATGTCAAATTTGAAGAATATGCCTGGAACTGATTCGATACTTTGAGGCAAACTGTGAGATTGCGATGTGACAGCGTATTGATTAGTGAAGATAGTATTCTTGCGTTGTTTTGGGGTGATGGTGCTAGGGTCCGGGAGTCTCTGGTTGTATGGATCAACCGTGCCAGCGCGGGTGTAGATTGTCGGAACGACCGACATGTAGTACTGGTATTTATAGAAGGCATCCTTTGTAGAGGCGACTGTTTGATCTAGAGGATTTAATAAGGTGGAGTAAAGGGGCCCAAAAGACAGTTCGGAGATAAGATGCGTGAAGTTCAGGGCTGGTAGTGTTAGTGTGTCTCCTGTGCAATCATTGGAATACCCTTGGGATAAAGCCCAAAAAATACGTACCAGCTAGGTCCATACTGCTAACGAATTCGAAATACCCGAGTCCTTTAGCGGTAATATGGAAATTCCCTTGAACCTTGTTGCCCTCCAGACTGCCGTAGACTCGACAAGAATCCAGAGCGTCGCCAGATTTAAGTCTTGGACTTCGAGGAAATTTTCGTTTCCAGCTCCGTCTGACTTCTCCGAGCACATGTCCCACATGCTGGTCCTCCTCCTGCTCTGCCAATCTTTCATTGTCTTCGGCGCTCAATGTTTGATAGTGATGCGACCCAGAGCTAGATTCACGTGTATAGACGGCCCAGTTGGTGTCTTCCCTCTCTAAAAGCTGGGCTGCCATGATGAAGTCTCCAGCAGCATCTTGCATATTCACCCGCACCATGTCGCAGGGCATCTTAATGACCATATCGAGGTTCAGCTGTAGTTCATGGGAAACGCCCTTCTCTACACTGAAATGATGGTTCTCCGTGCCTCGGTGCCATGAAACAAGCTCTGAAACAGCCAGAGCAGTGCAAAGAATAAATATAACCACTGTCCATTGGCCTCCACCACGGCTAGCGGTTGTGTACGTCGGTTTGGTTTTCGCTACGGGAGAGTGAACGGTTAGCCTTGTCTAAAAGAGATCAACAAACGGCTGTTTGATTAAGATCATGGTAGGTTCGCTCGCAGTTAGAAGGCTGCACAGAAGCAATTTACACTTACGGAAGGCATCAAAAGTCCTTAGCCCGGCAGCCAGTCCGTCCTTCTCCCCAAACGCACCCTCATCGAGGCCATGGTCCGCAAAGCCGTTCATTGGAGCCAGAGTGCATGCGGGGAGGTTCCTAGCGGGGTCAATTAACGAAATGCATGTAACTGCATAAATTTGAGGCACATCAAAAGCGATTCGGCCTCAATTTCGCCCCTGTCACAATCGGAGCAAGCTGCGATAATCAAATATGAAATCGAGATGCGCGACTTTTATCATTTTGATACGGAGCTCCAGGTGCTGACTCATCAGGAAACGGCGTTGAGGCCAGATGGCAGGATCCCGGTCGCGCTAAACCGGATTGGACAACCCCTTTATTTCTCAAAGGGGGATATGGAGGTGCCTACCTACTCCGTATCTAGGTAGTCTTGGAGCGAAAAGAAGTAAACTCGGTAGAGTGAAAGTGTTTGTTCTGTCAAATTAAATAGATATCATCTTAAAATATTAACAGGAATAGAATCTTGAAAGAGCGTTCGAATATCAAATGCAACCAACCTAATCGGGTTGAAGGAGCATATGGAAGAGTCCTGGAGAATTCAGGAAGCACAAGCAACATGGGTCTAGCAGCTCCAATGAGCTCAAAAAATACGGGCGAAAGATACAGGTATAGCTTTGTCTCTTGTGGTGGCAAGGAAAGGAAAGCAACAACATTACGCACAAAGGAGATAATAGAAAACGATTTCCGGGAAGAGAAAGTGATCCTCCAGCGATTCGTCATAGTCAGCTTGGGCAATTCGGCCAATATAACATCGTAAAACACTCGACAACCATTCAAATGCACTCATTAGGGGTTCTATAACCAGAAGACGCTTTGGCCTTGATAAAGGCGGAAACATATGGTAGGTAGTCTATGGCCGTTCTCGGGCTTGAAATATTAGGGGGTAAGGATTTATTAGGTGCTTTTTTTTGTTTTGCTTTTGGGTAGACCGCCTATTCAACGGAACTGGCTACAGTGTCTATGAACTAGACCCTGGTTTTCTGAATTAAACAATCAGCATGGATCAATCATGGAGCAGGTCCATGTCTAACGTACCAAGCTCGTTACTGCGGCGGCAGCTGCCAGGTCCGGTTTCCCGCTAACACTCCTTCCTGTAACTCTTGGAAGGGCGGAGGCTGCCGCAGGTGGAGGTGCATTTGACGATCGACTTGTTGGGACTGGGGCTGGGGCTGAAATCGTAGGAGCATTTTGTCGCTTCGCGATGCCCGATCTTACGGGCGAGTGATTTGACGGATCCCTGGCTCTCGTTGGTCCCGATTTCGAGGGAGGCTCTGGAAGAGGTCGTGAGCTCGATGTACTTCCAGAAGTCTGTCGTTTGATAGGCGATGACGTCATGGACGACAGATGTGACCGTGTGCGAGGATTGAATTTCACGCCAGTGACAAACTCGTGTTTCATTGCATCGTGGGGGCTAAGGCGCCGCGCAGGGTCCCACCGAAGACAGCGCGTAAGGAAGTCAAGGAAAGCCGGGTCATCACATTTCAGAATTTGCCTAAGACTTTTGGAGTTAGGTCTTCTGCGACGGCCCTTGCTCGAAACGACTTCGCGAGGCTTGCCGGTTGAGTCAAAGAACAATTTTCGTCGGGTACTTTTCTCGATCAAATGCTTTTCTGGAGGACCAAAGATCTCCATAATGCATGCAAGTTGCTCCTGTTCGTTTTCTCCAGGGAATAGTGGGTAACCGGTATACAGTTCAGCGAGAATACAGCCGAGACTCCACATATCGATGGGCATTCCGTAGGACATTCCTAAAATGACCTCTGGAGAGCGGTAAAAACGGCTCTGGATGTAAGTGTACACCTTCTCGTTCTCGAAACAACTGGAGCCGAAATCAATGACTCGAATTCCACTCTGAAGAGGATTGACCAGCAAGATATTTTCAGGCTTCAAGTCGCAGTGGACAACCTTTTTATGGTGGAGAAGGACGAGAGTGCTCAAAATCTGTCTTGTAAAGCGACGAATTAGCTTGAGCGAGAACCCGCGGAATTCATGCGCTTTGATGAACTCGTATAAATTGATTCCGAGAAGTTCGGTAGATATGCAAAGATGGCCGCGGAAATAGAAGCTCTGAACAAAATTGACGACGCTATGCCTCCGCTGAGGATCCTATAACCTTGAGTTAGTTTTAGGCAGCTTGTTTTCGAAAATTTCAAACGTACCCATTCTCTCAGCTTTTGCAAGATGTTAACCTCTACAAGTGCCTGTTGATGAAATCTCTTCTTGTTTCGAATGATCTTTACCGCAACCAGGGTTCCAGTCTTGTGATCTACACATCTGACGACCTGTCCGAAACTACCCTTGCCAAGGATATCAACGATTTCATATCGATACGCGAGATGGTCGCCGATGACAATATTGTAGTCTCCACGATCATCATCATAGCCAAAGTTGGCACTTGAGGCGTCCAAGTCGCCAATAAGTTTCTTTGCTTTATGTGTACCGCAAAAATAGATGTCTCTGAAGTCGATGATCTCTCCTTTCTCGAAAATGTTTAGACTTGCTACTTTTAAAGCTTGAGCAGCAGTTGCTCGCTCTTTCGGGCTAGCTCTGCGACGTAGCTCTTCAAGTTCTTTTGCAGCAACTTCAAATTCCTTTCGTTTGCTGCCAAGTTTTCGCATCTCTTCTTCCGCCGCCATGTCCTCACGGTCGAAATTTGGGTCGAGACGGTGTTTCGGAGCCGGCGACGTTTTCGATACACTGAGAAGTTTGTGCATAGGCGATAGGATCGACGAACTAGACCGGGTTGGAGTCTCAGAGTCACCTGATTCAGTGGAAGAGCTCTGGTTCGCAGCTGAGCCGTTGTCCCCGCCAATGCTCTGGTGTCTACGCGATGCGGGACTGACTAAATTTGATATTGAGGTACTTCTTTTGGACGGCAGCTGGATCTGTTTCGTAGTTGGACTGACCTGTGGGCCAGACATTTGGCTCCATGTTGCCGAGGCTGGTAGTTTAGGTGGTGGCATATTATCGAATTTGACAGGATCTCCCGTGGAATCCGAGATGCCTTGAGCTTTAGATGTTGCCCTACTCTCATATCTTCGAGGAGAAGGTGGTGGAAAGCTGATTTCCGCGTCTGGATCGTCTGGAGAAAGTCCATATGAAAACAGATCCGTGTTTGATACCGAGGAAATTTGAGTCTGTGGCCTTGGTCCGGTGACTTTACGGGCGGTGCCTCTCGAGTATGGATCTAGGTTTGTGTTGGGTCTAAAACTCGGTTCGTCGCCGTTTCGAGGTAGAGAAGAAGAGATATATGGGGAAATATTCCTTGTCGACGAGATCTCTAAGGTATCGAAAGCACTGGAGCTGTTGTCAGATCGAAATTTCGTAAAATCGGAGCGTAGGGAAAAATGGGACGTATTGCTGCGTCCTGGTTCATGGGGTGCAAGGGAGGAGAAGTTCGCTTTTGAAGCGGTTAAAGGTGTACTGGGTGTCTTAGCATCAAGTCGGCGCGGAGGTGTAGCGGCGGCGATCTGAGGCGATAGATCTTGAGATGCTCTCTCGCGTAAAGCATCAATTTTGGAGTTGATAGGGACGCTCAAGGGTAGCAGGTTGAGAGGCGGAAGTTTCAACGGCTGGAGATTCCTTTTGCTGAGGTTCACTGGCGGCATGGGTTTCATTGGAGTCTCATCGAGGGTGAGCTTTGAATTACGGGCACTATCCCCAGGGAAGCTGGAGTTAGAGTCCGAGTCCAATCTCGAAGTGTCCGCGAAACTTGGAACTTCAAGAGGGAGACTGGATTTTCGAGGGCCAAAAAATATATGTTGTTCGTTTTTAGGGGACTCATAAGCTTTGGGAATGGCAGGAACAGGCGGTACATCGTCATCGTTGCTCCTATTGTTCTCCAGGCGAGGCTTTGGAGTGGGCAGTCGGGAGGAGGGTATATTCTGCGAGAACCTCGCCTGGAGAGATCCACTGGAGTTTCTAGCAGAATTGTAGCTTGTATTCGACGATAGAGATATTCCCGAGCCATAGGATTTGCGCTGAGGATCAGGTGTTGTCCTCGACGATGAAGGAGTGATGCTTTTCGTGGGTATGGCAGATGGGGATTGAACCGAGGATCTCTGGGGTGGAACACCCAGGTCCTGTGCAGTTGGTGATGCCTGTGGTAGTGGAGGTGGGTTGGGAAGAAGGGACATCCTTTTCATGCGTCTTGCATCAGTCGGACTAATCGTACGTGCACCTAAGCCGGTTGCATGGGGAGGCATGATGGATACTCGTTTTGAAGAGGATGGAGTAGTCGCCTTCCCACTAGCGCCCTTGACAGGCGTACGTAGGATGTTACCAGAAGACGATCTTGTGTGGTCAATCGCATTGGACTCGTCATGTCGATTGTGATTTGGTGGTTGAAGTGATCTTGCCTTTTGGCTACGGCCGGCGCTGAGCACCGTTGACGTGAAGTTTGGCAATAAGGTATCTTGAGGATTACGGGTTGGCGCGGTAGAGGCCACGCGATGTTCATCCACGGCTCTCCTTTTGGAAAAGCTTGGTCTCCTTATGGGAGGAACTTGGGAGTCGCCAGAGTCCAACACAAGGCTACCAGGCCCTATTGATTTCCTGGGACGCCTTGAAGTGCCCGTACTGGCCGGTACGGGAGGTACATAGCTCTGTCTCCTCGCTCGTCCAGTAGATTGAGCGGGTGGCGGTGCAGATTTTGGTCCTGCTGCACTTTGTCCTGAGCGGGTGGCATTGCTAAGTCGACGACCAGGGCCCGTCGACCGCGGTTCCTTTATGCCCGGGTTGGAGGCGTGAGCCGCGTACCAGCGACTTGTATTTTTCGGGACACCAGGTCTCTCATCATAAACAGTGCCGCCGTGGCCCGGCAGAGGGAAGTGACTTAAATTTGGCTCCTTGGAGGTAATGCTGTTGTGGAAGTCGTCAAAGTTGATGGGCGTAAGAAACTCGCCATTTTCTGAGGGTGCGTCAAGCTCTTCGTTGGCTTCCGAAGTGCCTGGGGCTTGCTGAGTTCGTGAGGATGACTTGCCAGTCTCTATGGACGGTACGGACGGGACAGCGGCATGCATCTGGGAGCTGAATGTACTCGACATAGCCCTACATAGAAAGAAATAGAGCGTTAGATCAGGTAGATTCCAAGTGAGATTTAGGATGGAGGGGTAATACCGTCGCGTTGGCTCCATATCTCGAGCGCCGAACGTGGAAGATCGTTCCAGAATGGACCTTCTTCTTCTCGAGCTAGGGACTGCTGCTGATATACTCCCAGGCGGCGAGTCGCGTGTCTGGGAGCGTGCAACGGAGACGGTAGATTGAGGTTTGTGCAGAACTTTTCGCAACGAAGGCTCGGCTAGAGGGGGAGTTCTCGATGTCAGCTTGGCTGCTTATCTCGATAAAGTATGGGGGCACACAATAACTCACAGAACTTCGATGGGGAGGTACTTCCGGAGGCGGAACTATCGTTTTGATCTCGAGTTGGCGAGTCGGCCTGCGAGAGCCGTGATTGAGACGCTTTATGAAGTTTTTGGGAGCTCATTTTGCTCGACATAGTCGAAATACCAGCGAAGGTCACCATGGATGGTGAATCATGCACCGCCGAGTATCGGTCCAAGAGCGCGCCCAGCAACGAAGGATTGGCGAGAACTGAAGGTGGGAGAGGTCAGCCAGAGACTGCGAAAGAGGAAGAGCGGCGTGGACGACGATCGGGCGGTGGCAGGTCGTTGAGAAGCGTGACCCGTCGAGTCCAGAGCTGTCACGAATCCATGGTACAAAGAGATTAACGGCGGTGGTGAACTCAATCACAAAGGAGCACTGCTGAATCCTTAGACCAGAAGGATTGAGATTTTTTCGCAAGAAGGAAGACGGTTTGGATGGGCTGGATTCAATAGTGGGCGAGGAGGTGCCGACGATCGCGATCGAAGGAATGGCAGACTGAACTGGTCGGAGGGACCGTCTTCTGTGCCCTTTTGGCCGTCTTGCGAGGTTCCGGACGTCGTGTTTCTTGCTGGACGGGCGAGCGAGAGTTTTGCAGGCGGAAACGGCCGCTTAGTCATCCGTCTCCTGGCTGCAGGAGAAAAAAGGAGGCGAGCATCCCAGCCAGTTGATCGGGAAACAAACTAGACGGACTAGTGGTCTGGGAGACCTGCACTATCTGAGAGGCCCTTGCAGACGGTTACTTCAGTGCACAGAGTGAGTTTAATAATTTACTACTTTTGTCCTAATCTCCTTGTTGTGTCCCCGGTCTGACGCGAAAAATCAGACCTGTACCGAAATATTATCTCCCACAACCCTGCTTCCGCTTCTTAGCATCGAGCACGCCCTTCAAAGTCCCCGAAAACATTAGTGGGAATAGCTCTATCCGAACCCTGCCTCTGTAGACTGTCGTCCGTATGTGGCTGATCTTCAGATCTATTAGTCGCGGAGACTCCTGTGGGGAGCTTTGACCAGGACTCCATAAACTACTGATTTATCGTGAAAACCCCAGCCTTGGGCCAATGGAGAGAGTCCGGAGTGCAGTCTACACATCCGATCTAATTAATAAATGCATGGAAGAGATTATCAATCAACCCGTACAAGGCTATCATCTTCAAGTGAGTGTCTTTCG
The DNA here is from genome assembly GCA_029635245.1 of Nannizziopsis arthrosporioides. Taxonomy (NCBI): domain Eukaryota; kingdom Fungi; phylum Ascomycota; class Eurotiomycetes; order Onygenales; family Nannizziopsiaceae; genus Nannizziopsis; species Nannizziopsis arthrosporioides. The sequence continues at coordinate 7,013,351 of CP098260.1, read as the reverse complement.
CCCAGCACAGTCCTGCAGGTCTTCTCTGTTGACTGAGGAGCCGAAAAGGAAATCTTCCAGAAGGAAAAAAGGGGCAGCGGGGAAGGAGGGTGCTGACTCAGCGCCAAGGACTCTCGGAGCGGATAAAGTGCTCGCTCCGATCCTTCTATGTATGACGCCAGATCACATGGTCGCGACTTGCCTGAAAGGGAAATGCCTGCGACGTCGCTGTCATACGAGAGCAACATTAGCAGCGCGAGGACATGCGGTCCGAATGACTCTTCTTCCTGTGTAGGACGGTTTCCTGCTAAATCGGCCCCCTTTGACTCCCTTATCTTGCTCTGCAAGCCTCTCCGACACCATGGACGAATTTTCCGCAGCGCTATTCGCGGATCAAGATCAGTCGACACCCGTTGACGCCAACGCCGATAACGACTCTTCCGCCGCCTCTCCGTCCATGCATTCTACCACGGGACATGTGCGAGACAAACTGCGCAACCTAACCTCGCACCGGTCCTCCAGTCCCACTCTATCCTTACAGGACCGGCTTCTGGCTAGGTACGTTATCAGACCACCGCAGCCATGGAGGGAGCTAATATCGGCTTATCACTGGCACTTAGGCTACTCCAGCAAGTGATACCGTTGGACGATGGCGGCAACGAACAGGATCTGTCATCCGCGGTTACCCACCACGAAAGACCGCCCTTCAGTCTCCCGGCTATGACCAATAATTTCAGACGGTTTAATGCGAGGTCAGCCAGCCATACAATATAAGTCTTTTTGATGGAACACTGTCAGTCTAATGGCTCCACAGAATCGGCATTGTCTTCCACTTCCAGAACAGTTTGTTTAAGCTCTTCAGCTGGAGAAAACCAACCCATACGTGGTCCTTTCTTTGCGTCTACTCTTTCATCTGCCTCGACCCGTACTTGTTACCGATAGCACCATTTGTCGTAATCCTCTTCTTCATAATGATTCCGGCGTTCATAACGCGACATCCTCCTCCCCCTCCCAACACCTCCACCTCCAGCACCACCCCATACTATTCCTACGAAGGCCCCGCGCTCGCTCCTGCAAAGACTATCAAGCCCGTGCCAGAAACCTCGAAGGACTTTTTCCAAAACATGCGGGACTTGCAAAATTCAATGGCGGATTTTTCTATCATCCACGATGCCGCTGTCAGCACTATAGCGCCTGCTACGAACTTTTCTGATGAAAAGCTCTCATCGATGATCTTTCTTGTCCTAATGGTACTCACTGCCTCGCTTTTCATTACCGCCCATCTCTTGCCCTGGCGTGCCATCTTCCTCATTGTTGGCAACGCCGCTGTCTTGTCTACCCATCCTCGCGCCGAGGTAGTATTACGAATTTTTAAGCCCCCGGAAGAGGAGCACAAGGAAGGTCATAAGGACCATTCCACAATATTCGGATACTCTATCGCAACCACTCCGGCAGGGATGATGGCCGCATTAGAATCCCTCATTGCTCCATCACTTGATTCTGTTCCCGAAGAGCGTGAAGTTGAGATATTTGAACTGCAGCATAAGATTGTCTCACCCTTTTCTGGAAATTCAGAATGGGAGTCATTCCTGTTTACTCCCACGCCTTATGACCCTTTATCTCCAGCTAGAATCTCAGGCGATCGACCTAAAGGTACCCGGTTTTTCGAAGATATCTCCGCTCCGCGTGGGTGGGCCTGGAAAAGCAAGAAATGGGAGCTAGATTTAGAGTGTAGGGAGTGGGTCATGGAACGCATGGTCACTGGAGTGGAATTTGAAGTTCCAAGCAGCAACAGTGATGAAGAAGTTGGCGGCTGGGTATGGGATCTGCCTATCCAGAACTCCGATCAAGGCATATTCAACAGGATGAGCGAGGCAAACAGCGATAGCGGATCCACTGCTACATTTTCTACGGCTCCTCAGCGAAGAGATCGGGGAAGCAGGTTCTCCGAGGTTGACTGGGAAGAAGCTACACAGAGTTCCGACAGGACAGGTGAATGGAGACGACGAAGATGGGTTCGGATGGTGCGACGAATCGAACTCGATGAGAAAACACAAAACACAATCTGAGTTCTACCCTATAAAAGAAGTCTTGAATTCAGATGGTGATAATAGTCTCCTCAAATATCTATCACGGGGGCCTTTAGTATATCTTGCCTGTATGTCGGCGCCACGGCGAACGGTCCAGATAGAACTATCATCAAAATCATCCCTGTCGCCCAGGCATCCAGGCTCCCAGAAACACGATTGTCGACCTCACCTTATGTCCTAGAGGATGCCTTTGCCAATATTTTCGGAGTCTAACGTTGTTTCTGCTTTGCAGCAATGAGCCTAATAGGAGCACGGTCAAAAAGCCAAATCCATTGCCTTCAAGGTGATACAATTGTAAGGCGATAACTGCCGTCAGACAATTCTATGCAGGATTGACCTGTGAAACTGTTCAAGGAGCAGAAATGATGGTAAACGATGTCAATTTCTTTCTAACTTTTGCGAAATCGACTATGATGCTGGAGAGAATAGCTAGCTCTAAAAAAACATATCTAACAAGCCTTGAGGCTGCGAAGGCTGGAGTATTGACTATCTGGCATTATCGACCAAAGATCAAAATTATCTATACCGTACAGTCTCCAGAAAGCTTTGCAGAGCACATCATCAAATAAAATTGTCTGTGAAGTGCCTGTGCCTCGAAGACTTCCACTCTGTCCTCCTTCACTTCAAGCGTTGATTTACATTACAGATAGTTGGTAGAAGACTTACACTTCTAGGGCTGTTAGCATCTGATGCCAATGGGCAAAGCATGCGAAGCTTCAGATCGAGAAAAACACGCGGTCAACTAAAAAGCCCTTATCGCGACCCCCAGGTAGCCTGTCTGGCTTTCTACCATCCGGAATAATGGCGAAGAGAGGCGACTCTCCACCACGAATTAAACGACATAGCCCTTTCTGTTCAAAGTGAACGACAGCACCTTCTCTGCACCTCGATAGATCGCAATCGCTCCAAGCTGCTGCGCCAGCTCCAAAATCTTCATCTGCATAACGCAAAATATCGTCGTCTTCCTCGCTTGTGTCTTCGGTCCAAGGGGATTTGAATTCTAGAAGCTTAATGGGAACAAGACGCTCATTTGCCCACAGCCAGGGTATTTTCTTGTTCGTTTTCCTGATGCCTCCGTCGAGATGAAGCTCAAGTTTAAGTTGAGATATGAGCCCAACTGCATTTGCCAGAGTCTCGCGAACGAAAGCATTTCCCAAGCCGAGTAAAGTGATTTCTTCGCCGAGACACATGGACAAAGCATCTTGTTGCTGAAGCAGGATTTCTGCGCCGTATAAAAGCTTTTGAGGACTGAGAGTCGCATGTTTGTCGGGTCTGAGCTGCTCTTCCAACTTCGGTGCAGCTCCGAATATAATTGCTTTGACTAACTCTCTTGTAAGAGCAGTGAACCGTACTGTAGAGGGTTCAAGGGCCCTCTTATTGATTGCCCAAAGCTCAGACCATTTTAAGGGGAGAAGACTGCGATTTGGACCTTGTTTGAATATGAACTCCCTTAATGCTACTATAGTAAGCCCTCTTTCTCGTAACCCGCAAATGGTTGGGAGTCGAGAGTCATTCCATTCTGGCACAGCGCCGTGTTCGATCAAAGCTGACAATTTGCGCTTGGATAAAACGTCATTCACAAATATTAAGCGAGGAAATACACCTATCTTCACTCTTTCTATGGAGAGTGCCCTCTGAAACCAATGGTACTGCTCATCCTTGTTTGGGTCTTCGGCATGTCGCCAGGCACAGGTGATCTTCTCGACAGAATCCAACACTGGCATACAGAAGTCTTGTGTTGGGTAAATTTTCCAGGCATCTCCCGTTCGTTCATGAGGCTGCAAGTTGCAACGATAAATGACGGGGTCACGCATTGCTTCATTCGGATGGTCGACTGAAATTCTCGCCCGAATGCACCACTTCAGGCCTTCAGCAGAGCCATCTTTCATTTCCTTAAAGTGTTGACATGCAGTCTGCTTATCCATATCTCGGTGCGGGCTAGGGAGCTTTTCTTTCCGCTGCGCTGCTACTATCTCATCCGTGCTGTCATCGGCATATGCTTTCCCCCTGAAGATCAGCTCGCCACAGAGCCTGTACATATAGTCGAAATAGTCACTCGAGAAGGTGATTCTATTGGGGATGACTCCTAACATCGCAAGTTCGCGAACAATATCACTCGTAGAACTCGGCTTCACCTTCGAAGGGATGGTATCGTCGAAGCGAAGGGAGAACACGCCATTGCGGTTGCGCGCAAAGCGCTCATTGACTAAAGCAGACATTGCATGCCCGAGGTGAAGACAGTCAAATGGCCCAACAAGAAATCGTGTGCCAGCCGTGGCATCATCAAGACTGATATTTTCGTCCGTAGCTGAGGCGCTCTGGACCCTGATTTGGGGTTTGAATTCTTCGTTTATACATTTCGTCAATCGCATCCACTCAGTTTCTTCAACAATAAAGTCGAACCATCGTACCACAATTCCGCCCCTTTGACCCAACGTGCGCATCAAAGCATCGTTCCCACAAATGGTGCCCCAGACTATACCGTCTATGAGATTGATAGAATCTCCAGAAATAAATGACCGTTGTACAAGGTGAGCCTCGAGCTTTGAAAGAACTGTCTCCAATTTTTTGGGATCGTGTTCGGCGCATGCATCAGCAAAATCCAGCCATTCGAGAAACTAGCCAAATTTTATGTTAACGGTGATTTCTCACATCAGTTAGTGGTATTCTGGGTTTAAACCTCATTTAGATCGTTACATGGTCCTTGGGACTTGCGAAAAAGGCCTAGAAGTATGTCCCGATCACACCAAACCTCATCAGCCACTCCGGACAATGTTGCATAGGCATTCGAAGTGCCGAGGAACTCCACTTCCTCGACAATCCATTCGACATCTCTAGCAGCATGATATTCAAGAGAGACGGCTATAAAGATAGGCATAAGGAGGGAGAAGCTTGCTCTGGATGCGACCGTGAGATTGACCATGTTTTGAACTTATTGCAGAATCTAGAACGCTCGTCTTCCTCCAAGAAGATTTGATAGCTATCAGAAACGTGGTTTGACTATTGGGAAGATGATGTGGGCCATCGTTGCCTTGAGATATTGCTGCCAACAGGGGGAAATGGTGACTGAGTTTGGAGAAGGATCGACGAAATGCAGCAGGTCTCGGAAGCAGCGAAAATCAAGTGTATCGGACCGAACCGTAGAGGGAGTTATTGAGCTGATAAGTATTCTCTCTGAATGACAATCGTTTTCCGAGTTAAACTACATCAAAAAGTTCCATGGTTTCCTGCGTCGCTTCTCGCCGGATGATCATTTCATCAAAAAAAGAAAGGCAACCCCGAATCCAAAGCCCCTTTTCCATGTCCACCAACCATCCAAAGGAGTCCGTGAATTGTAGTGAGTAGAAAACAAGGTGGATCGTGAAATTAGATAGCCGCGATAACCATAGCAGCACCGATCATTCGAGCCCACCCGGAAAAATTGCGAGCAGAACGATTGGCCTTAGGAGTTGCAGAAGGAGTGATGCGGGCCTTGGAGCTGGTCATGGAGGTGGGCTCGATTGCGGCGGCTGTCGGGCGAGTCGATCCCGGTATCGTGATGGTGATGATTGCGACGGTCGAGTTAGGCAATCCTGCAGAGGTTGGGTACGTAAAGGTCACATCCGTCTGGGCCGGAAGGGGGATATCAACTTTGGACGTATATTCAGCCATCTCGGCCATAGTAGTCATGACAGGAAGAACGAAAGTGGTGTTCAGGTAGGGCAGATTAGCCCGAGGGCTAATCTGCTTCTTGACGCTTCTTTTGTTGAAATAGAATCCCAAGTGGCGATGGTTATTGCGCGCTTCCAAATGGGCGGGCTCGGTGTCATGGTTGATATTACCTCCTGCAACGCACTCGGCGTGGGTAGAGGAAACTTGCTTGCCTTTTATCAATATTATCAGTATGTAACTTGATCTATGCTTTATTGGACACCCACATTTCGCACCGAATCCAAGGCTATGGAGACAGATTAGCTTCAGTTTTCAAGGAGTATTAAGACTAATAAGAGAATGCATGGCATCACATACACGTCAACACAGTCGACAATCTCAGCTTTGTGGAGTTCAGAGCACATGAGAATCTTGTGGTCTGCACAGTAGCTTCCTGGATCATACATATCGCACAGACCTAATTTCCTTTGGGCTATTCAGTTCCAGTCTCTCAAAGAATGCTAGATAGGCAATACTCACGGAATATTACGCGCAGCGACAGCAGTCGCGAGCAACAAAGTAGCTGAGACTTTCATCATGATGAAAATCACAAAGATGTAGGCCAATTTGAGGGAGAGTTGGCAAGAGCTGGTGTTCAGTGGATTGTTGGTGCAGCAATAGGCAGAGCTGCTCGCTTGCAAGATGGTTGTGTGAAAGTAGAAAAGAGGAAGAAATGTTTGCAGCAAGAGGGAAATTTTCTAAGTGAGAGAAAGTGAGGTTCTGTTTACAATCATAAACCAGTGGCTTTACCACTTTTGGAAATCACGTTATCTGAGTCTGCGCTAGTGATGGAAAGGTGGGAAGTTCCGGTGCATTCACGTGCCCTGAGTGATGAGCATGGCTGTAGTGTATTCAAAGGTTAACCTTCAGGGCAGGAGGAATAGACCTGCTTGCATGCAGAGAGACTTTTGATAGCATGTATAGTTAGGCCTAACTCCAAAACGGGTATCATGGGAATGAGGTAAAAGACCACACTATGTCTACCATACGAGCAGGCAGGCAAAGAGGGCAGAAAGGATGGGAAAGAGAGTGCCAATCGAAGAAGATATAAGCCAAAAAGGTTGTTCCAGGTCATAAAAGAAGAAGCCCGAGTCCAGTTTGTAAATTCGATAATATGGGCATTCGGAACACTCAGCCTATGAAAGAAAGCAGGTAAGAGAGCTTTTGAGGACCATAAAATCACCGTAAACGCCATATTGATGCATGTCAGAGTGGCTCAAGCATCTCTCGATCCTGTGAGCTTTTTTAACCTCCTCCTTATATCTCCTTCTGTTTGCTGCATTGGATTGAGCTTTCGATCTCGAACCATTGCTGGGATATCATCACCATATTTCTCAACGAGTCTTAGTAGCCATTCCTCCTCTCGTTTGCTCTGCTGCCTTGGTTTTCGCTTGCCAACTTTCTCCTCTTCTTCAGCTGCCTGTTGTTCCAAAGCAGAGACAATATTTGTGGCAGCCTCTCTACCCGTGGTAGTCTCATCAAGACCTGCTAAGTCGTTTAGGGGATCGTCTAGAGGGTTTATCTTTCTGCGCTTGCGACCCGCAACCTCTATCATTTCTTCGGCTTCATCCTCATCTTCTGTGGAGCGAATGATACGAAGTATCCGGCCCGTCTTCGGATCTCGTTCCACCCGAGCTTCGTTTGGTTGTAAACCTGCGGCTTTCTTGCCTTTGATTGCCAGAGAATGGGTATTTTCTAGACTACCACCCGACTCTAGGGTAGATGGGAGCTTTTCAACACCGCCGGTGGGTACATTCAAGCGAGTTGCGAGCCCAAGTCGACGGTAATTCTGGGTGAGGGTTAATCTCTTATCCCTACGTAGATACATCTAATCAGTCCAGTCGTCCGTATAACTAGCCTTGGAAATACTAACCAGTTCTTCGCAATGATTTCATTTCCCAGAACATTGATTTTCTTTTTCCCACTTTTCGTTCTTTTGCTCTTGATGACGTTTTTAGGCGTCGACGAGCGGTTCTTCTTCTTCTGCAAGACTCGACCCATGGTGAACAAGTATGGCTCTCCCGCCGCTCTTTCGCTTTCCCTTTCGGTCGTCAAGCGAAAAGATTCAAAGCCTGAAGTTTGGTGTTTGCATTCGCTCTTGGCGCGTTTGCGCACTATTCGCCAAGACTGCTTCGCGCTAAAAATAGCATCCTGTCACGTGTTTATCCTTGAGCCTCCGGGGCCAGCAAACAGAGCAAACAGCCCCATTAGGGAAAGTCCCGTCTTAAATTCTCCGCAACCTCGAGGCTCAACAACTGGAATCGCGAAATCTCCAGCTGCAGGGACCTTGCTGGGTAGCTTCTAGCTTAACGGAGCCTGTCACTTCGGGCCCATTATTATAGATTGATTATTAAGATGGCGTCTAACAAACCCTTCTCTGGAGTGGGGTGTCGCGTGCCAGTTCTTGTTTTATTTGCACTCGCTTTGTTGTTCTGTACTTCCGCTGCTGCTCAGAAAGAACAGATTGCCGTTTCAGGGCTCTCGGTGCCGCAGATCGAGGAAAAGTTGCAAGTAAGACGATTGGACTAGCTGTAGCTTTCGATAGCGGTAAAAGCTCTCTAACCATTGTTACGCTCAGGAATGTCCATTGGTACAGGCATTGAATATCCACAAGCAGGCGGCAGCTCCGCAGACCGCCAGCCTGACTTCGAAAATCTTTGCCGTTCTTTTCCCTGGTAGCCCGGCTGTCAATGCAATTCTAGCTACCTTCTACATCTCTGGACCTCCAAGTAAGCGTACCCGTGCTTGCTTTACCAGCTCAATGACAGCAATTCTAAACACTAAAGTTAGATTTCCTTCTCGCGTTATGTCCGCCCAACATCGACCCATCTTCACTCTCAGTGATGGTGTCATTCGCCGTGGGAGGCTTGCTTGGAGATACGCTTTTTCATTTACTTCCTGAAATATTTCTCGGAGAGGATTCTGCAGAACATGTTCGCTTCGTACTAGTCGAGCCGAACAGGAACCTTCTCCTCGGCGCTGCCATCTTAGCCGGCTTCGTTACATTCGTTGCAATGGATAAAGCGCTCCGGATCGCAACCGGCGGAGAGGGCGGTCATGACCATAGCCACGACCATCAACCAGCTATTTCGAAGTCTGACGATACAGCACAGACAACAAGTTTGTCGCGTGACAACGATGGCAAGGCCAGACAGCGTAAATCAGAAAAACCAGCGGCTTCCGAAGTCACCCAGGAGAAGGAAATCAATCCGAGCGTGAAGCTTGGAGGCTACCTCAATCTAATCGCCGACTTTACACACAACATCACCGACGGACTCGCTATGTCCTCCTCATTCTACGCCTCTCCAACCATTGGAGCAACCACTACGGTGGCAGTATTTTTTCATGAAATTCCGCACGAGGTGGGAGACTTTGCGCTTTTAATCCAGTCTGGATTCTCGAAGCGGAAGGCCATGGGTGCTCAGTTTGTCACAGCGATTGGCGCGTTCCTCGGTACTTTCATTGGGATTGCCATTCAGGAACTTGGTGGTAGTGAAGCCACCTCTGGCACCTCTTCAACAGCTGGAATTCTAGGCACCAGTCTCACTGTGGGCGATCTGCTTTTGCCATTCACTGCTGGTACATTCCTTTATGTTGGGACTGTTGCTGTCATTCCCGAACTATTAGAAACAGGAAAAGACAGGGCTTTCGAGTTAAGGAAAACGGTCAAACAATTTGCCGCAATGTTCGCGGGAGCAGGAATTATGCTTTTGTGAGTGCCCCTTTCTTGTCCTACGTCCGTCGTACGACCAGCCCTAATACTAATCGAATAATTTGATAGAATATCGTGGTCGTAAGCAATCTAAAGGGGATTTATATCTTAATTATATTATACTCGTCGTCTACTCAAACATTTTGTACAATTAAAACTTACAACTGAATTCTCCTACGCATATTCTTCCTTACTGGCTGAATTTTCTAGTCTCGGGATCTCAGTGCCAAAGCCTTGGAAGAAAGTCCGCATTTCTTGGGTTTTGTTTGAATCCATGAACACCAGTATCAAACTTTGAGAACACAACTCCCACGGTAAGAGGACATAAAATATAGGAAAAGAGTCCCGTCGTAGATATACAGTAGAAAGGAGACAAAAAAAACCTTCACACAAGACAAGAATGACATTTGCTCAATAGCCCGGCCCAAATGAGGACTCGACTGGAATACGAAACGAATACATAAGTGGTTCCGCAACCGCGGCCAAGCGCGGTGGCAGAGAACAGTATGAATAGTGGTGAAACGAAAGCCGTAGAGCTAATGCAGTTGAACGCTTCACTCATTATAATGATATACCTAATTGATGATTGTCAGTGAAGGGCGGGGAAGATCGAGTATCGCGCGAAAAGAGGACTCACAAAGTAATTCGGCAGCCCATAGCATTTCCATCCTAATCTTCTAGCCATTTTTGCGAAGCCCTCTGTTTCAACCATGTGGTAGAATGGGAAAGCCGGAAACATGGCCCCGTCGCGGTGGACCTCAGCCTTGACTAACAATGCAGAGCCTCCCACTCCATGAAGCTCCATAATCTGGTTTACATGGCGATTTGGACCCCGGTCTGCCAAGTGCGCCATGAGGGTTCTATATGTAGGCAGCTCCGCATATCCCTCTAACATGATTTCCTCGGCGCCCATTCGATTCGCGATTTCCAACGATTTATCAGTGTCGAGCCATGAATTGTAGTCGTATGGACGGATGTCCATTTTCTTCGTTTCCGTATTCATGTATCGCTGGTAGCAATTCGGCACGAGGACTGGTTTATTGTGCTTCGTGAGGTCTTGGATCAATGTTTGTGGAGTTTCGACGATATCGGCGTCCAACCAAAGCACCCAGGACGTAGCAGGGCCAAGAGTAGTGAACAGCAAACTGTTCCTTGCCCGTGCCATTGCCTCGCGACGAACCTTCTGGTTCTCAAATTTGTGCCGTTCTTTCTCATCCTGCGACATGAGCGGGATGTCAAAATCTTGCCGTAAGATCGTGATACTCGCAAACCTGTCATCCACTGGACCAGACTGAGTCTTTGTGATAGCTTTCTGCAGCGCAGACGTAGCCATGTTCCCTTCTTTGGTTTTTGGAATAATAAAGCCAAGGGAGATATCCTGATGTGGATAGGTCAATTTCTCTAGGTTGTCCCAGTATTGCTGATAAAACCGAGCCAGCGGAGTAAGTATTAACACCTTTTCATGTTGCTGCGCCGCATTCTCCGTCGTGGTGAGGTTGTTTAGGTTGTAGATGACTACCGGAGGAGGGATTCGGCGACCGTTCGATGTGGAGGATTGTTTTCGGAAAGGTTTCGTCGGCGGAGATAGAGGATTTTGAGCAGCGTCATTTTGTCTTTGCGCAGTTGTTTCTGCTCCGGATGAGCTTGGGGAGAAGATGAAGACGAGGAAGCCGATGGCGAGAGCACAGGCTAGGACGAGTGTGATGGGATTCGTCCGCCGGAGCGACCGTACGGCCATAGTGGCCCCGGAGCAACTTATAGAGAAAGACGAACGACCGCAAGAGATATTCGGCACGCAAACGAGTCGAGTCTGGATGGCTGCTCTTTCTCCCGTGTTGCTGTCGTCGATTATCTGGCCCTTTGTGTCAGCATCGAGGACATGGTCGAAACTCCGAGGACGAAAGGAAGAGAACGGCAGATAGTTAACGAAGGGGGTAGCAAGCGAAAGACCTTCGGATTAAAAGGAAGTAGAGATGTAAAGCAGTCTAGAAGAAAATAATTGGCCTATTCAAAGATCGAAAAGTGCGGCTGGGAGGAATTCCTGATGCTGAAGAAATTAATTGTTGTCCACGAAAGTCAAACAGCGCAAAGTCTCCTTTGGGTTTGAGTTTCCAGCCTGTGGACGTGACTCGATGAAGATATCGACTCGACGAACTAACTAACCAACTGACTAATAGCTAGCTTGCAGCGTTGTGGATCTTCACACATCATGACGATACCAATGGCCCCTGCAATCCGTGAGTGTGGGCTGCCTGCAAGGGCCTGCAATGTTTAAGGATAACCACCAAGGAGTTTGGTGCCAGCTTTCAGGGTCCTGGCTCCTGAAGCAATTCAACAGGCCATGATCTATGTAACTGAAATCGCTCACTTTTATCTTAAAAATCTATGGCTAACGATGAACAAGGCCCAGCGCTTCCAGTATCATGGCAGCGATCTCATCACGCCCTCGAAGGCAACCAACGCCATCGCATTGGCAGGAAAAGCTCTGAGAAAGCAGGGCAAAAATCCGCGCCAGTAGCCTTTCCAACCACTCTCCCTCCCTATGGCGACTGCGGCATCTTTCCAGTGTCGAAACTTTCGTTGCCCATCGCCGAGTCCACCGCCCAACGGGTCCGTCATGATCCGCTGCTTCACGACATCAGATGGGTATGATGTGATCCAAAATACCTGTGCAGAGAGACCGCCGGCCCAGAAATTGATAGCAGGTACAGAGAGGCTGGTATGATTCCGCATTGCATTTGAAAAAATGTCATATGATCCCCACCAGAAGAAGAAAAAGGAACGGAAGAGTAAAGTGGCGCAGAGGCCGTGATAGAGGCCGGAGATTCCATGATATCGAATCTAGCGCCATAAGCAATCAGGAACTTTGCGATATAGGCGGCCACCTACAAGTTTCTTTGTGCAGTCAATCGGACCGCTGTATAAGCGCTTGTTTTTATCCGCAGCATACTGAATTTGCAAGCGCGCTTTGACATGTTCCACCGGAGCTGCTATGAAACTCACAGTTGAGCCAGCCATGATCCCGGCAATCCCATGGCCAAAACTGGAGAGCCGGTCGGGAGCCTCGCTGTTTGTGAACGGAAGAAGTCTTCGCACGCTTGGGTTGGAAAAGATGTGCTCAAAGAGTAGCCTCCGATAGAGAGTTAGAGATCCCAGCATGCTCAATATAACAATTAGTTGCTTGAATTTTCAAGACCCGGTGTATTGAGAGGCTTACACAGAGTCCATAACCATCCATCCCATTAAAGGAGGCGTTGCACCTTTATATAGGGCGGTTACTCCCTCCTTGCGTACTGTTTGTAGAAGACAATCCAAGGGACCTTTAAAATGTGCAGCCTTGGTGGTCTGTAATCGGACTTTAATTGTATCGAACCTTTCATGATTATCAGCATTGCATTCATGGAAGAAAGAGCAATAGTACATACGGGTGGCCGACTGATAACGGTCAGAAGGGAAGAAAGTGTTAGCAACTCTTGGACTCGTACGGTTATGGAAATGTCAAGCAGCTACAGGGTCTCGGATAAAAGGCATCAAGGTAAGAGTGAAATCGAATACATGGTGGACTCACCACTGAGCTTCGCAATGCCTGAGAAGACGCCAGCGACGAAGCCTCGATAGTCCTTTGGAGTTCCAGCAGCCACTGTAGTCGTCGCTTCGGACTTCTCTATTGCGGCGGGAGATACAGCCATATTGCATTGCTTTGCCGCTCGATTCTATGCTTGTTACTGGTCTGTACGCGATCTGCGCGGCTTACAAGAAGACGGCGGGCGGGCAGCAGATCAATTCAGGCTGGGATGTTGGACAAAATAGTTATCCCTGCGTTCCCGTCACTGCGCAGGCTTTCTTTGCGAAGACCGTCACCGGGAGCCAAAGAAGTCGGTCGATATTCCGGCGCTACATGGACAGTCCATTCCGAAATCTGACGGTCGCGCTGCCTCGGTTTTTATGGGATGCTTCGGCTGGTATGGATAATAATACGCAGCGCTCTCTACTACAATTGGCGTGCGAGAGGGAGAAATGCGGCCGTTTCGGCACCGGATCGGATAAAAGTCTCGGCTGAGCTCTGAGTTTCAGAATTAGTTAATGATGTCTGGAATGTTGCTATTCTCATTATCATTATCAGCTAACAAGAACATGATTGTGCCATCCGTCATGAGAAATGCTGCATGCTTCCACATTTACGGCAGCAAACATCATAACTTGTACCCTCAGGGCCATTATCCTCCTCAAGATAGCTGCTCATAAAGCTCTTGCATCCTCGGCACTTTATTGTGCTTTTCATATTGTTGATGACTTTGGAAAGCTTTTCCCTATCCTGCTTCAGCCTCTGATTCTCCTTATCCTTCAGCTCGCAGTCCCGTGTGACTCTTTTGACCTGACTTTTTCTCGCGACTGATTGCTTTAGCACCTTGTTCAAAAGGGACTCAGAAAAGGATGAACCCATCAAGGTGACGAAGTCCCCAATTTCGATGAGAGGCTCGATATTATCTGCAATGGCTGTAGAAAACACGTCACGCAGCTTGCTGTCCTCCGAGGCGATTACTTTCTCTGCTACCAGAATCCATGCCGCACTTGGCTGTCCCTTAGAAAGGATTGTCTTGACCTTTTCAGTTGCTTTGTCTTGCAACGCGTCCAACTTATACAATGCCGCCAGAGCATTTACCTGGACATGGCTGTCAAGGACTATGCACTCAGTATGATCGACATTGTCGTCAAGGATGCTTGGGTACCGGGACCTGAGAATACCTATAGGATATTAGCAAGGATCTCGGTGCTCTTTATGCTGATGATGCGACCAAGCTGCTGGATGCACATACTGTGGCGATACTCCGGGCTCAGGACCGTTTCTGGAATAGTATAATCGGAGGTGTAGAGAAACTCGATCATCTGTTGGACAATGTCCGGTCCGAAATTTTGAACTTCAATAGCGTCGGCACCACTTGTCTATTTTGCACTTATATCAGTTATCCGTCTTGGGAGTTGAGTATCTCGGGGCTTTCACCTCCACATATTCCGAAATCAATGGGCACTGGGCACACACAATTGCTTTATGGACTTTGAACTTCATTTCGGAGCAAATGATCTTCAAGTCACTGAACTTTTCATTGTGAAGAAGTGCTCGAGAGCGTTCCCGATCGGCCATGAGGGACAGTCAATTTCGATGAGATGACTCTAATGTGGGAAAAAAGAGGAGCCGAGAAATTGAAAGCTAGAAAGAGAAGGTCAAGGGCCGAGCATTGGAAAGTGGGATTCTCCAACGGCAAGTGCCGTTGCTTACTGATAAAAAAGAATGCTACAAAGACTTTGGGTCGTCTAGATAGTACCATACCTTCAGAGTCAAGGGTTTGCTTCATCCGTTTTCAGATATTCAAGCAATGAAGGGGACTAATTTTCCAGCACCTCTGGTACTCGGATTGAAGCATGGTCTGTTTTACTTCGTGTGAGTCTCATATCAAGAAAGTTCGGGAGAATCCGGACAAGATTCTGATATTGCAGGGACAATTTGCAAAGCGAGTGTTCCTTGAGAGCAGGTAACCCTTCATTCCCGAACACACCGAAGCCGCATTTCAAGTTGCACCGCGACTCAAGATGTCCTATGCAAAACATTTCACTCCGCTCGAGTCTGACTAGATATCCACCGAGATGATGCATGATTTGGGCATATTTCAAGCCCTCGAGTTTGTTGACATTCTGTCGCTTGAAGACAACGCATGGAGGTCATTCCCAGGCCTATGCCGGCCCTCATTCTGGTCCTTCTACCCTGCTCCACGTATGACCAACAAAAAGCCAAGGGCCAATCTCCTGGTTTGGCTGATATAGACAGTCAATAAAAACGCGTGTGGTCCTTATGCCATTCCCCATGCTGTCTGTAAGATCCAAAGATTCCTGGGTATGTCGAGGCAACCTTTCTCAGGCACAATGCTGTAAACCCCGCCAGCTAAAGTTCTCCCAGATCCAGCATTCACCCTAAACAAACCGATCGAACTTGAGCCCATTGAATGACTCGAATCTTCTGAAGACTCCAAAAGCATGGAAGCTGTCCGTGCACAGGCAGCCTGACGTGACTCCAGACTCCCAGCTTTCAAGATGAGGTGGATCACCATGATGCTTTGTCAGATATCTAGTTAGGCTCTCTGAGTTGAACGGTGACCTAGACGGTCCTATCAACCGAGGTCCTCTGGATCAAGATTAACATATGCTAAGGTTGGCTCTTGGTGCTATCAAACACTACACAGAGGGTGAAACAAATGGGTCACTTAGTCTATTGGCTCTGACTATGGAAGGCTACAATTTCCCCCTTGACAAACTACCCACTGCTCTGATTTTGTCTGTCTAGATATCCCATTTGAGCTCATGATGGCTAAGAAGCTCGCTAATACTCTGCGGTCAGTTACAGTATTTGTCATTCCCTTCTCGCGCAGAAGTCGTGCCCGCTATATGACGAATTACCGGGAGCCCGAGTGATGGAAAGCTCTATTTTGTTATTCGATTAAATACAAGTCCTGTAGGCAGCAACGCAGATTGTTGCCAAAGTGGAGCTCTATCAATCGTCAATTGAGGCTTTGACTATGTATGCTTACAGTGGCAACGTTTGCATCGAAGGCGATACAACGTCCCGCCACCATAAATTTCAACATAGCAAGCGAATGCAGCCTGACACCGGGGGTTTCGACATTCCCTGTGGCTATTCACAGTCCCGATGGCATCAGACAGCTTTTCATTTTTCTGCTCAAGTTTCTCAATATCATTCTTCGCCCAGTTGCAATCCCTGTTCAACTGTGTGTTCAATGCTTCCAGCTGTGTCCTGCCTTCTGTGAAGTTTTGCACCACCTTCTCCAAAATGGACGCGCCAAACAGTCCATTCATCAACTGTGAAAAGCCATCAAAATTTATAAGCTTTTCAATGTTTGCTGCGATTGCTGTGACAAAAACACGGTGCATGTCGTTATCTTTAATTTTGGCTGCCTCCGCCGCTGCTTCTATCCACCCGGGGCCTGGCTGTTCCTTGGAAACAACTGTTTCAATGTTTTCAGCCGTCTTTGCTTGCAATGTGGGCACATCGAAGGCTGTAGCCCGAGCATTCAATCGAATATGGTTCATAAAAATCGGGGACACCACAATAGTTGTTTTGGAAGCACTTTCGGTGTGGTGGTCTGAACCGGAAATCTGGAGGCCCTCAATGGCAGGAAGTGTGTTTGCTGCCTGGGCAGTATAATCCCGGGTATAGAAGAATTCGACCATTTGCTTGACGATCTCGGGCTTGAATTCCTGAATTTCAACAGCTCCAGCGCTATTCCTCTGGCTTGGGACTTAGCATATCACCTCCTAAACTGCATCACCGTGGATTTTTTACCTCCATCTCTGATATAACCGAACTCTGAGCACACACAATTGCTTTGTGCACGTTGAACTCCACTCCTGAGCAGACAATCCTCAAATCGCTGAACCTTCCGCTTTCTAAGAGAGATCGAAAATCCTCCGTTTGTGCCATCTTTGCTGGTACTCTCAGTGTTAGATGCGATTGACTGCGAAGACTGCAGGTGGAAGACTGACTATCGAGAAGGAAAGATAACCATGGTGTAAGTTTTGGCGTAGAAAAATTTTCAAGGGAAGTTCCGTGATTTGTTTACCAACTAAACAGGCCTAGCAAAACTGATACATATGACATTTTAGCGGCTGGGGGTTTACCGGAGAGCTAGCTGAGCTTCGAAACTCATATATCCCTCGAAGAGCATGTGTCTGTCGCCTATAGCGCCTGCAGTCCTGTGGGAAATGCAAACAAAGCAAGGTCTTGCTAACTAGCCTTTCATCTCTGATATTCTGATGCACAGGCATTCTCAATCTTTTGACACATTTGTAGCTGGCTTGAAGTATCTCCAGCTTGTTTCAACCTCTTGATGCTCATAATTTTGAAAAAAAAAGAAAAAAGATTCATAAGCTTCGACAATATGATAATCTCAGGATTGAGGGCGGCCTCCCAAGGGGATATATTCTGTGATACTACCAACTGCAGAAAGACTGGAAGAAAGCAAAAATCATTCGTGCTATTCAGGCCTACACACTCGTCCCGTGCGAAAAACCACCGCTCGTAAACTGAGATTCACTTTGGCGGCTGCCACCGTGTTTGAGCTTGCATTTGCTAGGTAGTCATACGATCTAATGCCGATTATTGTTTCTACATAAATTGGTCATGAATCACTGACACGGCTTTCAGCTCAGGGTACCTCATCCAGACCTCATTTTATTCCAAGCAGAGTTAGTATCGGAGTCTCAGGCCATAAATTATCGGCGAATAAGAAGGATCACGACTTCCAGGGGTGCTTGCAGCGACATTTCACGCAGCGAATGATGTATGAGTAAACCCTTTCATAGTAGCCATAGGATTCGATAGAGCAGTCGAATGTTGCTGAACAATTTCGGCATTGCTTGATGTTGTTCAGCACATCGTGTATTTCCGTCATTTTTCCAACCTGCCGCTCCAATCGCCCCTTCTCTATCTCGGTATTTTCTTTCTCTGCAGTCACTTCCTCATACTGGGCCGTTCTTGCCGCCAGTCGCCCTGCCATCTTTCTCAAAACAGCCACACCAAGCGCTCCTTCCATCAGCTGCTCCAGGCCTGCCAATTCCATGAGTTTGTCGGCGTGGGTGGCAATCGCAGCCGCAAAGATGTCGTGCAGCGTGCGGTCTGGACTGTGGACAACCTCGATTGCAGCCTCGATCCATTCGACACATGGCTGTTCGTTGGCGAGGATTGTTTTAATCTTTTCGTTTGCGATTTCCTGCAGCCCGCGTAGGTTGACGAACGTTGCCAAAGCACTCACTTCGACATGGCTTTTCAGGGTTTTGGATGGTTCAATTGCCTCATTATCCGCTTGGCCCAGCTGGGAATCGTCCGTGCTGATATTGATGTCCAAAGCCTGTAGGTCTGGCTTCTCTGTGGCAAAACTAACCAAAGAATTTTCCAATGTCGGGAAATCGCGTATATGAATGTACTGTACGAATACATACCGACATCGAACTTGGGCTCGGTCGTCCGGATGGTATAATCCTGCGTGTAGAAGAAATCGACCATTTGTTCGACAGTCTTTGGTTTGAAGTTCTTCACTTCGAATACCCCAGTGTTGCTTTCCTATTCCTCATTTAGTAAACTGTCGTCCAGAAACGCAGGGCGGGCAGTGTACCTCGATTCCTGCTGAGATCATTGGACATTGGGCGCACACTATCGCCTTGTGAACAGCAAACTCTGTTCCTTCACAGACAATTTTCATATCACTGAATTTGCCGCATTTCAGAAGGACCTGAAGATCCTCAAACACTTTTTGTGCCATTTCGGTGGCTGGAGTCTTGAATTGAATTCAGAAAGGGGCGAACTTGAATGCTTGGGAGATGAGAGATTGAAGGCTTAGAAGGGAAGACAGCAGCAGTAGTGTGTTTATAAGAAGCAGAAATTTTCCATGTGGGAAGTTCCGCCTTGTTGACGAGAAGCTGATTTGAGTTACAAAGAAGTCATAACACTTCATGAAGACCAAAAATATATAGCAAAAACTTATACGAGAACCAGACCAGCAAACATGCCAGAAAGTTCTAGTCATGTAGATTGAAAGAACATGTGCTCCGTAGCATGGATATCACTGTAGCATAAGAGGCAAGGCCTGCCCTTTTCCGGACTTTCCTTGTAGATGCCTGGTGGGCGGGGCCTTGGGAATGAGAGTCGAGCTAAACACGCTGGCATCCCTATCCTCCATGAGATGGCTGCGATACGGGACAAAAAGAGTAAGATCTTGGAATATGCCATTGAGAAATTATAGATATGAACCATTGCATTACCTCTGTCTGTCTGGCTGGTGGAAATGAGCCACCTCGTAGCCCCATAAAGTATACATGGCCCGGAGACTCTTTCAACAAGTTCCATATGAAGTTCATCGTCTAGGCTGACGAGCTTTTGGTTGAGCCTTCATTTGAAGTGTCAATGGCGGATCATCCAGGGTGCAATACAAAAAACAGACAGCAAAAAGGTCGACACTAGCGATTGAAGCTTGTAGAACTTGGCGACTCGGGCCTCTTTCATCACGTTGAGTGCCTCTGCCGTATTCTTTCGAAGATCAGAGCATTAAAATCAAAGGAAACGCAGATGCAAAGTATGGAATGATTGTCAAGACTGGTATTTAGTCCTTGCAGAGTAAACGGTTGCATCCCCAAGTTAGGTAGCGTCGAATGGCCTTAGGAAGGTCCTGTGGATCGCATTCTAACTCGAACACTGGTCGCTTCATGCGGTATATCCATGGTTGCGCGGCCATTTGATGATCCCGGAAGATCGCCTAGGTTCGGCCCAGAGTCACCAAAATAGCCAGGGAATTAATAGTGCGTACAGGGTATTAATGAGCGATGCGCTTCGCTTCACGTGTAGTGGACAATTATGGTTGTGCACTTCGCCGTCTAGCGGGTCCTCCCTCTAACAGGCTGCGGGTGCTAGTGTCTCGGGCGATAAAGGGGTAAAGAA
This sequence comes from Nannizziopsis arthrosporioides, assembly GCA_029635245.1. Taxonomy (NCBI): domain Eukaryota; kingdom Fungi; phylum Ascomycota; class Eurotiomycetes; order Onygenales; family Nannizziopsiaceae; genus Nannizziopsis; species Nannizziopsis arthrosporioides. The sequence goes on along the minus strand of CP098260.1, from coordinate 6,993,379 downwards.
TCACAATAACTATTCGAGCTGGAATGTGCAGCCGCGTAGGATTGAGAGAAAAGCAAGCCGTCGACTGCTTTGCTCCGTCGGTGGGTTGAGTCGCGGATCATGTTTGGGAGAATCCTTCTTCCGAGGCATCGCCGGCGTATTCACAGACAGCGATCGACCCGTAAGAGATGGGTGTTCTTCCTGGTTAACTTGGTGAACATGTCTTAAAATTTCAGCAAGAAATCGAAACTAGATTGGAAGAGTGAGGAGAAAGAGCGTGATAATCAAGAATCTACTGGGATGAAGAGCAAAAAGACTTTTGCTTCACCGTCGCGCCGGCGCCGATTTAGCGCCGCTTCGATGTGTCACGGGACACTTGCTTTACTCTGGAAGGATTCCGACGTGGTTTCGATCGGCGCCCATTGGATAATAGGGACCGCGAGTCAGGGATGTCGTGAATGGTTTTGTCCGGCGTCATTCTACCAGTCAGGCTGTTTGCAGTGTGGAGAGATAGTGCGTATGCCTTGCGGTAAGCGATCACCAGAGAAGAGGAAAAGGGCGGGAAATGGCGCGTGAGTGCTGTGGAATCTTGGCCCCGGTGGAGTCGCAGCAGCCGTGATCAGTGCTTGAGATGTCAGGGGCACACGGTGGATATTGTTGTGAAGTAATCGTGCAGCAGGAGGATGAGGGACTTGATCCCCGGGTGACATGTCGGCAGGCGCTGGAGACACCTGGAGGTTGGAGCTTTTGCCATTTGCGGTTTACGGAGAATTTTTTTGGCTCATCATCACTCCTTGCTAAGTGCTTATATCCCCACCGGAAGGATTCAGATCCCCAGAATCAATCAATAAATAGCCTTGTAGAAGTAGTACGGAGTACAGAGTAGATTGATTGCAACGGGGTCCTCAGCGGTGACGAGGACGATCCATATGGAATACCTCGCTTCATATGACACCGAGTATTACGGCATGTTGCAGGGTCAACTACTGGCACGAAGGATGAGATAAAAAAAAAGTAATACTCTAATTCAGGATGATAAGCATCCGATGAGTTTGGTAAAGCAAGATGTAATGCAGGGTATATACAACAGTGATAGGAAAAAGAAAAAAGGAAAAGAAGATGGATGCAGCCCGACCCATGAAGAAGAGTAGTTATCCGAACAGATCAATCAAGGGAAATGGGCAGTCCAATTTTTTTGACTGAGGATATAGCGAAAACAAAGACTCTTTGCAAATGCGGACTGGGACCGATCTATGCTGTGGTATTCTAACGCCTTGGGTCCGATATCGATACCCCTTTTTTGGTTTCATGGTCCGTCCTTCCGTGGCTTTTCGGAAAGTATCAATCCCAGTTAAAGTGCTTTTGGACCTTTTTGTGTTCCATGGATCCTCATCGATGCATTGTTTCTATTTCCATCGAGCCGAAGAAAACGTCAATTCGGAACGCGACGGGGCGTAGTCGTAAAGAAAATAGTGGTCAAAGTAGGTGGGCATATCGTGGAAGAGAAATCGAGAAAAGAAAAAGGAGAAGGAGCCCGCGCCGTAGGAAATTTAGAAACTCGTGGAGAGGTGAAGTCCGTGTTACTCTGGTGTTGAGATCGTCAAGAAGGAAAAAGAAAAGAAAAGGGCATAGCAGTGACGAGAGCACCGGCCATGTCGTCACCGTGGCTTGCCGTCCTTGCGTGACGCATTGAGTGCAGCGAGTCTCTCGTTCTCTCGTTGTAGAAGTCTTTCCAACGCTTCTTTAGACGCCAGTCGCTCGCCCTTGCTGCTGTTGCTGTTGCTGCTGCTACCGTTCCCGCTCGCACTGGCGATGCTGCTGTTGTTGTTCGAATTCTCGGATGAATGTCTTGCACCCGCGGTAAAATAATTGTCATCCGACTCCTCCAAGGCCAGCGGAGTGACTGGACCCGGGCTGCCCATGGGGTGAAGACGCGGCTTGGACGGCCGTTTCATCATAGCGGAATTGGAGCGAGGGGGCAAGGTCATGCTAGCCATGAGCTCACGATACTGGCGAAGTGCGTCTCGAGAATTGGAAGGGCGGTACTGCTGTGCTGAACGGGCCTGTTGAGGAGAGGGCGGTTGGTCGGGGTGCTGGGATTGATAGATGGCGGGATGGAATCTGGGGATGCTCAGATGGAAAGCGGGGACTTGTCTGGACGCAGGCCTCTGGCGTGGACGAGGAGAAGCAGGAGACGCGGCGCGAAGAGGTTGAGGCGGCGGAGGAGACATTGGGGAGTAGGTGGAAGAGAATTGCTGGAACTGTTGGTGTTGGAGTTGGTGGCTGTAGTTGTGGTGAAGGTCGTTGCTGGTGATGGTGTTGTTGTGAAGGTGGTGAGAAGCGGGATTCTTGTCGCACACTCGCAGGGTTGCAGGACGATCAGCAAACATCGCGGCCTCAACAAGGCGATGAGAGGCTGTTTTATAAATTGATGGGGTTGAGAAAGAGAGAATACGACTTGAAGATAAATATTTGTTTTAATCGAGCCGTTATGGTTCTTGACAGGCGAAACAAACCAGCTGAGACACCCGTAGAGAGAGTCAAGGGGCAGGTGACAGGCTGGCTGACAGGCAGATGATAGAGAGACTTTGAGGCAGCAGCTGTCACTGATGGAATTGATAGAGACACGAACGAGAGAAAAAGGGGGGAAGAGGACAAGTTATTAATGAAAAACAAATCCCTTGAAACCAACAGGTAGGCTAACGATGATAACTATCAAAGAAATGCCAAATACGGGATTTGCAGGGGAATATTCTGGGGAGCGTCACAGAAAGAGGGGCGAACGGGACGACAAAACACACGCAGACATCAGAGGATTTAGTGGAGACCACTCGGGGACTAACGAGGAGACTAGGAGACTAGTAAAAGCAGCAGAAGTGGAAATGCTCAAATGAAAATCCCAGTGACTGCGGCGTAACCAGCATGCATGCCGCCTTTCTCTTGCCTCCACAGCTCGGAATGATTTATTTGCTTGCCAGAGCGCTTTTCCGATGAAGAGCAGATCATGGTTGTATTCCGTCCTCTGGTGCCGGGTACTTGCATGATTGACTCTCAAGCAGTGTTGTTTCTGACTTCCTGAGCTAGTTAGTTAACTACCAGGGTCTAATAAAAGCACCGTGCATTATATTTCAGAATCGGGCGAGCCGCAGATGGAGCTCCTCTCACAACTGCGGCATCCAACTAATCAAGTTCAAGGTTCTTTGTTGACCAGAGAGTGGACTCCCAGCTTTTGCCGAAACTCTGAATAATACAGAAAATAATGCAGAGGCGCAAAGCCTCTCTTCCGGCGCGGCGTCGCCCTTTTTTTCCGCTGGTTCAAATGTTATTAATGTTTAGCCGGAGAAGCAAAGAATTAATACGGAGCAAAAGTTGCTTTCGTCCCGTATTGCATCCAAGAAAGAGGCACGTCTCTACTCCGGCAAGCTCATTCTCTGCGGCACCATGGCGTCGGGAAAAAGGCAGACTCGTGCGTCGCGCGTGGCTGGACTGGTTCTGTGTCTCCCAAGATTACTTATTGATAAAAAAAAGAACGAGAGAAGATGCAAGTCGGTGTCCCTTCCCGTGGGTGACGCTTGATTAGAATTTCCAACGCTCTGTGCCCACAATAATTAGTAATAAATTTGTTTAATAGTGAAGATGATGACGGACTGGAGTCTAAACCCATCGGCCAAACGAAACTTCCCCTTTCTTCTCCTAATTAAAAATGTACTCCCGACTCCGTAGTAGTTCATCCCTCTGTCACTTTGGTGATGGAGGCGCGGCGTCATCGGTGGCACTCATACACTATCGAAACCATGGGTGATGAAAAGCCACTAGTCAAAGAGTTAGTTTTAGTAGCGAGGTAAAAAGGTGAGGATACTCCGTAGAGATGGAGGATATCTCCAGCATGGGTCCGTTTTCAGAAGCACTTGGGAAATGGGCCAACCAATTTCCTTGCCAACCCATCTGAATTTCAAGCGGTCCGCGCGGATCAGAGCTGAAACTTTTTTTTCGGTAGTTATGTATGTGCATGTAACTACCCTCCTCACTCTGCCATATAACAATCTGGGAGTGTGGATCGGTGGTTGCAGGCCGGTTGCCAGTTGGCAGTTGGAGAAATTATTTGCGGTCGGACCACCCTGAGCTCATTTACCAGATCCAGCAGTTGAGTTTCGAGCGCGTTCCAGCGTCCGTGACGGACGATTCAGCAGGACGCAAGCGAGATTCTCTCCCTGATCGGCAAGCCGGCCCAATCGTAACCAAGGTCGAGCAACAGGAACCCGGCCGTGAGGGGGCTCTTGGGTCGGTTTTTAGTCGTGGTGCGCTGGGATGATCCACTGCTAGTCTGCTGCCAAACCGGTCCAGCAACGACTAAACAATGATTTCCTTTTTTCTTTGTGTTTTCTGCTGGTCGAATTCACATGGACCCTCCGCCCGCCCGTCTTCCCGTTGTCAAGGATTTGGAATTGACTCCTGGGAGTCGTTGATCGCCTGTCTCACCGTGCGGCAAGCGGGGTACGAGATTGGCGCGACGATGGGCTGCTTTGTTCCAAGTGGTCCGCCCCTGTCGGCAGCATGCAGTAGTTGGTGATACTGATAATGCGTGAGCGTGATGCGGTCAATAATACGTGCCTGGAGATGTAAATCCTCCCGGTGATGGAGCGGAAGAACGGCTTTCTCTCCTGCCGCCCATCAACTGTCCTGTACGCAAGTGTGCCTGATGGAGCACACCCGGCACGGAAAAACCAGATAACCCGGGGTCATGGTCTAGTGGTGAGGACATGACGTTGTGGCCGTCATAACCCGCGTTCGATTCGCGGTGATCCCACTTTGTTGATTCTTTTTTTTGCTGTTACGCCCTGGTTTGCTCGTTCAGAACGTCTCGGGCATCGCCCGCTGCCAGTTACATTATTGCCCAGGATGGCTGGGATTACCCTTGATAGCCGGGGTGAAGGATCACGACTGAGTTGGCCGGCTTCTCGTCTTCTCATCCGTTAGGGTGCCGTCGCGCTGGAATCCAAATCAACGCGCCCGTCGACTTCTCGGCCGCAACTCGGAAATGATAAACGGACACAGCCTGATGATGGAACACAAGAGCCAGGGAATGCATCACAATGAGTGCTCTATCAATCAAATTACTATTATTCTTCTTCTTGCGGTGTGCATATCATCCTTTCAAGCGACCAGTTCCAACTGTGTCAATAACGGCCGCTGACTCCTGACACCCCGCACCTGCCGCCAAGCAGACCGCCCTGTTCGCGGTCTCGTTGAACAACGTCGGTTCTCCCAACATCATCGGCCGCTTTCTCTCGCATGGTCTTGTCGCAACGCCACAAGCGAGTGTCTTTAATCGGTTCAGAGTCTATCACAGCCTAATACGCCTATTTATGGACTTGTTCGAAGGAAAATCAACGCAGTCTGATTGCTATTCCATCCTTGTGTAACCTCCTCGGTCGGTTGTGACCCTGCCCGTCAGCTAACGGACTAGTTACTCTCCAGCAAACCCCCCGAAAATCCTGGACCCTCGGACCTCCTGGCCTTGTCTGTCGAAAGAAGTCAAGCAATCCCATCCCTACTGTTAATTCCCCACTCGCGGCGTAGGATTTCTTGTCAATCTTTCGGCATGCAAGTCGCTTGATCCGGTCAACGGTGCTGGACCGCTCTCCACAATTGCTATGCTTATCGGACACGTCGTGATTTCTTACTCGAGCACAGCATCCAATAGTTCAGTCCATCCTTTCTGATCGTATTGTGCGTACGCTTCGGTGCCGGGCTCCAGCATAGTCTTCGCTGCGCAGGGAGAGGAAAAGTCAAATTCAAATAATCACCTCAATCACAGCAGCCGACTCGCAGCAAATGCATGCGGAGAGAGGAAAAAGGCCTTCAAGTCTTGCTGTCAAAGCGCCGCCGGGTGGGGCCCGGAACGGGTTTTCCGCTGGACGGGAAGTTCCACGCTCTTCCCTCAGCTCTGAGTCAGGAGTCAGGATTATTCCACCTTCTCAAACGGTAAAAAATTCAATATATGAAAAATATACTCGTCATCAAGATTGACATGACCGAGGTTGGGCTATCCCCAAACTCGATGGAAGCACCAGATCATACGATGGAATCACAAGCCACATGTATGATAGTTACTGATAGAGCTGCCGTCACTCCCTCAACAAGTTCCCGAGACTTGCACAGGACGATCTCGCAGCAAGCCACTACAAGCCAAGGTGCTCCTCCAAACCCGAACTGCAGCTGCAGCTGCAGTGCAATTTTTGCATATACATACATACATACATACATACATACATACATAGATACGCACGCATGTTTCATGTATCCCTCCAAAGATAGTCTGTAGATCGCACTCAACTGGTCTAAAAGAGTTTTCCATTGCCGAGCGAGCTGCCGGTGATTCCATCATCTGCGAGGAAATCACCTCCTCTATCTCCGCGATCTCCGCCGCACAAGGCTATGGCAACGATTGACTGTCTACAGAGTATGATACCCATCAATAGATATACACAAATTCATTGTTCCTTCGATCAGTCAAGTCCAGAAATGCCCTTGCTCCCAGCCTTCGGCTATTGCCTTCATCCGACCCATTGCCGTCCTGATCGTTGGCCACATATTCGTTAATCATCGAGTAGTCCTTGATGACCGCTTGTTTGCCTTCTGCAACACGCGATCGCTGGTGCAACTTGTTTAGCACTCTCAGATTACTCACTTGCACTACTACCACCACTCCGAGCGCCAGAAACACCCCCAAGACCGCCCCAAGTCCCTTCTTGTACTGTGGTGCATCTGTCTGGTTGAAAAGCAGCGGTCCAATGATATTCCCAGCTGCAGAACCAGCATTGTATAGCGACATGTTGAATGATCTTTTGGTCGTGCCACCTGTGTTGCCCACAATCCATGCAACAATCAGCGGGTTGCCGCCGAACAAAAACGCCAGGAGATAGTAAGCTGCGAGAAGGGCTGCTTGCTGCGAATCTCCTCGCGGTAGCACGTACAGCATGCAGAGGCCGGCAATGACAGGAGCGAGCAAACTTCCCAGCACTGCCGATTTCACTCGCACCCTCTGTGCTGCGTATGAAGCAAACAGAATGATGATCACCTGTCCTGCCCCGAAAGGCATATTGAGCAATGACGTGCGATATTTGTCGAATCCAAAGCTTGTCAGAATAAGGGGGCCGAATACATTTGTCACTGAGGCGCCGATATTGAGTAACAGACTCATGCCGACCCATAGATAGGTCTTTGGCTCGATAACCGCTTCCACTACGTGACTCCATTTGAACTCCCGCGACCCTATTCCGGTCTGATTTTCACGAAGTCTCTCGATCGCTTGCAGACGTTCGTGCTCTGTCAGAAAGCGTGCTGATAGAATATCGTTGTCAAGCTTCCAATATACCACAGGAGCAGAAACGATAGTGATTGAGCCTGCGACCAGGAACAATCTAGTTTGATCTTAGCTCCGCGAGGAATGATTGATTTCTGTCTCATGGATATCTACTCACATTTGCCATGGTCTCATCATCGCGGTATGAATGTGACCAAGTCCATACGACATCACGGATGCTGCTATTGTTGCTACGCCATTCGTACTGTACCAGGCTGCAACCCGTAGGGGCTGCTCGGCCCGCCGATACCACTGGCATGTGATAAGGCTGAAAAGCGGTAGGCAACCAGCCTCGAAAAGGCCAAGAAAGAATCTGCCCACCAGAAGCCTGCTATAAGAATGGCATCCAGCCATTGTTGCTTGTGCGATACCCCATCCCAAGACCAGTGATGGCATCAGAATACGATGCGGTATCTTCACAATAAGAACCATTGAAATGGGCTGCCATATTAGCTGAGCTATTGCGGCAATTGAGCCGATAAGCGAGTATTGGTTACCCTCGAGATGGGCATCTTCTTTGAGGCCAAATATGGCTCCATAGCCAAGGATTGATTTATCTAAGATCTATTTGCAATCCATTATCAGCTGCTCTATCTGAACGACCCGTCGGTCTACGTACCTGCAAGAAGTAGACCCAAACCAAGATAGAGAGTATCACTTTATCTGTTTTCTTGCGAATTCGATTGTTCTGGAAGATTGAATGACCCTTCAGGTTAGCAGCATATATCTTAACCCCAAAGGCTGCCCTTTCGGAGACTTTTCTCTATTGCCTTACATCTTCTGCGGTAACCTTGATTCTTCGACTGCCAACAATTGTCAGAGCGGTACACTCATCATGTCCGGAGCTACTGCTCTTTGGAGAGCTATTAGCATCTTCCATAACGCAAAAGAATCACTCCCTGAGTTCTCTGAAGGTGAAATCGAACATCGAGACATTTTCATGAGAAAACCGCATCCTCAGCGAGTGTGCATCTGTTATAACACCTTTGATGAGGTTACGAAGCCTGAGTTGCTCTGATCCGCGAAAATGTGCTACTTGTCCTACACTGTCCAACGCCTTCTGACAAAGTCTCTTTGTTCGATCGTTGTTTGAGCTTTAGCTTTTTGATCAGTACTATACTCCATACGCCCGGAACGAGATATTCATCTATTTGATCTGGAGGATGCGAAGCCTCCCCGAATGCCATTAAAATTCCAGTAATTATATGTCGACAGAAATACGTGCATATATTATACATATACTCAGGTGACACGGTAAGTTTAAGAACTTGTATTCCAATCATGCCGGGTCCGCCAACGAACAAGGAATCGTAGCCGTTTGAATGTTGATCCCGAAGTCGCTAGCCCTCAATCTCAAGCTCAATCTCACTACTCTCTATGCTTGGGCAGGTGCTGCAGTTTCACTCTTCGCTTCATTTTTTCCCACGTTAAGTATTTCTTGTGCCTGAGACTCGGGATAATCTGCGGCATTGGACGATTCTGCATGTATTGCTCATCCTGCTTCCATCTGTGCTCCTAATTTAAATATCGACAAAGCATCAAGCGTATCCGTCCAGGTTGGGAAGCTGGCCGAGAAAACAGCCAAGACAAGCAGGCCCGCAAGGTGTAAGAACATTATGACGGATGTAAGCGTCTCAGCAACGGTTGGAAGTTTCCAAGTAGGAGCGGAAGTGCCCTCAGCTCTAAACAAAACACGAAAATACTCAGGAACCGAAAGCGCCTGGTTTAGAATTTCTTGCTTTGAGTGGAGTATGGCAGCCTGAAAAGGGGACTCGTGCTGCTCGCTGAAAAAGAGGCGAAGCCAGGTTCTGAGATCCTCTTGGATGACCGACGGCTTGTTCGAGGAGCATCTCTTCAATCTCTTTGATTTATCCATATAATAGAAAGGCGTGAGATCGGCACAATCTCTCACGCTGCTGTTGACCGGATCCACTCGCTTATCAAAAAAGGTCGAAGAGCCGAAAAGAGCGAGTGTTGCTGTTTGTAAAGGACCAAAGACGGGCGATTTAATCACTGCAGGGGGCGTCGAGTTGCTGATTTAAGTGAGCTTTAGTCAATCTTGTGATTAATCCAGAAAAGGTACCATGGCTACGTACTGAAGGAATATTCGTTCTATCACGCTGTTATTCCGGATATTCACCAACGGATCGCGAACAGTTGATAAATTAAACTTTGGAAGCAGAGGACCGGGATAGTCTTTTTGTGTGGTATGATTTGGCAGTCGAAAGTAACCGGCCGAAGTGTTTGCGGTGCACGCCCTCTCATATGAAGTATTGCCGTCCCTGAAAAATAAATATACAACTTCTGAGAGCTTCTGACTATCTCGAGTCATATTCCATGGAAACTTCTTTTGATTACCGGTTGCACATATTCGGAATTCGAGCTGCTCATCGAGTGAAGATGTGTTTGGTTCCCATTCAGTCGACCATCCTGGACATTCTTCTGGAAAAGCGTGATCGGCACAATCGACACTGGAATTAAGGCGGAAGCCATGGCCCTCGAAGATGCCAGTACTCGCCCATGGGGAAACGGCTGAGACAAAAGGATGCCGGCAGAATTCGACGAGTTCCCCGATGTTATCCTCTTGAAGGCGAGCCAGATTTGTGCAGTTAATTCGCCTCAATTGCCACAAGCCAGGCACGGTACCTCCCTCTGCCGCAGAGCTAATGGAAGCCCGAGCTGCAGCGACCACGTCCTTTGACCTCACCTGGGATAGACCAAAGATATCTACATCAAACACGGGATAGGCAAATTTTCCATTTAATCCCACGTGAGAGTAATGTACCTCCCGAAAATTATTTTGTAAAGGCCATATTAAGATACCTGTTCAAGGGTGAGCGAGGTATAAACGACATAATGATTGACCCACCTAGAAATGATAGGAATGCTGAGAGAGTCAAAAACGCGAACGCGCTCATTTCTCGGGGACGGCGAAAAAAATGGAGACAAAAGGCATAGGGAGGGTTCCAAGACTTATCTGCCAACGCAAACACATTGCGGAGCAGGAAAGTGCTGTCCGGCGCACTCTGTATAAACAAAACAGCTGCACGTGCGCACACCGCATTAGTGAGAGACACAGTGAAAGCAGTTAAGCTTATACCAAGGATCTGCGCGATTCCTAGACGCAAGTTTGGACTATCCAGCATCTTCTCATCTAACCCACAATTGATCCGTATATCTTGAATTGATTTATTGGCCACGGCCGTGTTGCTGCATATCCAGTCTCTGTCCAACTCGGCGCCATGCATGGATTCTTGGGAGCTCTTAACCAGAATGACCCGTAAATAGATGAAGAGAGAACTATAGACCAATACCAATACGAGTGGCAGAAAACGGCGTTTGCTGGGTATATTTGGTACCTTGCTGACTGTGGCATTCTTCATCATAGTTTTCGAAGCCAAGGGGCTTTGCCTGGAGGTCGGCTGCGATATGTCGGCCCTCTTTTGTTGGGTGCGATTCAAGGTGTTTCGAGGTTCCGTCGGCGTTTCCGAATCAAGTTTTGGTAGGAAACACTGCTGAGACTCGGTGAGAAGAGTTTCTTCACCGTCCAGCATGATGGGCGTCATAAATTTAAAGTCCAACAAAGAGCATGCAATCAAGGCTGGAGGGATGTTCGACGAGTGTAAGAGATGAGGCCTCGAATCACCAATTACTTCAGTCGGACGATGAGGATTTATGTACCCCGTATCCATGTGCGGCTTGGATGGCAGAGATGCCTTCCATCCAACTCCTGTTCTCCGGCGCTTAAAGTGCCTTTCCGAGCTGCCAGGACTGCGACTTACCTGTGGCCGGTCGGGGTTGAAATGATTTTCTCAAACTGAAACAGGGCTCGGTTACCCAGCATTTTTGGGGGCGAGAACCAGGCAGTTATCGAGTAGCAAACTTCATGCAGCTGTTATTATCAGCTCTGTAGCCATCGGATATCAAGGCTGTGATGTTGGTGAGGCATCATTGATGGAATTGCAAGGAACGGTTCAGGAGCGGACGCGTTCGTAATTGCTTGGCCTCGCCACAGCCGTTGGAAATTTTTGGCACATATCCTGGACGATCAGGGCTCATTGATTGCTCATTTGCTGGTAGAACTCGAGGGTATACAGGGGAGTAGCAAACAACCCATTACTGAGCAAGGCAGCTGGTTTCCGTGGCCAAGAGCGGCGCAGGCGGTCCGGTCCGTCCACCTAATGTAGACTAGCGCCTGGTGGGGTCACGTGCCGATGAGTCGTATTAACGTTTACCCGTATTCCGGTTTCCACGTGATATCATAGTCCCGTGATCTCGTCTTTTCGCCCACAAAAAGACGCGAATCTGCTGGATAGCAACGTCTTCTGTTCTCAACAGAGCAGGGAAAACATTTCAGGCTGTTCAAGTGAAAAGGTGAGTCATAATAGTCAATTTTTTGTTTCCCATGGATGCGTTCTCTGTGATGAATCCCATTCTCAATGCATAGTTCACCTGAAGGTCTTCGGGACCGCTGAACGACAACAAATAACCATCTTTACTTCATTTCTGATAGCAAGCCGACTTTTTCGATCCTTTTCTTCGCTCATTTTCGATTGCGGAAAGCTGACTCACAAATTTCTGAATCAAACAGGTCGTTTCAATAATAATGTTTTTCCCGAGCGTCCTCCGGACATCGTCTGTTCCGTCTCCATCCTCGTCATAAAATTGGCGTCATTTCACCTCTTGTCCTTGTCTCTTGCTGGCTTGCAGCAAACAAATGCAAGCGGACGAATTCGGTGGAGAACGATGGATGGGTTGCACTCCTTTTGCTGCATTGCTGCCCAACCTGTGTCCCGCCTGCCAATCAAACAGAGCGGAAGGAAGACACTGTGGGCCACTCTCGCTTCTTGGTGTTTATCACTCCCCTTTTCTTATTCTCCCTTGAAAACACACATGTCAACACAGTCCCATTTTCCCCCGCTTTTTATTTATTTTTTAGACAAGTTGAATTCGACTCCCATATCCATTTTTGAGCTTGTAAATTTGGTGACATACTGTGACTTTGGGAGCGTTGAAAAAAGGAGAGGCTGCGGAGTGCTGGCCTCAACCATGATCATTGCCAAGCCCCAGCCTTTCGTCTTGGATCACACAGGCTTAACGCATTATCATACCTGGGCGTCATGCAGAAGCCCTTCGTAATCATATTTTCCGGTCCCCAAGGATCGAATCAGAACAGCCATTCCTGCATCACCGCTGATTTGGGGTTGAACGGACTGGCGGTCATGCTCACCACCAGAGCAAACCGGGGCGTGTCGCGATGCCACGTCAACAACAGATCAAGACCCCCAAACGTCATAGGGGGCATGGGTCATGGCGAGCTGCTTCACCGAAACCAGTCGTCGCTCGCCCACCAATACCAGCCTACTCTCTCACAATTTTGTATGCAGTGGACTCAACCTCCATCTTACTATTCGCTGAGCTGCACCATCCTTGTATCCAGAAACAAAACGCCAAGCTGCCCTCGAAATCTGTGACAAGGTGCCCCGCTTTTCATGGCATGGGTGGCCGGTGATGAGTTGGCTCAGGAGAGAAGGCTGTCCGCTCGCTCCAGCAGTTAAAGCCTGAACAAATCCCATTTCCCGTCAGGTCTCTTCTTCTTCCCTTCTTTTTCTTCTGCAAACTTCCCAATACCCCTCGGATCCTATCCCAAGGTACATACAAGTCGTCATCTTTACCTAACGGCTCTACCAATTGATAAGCTCTATTATTATCTTACACAACACTATCCATTACTTCAGCCTCTTACTGAGAAAATATTCGACGTGGACCATATTGCGCACTGCTCCTTGGACATATCGACTTTTCAACCCAATCACGGCCTAAACTGGAATCCAGTCCACTGGTTGCATTGCTTTTTTCTTTGCCTAAAGACAGATCAGCCCAGCTGCCAGCACTCCAAGGATCATCCGCTTGCTTTGCGCTCAATTAGAGCCGTTGTTCAGAAAATATCAGGTAGTGCTCATTTCCTCTTCATGTAACCACAAACTCCCACTTGAACGCTCTTCATGTATTCCCAGACTCATGTATTTTTGTTGCTTCTATCTCCATTCTGGATGTCGGACCTGGAAGATCGCCCTTATAAATGAACAGCCTGAAGGTATACAGACCAACCCGGAATTTGCCTTCAAGTGGCCGCCTGGAGGCTTTTAAGCCATTGTCACTATCTACCTCCTCGCGATCCGCGTGGGATGGTCTGGTTTTGACTGCTCTTTGAGTGCATAATGCTGCATTCTCCAAATGGATAATGATGAACTTTCGACCCAAGCCATGGGTTGTCCGTGGATCTACTTGACATGATGTTTGTCCTATCGCCTTCAGCCATGGATTTGCAACACTTGCCCAGGATCTCTAAAGTCTGTGACCAGCCCTGGTCTCAAGAATGATGTACTGCACAATTGACGACGCTTTCTGTTGCCCAGTCGCTCCAGTCTACCGACAATATCCGTCTGCCCTTAGTGGCTTCTAGGCCTCCTGGACAAACCCTGACAACCCCAGAAGCCCGGGTACAGATACCAGTCTATTTTTTTCTTTTCAAGCTCGTTGACTTTAATGTCTGGTCATCGACATGTCGATTCGTGTGCCTGGTTGACAGAACAGTGCCCCGAACACCAAGCCAAGGATATGTTCTATGCCACGAATTTGATTACCATGCCGCCTTGTTATTACGATGTCATGTATTGCAGCCTCTACAATTCTTCCCCTTATACCACTGGATCACATATCGACCATCCCTGGAATATATTTAGCCTTGGAATGCCTTAACCGATAGGTCTTGACGCATGTGCCTGGGTCTGCCTTAACCTCGAGGTCGAGCGACGGGATCAGCAACTCTCATCTCCCATGTCCGGTTCGTAAAATTGTCGCATATAAGTCACTCAAGACCAGACCACTAACCGCTAATAGGATTTTGTTGAATATTTTTTTCCTTCTACTCGATCGCTTTTGTTTTGTTGCACTTAATTATCGTTGAACTGGAGAATGTCGGTACTAACTTTTCTACTTGTAGTCTTTTGGTAGTTCTACCGATTGCAGCATTCAAGATGACATCAAAAGTAAAGACGGGCCCTTTGAAGCTCTCTATACCCAAGACCAACGCCAGATCTACCAAGACCCAGATTCCTTCCAGGCACAACTCCACAAGCCATGACTATTCGGATATCCCCAGGACGGTACCAGAAGATGATTATTCCCAAGATACTTTTGCTTTGTCTCCAACATCCTATGGACAAAGTGGCTTCAATGACTTGGGAAACTGGGCATTAAATGATGCTTTCATGATGAGTTCCGATATCAGCTCCACTAGTGAGGCTACAGAGGAGTCTTTTGACACCAGATCGATCCAAGCCGGAGATTATGATACTCAGATGCTCACTTTCTCTTCTTGTTCTCCACCATTATTCCCTAAGCCCGATGGAGCCTTGGATCAGCCTCTTTCCGATCTCACCCATATCCCTGGCCTTCCAGCATCCCAGGACAGTAGCCCACAGTTATGCTTTAGCAATCCTCAACCCTATCACACGTTCTCTACCTTAAATTTCTCCTATGACCACGATGGAATGCAGCATGCCTTGAATGATACCAAACCCTTGGGATTAAGCCTGACTCCTCAGCCGGTTATTAAGCCGGAGCCCTTCACACATGTGCCCTGGGATAATATGTCAAACGACTTCAATTCTGCACCAGCTGGCAGTTTAAGTAGCAGCCAGATGAACGGAATGCCGGTTACACCTCCAGAGCAAACTCAGGATTTAGCTGCCAATTCGGTTTGCCCTCGAGCCTACACATATACCGGTCAAGATGCATCCCCCTTCGACCTATCGGATACAGCCTCTCTCCCTGGTCAAACTTTTACTATTGGCGAGCCTTTCTACCCCCTGACTCCCCCTCTGACCGATCAGGATCCGAATAGGTAAGTTTTTGAAATCGAAGGAACCGGTCTGGCGGCTAATCCGAACGAAATAGAACGATTCGTCCTCAAAAGCAATCCCACAGACCGATTTTGTCTGCTGCGATTACCTGCCCTTTAGATAAGGACTCAGATTTCTTTGTACCACACCAGCTGGATCAAAAGCCAAAGGATCTCATCGATGGGAAAGCCCCTCGTGACCATCCTTATTACTCTCTTCCAACCCGGAGTGACGGGAAATACCACTGCCCATATGCCGGCGGGGAGAACGCCTGCAAACACACTGCCACTACTCAGAAGTGCACTTACCAGTAAGTTTGCTATTGGCACAAAACCCCAGTCGTAATTGCTAACAGCCGACTTAGTAAGTACTTGGACTCTCACCTCAAGCCCTACCGGTGCAAGGTTCCTCAGTGCGTCGACGCACATTTCTCTTCCAATGCATGCTTGTTCCGTCATGAGCGCGAAGCTCACGGTATGCATGGCCACGGAGAGAATCCTCACCTCTGCCACTTTCCTTCTTGTGATAGATCCATCCCTGGAAACGGATTTCCCCGCCGCTGGAATCTCCATGACCACATGAGGCGTGTACATGACTATAACACCTCTGAGAAGGCCAGCTCACCTGAAGGATCGCCCGTGACACCCGCCAAATCTTCTGCAGGCAAGAAGAAGGACGGTAGCGGCCCTGTTCGAAAACGCAAGAATACTATCTCCACAACACAGACCATCAAGCGTGCTCGATCCACTCAGTCTCAGCCGAAGGCCGGGTTGAAAACCGCCTCTCCAGCCCAGATCGAACTGCAGCTAAGGAATGCTGAGAGGAAGTATTACGAATGCTTGTCGCAGATTAAGAAAGATCTTGGAAGTATCAATCCTCAGGATCCAGCTGTGCATGAAAGGGTCAATGCGAGGCTACAGGAGCTGCACACACATGCACTCAATTACCGGTGTATCAAAGGAAACCAGCTACCAAGGCGAAGCGGAGCATCCTCGTGACCTGACAGGCCGAGCGCTTTCATTTTTATACCTTTCTGGTTTTGTATGATTTACTTCTGGCGTTTCCTTTTCCCTTTGGATGGCTTCCTTTTACGGATGGATTTCTCTTTATGGCCCTTTCGGTTTTCTGCTATTTGCCCTCGAGACCACCGAATTTCAGGTGGATACAACAGAGAACACCGAAAAGTTCAACAGTGCGGGATATCAGACCTTTTCCCGATGGAAGGATCGGGACACTTTACTTGACCTAACGGGTTGAGATGAGAAACGGATTTCTTTGGTCTCGACCTTGGCTAGTTAACTGTTTGTGTTGAATGTTTGTTTTGCGAGTTTATCTTTCTCAACATGTGTGTATTGGATTTGGTTGGGACAAAAGTGGTCAGGCGCATACAGCGTCTCAAATGTGTAAGACAAAGAAATGTATCTTTGTGCGATATGTGTTAGGGGTTGGATGTATTTGATTTTCTGTGTATGGGTTCTACTGTGTCGGTGGGATTGACCAGGAAAGGTCTCCCAGGATGGCTTGGGCAATTTAGAATTATATAGCGCTGCGAGCAGGGTGCAGTTTAGTGATTTACAACAATTGTTATCTAAATACTCAACTTTATTATCCTTTAACCAACAGCATGTAGTTCTGGATATATTTATTCCATACTCTCAAACTCACCATTTAGAAATCTTACAAAGGCCTCGCCCACTTGCTCAGGCTCCATTGACCCTTTACCCTTCGCATGTATTCCAACATAGGCTCTATTCATTCCTACCCACTGCCTCCTCATTCTTTGTAGCCGTGGCAAAGCTAATACTCCTCCAGCACCGGCAAGATCTTCCGTTGGTGATTTCGCGAGCGCTGAGGCCGGGATAAATACTGGTATTGGTACATCTGGAACGCCGATGGAAATACCAGGGGACATTGGATCGGTAAGAGTGCTGGAGACGCCAAGAGAAGTGATAGTTGGGTGAGATTGGGTGAAATTGCGTATGTGGGTGATTATCTCGGACGTGCGTTTCTCGAGCGCGTAAAGGGCACCAGGGTCGGTCGTGGGAGGCTGCATCGTTGCTTGATGAGGTATAATTTTAGGACGTGAAGTACGTGTAGGTGCAGTCGTGGTCGTGGATGCAGGATTGGCAGCTATGGTGGCTGCTTCTTGTTTCGAGTCGGTTGAAAGGTTCAGCTGGGCTGCTTGTGACTCAAACGAAGCAGGAATAGGTTGGCCAGTTAATGATGCCCATATAGCTCCTGTAGGTGGTGTAGAATCGGACCAAGGAACAGTAAATAAGGGCTTGTCCCACCGGCTCGAAGTGGAAGGTTCTTCGTATCTGAAGATGAGGTTTTGCAGGAGTTCAGGAGAATATGGCTCTTCATTGTCTTTCGCCGCGAGGCTTTCGCCAGTGCTACTGACCGGATTTTCGGGCAATGAGTCGTCTTCCACAAGCTGTGCCTTACTTTCTTCTCTCAGAGATCTCTGCAGACGTGCTTCGTTGTTCTTTAGACACTGCTCTATCGGTGTTCCGACGTGGACCTTCGAATGAACCTCATTAACCCACTGCGACCCGGAAGAGTATGTAAACTTACCACGCAGCATGTTGTGCCCGCCGCTTTACTCTCGCACCATAATTGATATCTCCAGCCCTTGATATAATTCATCCCATCAACGATCACGATACTGTCTTTTCCTAGCAGCCTTTTCGTCCGCCCATAGACAACGGCGCGGGCTTCTTTCTCCGAACGCGCAGCGTCGTAGGTTGTCCTTGGATGAGATACATCATGTGAATTAACAATATGAATTTTGTAGCGACCTTTTTCAGACCGGATTTGTGTATTATCAGCGGTTTCAGACGCTGAAGTTGACGGGTAGAGCTCCTCTTGGAGGTCTGCAAGGAGTTTTGAGAGTTGATTTGCGCGGTATGTAAGGCCGGAACATGGATAACCAGTTAATATTATCAGCTAAGCTAAACGGTAAGCGTAAGGAAAATCAAAATCACTACCACGCGACTGACTTACTGGCATTGTTTCGGCGGCATAAACTGAGCATCGCCATTCAGCGCGGGGAATTCGAATACGGACGAGCCATTCTGGTGGAGCAGAAAACGTGCTTAGTCAGCCGCCATCTCGGCTCAAACGGGACACGAAGCCAACAGAGAGTACGGAGCACAGCATGCATGCTCCGTACCGCTCTTAGTTGCTCCCATTATTCGAGCTTCACTTCGACTATTGACTGAGCTGCTGTCCCAATGGCTCGGACCCCTCCACTAACGACTCTTAGCTCAGGAGGACTTCCGGGACACTTCGGGGTCCGGAACATGAATCCCTCGCGTTATAAACCGCAACAGTCCCGAGCCATGAGGTCAAAATGGGAGAAAGAAGTGACTTTCAAAATTGGCCAAATCTACCGCCATGCTGCTTATTACAGCTATTGGGATTTGTGTATTGGCTTTGATCGCCATATACAAACTTTTTGTTGAACCTGTCGCATTCTCTCCTCTCGCGAAGATTCCCAATGCCCATTTCTCTGCCCCTTTCTCGCCAGCATGGATTTGGTGGAAACGTTGGAAAAATGAACAAAACCGCACCATTCTTGCGCTTCATCAGAAACTTGGGCCAATTGTGAGACTAGGCCCGCAAGAGATCAGCGTTAATTCCGCGAACGGCCTACGTAGCATATATGTCAGCGGGGCCTTTGAGAAGACGAGATGGTATCGCGACCTTTTTCAGAATTACAATGTGCCGAATCTCGTTAGTACAGAGGCACATGGTCCGCATTCTGTTCAGAAGCGGATGATGACGAATGTTTATTCGAAATCCTACCTACAGAACTCGCGAGACCTGGCGGAGATATCCCACAAGCTCATCTTGGAGAAGGTATTGCCTTTGCTTGATGACTTAGCTCGCAAAAAAGAGCCCGTGAATGTGCTGAGTCTAGGCAAAGGAATTGGCATGGATTTTACTACCGCTTTTCTTTTTGGTTCTGCCAACGGTACTGACTTTATATCGAACCAAGAGAGCCGGGATCAGTGGCTTGAGATATACGAAAGATTTAAGTATCAACAGCCACAGGAGCGTGCATTTGGTCCAATTGAGCAATGGTGCCTCGACCTATGTAAAGCTGCGGAGTTTGCGAAAGGGATGGAGAACTCGACCTTTCCGGTAGTTCACAACCAACTGTGGACCTCACTCAAACAAACCCACGACTATAGGCCCTCGCCAGACACGGAGATAACTGTCGCTTCAGAAATGCTTGACCACATCGTCGCAGGCCACGAGACGACTGGCATCACAATCACCTATATCATGTACGAGCTGTCTCGTCGTCCTGATATTATGGCCGCCCTTCGTCGAGAGTTTAGCAGCCTAAGTCGCCCCATAAAAATCCGTGGGTCCAGCTCTCTCCTACCATCGCCACAGGAGATTGACAAGCTTCCCCTCCTTGAGGCAGTCATTCGCGAAACACTCCGATTGTATCCAGCGGCGGGTTCGCCTCAGCCACGCATTTGCAATTCAAAGCCTGCTCTAATTGAAGGATACACGATTCCCAAAGGTGTAACGGTCAGTTCTTCTGCGTATACGCTACATAGAAATGCGTCTGTCTTTCCTGAGCCAGAGAAGTGGATACCCGAACGTTGGTTGCAAAGTGAAGGAGCCGAGGTCAAGGAAATGAACCGTTGGTTTTGGGCGTTTGGCAGTGGTGGGCGGATGTGCCTGGGAAGCAATCTAGCCCTGCAAGGTGAGACTTTCACGTTGGAACAGTCTCCGCTGAGCGGTCCACTACTTGCGCTCTGTGCTAACTTTGGACGTTATTGTTATCATAGAATTAAAGCTTGTCACGGTGGCCATCTACTCGAATTTCACAGCCTACATCATCAATGCCGACGGCATTGAACAAGCGGACGCCTTTATTGGAGGACCAATTTCGAACAGGCTAATTTTGGGGTTCACACCCGTCAAGAATACGGAAGAGGCATGAAAAATAGCTCGCAGAATAAGATATCTTACACTTCTTTTCCTTTTGTTTTTCTTTTTATTTTCGAAATTTGGGATATTAATAAAGTAGGAGAAAAAGTAAGGGGAAGAGAAATCTTCTTGAACTTCCTCAAGTGGGGAGATGAAGCGATGTTTCAGGCCCCCGTCCCAAGCAAGGCTCTTTATTTCCGTTAAACTCAGGGTCGCCCGCTGAGTTTCTCCAAAAACCCGATATGAAAATTCTATTGGACATTTCTTTTTCCCGGAGAACGCTCGTCAGAAGAAAAGAAAAATATAAAAATCCGAGAAGCGACTTCCCACCTCTGTCTTAATCAAACTCTGCGCTCCGACCGACTCAACGGGGGCCATCAAGGTGGTTGCGCGACCCGTGAATAAACGTTAGCGCGCCACTGAGACTCGTGTAGGGCCCCACTTCCCGTTCGGCTCGGCGGCGGATCCGCGGAACCTTAATCAAACTCAAACCTGCCGTATTTCCCGTGATTTCGTCGTCAGGCTGCTTGGCCGCTGCCTTGTTCGGGTTATTCCCCAGGAGTTGCTCCAGTCTGCCAGAGTGGAAATGCTGGCAGATTTTGTCACCGGTATTGCTCGGTGGACCAGATACTCCCTTGCGGAGAGGGGCCGTCTTTGCGGTGGATCTCACCGTGGTTCAGCTCGGTTCGCGGTCCGTACTGTATGCTGTAGGCCACATCTTTCTTGATGATCATTTTAGTGCTTTCCGTGCTGTCAATGCTGGATGCGGCTTTTGATTTCACAGTCGCTTGGTGGTTCGCTTCATCACACCGAAAAGCAGAGCCCTCGTTTTGTCTCGAATGCACTCTCATTTCTTCATCGTCAGCATCATCATTCGCCACCAGGCTCCGCAATCTGCTGGCAGTTTTGTTGCCCAGAGACTTGAGAGCAAAGCTATGGGTCCCCGACGGAGTTGCGTCTTCGGTAGCGTAGCCACCACTACTTGTGCCACCTGCATTGCCATAATTCGTACTGACCGCGGCCATGAAGGGCTTGAGGCACAGACTTGTGCATGCTATGACGCTGAAGTGCAAAGCGACTTGCGTCCAAATAGCGGCATCAACAAAGCCGAGAGAGAGATCGGAAGCTTTGGTGCCCCTGTAAACGGCGTGGAGACGAATACCAACAAAGACAATCAACCTACCCCAAGCAACAAATGTCAGTCCAGGAACAATTTATCAACCGTCCCCACAAGGGGTACCTACGGTAGCCGGGAGCCAAATGTGCTCAGCACCACAAGCTTTTTCCTGAGCGGCATTTGCAGACCCAACAAAACAAAAATAGCGAGGCAGAAGAGACAGCCTTCAATGATTATGTCAAGTGCCGTTATAAGTTGCCATCGTAGAAACTTCGAACCGATTAGTCCTATTGTCTCCAGGTAGAAACGGATTGGACTCAGACTTACAAAGCCAGAGCATTTGGGAGCAACTGCTCCATAGGAAGTGTTGAGTTCGCAATCAATCGCAATCAGAAACACTGATGCGATGGCCCAGGCCGTTGCAAATCCAAGTATGGTCCAAGTCAGCCATTTGTGGGCTTTGACTGGTGTTAGGCGTAGGAAAACGCTGATGATGCAGCATTTTGTGAGATAGAGCGTGACCAAGTAGAAAATATCCGCGGTAAACAAGGACTAGGAGTCGGAATTAGATGTCAGCATGAGATCTCCCGTTGTATGAGCGCTCTTAGAATAGTCCTAACCTTCAAAATATACTCCCTATCTCCAAGCTTTATGAGCTCGATCGCATTGCCAAATCCCTTTGATATCGCGCCAAATATCGTTCCATTTTGTATTATAGTGCAACCCTAAATATTTGGAACGGTCAGTAACACAGCGAACTGAATTAGAGCCAAGACTAACTACGCACAGTAGCAACGAGGAAAACGATGTCGTCTGTACCGAAGGAAGGACTGATTGAAAGTCGCACGTAGAGTCGGATGAGCAAACACGCAAGAGTGATGGTCAAGCCTAGGGCAGCCGCAAGCGCAATCCACGCGCCATGATGCTGCTCGTCGACCGGTAGCAAGGGCGGCAGGAGATCTGAGGCTGCCATCTAAGCGTTTGAACAAAATATGTGCGGATGGTCTGCAAGATGTTGCATCAACCCATCAGAATGCTGACTCTCAATTGATCGAGAGGTGTCTTCGAGCACTTGACCATTCCAGCACCGCCTCAAGAATGGTACTCATATTATATAAGAACTTCTCCAAATGGAGTTTTTCATGGAGAATTGAGCTATCAGTTTAACTATTTCTTGAAAGTTTATGGAATTCCCACAACACTTCCACAATCTTGACCAGGGTTCTCCTTGGGAGGCATGAATCGGAATGTGAACCCGGCTTTGGTACCAGGGGACCAGATATACTAAGGAGAGCATGGGCAGCTCCGTACTTCGTGACAAGGGTAGAAAGTCGAACATAGACCTCCAAAGAGCGAGTTAGATTGGGTATCAAAGCCATGCGAGGCCGATGGTCTGTTTCCTGGAATGGCGCCATCCCGTTCTCCAGAAAGACTTGCAGGGATGCAGACTTTTTCACCTGCAGGCAGGGGCAGAAATTCCATTAACTTCAAGAGGAAAAAAGAAAAAAACCTGCGAAACAGAGCGCAGCGAGAGCCACGAGGTTCTGGATGTCGTCAAGAGGCACTAAAAGCAGGGAGACAGGGATTTGGACTGGCAAAAGCGCCTTGGCCAGGATGTGGACTCGCTTTTCTTCTTCAGACTTTTGGCGGGTCGCCGATTCAACGACTCACATCTCAACACTGCAAGCCCCTCATGCAGACCCTTGCTTTAGTGCTGGACATGGGGACGATGACCGGAATTCCCTTCCCTGCGCACTATCCAGACTATGTCGGTCCGGCACGCTGATAGCGGCAATGGTGCTTATGACCGGCAAAAATATTCGTCTAAGACCCGCGATGCGGCCACAGCTCTGAGCGAGAACTCCTTCCCCTGCCATAATAACAACTGGTGCCCTTCCTGGTTGCTCTGAAATTATTTTTCATAGCCATTGTTTCACGGACAGGAAGTCAGTCGTTACAGCAGACAATCAACCCGCAAACTGCCAACATGTCAGGTGCCTCGTCTCCCGGGCTCTCCAAGGAGACCAAAATACCCCAAACTGGAACAATCGCCGACCATGAGCTGGATTATGAAGTCCAGGATGGCAATGGCTTGGTGGACTCCAAGTACATGGGAACAGTGGCCGATCGCCGTGAGATGAGTGCGCTGGGAAAGTCACAGGTGCTTCGTGTATGTCCAGCTTGCTCTCCTTCGATCTGACCTTCTCTACCCTGATTCTGACCACGCAATTGTTTGTGACAGCGAAATTTCCGCTTCATATCGATTTTGGGATTTGGTAGTACGTTAATTTCGACGTGGGAGATCATCCTCACGTACGTTCAATCCAAATTGGCGCTCGCCGGAGTCAGATAGCTGATCTCCTCTAGCCTTCTTGCATTCGGTCTGCTCAACGGTGGTACTGCTGGATTGGTATGGGGCTTCATCGTGATCTTTGGCGGAGCCCTACTGGTGTTTGCCAGTTTGGCGGAAATGGCCTCAATGTAAGTCCTCTATACAAAGCTTGCCTATAAGTAAGGGCTAATTTACATTGTTAGGGCGCCTACCGCAGGAGGTCAGTATCATTGGGTCTCTGAATTTGCTCCTCGATCGGCACAGAAGTATCTCAGCTACATTACAGGTACGAGGCACATTTTCCTCTCTATAGATTTTTCATGACTGAGGTTTTCGTGTGTTCGTAGGCTGGATTTGCACTCTAGGGTGGCAATGCACTATTGTTGCCATTTCTTTTATTGCCGGTACCGTCATTCAGGGGCTGATTACGCTCAACAATGAGAATTACGTCCCTAAACCATGGCATGGCACTTTGATTGTTATCGCGCTTACATGCTTTGCGGTGTTCTTTAACACTTTGCTGGCCAAAAAGCTGCCAATGGTTGAGGGAATGTTTCTCATTCTTCACGTCATTGGCATTTTCATGATCATCATTCCCTTATGGGTGCTCGCTCCACGACATACTGCCAAGTTCGTGTTCACTGAATTCGTTGACGGGGGCAATTGGGGCTCTATCGGGACCTCAGTACTGATTGGATTTACAACCTCACTGCCCTCTATGATCGGTTATGACTGCACGGTGCATATGGGTTTGTGATCCTTTCGAGAGACATTTGATTAGAAGTTGTCTAACATCGTGTCTAGCGGAAGAAATCCAGGATGCGTCCCGGACGTTGCCCAAGGCAATCATGGGCACAGTCATCATAAATGGTATACTTGGATTTATTATGATGGTCACCCTTTGTTTTACACTCGGTGATGTCGAAAATATTCTTGCCACCAAGACCGGTTTCCCTTTCATCCAAGTGTTTTATAACACAACAAAGAATCTCGGCGCATCGTCGGCAATGACAACAGTTGTTGTCCTCACTCTGACTGCGAGTGCAATTAGCGAAATTGCAACTGCTTCCAGGCAGCTGTGGTCTTTTTCACGCGACCGAGGAATGCCATTCTCTGGTGTTCTTTCATACGTAAGTCTTTCTGACCATCTCTATCGAAGGAGATCGTATTATTAACATATTGTGCGCTTTAAAAGGTACCCCCTCAGTGGAACATTCCACTCAATGCTGTGTTTGTCTCCTTGATCGTGACTGCACTGCTCTCTCTAATCAACCTGGGCTCTTCCATCGCCCTGAACGCCATCATCTCACTAACCAACTCGTCGCTGGTTTCGTCGTATATGATTTCCATCGGCTGTGTTCTTCTCAAGCGTATTCGTGGAGAACCACTCCCCGCTCGCAGGTGGTCTCTTGGCCGCTTTGGTATGGCTATCAACATTGCCGCTCTCTGCTACCTAGCACCAATGTTTGTGTTTGCATTCTTCCCGCCGACGCCCAATCCAACACCACAAACCATGAATTGGGCCATCGTGATGTATGGCTTTGTGATTTCCTTTGCAACCATATATTATGCCTTTGTTGGAAGGTTCCAATATGTGCCGCCTGTTGCACTGGTCAAAAGAGATGATTAGCTCTGATAGCCATACAAATTCAATCCACTTCCTTCAAGATATGTACCAGCTTCAAGTGTATTGCTTGTTTACTCAACTAGGCGTTATAAAAGGGGTTCACTTATTCTCGGCGCTTAAGTGAGAGTATCATGGGATTTGTCTCACTGGGTTTCGTGTTGCGCCTGTCAATTTGTGTAGGGTCCAACAAGCAAACAATAAAAACACATGGGAACTAAATAGAAGGAGATGGCTCTTCTCCATACTTGCGACCAGGTTTGCATTCTATTCGTGAAATCACTTTCTTTCAGAGGTGAAGGCACAAGTCTTTGAAGCAGCATATTAGGAGCCCATTTCTAGATCCCTTCATACATGTATTCATCCTACACGAGATCCTGGTATTTCTCCATTACAATTACTCCATAATAGTTTCTTGGCTTTCTGCAACTTATCCCAACGTGGACGACGACTCAACATGGCACTCTTCAGCGATCTCGCTGTAGAAATCGTCTGTGAGATCATCAGCCACTTGCACTCACTTAAGGACCTGACAGCTCTCGCACTATCATGCCATGGCTTATTCGAGATTGTTGACCTCAAAACCCGACGGCGGTTCCATTCCATCACCATAGATTCGATCCGGGAGGACCTGTACTCGAGGTTAAAAGATATGGACAAATGCCCGAGATTGCGTTACTACGTCCGTCAACTCAGGATGCGAAGTTCAATCCCCATCCCAGACGAATTCTACTTGTCTACGAACTGTGACTATCTTTTGCCTCATTTAGAGGCTGCAGGGATGGCCAAACAGGACTGCAAGTTGATTTTCCCAAACGAGCCGTAAGTCAAGTGTCTTCAATGGATTATACTTATCACTTAACTGCAGCATATCACTGATGGTTACTCTAGCTTTTCCTTCTTCCGAAACTCGGCTCATTATTATAGGTTTCTAGCGGAATGGATCGCGGCAATATTCATTGTACTGTCGCCAAATCTCCGAAAATTGAGCTTTGAAGCGCCCCTCGAAACCGATTCCCCGCTCCGACGTTTTCTCTGTAGAATCAATGATGCTGCCCCCGGAAGTCTGGAAAGAAAACGGCTCCTGAGGAACCTGAAGTGTATTGCGTTCGGGCCCAGCGGCAACGCGTCTTCAAGCGCCGATGTTCTGTTTTATTTTCACAGACTCCCGAGCGTTAGCCATTGCTATATGTCACTGACCGGCAACTCTCTTCACCGATTCTCTGGTACCGAATGGCAAATGCCATTCCTCAGAAGTATCAAACTTCGCCTTGGGGCTAACGTATCATCTAATGAAGTTACCCATATCATCTGCCACTCTAAGTGTTTAGAGGAATTTGTTGCTAGGGGAGGTCGCTTTCATTCCTCAAAGCTGATGAAAGCTCTGCTGCTCCATAAAGATACCCTAGGGCGTTTGGATCTTTTTGGCTGTACGGCCTTCAATAACAAGCGCCAGAGAATCAGTGGCTCTGATTGCAGACTGAACTATCCCGAAGTCCTCCCTTTCTTGAACCGCATGGTCGCACTTCAAGAGCTCAGACTTGACATCCATATGATGCTTGGTTATAAGGAAACCGTTGACAGATACCCCCCTTCAAAAGGCTTCAAACTGAAGGCCAGTCTTCCCCCGAACCTCACGGCTTTCCATTTTCAACAGCGCTTTCTCCTCTGCAAGCTCCACATAGAGAAGCTGTCCGAGTTTCTCGACAAGGAGGGTCCCAATGGGGAGTCATGGCGGAGTAAATGTAAAAAAGCTCGACCGTCATTTGAGGACCTTTTTTTGCGTCTTAGTATGTAGACGCTGTCTGCAGGTGTATACGTTTTAATCGACGATGAAACCGCTTTTTTAGTTGAACAATCGCCGAATCTCGTTCGACTGAACTTGGCATGAGGTACTCTGTCATCGTTGAGCTGCTACACAAAACCGGCGACTTGGATACATACGATGGGCGAAAGAACGAGCTTCAAAACCCTAACAGACTGAGCAAGAGCTTGGTGGAGTTCAAGTGCAGCGTAGAATGTGGACCGTACGATCAATAGTAATATTGATGAGACGTCATTTGAAAAAGCGGCCATTGAGAGAGCTCTTCTCGTGCATAGATAAATGCTGCGGGACTTGACTCTAGTAAATGCTGGCGGAGCGCCTCCCTCCGAGCCCAAGACAGTGGACATCGGATATGTTTTGGTGTGCAATATTGAAAAGTGGAGTTTCTGCAGGAGAGAGACTCATCGCACCATCTTATTCCAGAGGACGAGTCTTTCATGGCAAATAGAAGGAGCGCTTGGAAGTGCAGCATTTACGGATTGACGGTGGAATTCAATTGTGTTCTCTACTGTTTTCAAGCTCGTCTAATTTCCATTTCATTTCGTAACCAAATACCGTGCGCCGGAGCGTTTCATCCTACAGGCCATTAGTGCTCGAAATTCCATTAGATAGAAAGAAAGTTCTTACCCCGGGGTCATTCTCAAACAAGAGATTGTCTAATACTTTCTCGAATAGCTTGGTCACTTCAAATCCGCTGGCTTCTGCCTTGGGGAAGAAGGCAGCAATTTTGTCCAAAAGCCAGGGCTGGTACGGTGTAAATACCACAAACGCAACAGCATCCCTTGATCTTTTGAGTGTTTTTTGCACGCTGGCAATTAAGTTGTGGTGTTGCGGGTGGTTGTATATCACATCGGCAAGAATGAGCACGTCAAATCCATCCTGGGGAGCTTCTAGGTATGACAGAACAGTTGAAGGATCGTCACCCCATCTGTAGCCATCAGCATGGAGGGAGTCTGGAAAAGGCGAATTTGACCGAACCAGCTCCTGGCAAGAACCAACATTAATGCGCAAATTCTCCACTAGATCTGGGTCGGGATAATCGGTGACCACGACAGTTTTTGCGCCCTTAATTGCGCAGACCAAGCTAGGCAGCCCAGCCCCGGCGCCGAGTTCAAGAATGGATTTGCCGTGAATCCAGGATTCAGCACGCTCTTCAAGATAGTCAGATACTACTCTGCCGGCATTCCAGAGAAGGTAGCCCTCTCAAGACAAGAAAAGTCAGCGGAGCTGCGAGCAGCGATATTTAATGGATATAGAGCATACATAAAGCGGATGGTCGCCCACGAGACGTATGTTGAGAGTGTGGCCGCCGAGCATGCGGTGTTCGGCGAAGGATGGAGGTTTCGGGGGAGGCAGAAAGCCGTCAGGCTCTTGGAAGACGGCATCGAGGGCAAAAGTGTCGTTGTCAGCGGAGTCGGAAGCCATTGAAGAAGTAGAATCGCATCAATGACGCCGTTCGCTCCGGCTGTTTTTCTCTGTCGAATTGATATAAATTTGTCCTAAAAGGGAAGCTGTAAGGCCGCAATTAGCACGTGACTGCTTACCAACAAGGTTTCATCACGTGCCGATAGACTCAAGCACCCAACACTTGGCGTCCGCTTTGATTGGCTGCAACCCCACCTCCTTCTGGTTACATAATCAGCCCCCTGTTGGAGCCGCGGCTGAATCGCGAACCCGAAAAGAAAACGCCGTCCAGACAAGAAGGAAGAACGACAGTCACAGGGAAGCGGAAGAGCGAGAAAACAATCCCGAAAACAAAAAGAAGATCAGAATTGAGTAGGGAGTCTCTGCTGATGTGAGTTCGCGAGCTCCAAGGACCCGGGCTGTCCATCAGGCTATCCTCTGGAACCCCTGGAGATTCGACTCTTAACCTCCAGATGACCCTCCGAAAGCTCCCTTGAACCATCCAAATCCTACCCTGCTAACTAGGTAGCCATTAACCATATCCGATTCCCTTTGATCTGCAACTCTCCCACATTCTCATCCTATTTATTACTTTCATATTATTACTCTCTTCTTCTCTCCTCAACGTTCTCCGGCATGCCTGCATCATCCACAGCCTCGACGTCGTGAGAGATTTTTTTGGCTCCTCTCTCAATACCCGCTTTTTCCTCCCACTCAACGGATTCATTGTCGGACCACCTTCTTTTTCGACCGCGGATCATAGACGCTCTTCTTCCACTGTGTCTTTGCCTGCAAGCGTCAAACCTGCAGTTGTTCCTCAGTGTATTGCGTTGCCAGACAAATTCTCTCATACTTGCGTTCCCCGGTCGATTTAGTCGCAGTGTCTCCGTATTCCCAATCCGGTCAATACAAATAGCCTCGTCTAACCGACCACCAGCATGTCGGATCACGCAACGACCGTCGCTTCGAACAACAACGCCGCCCACAATACCTCCTCCAACGGCTACACGCTCAACGCCTTCCCCTTGCAAACGAACACCTCTAGCCAACCTCGTTCAGACACGGAATTGCACCGAATACCTCAGAGCGGAGCATCGCAACAGCCGCAAGAGAAAGGTGGTCCGACCGCTACCGCTGCATTCCTGAAGGACTTCAGCCTTGTCGCCGAGGCTGCGAAACGTGCCCAGATGGCGGTCGTAATGAGAGACATGGAGAGTATCTCTTTATAGTATCGAGACGCTGGCGATGTTCTTTCAATAGCCATCTACAATCTCGACAGCACCCGCCATCTCAGGCTCACTTCCATAGTACTTGTCCGGATCACAGCTCACGATATACTTATTATTCCTACCATCAACCCCTCCAGCTCTTGCAACCGCTGCCATTATCACCGAGCCTGACACCCGAAAGTGAACATGTTGGCTTCCCACCGTCCCGACTTCCATTCTATGTTGGTATTTTGCAAGATTCATATACAATTATCTGGAATCAGGCTCCAGAATTGACCTAAACTGGCATCTCTGAGCGACAATCCAAAATTTTTTGACTGGCGTATACTTGTATTTATGTTTTGAAATTTTCACCGTTGTCAGCTAGAGCGCAGCGTATAGTATACTCAATAAAAACATTTGAAAGAGGTTACGGCGTATTATGACCATTTTAACGGAAAGAAGTACTGGGGAGTGGAAATATAGCACGTCGGTTAGGTTATATCCTTGATTATCATCAAGCTGACCTTCTACACTTATGGTACTGAAGCGTGATGCTGAAAATTGTTTAGACAAGCCAGAGCTATATACCGCGAAATATAATGGTTCAGCATAGAGACGCGATCGATTGCCTCATTGCGTCTCACCAGTGACCAGGGAGGAGAAACCGTGTCCCAATCAAGCCCGGGAGGAGCGGTAGACATCGTGGTTAGATCGACCGATGGGGAAAAAAGAGAGTCAAACGTTCTTAATTCACGTTTTACATCTTGACGCCCGGTCGCTCTTGGAACTTTTGAAGAATTAAGACGACTTTTTCAAGAGCAGCAACTTCAACGTTCATTGCAGCTTCAACCTTGCTATTGTCGCTGCCAAGTTTCGCATAGAAAGTCTTCCGATAAGGAGTCGCGGACATGGCGGCACTGAAAATCGGCTTGACGGCCCAGCTGTGGTGTGGTTTCAAGGAGGTGCCGTAGGCGGAGCGGAAAGAAGCGGAGAGCTCTTCATCGGGTTTGTTAAGATTCTGGCGGAGAGATTGGGCGGTGAAATCAAGGCCACTGTGCGCATTGGCTGGTTAGTGGGCTATCGCGAGCTGATTATGTAAAGAGGGTAGGGAGGGGAAATACCGGACCAGCCATAGCAGACCTCCAGTGGCAGTATTTTTGCCTTCTTTCAGTTCATTGAGTACCAGCTCCTGCAGGGTTCCCGATTCCGCTGGGGCGGCTAGCTGGCGGTCTCTGATTTTCTATAATTGAGGGGCGGTTAGCACCGCACGGACTGGCGAATGTAGGCCTCTAACTAACCTTGATGTTGCCCAAGAGGTCATTCTTTACGGGAGTGAAGGCAACGGATCCGAGAAGATCTGATAGTACTGATGGTCAGTCCAAGTAGTCATTTGGCTGATGTTATGGACAAGTACTGCGTACCGAACAGAGCCACCAAACTTTCGGCGGCTTCGAGGAACTCAGTTGTGGAAATAGCATTATCATTGGCCTCGTCAATGGGGACGTCGGCGAACGAGCGCTTGATGGTGTCGAACCAGGTACCATCGGAGGGAATGTCGACAGCAGCCATGTTGAGAGGTGGTTTGTCTAAAGGAGGCGTTGAAAGGAGTCTAAACTGGTTGCGGGGAGCAGAAACAAAGATGGAATTGTAATCGCGAGGGAGTGCTGTCGACGTCTATTTTCCAGGGGTCTGTTCAGGAGGCGGGGCGACGACGTGTCACCGCTTCTTCGTGTCTTCGTGTCTTCTGCCTTCGCTTCCTTTTCGTTGACTTCTTTTTTGCTTGTTCTTCTTGTGCTTTGAATCCGCACGTCTCCATTCGAGTGGAGAATCGGAAGGAAGTGAGGGGTTCAGGGGAGAGCAAACAGAGCAAACAGAACAAACAGAGCAACAGAGACAAAGGAAGCAAACAGTACAAACAGAACAATATGTGCAAACACATCAAACAGGGAGCTTCGTGGAGGTGACTAATCGACGTCATCGCCCGCCAAGGAACGGCCCAATGGCTGGCAAAACATCCTGGACGAAGACGAAGAAGCTTCAGGGATGAGACGAGAAGAGAGAGCGAACCGCGACACCACCACGCCCGCCAATTGGGATCTGCTCAGCCATGTGAGATGAGTAAACGTCCCTGCGAACGACCAGCTCCCACCTGCTGGCGAGAACTCTCCCTCCGCGAAGGTTGCCAGGGTCTCGACTTTGAGACCTACACTTCGCAACGGCTGGTACACTCCCATCCGTCTACACTTTTACTCGCGGTATCTAGACAGAATCTAACAACATACTGCTGGTAGGAACACGCTGCTCCGGAGCACCTGCATGTTACCAGTCGCCGGGCATTCATAGGTCCCTTACCGAAAGGATGGCTCTCCGCCCATCGCAAGTCATGGTATAAGTCCTGGCTGGGATTGAAGGATTACACCTCGCGAACCGTGACCTTCTCTGCCGATATTCATGCTGCTCACCAGCGCCAGCTTGCCGGTCTACTCGGCCCTTCCACAGCGGCTTTGTACCGGCCTAGTTTTCCGCAGCCGGATGACGTTGAAGAGGAACCGGAGGAGGAGGAATATCCTGGCGCTGAACCGACACCTATAGCTCCTGTTGATACGGCTCATCAGACATCCCAGGAGGCTGACCCACCGTCCGATTCAGATGTGGAAGGGGAACCTTCATCCGCAACAAAGCCTGAGCCTATCCCCACGCCTGAACGACGGCCGGGTCTGCCCGGTGCGTCAAGTTCTGCCTCTAGACCTTCACCTTCCACCCCTTTACCTGAGTCATTTTACACAGCTCGCGAAACACAAAGGGATGCACCTGGGGTGTTGAAAGCGACGTCACCGACTGCGGAGCGGGCAGGCGACGTCGCTCCTCGTGAATCGAACGTGCCGGCCTTGAATAATGAACGAGCCTCGTTAGCATCTGCCCAAACTCCAACTGGAGAAGCGCGCTCGGCTACGTCAGAAACATTTCTACTCCCGAGCCCCAATGCCAACACAAGGCCGGGTACGTCCTCACGTTTGTCATCAAGGTTCCTTCGTCGCCAAGATCCCTCTCTCGCGGAAGACGATATGGACGCGAAAGGCCGGAGCCAGCGATTGATCAATCGGGTGACCTCCGGCATGGTTCGCTTTAATATTGAGGACAATCTGGGTGACCGATCAAGGCGGATACAAAATCGCCTTTCTCGGACTGCGAGTGAACCGGGGTCCATGGCCAAGAAACAACGAGAGGCAAGTCGTTCTGGGGAGATTTTGAGAGCGGAAAGAATGCTTGTTCGTATTGAGAGGACAGGTCAGCCGGTGCCTGACGGGTTCAACGAAAACGACAGCATCAAAATCGACAAGAGCGTCATATCCAAGTGGAGAGAGTTCCTGGTCGTATGTCGCAAAGGATGTGAAGAGAATACACCATACCTTTTGCAATTCTACAAAACGCGAGTCATCCCACAAATTCAAACCTCCGATATGAAGAAAAAGTGGTCTTATGAAATTCCAGTCGCTCGCCACCATACTAAGGTCAATCTTTTCTCAGCTCTAGACAAGACTTTAGTCGCCTGGCGCCCATACAAGAGCAGCACACAGATGTTTATCATGCGGCCAAGATCATCCGCTCACTCGGTAGAATGGTATACATTCCTTCGCGAAGCCCTTGGTTGGAAGCCGCCCTCGGGTCTTCTTGTCCATGTCCCCGACCTTGATATCTCACTCAAGCTGGAAAATCCATTCGTGCACTTAGGAAAAAGCCGAAATGAGGACGAAGATGCTTGCGCTGCGGTGTTGAGTACAATGAAAGACGAACGTGCCATTGCATCGGGAATCATCAGAACATGCCTAGCAACTCTGTCTGGGTGCTCCGAATGGAATAAAATATTGACCATGTGGGGAGGTGCTTCTACAAAAATGGGACTTGCATGGAGGCGCTATGATCGCCTCGAGTGGGTTCAGGGTGCGAACGAACAAAGAATGTACGGAACCATGGCCATGCGAACGACCCATGAACTGGAACTACGGCCCAAACAGCATTACCCAACCACGACGAGAGCACGGGCCGGCCACCCAAAACTAGAGGAGCCCGCTCCGACCGAAGGATTTTTGATACTGCTCACCTCTCAGAAAGGCAGGCAGAAATTACTTGGCAAACAGTTCTTTAAAAGACTATATTTCTATACTCAAGATCAATACTTATGCTTT
Organism: Nannizziopsis arthrosporioides; assembly: GCA_029635245.1. Classification (NCBI taxonomy): domain Eukaryota; kingdom Fungi; phylum Ascomycota; class Eurotiomycetes; order Onygenales; family Nannizziopsiaceae; genus Nannizziopsis; species Nannizziopsis arthrosporioides. The sequence goes on along the minus strand of CP098260.1, from coordinate 6,959,477 downwards.
TGTCGGCCAGCCAAGGCAATTCCACCAGCACCTCCTCGACTGTCTAAAATTCCCGGAAGACCTGTCCCTTCGTCAACGGAGATCAGAAAGGAGAGCCCGACCATCTACAATGTGGATCCCTTTCCTCTGAAAGACGGAGAGATTACTTGGCTCTCTTCGGGCCATAAACAATCTGCAAAGAGGCGGGACGCCGAAGCATTTGCGGAGAACCGGAGAGTTACCAAAAACGCCGCTAATGCCGAAGGCTATATTGATCTTTGTAACGTGGCAGAAATTCGCGCTGTGTTCTCGGAAAGTATGGAGGAAGAACATATTGCCAACGCTGGCGATGTAGAATACCACGGAGAAAGAGGCAGACCCGCTGAAGAGCATTCCACCAGACACGGAACCAAGGATGAGCGCTCGTTTGAGATTGTTCTCGACAACGGCTTAAGCATCAGACTTCGAAGTTATAATGTCGAAACTCGCCAAGAATGGGTCAACCGCCTGACTGAGCTTTCGAAATACTGGAAAGCACGTACGCGGGAGGACATAGAAACCATGAAGGAGGTGCGTGGGCGGAATTTGAAGCGGCTTGAGATCGATGAAACCCAGGAGTCGATGCTGGGTCAGTTCGCGCAGAAATGGGAAGTTTCTCGAGCTGAAGCGTCGCCCGAATTATACCATACCTGTGGACTCTCTGGGTGTCGAACTGTCAAGGCACGTCCCGCCAGAATTTTAACTGAGTAAATCGGGAAATTATGCTGACTATGATAGATATCGGGAGACTTGTACCGCAAACCTCGTCGTCGTGGCGCGTTCACTAATTGCAGTGTTCTGCTGATTGAAGGCCAGCTTCTAGTCTTTCAGGGCGCGGTCCGCTCATGGACTGGTGAACAGCTTCCGCAGACACATCTCACCCGACAGAACGCCATGGATCTACGTGATTGTTATGTGTACAGTGGGATTATCACCTCTTCCGAGCTTTTGTACGAGAATCAGACTTTTGAGAGCAATCTCCCCGGCCAGCACGCCCGGCCACGTATGTACGTTGGTGACGGTTGGACAAGTTCCGATGAAGATACCTCGACATGTTTTGTGGTCTGGCATGCGACTAGGAAATCTCTATTTCGTGGAGAGCTCGCTGAAAAGGGAAAAATTAGGAGAAGGCGGTGGAGACAGGTCTCTGCATTGGGTGTTCCAGGCAGATCAATCTTGTTCAAGGCACGGAGTCGGGCGGAAAGGGATATGTGGGTGTTGGCAATTGCCACAGAAATCGATCGACTTCAACAACAGGAGGATTTGAGGATTGTGGAGTCGACGTGATTGTTTTATACTCGATCGGTCTTGTCATTTCACCTCGTGGGACATAACTAGATGATTCGTTCGTTTTTTTTGTTTTCTTTTTTTGATTCTTCTTGTTCAACGGAGTATTATACCCTCAATTTCCAGTCGAGCGGAGTGTTTCTTCTCCGGGGAAGTGGATACCCATGTGTGCCATGATGCTATGGTTACTCGTTCCTAGTAGTTGCATCCTACCAAACCTCTTTTTATCTATATATACATTATTTTTGGATCCAGTCTAAGGTTTCGGTTGTGACCATGTGTTATACATTGTTTCAGTACTATACATGCCGTGGAATGCACGGGACTCGTCTACTTCGCATACTTTCTTCACTGCCCTGCTCGATCGAAACCAAATCCCTATGGCGTCGCATTTGAGAAGTACTTAGGAAGCAACCGGTGCTTCGACAGATATGACGCTTTTCCTAACTCTCATCCGCTGTGCTTTCCCAATACTACCTCCGCTCTCCCTATTTATTTCGACTTCAGAAGCAGGCTGCTCCAAAGCCTGCGGCGTAGATTTGGAATCATCCCACAATTGCCACTTGAGCATCCTTCGCCGCTCCCAAGGCCATATCACTGCAACAACTCTTCCGGTTATTAAATTCATACTGATTGGACCATACGTATTGCTATCTAGGCTCTTGGAATTGTCGTCTGCGTCACCCTCAACCCAGACATGATTGTATGGAACGATTTGTGGGTGGTAGAGGTGATGGGAATGATCGTAGGCGGATCGGAACGACGGTGAACGTCGGGGAGTCACTTCGTCGCCTGGGAGGCCAATGATACGTTTTATAGCAAGCACCTCGGGATCTCGTGGTGACCTACATTGTTTCATTGTTAGTCCTGGGGCCCTCTCTTGGTATTCCAGCGAAAGGAGCGGGATAGGAGCCGTGGACGAACCGAAACATCACCACCATTCCTCGGTGCAGGTCCTTCCAATTTTCATCTCCAATGCCGCCTTCTTTGCCCTGCTGTTTGCCCTTGAGCCAAAATAGCTTTCTCACGAGAACTGTCTCTCGCGACAGATCTTCCACTCCGTAGGTTGGGTTTAGGTAAGGTGCCATAGACGGCCCGCCCACAGGATACGTAGAAATGACATGTTCGCGGAATATAATAACGATTGGAGTAACGGGAATGAGCGTTAGGAGGAACGCTTTGACAAACGTGATGATCGAGGAGGGTGGGCGAGATGTGGATCCGGAGTCAGTTCTAGGAGAACCGGGGTTGGGGCGAGGCGCGGCATCTGGAGACTCGACTCTTGGGATCCTGGAGGCATGGTTCTGAGATTTGGCAGAAAAAATATTCCGCACGCGAGCGTGAGCGATCTGCGATGGGTATTGTCGTTTGCAGGAGCATTGCGTCCGGAACAGTGGTGGTGGATGTCGGCCGAATAGCTCGCGGAAGATACTGGGAGACATGGACGGACGACCAGGCGGTCAAGAAGACGGCTAGAAGGTAAGTGCTAGGGTATCAGGCCGTATACGATAGTCAATATCATTGTACATGGTTAGTTAGGAGCCATTGGGCCTGAGTTGGAGCTTGTGTGTCAATAATAATTTTGTTCATGTTGTGATAGGAAAAGTTGATACTTGCGAGAGAGCCGAAATGCGACCCGAGCATCCAGCCAAGAGACACACAGATCTGAGGTTCTCCATAAGAAGATCCTACTCCGTACGGGAGATCCAATAAAGACCCAGAGGAAATCCCAAAGACAAAAAAATCTTTGCTCCTGTGCTTTGAAGGGTGCTGTCCGGACCGAGCATCTATCATTAAGTGCTTAACTAATTGTTCGTCAACGAGAGCAAAGGTCGGCCCTTTTAGGCAATTGAACGTCCTCCCACCTCTTCTCCAAAAACACCACGCAAATCATCGCCGACTTTCTCGCGAGACGCATCACTGTCCTCGAAAGCTGCGGAGTGCAGATATGCAGATAGGTAATAACAACTACCCAGACACTAATGGGATCCGCATTCATCCGCAAGCGCAGCCTTGCGCCCAGACCTTTGGATGGAACATTTGCTTGACCAGTGAGCCTTGATCCGCGTTGTTTTGTCACCCTCTCAATGCCATGTCCAATTGCCTTACGCGTCAACTACGCGATCTTCACTAAAGGGCATTGATAGTAGGATTCTCATGTTGGATACAGACATTCCTCTCCATGCAAGAATCCCTGCGTCTCCGTCTGCTGTGAAACGAAACAGCTCGCCATCTTGGCACCCGATGATACCATCACCCTTCTTTCACTGCGTTTTTGATTAATTTTCTTAGTTTTGGGGCTTAAATTCTATAATCTGGATGATTTGGTGCAAGAGATCCACAAAATGGCCTTAAAAGGGTCTCAAACTCGCAACTTTGCCCCATCTTCGCTGCCATCAAACCGCGGATCCAAGCACCTTATCAACTTTCTCAAAAGCTTTTTATCAGGACACACCGGGCAGAACAAAGCCCCGTCGTACATCTGCGAGTCTGCAAATGTCAAAAGCTCCATAGTCGTTGCCACTCGAATCCTGTCTAAATCAATTCATGCGATTATTAATATCTCCCGTCTCCCGCGGAGTAGTTAGACATGATTGGAATCTTTTTCCAGGATCGGCCGCCTGCTTATCGTTCTGGTAACTAGCCCGGCTTCCCTGGTTCCCGTCCTCCTACCAGAAGTACCTCGCCCTTGTGAATACATCATCATCCAGGGTAAATCTATTTCTCCGTGTCACCATATAAAAGCTTACAATCCCCCACCCTGTACGACGAACAACCGTCCGTGCCAACCCTCCTTATGTTCGGCGGGGAAGCTTCGCAACCATTACTTCGACCACTCGCTTTTTACACCTACCTCTTTTTCTCTGAGTTTGCAGGAAACAGAGAGGCCTTAGGGTGGAAGCGGTCATCATGGCTGTCGATAATAAGAATATACCCGAAGAGTTAGAGGAGAGGTCAATTCAAGATGGCCAAGCGTCCACCAACGGCTCTGCCGCTCCCTTACACAGGACGCTGAAGTCGCGACATCTGCAGATGATCGCCATCGGTGGCATCATTGGTCCTGGTTTGCTGGTTGGTTCTGGTAACGCCTTGCATCTTGCCGGCCCGGCAGGCATCTTGATCAGTTTTACTCTCGTCGGCTTCATCGTATTCTTCGTCATGTGTGTTTTCCTTGCTCTACCTATCGACCCTCGGGCTGTTTTTTTTTCTTCAGGAACACTGACAGCCTCCGTAGGCAGGCATTGGGAGAGGTGGCAACGCTTATTCCTGTCAGTGGTTCGTTTACCGAGTATTCGTCACGATTTGTCGATGACTCTTTAGCCTTTGGTCTAGGCTGGGCCTATTGGTACCTCTGGGTGACAGTGAGATACCTCCTCCCAGCGTGATCTTGATAGAATGCGAATGGTACTAAATACCGCCACCTTCACTCTTTACATCAGGTTCTGGCAAATGAATATAATGCACTAGCTCTAGTCATGGGGTATTGGACCGATGTCGTGCCTCAATGGGCCTGGATCTTGATGTTCTGGGTCATTTTCCTCAGCTTGTCGAATCTGGGCGTATTGGCATACGGCGAGGTTGAGTTCTGGTTGGCATTGTAAGACTGATTCATCCGCGATCCTGGAAGCCCCTCTGGCTGACCATTCTGTAGGATCAAAATTATTTCTCTCACAATCTTCTTCATTCTTGCTATTTGTATCAGCGCAGGTGGCATCGGAGGGCGAGTCATTGGTTTCAAATACTGGAAGGACCCTGGCGCCTTTGCGGATTCAATCAATGGCGTCGCGAAGACCTTTGTCATTGCAGGAACTCTCTATGCAGGAACCGAAATGTAAGTTTGTCATCGCTGCCTCCAATGTCTACACGTCTAATTTGATTAGGGTTGGAATCACTTCCGGAGAATCGTCAAACCCTATCAAAGCGGTGCCTCGGGCCATTAAACAAGTGTTTTGGCGTATTTTGATCTTTTATGTCGGTAAGCAATGAGTTCATCCTTCAAATCTATTCATTTTATGAGACTTATAGAGAATACCAGGCATGATGTTCTTTATCGGAATTCTTATCCCCTGGAATGACAAGCGCTTGCTCGCTTCCGGCTCTAAGACCGCCCAGTCACCGCTGACCATTGCTTTGAAAGACGCCGGAATTGCGCCTGCTGCACATCTCATCAACGCCTTGATTGTGATATCCGTCATCTCGGCCGGTAACAGCTCGTTGTACGTGTCTTCGCGTACGCTTCTATACCTTGGACGTACAGGAAAGGCGCCCAAGTTCTTAGGCCGAACAAATCACGCGGGCGTGCCATGGGTTGCTCTTCTTGTGTCCAACCTTTTTGCGTGCATTGCATTCTTGTCACTATCTTCGAGTGCGGGAAAAGTATACTCGGCTTTGATCACGCTCTCTGGAGGTAGGCTCTCCCTCTTCATTCCGCATGCTTCTATCCAGAAACTCAATGGACAAATCTAATTCGCTTTCACTTCCAGTATGCACATTTTTGGTGTGGGCCGTTATTTGCATTACGCATATTCGCTTCCGACAAGCGCTTGTATTGCAAGGCCAGGATGTCTCCACTCTCCCGTACAGAGCGATGTTTTATCCTTATGGGACATACTTTGCTCTAGCAGCGAATATTTTCCTGATCTTTTTCCAGGGATACACGGCTTTTCTCCGTCCATTTAGCGCCGAGAATTTCGTCATCAACTACATTCTATTACCAATCTTTATACTTTTTGTTGTCGTATGGAAGGTCGTTAAGCGAACAAAGGTCGTCAATCTGGTCGATATGGATATCTGGAGCGGAAGGAGAGATTATAGCAGTATTGAACAGGTTCACGACACAGAGACTGGCTGGAGGAGGGTTTTGATAAGAGGAAAACGGGTTCTGGTTGGATAGAAGATGACCTTGATGATAAGATAGATTTGCATTACATGTTCATATAAGAGACACTCCCATTCCTGGTTGTTTCTCTGGCAGAATAAACCATGACCCTGCTGACCATCTCTTCGAGGATTGGATTCGAGGTTTGCAACGTTTGTCTAACTAGAGTCTTGGCCAACAATAATGAAAAAAAGGCTGGCAGAAATCTGAGGTCACGGACCGATGCGCGACAAGACAATCCGGGTTGCTGCCGGTCAGATTCAATGTAAAAAAGCAGTTAAAAAAAGCAATCGCTATAATTCCATTCATGTACCCGCTCTTATATCCATTCCGTATTCGCCAGAGATATGTGACCCCCATAAGTCCAACCCAGATTAACTGTCAACTGCAGATACAAAGAATGGAAGAATCAAAGTGACTAGAAATGAAGCAGAGACACGCAAAGCATCAGTCCTTCCTCTGCCTAAGCTCCGACGACGACTCCAGGTCTGCAACGCTGGATACGACGCTCTGGACATCGGCTGCGGTAGGAGCCTTGTCTATTTCCACTGGGTCGTCGTCGAGTTTCTCGGTGGGAGTGAGCCCCTCTGCTTGGTCGACTTTTTCCCAATCGTCCTCGCTTTTGTCGCCGTCGCGCTCCGGATTGTGGATTTCGGCAGACCCAGCTTGGACTTTGGCTTTTTTGAGATCGGGTTCTCCTGGTGTGACGGGATCGGCTGTCGGCGCGTCGGGCAACTGAGCTGCAAGCGAGGCGGAGGATGGGGCATGTTCCTCTGTTGTAGGCGTTTCCTCCTTAGCAAGGGGTTTCGGGATGTCGGCGTCGGTAGGTGGGAAGAATTGACTAGGTTCGTGATTTCGTGTCAGTACTCGGCGACGGTGAGTGAAAAGGAACGTCAACCATAAAGGGAGGCAAGACTCACGGAATAATCAGTTGGTAAGATCTCTCGTCCTTTTTCTCGAAAGTACAGAAAATCACCTTCCTTAGGCTTCCTGGTCGAGCATCCAAAAAGTCCCTCGTTGCCTGGACCGCAATCTCGGCGGCCTCGCCGCTCGGATAGCCATAAATACCAGTGCTGATGGAAGAAAATGCAACGGTTTTCATGCCCTTTTCCACCGCGAGGGAAAGGCTCTGCTGGTAGCAGCTCCGCAGAAAGTCTTTCGGTTGATCCTCGTCCGCTCGAGCCGGAGTCCAGTAGACCGGGCCAACAGTGTGAATTATCTTCTTACAAGGAAGATTATAGGCGTCGGTGATCTTAGCCTTGCCAGTGTGGCAGCCTCCCATAGTGCGGCATTCTCTCAAAAGACCGGGTCCAGCAGCACGATGGATGGCGCCATCGACACCTCCTCCGCCGAGAAGAGACTTATTGGCTGCATTCACGATGCAATCGACCTCGAGTTTTGTAATGTCACTGGTGATGTGGCAGATGGTCTCGTTCAGGGTTTGTGAAGGAGTCAGGACTTGGGGGTAGCGGGATGGAACGATGTGCTTCAGGCGATAGAGGAGCGAAATGGTAGGAATCTCGGATAATGGGATCAAAGAAGCCATTGTGCGGCCAAGAATAGGAACCGGTAAGCGAAAGGTGCAGAGTGACTGTCTCACAATAGATGGGTGATGGAAGGACGACTGGAGGCTAGAAGCTTAGGACTACCGAGAGCGGGAGAAGACGAACAAACAAGACACTGCAGGATCACGAGCTCACAGAGTTCAGACCAAGGAAGAAGGAAACCCTCTCCCCATATCAACCGTGTAGTTGTTCGAGCAATGCAGGAGGTTTGTCTTTCTTTCTGCCTCACTCGTCAATCGCCAAATCGTCTTCTGCTTGCGGAGAAGCTCCCAAGGTTTATGTCATCCGTCACAACCCCACTAAATCACGTCAAACTGTCGGGTTTTGGCGGGGGCTCGCAGCACGTGACCTTGAGATCACGTGCGGCTCTCACCGTCTTCCGTTGTGGAGAAGAGACGAGATATCAGCTCGCCATCCCACGGCTCTTCGTTTTGAAATCGTCATGTCCTTTCCAGTAATTCAATAGTGCTGTTTTGACATGCATGTATGTCATATGAGGGAGCTCCTCACATGGGAAAGCAGAAATTTCGATGAAAATATCCTTCAATACTTGTGGTGAGCTCTTGGGAGACATCACCTCTGCTATAATACTTGCTGTTACGAACTACCTACATATGGACGTCTATATAACGTCATGCAACCTTCTACCGTGATGAAACAAACACATCAGTCGATCATACAAAGACCGATCCGCTTTTAACTAGACAATCTGGCCAAGATGCTTCACAATATCCTGCTGTGAGCCCGAAAAATGCGCTCCTCGGGCGTCAAGCTTGGTTTTAACCCACGATATCGCCTTAGTCACCAGCAGCTCAAAGCTTCCCTCGCAAGCCGCCCACCTCTTGTGTAAGATCGCAACCGCAACCAGGGTTGCCATGATTGTCCGCAATTCTCGGTTTTCCTTGTTGATTGCGCTCTTCTCAAGCCCGAGCACAGCAGCCCAATCTACTTTCGATTCCAAGTCTTCGGTAGATGTGCCGAATGTCCTAAGATTCTCTTCATTCCACTCCCATGATCCTTCAAATGTTTGACACGAAATGATCCGATCAAACTCTGACTGCGGTATTGATACCGCAGCTGTTTCGGCAGGTGAAGACGCTCTTCCAGATACAGTGGAACATAGTCTGGCTGATACACCCGTCTGTGAGTAATTTAACAACTGAGTCCCTGCGCTTCGCCGCATATATGGTAGAGGAGGGGCAGTCCAGTTTACACTGGTCATTTCCCTCGAACCTGGTCCGCACCGGGTGGTCACTCCCAGTCGTTCTGAAGCGCTGTCCCTGTCTTCTGACTGACGACACGCTGCCACAGGAGTATGACTAGAAGTGAAACTGAATCGACTATCCCCACCAAAACCAGCAGCTTGAGCGTGATGAGGATAAGATGCACCTCTCCTCATAATATCTCCCTTATTCGCCCCCACTATAGTGAAATTCTGCTCGGCCCCCTCCACAGCCACAAAAGCGCACCACTTGTTGGAGATTTGGAATTTTGTTCCCAGGCGAACCGCTTCATCCTTGACTATATCTTCCTCCCTACTCCCATGCTGATGAAGAAACAGTTTTCCCGAGCTGTCTTTCACATGATGAATCCACCCTCGACCTTCTTCTAAGTCGACGGTTATCTTGCGTGCAGCTAATTGATGGATCGTGGCGGCCCTGCCAACATCTTCAATGGGTATCTTCAGCGACAGTGGGCCATGCTTTGACTCTCCCCTGATAATCACTGATTGAGGTCTTCGATTGGAGGCACCTGCGGAGAGTAAGAGGTAGACGGAAGTTCTGTTGAACGAAAACAGTGAGGGTAGCTCGTAGGGACCTTGAAGGACTGTCGGTATTGGCGGCTGCGATGCGGTATATTTCATGGGCTGAATCTCAATATCCTTGAACGAATTATCGAATAGTGATATGGGCTGCGATCGTGTCTGGGGCGCTTCCACTACGTTTGTCGTTTCCTCTGACTGCGAAATCGGATCATCGGCCACTTTCTCGACCATCTCAAAATCGTCTTCCACTCCGCCATTTTCTTCGTACTTAACTTCGAGGGAATATTTGACATGTGGGGTGAGGGCGCCTTTTAGCATTCGTACCACCTTCCTGTTCAACTCCTCATTTGTGTTTACGAACTGTGCGAAGCCCCGACCGGCGCGAGCGATTCCCTCAACCAAAGAATGTGAAGCTCCATCTCCGATTCCGAGGCTGAAGACCCGTATTGGATGTTCCGCCACGGCTTTGTTGACGTAGTCAAAAAGCTCGGATTGATCCCATATTTCGCCGTCCGTGAGAAGCAGAATATCAAGCTCAAGATCTTCAAATCGGTTTTCAACCGTTGCCCGCACCGGGGCCAACATCTCAGTTCCACCAAAATTTGCCTCTAATGATTGGATAAAGTCCATAGCTTTTTGCTGACTAGATTTTTTATATGTTCGGCTTTTGTGCCACAGGAAGCTGTAAGAACTGCCAAAAGAACAAAAGTTGAATTTGACGCCAACAGGCAGAGACTGCAAAAACACTTTCATGGCAGAGATCAAAGTGGCAATCTTGTCTCCCATACTCCCGCTTCGGTCTAAAACGAAGACTATCTCGGTCTGATTGTTGGGTATATTGAACTTTGGGACCAAGGAAGCCATGATAGCCTTTTGACTTGGGATGGTCGGGTGCGTTTCTAGTAGGGCAAATGGTTCGCCCTGGCCCTGGACGTTGACTATCAGGATGAAGTCCTTCGCCAGTGATATTTCAGGAGTAGCTCGGGTGGAGTGGTGTGTCCAGGCGGCGGATGCTCTGTTACCATGGTGATTATCCTCCGGATCCGTTGACAATCTTCCCAGAAGCACTTCCAATGGATGGCTAGGCGACTGCAAGCGCTTGATGATCGACTTCTCATCTGCCCTGACATCAACAGTGATATCAATTGACCCGCCAGCTGCAAACTGTACAAGACTAGGGCTATCCCAGATACCATGTTTGGGACGATCATATCTCGGGCAGATGGTCATTGGGAGAGTGAATCTTATTCCATCCGCCTGGGCATCATGCTGCAGCTCGTCGACGTAGGCTATGCGAACTACTACTGTAGACTCCGAAGGTACGTTACCAATTTTGGCGGTAAATGTATCTAGGGTGCGAAACGACTCCAATAATGCTGCATGTTGGCCATGGCCCACCGCAGTCTCGTAATCTTCCCTAGCTTGATCTTTATCCTTGACAACGCCGTGAATGACCCGGTCTCCAATCTCGCACTGGAAGGAAACGATGCTAATCCCGTCGGCGAGCGGGAACTGATATGAGACTTCCTCGACCCTTTCGGCACCTGGGTTCACAAAAGTCTGTGTTAAGACCGTCTCGGAGGTGGTGGCAAGAATTCGGGAGTGGACGCTGAGACGGGCCTGGTGAAGAGTCTCCAGGACCTCGGTCTTCGGGTTGAAGTACCAGCAGCCACATGCATTTTCTTGAAATGCCATTTCTCGCGATAGTCTTAGTGACACAGATCAAAGATAAGTCAATGTTGCTATTGAGAATTGATGGATGCCCGTGCTTAAGTGCAGAGAAGAACAGGCACCACGCCTTGGAATGGAAGGTAAAATGGAATCTTGATAAGCGATGGAATAAGAGGACCAAAGCAGACCGTTAGGATATCGTTTTTGTTCTTTTTCTTTTTTTATCTTTTGTGTTTTTTCGCTGACGATCAGGTATTGTTATAGATTATAATAGTTTCGGTTGAAAGAATCTGAGCAGGACTCAGGTCTGATTGCTGGCGATAGAACAGAGGTTTGAAAGCGTTGTGTTATGTTGTAGTTTGATGATGAGGAAGAGACAAGGTTGAGGGGGAAGCCGCAGGCGACTTTATACTACTTGTTAGGCTGCAGTGGCGAAATGATACCATGGTTGCCTAAACGCTTAACGAACGTCCCCAACTTGAAACCAACGCTCCATAACTTCAGATACGGGAATGGAGCTCGCTATTTGCACGACCTGACCAGCATCTATCAGAGCAGCTTCATTACCGTGTGAAGAGTCGGGATGCCTCCAACAACAACCGGTTACTCCGACCAGATGGTCGCTCTGACCCCAACAGAGTCGAATTTCGGGAAGGGAAATAGCAGCCCGTGGCGTGGAATCACATCAGTCGCATCCGTCTCAAACAGCCTTATCTTTGCAGAGCCAGGACGATAGAGCTGCGCAAGCGTATGGTATATTTGCATGTGGACAAGACTGGGAGTACAGACAATCACGGTATTAGTTTCCTCTTCCAAGGGGGCTGGACTAGGTTAATTTGTCACTCACTTTTGGCCCATGCATGTTCTGGATCCTTTGGAAAATGGAACGTAGTAGCTTTGCTGCCTTTTAAGCTTTTCGCCTTCGCAAAGCCAGCGTTCTGGTTCGAATTTCTCCGGGTCAGGAAACACCATCGGATCGTTGTGCATCCAGAAGCTAGACATCGAGACGGGCGTCTGATAGTCTGTCAGCACCAACGCAGACCTATAGTAAGAAAATACAAGAAGTTTTGGATACTGACTCCTTTTGGAATAACCCAGCCCTCGAATTCAAGGTCAACATCGGGAGAAATTCGCGGTGCTCGTAGCATACTACCGATCGCCATTCTGAACGTCCTGACATTAGTATTGTGTGATAGTCTGCAGCAGGAATAAACCAGACCTTAGTCCCTCTTGAATACAAGCTGTCAGATATGGCACTTTCTCTAGATCATGCCACGTCGGACATCTATCCCCTACGGTATCAAAGACCGGCCTCAGCGCCTCTTGGAGCTTAGTCGCCTTTGTTTCATCAAGGCATAGATAGGTGATAATCGTTGTGAGCGTCGCGGTGACGTTGTGCGATCCGGCTTGTTGAATGAGCTGCTCGCACGAGTCAGCAACAATGAGGGATACTCTAGGTAGCTGGTGTATTTACCTGTGCCAATCTGGAATACCCCTGACTACCAAGTCGAGACTCATAAAATTCGTTGTGCACAAGGTGGTCCAGGACTGTGGCATTAGTCCGCGTTTTCGCTTCATCTGCGGGACGCAGTTTAGTTTCCAGAACCTGCCGGCGGATTTTCTAAGATAACGTCAGATTTTGAATCATCAGAACGAGCGGATCACAAACATCATCCCAGAGCCGCCAATGCGTCACCTTTTCCGTCATCGATCGCACGACTGGCGATGTAAAGATCCTAAAGTATAGTTATTAGTGAGAGACGATACGAAACCATTTGCATGTGGTGACTTACCTCGCCAGCCATGGCAAAGATGCCAGAAGTGGGACAGTCATGTTACCATATTTGAGCGTTTGGAACCTGTAATCTTATTAGCCCCACAAGCCGGATGCAATCAAAGGTATACTTGATATTTACCACTCATCATTAAAGGTAGGATCGCCGAGATAATCACTTGGCTCCTCAAAGATAACGGATGAGATGATATCTGAGTCAACCGTCTATTACTACTTTGTCCGATAAAGCATGGTAAAAGATGCACATACCGGTGGTAAGGGAGCTGAAGGCATGGGTAAGATTCACAGGGCTCCTAGTATCCAGCAGAGCATTGAGCCTGCTTTTCAACCTTCCCACACGCTCTACCACCCTGGGCTCAACTTTCACAATGCCCGTCCGTGAGAAAAACGGGTCGAGCGGCACTCGAGATAGCCTATGGTCGTCGTGGGACAAGGAGATTGATGCTAGGTCTATGAGGTTTTAGCAATGAGAAAAGGAAGCTATGTGTATTTTTACAGCACCTTCGTAGCCGGTTCCCTGAGAGAATCGCATATAGCCATTGCTTTTCCTGACGGCACTTGTAACGAAAAGCTTGTGATAAAATGATGGTTCTAGAACATGTAGCTCCTCCGGGGAGACGCGAACAATTGGACCTAAAGCAGGGGTTAATCTGGCAATCATAGCAATACCAGGCCTTGGCCAGCGAAGTAGGAAGGTACACAACCATATTTAGCATGCATATCGTGGATTCTCAGGTAATACTCGCCAGTCCTGAACCAGTTATGATAAAACTCATACCAGAAAGTGATACGAGGAAGGAAAGGCCCTGGAAATTTTGCAATTGGGCTTAGGTATAGCCGATAAACGACCAAGGCTGCCACATACAACATCCAGTATAGAGCAAAAGAGACGGAGACTGTCTGCCAAGAAATAGAATTCAACATGATACTCGCTGTAGAGGTTTCAAATATTTTTCTCTTCACTTATATTGCAGGTGGGCGCCCAAGAGCATAGAATTGGATAGCAGTTAGCAGCGTTTCGACTGGTCCATGAAGCTTTCCTTTTATACCGCAGCTGTCATCAGTGGGAAATCGCACTTCGTCCACATTTAGGACAATTCTCCGTCCATCTTTCTGTGTGACACCAACATCCATTACACCTCAGCACTGAACCCCGAAGGGCTTTGACACCTGCATGGTAATCCGGCCCCCAGAATGGATATCAGATATGAGGTTCACTCCAAAGCGTATCTTCTGTTTGGCCAATCCCATACGCCCTTCTCTCCCAGGGGCACGTGGAAAGGAGAAAGGAAACAGCAAAAGGGGAAATGAAAGAGCAAGGGAGGTCAGTGTTAATTAATAAACTGACGGGGTTCGAGGATAATGGAAATTGGGGCGAAGGGAAGGCACTTTCGCATAAAATGTAATTCTTCCGCTTGGACAATGGAAGTCCTTCGACGCCATCAACGCAAAATGTTCATTCCCTCTATTCACTGGCGACGTGTGATAGCTGTCGCCGAAGGAAACGATGGTGTATCCATGGTTGCTCATAGTCAATCTCCGACAAATCCTCTATCTGCCTTCAGTGAGAGTGCAGGGATCAAAACGAGATGACATGGATCACCCCATCTTCGCGCGAAGTTCATGGGGCTGTTTCCATAGTAAGAGCATGCAAATCCATTATATGGAAGGGAAGTTTCAGGCGAGGAACCAGCCGCATAATAGTTGTCTCATGCGGCGGCTAAAATTTGAAACCCTTCTCCCCCGTCAATCTAATCTATTTTCCTAATCCCTGAGAATCAGGAAGACCGCGTTTCTCTATGACTCTTATCAGAGTCGCCAGGGTATCATCAAAGGAGGCAGGTCAAGAAAAGCGGCCCCTCTTTCCAAGCCCAGTGCAGAACTGGAGCAGGGAAGAGGCAAGATTCCTAATAGTAAGGAGAATTCTCGGGCATCCTACGGAACTGGGAATAATCACAGAAAGAGAAACGGGGTAACTCGACCAACAACACAGCAAGTCCTTTGCAAGACTTGCATTATTTGTGGAGCAGGAACTTGGGTGTGGGTGGGAGAGCAAGGACCAGGAGTGATCGGAGGCCCAGCCTTAACGCCACACGCGAAGATGATCAGAGTGATCTGTCAGTAGAATGCCAACCGAAAACCTGTCAGCTGGCAAAGCAAGGCCAATCGAGCATAATGGATTCTATTATTCTTGACAAAGTACCCACGTCGATCTGCAGCGACCGCTCATCAGTTGCGATTCTTGCGAATTTCGCGGGCGACGAAGTTGACGAACGGCTTCGAATTGCCAAGAAGGGAAAGTCGGGAGATGAGTCAGCACCCCGGGTTGTTTGTGCTGTTTGCACCCGGCCCCTATTCCACGGAGTATCAAGGGTCCAGTCAATTATTCATCAATTCAGAGAGTCACTTAAAAATCGGCTGGTTCATTCGCGATATGAATTCCTTGCCTAAGAGGCCGAGCGTACAATGGCACTAATAACATGGAGATACTTTGAGAATATTTAGAAGGAGGAGTTCATGATATGTCGAGAAAAAACATTCCACCCAAGCCTATGGCGCTTTTTGTTTATACTGAGAAAAGGCGGAGGAAAGACTTATTGGCAAATTGACAGGGTTTAAAACAATAGGGTATCGGGGTATTAACACAAGCATGGACAAGGTAAGAAAATTGGGGGCCAACGGGTCAGCCTGCAAAAGCTGTCAGCGATGGCAGGTGGACAGCCGATAGGATATACAGAATAAAAGAGAAGAAAAGAAAAGAAAAATAATCCTCCGTAATCTAAATGTTTGAACCTTATATCATTAAGAATCCGCCGTATCATATAGACTGTATGAAGAAGGTAAAATTTGCCACCCGTCGCTCGAGAACGAAGCAATAACTAATACATCCGTTGGGAAAATCAATGTTGAGGCTGTGGTGCAGACCTTGGATCAAGATTCCGCGATCGGAGCTGGGCAGCGGCCTTGTGGCCTATTTTGCGAGTGAGCTTGGCGTAATGAAGCCCGCAGGCATTACAGAGAGTCCGAGCGCCATCGGGACCCCGGCGCCATTCAGGAGTTTCCGATCGGTTGCAGCTGTGACATTTTCCCGGCGGGGCAGGTTTCTGAACAAAAAGTAATTATTAGTCAAAAGGGCTGAACCAGAAGGGAAGGGAACATGAAGTTTTAGGGCAAAAAAGTCGCGCAAAAGTGCAACATACCCCACGACGCTTTTTCGATTCAGAGCCGGCAAAGCTACCACCGTTTCTCAGATCTTCTCTGTACCGAGTCGTCTGGACACCGTTATACGGATGCTCAGTTTGCATTATCATCATTCGCTCACGTTGTTCTGCTACGGCGTGTTCTTGATCTAACACGGCGTCCCTGATTCTTCTGAGAGCCTCCACGTTGCGATGTTGAGCCTGAAGTAAGTCGTCAATCTCGCCTAACGATGGGAGTGTTTCATCTGGCGTGTTTGATTGATATATGCGGGCAACATGGATCCGCGTGAATTCCACTATGTGGCCGCTGCGCTCAGCGATCTGTGTGGGGTTAGTAAAGCGAAGATATCGCCCATGGAGATGGTAAACTTACCTCAATCCAGGTAGCGTGCAAATCAAAGGGTTCGAGCTGACGTTTTGGAGCTTCAAACAAGGTCTCCCTTGGGAGTGGAGCAGAGCCTGCAGATTCGGTTACAGGTTCTGCTTGGTCTGTGTTTTGCGGTGCAGTGGTCTGCGTATCGAAGGGCCCCGGGGCAGTCACTGTGGTTGGCTGCGGGCCGTTCTGTTGGTACGAATGGCCTGTGGAGAAGGACCCATATGCAGTCGGGGGAGAAACCGGGCCCGGAGAGGCCGCTTTTTGATACTCGTAGCCAGCGCTGTGGGTAAGAATCGTTTTAGCGGTCTGCGTTGGAGATTTCCCTGACCCCAGGGACATTATGGAAGGGTTTCGGGACTCTTGTGAGTGGATCGAAGCAATACTGGACCGCTGGCCGTCTGACATAGATGCAGGCTTCGTAGCGGAGCGGCTTGAGTATTGGTCCTGGGTGAAGGAGATCGGAAATGTAGTATGAGCAAATGGGTTTGGCGGACCACTTGCACTTTCTGCCGAGGCAGGATGATGTGCTGTAGCGGCCGAAGGACTGGTTTGAAACGAGAGCGGATTACCTCCAAGAGCTTCATGGATCGATGGTAAAGATTGACGATGAGTGTTTAAAACAGGAAGAGGCGGGTGATGATCTCTTTCCTCATGCTGCATGTGGGAATGTTGGTGATAACCATGTCCCGTTTGTTGAGGCATGGCGCCGGAGTTTGGCAAGGACGACGAGTGAGTATGCGAGGATGTGTTTGTATGGTATCTGGAAGTAGTGGGACTGACAGGCGGTGTGGCAGCCGGATGTGATCCGTTCATCTGGGGTGGATGAGATTGTGGACGTTGGCCACTGCTGGCATTCGTACCAAGATCCAGATATCCTATGGGAGGAAGCGAGTCTGCAGCCGCGTAACCGGGATTCATCTTGGCTGATTCGTTGACGCCATGTGAATCCCGCGTTGCCACCGCAAATGAAAGATGGCCTGGCGTAGAGGAGGAAAATGGAGGCCACTTCTTTGTTCGAGCTCCAACGGTTCCCATTTTTCGGTGCGTATCTTTGATCAACAACTCTTCAAGTGAGAGTAAACCAGACCGTCCCAGTTGGCTGATTTCTCCGCTTTTGGGTCTTTGCTTCAGAGCGCCAGGTCGATAAGATGCAAATCAACTTCAGGGGCTTCACAGCTTCTCAAACTCAGAGCTATTAGCACCCTCTTAACCTCACTCCGATCCCGTACTGAAGGTCTTCCCCCGAGCCTCGCTCTCTGGCTGATACCCTGTGGTTTGCTTGTCTCCAAGGTGGCGCTGGTTCGGGCGTGGTGAGCCCACAGCGTGGCAAACAGATGCGTGTAGCGTTGTAAACAGTACTTTTGACGAAACGCCAAACTCGGAGAGGGTATCGGCAGACAGAGAAAGTGAAGTTCGAATCAAGCCAACGCGAAGAAAGCCGACGAAAACAGCTCTTAAGAGTCAAACAGCGCCAGCAAAAAGCAGCAATGGTGGAAGGTTGCACAGTCGTTCCCGCGCCGAAGCAGAGAAGGCCGGGAGGGAAAGAAAATAGTTCACACCAGACAGGCCTGTTGGAAATAGCAGAGCGAATGATGATTAGGACGTATGCACGGAAGGATTTCTGGTATGTGACGCACTTATGTCACCAGGATTATCTAATTGGCAGGCGAGATTGAGATCAAATCTGGTATCTTTTGGCGTAAAGGATCCTTTGGGCCAGGTCAGAGAGGCGCTAGGGCCTCAATGGAGCTGGGCTGTGGAGAGAACGGCAGACGGAGTGAAGCAGGCCCATGTGGGCTGGCCGCGGCCGACGAGCAGGAGAATACGATCTCTCACGCAGTGACTAGAATAGTCGCATGGCCGCCAGAGATCTGGAGAAGCAAGCCAGGGCAGAGTCGTAGCTGCAGGTGGCAGAAGAAATGGGACCAGTAGGGCGAGGAAGGGTAGCAGGAGCGTACTGTATGTATGTATGTATGTACGTTATATGCAAGGGTAGATAGTCAGACGAGGAGATGGAGTGATAGTGTGCAAGGTGGGGTGTGAGACGTGAAGCAGATGAGGTGGCGAGATGGTGAGAGAGAGGAGATGGCGATGGAAGAGAGAAGAAGAAGAGCAGAGGAAGAGGAAGAGAACGACGAAGCGGACGAGAGAGAAAGAGACGAAGAAGTGCAGACGGCAAGACGAACGGAAGAAGGAATCGAGGATGGAGAAGTGAAGCCGCGGGAGTTGCAGTGGAAGTCGCCGCTTTGGGTTTGGTGATGACGCCGGGCTGCGGGTGTTTAACTAAAACGACGCCTGGAGTTTTAGGGGCTGTTAGGGGTGGAGCTCGTGGATCTCCATGTGTTTTTGCTTCTTCTGCTTGTGCTTCTTTTTCTTCTTCTGATTTTCTTGTCCGTTATTATTAATAACAGTAATTGATTAACTAGCTACTTAACTAGCTATCTTCTTCCTCAAGCCATCCTGGTTCCGCTTTCAAACGAACTAAATAAAATAGCACGTTACGCAGCCTCTTCCAGATCGCGAGTCTATCTACATAGATCGCCCTATCTCTCCACACCGAACCTCCTCGATAATAATAAATAACAACGGAAATTGTCTGTATACGCAGTACTTTTTTAGCCTTATGAAAGGGAGTCCTTCCAAAGCTTATACATTAATTAGTTACATGTCTCGATCAGCTGGAATTGGCCCTCGCCAATCTGCAGGCGAGGCGCGGTACCGATCCTCGCTATCTCGAATTCTAGACACCCTTCGTACTCCGTATTCGCTGAAGCTATATCTTTACGAAAGGTACCGAATTGTGATCACCAGTGTGTGTGTCTCCTTTCCTTTCAAACCCCGAACGAGTTGGAACATCTCGTCGTCATCCGTTTGGCTTAGAAACAAAGAGGTAATGAGTGCGAACAAAGAAAGTGGTCCTTGGGAGGAGACGACCGGTTTGTGATAGGGCGGGAAGGAGGCTTTTTCTGATTTATCTGAGAATTTTAAAATTGTGCTCAAGTGGCCTCCGCAGCTGCAGTGTCTGCTGTGCTGAGATCAAAGCGTTCTTCTGCTTGAAGCAGCAAAAAACCCAGAGAATTGGGTCACCGGCTGGCCTTACAGGGGGAGCCCTGCACCAGCAGGAGCACGGTTGGCTGACCGCGAAGCTCTGAATGCAGCCTTTTTTTGACCTATCAGAAAACCTGAAACCACGCTTGAGATCAAAGGCCAAGATGGAGATAGTTCGGGAATTCCTCGTCGGTAGATCAAGCTACTGCCGGCCCCCTGCAGCGTGTAACTGGGAGAGCCTGCAGGCTGTATGATACGGAGAACGCCGTCATGTTCATACATGATACATCAATCCATGCATGCATGCATGCATCTAGACAAACTTCGGTGGCCCTGGCTTCAGAGTTGGTCCAATAATACGAAGCCACAAGGGGAAAAAAAGGAGGAGATGAGGAGCGAGCATGTGGAAGTTACATTCAACAAGGATCTCACAGACACATTCCTGTCTGTGTAAGACTCGGAGAAATGGAGCCAGGATTCAATTTCCTTTTGTCTTGCGTATATTTGCCGAACTAGGGAGGGCGACACTGAGGAAAATAATAATCATCATATACCCCTGTCGTCATCAGCTTCAGTTCGTCGGGGCAAAATTAGAAAATTACATCCAGCACGGGCATGGATGTATGTAACTATGCACTAGTTCAATGGACTCCAGAGTTGCTCCGTGGTTACCCCGTACAAAACGTAACGACTATTCAATTAACCAAAAAAGACAAATAAAATCAATCATAAAAATTTAATAATAAAGAAATAATGGCATTGTGACTTCGTCCAAAACCCAGACCCGGCAAGCAATCGGATCGCCCAGGTGGATCCATAGTCGACATGGATAGTGGACACCAGATGAAAGGCTTCGATGCTCCGACGCAACCTTGCCCGGAACCCAAAAGGTTGGGGAGAGCCCTTCAGCGAGGGAATTCACCGTTACCAGCGCCGTATACATACTTCGATGCCAAACGGAGGGGCGATCGGGCTGGATCGTGGGTCAGGTACGAAGAGACAGAGACCTTACGATCGCCTGGAGCCGTTCACTTGCACTGCTCATCGACGCACCAGAATTGCAGTCATTAAAAGAGAGAGCGTTCAAAGTAGAATTGGCACTTTGGATTTTTTTACCGCCAGATGCCAATAAGGGAAGAGACAGTTCCAGGAGGGACAGAAGCAAGACTAGTACTCCGTAGTTGACGCGAGAAAATAAGACTTCGGCGCAATCGGTAAGAGCTGGCGAGATAGAGTTTTGTTCATGTTATCGATCATTTTCAAAAACATTACGGAGTATTCAAAATGATATTATTCGACTTCTGCGTCTGCGTTTGAAAAATGTCGTGAGCCCGGATCGACAAGGGCTTCGGGATTTGCAACATCGTATACGGTGTCTGGATACACAAATCCCGACCTGAGAAGCAATAATAAAATTCGCATATCATAGCAGCTTATTTGAGCCCAAGAAAAACGCCAGAGTATCGGAACCTCGCTCGTTCGAGGAAGCTAGTAGCTGATTGCATGGGAAACAGGGGGCTGGTGTACTCTGTACGAAGCCAGGAACTCCAGAAAGTCACTTTTTCCCCCTAGTTAGCCCACCAACGGTCCGGCCTTTCACGGAGACGCGAGCGAGAGACATGCCATCCATGGTACCGGGAGACGCATGCCCGAATGATGCAATCGACCTGATCTGGCAATCTTCCGGCCTTTGGTTCTGCCCTTCTCGCTGGAATTGCAATCTCCAATTGAGGATGCCGTTAGTAATGTCATAAATCCGAATAATCAGCCTCTCTCAGCGAGGTCAATGATGTATAATGATGCGGCCTCCAGATGCATTTACTTCCTGTGATCAGCGCCGAGAGGAATCGATTTCATAATTTTTCAACGGTCGGGGTGTGGGGATGGGCTGGCTGTGGACCCCGGGGTTTGCCATGTGTGAAGACTCGAGAACAAGGAGCTTAGCGGCTGTTCATGAATCATAGTGGCAAGCCAGCACAGAAGATCATCATTAATAGTTACTTATTCTTTCGTGATCCAATCAAATAAAGCCGAAAAAGGCTCCATTGTCGTAGTTACTGAAGGTGCTGTTCCTGTCCCGTAATGCGTACTCCGTACTCCGTACACCCTTCAGCATCATAATTGCAGCTATGAAGCTTCGACGTTCACGCGTGAACGATCGTATCAGTCGAGATGTTCACAAGATCGCTTGTCATTATTACGGCTGCAACGTGGAAGGCCGAGATGGGCGATGATGAAACCGGATCCAGCTGACACTTGCGAACACGTTTTTGAGCCCAAATTCAATCGCCATCGGAATGACCGTGCCCGGCGCTAGTGAACTTTTGCTTCAAAAGAAGCTCTCGCTTCAATGAAATGAGCGATCCCTAAGATAACGATCCTCGATGGAAATTTCGCAGTTAGATTGCGTTAGCCAAATTAGTTATCTTCTCGAGAAGAATTGCTAGAATTGGCTTTTTTGGTCCTCGATCATACCCCCGGAAACAAGGTTCTGATTTCTTGATCAATCATGCCATCACGCTGAACTTTGAAGCGAAATGGACCGTCGTCATACAGAGCACAACCCAGAAGATCGCTTAAGCAGAGGCTGGTGGGGGTATCACTATGATTCTGCGAGTGGGTGCTTCCTTTTAGCTAATAAGTCACACTCTCAAGATACCTACAAGCGTCATTCTTTTCGCATATCTGGCCTCTAGGCCCTGTCATATTATAAGAAATGATCAATCTCGAGAGTCCCCTGGAACTTGAGAATCAGAAAGGAGGATATGCTCATACGATTGCGATAACATCGGCAAATCCCGTTCGGTCGTCCTCGGTATGAATTATGATGAGCACTCGATTTTCGAGCGCCAATTTCAAAACCGGGGTTATGACTCTCACCCCTTCGTCGAGTATTCCATCGTACACCTTGGTGGCAAATTCTTTTGTTCTTCGACGTTCGCGCCAACGGCGTTCGAACTCTCAGGTCTAAATGCGCCCTTCTGTTGCTTGCTGATCTTTACTGGGTGGCAGTTGGGGTGGGGAGCAAATTTGTTGGCATTTCAAGGACCCCCATATCCCGAGGCTCAAAATTGCATGTGCTCGACGTCCTCACTGTCCTCCATAGTTACACCGTATTTTGAGCGGCTAAAATTAGCCCGGGAGGAGAAACAACAAATATCCGGAATTGCAAGGGCCACACCACCGCACGCCGCACGGTCCTGAGTTTGCTCGACATCATCGTGGATCGGATCTAGACAGGTAAATCTTGGATCTTGGTTCCACACCAAATTAGAACCCGCGCCAGGGAACCTTATCCCACTCGCCTCAGGTCAGACTGTTAGAATACTAATATAATTCGAAACCTTGATCGGTGAGGGGACGGACATCTTTTGATGTTGTATCCTGTCTGCAAAAAACATCCTGTCAAGCGGCTGCATAATTAAGCGACCTGTGCGACTCCGTTCCACAATTATGGGACAATTTATCGATAGCATCTGCACTTGCCGGGCCAGCGCAGAAAATTATAAATGCTCGGTTATCATCATTGTCTCTCTTGCGGTGCTGTACACCTCGGCCTGCTTCCTAAGTACTCCATACGAGTATATCAAAATCGCAGCGGAGGCAAGTAGCTTGCGTTTGACTTCTTTCAATTAATGGAATTTTAGTGCCGGGAAGATGATGTGGGGAGCATCATTCGCCGCGTTTCCTTGCGAGGTGAATCGAATGGAGTGTTGTATCAATCCCCATTGTGATTAAATTGGCCACTCAGCATGTTAGATCTCACCCTAGCAAGATTGTAAATCGGGCATGGATTGTTACCCTTAGTGCAAAGCTGCAGCAGATCTTGTTCCCCGTCGATCGGCTGTATAACGCACGGTCAAGTCAGGCGGCGAGATATCCTGCTCAGCCGACAGAGCAAGGACCGAACCAACATCTCGAGTTCTCAATCCACTGTGATCGCGTAACAATCTGTGTGACCCACGGTGAAAACATGTCCACTTTTGGACATCGTCATTTTTGTCTTCCAAAACCTCGTGGATTCGGAATTCTCCCTGGGAACCTTTGTCTGCCGATTATTTATTACCATTTACGCCCTCGCTGAGGCGAAATTCTTAACAACAAATAAGTAGCAAGATTTTCTGGCATCTTGTTGTTGTTTCTCGGTCGTTAGTAGGAGGTGGGAAGGAAATAATCATGATAGTTACCTCCCATTTTCAAGATATTGGCCAGGAACAAATGCAGCCAGACCATGCTCAGTACTCCATACTCTCATGGCTTTCGCTCCCGAAGACATTTCCTGAAAATCCGATTTGCTAGTTGTTTGAATATGCATGCATGAGAAGATCATGACGGGCTGGAGTTTGTTTGGTCACAAAAGTCTCGACGGATGCTAATTTAGCAATACCAGCCGCTTCTGGATATTGCTCACGAATCCCGATCGGTTCGAAATTGAATCTCAGGTGTGTTGCATCGAAGCCTCATGTTTTATCTACCTAACTGTTTTCTCCTCCTTGCAGCAATACATAAGTATGTACGGAGTACATACATACGTACCATGAGCTACACTCCAATCATCTGATTGAATTCTTTCAAACCCTTCCACGTTACTCTGTAACCCATACGGGCTAATTCTTGGTTGTTAGCTCCGTGCTTGGAAGTTGGATGGACTGAAAGGGCTTGGAGTGGACAGAGAAATCCCATGTTTCCAGCCCCCATGTAACCAGATGCATGTGCGACGTGCCACGAGGAGTATCGAGATAAGTTGCGATCTGGAGCTTGAGAGAAAATCCCTTCACGTTTCAGCTACTCAGATCACCATGGCGCAAGGAAGGCTTTGTCCCTCACCTGTGTCCCAGCTTGGTTGCCCTTGTCCTCAGTCCTAGGATATAGCATCTGGTTTGTGTCTTGTGTGTCAGTATCGTCGAACAGGCTTCTGTCAATAGATATACCGCTCGAATCTTTCTCGGGCTAGGGAGCAAAGGAGGAAATTAATTCTAGGAGAACGCATGGATAATTTCGAGAGGCAATGGAAGACGTTGAGATCCTCTGTCTCGTGTTTTTCCTATTTTGGATAATCGGGAGTGGATGACTAATATTATCTACTGGAAAGCTGATGCACGCGTCAAGATACATTTCTCGTACATATATTTAGCTTATAAACTCCATATCCTAGAGATGTTGATAGATCCGCCTAGAGGTCAATCCGCCGTGAGCCGAGTTTTGCCTTTTCAGGCCGCTGAGATATAGCTTGCGAAACGCTTACAACAAAGGATATCTCATTTTAGACAAGAATGTACGCCGAGTTATTAGGCTTAGTCTCTTAACACTGGCATTATCAAGGAATAGAAAATGCCAGGAGCTCAAAAATTATACCTATCCCGCTGCCTCGTGGCTTTTGTCTAGAGTTGAATATAGCATTTCCCAACCGACACTCCCACCTTTACCCTCTTTTTCTGTAATCTGCTCAACCGCTTTTACTAGGTCATAGCATATCCTCTCCGAGACTACACTGTCATGTTTGTATTCTGGATGCTTCGCGACGAAGTCTCGAATCCATGCTGCATTAGTGCGTAGGGTTCCATCAGCCCGCTGCCGAATTAGATTGATATAATTTGCCAGCGCGCAGCGGGTCTCGATGTCGATATTAATGCTATTGAGATAGGATTCAACAATAGGGATAAGACCGGGAAACTGGCCTGAGGTTGAGCCGTTGATAATTTCGGATACAGTCATCAATTCGTACTCAGATTCGACAGGGCCCAGATGGGGAGATGGAGGTGCGGTAGAGGAACGAGAACTTGAAGGAGAACTGCCTGTATTGTGCCGAGGAATGCGGTGGGGGAAAGGGTCTTTTCGGAAGTAAAATTTCTTTTCGTGAAGTGCGTTTCGGGCGTGAGCGGTTTCCATATTTTCAGTTGTTTGAGGGATCGGTATGTAGAAATTCAGGTCGAAGCTCAGGATAGCACGAGTTATAAGAACCATGAAAATACTAAACGCAGCATTTTCAAAATCTGTGATTTGAATTTCCATGGGACGAAATTCCACGCGCCAGCCAATATCGTTCTCAGCGGGCGGTGGCTTAAACCTGATATGTTGCCAATTTGTGGATTGGAGGTTTTCGAAGTGATCGGTTTTGCTCAAATCAAGTTCTTTTAGATCTTCCGCAAAGACAACAATAGGGTCTCGAATGAAAAGGTGTGCGAAATGAGTAGCTAAGAGGTCGTCCATGCCGCCATTCACCAAGCGACTTTTTATATCTTCATCTATAACGAGATCCGGATCCATATACTCAGGACGTAATCTTGAGTCCTGGGAGATATAGGTGGAATTGGAACCGTAGCGAGATTTTGGTATCCTCCAACGATCATTTTTAAGGGGCTGTTATTTATCGATCATCATCAGCATAAGCGGAGTCAATAAGGTCAGCTAGCAGACATACCTTCTCCCCCAGCTCTTCGGGCGTCCTGCAATCCACAGCACCACTGATTTGGTTCCACCGAACATCAGTGTCAACGAGAAATCCCTTGTAAATGGGGGTAGCCGCTGTCAAAGCCAGCATAATTGGACCCAGAGGACTCAGTTGGTCGTATAATTTTCTCCCTTCATTTATATTCATGCACTGAAACGTGATCTGCAGACAACAACTCCCCATACCGAACGCCATCGCGTCCATATATACATGACCTTCTTTCACAGCACCATTCCGGACATCGCTGTCTTCGGGCCAAGTATGGAGGTCATAGTTGACGGTCGGATCGTTGAATGGCCAGGGAGTATTAGTGTCTCTAAAGACTGGAACGTTCAATGCCACTTTGCGGCCTCTTCGTTGCCGAATGTTTGCTGCTAATGTTGGGAATCGAATGTGAGGATTTGCAATTTCATCAGGGACGAATTGCGAGCGCAGGGCTTTGCCGGAGAGCGGGAAAGTAGGCGTAGAGAAATCATCGCTTGTCCCAAGGCGAGGAAATGTAGTCAAGGTGATAGGGTACTCATTCGGCGACATATGATTTTTTGCAATCACTCGTCTGAAATATATGTGAGTAGAGATGTCGAAACAGCTTGAGGACAATTGGCCATACCTCCATTTCATATTGGATTCCACCGTCAAAAGATCCTTGAACTCTATTCCCCACGGCTTTCCCGGTGTTGCTTCAAGCATGAATCGTCCGAATTCAGGGTGGAATTTTGGAAGCGGTTCAGATCTAGTCAAAGGAATCCATAAGCTTCGACATTAAGAAGGGCCCAAAAGATGAGACCCACGAGTTGTTTCTTCGCTCAAGCTCTTCATCTTTGGCTAGTGATTTAAGAA
The DNA here is from genome assembly GCA_029635245.1 of Nannizziopsis arthrosporioides. Taxonomy (NCBI): domain Eukaryota; kingdom Fungi; phylum Ascomycota; class Eurotiomycetes; order Onygenales; family Nannizziopsiaceae; genus Nannizziopsis; species Nannizziopsis arthrosporioides. The sequence goes on along the minus strand of CP098260.1, from coordinate 6,932,582 downwards.
TTTCCGCCTGACAAAGAGACAAGCGAGCTTTTTTTCCTCGTCATTCACAGCAACCACGAGATATTCGACCTAATACAGATGTCAGCAAAACTTGCAGGGCCGTTGGGACTATAAACCCTGAAAGGATACCTCATCCCCCCATAACAGTGCATCTCTTTCCTTGCCCTTCGCCTTATTCCATATGCTCAAAAGTTGCTATAAGCCTTCGTCAGGATCTGATGGGGTTTCGCAAGCGATCTTCTGAGTACCTCAATTCCCCACGCTCGGACTTGAGACGCTTTGGTTTTTGCTTCCGGCCATGCCAGTGGTGTTCCAAGAGCGCTAACCAATTGAGCACAAAGAATCGTTAGTCTACTGTTCAAAAAAGAATCCAAAGCACTTCTGTTGCGGGTGTAGACACATACAGCAAGCCCATGATGCAAACATCAAGCACGGGAGAGTTCCCGGCGTGAACACAGTCTCAAAGAAATTTCGCAGACCAGCACCGTCAATTGGCTATCCGTCAGCGCCCTACCAGCAGGTATATAAAAAGCCAATCAACACAAACGCAATCATCACAAATCCAAAAAAATCGCAACTAATGATGATAAATCTGGACGCCCGAGCGCTCGGCATTTTCTGGTTGGGATTAATAAGCGAGGGGCAAGTCAATCGGATTCTTGTTATGCTTTCCGCGATGCCTTCCGGCCGGGCGGGAAAATGCGGGTGCAACAGCATATTCGATCTCGACTCGAGGATGGAAAACGACGAACAAGTGATGGTGGTGGTGGTGATGCCTTGTCCTGGTCCCCGGGTTTGTGATTCAGGTCTGACTCGTGGATGTCACTTTCTTCATTCTTCAAGACGGCTGCAAGATCGGGGGACCTGGTTGCTCGGCAGTGGATGAAACTTCCGCCCTCCAGGGAATACGCATGTTTGGCCCTGCATTCGGAGTCGTAAATCACACAAAGATTATTAAAGAGTCCAGCGGGGCAACTCGGTACATCTGCAAGCCTGCAGGGTTCAGTTGTGAATCTGAGTACACGTAGTATAGTTATCCAGATACGGGGTAGTTTGTTATCTATTCCTCCGACCGTTTGTGATCTTCATTTCCTTGCTTCGAACCTTTCAGCTTTCAAGGCCCCCCCTTGGTGGGTTCCTCGTGAACGTCAAGAACCACTGCTTGACTTTGTCATTCTGACGTTGGCCCTGGAGATCCTACGTCAAATCGAGGTCGTCATCAGCGATCCGTAAGCCAGAGCCTAGAACCTGGGCCCGTCAATATTTCAATTTTGCACCAAGATCGTGTTCACGAGCATCTCGACCTCGGAATACCTCCGCACACACAGTCCACCACCCCGATACAACATGTTTCCTGAAAACGTGCTTGAGAAAGCACAAAAAAGAAATCGTGGGATAACAAAGAGACCAAATCAGCGGGAAACCCTGAGCCTCTCCCGCCTTGGCAACCCTGATTCGACCGCAGGCCTTTTGAGTCTTCTTACAGATAGTCGCGAGGATCCTTTTAGTTGGTTTGACTCTGTCGGAAACCGTTGTCGGCATTTACATTTGCGAAGGTGACTCTGTTAGTGTTGGCCTTGAAATTTATCTGCTGAACTCCGGCCTTAGTTACATCTTTGACTACTTGCCAAACAACCAGATCTGGCAGAAAGAGCTCGATAGAGGACGTCACGTGTCTCCTCGAAATTCTGGTGATGGAGTAACAAGGCTGCGATACCTGGAGTACGATTCGTATTTGCTGTGGCATTCAGCAAGAAGCTGAGAGCACAATCTGTTGGCGAAGTGACGCAGTAGCACGTCCAGACAAGATCCCTGTGCTTAATTAAAGGTGCTTTTTTAGTTCAAGGAGTCTCCCTGAGACATTTCTTCAGATAGTCTCCAAATGCCGCCTGCATTAAACCAGTGTCGATCCAAGCTTCTGATGAGCCCTCTGGACTGGGATTCCTTTCGCCTGACTCACTTAGAAACATAGGCATTCGGTTTTCGCATAGGCACTTCGGCTGTATGAGCGTTTCTCTCGAGTCATTTTTGCACCTAGTCAGGAGGAACTGGCCACATAAAATGGAATAGATATCAAAGTAAACATAATACAACAAATATGAAATCACTTTGACATAAAGTCACTGGCTGCAAGTACTCCGTAGTTACGAAATATTGGAGCTGCCCCTTTAACTAGTTATGTAACTAATTAGTTAGTCAGCAGCCGTTTGAGCATCAGAATGTCGGCGGATGCGAGCGACTTCCAACTCACGACAATTCAGCCAATATCTCTCCAAATATCGAAAGATCGGCGTTCTTAATGGCGGCACCAGAGCTTATCACAATATTATTTTTGAAAGAACACTGGAAAAAACCCAACTAATAAGCAGGTAGTAAAAGTAACCGTGGTCGTCGACGGTTATCCTCGATGGCACAACAACTGTCATCTTCTGCCACCCTTCTCTCCTTACCGAATGAACTACTAGACCATACTCTCTCCTTCCTTTCGGCGGATGCCTTTCCATCCCTGCACAGACTGCGAGAGCTGCCCAGCCATGATATCTCGGCCACTTCCACCCGTGACCTAAAAGCCGTCTCCAGAGCCTCATCCCGACTTTGCGCACTAGCCCGACCTTACCTATTTTCACGCTCTCGCTATGAGCTTCGAGATCAAAGCCGCTTTCTGGCCTTTCTTCGCGAGTACGACCTCGGAAAAAATGTTTGCTCGTTGGTTATATCCGTGCGCTCCATCTTCCCAGGCAGCGAACAGCCGTTGTGGTGGCGTCAGCTACTGCATCAAGTGAATCCGGAAACCCTCACGCTTATAGCCCCGCCATTCTTTCTTGCCGATCTGGCCCAGGCTACCCTGGAGGGCACGCACTCATGGGCATTCGATCTGCCTCTACAAACCCTATATTTTCGACAGCATCGACCCGCTTGGGCGTCTTTTGAAGAACGGGTACCGGCAGACTCTCCACCCCTAAAAGCCAACGATGTCACTGGCCATATAAAGCCGCTTGATGCCCAAGATTCACTTTTTACTGCTCAACCTTGGACCGAAATCCACTTCAATGAAGGCTCCTCACTCAAAGCATACTCCATCTCTGAGTACTACCTTTTACGCCTTCCGTCTTTCATGGACCATTGGGGCTCCGTAGACCCGCTCCAGAACGCAAGCATGCCCTATCCGGTTTCTGTTATTACTCGCCTTACTTCCTTTCACTACACCGCCATATTCCCCTTCTATAACCATACCAATCTAGTGCTCAAGGTCATTCGAAACATGAGGAACCTTCGCTACCTTAGTTTTCAACTTGCTCCTACCCCCCAGCATGTAAATCGCATATTTATGGAAGAACAACAGTCGGTCAGTGCTGATAACAATGATCCTTGGATGGAATTAGACACGAGTTATTCGTTGATAGCCCATACTGTAAGATACCTGGGTGTTCAAGGGAAACTTAAAGAATTTAGAACCTGGGACTATGAGCTCGAATCGATTCAACGCAGCATTATGGAGAAATTGAACCATGGCCTACGTGGGAAGTGGACGCATAATGGAACGGGTTTGTGGATCAAGGAGCCAGCTCCTTGAGAGGGAACACGAGCGTGGGATGACTGAATGCCGCTATAACTCAATTTATCTGATGTCTTCTTCCCGATACATCTTTCTACCTATCGATCCAGTCATTTATGTAACTTGAAAACATCCTAACAAGCCCATTGCCTTAAATACTTCAACTAATCCCAAGACTCCATCTTAATGACATCCGTTCATGCCAGTCACAGACCGGTGGTAGCCTCCCTCGATCTCATTTCACGACGTTGAGGTCTCCTCTGATTCTGAGGTTTTGGTTTCGAAAGCATGTATCTGCACGGGTCAGCCTTCATACTCGCTGTGAAAATCACCTTTATCAAAGACTCACTTCGCAAAGGCTCTCGAAAGTGCCTTTTTACAGCTGACTTTCTGGCTGCTCACAAATGACTCAATCGCTACAGCGATAGCCCGATCGATATCCTCAGATGTGCAATACTCGGCAAGTCGCATCTTAGAAAAAGATTCTGCGATTCGCATAATGGATTCAAGATGGCGAACCTACGCGTTTGGTCAATATCATTTCAGAGTCAAATGAATCATCTGGGATCTTACCGTGATTGGATACGCCCCCGTTGCGAGACTTTCCTTTCGCATATCCGCAAAAACATCTGCAACCTTACCCTGATCGATCTGGTACAATTTCGGGCGGCATTCTCGCCGCGCATAGAGGATATACTTCCGCAGGAGATCTTGAGCAATGGGTTGAGGTTTGTTTCCCTCATTTTCCTCGTCTTGTGTCTCATTTACTTCATCGTTCTCTTGCACAATCTCCCCCTGACTATCGCGGAGAGGATTGGATTTATAATGGGAGTTAATGACGAATCTGGCGAGCCGCTCATCCTCTGTATGGTAAACGGTATCGCGCACAACGCAAAGAATATCAAAGCGCGAAAGAATGGGCTCAGTGAGTTCAACGTTCTGAGAGAATGGGATTGTTCCTTTATATCTACCACCGATGGGGTTAGCAGCTGCCACAATTGAGCAGCGCGCCTGCAAGGTGGTAACAATTCCACCTTTTGAGATAGAAATTGTTTGTTGTTCCATAGCTTCATGTATGGAAGTTCGGTCTTGGTCGTTCATCTTGTCGAATTCATCGATCAGGCATGTCCCTCGATCTGCAAGCACAAGCGCACCACCCTCTAAGGACCATTCATTGGTCAACGGATCGCGCCGCACATTGGCTGTAAGACCGACAGCACTAGCGCCTTGTCCCGTTGCGAATACAGCACGATGCGCCGTCTTCTCCACGTATTTCAACATTTGAGACTTAGCCGTACCGGGATCACCAAGAAGTAAAACGTTAATATCGCCTCGAATATTCATCTTTCCTTGAGCTTGTTTGCTGACTCCACCAAATAACGACAAGGCAATGGCTGTTTTGATATCGTCATGCCCATAAATACTCGGAGCTATTGAGGCGACAATCCTTTCAATGATTCTGGGATCTTTGGAAAGCTTCCGGATGTGTTCTTCGTCCTCCTCTGTGATGTGAAACGAAGCGAGCTGATCATGCGACTTCTTGATATGATTGGCTTCAATAATGGTGCTGAAAACCGGAAGCCCAGTCTTGTTGGTCATGGGCAAATCATATTGGTTTCTGTAAATGCCCGTTATCTCAACCTCATCACCAGGCCTAGCAGCGTCAATCAAATCTGCCAGGAGAATGACATCTCGGTGACGCGGAAGTCGTCCTCCAGGAACTGATCCAGGAGATTCTTGTAAAGTCAACTTCTGGTAGTTGCGGTATTCAGTTCTTACCGAGTTGAGGGTGAATGGCCCTCGACTTTGGCAGTTTTGGCAGTAGCTGATCTTTAATTCCGATGCGGAGTCTTGCTGCTCGAAAGGCCCAAGTGTTACACCACACTTATTACAATTGAACATGATGTATTTCAACTGGGGAAAAACTCCTGTTCTTCGGGTGACAACTCCTGTGACGCACACCAAACAATTGAGATGGCTCTGTCGCAGCTGGCGGAGATTGTATCTCACTGGCAGATCGGTGATCCGAACATGAATTTCACTGTGAATGCGCTGGTAGTCAGGATAATGCAGTAGAACGGCTTCCATGGCCACTGTGTCGAAAATTCTAAGCACCTCTGCGGGCGCATTGGCAACGAAGAAGCCAATAATTGACTTTGCTTCGCTCAGGTGCGGATAAGAAATTTCCAAGGATTCGGCATTGTCCTCTCCGAGGGTTTTGACCGCCGTGCCGTAGACAGAAAGCCCATCTTTATCCGTGAACTCGGTTAAGAAAGACTTGAATTCTCGGTATATTGCGCGATGCACCGCCGGCGATGCCACCCAGTCTGTTACGTTATCAGCTTTGATATCCGCCATGTCTTCTAAAGTAAGCTCCTCATCGGGATTATCCATATCGATATCAGATCGCGCTTCATCATAGTTGTGTCTGGTTCGTCGAAGCCGGGAGAGGTCAATCGCGTCGAAATCGTCTTCTTGGAGGAAGGCGGCTGGCATTTTCCTTCTCCGAGCTAGTTCCTGGTCCCGTTTATTTAATCTAGCCTCAAGTTGCCGCCTTGTAGCAGCATCTAATTCGTCATGGTCCCCCTCATCATCGATACCGGCCTCCTCGTAATTGTCGTCTCCCCGAAATTCATAATCACGTTCAAAAGAGTCGGCGAACAGATCGATTCCATCTTCATCCTCAGCCATCTCGTCCACATCATCAATGTCACGTAAACCATCTTCCTGGGCCATATCCTCGTCGTCATCGTCATCCATTGGGAGTACGGGTGGCGAAGAAGCAGGCGCTGAATACCAATCAGCCACTTGATCTGCACCGTCAAGAGGTGTGTAGACTTACGACTGGAAGGCGGGGGTGCTGAGGAAACATCTTCGTCTCTCTCCCGCGATCGCTTCCTTCTGTTAATGGAGTTGAGACCCCGATTGGCGGCCGACATGCTTGGACGTAGTGGTGAACTGGATCATCATCAGAATGGCTTGACGATCGGAGAAGGGGAAGAATCTTACCTCATTTTGATTCAGATTCTAATAGCACTGTAGCACTGTTTCTAAAAGTTACTATCTGCAGAAGCCTCTTTATTCGATAGGCCGTCGAGTCGTCGTGCTTTTGTCTATTGATAAGTCCTTTATTCTTAAATTGAGACCGCAACACGTCCGAGAAAATCAATTTACGCGTCTCGACGCCGACGCGCCAAAAGAATGCAAACAGCACAAAAATAACATCGAGCTAGGTAGTCCCAATGCGGAGGCAATGACAAACAGAGCAAACAGCCCATTAAACCCGCTCTTGAATCTCGACGCGTTTGACGGCTGCAAACCTCGCCATCCATCATCAGCGTAATTTCACTCAAGCTTTGAATGCCAGCATTGGCTTAATATTTCTCTTTCTACTCCTGCTATGGATCCTCATGCATCTGCGACAGCCGGTCATACCAGCTTGGAAGCCGGAAACTCATCGCGACGCGCTAGTTTCGCCTCCCACGATTCGCAAACTGCGGCAGAGTGAGTATAAGGTCTACTGTTCTGATTCGAGTAGCAATGCTAACATGACCATTCTGAAGATTTATCAATGAACAATTGCAGCTCGAAGCTGATGCTCGTGAGGCTCTTCCATATGTAAGATATCCTTCGCGACTCGCTTCGCCGCCGCTGCTGACCTTCATCTCAGTCCTTCGATTCCTGTACCCGACCGCTAGGCCCTCTTCGACAGAGCCTTTTTTCTTGTCTAACCTGTAATCCTCCTCCATCCGACCCAGCCGCACCTTATACTCCGGCAGGTGTGTGCTACGCTTGCTCCATTTCTTGCCATGGTGAACATACTCTCGTAGAGTTGTTCACTAAACGCAACTTCGTCTGCGATTGCGGCTCTACCCGACTACCGCCGACATCGCCCTGCAAACTCAGAGCAGACCCGAAAACAGCCACCAAACCCGTTCATTCAGAAGAGCCTTCGGCCACTAACCAATACAACCAAAATTTTCGTAACAGATTTTGTTGCTGCGGGGATATTTACGACCCGTATGAAGAAAAAGGGACAATGTTTCAGTGCCTAGGCTTGGGGAGTGTAGATTCGGGTGGTTGTGGGGAGGATTGGTATCATCCGGAGTGTTTACTTGGACTTCCTCGGTCCGCCAATGATACAGTTAAGAGCACATCAAAAGACGAGGGAAAGCTGAATGTGGATTCTGAAGAACATGCTGCGACTGATGACGATCCACCTTTACCCCCGGATTCCCGGCAGAAAATGATTTCGAAACATTCTTCTGCTTCAAATGTCTGCAGTCGAACCCTTGGCTTAAGAGATACTCTAGCACAGAAGGGTTTCTTCCTCCGGTATACCGGAGAAGTGCGTCCGTTCCCACGTCAGATGGACTCAATGTGTGCCCGACATCAGAAACTGCCCCAGAGATCAAGTCGAACAAACGCCAATTAGACAGTGACATTGCAGAGGAACCCTCCAAACGTGTGAAAAGCGAAAGTACAGCGGAGGCGCCAAACACTTTAGCTCCACATGTACCCACCCATGAAAAACACGACTCTCTTCCTACGGAGGGCCCACCAGGAACGTTCTCTCTCTTCGTTAAAGAAGACTTTCGAAAACACCTCTGTCACTGTGCTACCTGTTTCGTCTCCTTGATTCCACATCCGCAACTCTGCGAGGAGGAGGAGGTTTACGAGCCACCTCTCTCCGATGATGGTGACGGTGACCATGGGAATGGGAATCACAGCGCCGGCAGTCAGCATACAGGCAGTCTGCTTGATCGAGGCGAAGCAGCGCTCAGCAATCTCGATCGTGTTCGAGCAATTGAAGGAGTCATGGCCTACAACCATTTGAAGCACAAAGTCAAGGAGTTTCTACGGCCTTTTGCCGATAGCGGGAAAGCCGTCGGAGCAGAAGACATCAAAGCTTATTTTGAGAAACTTAGAGGTGATGATGAGGCGATTAGAGATGCGGGAGCCAGAAGAAATGGCGCGTACGGTGATGACAAAGACGGAGGTGACTCCCGAAGAGAGCAAAGTGGTAAGTTCAGTTATGCAAAGTCATTTCAATTAAACTACGCTAACATTCGTCGGGATCAGGATATTAAAGATACGCTTTCGGTTTCGGATTCTCGCGATGTATTGTCGGTGCAGGCAAAACATTAGAAGTGGAATGCGCTTATAAAGAAGCAGAATGCATTATCGGGTATCGGGTGAAATCAACGCCACGATTTGAATATCCCCTTTCTGTTGTATATCTTTCGTGGTCGAGATTCGTCGTCTGTTGTTCATCGGAAACACATGAATCGTCCCAATCTGAAGCTCCAAGGTTGCCGTCTCACGCCGTGACGTCCCACGGTAACACCAGTACTGACATGACGGCCACCGATACGTTTTGAGTAGAAGAAAGGCATCTTCACCAGGCAGGGATATGATTGGAAAAGGATCGACAAGCTTCGTTTTGCCACAATTCGCAGAGGTCGAGAATACGTTCTCTCGTCTGGCCGTGCACTGTTAGTAACCGGTAGCAGGTAACATAAATTCAAACTTACTTGCTCAGCTTTTTCCACCGTGGGATGGCTGGTGTATGCCGTATGAGAGAACGAGAAAGCCTTTGGCCTCAAACAGTGTCGCATCCCATCTTATATAGTTCCTCCGCACTCGCGGGTAAATTAGTTCTCGTTTCCAGTTCCTGGAATTTTCTGCCAGCCACAAACCGCGACTCGCGAATGACGTCAGGGCGTAGCTTTCTTGGCGGCACCTCTTGGCAATATATCGGGTGAAGGATTAACACTGATCCGATGCCAAGAGTCTGTATATCTGGGAAAAAAATAAAGGCAGGAGCAAAGAAAAGAAAGCGCAATCTCGCCAACTCGCTGAGCAAGGAAGGAGCAACAGACGCCCGTCAACAAACTACCGCAACAGGAATCCCTCTCCTCGCTGACTCATCGCCATGGACGGGTTTGTCATCACGTCGTCGCTCGTGCTTTCATCTGCGTGACTTCAAGCTGACTCGCTGCTTTCTTTAGACTCACGGCTGCCGAACAGCAAGAGCTCCAGAAGCGCATGGAGAAGAAGCAGGTCAAGGAGGTTATGGGGGTAAATTTGCTTCCCTGTCATTTTCGTCTTGCTTCTACGATATCCCGGACTGACTTTTTACCCTGTGAACCCCCAGGCATATTCGATGATCGTCCAGCGGTGTTTCGACGACTGCATCAATGACTTTACAACCAAGTCCCTGGTGTCCCGGGAAGAAGGCTGTGTCAACCGGTGCTTCGATAAGTTCATGAAGACCGCCGAGCGAGTCAACCAGCGCTTCCAGGAGCAAGGAAGCGAAATGATGCAGCAGCAGCAGGCTGGAGCTGGTCGATAAGCCAGATCCGACGATACTGATATCACGACTCTCTCTTCTGCTGGCGTTTTGTGCCGCTGGCTTTTGAATTGGGGCATTTCTAAGCAGCCGCCATTTGTTTGCTTCGGCCGGCTTTGCATCAAGGGTAAAACATACAGCTGGGACGACTTTGCAACTGTACTATATTGAATCTATTATAATATTTGCATAGAGAAACACCAATCCGCCTCTCTCGCTGGTGTTTGGAGCTTCAAAGGGCCACCAAGACCTTGTCGTTAGAACACACTTGCGAGATCTCTTTTCTCACGGGACCATACAGTCCATTCGCCATGACCAGGCTCGAATCGTAGGAAGATACTGCATATGTATGTAAGTAAGTATGTATGTATGTAAAATACATCTCTCTGCTTCTGTAAAGACGCGGCTTTCTCCGCAATCCCTCTGAGCCAGGGAGCAGGTGGATACGGGGGAGCACCTTGACAGAAAACTCTGTGGTCTGGATCCGAAGATGAATTTGACTATGTAGCTGGTTAGTTATAAATGCTCTGTCTCGATTGAGAATTCCCATAAGCCTCCATAAAACCTCAAGTTGTGAGCTGCTGCAAAGCTCCCGGCTTGAACCGAGAGCTAGTTAAGAAACCTGCCTGGTTACACGCTCCCCGCACGCCGCGAAGCGCCGAAGCAAGCCAAACCCCACCTCCGGGCTCTCGACGCTCTCCGATAGAGAACAAGTCCGCATTTCTCAATCCAAGCCATCAAACAGTCTCCTTTCATTTGGTGACTGGTCACTTTGTCCTGTTTGTTTGATTTCACTTCACGGAATTGGAGGTTCACATTATTTCGCCCTTTGCACTTGCTGACTATCGCCACGGCGGATTTATTCTCGAAAATCTCGTGCTTCTGTTATCAACTCACCTAACTAGGCAACATGGCTGACACCGTCGGGAAAGTGAGTAACTAGGTATCTAGAATCAGGATGAAAGCCGGCTAATCTCTTTGTTTGCCTACTTAGCCAATCACTTGCAAAGTGAGTCTCCGCCGAGTTCCGTCATAGTTATACCATGCGCCGCCCTTCGGGCTTGTTTAGAGATTCAACTTGTGAAATCGGCCTGCTGTTCAGGCCTCAGACTGACAGGAGCTAGGCAGCCGTAGCCTGGGAAGCCGGAAAACCTTTGACTGTCGAAACTATCGAAGTTGCCCCTCCGAAGGCCCATGAGGTCCGAATCGAAATTTACTACACTGGTGTTTGTCATACGGGTATGAGAGTATCCATTATATCTTACCTCTCCACTCCAAATTGGGTGGCTAACTCCTTGTGATCGTGGCAGATGCATATACTCTCTCCGGGAAAGACCCTGAAGGCGCTTTTCCAATTGTGCTAGGCCACGAAGGTGCAGGAATTGTGGAATCCGTTGGCGAGGGCGTGACCTCGGTGAAGCCTGGTGATCATGTAGTCGCTCTCTAGTCCGTGGGCTCTTAGTTATAATCCGAAACGCTCGCTGATATTTTTCACAGCACGCCCGAATGTCGAGAATGCAAGTTCTGCAGATCAGGGAAAACGAACCTCTGCGGCAAGATCAGGGCCACCCAGGGGAAAGGCCTTATGCCTGATGGAACAAGCCGCTTCACATGCCGTGGAAAAGAGCTTTTACACTTTATGGGCACCTCGACATTCTCCCAGTTCACCGTCGTTGCTGATATCTCGGTTGTCGCGGTGCCTGAAAAGGCTCCTATGGACCGCACATGTCTCCTGGGTTGTGGTATTACCACCGGTTATGGAGCTGCTGTCGTCACCGCTAAGGTCGAAGAGGGCTCTACTGTGGCTGTGTTTGGTGCCGGCTGCGTTGGTCTTTCAGTCATCCAGGGAGCTGTAAAGAACAAGGCCAGCAAGATTATTGTTGTGGATGTCAATGATTCCAAGGAGTCTTGGGCTCGCAAATTCGGCGCTACTGACTTCGTTAACCCTACCAAACTGGGTGATAAGAGCATCCAGGAGTATCTGATTGAAATCACAGACGGTGGATGTGACTACACCTTCGATTGTACTGGAAATGTCAATGTTATGCGAGCTGCTCTTGAAGCATGCCACAAGGGATGGGGCGAGAGTATTGTTATCGGTGTTGCAGCTGCCGGGCAGGAAATTTCTACAAGACGTGAGTCATGCCCCATATCTTGAGATGGAGGAATTCTGATGTGGAGTACTATAGCGTTCCAACTCGTCACCGGACGCGTATGGAAAGGATGTGCATTTGGAGGGATCAAAGGCCGCTCTCAGCTCCCTGGTCTTGTCGATGATTATTTGAAGGGTGATCTAAAGGTTGACGAATTCATCACCCATCGAGAGCCATTGGATAAGATTAACACCGCTTTCGATGAAATGAAAGCCGGTGATTGCATTCGCTGCGTGGTAAATATGAGGGAATGAATAGATGGACATCTAACCTCTAGATGGATGATTGCATCAGGCTGATCCTTTTCAAACTGGATCGAGCCATGATATCGTGCCCACTTAATGCATTATGATCTATCTCCATCCAACCATAGGAGGAGGTGGTGGTGGTGGTAGCTTGTCTCGTCTGTTTGTAATTTTCTGGAAGCGAAAAAGTCAGGAAGCTTGATGTAAGGAGTACCCAGTTCAGACAATTATAAAAGGATGTGAGAGAGGAGTACTTCAACTAGCAACCTTTTCAAAGGTAAACAGAACTACCTCCTGGGTCCTGTCCCTTTTGATCAGTTCCTGGCTGGAGTCGGACAAGCATTAATCCCTGTCAAAAAGTAACCCAACGGCAGTGGCGCAATTGTCAACTATGTAACTATCTGTATATGCATGTTGTGTAACTACCCGACCGCATGCCAAGGGTGTGCTGTGCCTCTCAACAAAGTGAAGTTTAGCTAACAGGGCGCTAACTATGCCCTAGTTCGCTACTGGGCGGCAAGTTCCGTTCAGTGAACAGTAAGTGAAACTGGTCAGTCAGCTAAAGTGATGGGAAGTGACTGTGGAAATGACAACTGATCTTTAAATATTTCGAGTGTTTACTCATACTAAGTGGGCATCGTCTGCCACTATTGGCAATATCATCAACATAACCACCGAGTTGCAGCTTGAGCACTGAGAAGATGGCCTCCTATCTTAAGAGACTAGGAAACCGCGTTTCAATATCGAACACCTTAGAATCATCCATCGAGTCTTCCAGGTTGAAAGTCAAAAGCTGGATCTCAACCACGTCAAGCGCCTATGACCCGTTATATCTTCAGAATGACGATATAAAAGACCTTGAAATAGAAGGATGGCCGGCCGAAGCGAAACCCCTGAAGAAGAGTGGCCTCACGTATTTCACGCGTATGCTTCATGACCTCCTAGCAATATGCGCGACTATTCCGTTTCTATTACTTGGAATATATGCAGCCGATAGGCAGGGGAAACCTTTGTGGGAGAGGGAATGGGAAAAGCTGCAGGAAGCAATGAAGCTGGTATTTCGCCTCTTTCTCGACTTGAAGTTTTGCTAATGCACATACCAAGGCCGTTACACTGTTTCCAATTGTTTTCTCGGCAGTGATGAGCCGTTTGACAAGGACCATTGCGACATGGCGGCTTGAACGGGGGGCCCGCCTCGGACATCTGGAGCAGCTATTTTCGAGCTCGACGGTTTTCAGTACGGTTTCAACGCAATTCCTACTCGGCTCGTTTAACAAACTTGCGGTCGCGTTGCTGTGTTTGTGGGCGTTGTCGCCTTTGGGTGGCCAATCGTCATTGCGTATCCTCAAGACCGGAGTCAGCCAAAAATCTTCAAATACGACAATCCGTTATCTGAACACTGATAGACTCTCGTTTTTTGAAAGCGGTGCCGATGTTTCAACTCTGGTATCTGCAGCAAATGCGCTATATGTGACTGCGTTAATGTCACCACCTCAATCAAAGGAGTCTCCTATCGACCTCTGGGGCAACGTAAAGATTCCAATAATACGGCATTTGAAACCAGACTCCGACGGTTGGCATCGGATACCGCCACTGCCGCCCCCAGCATACTCCTCCCTTATTGGTATCCCCATCTTTAATGTGACGGCCAACGTGAACACAACGTTTAATATTGAAACCTCATATTTTGACCTCAGTTGCGGCAACCAGACTCATTCTCATGTCGTGCCGCTGACTAGCAACGTCACTTTCAAAGATCTCGGGAAATCTGAACCTCGAGTTGTACGAGTCCCAGGGAGTTCCTATCTTGGATCGAATGGGACGGAATATTGCCCAAAAGTCAACTGTCAAATATCGTTCTCAATTGGTATCAGCCATTACATCGAGAACTGGACTTTCCCCACGGAGAACCTCACAGATTTCGACAAGGTCATAGGAAACAATGAACAATTCCTGGATTCGCCACCGACGCTTGTTGTCCAGGGAAGACATTCCGAAGGGCTGGTGCTCTACTGTGGAATCAAACGAGTATTTGTCGAATCTGTCGTTGACTGTACGGAGCGGTCGTTAGAGTCGCACGGTACCCAATGTAGGGTAACAGCTATGCGAGACAGCGTTCGTCCACATCCTCCATCTGATATCACGCCATTTTTGTTTGCGGGAACATTTCTTAGCTTCTCAGGGCATCTTGCCCAGTCTACAGGGCCAGGTCATGCAGGCACTGCGACAATAACCGAGAGGTTCCTGTTTAACGACGAAAACCCGTTGCTAGTGAACCCGGTAACGCTGCACTTCAGATATCGACGCTCCGACTTATCATATGGACTTACTCAAGTATTCAATACCTACTTTTTACCAAGTCTTCTCCCTCATTCCCTCGGTTTCCGTAGCTCAGCGTCGGATCTCTCTCTAGGCAATGGGCTGGGATATAGTGAAACCAATGCGGAACGCTGGGGTTCCGCAAATCTAACAATAAACGAAACTACTTATGTTGTCTCGGGCATCTGGATGACTGTATATCTGTTCTCATCCCTTGTCATGTTCAGCGCTGCACTAGCATCCGCATTTGTAGCGCATCGAACATCGATTCCAGATGTTTTAGGTTACGTTTCAACAATGACGCGGGACGCAAAATACTTTCCGTTGCCGAAAGGTGGATCGCAGCTGGACGGACTAGAGAGATCCAAGATTCTCAGGAACTCGGTCGTGAGATTGGGAGATATTCGAGGCTTTGATGACGAGGTTGGGTATCTTGCTCTAGCAGAAGCTAAGGGTGCGATGAGACCAAAAAAAGGTAAGCTATACCAATAGATTTGAGCTTTGCAAGAAGGAACAAATGGAAGCTCCTATATGTAGATCCGAACTGCACTAGCTTATACAATAGATACCGAATAATCATAATAATTCCATCTTTCCTTATACATAGTAGCTGAATTACTGCTTGCCTGATCTTTGAAGTCTTAGTCAGTTCTGGTGGCGAAAGCACAGAGACTAAGCACGTGATCCAACTCTAACTAGCGGTCTCGGATTATAGTCTTACCGAATCCTATTATGTCCAACCTCGCTTTCTTGACAACAAGGAGTAATGAAGACGGCAGCCGTTTTCTGGTCGAAGTTTCTCGCAAAGCGCGGATCAACAGATCCAGGTATGGACTACAACTGAAAGCCCTGGATGAATCTAGCTAACCTGCAAGCAGACAGGTATCGGACCTTCTGGCCTGTCTATGGCGAATGTCTCTAGCCATATTGCGGGATGAAAACGGCAGTATTGTGCAATTCTGCTGCTCTATTCCTAGAAATATAGCACGGACGCTCTATTTGTCTGAAAAATTCTACTGAAAGTTGGCGCTCCGTTCAGGAAGACCATCTCTTTTCGGCAATGGACATGGTTGCGCTGCTGTAGCCATCCCTTCAAGTCAAACGGTGGAGATCAAATCGCCGGCAAGGCCGGATTCTTTAGATGCCGGGCCATTAACGGAAGTTGCATTTCCTCGTTTGAATACCTCTCTTGATCAAACGCTGTGGGTGATTTTCTGGCTGTATGCAAACCAATTCTCTTGGTCTAAAATTCCTCCCGCTGCTCGCGAGGCTACTAGGCAACTATGGGAAAGAAAGGGTTCCACACGGCAGTGTGATTGTTAACATAAGTTCCGTTTGATTGCTCAAAGTGCATTGATGCATTTTGTTTCTCTATTTCTTTCTTTCTTTTACTGGGTTCTGCGTGGGTGAAGGACAGCTATCCTGGCTTGTCTTCAATCTGTGTAACAAATATTCCCAAGCATCCTTGGAATGCACCTTCCCGATACCTGAGAGCCCCTGAACTGCAGATACAGGGTAGCCATCTTATGGATGGGCCAATTGAGTTTCAATGTCGAAACACGTTGACTCTACAATGCTACAACCCATCAGAGCCTCATTCTATGGGCACGGCAAGAACTGGCACATGGCCATGGAGCAAACAGATGCATGAATTGGTTTTTTTGCTCAATTGGCCCGGGGATGTTTGCCACGCATCTTTGGACGCTTCAATGGGAGAGTAGTATGCAATGGCTGGCACTTCGCGCTGTCTTGGCCCCTAAAACTTCATGGGGGCTTCATGTACCCGGACAAATGGGTAATCATCCAAAATTGCCTATAAAGGAGCTAATCTGGCCCTGCCATAGGTAAAATCTACTCTTCAGCTATCTCTCGTCCGAAAACACGTTAGCTGTCATCATCAAGCTTTAAGTTCAACTTCACCTTTTTGTCAAACTTTACATACAGGCCTATTGTCTCTGAAAGGTACAGATCGGGCAATATGGAGGGCCGGAATGAAGATGAAAGACCTATCGTTATTGGCATATACGGACTCCCTGGTTGCGGGAAGACAACTTTACTCAATCAACTCGAACAAATGATGAGTGGTGAAAAAGTCAAATTCTATGAAGGCTCCAAGGTGCTGAACAACGTAGTGCCCGGAGGTCTGGCCGCATTCCAACATTTGAGCGAAACTGAAAGAAATAGCTGGCGCAAAGCTGCCATTGATAATATCAGGAAAGAATGTGTCAAAACCAGTACGGCGGCCGTGGTCGCAGGACATTTCATGTTCTGGCTCAGCAGTGAAGAGGAGTGCTTTCCCGTTTATACTCAAAATGATATGGAAACCTTCACGCACATCTTATACCTTGATGTTCCCGCCGAGACAATAGCCCAACGCCGCTTGTCCGATACGCAGAGAGCGACCGACCATGTCAATCACGAACCTGGTCAAGTGGCAGCAGCTGGAGAAAGCAGGGTTACGTGATCTTTGTTTGAAATATGGGATTTTGTTCTCGCTTTTACCCACCCACTTTGGATTATCAGACAAGGTTTCAGCCCTGATAACCGACTTCCAGCTCCATAATGAGAGGCTTAACTTGGAGCGGGCGCAGCAAGCTTTGGAAACGACCGTTGGTTGGAGCCATCCGGAGACAATGCTAGTCATCGATGGAGATGGGACGTTGTCACCAGAAGACACTGGTGTATTATTCTGGGGAAAAATTGAACCCACTTGGAAATCAGGACACGATTATCCATTGTCTCGACTTTTTTCAAGCGGGCTGGGGTATACCTATACTGCATTTCGCCAAGCAGCTCTACTTTATGAAGAGACATTAGACGACAGCGAATATGACAAAGTTTGTGCAGATATAGCGTCGAGCACAATCATGTATCCCGAGTTTGTGGACCTCTTACAAAGGATGCAAGCATATGAACATGTTGGAGCAGTCGTAATCACCTGTGGGCTGCGTCGAGTTTGGGAGAAGGTCCTGGATCTAGAGGGCCTGTCAGCCGCGGTCAAAGTCATTGGCGGGAATCGAATGTCTGATGGTTTTGTGGTCACGCCAATGGTCAAGCGTGAGTTGGTTGCTTGCTTGCAGAAGAAACACAAAGCATACGTCTGCGCATTTGGGGACAGCCCAGTGGATCTAGATATGCTGGAACAGGCCAATGAGGCCATCGTTGTGGTCGGCCAGAAGCAGGGCCGAAGCAGAAGCATGGACGGAAAGTTGGCGGCAAAGATCGAAGAAGGGTTACGAGCCCGCCAAGTTGTCATTCCTCCTGGTGCTTCGCCGCGCTTGGGCGAGGAAGAGCTTCCATCGGTCGAGTTCGATGATAACTTCTTCAGCTCAATCTTCCGCCGCCGAAACATTCCCGAAGTTCGTATAGTCCATGCCACTGATAAACCCTCGGCTGGTTTGATTGCAACACCAATGCGCGATGCACGCGTCATCGGTACCAATCTGAGAGAAGCTCATCGCCGTGCTGGATGGTATCTCGCAACAGAATTTGTTGCTGATATCATTGGCTTAGAAGGCTGCCCGATAAAGCACGTCTTAGGTCATGAATCAACTGGTCATCGCCTCAAGAATGAGTCGAAGACTTTGATTGTCGCTTTGACGCGTGCCGGTGAGCCCATGGCTGAAGGTATCAACGAAGCCTTCCCCACAGCGATGTTTTTACATGCCAAGAATCCTCTTGACCTTAAGGGCATACATCTAGCGAATCGACGAGCAGTAATCTTGGTCGACGCTGTTATCAAGAGCGGGAATACAATGATCGACTTTCTGCAACGCATCCGTGACCTTGATTCCGTTATCCGTGTCGTGGTAGTTGCTGGCACTGTGCAAGCCCAAGCCATCTCTGAAGGCAGCAAACTCTCCCGAGAGCTTGAGTCTTGCTCCAATGTTAGCCTCGTGGCTCTTCGTACCTCGGAAACAAAATTCACTGGCAAAGGTCCCACGGATACTGGTCATCGGCTTTTCAACTCTACACATCTCGATTAAGACCGGCGGGATGGGCTACAGAAGGACTGGGAATTTGTACCGGAGGAAACGTAGCTTAGCCTAACTTGCAGAAGATATTTTTCTATCGATTGAACTTTCTTAAGTATTAGTGTGATTGAACAATGCATAAATGATCTTTGCCTTCGTGATACAAGAAAGCGAAGGAACTGACGTGCCAAGACGCTAACAGGCACCTTTGGGGATGATGCTGAATTTCCAAATGCAAAAGA
This sequence comes from Nannizziopsis arthrosporioides, assembly GCA_029635245.1. Lineage (NCBI taxonomy): Eukaryota > Fungi > Ascomycota > Eurotiomycetes > Onygenales > Nannizziopsiaceae > Nannizziopsis > Nannizziopsis arthrosporioides. The sequence continues at coordinate 6,913,741 of CP098260.1, read as the reverse complement.
TCGCGAAGCAGATTTTCGAGCTCTCCCAATGTTTAAAGGACATTCCACTTGACGTTCCATCCCAATGGATGCCGGCAGCTCTATAATGTCGTCGCCCATGGAATTTCGTGGCAAAGCAGCTTCGACACGTCCTCCAGTTTCTATCCTCCCCTCCGCTCTTGCGCAGACATTCGCCCACATCCACCCGCTACTGGTCGTCTCCGGTTTCGCGATTCGATTCCAGGCGCTGGTGGCCGATCCCGTACTGGCATTAACGGAGCTTCTGCCTGCGATATGTACGGTTCAAGCTGTATATGTTATACTGTGTCTTCCACCGGCGGGCAAGGACGGCGCAGGAAAGGATAAAGGGAAACCAGGGCATAAGCGGAGGGTAGGCGTTCCCAACACCAGTGGAGACGATGGCAGTGGTCTAGGTCACAGGATAGTGGTATTTGCACTCAGCTTGCCCCTTGATTCATCACTAGTTTGCTAAGCATCAGGTACAGCCTGCGATTCTGTCCCTCCTTCTCCCTCTCCTCCTCGGCACGCCGTTCCTCACTGTCGTCCTCATCTTGTTTGGCGCCCCTGCCACAACACACGTCATTCACACACTGCTATGTGCGGCACATATGTCTGTGCTAGTGGGTACAAGTCTCGTTTATGTCCATGGAACCGACAGTTCCATCTGGAAGGAAATCTGGGGCGCCGCTAGACCCTTTGATAGTATCTGGGGCGCAGCAGTAGGGACTGCAGTTGGCGCGTGGCTTGGTGCCGTACCCATCCCATTAGACTGGTAAGTAAATGTGTCCCTGTGAAAAGCAAGTGTAGCCAACATTATTGCAACCAGGGACCGGCCATGGCAAGCGTATCCAATTACCATCGTCAGCGGCGCATATCTTGGATATGCACTGGGCGCTTCATTTGGAAAAACCCCGCTTCTATACGGAAAATGTATACAATTTGATGTTGAGGTTGACGACGATGGTCATAGCACGAAGGAGAAGCAGGACATGGAGGCGAAAGAGGAGACTGCAAGGAATGATGCACATGCTACCCAGCAACCTCAAAAACAGCACCCAAGAATCAAAGGCCACAAAGCATGATATGCAGGCAGTTCCTAATTTGATAAAATACCTACTACCTTAGCTCTTAACAGATTAATAGAAACCATTTCCGTTGGTCCCTACATTGGCGGTACCACGAAAGATTGAAGAAATCAACTGCCGAGTTCATTCCGTCAATGGTTTGGAATTTGAGGCAAAGATTCCAATCAACGTATGCCAACGAGCGTCCGCCTCCTGATAACAAGATAAGACATTTGTCATTCTCCGTAATATATCCCTTTCCACTACATCTAAGTTGTGAAGTTCAGCATTGACCTAGTTCGAATTCTCCTCTATTGAGCCATAATCAGGCACCTCCACTTTGGATCCACAATCTCTGTGTGCACTTCTCCATGAGGCTGGGCCCTATGGAAGCAACCAAATTTCAAGCCAAAATTCGATATCTCCTGACCTCATGGAATGCGAAGAACCCTTGGGCCAACGTGTACCACAGAAAAACCATCGTATCCCGGATTGAACGGCCTCCGACTCTCCGGAGATCCCTCCATTGGTTTTTGGAACAATATCAAGCGCCACTGAGATACGCGAAGCTCACCAATGATAAAGATTGCTGGACGTCTTGTTTGGTTCTTTCCAGCACATTTCGAAGCCTCATGAGGCAAAGAGCATACTAGTGAATACATTTTTACGAATAGATTACTCATACTTCTCACGCACAGAGTCGGAATTTTCCGGTATGCGGAACACGTAATCTTCCGTGTCCCCAGGATTTTCCCGGGAAGCCGAGAAGCCGACAAAGTTTGCGGCTCGGCCGGCTTGGCACGGCAAGCCAAGCATACGGGATGCTGCAGGAGCCAGAAGCGCGGAAGTGACCAGACGGAAATGACGCGAAGCATAATAATAAAACGGACCAGTTCAACTGCCATGCATATGCATGACAGAAAACGGACGTCAGCCGCTTGTTAGGAAACCTTGGCTTTATTGGAAGTCTGAAAAATTTGGAGTCGCAACAATAGAACCCTTCAGAGTACAGAGGTGCTTGACTCGTTTTACTTAACCCAAATGAATGAACGAATTACACTGTGGGCGAATTCTTTCGAAATTCCACGGTCAACAAGCTTATAGTCGGCCGTCTCATGCGTGATTAAAAAGAAAAGTACAGTACAAATAATATTAACAGAAAAGAAAAGTACGATGATTGTACAAGCGATTTAAGTCCTTCCCATGATCCTATCGAGGGCGTGCATACGATGGATCGAGCTCTCCGATCGCATGGTATAGCTATCGAGGGAAGCATTGTTGCTGGCATCATTGGGCTGTTTCCACATCCCTGAGTCCATGCGGCCATGTTTTGCAATGAGTTGTGACGACGTGGTAGACGACGATGGGCTTGATGGTCGTGCAAAAGTGTCGGGTGTCATCCCGAAGTCGCCGCGGGTTTGTGATAGTTGTTGCTGGAGTTGCTGGACTTGTCGTTCAAGCACTTTTCGTGCAGCTTGTTCTCGGCGTACAAGAGTGGTCAGTGCACGGTATTGGTCGACAGAAATATTAGGAGAAGTTGACGAAGGAGGGGAGGAGGGCGGAGATGGCTGCGAAGCTCCCTGTGGGCGTAGCGTTGCGGTGCTGATCGGCCTATTTTCTGTGGGAGAATCGCGAGGAGCATCACCCGTAGGAGTAGAAGCTGCAGCCCGTGTATCAATTGGTAGGGCGGAAAAAGAGGGCTCTGTATTTATATCTTGAGTTCTTTTGCCTTTAGGTTCGGGCAGAGGAGCTGAAGGTGCTGGCAAATGTGGTACCGGTCTAGATTGGCGTATCTTTGCGATTGCGAGCTCCAGATCCATCAGCTTCACCTCGAGCGTTGACACACGCTGGGTTAGGCTAACGGCACTATCATCCTGAATATTGGACATTAGGTTTCCAAAATCGAATTGTGAAAGTTCGCCGTTTTGATCAAGGCTCGCAACGCGGATTTCATGGGGGTCCTTTTCTTCGGCCACAGTGCTGCGCGACTCAGGTCTATCATCTTGCGCTCCGAACCCAACCTCTGGTCTCTTGCCAAAGCTCGCTCTCCAGAGTTTCATCTCGTCGCTTCGGCGCCGCCATTGAATCGGCGACATGCGATGGGAACGGGCCATCTCCCTCAATGCATACTCGCTCTGTGAGCGGCGTTTGAATTGGTTGGACGACTCAAAACCACCTCCTCGAAGGCCGCTAGGCGATACACTCCCAGCCCCTGAGCCTTGGTGCGCGATTTTGGATGCTAACTCTCGAGACTCATCCGTTGATAACACGATACTAGGCAAAGTTGCTCGTCGAGGGCGATCGGGTTTGGAGTCGTCATGAGAACTTTCTGTGGGTTCGTCCACGCCTTCCAGAGCGGACAAGGGCGAGATATATGTAGCTTCAGTAGGCGTAATTTCGGGGGACGGAAGGACTTGCGACGAGGGAGATTTAGTAGAGGGCTTTTGTGTCGGTTCGGGAATTCCAGTGATGAACGGATTATCTGAGCTTCGAAAACCTGAAGAACCCACCGAGACCGCGGTCACACGACCGGTTCCACCTCTCTTCTGAACAGGGTCACTTTTCCGCTTGCGGCCAAATAATTTACGCATGATCGATTTCAGCGTACTCTTCCTCTGAGGCATCGCTCGAGTTTCCAGAGGACTTTGTGGATTGGGAGAGGAGAAGCGAGCAAGATAAGGGGCTGGATGGGTGCCGTCAAAGGGTAAAGCGTTGTGCATGGGAGGGTATGAGGCGTGCGTCTGGCGCTGGGATAGGTCGGAATTGATTATTGGGGATAGTGGAGTATACTCCTGGGGCCCATGGGTATCTTCGCTTCTCAAAGCAGGGTTGCTCAGCGGCGCAGATATGCGAAGATCCGACGTTCGCCGGGGGGACATGGTCATTTCGAAAACAATAATAAAATAAGAACCGGTAAGCTCTCGCTACAGGGACGGGGAAACAATGACAGGGGACGAGAATGAAAGCGGGACAAGGTCAGAAGGGGCGGGACATTCCAGAACCAAGAATTATTTTACTCCGTAGGCAGGCCGAGGTCCTGATTTGTTCAATCTGCTCCCGGTTGAACACTTTTTGTTGGAAAAATAATAGTCAGAAGAAATAATTAATAGGTCGCAGGCGTGTCTCACAATCCCGGCAGTTTTGTGCTCAGGTGGTCAACAACGTGGTGCATATCATGATCTGGGCTGATGATGTGAACGGAGTTTATCGAGTGGATTTGGACGGAAAAGGGACCTTTTTGGACGCGCTAATCACAGCCGAAATGATTGGCGACCGCGACAAGAAAGCAAGGGAAGCCAGCTAACAAGGGAGCGTGGAGAAGGCTCAGCCAACCGATAGCAGGTGGAGCCTTGCAGATGAGAAAAGCGGATCCTGACAAATTCTGTTGTAATCGAGTCCAAGCGTCGGTTCGTATGTTAATGGAGGTGCGAGAAGAGCGGTAATACGGCGATATCAATCTTGTCGTATATTAGAAAACGGCTGACGGGGTCGCTGTTCGTTTCATAAAATTCAGGAGGGCATATGTTGGTCGAATCACCGATCAAGGACCGCAGAAATGACCATGATCCCGGGAGGAGGATGGATGCCGGAAAGAGGCGAAATTAGGATGGAATTGCTGGCGATCAGCGTTCTTGTTCGAAAAGTAAAAGGTTTGCGGGATTTGTAAAGGAATCCGTGCCACAGTCGGCGAGGCAGACGGCAATAATGATTTTTCAACGAGTTATTGACTCCAGAGAAAGAAAAGGTCAAGACGAAATAGACAGAAAAAAGAAAAGGAAAGAAAAGAGGAAAAGGGCGAAAGAAGGTCAAGAATGATATGAAAGTCACTGAAGGAAAGGATAAAGGATGGAGGATGGAGGAAGAAGCTGCAGAGATAAGGAACGAGCGGGACTCCGTTCGATCAATGGCGAACTCCGCATGAAGAGCCACTACTGGTTCATCTCACACCAGAGTCTGAGAACCAACAAGGGCCTTCAACCGAGCCCAAAGCAGCGCGGAGGGAGCGCTCGCCGCTCGTTTGGGCCCTTTGGGAGCAATGCGGGGATTTCGTGCAGCTATTTTTGCTTCTTGCTTTGCGCCAGGGGCAAAATCTCCACTTGGTGTGAAGCTTTCCCGCTTGCAGCCAATATTGTCACTTTGTAACTTTTTTCGCCTGAAGGTCCGCGAGCTTGTTCCAGAAGCAAAGGCGAGCGCAGACAAGGGGCAAGGATTCTCAAGGACGTTCTTCTGGAAGCCGTGGTCAGATGCTAGTCGAGCCCAAAGGGCCCGGGCTGATTCTTAAATACTTGAGTTGTTCAAATCAAAAAAGAGATTCTGCGATCCTCGGTTGAGCCTCTCGATTGTATTGGAAATGTCAGACTTTGCGAAGTTACCACGATCCAGAAACCAGTCGGAGCCTCGGGGTTTGCCGTTAGGCTTAACTAGCGGTGCAGCCTATCATAATCGAGACTCACTCTGAGGAAGTCCATTCGCACGTAGAGCCACGGATTTAATGGCGATGCCCAAACGGAGGACAATCCAAGGAACTTCCGACTCGAATTTCTCCGAGGGATTCCTCAGCATGTGGCAGATTGAGGAGTAGGGTCGACTTGAAACCCATTCGTCTGCGGATAGCCTCAGTCCTGCCTGAAACGCTGGCCTTCTCTAACAAAAATAGATACAAGAGTGAAGAGATAGACGGATGGATTGGAGTCATGAAACCCGCCCAAAAAATCATTACCCAGAAATAACTAGGATTTCAATGCCGTCTCCAAATCCTTGAGTGACTGCTCCGTATGTGCGTTTACACAGTCGTGTCGCTGGACACCTCAGCCGAAACCCATCCAAAGCTCGCCAAGCCTCCGATATGGCCAGCAGAGAATCCCTTGTGCCGCGTGTCCAATAGTATTAGCAAAATAGACCTGGAAACCTGGAGTGCACTGATCGTAAGCTGGCACTTAGGTTCGGGAAACGCACTCCCACCCGAGCCTAAACAGACCTGAAACCACAGCTTCAAAGGTAAATCCTTCCCTTCCTTCGCCTAGGCCGTATGCGTTGATGAACCCGTTAACGACTCCTGCACACATACGGAGTACCGCTCATTATTATTGCAACAGGCGCATCCTTCCATATCGATGAGGATCATGGATCGTGGATCGTGATTTTCATTTGTCTAATCAACCAACCTGCATGAATTCCGCAGCGTCGGGATACCTCAGATCCGCATTTTCCTCTAGATAATTCATCCAGCGTCTGAGAAAAGAGCTTCCCCTAGATCGACAATTTAGCATACATCAAATGGTAGGAGAAGACTGTAGATCCCTCCGAAAGAGGTATATCGATCTTCATATGTAGGTTCGTCAATAAGCGAAAGGGTCCACTTACCGGCTGATGGTCTCGGAATCCCCACATATACACAAATGCCTTCGTGGACGGGTCATGGCGACTACCGAGGATGAACATTATTAGCAAATTGAAACCTGTTCAGAGAAAGTGAAGGACGTGGAACATACCATTGAGTCTTCTTTTCTCGGTAAGAAATCCAACTTCTCGTTCTGGGTTGCTTCTCACAAGACTGACAACAATGGCCTCCTTTTCTCTCCCCTGGAACCCGTCTACACTGCCGATTTCAAGGGCTGGGTATCTCTCCTTCAATAATCGGGCTAGTAAAGCGACCTGTGCGTTGTATGGTGTTATCACTGAGATGTCTTCCTCCCGAACACCCGCGATGATCAGATTCTCAACATGTTTTGCCGCGATTGCGGCTTCAAGATCATTGCTTTTGCTTTCTGCTAGAAGCAGGTCCGCCTCTTCAGTCTGTTCTGGGAATTCTCCACCTTGGGTGTCATAAAAAACAAGAGGCTCGCGAGTATTGTCCGTATCTTGAACCTCATAAAGAAGATCCTTGAGCAGCCTGGTCTTCACATTTTCCGCAGCTGTCAGCTGGGAGTCGTAAAGCTCGGCAGAGGGAAAAGACATTATCTTCTCATGCATACGATACTGAGTGGTTAGCATGCGCTTAATAAGAGAGCCATGGAGGGACAAGAGACGATCAAAGAGGGTAGTTTCCAGACTCGAGATTGATAAGTTCGATACACATCTTATCGTATCATCGGGTTCTCCCTCCTGGTGGGACGGATTAATCTTCGCATTGAGGGGCAATTGCTTCGTGTTTGATTTGATAGTCGGTGGTAATTGTAAGTGGTCACCCGCAAGGATCGCTTTGGAAGCCGAGAACAATGGTACCCAGCACTGAGCCTCGAATGCCTGGCTCGCCTCGTCAATGAGTACAACATCAAATCTTTGATTCTTCAGTTGGTACCCGCCGGCCCCGTGCAGAGTTGCCAGAACCACGTTACTTTCGGTGACGAGAGTGTCGACACATCTCGCTTCTCGATCTCGAAATTCCTTTCGAAGTTCCTTCAGGCCTTTGTAAATTTCCCTTCTTTCCCTTCCGCTCCTTGTCTTTCGAATACTGGCCTGTTTTTCATCAATCTCACGCCGGATATCTTTCACTATGGCGGCTGCATCGGAAGTCTGAGTGAGAACTTCTAATGAATGGTCCAATACTGAAGGAAGCAAGCGCGCAGGGTGGCCGATTCGCACCAGAGGTATCTTATGCGAGGACAGTCGCTCCACAATATTATCCACAGATATGTTTGACGGACCACAGACCAAAACGCGGAGGTTTCGGCGGACAAGTTGACGAATTAGCTCGATTAGAGTGTGTGTTTTACCCGTTCCCGGAGGACCGTGTATAAGGGCCACTTCTGGAGAAGCTAAAGCGAAGCGAATCGCTTCTTTTTGCGACTGGTTCAGGCTCGGGTCAATGAACTCTAGGGAAGAAACGGAGGAACAGCTGGGAGGAGACGGCGAAGCCTGTCCAAAGAGCACTTGCATGAAGATAGAATGATCAGAATCGACCATATTCTCCATCTTAGTCATTGTTTGCTTCATTCTTGATATGAAAGTTAGACTGGGTAGCCCACGTCGACTACAGCGGCTTAGGCACTCACCGTCTGTAGGTGACATCGTTTGCAAGTTTTACCCTAGAAGTAATTAGAGGCTTTGCATCACGCGGGTTGGGTAAGGAGTTGTAAGTGGTATCTCACATCCAAAGCTTCTGTCCCCAAAGACTATCAACAGCCTCACCGTCTGGCTTTGCGGGTCCTCCACGTTCGTCAAAAGCAACCCAGACGCTTCTTTCTCCCACTCTGATGACCACACCCTCCGGCCCATTTGCGGTTTTCCCATCTTCCTTCGCTGTTTTCGCTTTTCCACTCTTCGTTCCTGAGATAGTGGCTTCTACTCTCACTACATCTCCAACACGGATCCCATGGGCTGGCAGGCTGTCTTTTTTACCGCTGGTCATGCCCGCCGCTTCTCCGGATTTCTTCCCTTTGGCATTATTCAGAGCTGCATCTATTCCAAACTCGCCCACTTCGCGTCCACCCATGCCCGTTCGGCAATTAACCAGCACCAGGCCGGTGAGGGCATGTCCAGCTGCTTGGAGGGCGCGTCGCGTTACGGGGGCCACAAACGAAAGACCGGCATTGGTGCCGCCCGAGAAAACGGCTAAAGCCGACGAGGCTATTTCTGCTTCGTGCTCGGCCAGGAGGAGCCGCTGCTGGGATTGGGCAAAGGCGGAAATGCAGAGAGAGGCCATGGTTGGTATCGGCAAATGCTCCACTAGCCTTGCTTTTGTTCTGGCCCTCGAGCCCGGCTATTCAAAACGGCCGTCGAACTCAAGGCTGAAAGGGAAAAACAATGATCTATATGCAAGAACACTCCATGATCACGAATCACCTGGGTATCATTCTTGTTTCCTCTTTGCGAATATCGATGAGGTTGAAAACAAGACACGCTTTTTGAGAATTGTGCTCTGTTCCTTTTGGGAAATCAGCATAAAATAGGGTTTGAGCTTGCCGTCACTGTGCCTTGGCATCTTGGCATGACGGGTTGGCGGAATATTGTTGATCCGCGGGTTGACTAAGCGCACCGGAGGGTTTCCCTTCCGGCTCGACTCGAGAGCCTAGAAGGTCACGATAGGATTTTCGACAGAGAACAAAAAAAGTATGGATTTATATGGAGCCTTTTATTACCAACTTTCGAGTATGCTGCCACGGAAACGGTCGGAAAGAGGCTGATATTAGAGAATTCTTCCAATCATGTTTGCAAGAACCAGCACCCAGACATACTGATGATCGTGATCGAAGATCTTCCCATTATTGCTCAAGTTTTCAGTTCATTTCCCGCACCCTGGGGGAAGCCGAGGCTGGATACGAGCTGGGACGTTAAGAGCACGTCCCGGCCAACTGACAAGCGCTGTATTTTATGCGCGATGGCCAGACCAACGGTCTCACAAGAGTCTCAGTTTCTCTCTCCGAGTCCTGGACTCCTACGACGTGTCAGACGCCAACAGCAACACTCGTGATAAAGCATAATGAAATGATATATCGACCGCCAAAGCAAACGGGCGATGGCCAGGTGAATCCAGCCAGAGCGGGCCTCCGGCGAATCTTCGGCCGCTAGTCAACTGCTGCCACGGCCCTCGACCCACGGGCCACAGGGCCATCGAGGCTAGAGGGCTGGGTGCTCCTAGACTCTGGCGTTAGTGGAAAAAGGCCCAACCTTCTGCTACGGTGGTTCGCAGCGGGTCTCCAGGCCAGGCCAATCAGTCATGGGATTTGCCCTGGGAGTCCGTCGCTCTTCACATGAATCAGTTGGAAACTGGCCGGTTCTGGCTGGTTTGAAGCCATATCTTACAGGAAAAATCTCGATAAAAGGCGACAAGGAACGGGTTAATCCGTTCCGCTGCACCCATGAGTGCTGAGTCAGCGGGACTCCATCCCGGCGGCGGGGCGTTAGAAAGAACAATCTCCTCAAAAAATGCTGCCTCTCCGCAACATCTCCACAAGTCTCCATTTCCATGCCATCTTTTGTTGGCAAAGGCTCCGCTTGAAACATATCCAGCTTCCCTTTGGAGACCTTGGCGTGTAACTTTGTTTTGATTCACGTCATTGCTTGTCGCATGCGCTTTATTAGTCTGCCCTGCCCGAGAGCCCCCGATCATAATGTGCCATGCTGCCCTGTCCGGAAACGCTCAACCTCTCAACCGCAACATTCCTGAGAGCAGCAGCCGCAGCAGCAGCAGCCTATCCAGCGAAGCGCTTCCACAGGCCATGCTACACCAAAGTTCGCAGGATCAGGCGTCAAACGGTCAACAGAACCCTCAATCTCCCAGTGCTCCCACCCCGGTTCAGGACCCAGCTTCGCTAGACGATCAGTTTTCGGAGCTTCAAATCGCTGTTACTGACCCGTTGCAGTCAGCATCCTCGGAAGACCAGCCTAGCCTGCAACAATTCTGCGATACCAACACGAATACCACACCTGCGCCCGCACCAGGTCAATCTTGCACCGACCCAGGGAACTTCGGGCTCGGAAATTCTGAAGAAAACTTGTCCCAGATCCTTACCCTCACTCCCATTCCTACTATTATTCTCAACTCTGACCTTCACATCATCCATATCTCTGAAAGCCATCTTAGATTTTCTGGCCTACCGAAGGAGGAATACTTCGGTAAACATATCCTTGAAGTGGAACCGTCAAAAATTCCCGTCCCGGACGCTGCGACTACCAGCAAATTTATCGACATGGCTATCACAACCGGCAATAGCCAATTGATGAGCGAAGTGGAAGGTCACTCATCTGACTCTTCGTATAGCTTGCGAGCTACTCCGATTTTCAAAGCAAATGAGTTTCTCTACCTCATCATGGAAGCTCTGGATACCAGTGATTTCCATCTAAAGTCCAAGGTGCAAGAGAGTGTCTACGCCATGGAGACCTATCGAGTCCTGGTCGATACCGTTAGTGAATACGCAATCTTCATGCTGGATGTTAATGGCCGTGTCACCACTTGGAACTCTGGAGCTGCTATCCTGAAAGGATATTCCACTGAGGAGATCGTGGGCCGCCATTTTTCTATCTTCTACGCGGCGGCCGATCGCATTACTGGCAAACCGTCTAAAGAGCTAGCCTTGGCGCTACAGAATGGCAAGGTAGAGGACGAAGGTTGGAGATGCCGCAAAGACGGCTCTCGATTCTGGGCCAATGTTACTCTCACGCCAGTCTATCAGCTCGGCCAGCATATCGGTTATGTTAAAGTTACCCGGGACCTGACTGAACGCAAGAACGCGGAGGCTCGACTCATTTCTGCGTATGAGGAGGCCTCCAAATTGAAGAACGACTTCCTCGCACACATGAGCCACGAAATTAAGACACCATTGAATGGAATTCTCGGTGCTCTTACACTGCTTCTTACAACAACGCTAACCCCGCACCAAAGAGAATGCGTGAGCATTATGGAACAGTCCTCAGCGATCCTACTTCAGTTGATCAACGACATCTTAGACTATTCCATGTTAACATCGGGTGCATTCGCTCTCGAGGCCGATGTTTTTAATGTGGATGATGTTGTGACCAGTGTAGTTCGGAGCTGTGATAGTAGCTACCAAGAAGAGGTATGTCGCAGCATCCGCATATACATGATCATCTAGACTAACCTATTTGACAACATGATAGAAAACCCTTGAAGTTAAGACAACAATTGACCCGAACTTCCCCACGAATGTGCGCGGTGACCCGGTTCGTTTCCGCCAAGTCATGCAAAATTTAATCGGCAATGCTTTCAAGTTCACGGATGAAGGTTATGTTCACGTCAATACGAAGTGCGTCAGGGACCCGCAGGACGGTAACTATGATGTGACTGTCGAGGTCATTGATTCGGGTATCGGTATTGCCCCAGACGCTATGGGGACACTGTTCTCCCCATTTAGTCGCCCCGCCGAGACTACCACAAAACGTTATCAAGGCACTGGTCTAGGACTTTCGATCTGCAAAAGCTTGGCTGAACTGATGGGTGGTGCCGTTAGGTACCGAACGAATCCGGACACCCATGGAAGTATCTTCTCGCTAAATCTCAAACTTGGCCGTATTGATATGCCGACTCCAAGGTTCCCAATATCGCCAACGTTAGACCCCTGTGAAGAGATCAAGAAAATCGCTCCGTACAAACCTCTCTTGCTCGTGGAAGACAATAAACTCAATCAGGTGGTACTCCTCAAAATGCTGCAAACTCTCGGGTTCGAGCGCGTGGACGCTGCTTGGGACGGAGCGCAGGCCGTCAGTCTCATCAAGCAGAAACCTCTCGCCTACCACGCTATTCTTATGGATGTGAACATGCCTGTCATGGACGGCGTCGAAGCTACGGCTGCTATACGTGCCATGGGAAATGATATACCGATTATTGCTGTTACTGGTCATGCACTTAAAGGCGACGCTGAATCATTCCTCGCCAATGGGATGAGCGACTTTATTGCGAAGCCCATTCACCGCAAGGACATAGCCTTGATCCTACTGCAGTGGATCGGGCCCGCACCAACCCCTCCGCCACCCCCAGCGCCCTGATGAACGCATGGCTGTGTGAAAACGGCCAAACTTTAAAAAAAAAAAGAAAGAAAAAAAATAAAACAATCTCTCGCAACTCTGCTACCGAATAGCTTACTTGTATCTCAACGTCTTTCACGCGTGTCTCCTTTTCGGCCCAGTGCGGGTATACCAATCCGAAACTGAAGAAAAGACCTAAAAAAAGAGGAAAAGAAAGAAAACGAAAACAAAGGAGGAGGGACGAAACAAGAAGCGCTCGACCACTCGAAATCTGATACGTGACTAAGGGCTACAAACGTGGAACATCTCTCGGAATAAAATGGGCACACTGGAGGAATATTTGTTCGGCGTCACTGTTATTTGCTGGTACTTACTGTCTTTGTTTCCCATGGTCTCATGTCGGGATTTCATTTTTGATCAAGATACTGTTTTCTATTTCTTATGGACTATTCTTTTCGCTATCTCTATTTCACAACTATAACTACCACCATTGCCCTACTATGTATCAAATTGCTGACTTTTCTTGGTAAGGGAAGGGCATCGTCATTATTTCATAATATCATGAGAAACCTAGGCCAACAATCATTTGGACGTACTAAAGAAGGGGCATGACCCCGGATCCACTACGTATTTGAGCCCTGTCGCAGGGCAGTCAGTTCGAAAAACTGGATTAATTTTTACAATCTCGCACGAGAAAATAGCACGCAAAACATCCAACCAAAATAGTCAGTTTATTAGACCAGTATGAAAAAAAAGGCACTTTTTCTCCGGCATACTGGAAATACTGCGGGGCAGTAGCTGGAACGGAAAGCTTTTCGGCTGTGGAGCAACCTTTCGGGACAAGACTTTTGGACAATATCTTTGATCCATATCCAAGTTGCGGTGTTTGAGCGATACCAACAATTCTGGAATTCGAAAAGTTAGCATTGAGTTTTTCCAAACTGAGTGTCTCAGGCCTAGAACGGCATATAATGCGACGCAAGAACTGGCTCACTCTCTCCGCATGCGAAGTGTCAGAAATTATTGTCCCTTGTACAAACGGCGGATCCTAGCCGGTTTGACCAAGTTAACGGTACTTAGCACTGGGCCTGCATTATTCTTTTTCATCGGAGGATCCGCAGCAGTGCGCATGTGGATGTGCCCGCTGCTCACTGGCCGCCAAAAAGCATAGGAGCCAGGTTAAAAATCATACAATGACATTCTCATAAGAGAGACACGCAACTGTTGTTAGCCTGAGCACACAGGCCGGGCCTGATCACAAACGTGCTATCAGAGATCTGCACCGATTACAGCATGACTCTGCCCTCTTTCCGTACTAACCATGTGATAGGTAAGATCTAGCTTACCAGAGCCACGAGATTATCGACTGGAAAGAAGGCTAAGAAGAGCCATGGCTTCACCTGTGAATAGTGGTTCATGCTCGCAGAGATTCCGAGTTCAATCATAGCAGTTCCTGCTGACTAGCAACCGCTTGAATTGAGATGAAAATCGTTGGTGGCAAAGATCTGCCAAGTTTGCAAATCTCTTATCTAACCTGCCCAATTAGTAACTTGGCACTGATCGCTCCAATTTCTCTAGTGGCTCTTAACGCACAGACGAGGCAGCTTGGACCTGAAGTTGGCTGACAATCCGAGGGCGTGGACGCAAAACAGCTTCTCGACTGTTGTTCCTGACGGCTTTGCCAATAGAAAATAGATCCACAGCATCTCAAAGCAGGATGGGTATCTCGTCATTGCTTTGCGCTATTATATTGAGGAGTCAAAAAGTCCTGATATAAACCATAATGGCCCTTCCAAATCATACAAACAAGGGTTTCAACGAAGCATGGTGCTTTGTGCTTTCATTCACCCTACCGAGTCCAAGAACTGTTCTGGTACGAGAACTGTTCTACCAGAACAGTACTGGCAAAGTTCCGAAAGATTTTGAGGTGCAAACGCAGTTTTCGTGTATTGCCCCAGTGCCCGTCACGGAGGGGTCGATAATAAGCGAACGACAATTGAAGCATCACAATAAGAATTCTCGGCGGAGATGCCAAGTGATCGCAGTTATCGGGTTGACACGTTCGTCTCATAAAATAGTCTAGACGCGCTTCATCCATGGGCTGGAATACTTCTTCTTGTTCGGGTGTACGTTCCTGAAGATTTGGGTTCGAACTTTTGGTCAACTTAAGGTTGTGTATTACTGCAAAGCTAAGATGTTGAGTGCGTCAAAGTAGGGAGAAGGGAAGAGCCAGAAAACTTTAGGGGAGAAGTCAACTCTCACGAGAGATGTGTAATCATCGGAGTACTACTCCGCAGAATGTCAAATGACACACGTTTTTGAAGAGCCACCGTGCATCTTTCGCGAGGGACTTCAACCACATTGACCTGGTCTCCCCCGTAGAGCGGTAGATATTGATCGTGTCGCCAGCTGGGATAGAAGCGAAGGGTCAGAAGGCCGAATGGCAAAGCGGCTATTAGATATTAGATCCATATGCTAAGCGAGTCATCAATAATGGGCCATGATGTAATAACAAACTGGGGTCACACTGCAGTCTGCAGCATCCTTTTCTTTTTTTCTTCGTTAGCATTTCTGATATGTTAGTCGTAGTACTCTCTCCAGAGCGAAAATTTCGACATGCCAAGTGGAATAATGATGAGCGAGCATGCTGGGCTTCGCCGAGCAGTGACGGGTCCTTTCCCAGCCGATTGATATCCACAACGACTTCGGTTTGGCCCAGCCTTCCCGATTATGGTTGACCAATCTGTATGTCAAGTGACGGTATCATCCGGTGTCGAAACAACGCAACGGTACGTGTGTGGTCACAGTTGGTTTGCGGACGATATTGCATCATCCACACAAGGCCAGGAGTGGCAGGAAGAAAGGCGCGAGAAAGAGGAGCCACGAGACTCTTTTCGAAAGAAAAATCGCGATTATTATTTGGCCGGCTCATGGGAGCGAGCGAGGAAAGTTAGGCGATTGTGTGGAGCCGGAAGTGAAACCGGGTAAGAAACAGAAATCGGGACGGATGGGAGCGATTATTGGGATGACTGCTGACTCCTGGACCAGTTACGAGTAATAATATGAGTTACTTCGTAGTTCGCCCTGAGTCCTGACTCGTTGAGTTGTGGTTTGCGTGAACCCTGGAACGGGACTCGGATTGTTCCTGACAGAAAGGGCGTGGTTCCTGCAGGGGAAGCGAGTTAGCTGGACGGTTGAATTCTGGTCAGTATATATCTCACGCATAATAATTGCTGTCCGAGGCCCTCACTGGGATTATAATCGAGACTGGAGACAATCTATCTCTCGCATGAAGGGATTCTTCCACTCATCCAGTCGTCGTGATGATGTCGAATTCCATTCGTGACTGACGGACTCTGTGACAGCGATACGGATAACCGTCACGGCGATACCAAAACACTGCCTGGTCGCTGTGGCGGTGCTGCGGCTCCACGCCAAGAGCCGATTTCCACCAATCGCAGCTCACCACGCGACGGCTGCTGGACGCTGATTGGCGTGCTATTTATACCCTGCCCGAAAGATACGGTATCAGCCTTACCGCCGCCCGCCACCAGCAGCCTGATGAGCGGCGTAATTACGGTCACGACGCCGTAAATACAGACGATGACGAAGCCGACCATGCAGGCTCCACTGGGGTTTCAGCCGCAGAAAATGGCAGGAAGAAAGTACCCTCCCCGCGAATTCTGGCGGCGACGGTACCTCTGCCGGGATGTCACGGACGGCAGCAGTGCGTGCTGTACGGCGGTAATTCCATTACGGCGTCCTGAAGTGACGGGAATCCGCCCAAAAGCGACTCTTTCGAGCTGCTGCCTCGCTCTCGATTCATCTTCATCTCTCCACCCGCTTCGTCTTCTTCTTGTTTTTTTCCCTTTTTCTTTCCTCTTCTTCTTCTTCTTCTCCTTCTTCTTCGCCTTCTGCTCTTCTCTCTCTCACAGCCCAGCTCCATCATCAAGGACACCTTCGTTTGTTGTCCTTCGCTGCCTTTCTCACCTTCGTTTCCAACATCAACTAGTGTTTGTTGTTGATTGCCAACTTTCCAACACGAAAAACAGAGGAAGAGCATCCATTCTCTCAATCCAGCCATGCTCCATTCTTTCTCTCGCTGCGCCCTAGGCGTGGTCGTGCTGCTTGCTTGCACTATCCTGGTCCACGCCGAGCCTATCCATCGCCATCCCTATCGAGTTGCTCGAGATTCATACAATGACCGCACTGTCGCTCAAGCTTTCCAGGCTCTCACCGTCAGGTTCTGGCAGTCCATCAATGAACGCTCGCTAGACATCAAGCAAGATCTTGGCAACATTCCTCAGCGTGATCCTCGTTACCAATTGATCAAACGACAAGGTGGAACTGGTGCTGTCACCAATTCTACTCCCGTTGAGACTCCGTCTTCTGCTCCTCCTCAGTCCACCCCGCAGAGCACTCCTTCTGAGCGACCGTCTTCCTCTCAGCGGCCCAGCGATACTCCTGCGCCTTCGCAATCACCAACTCCGTCTCCATCCCGAACCCAATCTCAGTCTCCGCCCCAGTCCCAGTCTCCATCACAGTCGCCCTCTCAGTCACCATCTCAGTCTCCTTCCCAGCGGCCATCGCAGTCACAGTCTCCTTCTTCGGAAAGGCCTTCTGAGCGTCCCTCCTCTCAGGCACCTTCTTCCACTCCGCCATCCCAGAGTGCCCGCCCAACCAGCTCGGACTCTCCAACGTCTCGGGCCGAATCCTCGCCTAACCCAACGCAACAAGAATCAACCCCAACTTCCGCCTATAGCTCGACCATTATCGGCACCACCACCGACAATAATGGCGGTCTGGTCACCTACACCTCCGTTGTCCTTGTCCAGCCTACTCAAGCCAGGAATACGAACGGTGCTACTGCCTCCGCATCGGCTACTCAGAAACCAAGACTGCAGAACGGCGCCTCTACACCAAAGGGTATGACGATGGAAATGCTTGCCATGTTCGGAGGTGCCATTGCCGTTGCTATGGCCCTGTAATCCACCAAGCCTCGAATCAAAGGCTGGCTGTCGTGAAATTGATGCTGGGAAGATCTGAGTGTCAGCGATTTTGCATTTTCGTGGCGTATCAAATCGTGCTTTTTCAAAAATTTCTCTCCAACTATTCGAATCCGGTTCTAATAATACTCGACCTTTCCTTTCAAAAATCGGTTTCTGAATGATAATGTCGTTAAGCGTTCTTATTGCCTGGCATGTTGCCTTGTCATGAATTCACTCCTTTTTAGCTGTTAGCACAAATATGAAATACGAATCAAACAAATCAGAATGTCTAGTGGATTCATATCCTCCGTAAATGTTTTTCCAAGACTCTACATCTCGATACATCGAGTCCATCAAATGTCATCATATCCTAACAAGTCAATAGAAAACACAATTCACATCGCCCGCCCTCTATATACAATCATATCGACCATCATTGGATAAAACAGCTCACGTCCGCCTCTTCCCAGCATCATGTCCAGCCCATCTCTCTTCCTCAGTCCAGTATCTTACCAAGCTCTCCCACCCTAGTAGATCTCCTTCCCGTAGTAGCGCTGCCACATCAACATTCAGCGGACTGTCTGGTTGAGGAGACGTAAGCAGCTGGTGGACCGCCGATAGTGTCGAGCTCAGCGTGTAGGCAGGAGTCCAGTGTTCGGAGGTTAGAAGCGTGAGGCAAATTGCACCAGTTGAGAAAGATATGTTGGGGTGGCAGATGGGAGTTGTAAACGTGATTGTTGGCGGAGAGTGGGGGTAGCTGGATGGAACTGTGATCGTCAGGTGCCAGAGGCCATCTTCAACAATCAAAGCTGTTAGTCAACGGTGTCTTTTGGTGTTTAGTATTCTGTGGTTTCTGGGGCCAGGGGTGTGCATATGAGAATATGTATATTGTGATACCTACTTGCATATGGGGTGCCCGGGACACCCTTGAGAACGGCTTCCCAGTGCAGGAGATCATTGTCGGAGATAGGTCCGAGGTGAAGCAAGGATTCGTTCGGGGAGGATTGGTAGTCCGAAAGCTCACGGAGGAGGCGCTTGGTGGTACCAGCAGATCCCATGAGTTCGCTTTGAGCAATATATAGTCGGCTAGAGCTTATTCTCGCAAGATATGAAGCTGTTTCAATGCGTCGAAGAACGAATTGAGTGGTTGAAGAGTTGCTGCTTCCAAGTGAACGTTTGTTTTGTTTGTTTGTCCCGAGGCTCATGGGACTTGGCACACGTGGAGGTGGCGGGTGACTGTGGCTTGAGCTCCTGCAGTGTGGCGGTGCGCTCTTGTTACCCCTGAACGACTTCTTTCGCTAACAACGACTGCAGGTAATTGAATCTCGCCCTGCTGTTTCCAGCTAACGGGATCGACGATGCCTTCTTCTCGTATGTCGAAGGATACAGAAATGCTGAAAAGCTCATTGTCTACTACTCGGCGAGTCACACGGCGGGCCTCTGCATCGATTACGTCGACTTACTTCCAGAATACCCGTCCAACGAGGGCGAAGGCTCAAAATGGGTCGGTAACTGTGAAGAAGGAAGTCGTCGACACAGACTTCAAAGATAGTTTTAACTCTGGAAATGGCAGTGACAATAGCTCTCCTTTATCCGAAGCAAATACCACTGATATCGAGGACCTCCTAAAACCCGAACCAACTCCGCAACTGACCTCAAGGAAGCGCAAACGAAGCTCCCCCAACCAAGCCGGAAATGGGATAGCTACGAACGCAACTTCGTTACCAAAGCGTAGCTCCCGCAAAGTCGTCGTAAAGGAGGAAATAAAGGAAGAGGCAGAAGAAGAAGATACGAAACAACCCATCTCCTTCCCGAAGAAAACGTCAAAAGCCCGCAAATCGGCTCCGGCTCCAGGCTCCCTCCAACCTCCTCCGAACTGGGAAGAAATGTATTCTCGCGTCAAGGAAATGCGCCTACAAAATCCCACCGCCCCAGTTGACACCATGGGCTGTGCCGAACTGTATTGGCGCACGTCCACGCCGCAAGAACGTCGCTTTCATATCCTCGTCGCCCTTATGTTATCCTCTCAAACCAAAGACACTGTAACAGCGGTTGCGATGCATCGTTTACATACTGAACTTGGTGCTGAGTGCGATGAAGAAGGCGACGACAGCCACAAAAGCAGTGGTAAGGGTATGGAAACGAATACGCAGACTAAACCGCCCTTACAATGGGATGTGAACGTCCATCCTAGCTCCTACTCGACTCTCACCATCGCCAACGTTCTACGCGTCCCCGCGCCTCGTCTTAATTCCCTCATTCGTACTGTGGGTTTCCATA
This sequence comes from Nannizziopsis arthrosporioides, assembly GCA_029635245.1. Lineage (NCBI taxonomy): Eukaryota > Fungi > Ascomycota > Eurotiomycetes > Onygenales > Nannizziopsiaceae > Nannizziopsis > Nannizziopsis arthrosporioides. Next base: position 6,893,985 of record CP098260.1, on the reverse strand, counting down.
ATTTGAAGACTAAATACATCAAAAGTACCGCGGAGTTACTGCAGACACATCACGGCGGCGACATCCCACGTACCGCCTCAGAGCTTATGCAGCTACCCGGCGTAGGCCCAAAGATGGCCTATCTGTGTATGAGCTCTGCATGGGGGGTTGATGAAGGTATCGGCGTGGATGTACATGTGCATCGGATAACAAATTTGTGGGGGTGGGTGAAGACGAAAACTCCTGAGGAGACGAGAGCAGCGTTAGAAGGTTGGTTACCAAAGAATAAGTGGAGGGAGATCAATTGGTTGCTAGTGGGACTGGGCCAGACCGTTTGTACTCCCATGGCGAGAAAGTGTGGGGAGTGTATCTTGGGTGGGACAGGGTTGTGCAAAGGAGAGATCAAGGGTAAGGGTGGAGGTGGAAGTAGAAAGAAAAAGGTCGTAATAAACGAAAATCAGGTGAAGTTTGAAGAAGTTACTGTCAAGGCAGAAGAAGATTGATAGAAATTTAAAATTTGATATCCAACAAATATATCTATGTGTATGTGTATTTAGCCACCGGTCCCCATTCTGCTGATGAATCCTAGGTGTATCTGAAGTCATTAAACATCTTTATAATTTCGGACAGCCATTGCAAGCCGGCGTCTCTGGATGCAACGATGACTTGTTGAATCCTTGCGAGGATTGTGGCACATCAAGCGCCGGATTCTTTTCGAAAAATCCATCCGGTTTCAGCGTGACACTTATTTTCTCCACGGGCATGACGGGAAAGTCTTCTGGCCGAGGATTATGCGTCAATGCAAACGCTGCAACACATTAGCCTACAAATCAACAATGAGGCGTCGAAACATAACTCACAATGCCATAAAACAAGGTCTGAGTTCTCAACGTTATCCTGACGCGCGGACCACATTTCGACCCCAGAAGACTTCTGGCTCTGGTTGGTGAACTCGCCAGCAGCGTACAGCTCTCCATCTTGGTGTTTCGTTACCCAGATTGGCCGGGTCGCAAATTCTGCTCGACGACGGTTGAAGCTCCGCGGAGACATAATCATAAGCTGACTTGGGACCGCGCCCAGTTTATAAGCGACCGGGTTACCGGAAGTTGGATTGATAACATTGTCGTTTCGAATCTTGAAAACGCGAGCCTTCTCAACACTTAAGTCTGCAGGTCCAGAACTTTTGATGACAGTGGTGTCTTGCTTATACCCGACACCCCAAGGGTTCATCACTGGCTCATCAGGAAGCGGAACGCTGTCCTGGTAGACTACCGTGTTGCTGTGTCCGTCAATTGCCGGGTCGATACGCATACTGAAGATATGCTGGTGATAGGCCGCCATGACGCCAGGACCAACGTTGGTGCCCCACGGTACCTTCGTGCCATCTGCATTATTGATTGGCATTGTAGAAAGAATTCCAGTTGCACGAACTTCGAGTTCAATACCGCCAGCTTGGTCGAAGATCCAGGCAAAAATGTACTCGTAATTGGAGACAGTACATATCATTTGCACGACCAGTTGGCGATTGCGAACCACTGTTGCGGCATTGGTTCTGTAGTTAGTGTGTTTGTGCTGTAAACCAGCATCTTGCTCGTGCAAACAGATGACATTCTTGAGTAGAACGGGAGTACCCTTGGAATCGGTTCTGAAGCCATCAAAATACTTGATATAGCCGAGACAGTCACAGCCGAGAGACAGTTGATTGGCTGTATTACCGAATCCGACATCACCAACGTCGAAAGCTTGTTTTCGGTGGTATGGAGCTCGTGGATCTGGTTTGTTAGCAAAATCACCGACACTTGGGTCCGCTTGATAGAACCTACCGCCATATGGGACGGTCATCTCACACAATGATAACCGATAAAATACGTTGCGGTGATCATATGTAACATTATAGATCACCAGTCCATCACGGTAGTTAAAGCCGACTCTGAACCTCCATTTCTGCCAATACACGTGGTTTCCATCAACATTGAAGGAAGGACCTTCTGGCTGCTGGACAATGTAAGGCTTAAGATCAGTGCGGATCGGTTCATCCAGAAGGTCATGAGCATATTGAACAGTTTTCACTGGCTTCCAGGGCTGCGTAGGTGTAGTGGAATGATCGGTTCCCATAGGGAGGTAGTCAATTCGAACCAGCTCCTTTGTCACACAATCGAAGACTGGAGAGAAAGGGCATGGAAGAGAGTAGTGATTAGACTGGCCATGATCTGTGTCGCACATATACATGTAGTGTTGGAAGAGACGCCGGGTTTCCCCTTCGCTATCGGTTCCATAGATCCACGGGTCATTACAAACGACAACATGTGGTGGTAGTTGGAGTTTAGCGATCTCGGCTTGAACGGCTGGGTGATCATTGCAAACCTTCTCCATCTCAATGATCTCGTCGATATCGGAAGGTCCCTGGAACGGCTGAGTATCTCATCTGCGCATCGAGTGTCACAACAGTACTTACCTGGACGCCTTTCGGTAGTTCTTTGCACTGAATCACCACTTTTTTGTCTGCGTTGATCAAGGCTTTATGGAGAATCATAGTATCCATTCGGTGAAACAGTACCATCAACACGCGGGCCGGTTTCGCCGGCAGGGCTTTACCCAGCCTCTCTGCTTCCAGGTAAGGTATGACATCTTTCTTGACGGGTTCCTGAACGTCAACGACCTTGAATCGAAGAGGGACTCTCGGGAAAGATGCCTCCAGGATCTTCACCGCAAGGCGAATTTCTCCCGGGTTCACCGGGTCAAGTGGATGAGGAGACATCATGGGAAGAAATGGGATCTGAAGGGTTGGGAAAGTTTCAGAGCAAGAGAATGCGGCAGGTAGAAGACTTTTGTATAGCCTATTCCACGGGAGATTTTAAGGAATGGATCCGGGCAAAGAAGGGCAGGGAGACCGGTATTTGAAGCGTTGGAGCATCGGAGGTTACGAACGACTCGCACCCCTCACTGATGGTAAAGATAGTTGGGCCGGTGGCTGCTTAGTCCCTTTCGATAGCGATGAAGCCGGGATACGGGACCTGTATGGTCTCACAACGTCGCTTGTGATGTGATGTATCTTGATCTATCTTGCTTTTCTGCCGAAGCAAGCGGCTCAGGTCCAATGACCTGATGAAAACCGGAAACGGCAAATCCTGGCTGATGTGCTTATGTAACACTCATAAAGTGAGCCGATTGGATGGGGGCAAGTGGATCTCGCATGGACCTGACAAAAGAGGGAAAGCGCGAATAGCGCGCCCTGAAGGCGGTGGATCATGTTTGCCTTCTTGTCAAACACTGATTGCTCGGCGATAACCAGCAGCCAGCGACACCACGACGATGGCGGTCCTTGCGCTTTGATCGTCTATTTGAGCAGCCTGATCACAACGTCTGATGGTGAATCTGATACTTGACATGTTGTCAACCGTTTAGGTGTCTGAGAGCCAGGTCGTTATCGTTAATTGGAGCCACGACCCGCTATATTTGACGAAATATTGGTCAAAATCGCTAAGCCAAGAAGTTGGGCTTGTTCATCGCGGTAATATCAAAGACTGGCTTTTGAAATCGATGGGCTTCGGACTTTGGGGATTATCTGAACTGTCAAGAGTCCACCTGTGTCTGGCCCTCGGGGCCGAACAAACCTTCTGCGTGATAGACAGGGCTAATAAGGTACAATTCAAAGTTTGATTGTTGGCCCGCTCGCCCGGGCTCTGCTTTCAAATCCACAGTTTCCGGGTGCGGAGAAAAGTCTAGCTTCATGACTATCCTCGGCATTCTGGCTTGTTATGCAAATGACTCGTCTCAAGTGACGGCGGATATTGATAATGAGCAGTGAAACGGGAGCGGAGGTCTGGAAGGCTTTTGCGAGGAGAATATCAGCTTCTTCGTTGGTGAGTAGTCATGTGAGTCCAGCCCTGATCCCAAGACCTTCAGTACGGAGTATGTTGTATGGAGTAGCTGGTGGTCCTTTTGCCAATCGCATCGGCGGCGGCCGAAGGCTTATGTAGAATGCAGTTTCAGTCAATGGTTTCAAAATCCGAGATGTCACATTATCTATGTCCAAAAATTCAATGCAGAATGACTCGAAAATATATGGCCGGAACTCGCTCAAGGGAATATGGACAAGCTATACAACAAGTTCATTATCTTCGTTGGCCAGGGTTGACCTGATATGCACCCAGAATGATTCGAAAGTTATGGTTCAAGAAATTAACCCAAAATATCAAACAAGCTCAAGAACTTATTCAGAAACCTTCATATATATGGTCGTCATCAAAACAAAACAGTCGTGGGGTATATTAGATATTAAAAGTATGAAATGAACATTGAACATCGGAAAGACAGAAATGACAGGGAGAAAAAGTTCAAACCAATTAAAGCCTATCCGCGGAATGACCGGTGGTCTATGAGTTTGGGCGCCCAGGAGACGTTGGCATACTGTTGCTGCCCATTAGATACTCTGCCGGGACCTTCGGGACCCTCGGTGAATGGGCCGGCGCACGGTGCTGAGCTCTCAGAAATTCTCTCTGTCGTTCCTTATCGCGGACCGAGCCTCCACCGTTTGTCAAACGGCGCACGCTATTCTTAATCATACCTTCGAGTGAAAAAGGACTTTCGTGAGTTATGCGAGGGCTAGCTGACGAGGAGCGAGTCATAGTAAGGCGCTCATCAGAATCGGAGAGAGCATCTTCCAAGTATTCGTCAGATGAGAATGGCGACTTGACATCCGCACTCTGCGGCATAGGCGGGAGACTTGAAGAGGAGACGTTTGAGATGTTTATTGCGGGAAAAAAGGTATTTGGTGAGGTCACTGATCGAACATGCAGGGAAGACCGAGGGGGGCCAGAGAGGGCGATTGTCGAAACAGAGGAAGTTAGGGGCGAAGAATGAAGAAGCTGTGGTGTCTCCGTGCGTTGACCAGTAGACGGCCTAGACTCCGCAAACCCGTTTTGAAACGATGACGTAGACCCATTCCTTGCAAGAGATTTTCGTAGGATAGGAGCAGTCTGCTGGTCATATAAATGGCTAGCGTCCTGGAAATCACCCGTAAAGCTTCGAAGCGTTGAGCCAGCCATTGAGTTGAGAGGCGAACAGGCATCCTCGGCTTCATCAAAGAAGTCATCTAAACTATCGAGCTTTTGAAGCAAGTCTCCCATATTCCCAGTTTGTGCGTCAAATGATTTCATGGTATCCGCTCGCACGGTAGGGAAAAAGGAATCGCCATAATCTTCAATCTGAAATTCCATCTCCGGTGTTTCGGGCGGCTGGCCTGTAACGTCCTCGACCTCTGCACATGTGTAGAATACGGCATGAACATTGTTTCTTGTGATTCCGGATTGTGCTGCTGGAACTGCAATGGACCACCCTGTAGGTTCGGGAATTCCGTACAAGCTTTGAATACGCTCGAATTCTTTCCTTATAGCCCTAGAGGATGTTGATGACGCCATGCTCATTCGCAAGTGATGCCGTTCCATTGGGTTTCCCGAGACAGTCATGATTTTGTCCAATACGTCAAGAGCCTGTGGGCACAGGTCTGTGTGCAACAGCCGCAAAAGTGGAGAAATCAAGTCCGGGCCATGGCAGGCGATGTCGGATCGGCGTATATCGATTTTCGATATAAGTAGGCCTAGAATCTCCATCGTATAGATCCGGAACCATCGAGTGTTATTGGTCAAAAGACCCATGACAAACACAAAGCTTTGTACGTCTCTGCTTGGGAAATAGTAGGTCGCTATTGAGTCAACAACATCGCTTAGAAACCGTTGGCTGGTTTGATACTTGGACTGGGAAAATTCGACGAGGCAAGCGGCCAACCGTTCATATCCTTGGTCGTCCGCAGAAGTACCGAGACGTTTTGCGCGTTCTTGAAGCTCCTCGATATCATCCGCAGAACCAAAATAGTGGAGAAAACCTGGCATGTTTGCCCAGACGGCAAAAAGAAGGCGGTTGCTATCACCTAAGAGGTCACTATTCGGAAGAAGCGCCAATTTATGTAGAAGCTGAAGGGTTTTGTCTAGAGATTCAGAAGATTTGAGGCCCTTATAGACTAAGGCCTCAATGCCGTCGAAACTGCCCTCCCATCTGGGAGGTTTGCTCTCGTCCAACTTCATTAGGACTGTCTCATCGGCTAAGTCGATTTTGTCAATGTATGTTTCCAACATAGCCATACTCTCCATGAACTCTCGCTCGTGGATTGTGTTAAGGCAGGCGCACGTAGTCCAGAAAAGCTGGGGAAATCGCAATAAATCCACGGGCGCGAGGGAGCTAATGATGATCTTGAGTGTCGTGAGAATCTCCATCGAAAACGTTTGGTAGTCCGTTTCTTCCTCGGCAATCGTATTTGACAGCCGAGCAAGCATATCGGCTAGCATTTTTGAATCCAAGGAGGTTGAGATGCATCGGAAAACTTGGAATGACCGGCAAGCGAGATGCCTAACGGGGCAAGATGTGGCCCAGTTGAGCGCTTCTCTTGACCACATATCGCCCACGCCTTCATATATGGTACCGAAAATATCCGCAACACTATTAGTGACATGGATCATAGACGGCGGCACACGACTGACGCTGTGATCTTCCTGTTTTCCATTATTGTCGTCATAGTCCCAGGTCACCGAGGAATCTCCCTTTCGAATACACTCTACCAAATCCTCAATTTCCTGTCTTTTCTGCCCATGCAACTCTAGGTCAAGTTTTGAGGCGACAAGCTCATGGATCAAATGAACTAGCATTTCACGGGCTTGCTCTTGCACAGTAAGCATGTAGTGATCCCAAAAAATGAGTGCGACGTGGACAAGCTTCATGACATAGTCGAGTTCGAGGGTAACCGGTGTGACCATCAGGTCAACTAAAAAGATCATGGATACTTGCCCCAATGACAACCCAGCCTGCTATAAAAGTCAGCAAAAGAATTTTCCCACTTGAGGGCCGAATACAAACCTGCTTGTTGCCGACTGGCAAAATCATTGCCAAATCAGCGACATAAGGCAACTGCGTGACCTCAGGTGGCACTGCCAATGGCTCTCTTCGTTCATGAACCATACTCTTTGGGGTTATTTGCATCAGGAAGAAGTCTATCACCCGAGATCCAGCAGGAGTGGAAGCTAAAAACACCACGATTTGCTTTGCATAGTCGACGAAATTCTGCTCCTTGCGTTCCAAGCAGAGATTGATGATGAAGTCAAGTACAAGTTGAACATTGCCAGCATGTGGACCAGTTGCGAGGGCTTGCCATAGAGCCTGTACTTCGTTTGGTAGGATACCTCCGGAATGAATTGTGATCTCGAAGAGGTTTGCCAGGAGCATGTAGGACTGCGCCGTTGGCCCACCAATCGGATCCAGCTGAAGTTCAATCACCTGAATCCAAGGGAGGATCGCCGCCACCATACTTCGTCGGGTGTCAGGAAGTATATCTTTGAAGTGCAACGAAAATTCTGAGAAGATAACGAACGCGAGATCAGCATGTTGTTGGGCCAGCCGTCTTGAGGTTTCAAATTGGGCCAATTTATAGACTGCGGTAGTTTTATCGGAGATGCTGATATCGAAATCTTGCAACCTGGAATTTTTCTGCTGCCGCTCTTCAATCGTCCTTAGGAGCCGAGCCGATTTCATCCTTATTTCTCGTTTTGAGTTACCAAGTGTTAGAAGCACGGCACTGAGAACCCTCCAGAAGGCGACTGGGTGATCAGCATGTTCAGTAAGAACCTCGGAGAATACCTCAAAATAGCTTTCCAAAGCCTTTGGATATTCCGATAGGTAGCAACCCTCAATGCATTGCTCCAAAAGATATGGATATTCTTTATTATGCACTATCAAGTTTTTAAGTGCTCGGCGACCAATGGTGTGGAGCTTGTCGCTTGCCGTTTTTAAGATGATTTCAATCCAAAGTAACATTCTCTTGACATCGAACTGAAGAACGGTCAAGCTTTCTGTCATAACACGGATAGGGCCACCCTAATCAAGGAGTGAGTTAGTCAAACATAGAAAAGGAGGTGGCGCCACATACACAGAGGGACGCCATCGCGCTCAGAGCAGCCGTTCTCAGATTTCTCTTTTCAATCTCCATTGCAGCTGTACTTCGCATCTCACCTTGATCCATTTGTCTCACTAGTGCCAGCTTACGCATGCCGATCTCTCGTTCATTGATTTGAGCCTGATTGGGTGAATTTCCACACCAGTCTTCCATTAATGAAAATGCAGATTTTCTGGACTCAAACGGCATCCATCGAAATGAATCTTTTGATCGTTTGACTCCTTCGAACAATTGTTCCATAAGGCCACAATAATGAAAACGAAGACTTTGAAACTCTAAATCACTTTGAATCTCGACATCGCTCAAAAAGATCCTCAAGTCTCTGGCATAAGTAACAAGGTTGTTCAGTATCCAATCTTCATTGTATATTTCAGGGTCTTTCAAAAAGTGAGCGGTGGCTTTGTAGACGTTCGTAACCTCTGTTCGAAGACGGTCTGTTTGCCTATTCCTCCTAGGGCTACTTGGGGTGCGGTGGTGGTTTCCAATTCGAATTCTGGCCTCCTCATTGCAGGTTGTAACGGCATATTGTAGAGATTCGAGTAATGTTCGGTACAGATTGATATTAATGGAGCCAAGAGCAGCTACAATAGCGTTGCGAATTGACTCGTGGCTAGCGGAAAGCAAAGGAATCACAAACGCGAAGAGCGCCCTAGCAGAATTGATTTTATCCGACTGTTGGCCACTCTTCGAAGTTTTTCGGGCATGCTGTGCATTGGCTAGCTGGCTTTGGGATTGAGCTCCAGCACTGTTCAGTGTCGTACATGCCATGACTAAATATAGTTTCCATTGCTCGATGGTTACCTCCGAGGATATTCCTGGACTTCTGGTATATTGGCGAGTGGCGATATAATCCATTGATCCGTATTGCGAAGCCTGTGACCCCTCCGCGATTGCAGTGATGTACTTATGCATCTGGACCAATCTTGCGCAGACAATCTCACGTCCCAGAGTCACCGCAAAGGGACATACGTCGAAACAAATCCGAATCAGATTCGGGAACAACTTTGACCAAAGCGTAGAGTCGTACGACACTTCGCTGCTGCAGAGCTCAATTACTGTGTTGCCCGTACCTTTTCCTTGTTTGCCCTTCTGTAGCCTACTTCTCTCGGCGACGGTTAGAGAGTCATCTTTCAAGTCCATGATCTTTTCGGAATCTCCTTCTAGGATCCGGATTATTCGAGTATTGTCTTTTCCAAGGGCACTATCAAATTCCGTGACAAGCCGAAGAACGGTGATGGCAAATGCTCGCACTCGCCTGGATTGCGAGCATAAGAAAAACAGCCCATGAGACTCAATTTCCTCGACATAGGCTAAAACACTCGAAAGATCGAGCTGCAAGCCTCTGCTTCCGAATGTAAGATGTTCTGCGGATGCCTCCTTTTGCTTTTGTCTAATCTCTTCGATCCATATCTGAATGAGCTCCACATATAGAGTCAAAGTTGATTCAATATGCCCAGGCCCTAACATCCCTTCGTCTGACATGGTTGCATATCTTGCATCGAAATTAAAGATAAACCGAGCAAACCCAATTGCCACATGTTGTGCATGGGATTGACGAGCAATGGATTTTAGTGATTCGGCAGAAGAAGCAGCGATATTAGACTGAACATGAGCCGTGCCGGTGCACAACAAGTTAATTAATGAGTTAAAAGGAATGTGGTCAGAAAGGCAGCGAGGGAGCGCTTGAACAGCGACATGGAGAAGATCGTAGAATGCTTGCTTCTGATCGATAATTGTGGCATGGTCATCTCGCCTCCCGAAGCTGAAATGCTCGGTTATGGGCGTTTTGGGCGTAACTCCACCAAATTTTTCATCGAGAACTGCCTGGCCACCAAAAGTGTTATCACATAAGATAGTTAATTTCCCCAGCACTTCGGAGAATTTGAGAAAAGATTTTCGCGTAGCGTCGTTCAATCTGGAGGAATTAACGGGTCGATAAGTATAGTGTACTGAATCGGCCGGAATTTGGTCTAAAGATGTAGGCAGTATATGGCCGGCGAATGGAGCCAGCGACAGTTCATATGCATCCTGGGGAAACGGTGGGGGCTGCTGAATTTCGCTCTCCAGGTCGGCGATAAGTGCAAGAAAAGAACGTATACCAATCACCATTTTCTCTGGCTCCATTTGCTCGATTTTCAGGTCTTTTCCGGACATAAAGATTTCCGAGTTGACTAGCGGAAAAATGACCATTCGAAAACAAATATCCGGGTATCTGAATCCTATGATACGGACGAGCTGAGTGATTGGATCAACGACGGCGGGATCGGTACTCATATAGTTTTTTTCCAGTAGGCAAGGCAAATCGGATTATCTCTTCAACCTTGCGTAGGGGGTTACTAAGAGTATCGGAATAGCGATAGAGATACGTCCAAAGCAATCGGCATATACCCTGAAGGGCAGCTGCTCGCGTTGGCCTATCTTTCAATTTTGGCGCGAGGCTATGCAGTGTAGACATCCATTGGGATAAGAACGTATCCTTTGGAGATGTGCATAGAAGAAGTACTTGAAGGGAGAAGGGAGTATTTCCGTTGCGCGGTTTCACAAGATTCTGTCCCAATCGTGGTCCAACAAGTTCCAAGAACTCTTTCCACTTCGGCGTTGACAGATTGCTGACGGGGTTGGCAGCGATAGGTAGTAGGAACAGTTCGAGCATTTGGCAATAAGCTTGTTTCAATCGTTGCCCATGAGCTTCAACAAACAGTTTGGCGAGCGAGTAGATAAAATCGCACGTCTTGTTCCAAGATTCTTCGGGGTACGTTTGAAGCTGCATATGTTTCATGCCGTATATCAGTAATTCAGCCCGAGCCTCGGCGTCTTTGATCGATAGCATTCGCCCTTCTTCTTTTTGATAGCTGTTTAATTCTGCAAGGAACCTGGCAGTCACGCTAGGAAAATTGGTTTCACTCATGATTCCGAGAAGCTGGCCGTATATGCGCCAGTTTGCCATCCGCAGAGGTGAAACGGCAATTTGATCTGGATCCACAGATTTTAGTTGCCCAAAGACTATATCTTCAAGGCGGTCAGCCATATCGCGGGTGATGGCTTCAATGGTGCTTTGATTGAATATCTCAATCAGTACACGGCACACAAGGTAAACAGATACGGTAGCCCGACGCTCCGCCACTACGACCTCCTCATGTCGTGTTGCCATTGGAAAGGCCGGTGTTGATGCCAAAGAGGCGGCATCGAAATAATCAGGATCAATTTGGGAGTATTCGGTGTTGCGACGGATCATTGTTGCGCCCAGGGAAAAGACCTGCTTTGGCTACAATTACCGGTTAGCCTGAGCCATGACAAGGGAAAATTTGAATTGCTACCTACCTGAGTCGCTGTTTGCTTAGCGAGAGTCGCCGCGTCTCCTTTAGACTTTCTCCAAAACATGACTGTGTCTATCAGAGGCCTAGGCTTTTGTTTCGCTATATGCCCAAGAGCGGAGATAAGTTGGTCGAAGGCAGGGTCTGCGCCGGGCCCGCATACATGCTCAACGGGAGTCTCTAGCTCGCCCATACTCAGGATGCATTGGTTAATCTTTTCATCGGCCAGGCCAACGAACTAGACAAGATATCAGCGGGGGTGTCAAGTGAGTCCCGGTGTGAGTGTCCACGTACAGAATTAAAAAGATGGTGAAGAGCAAACTCTTCTACTGTTCTCGCTTCCTGGCTCATACTCCTTGAAACAGAGTGGTGATGGCCATGACCGTGTTCCCGTCTCGATTTGCCAGAGGTATTCCTTCGGTGTAAGGGTGGTTCAGCGCCCGCATCAACAGGCGAAACATCCTGTAGGGTAGATAGTGGACTGGTCTCCCGCTGAGCATTTGGCCTCGAATCTCCACTGGTCGCCGTGCCAAAGCTACCAGCGGGTATAACTTCGGAACTCATCGATCCTGCGGAAGATGAGAGTGCGAGGCTGGTGTTCCGAGAATGTTGGATGGTGCCATGAACGATTGAGGCTTGACGGTGGTGGCCGTAGAGATTGTGCGGCCGCTTTTCTAGCACTTCTCCATCTGTTGCCGAGACTGAACGGGTCAAGCCAGGCTCTGGACTTTTGGAGGTAGATTGTGATCGGTGAAGGGATTGTGCTTGAAGCGTGGCACCAAACCCTTGGGCATCGGCAGGTCGGCCTCTGGCAATAGAATGGTCACGGCCGTGAGATCCCTGTTGTGAAGGGTTTCCAGCGGGTAGCGGCTCCGGAGATGAGGATAGAGCAGGAGGTTGCGAAGCCATCACCGTTTCATCCGGAATCAGCGGTAGCTGTTGACCAGCCTGACGCATTGTTTGAGGACTAGCTAGACAGGGAAACGCGAGTTAGCGTCAGCATCATCAGGCACAAGCATTAGCCCCTGGCAACAGGAAGCAGTCCGTTGATGTTTGATCGCTGTTCTTTTGGGATGGTGAGACTCGAAGGGCCCCGCAGAATCGCCTTAACTTACAGAGCTGCATGGCTTGAGATCCAGCCTCCTTCGTTATCGTCGATGGGTCGATAACCGAAGCCGGCTTCGCTCATCGCTGCCACAAGGTATTGCCGCGGTCAAAGGATTTCCATGTCGACGCAAAGCGGCAAAGGCGATGGCACAGATTTTTCGGAGGCAATGCTCCCAGCATCGCAGTCAGGCTCTCGAGCCCCGTTCCCGACTGACCGAATTGGACCCAAAGACCCAGTGACCCCCTGCCCAGCCTCCGCGGCGCCAGTCCCGATTAGGCTTGGTGAGGTGGGTGCCTGCTGATTATGTAAGACATCCCGTCCGTTAAGGTTTTCTTAGCGCGAGGCTTATTTCAGACACTTTTTTTCGTCTGAACTTTTCTGGGACGAAAGGAGAAGACATTTCTCGATCTGCTAGATAGAACTCATAGCAAGCGAACGGGTTTGGTTTGGAAGATCAGTCTGTGTGGATGGGAGTCAGTGATTTCACAGTCTATCTTTGTGACACCGTGGCGTTAGCAAGTCGCTCATAATTCCGGGATCTGAGAATTTTTCCATCGGATACGAATGACGCCTGCCATTGATACGATCGCACAGGACAGATTTCTCTCATCCTGCCAACCCGTAGCTATAACGGAAAGGACATGGTCAAAGGGGCTCGGCCAATTTTCAACCATCGTCTTGAAATCCTGCTGTTCAAAACCGTCATTGAGAATTGCCCATGTGGCTGCGTGGCATGATCCTGAGAGGGCTACGGAGTACATACATACAAAACTATGTAGCTAATTCGCGTTATGAGATCTTCAATCCGATCCTACGCGTACAATACATACATACATCCTACATGATGAATCAGGCTCGGGCATCTGCATGAAAATTACGAATCCAACCTGTTTGCTGAAGCCTCTCCGTTTGCTGGATACCTCTACGGACTGGGGTTTAACGGGCTTCAGCATACGGAGTAGTAGTTATCACATGACTATGATATAAAAGGGCCAGGATAGCAATCTTCCTTTTCACACCCATTTGACGGCCAGTTGATATTATGAACCTTCATAAATTGCCCTCAAGAAGCCAACGGGGGAATAATAGTGAGCGAGAGAACCCGCTGCTCCACGTCCCGAGGTTCAAGCTTTGTTACACCGCCAAGATCGTGAAATTTGAATGCCCAGCTTGAGCGAGTGAGATATCACGAATAATGTGTTCGGTGACAGCGGAGAGAAGCGGAGAATTTACAGAACCTGTTTGGGGATACTTTTGGAACAACGTTGAGAGGAATAGAAGAGAGCTCCCAACAGTGCAGATCAATAATAATCCTCTTCGTAGAGGCGAATAGTGACCAAGTACTCCGTACCCCGTAGGTTAACTCAAGACCCAAGGGATTTTCTCGGTATCAAGGATTCCGGAGCGGCGCGATCCAAAGCGCGCATGCTCCGGGGTCGATTTTGGTCCCTGGTGGTTGCGAGTCAGTGGCGTTGCTCGGAAGAACAAATCCAGGGTTTCCTTAAGCTTCGCAGCCCGGGGAACAATCCGCACTAAACTCCCTTAAGGGCTCGCATTCCAGACACCCTTCCACCGCCCGCCGATCAGCCTCTCGCATTTCTGTCCTTTTCTTCGAAGAAGCTGCGGAGTTGAAACAACCAGGACGACAAGACAAAATTGTGTGTTTCTCTCAACAAACACATCCTGTCCTGCTCCGTGTTTGGTGCTATTTGAAGCCGACCATCGCCTGCTGTTCGCTCGCCCTGGGCCACCGACCTGAGATCCTCACAGTTCCCCGACTTTCGGCTCAATATCCCTGGCTCTCGAGCTGAAAATTCAAATTCCCGGCCAACGTCATAAAGGCCGTGCCATTCCCGTCCCTCTCCGGAGCATCTCCTCTTTTCCTTTGTCCACTGTCACCGCACCTTAAGATGGCGCAAGTCGACTCCTTGGATCTCATTGTCCTGACCGTGCTCCTTATCGGCAGCGTCGCATATTTCACGAAGGGAACCTACTGGGGTGTGCCGAAAGCTGCCCTCGCAACAAGCTATGGCGCCGCAAACGGATCGGCCAAAGAAGGCAAAACGAGGAATATTATTGAGAAGATGAACGAAACGGGAAAAAATTGCGTGGTGTTTTTTGGCTCCCAGACCGGAACTGCAGAGGACTACGCGTCTAGACTCGCAAAGGAGGGTACTCAAAGATTTGGGTTGAAAACCATGGTCGCCGACCTGGAGGAGTACGATTTTGAGAACCTAGACCAGTTTCCCGAAGACAAAATCGCTTTCTTCGTGCTAGCCACCTACGGAGAGGGAGAACCTACAGATAATGCGGTGGACTTCTATCAGTTCATGACTGGAGAGGATGTTGCCTTCGAAGGTGGCGCTTCGGTCGAGGAAAAACCCCTGGCATCAATGAGATATGTTGCCTTCGGTCTCGGAAACAACACCTATGAGCACTACAATGCGGTGGTTCGCCATATTGACGCGGCGCTGACGAAGCTGGGTGCAAAGAGAATCGGTACCGCTGGTGAGGGTGATGATGGGGCGGGCACTATGGAAGAGGACTACTTGGCATGGAAGGAACCCATGTGGAAAGACCTAGTTGAAGAAATGGGCTTGGAGGAGCGTGAAGCTGTCTATGAGCCAACATTCTCCATCACAGAGGAACCAACTCTATCTCCCGAATCAGAGGCGGTTTACGTCGGTGAGCCAAATCAACACCATCTTGAAGGCAATTCCACCAGCTCTCACAATGCCCATAACCCGTTCATTGCTCCAATTATTGAATCTAGGGAACTGTTCACTGTCAAGGATCGTAACTGCTTGCACATGGAGATCGGCATTGAAGGAAGTACTCTCAGCTATCAGACTGGGGACCATCTAGCAGTCTGGCCAACTAATGCCGGTAGAGAAGTGAGCCGTTTCCTGGAAGTTTTTGGCCTGGACGAGAAGCGTCACACCGTTGTCAAGATCAAGCCCATTGACGTGACCGCCAAAGTGCCTTTCCCTTCCCCTACTACGTACGATGCGGCTGTCAGATATTACATGGAAATCTGTGGCCCTGTCTCTCGACAATTCATCGCCACTTTAGCTCAGTTCGCCCCTGATGATGAAATCAAAGCTACAATGAAACGTCTAGGAGACGACAAGGATCTATTTCATGATAGAATATCGGCCCACTACTACAACATCGCCCAGGCTCTCGAGAGCATTACCCCAAAACGGTTTACAGCGGTTCCGTTTTCACTTCTCATTGAAGGTATTCCCAAGCTTCAGCCGCGTTACTATTCGATCTCATCCTCGTCGCTGGTTCAAAAGAATAAGATCAGTATTACTGCGGTTGTAGAGTCCTTCCGTGTTCCCGGTGGAGCGTGTGTCATGAAAGGTGTCACCACGAACTATCTGCTAGCCTTGAAAGAAAAGCAACATGGCAATCCTAACCCCGATCCTCATGGCTTGAGCTATGCCATCACTGGACCCAGGAACAAATATGACGGTATTCACGTTCCAGTCCACATTCGTCATTCGAACTTCAAACTTCCATCTGATCCATCCAAACCAATTATCATGGTTGGCCCTGGAACGGGTGTTGCTCCATTCCGAGGTTTTATTCAGGAACGAGCAGCTCTAGCTGCCCGGGGCGAGAAGGTCGGGCCCACGGTTCTCTTCTTCGGCTGCAGAAAACGCAGCGAAGACTATCTCTACAAGGAAGAATGGGAAGTAAGTATCCACGTGACCCGTATCCTAATTGTCAACAAGGTCGAACTTCAACAGCCTCCGCTCCTGTTCAGACTTTCTAACCGCTTGCTTTTCTTATTCTAGGCTGTATCCGAAAAGCTCGGAGATAACTTCAAGCTCTTCACGGCGTTCTCCCGCGAGACGGATAAAAAGGTCTACGTTCAGCATCGACTCAAAGAGAATGCTGCACTAGTCAACGATCTCCTGAAAGAAAAGGCCACCTTCTACGTATGCGGAGACGCGGCGAACATGGCGCGAGAAGTCAACACCATCCTTGGACAGATCATTGCCGAGCAACGTGGACTGCCAGCAGAAAAGGGCGAGGAAGTTGTGAAGACTATGCGTAATATGGGAATGTATCAGGAAGATGTCTGGTCATAATGGCAAAAGCAAAAGTCCTCTGCGCGGACTAGCTCCCTATCCAAAAGTTGCATCATTTTTTTCCCATCAGATCTTCGTACTTCGCAAGGATGAAGCGTTCATTCGCGCTCAGAACAACCTTTATAGACCCTCCCTGAGGCCTAGACCTTATTAGCTTCCGTTTTCTGGGACCAGTCCCCCAAATCCTTAGTTTTTTTCTGATCTACTTTCTAGCGAACCTGGAGTTGCATTATGAATGCTTGTTCATACATATTTTCTATCAGAATTCCCTTTTGGATTATCTATGATTGATGATGGGTTAAAAGAAACTGCTTCGCCGTATATGTATATTCCTATTGATCTTTTTTGTAATGGTATTCAAGAGATGCTAACAACTAGCTACGATGAACAGTAAGATTGAAAAATGTACCCAAAATCTCTCATTCTGGATACGTGACAGTATCAATCATTTGAACCTCCAATGAAGCAAATTTAAGTTGAGATACTTACAAATAACTATCTACGGCAACATGTTGGTTAGTTACTTAACCTATCAACCACATTCTTGAACACTTCCACCTGCGTGTCTTGTTTGAACAACCCATCCAGTTATCAAGTCGGAAAAAGCGCCCATTTCTCCTCTGCCTAGGAGACTGAAGGCTGATATGTTCTGCTTTACTTCGACGATCGGAATATCATGTGCGATTTTACGACGCCAACCAATCAACTACCAATCGACGTTGATTGCCAGCCAGCTGTCCAGATTCGATGCAGGCCTGCGGCATAGACCGAGCCCTTGCGGCTTTAAGCTGAGAAAAAAGGCGCCGGTTCTCTTTTTTCTGATTCACCGCATAGGCTGATTGGTATTGCAGGGGTTCCCAAATTCGGGTCCCGCTTGATCCTCCACCACAGAAGACGTCCAGACCTCCTATTGACAAGTGCTGCGGCAATGGCCCGTCAATGGAGCTGTGCTTGGAATGACCGTTGATGCCGGAACAACCCTATCCCTCTGGAGATAGGTATTGTTGCCTGTTTCCAGAATGGGGATTCCGCTGCGTGGTGAATCGCAGGCACTCAGCAGGCGCACTGTATGCCACAGCCATTCATTGCTCCGGACGAACACATCAGTTCTGCATTCTCATTTTACCAATGTGTTTTTCCTCCATTTCTATCTTATCCCTGTCTCTCTCCCTCTGCCTTCACTCCAGCAAACATTCTTCCGGCAGCCTGTTTGCTGACATCCCGCAAAGTGACGATTTCAACCCCTCCGTCCGGTGGCTCCTTCCTCTGCGACACTGCTTCCTCCCACCTCCCTATTCGGGAAATATAGCTTATTTCAAGGTCCATCGCCTCGTCTTCTCCCTCTCCCTCCGTTTCTTCTTCCT
Source organism: Nannizziopsis arthrosporioides (assembly GCA_029635245.1). Classification (NCBI taxonomy): domain Eukaryota; kingdom Fungi; phylum Ascomycota; class Eurotiomycetes; order Onygenales; family Nannizziopsiaceae; genus Nannizziopsis; species Nannizziopsis arthrosporioides. The sequence continues at coordinate 6,876,118 of CP098260.1, read as the reverse complement.
CTCTCTTCCTCTTCATTCTTCTTCTCTTCTTCTCTTGTTCGTCTCAGTCTATCGCTCAAGCATCGCCGTTTACTCTCGTTTCTCGTCCATCTTCAAGTCTATCGTTTCTCCATTACGCTTTTCGCTATCACTTTAACCCCTGCCTACTTGACTTATCGCTTCCGGTCGTACGTCTATCTTGCATTCGCTGGCCACTGTTCCCTTCCATTTATATATCTCTTCAAACGCATAGCTTGCGCTGCTTCTCCTCAACTTAATATTCCCCATCTTGAAGTGGTCGTACGTGAAAATACAGTTCGCTAAGCCGAAAGGCGTTGTCTGACCCGAGCTTCTTGCCCTTCTTACAGCTCGACCGACAAGTTCTTAAGTATAGACTTCTTGCAGCTAGTAGGACAATGGTAAGTGATATTGGGGACCTCCAACCCGCAGTTATACGTTTGTGATTCACTACTTCCGTGGCTGTAATCTCAGAGTTTCATTTTAGGCGGCTCACTCCGCCTAGCTTGACGTTTGGTTGCGATTACCTGCTAACGTGCTATCTCTAGGAACAGTCAACGGTTAGCCACCCTTAATCCGACAATACACCTCAAAATAAGATTGCTAAGCACGCTCAACAACAGGTACATACCCCGAATTACAAGGACAACCAAGCGGGCCATCCACGCATGCCCCAGCACCCTTATAACCCGCCCGTGAATCCAGACGGCCATGTTATAAATGGTCTTGCTCAGTCCTTTTCCGCCATGGCTTGTCATACTCGTCCAAACTATGCTTCCGTAAAGGGTAATATCTCAATATCCCCTGGTGTCAATGGAGAGATGCCAGGAATACACCGTACCCAGCCAGGCCCGTTTGTTGTTGTTTCCAGCCCACCAGTTTTTTCAGGCCCTCTTCCATCTACTCCGCGTTATGGTCAAGTTCCACATGAGCATAGCGGGCATTACCCCTATGTTCCAACTAGCATGTACCCTGGTTATGTAACCGGTGCTTCATACCCACCTCCATCTTATCCTGGGTATTCATGGCCATATGGTCCGAATTCGGAGCTTGATCATTCAAGACCAGGACGTGAATGGCCAGATAAAGCGCAAATAAATGGTGCCACTGATGGTGCTGGGCCACCTTCCGCAGAATATTATCCTACGATTGCTTCAGTCGATTGCCCTCCAGTTGGTGCCTCAATCTACCATACTCCGCCCCAAAACACCGGGCCATGCTTACCCTACCAAATGATGAGAGCGGCTGGAGGCTATGTCCTCCAAGATCTTGACGCTCTGGTGAAACAAGACCCTCCGATTCCACCAGCCGTGCCCGCTATGTGGACAAACTCATCAGATCTTACTCTCGCAAAATGCCTTGAAAACCGCGAGGGGATCACGAACGTATATATCCGTGGTTTCCTTCCAGAAACTACGGACGATATGCTATATGAGTACGCTGCACGGTTCGGCAAAATCGATCGCTGTAAAGCCATCGTGGATCTTGACACTGGACTTTGTAAAGGGTGCGCTGTCCAAAACTAAACTGCAAATTCAAAGCATTCTAACTGCTCGAAGGTTCGGGTTTGTGCAATTTTTCAGCTTTGAAGCCTGCGAAAATTGTATCCGCGGTTTTTTTCATCTCGGATATCAGGCTAGCTTTGCCCAGGTAAATAACTCCACCAGACTCCTGGGCCATGAGCTGACTCCCATAGAAATCACGTAATTCTCGTCTCAAAGACCTCGAGGATAGGTCCTCCACCAACATTTATTGCACTAATGTCCCGATTGAATGGGCGGAAGCCGTAAGCAACCATGCCTTATCTTTTGAGTTGATACGGGCGTTCATAACGTTCCTACTAGGATCTCCGTCGCCACTTTGAGCCCTATCGAGTAGTATCTGAGAAGATAAGTCGTGACGAAAATACCGGAATTAGCAAGGAAGTAGGGTTTGCTAGGTTGCAACGAGTACATCCCCTGGCAGTGGCTATTGAGCTAACAGAAAGATGACCAGGTTTGAAACTCGTGATATCGCAGAGCAGGTTCTTGGGGAATTTCATAACGTCACTGCGAAGGATGGCGTCAAGCTTATGCTCCGTTTTGCAGACACGAAAGCGCAGAAGCAGCTTAAGCACCAAAGTAATGAACGTCGCGCTTACCGAGCAGGAGAATACAGCTATTCGGTTGAAATGGTGCAGGGCTCTACCCCTTCACCTAGTCTCCACCGACTGCAGCAGGCTGCATCTCATTTTAGCCCTCACTCACAGAGCAGCTTCGCCTCTCCGGTTGGGGTGGGCCCGATTTGGACACCAGCCACCTCGATATCTCCGCCGTATGCTTGAGATTTATCCTCTAATACTGTCCTGGTCACTAACGTTGTGTCTAGAGGACCCGTGCTTAATCGGTCGGTTAATGGCATGCGCGTCAGTACCTGGCCAGGGCGTGCCGTCCTGGCCAATCTCGAGAATACGCCTACCGGCAGAGCCCGGTTTGCTGCCATGCCCAACGGATCTTTGTCGGCTGGCTCCACCAAAACCGTTGTTCCCATTGCATCCCTCCAGGGCAGCAAGTCTGAAAACTGTAGTCCCCAGAAGGCAAAGGTATTGATCGACGCCAGTTCACCAACTCCCTCTGCCAAGGAAATTAGATTTTCTACCCCTTAACTACTTAAGTCTGCATCCAGTCACTCAAATGTGGCTGCTTAAGGCCGTATCAGGGTGAACTTCGGCCCTGAATGACGACTGAACGAGGGCCGCGACTGCCATTCCGTGTTTCTTTATTGAACAACGACGTATTTTTTCAGCTTGTGTTATTTAATCTCATATCGTGATGGGGGGTTATCTATTATTATTCGAATGCGTGGTCATCTCTAGTGCATATGCGGCTGCACGGTCATGAGAGTTATGATGATAGGTTTATGATTTCATTCCAACTTTTTCTTCTATACCTATAGAGGGGGTGGAAATATGATCTTTATGATGGCGTCTCGATAGATTTTATGAATCAAAGTTAATACCGTTATGAATGTCAGGTAATGACAAGTCTTGAAGCGCGTAAGTAGTCGAATATATTTTTAAAACTGGTATCTATTATGTTAACGCCTTCAATAACATACCGGATCTATCAGAACCTGATGGCAAGACTTTTCTGCATCAATATCGTCCTAGCCTCTCCTCTTCGTCCTCAACTAACTCATAAGCAGGCCGAAAATTGACATTTTCACTGTTGATGTTACCATTCAGGCTAGTTTTTGCGAGGCCGTCGCGTTCAATTTGTAGCATAGGATTTGGGTGCGTATCGTTTGTACCGCCCAGGCTTGTATACCCCTGATCGTAGAGCGGACAATACTCAACATTGAGATGTCGGATAAAGGCCCATATCTCGACATAATGCCAGTCAATGACCGGGTGGATACGCATGAAATCGGGCCAACCGTGGTCAGTAGGGTCAAAATGGGTCAAATTTTGGCCGTGAGGGTCAGTCCGACGTGTACCAACAAAGATAGCCCTAATACCGGGATACTTATGGAGATAGGAAGCAAATGTATCGCGCAGGGTGGTGTTTGGTGGGCTTGTGGTATAACGGGTCAGGGAGAGGTGATATATACGGGACGAGGTATCCACGAAGCTCTCGACTGCAGGAAATGGGTGTGAGGGACGGGCATACATTGCTGGAATCGAGGTAGGGGGCTCTGATTCAGATTCAGATTGGTATCGGCATCCTAATTCCTTATGTTCTTCGTTTCCTGGAGCTGCGGTCTGCGTGGTATCATTGTTGCGGCCATCTGCGCCATTCAATGGTACAAATCGTTTGATCGATTCCGATGGTTCCGGGAGTGGGTGTAAACTGGCGAGAAAGAGAATGAGGAGGACAAGACAATCCTTTCCGCCATTATAAGAGAGAGACAGTTCACGAAGCTTGTACCGCGAGAGGGCTTCGCTGACCACAGAGAGTGAAGTACGGGTCTGTTGCTGGACTCGGAAGAGGAGGGACGATGAGTCGTGAGATTCAGCGAGGAAGGATTGGATTTTGGCGTGCAGACTCGCGGAGACTTGGGAAAGCGAGGGGAGCGGAATCTCATCGCTGCTGTGGTCGTGAGTATCTGGATAAAGGCCCGGGGAATCTGATTTCGTTCGTGAATAGCTTGACACTGACTGGCTCAATTGCGACTTCGGCTCCCAATCTTGGGTCGTGTCGCTGCTGTGGACAGCGCCCGAAGTGGCAGAAAATCCGGCCATTATGCAAAGCCTAGACGAGACTCTTGATCCCACTCCTTTTGATGCAAGTCCGTCTTCACTTCTTCTGGTGTAGACGAAATGTTTCCTGAGGATTCGCGATTGGCTGACGTTCCGGTTCACCCCGCCACGGCCGATGGACAGCGGGATTAGTTATTACCAATCCAACGGCGAGGGTGGTTGAAAGCCAGTTAAGAACATAATTGAAGAATAGGCGATCCGATCAATTCTTCTCAATAATTGAAAATGGCCATCATAGCATGTTCGATTGCGAGATATCACAGATTGTGTTTACAGAGAATCCCGAGTGAGGAACAAGTTGAAGAAAATGTCTAAATTTTGTTTTTTGAGACCCGATGGCCCGAGGCCACCAACGGCAGTGAGCTACCTCAGAGCTACGTATGTACCTACGGACTAACTATAACCTAACTCATTAAGCCGTTGACCGTCAAGCTCCCTAGCTGCCGATAAATACTGGGGTTTGCATGTTCATTAGCCGCCTTCAGAACTTCACTATCCAGAGGCTGACAGACATGGCCCAATGGCGTTCTTAGTTGGCATTTATTGACGCCCGGAATGTGGCAAAGGTTTCCGTCCAGGCGGGTTCTGCCTGAACCATCAGGGGTTGAGATGCATTGAAACAACATTAAAAAGGCTCATATCGCGTAGATTGCAAAGGCAAGATACATGTATCTCCAACCGCGCAAACTGAAGTGGAGGAGTCTCAAGATCCTGGCGTTATAGCCCAAGTGTTGTCATCAACCGTCGTATATATGACACCTTTCTCATCCAGCTCAGCACAGGCCTGATATATGTCACTCAGATTTATGTGCATAAGAGCTGATAGCTGCTGCACATGCAGACCCTCTCTCGGTTGCATGCTATCATTCAAGGTGTCATAAAGTTTCCTCGCTGTCGCGGACATTGCTGGTAGCGACCTGGCTCCTCCGCCCATGCTGTGGTCTCCAGTCTCGGCACCCAGGGCCTTTGAGCCGCCAGATCCGTCTTTCTTAGGCGGCGCGCCACGTTTAAAGTGCAGATGTATCGCCGTAGCTTGAAGGAAATGGCAGTGGTATTCGTCCATATTTTTGACCGGCCGGATCACATGTGCGGTAATCGATCGCCGATTGTTGTTGAATACGCTCATTTTCCCCCATGCTTTAGCATATCCATTTGTGACAAGGCCATTCTGATCTGGGCGGCCCGTCGTTTCCTCTGTCGTGTCCATGGGGTCATAATTGTCTTCTTTGTCTAGCCATTTCTTTACTTCGATCTCGCCGGTGCCATCATCGAGTTTATAGGTTATAAAGGCTGTCAGCTGGCTTATATTCCGAATTAGCCCAACGAAGCAGACCTGCGTGACATCCGTGCCATCGATATTGAAATCTGCGTCTGGATAAGGCTGCGTTGCTTCATTCAATTGTTTGATTGTGACCGGTCGGAGTGATTCTCTGATAAATTTCTGGCAGGATTATAAAGCATGTAAGCGCTGATGAAGCAGTAGTAGCCATGGGAAGTATCAGTTTACCTTGCCCTGACTTCCTCCCACATCATTCATAAAACCTCCGTCCCCGCCTCCACCGCCCTGCCCGTACGCGGTCGATGAGTACTGGTTATCGTATCCATAGTCTAGCGAGACGGTCAATTTGAGATTTTTTCAAAATTTTGGATGGCAAATACCCATGGTTGAAGAAACAAATATCAAATTACTATTCCAGCGCTTCTTCCCGCGTCCAATTGATCTCTGTCTGCTGCTCGTTGTTTCTCCACGCGTTTTGGGCGCGTCTCAATTTAACTGGAGACTCCGCTTATGTCATCGGATTAGCGGGTTTGCACTGTTTGCAGCCTACTAGTCGACTCGGCCTCCGGGTAATGGTTTATCCGCCTGAATTTTGCATCAGCGAACAGGACCTCAAGTATGAGCCCTTAAAGATACCAACTCTCAGTGGAACAAGCCGAAATATTGCTGTTTGTGCTCTGGGATGGGCTAACTCTACTTACAGATCTTCTTTATTACGCTTGGCCTGATTTTCTCGTCCAGTTCTGACCAAGCTGCGTGTGGCACCGGTCACTATGCCTCATCGCGCGGTCTCCCCCGCCGCTTCGGAGAATGAATATGACATTACAAACAGCCTCTTTCAGAATGATGTCGATTCAGATAGAGGTACCGGTGATCGCCGACGCAAGACCCCGAATGCGTCAAACTTCGACCTGATGGCGGAGGAGAACGGTGATGGCGAGGGCAGCGGGTCTGACAACGATGCAGCCTTTATTGCAGCACACCAAGCTTCTATAAATCGCAAATCATCGAATCTTAAGGGCAGGACGGTGAAAAAGGGCGGCGGATTCCAAGCTATGGGACTCAACGCCAACCTTCTAAAGGCCATCGCTCGAAAAGGCTTTTCTGTTCCTACGCCAATTCAGCGGAAAACCATTCCCCTCGTTTTGGATGAGCAGGATGTTGTGGGCATGGCGCGAACTGGTTCTGGCAAGACTGCGGCCTTCGTGATTCCGATGATTGAAAAATTGAAGAGTCACAGCCCGAAGATCGGCGCTCGAGCGTTAATCATGTCTCCTTCGAGAGAACTTGCTTTACAGACACTCAAAGTCGTTAAGGAACTGGGACGGGGGACAGACTTGAAAGCGGTCCTACTTGTCGGTGGGGACAGCTTGGAAGAACAGTTTGCATATATGGCTGGCAATCCGGATATCATCATCGCTACGCCGGGTCGTTTTCTTCATTTGAAAGTTGAGATGAACCTGGACCTGTCCACCATTAAGTATGTCGTGTTTGATGAAGCGGATAGACTGTTCGAAATGGGATTTGCTGCCCAGCTCACAGAAATTCTTCATGGCCTCCCACAATCACGACAGACATTACTCTTCTCCGCAACACTCCCAAAGTCTTTGGTGGAATTTGCGCGTGCCGGTTTACAAGAACCCACCCTCGTGCGACTGGATATTGAAAGTAAGATATCACCAGACCTCCAGAATGCGTTTTTCACCGTCAAAACAGCGGAGAAAGAGGGCGTTCTTCTCCAAATACTTCACGATGTCATTAAGGTTCCAACTGGAGAGACCGAGGCCGGAAAACGCGCCAAAGAGCTCTTGAGCTCAGGAACCAAAAAGCGGAAACGCTCAGAAGAGAATAAGCCGGATCCCTTGGAATCCCCAACAGAACATTCCACTATTGTTTTTGTTGCGACGAAACACCACGTCGACTACATCTTCTCTCTTCTTCGGGCGTCCGGATTTGCTGTCTCATACGCTTATGGTTCCCTTGACCAAACCGCTCGTAAGATTCAAGTGAATAATTTCCGACTTGGCATCTCGAATATCCTGGTTGTCACGGACGTTGCCGCTCGAGGAATTGATATCCCAATCCTTGCCAACGTCGTTAATTACGACTTCCCTTCCCAACCGAAGATTTTCGTCCATCGAGTCGGTCGAACCGCACGTGCGGGTCGGAAGGGCTGGAGTTACAGCTTAGTGCGAGATTCAGATGCGCCTTACCTTCTAGATTTACAGCTCTTCCTGGGTCGCCGACTCATCATGGGAAGAAACTCGAATGATAGTCCAAACTTCGCTGAGGACGTGGTGGTTGGGAGTGTGCCCCGCGATGACCTATCTAAGAGCTGCGAATGGGTTTCAAAACTACTAGACGAAGATATTGATATACAAAATCAGCGGGAAGTCGCGATGAAAGGAGAAAAGCTCTACATGCGAACAAGAAACTCCGCATCTGCTGAAAGTGCAAAGCGGTCGAAAGAAGTCGTTGTCTCTGATGGTTGGACAACATTACATCCACTATTCAACGATTTAGCTAGTCAAATGGAAGTCGAACGAGAGAGAATGCTTGCTCGTATAGGTGGCTATAAACCACAAGAGACCATCTTCGAGATTAGCGGACGGCGTGGTGGGAAGGCCACTGATGACGAAGCCATGAATATGATGAAGAAACTGCGCTCGACAATGGAAAGCAAAAGATCTAAAGGTCAAACTGACCTTCAACTGGTCACCACTGGTGACACATCAACTGTTGTGCCCTGTATGAATGACGATAAGTTCGAGGGCGATGAGAATGAGGATTGTGTTGCCGATATGTCTATGGCCTCTGATTCCGAGCTTGAGATTACTTTTTCTTATCCGGAGGCCAAATCGAAATCCAAGAAAAATGGTGACAAAGGGTCGCCGGGGACTTCGTTTCAAAACTCTGAATACTTCATGTCCTACACGCCAGCATCACATTCGTTAACCGAAGAACGCGCCTACGGCGTTCATTCAGGGTCTAACAGCAACTTTATTGAAGCCTCCAGGGACGCGACGATGGATCTGTCCCGAGATGAATCTACTCGCGGGTTTGCTGAGCCACGGTCCATTATGCGATGGGATAAACGACACAAAAAGTACGTCTCACGACGAAATGACGAAGATGGATCTAAGGGATCGCTCCTCGTCAAGGGTGAGAGCGGGGCAAAGATTGCTGCAAGCTTCCGCAGCGGCCGTTTTGAAGCATGGAAGAAGTCAAAACGCCTTGGACGCATGCCACGTGTGGGTGAAGCAGAAAATCCAGGCCTGAGTTCTACCGGTCCGGCTGGTGGAAAGAAGTTCAGGCATACTAAACAACAGGCTCCAAAAGTAGCCGATAAGTTTAGGGCTGACTACGATAAGAAAAAGAAGAAACAACAGGTATCGCAGCAGCAACAGGCCGATTCGGGATTGGTACAGTTTGGGTCTAGAGGAGGTACAAAGAAAGTAAGGAGCGAGATCAGGAGTGTGGATGATGTGAGAAAGGCCAGAAAACTGAAGGATAGGAGGAGAGAAAAGAATGCGAGACCGTCAAAAAGGGGGAGAGCTAGATGACCATCGTTTCGAACATAGGTTTAGCACAGTTGGGCTTTTTGGTGCGGTATTTTGGAGTTCCGTGAATCCCAGATTCCTTTCTCCGATGCTTGGCTCAAAAATCCCAATGCAACAATATAATGATACCAGTTTCTGCGAAGATCGCCGTGTTTTATTAAGCGAAGAGCTTCAATACTCCCTAAGAAGCGCTTATTATAGGCATGTGCTACGGGCTGTCACCGTTTCTTCAAAGATTCCACATGGCCCAAGTTGCGGCCTCACATCCGCTCAACTTCTACAATCAATGGGGAATTTGCGAGTCCATATGTGCTCAGCTCACGCATTGTGTGTGTGCTACCAGAAAAGGTTCGCAAACATGCGGGTTTGTGGATAAATAATCAAGGATCCAGTCCCCTGAAAGTGTGATTCCCCTTATAACTTCATGCATGTATACTCAATGATCAGTCAAATACTATCCCAACCTGGAGACCTTTGTTTGTCTCGCGGTCCACTACCTACGGCCCAGCCGAGGATTTGACTTTGATCGTCATGGCTCAAACCTAGGCTCACCTTGTTCAACGTTCCATCCTCGATCACGACTTCACCTCCAGCCGGGACACGGCTACACACAAAATCTCCTAGCCAAGCTCTCCCTAATTTTCCGCAAGCTTTTTTCCAAGAGGAGCTTGATAAGAAAGAGTTATGGTGGTTCCCTTCCCGGTGCTTATATCCAATACCGTTGCTGCCCATCTTATCTATGTAAGAACGAGGAGCAAGGGCAGTGATGAGGTTTAAAACCTTGGCGATTCTTTCTTGACTCATACTAGGGAGAACAGATGACCTGTATGAGACAATTGGTGTGCTAATCGAAAGAGCATCGACCTTATCTCAGTTTCGCTTTCAAATTGGCTGCTGGGGGCACGGAAGCGATCTCGTGCATCAGCTGAAGGAAAAGAGATTGGGATATGTGACTAACCTCGGCATTAGTTAGTCAAGTCATTCCGAGCGAATATTGTGACAGCACCAAGAACTTGAGAAAACTCGTTACGGCAACATTGTCGGTATTGATTGTCAACACCAGGCACGCATTCGAGAGGTTTATGTCCGGTCTGGCAATGCCTTAGCCGAATATGCTTCGTTTTCTCGATTGCAATTTCGACCTCTCTTCAGAGCAGTGGGAGGCTCGCCGTAATTTCGTATTCGCAAGTGCGTCAATGATTGCGCGTCCAAACGATCCGTGTTGTCGCATTGAATATGAATTTCAAGAAGGGCCCGAGAAGGGTCCGAGAATACATGTGTGTCAAGGATGCACATTTCCCAAACTGTTATCGAAGTAGGTTGTCCAACTGTGCTGATGCCAAATAACTAGTTAATGCATTGTCAGCGACCACGAACTTTTTGTAGACGTGGGACTCCAACATAACATACGAGCCATGGCATGGGAGATGCCGATATCGAATCTCTCAGGAGAGAAGAGCCTCCGGATTCCGGAGAAAAGGCGGTAACTAGGTGACCGGAATCTGCTCAAGACAAAAAGCAACAACTTGGAAAAGAAGTTACCGCTCCTTGCTTTTTCTCGGAAATTTTCAGGCATTTCTTTTTCCATCGCCTTTTTTTTTCGGAATTGTCCTTTACTTTTCACATTTACTTCTGCTTCGCGAAGTGCAATACTCCGGAAGTGCGCTTTTTTTGTGCTGTCATTCTTCTACCAATCGTACCCTGTAGTTGGGATCAAAACCTCAATTGCGAGCAGAAACCTACCCTCGCATCCATGTCAAGTCTAAACCCTGCAATCTCGTTCTGAGCGCGTGATGGCGTCGAAGATCATATCATTCGGAGGAGACTCTGGCAAACAAAACCTTCGTGCGGTCGTTTGGCAGACACGAAAAGACTCTCAGGTAGTCTGAATTACAATGTGAGGAAACAGCTAAGAATCTTGGGGTTTCTTCAATGATGAGCGTCAAGTATTGAGCAGTGGACAAATTTCTATTCCTTGTCTAAATACAGGACATTTTGGAGAGGATCCTGGCATGAAAATGTTTGATTCAACCGCTTGTGTTGCTCAAATCTCGGCGTCTGTCGAAATAATGTCTTGGTTGAGGTTCTCAACGATAAAAAAAAATACGAATTTTCCCCGCGCTTTTCATGGTTCCTTTAACTTTCTATACGACCGGTTATATCCGTTCAAACTGTCGAATCAATATGCAAGAACCTCGAAATTCCTTACACGCGAGCGAGGAATAGTGTACGAGCCGGACACTAAGATTAGAGAGTCCTACTCCGAGAGGTGATGGGCCTCCTTGTTCCAGAACATACCCGGTACTTGCATATTTGTGCGAGCCTCTAATATGACATCAAGTCGATGGAGTCTGATCCATTCGGCTTTCTTTTGAACTTCCTTTCCTTGGGCGTGGGAGCTTGGTCAAAGGCGAACTCTTAAAGATGTACGACACGACCAAAGCACACGCTTTTCGTCATCCTCTTTCACCGGAACAAGTGTCTTTTTACCCCTCAAACGTACAGAGGAGGCCGAGGAGTCGGGTCTGTGACCAGACGAATTGTAAACAGAACAATGACGGATAATGTTATACACTGAAGTGGCTAGTTTAATACCGCATGCTTTTGGAGCAGAAGTATCATCTATTCATACAATCGGCAGCTAGTTACTTAGGAACAAGTGATTTTAGGGGTGAAAAACCATTACCGACGAGACGAACCCTTGTAGAAGCACTTTGGTGCTACTTAGGAGAATCCTAATTATTTCCTTCTATCTGTTGGCTTATGAATATCGTGGAGGAGTTGGATCTGGCATGCTCTCTTTTCAAAGATTACAAAGGGCTTTTTAGTTGATAAGGGGCTCCTTCGACACAATTCTGTACTTCAGTGCTGTGCTGTTAAATTGGTAGTGAAAGTTTGGGTCATGTGGGAGGGTCGGGCCGCGTCTCCTAAAAATTGAAGCGCCAATAAGAACGTACTGTGGAACCAAGGCCTCCCAATAAACAGCCCCAAGAGCCAGGTTTCGTGAGAGGCCGGCACGGGAGCCCACATCCGTCACAACTCACAAGTGACGCGGCGGTGTGGCCTGCGGCCATCGAAAACTCCTATGGATCCCGCTCCCAAATATGCTGGGCCTGGCGCGGCGATGGTTCCACCGAAGTTGCCATCCACTCGCTGTCATGAACAGATTGTACCTTGGATATGTCAAAAATAATGCCTTGTTGGCAAGAATCACCAGGAATTGCTTGGAGAGCGAAATCAAACTAACCTTGGACAGCTCCTACATTACCATTCTTGCCTTTGGGAGTGCAACCAGGCAAAAGGATCCTAAACGCCGCGCCTCTTGGGTGATTGTCATTTGCCTCTGGGCTATTGCGTTCTCCGGTCGAGATACCAGTTATCGGCTCCATTAATTTTTCTCCCAGACAAGAATGAGCTTGACCAAGAAAAGAAGATCAATATACCTTAAAACAGGCTTTTCTACCCTGATCGGTCTTCTATTTTCAATGGCCAGCACACGTGTGCAGCAAGTATGCAGTGAACATCGCGTTAAGTCAATGTAACGGCCCGCTGACGAAAGCGAAAACCTAAACCAACATACAGACAAGCTGTCATACCCCTGGGTTTGATACCATAAGATACCTAGTTCTGCCTTTTGACGAGTAGCGGAAAGTTTGGTGATAAGCAAAGCATCAGTGAAATCCAGCGAAAGAAGGGATATGTATCTAATTAGTCTGTCAATCTGAGCGTCGGAAGATGTATGTAGACGCCCCTTTTCAGTTAGCGATATTTTTTTCAACTAATCTCGCCTCACCTTTCTTGCTATATTTTATGACTATGTTGCTTCGGGAACCTTGAGTTGAGCTGATTTGAGTCACTGTGGACACAATGCTGTGAAATAGGTTGGCACGGAGATTAATTTGCTGACCACATATTGCAGTTTGTCCGAAAGGAAAAGGAATTAATAATGATGCCTACAGGGTAGCAAATATATGGTAGCACTTAGAGCAGGGATTCGAGTAGGCCCAATCACTGCTGACTGCAAGGAAGGGGCTTGATTAGAAGGGGTCTTGAAAGTCTCTCATCCAGGAGAAAACCGCATTGCTGCCCAAGGGGAATATAGGGATATCAAAGTGGCGAGGCACATACTCCGCTATTTCGTCAAAAATTTTTTTTACCTCTCATAGAAAGGAGCAAGGGGAAAGACGGATCTTGTTCATGCTGCTTCGGCCTCAGCTCATCCTTTTTATTACTTGCTATTCAATTTCTCTCTTGCGCGCGCGCACCATCTGGCTTTACACGTAGAGAATAGTCAGACGAAAGAGCCATGCTGTACTCTGTAATCATTGCTGGCCTGCAGGGCACAGATGGGGTTCTTTTTGTACCCCATATTCTGCAATTGCAGGCAAGGTGGTGGTTGGGCCGTGGGACCGGTGGAGATATGGTCAATGCCCGGACTGGCACTTACCCAGTAATGAGATGAGTTCCTTTGCCTTCAACAATAATGACAGGGTTCCAGAGAGAAGTCTGAAATTAATAAAGGGATAGACGGGGGATGGCTGCGAGAGGGACAGGGCAAGTGGAGGCTTCAAATGAAGTCTAATGACGATCGAAAGTGACTCCTCTCCCTAAGGGCAAAGTATTCGCCTGAAGAGTGACTGACGTTCTGCCTCCTGGTAAGTATTTACTTCACAGGAAAAATCTGGTATTATTACTTCTTTGCCTCATTTTCCTTTTGTGATATGCAATAGTTTGAATCCAGCCTGTGCTATCATGTTGCACTTTTCGCCTGCTGTTCCTGTTCCTGGCGGGACTGGCAGGAAACCGTTTCCCATCTGGTTAGACGGTTCCTGACCACTGTTGTCACTCAAACTTTAGTGCAACTATTCAATATTGGACCGTGACCTGTCCCGGTATACCTGACTTATGTACATACATACCTTCTAGATGCGGAAACCGAATAGGTGTCTCTTTTACCAATATGTTGCAGTCGATTGACGGTTCAGCTCTGCTTCCACCATACTGAAGAGAATCCATCCTCATTATTAGCTCAGGAGCAGAAAATGTAAAACGAAGCTGCCGAGGTTGTGGTTACGTGTCCAATTTTCAGGGCTTCAACTTGCCTTACGCACCGTACATGCTTCATTATCTCCTTGGGTTCTTTGGCTTGACAAAACTCGAACTTTCACAGTCAAATTTGCGAAGGAGATCTTCATCCGCACCTTCTGCATGCATCGGAGCTTGCGTTTAACCCACTTAGGCTTGAGAGGTAGCTAGGTGAGGCCTTCTGGTGGACACTTCTCGGTATCTTCCAAAGTAAGACAGTGCTCCATCTTCCGTTGTCGCACCGATCATCGACCGGGCTGGCCGGGTGATCCTTCCCCACCTTTGCCTAGGCCAGGTCTCCAGTCTCATACTTTCTGTATTTCCATTAGAGGTCATTGAAAGGCTGCTGAAACCTATGGGTCATCTATTATGTAAAAGATCATGGAAGACTCAAGGACCTAGGGGCCACTTACAGAATGTGATATGTAACCCTTCCTGACACGCGAGAGCAGCGAAAGGTTTCGAGCGCTTAATCCTTGGAAACAATGCCTGCCAGGCGTGCTTTCAGGTTTGAAACGAGGTTCCTCCCGAGAATTTGACGAACTCTGTTTTCCTGAAGAATGCCATGCAGCATGGGACGTCATTATGTAGACACGTCTAAATCCCTGAAAGCGCCATCCAGTAAATCAAGATGTGGAGAAACCGGGCTTAACTCTGTCGGTTCGGAGAAGCCAGCCATACACGGACTCTGGAGCTGGGGCGGAACGGGGCAGGTGGGAAATTGTCGGTTTCGGATTGCGGGGTCAGGGAGAATTATAACCTCCCGGCCCAAATAATAATAATAGCAAGAGGTTTTATTCTTCGGGGATCTGGTCTTCCAATCTTGATAGTTCAATCTTCGGTCATTGGGTAAAATACTGCGAGAATGCGGGAACTGACATGAGTTTTGGGGCTTTTCAATGCAATTAACTAACTAGTCAGTTAGTTACTATGGCCATCAGCTTGAAGTGCCGCAACTTCTTGGCAAGAATGGTGGTATGCGCAGATTATCAAGACCACCTATTACCAATTAGACAGCGCAAACATCCTGGAATTTTAGAGCGTTTCTGCGATAGAGAGGACTAGGTAGACTTTGGCTCTTGCATCGGGTTCGACATTCGACACTAATGGACCAAATTTACGGACATAGTCAAGGGGTGCTCAAAAATTGTTTTTTTCGTCTGCTTGCAAAATCGACGCTCTTTCCTTTTTGGGTCTGCCACGTCCGCAAAAGCCGATTAGGTCCAGATTGCAAGTAGTCTATGTTGATCTAGCGGTTTTCTTGCAGATTACGTCTCGCTCCGGTCGGGCATAATATTGGCGGAACCGAAAGAAATAAGCGGTAGCTGTCTTGCTTGGTGACCTGTCTGCTGCGAGACCGTAAATGTTGGAAAAAAAAACTCTCTTGGATATGAAGTAGCAATTTACTCTTGTATCACGGTCCTTCATAGTGGAGCGGGACATTGGTCTCATGGTCATGTTCTGAGACCCCTGCTGTCAGAATTACCACTCTGTTCGGGGTCGGGGGGTCGGGATTTGGAGCATTGATGGCTGGTTTGGCACGACGATCCATGGCCGACTCCAGCACTACCTGACTAGCCCGGCGCGTTGTGTTTGACTGGAGAGAGGTGAAAATAGTGCTGCGAAGACAATAATGCCAGAACATTGGCCAGCAAAAGAGGAAGCTGGTGGGTAGCGGCTTGGCGACTGCTCCATAGAATGTCATCTTGTGGATATCTCCAGGGTTCTCGTTGACGACCAACTGCAGAAGAATAATGAGAAGAAGATGTGATGATGATGGACAAGGCGAAGAACAAGATGAAGTGAAGTTGGGAAGCACGACAGCCACTTTGGGTCATGTGTCTTAGTCATTGTCCCGAAAAGGGAAATCAACTTCGTCCCTCGATCCCAGCATCAACCGCCATTCCAAACACCGAAATGAAGAAAGACTCTTAGGAAGAGGGACGTGGAAACGACAAACAAACAGCTTCAGCCCTCATCCCGCCCTCCGTGTCCGTGTCCGTTTCTTTTTCTCCCTTCCAAACCAAATTCCGGCTTATTTTTAAATCTTCTGCACTACTCGAGTCTTCACGATATCAGACGCGGTTGTGGCGCCGTATCACAACAAGTCAAAAGCCCACACGCTCGATCTGGACGTCTCGAAGTCTCGGGGAGCCATTTTAAGAGTCTGCCTTGACCTCGGGCTGCCGGAAGGATTTAAAGACTCTTGCCAAAGTTGAAAAAGAGGAGAATATTCGCACAACGCTCTGTGCAACCCCCGGCGCTGCCTTTTTCTCCCCACCCCACCATGGGAGCTAAAACGTCCGATTGGTTATCCCTGCAAATATTGGCGAGGGAGAAATTCAAACACTAGCCAGGAATCACGGACACGACGAGAAACTCGATCCAATGGCGGTGATTGGTCCAGGCCATGTACCTGAAATGATCGACGTGACGTGACGGAGATCAGGGCAACTTATGAACAATGATCAACCCTGTAAGCCCTCCGCACCTAACATAAAACGTGCAATTCCAGGGAATCAAAATGTGAACATAACGGTAACTAGCGTTTTGCCGGCTCAATTCGTCTGCTGCAGCGTGGTGCTCCTCATCCGCCCCAAAACGCCTCTCTAACGGCGTCGGTCTTTTCTGCATTCAGCAGAAGGATTGTTTTCAGGCTCTTCACAGGGCCAGCCTCCTTTTGATTTTCCCCCGTCTTCTGCACAGACCATGCTCTCTGCAGGCAGATACGACCCTCATTTTTACCCTTATTACCTACATTATGGCCAATTATTCTTGTTTTATTGCTCCTCCACACCCAAAAAAAAAATATAAACACGAAGAGTACGGAGTACGATGCGTGTGCATTTCTCGAAAACAGCGACGATCTGCCTCGTCGCTATCCTGCTCATCTTTGCCACAGCCTTTGACTGAGCTCGGCGAAATTTCGATCATTTTCGTGTTTTCGAGAAAGCACCGGGAAACGTGCTGTTTTAGCTGCCGCCGCGCGGACGGCGCCCTGGCCCCATGAAACAGCAAAACTCGCAGCCCTCTGTTTCTGTAGCCTAGGTAACTTCTAACAGAAGACACCATGTTACTCTAGGTGTCATATTACCCATCGTGGTTTTATGAGGATGCTTGCTCCAACGATTCGAAACTCCCCTGCCATTTCCCCCAGGTTTTACTCCAGCTTGAACCAGTATCATTATTGAGATAAGTCCATGACCCGCGCCCGGGATAATCTTATATTAAAGGTATTACCTATGAGGCAGATGGTCACAAATATTGGCTTGAACCATTGCTCCAGAGTTTATGTAGCAACGCTCAAACCTTCAGACCCTCTCGTAACTCCGGCATCCCTGACCAATTCACTACGGTGACAACACTACCGAGTACGACACTACTTCCTCCTTCTGCTATTTATCTGCTCGAATTTCCTTCCCCGTCTTTGCTTCAAGAGGCAGTACCTGGGTCTCAATTTATTGCAGGCCCGACTGTTGTTCTGATTGCTTTTCCCCCTTTCCCTCATTACTTTTGCAGCCCTTTCCTGACTGTACTGCAATTTTAGCCTGTGCGCCACTTGGCTCTATAGGCTGGAAGATCTCCAATTTGGGGTTCAATTTTGCAAAACTTCAGGAATTGTTGAACGGCCTGATAGTGAACCTGTCACATCACACGGCCCGCATTTGCACCACCTCTCGATTACGGTTCGGCTTCGGCCCCTTTTCTTATTTGGGCCTACGTGTTGACGTATCTGGCTTCTTTGGGGACTCATTCTCGTTGTTTGTCTTTTGACCTGAGAGTACAGAGGAGTGCTCCTTCGCTTGGTTTTCTCCAAGAGTGGTCGGACCTCCTTGATACTGGTGGCTCGGATCGAAACCATTATCTCGGGCCAGACTACAATTTTAGCCCAAACGAACCATAGATTCTCAACTCGCGGGAAGGCTTGAGCTAGCGTCAACTGTGTCGGAGAAAAAGTCGGTAAATCGGATGTTTGTTCAGCCCTGACTGTTTTGATCGACATACATCCGTGACCTATTTTTCCCGTTTGGTATCTAGCGACTCGTGCTTCATAGTACAGAAATTCGGCCTTGATTTAGCTCTGCGAATTACGTTGGCCACTTCCAGACTTTACATTCAACACCTATCCCTGAGAAGAACCGAAGTCAGACGACCCTAATGCAGTCATTACGTCCGGTTGAACCGTTCCCCTTCACGGCATTTAGACAAAACTACGGTTCTACTTCTGATCCACTAAGATTTTGCTTGCACCGGAGCGATCGGGAGGCTTCGTGTGCCGAAACTGCCTGCCGAGCGTCGTATCCCTCTCCTCCCATGTCAGGTTCGCTGTCTCCACAAGGACAACCAAGGTCACCGCTAGATGCAAAGCGCAAACGTTCAAATTCGTCGTCAGCACCGCAGCAAGACCAGCATTCAATGTATGCGAGTTATTTCTCGAAACTCCATGGTACATTCAGCGCTACTGGCGAACTGAGGCCTCCAGTTGCCTGTCAACCCAAAATATCCATGCTACCCCAGAATGAGCAGTCGCATCAGCTTCCTGGCCTAGGAGCAACCGCATCTATACCTCACAGACAGGGGACCAACCTACATCCAAGACCAACTCGCCGTGCAAAAGCGCATGTCGCATCTGCCTGTGTTAACTGCAAGCGCAAACATCTGGGTTGTGATTCGGCGCGACCTTGCCAAAGATGTAAAGCAGCAGGAAAGGAAGTATGTAATCCTGGCCACTTTGAACAACCTGATCAACCGTTTTCTGTTCTGAGACTAACGGGTTTCCTAGTCTTCCTGTATTGATGTAACACACAAAAGGAGAGGTCGGCCGCCTCTCAAAGCTGAGGAAGGGCCAGTACGGAACTTTGAGCCATCACTGGGCCAGTCGAGCACTCTACGACTCTCGCAAGCAAATGGCCACGGACCGCCACGCGCGGCAATGTCAAGGAAAATTCGGCCCAGCACGGAAGTCCCACTATCTGCTCCCCTTGAAAATGGTAGAGGAGGCTCAAGCCTAAGGTTAATCACGCCTAATCACGTCGGTACAGGTTGGGCGGCACCCTTTATGCTCCCTTCTCCTTCTGCGTCGCTGCCTCCATCGTCTCCTTCGAATAGTCTACCTCTCCAACGACCATCAACCGGTACAACTCTTCCTCATCCTAGTGTTGTGCCATCTTCAAATGAGGGTCCACAATTGCCGCCTCTTCAATTCGGAAATATTTCCCGGCCGTCATATCCACCAGTCAACAGCATAAAACCATCATATCTCCCGGCCAATCCAGCCATTAGGTTACCATCATTGCCCAGGCTGAGGCTCGATTGTCGCAGTGATCTACCGCAAACTGGAAGTGCCACTTCTTCGCCATGGTCTGCCAGAGCCGACTTGTCACATCGCAGTCCAATTTCGCCTTTGACCCAAGAGGAGGCCGGGGGCATTTCACGAAGATGGAGTCACGAGCAACCACTTATTTCGTCCCCGGTCTCCCTTCCTCCGATTAGGCAGTCAGAGGATTGGGCTCAGCGGCACCGATGCTTCAGCGTTGGCACGATGACCCTTTCAGGTCACCGGGATATCTTGAATTCTCCACCGTTAAGTGAGGGTACTTCAAGGAGCGTCGAGGATCAGCCAACAAAACGGCAGAGGATGGAAATTAAGGCATTGATTTGAACCTTTTGTATGACCCGGCTATGTATTTTATGTTCATGTTATTGTTGATTGAGGTTTAGTTTTATTTGTCTCTGCTGCAATTTAGTGCATTGAGCTCTGTGATGGATATTCCATAGAATCGAGTGTTTCAATTTCAGGATTTACATTTTCAATACGCTACGCGGAGAACATTCTCAAAATATTGTCCTTAAGATGGAAAAATATCTGTTGGCTTCCAACTTGCCGAAGCCCAAGAGAAGACTTTCTACGACTGAACCGTACGTAAAAAGTATATAATATCAACACGTGCATCAAAAGAATAACCATTGTCCAACCCGCTTCATCTTGTGCTTTAATGGCAACTTCATGAAGGGCGTTTCACTCCGCGGGCCATCCCAAGTCGACTCATCTTTCCAGTCATCACCTCTCCTTGCCGCAGCAGTCGCGCCAGCGCCAGTTCCTGGACCAAATCTGCCTCCATCCCATCGATCTGTCACGAGATCCATCTCCTCGAGGCTAACCCATCTGGTTTTCTTGATAAATTTCCAAAGCAGGTATAGTATTGCCAAAATGGGCAATTGGACATAGAAGCTGACGAAGTCGACTGCTTTGAAATACGGAGAGAAGCAGGACCAGCCCTGAACGAGGATAAGAACGGAATTGAGGACTATGGACATGATGGGGCCATATGGATAGGTCCAGTTTTTGTAGGGCAGGAGGTGTGTCAGACCTTGCGCATCGATAGCACGGCGGAACCGTAGAGATGCAACACCAATGAAAAGCCAGGATAGTTGATTTGAAACACCAACGATGCTGATAAGATGTTAGCTTGGCGTCCTTGATTCTTGGCCGAAGAGGTGGGCTTGCGGTTCCGTCATCGCGGTTTGCGCAGGGGAGGAAATGAGAATAAATTAAAAGGAACTTACTTCTGTAGCCAGGTCCAAAGTTGTCCCGCACCGATGTAACTGGCACCGAAACACAATCCGCTCATGGCAGAAGTTACCAAAACGGCTACCCACGGGACCTTTTTTCTTGTCAATTTCCCCAGGAAAGCCGGAGCATGTCGGTCCACTGCAAGAGTATACATTAATCGCGTTCCGGCAAATAGAGCATGATTTCCAGCAGATATCACACTGGTCATGATGACAGCGTTAACGAAACTTCCCGCAACACGGCTTCCAGCCTCTTGGAAAACAATGGTAAAGGGGCTGGTGGCGGAGCTTTTGGTGGTGAGTTTTGGGTAGTCGTAAGGAACGTTCAGACCGATGATGATAATAGCTAGGATATAAAAAATGAG
Organism: Nannizziopsis arthrosporioides; assembly: GCA_029635245.1. Lineage (NCBI taxonomy): Eukaryota > Fungi > Ascomycota > Eurotiomycetes > Onygenales > Nannizziopsiaceae > Nannizziopsis > Nannizziopsis arthrosporioides. Next base: position 6,855,022 of record CP098260.1, on the reverse strand, counting down.
AATACGCCAGAAAACGTTGCGGATGACTCGAGGAAGGTTGCGAGTAGGGTTTCGAGTTTCTCCAGCAGTTATCGCGATGGATTCGGTGCCGCCACTTGTGATATATTAGCAGATGCTTTGGTCTTGCACTGAAGTGATTGATTGACATACAAGGCAAATGATGCAGTGACAAAAACGGATGCGAAGCCACCGATACCGCCGACGAAAGGGGCTGGTCCTTTGTTCCAGTACTTTCCGCCAATGTACTCCTTTTTGGTATTTCCACCGCAGTTCACGGCGATACCGAGAATAATGAAGATCTTCCATTGAGTTAGTCGGATTTTCAGATTAGAGATTTTCAGACCAGAACCTACAATAACTGTAGCCACTTTCAGAATACTCAACCAGTATTCGATCTATTGAGCATTTAATTAGTCTTGCTTCCCACAAGGTATCGGTTTGCAGAAGCCCCAAACACCTACTTCACCATAGGCTCTGACGGACACGATATTTAACCCTATCAAGACGAAGAGAAATATCAAACTAATGGCCCAGGAGGGAAATTTGTCGTTCCAATAGGCTAATAGCAACTGAAGCGCGACCAAATCGGCTGCCGTCGCGATAGCATCGTTAAACCAGTAAATCCAAGTGATGGCAAAACCAAGCGAATCGTCGACAAACCGCCTTCATTGCCCAATTAGCTTCTATCTTTATATATTGAGTCACACTACGCCTTTACTAGCGAACGAGAGACAATATAGGACTGCGCTTACCCTGCATATGTACAAAATGACCCAGCAATAGGCATGAACGAAGCCATTTCACCCAGAGCCAGCATTGTTACAAAAACGATGGCTCCGCAAATCGAGTACGAAAGGAGCATTGATCCGGGCCCTCCCGTCGCCAATGATTTTCCTGTCCCCAAGAACAGCCCTGTGCCGATTGTACCAGCGATCGCAATCATCTGAACCTGTCGCGCGGACAGCTTGCGTGCGAGGTTGTCGGCAACAATTGTAGGCTGCTCATTTTCATATTGTTGGATTTCGGGTGAAGGTGGAGATTTTTCGACATCATGGCCGTTGATCCCGTCGCCGTTAGAGGCCATGATGAATTGATATTTCGCTTGAACGGCGCAACCGGCCTTGCGAAGACTTGAAACTATCCGTTTTAAACCCTTGCGAAAAGGATCGGTTAAGGCTTATATGGTATCTGTAAGTGGCGGGACAGGAAGATTTTTCCCGCAGAGGATCAGAAGTTGAATGCACTGAACCAGTCCACTGCCACCAATGGCGTCAAAAGGTCTCAGTGGTATGGTTGGATGGATCCAACAGGAGCTCGTAACGAGCACGCGAGGACGTGGTTATGGGGTAGAAGGCATCATCAGTCACAACGCAAAAAAGTGTCCGCCAAAGAAAGTACTTGGGTCGTAAATCGAATGGGAGACAGATCGGTATTTATTTCTGTTGCAACCAGGTTCCCCTCATTCAAATCTTGTTCAAATCCGCTGCGGTAGGGATTATTATTAGCTGGCGGAGACCGCATGTCCAAGTGACAAATCCTTCCCTATAAAATGCGCCACTGGTATTCAAATTGCAGAGAAGCTTGAAGATTGCGACATCTTAAAGCCAAGCTTTTTCTTCTAGAAGGATGGTTTCTTGATCCATCTTCAGTGGCTCTGCTCTCAGAGATGTCCACTTCTCTGGCCATCTTAGACTTGCTCCAGGCTTTGGAGTGGATTGCTGAACCAAACCAAAATGTCAGGTAATCCGCCACTGCGATTGCGCGAGCAACGGAGCATTCCATCCATCTTCAGGCCGGGATTCCAACACGACCAGGGTGGCCATGTTAAGCCTCCGATGAAGTCCTCCAGTCAGTCAATTCTGGTCAATGAAACACGCGAACTCTTGTTTGTTGGTGGTAACTAAAGGTTGAGGGTCGCAGAGCTAAAGGCGCCCCGACTTGGCACTTCCCCAGATCTCACCTCGTTTAATCAGGTGACTCGACAAGAAATACGATGTTAAGCCAGCAAATCTTGATGATCCTAGCAAGATGGCAGAGAAATTCCAAGAGGTCGTCCGAGAATAATTGGCCATCAGTCTAGAGTACATGAGGCAAAAGAGAGAGACGTGATCCCGTCAAGAAGCTGATAACTACCAAGTAGCGACTCGAGAGCCGCAAGATGCACTGCAAGGCTACAAAAACACAAGCACATCTCTCCTACTCCAAAAGCCCGGCTGCAAGAGCCTCCAAGTCTTCCAATGTTTCAACCTGTGCTGGGCCTTGTACACGGGCGCGTTTATTACTTGGACCATCCGAATCTGAATCTCCCTGGAACCATTTCTTCTGCTTTTTGTTTGGCACTGTTTGCTGCTCACCTGGCGGCTCATCTTCAGCAGAAGAAGAATGTTCCCTGTCCTCGGCCTCCCCTTCGAAAGGTGCAAGAACAGCAACTTGACTGGCTTCAGCTTCTTTCTCGGCGCGTGCTTTGGCTCGTAGTTTCTCCTTCTTCTCCCTTTTCTTCTGTTTCGCAATCTCCTTATCGCGGATATCGGCCAACCTCGTTCGTTCTGCTTCAAGTTGCAGGTATTTAGCACGTTGCGCATCTGCATCGCCTTGGGCCTTGAATTGTTCTTCGTCCTCCATCTCGTAGACTTCATGCGCATTGCCCTCGTCGTCGTAAACGAGCTTCACACCCTTACCCTTGTATTTGAGCAGTTTTTTCTTGGATTTGAGAAGTTTTTCTCGTCGTTTGGAATCGATTACAAGCGGTGCATTATTGCCAAATTGCACGGCCTTGACACCAGGTTTTGATCCATCGGTCTGGACATCGGACCCGGAATCTGCACCCAGCTCTTGGTCGCCGGCATCAAACCGACGTTTAACAGAAAGAAACACGTCATCTTCATCGGCATCATGATTGGCGTTGTTCTGCTGGTCGCCATCAAGCCCATCTTCGTCTTGAATCAGTTTTGTGTAGTGCTCCGTCAAGACGTCTTGATTTCGCCGCTCAAACATTCGGTCATATCTTGTGCGCACCGAATTATCCGTATGTTTGACCTTGGTGCTCGCTTCCTCGTCAGTATCCTCGTCACTGCTGGAAGCAGCCGCGAGGCGCCGTGGCGCATTCTTCAATGATTTTGTATCCTCTCCTTTGATAAATTTGATTCGTGGAGCGCCCGGAAGACCGAGACTAGACGCAAATTCTTCTAGAGGCAAGGATTTAATTTTAAACACCTCCTTATCCTTCTGGATATACACCGATTTGACGTAAGACACAAATGCCTTCTGCCCTAAGTATTTTAGCGCAGGATCCTTGAAGCACATATTCTGCAGCTGGCTCTTTATACTATGTTGCTTTTTTGCTTTGATGTTGATCCGCTCAATAGGTATTTTCTTCTGCTGTAGCCTTTTCAGCATACCTTCCTCTTCGCTGGGTTCTAAAAATAGCACCGCCCGCCCGTCCCTTTCGTATCGCGCGGTCCGGCCGACTCGGTGAATATAGGTATCGGCATCTTCAGGGCAGTCTAACTGAATGACCCAGTCAACCGCCGGAAAGTCTAAACCCCTGGCGGCAACATCAGTTGCGAATAAGCAAGAGTTCTTTGACCTCGAAAATTTGTTTGTGATATCGATTCGAGCACCTTGCTTTTGTCGACCATGAAGATGTAGTAGTGGTATACCAGGCTGCATGTGTCGGAATGATTCGTAAACAAATCGCACCTGCTTACTCGACGAAAAAAATACCAGGATTTTCGCCTTTAACGTGCTTCGAATAAAACTCCACAAAGTATCAAGTTTGTCAGCCAACGGCGTGACCACATAATGCTGCTGTAAGCTTGCCGGCGTTGCGGTACTAGCGGCCTCATGGACTGATATATATTCCGGGTCTCTCAAACTCAGTCTTGCGAGATCTGAGACTTTCTTGGTTTGCGTAGCACTGAATAGCATTGTCTGTCGTTCCTTAGGCAAGTGTTCGACGATCGCATCGACGGTGCTTTGGAATCCCATGTCCATGATCCTGTCGGCTTCGTCGAGAACAAGCATCTGAATATTATCCGTGTCAAACGCCGCCGTTTGGTCCATGTGCTGCAGCATACGTCCGGGAGTACAGACGAGAATGTTCATCCTGCCCAACCGCTCTTGTTCCTCTTGCAAGCTCTTGCCTCCAATGACCAACCCTGCAGAGAATGTATGGTATCGGCCGATCTTTCGAAGGACCTCGAAGATTTGAATTGCTAGTTCCCGAGTGGGTGATAGGATAAGCGCTCCCAGTCCATCATACTCCGTCCATTGTTTCCTATTCAAGTTCTCTAGCACGGGCACGAGGAATGTAAGTGTTTTCCCGCTTCCCGTCTTCGCAGCACCGAGGATATCTCGGCCTTTGAGGGCATGAGGGATCGCACGAGATTGGATGTCTGTCAGCGTTTTAAAATGCGATGCAGATAGACCTTGTCTCGTAGCATCCGAGAGTGGGAGCTCCGAGAATGATTCCACTGGGGCCTTGGGGTCGAGCTCCTCCACCCGACGACTTTGGACGTTGAGATCGTCTTCGTTTCGCTTGCGTTTTAAACCTCGAGCTGTTTGACGGACCGGTTTTTGGGCCCTACCGACACGAATATTGGATGGACTCATCGTAGAATTCTCGCGTAGGCCAAGACTGTGCCTCTTCTTGTATAGTCTCTGTTCCTTGAGTACTTCTTGATATTTTTGTCGCGAAGCTTTTTTTGAATTAGTCAGCAGCAGTTAACTAACCGGCCAACTTAACTATCGGAAAGGGAACCTTGAGGCCTGGAGTTTGGTTGAAGCGACTATCTCAAGATATCTCGAATATTGGGGCTTGTGGCTAACCAGAGTCGTGATGGCAATTGATGAGGATTTGGAAGCCCTTAACTCCCTCGAAAAAGAGGCTTCTGAGTTCACAAAAGTAAGCATCATTTCCTCCTCGCCTGGGACTGAGAGGACGACTAACCGCCGTTAGGATGCAGAGATTGATCGCATAAGGAATACGTTCCAATTGGATGCGTATGTATTTCTGAAGTCTATTAAAGCAGCTCGCTAAACTCTACAAACAGCTACTCCGTCCTTGACCTTCAACCTGGTGTGACTGAATCCGACATCAAAGTCCAATATCGCAAGAAGTCCCTCCTCATTCACCCGGATAAAACCTCCAACCCTCTCGCGCCGGATGCCTTCGACCGCCTGAAGAAAGCACAGACTCTTCTTCTTGACGAGAAAGCTCGTGCTAATTTAGACGAGAGTATCGCCGATGCGCGTCGTCTTCTAATTCGTGAGCACAAATATACTCTTGACTCGCCGGAACTAAAGACACAAGACTTCAAGGCAAAATGGCGAAAGAAAACCGTGGAAGTGCTCTTGGAAGATGAAGCGAGGCGGCGAAGACAGCTGAAGGCAAGACTTCAAGAGGAAGGGCGAGAGAAGCAGAAAGAAGAGGAGGAAATAGAGGCAAGGAAAAGGAAAAGGGAAGAGGAGAAAGCATGGGAGGAGACTCGGGAAGACAGAATTGGAAGTTGGAGGGACTGGCAAAAGGGTCAGAAAGGGAAGGGAGAGAAAGAAGATGGGAAGAAGAAAAAGAAGAAAATGAAAGTGTTGGGCTAAAGAGCAGGCTGAGATCTTTGCTTTCCTTGATATAATGAATGCATTGCTCTGGCGTTTGTGGAGCCGGAGTGATTGAGGTAATTTACGGTAATCTGGGGATCTGGTGGTCATCATCAACATTATGCACTAAGCACATAACCATACGACTTGAAATCATGATAGATCCTGCAATGAAATAGTTAGTTATTGGACTAGTATCTTGATTACCCATTAATTTATAAGGTATAAAGTATTAACCAGGCATATAAAACAACCACAGAAGCAAAACAAAACAGATATTTTTCTCTCATGCACACATATAAAGTCGGACATACATCCACCGTCAAAACCGGGAGTTCTTCATGGAAAAAGCAATGGCCAAATGTTTTTTTTGACAGCCCAGATAAGGGTGTCCGCGACCACAAGCGAATGATGGCATCAAGACATCGCGTTTCTTTTCTTCGCATCATCGACTGACCGCTCCCAGTCGACTTTAGTCAAATAAATACCCTCAATCAAAGCGACGAGGAATAGACCGATAGCCACACCACCCCAAAGTCCCCAAAGGTGCCATTTCAAGCCAAAAGCCGTACCAAAGCTTATCGGTAGAGCAACGGCATAGTAGCAGAATAGTTGGACGTAACCACCCACAGATTGTCTACCCAGACCCCGAAGAATACCGTTACAGTTTGCAGCCATGGCATCGAAGAGCTGAAATGAAGCACAGAGAGGAAGGACCTGGGCAACTAGACTGGCAACCTCTTTATCGGAGGTGAATAGGAAAGGAATGTAATTTCGAAGAGAGATGATGATCGTGATGTTGAGGAAACCCAGTAGGACAGCACCAGCCATGCTAACTTTGGCTGTTGTGCGCGCTGCATCGGTCAAAGTAGCACCGATGAGGTTAGCAATTCGCGTACTAGTGGCGATCGAAAGTGGAAATGGAACCTGGAAGAGAATACTGGCCATGGTAGCAAGTACGGACTGGGCGGCGAGGACGGTAGTACCAAAGTAGGACGAGGCAAGGGTCAGCAGTTCGAATGCCAACACTTCGGCTTCTACCATCAAAAAGCCGGGAAGGGCGAGTCGAATCATAGGACCCCAGTTGGAAAAGGCCCGACGGGTGAACCCATTCCAGCATTCACTACCACCAATGAAATAAACATAGAGGAACAGGAGGGTGGGAAGCAGATTGTCCGTAATTGCAACCGCAAGAGGTGCGCCAACGAAACCGAGATTGAAATGCTAGGCATACGTCAGTCGGTGGACGAACAGTCTTCGACTCGCCGCACTTACCCAAACGAAAAGCCAATTCATGAATGCATTGAGGGGTGCGCAGATGATGAGCACGATGAGTGAGGCAGAGAAAAGGCCTTGAGCCTGAACAAACCGTTTGCCGGCCTCGAAGCAAGCATAGCCAGGAGCACCAAGTAGAACAACCTTGAGGTATTGACCTGCTAGAGCCGCTACTTCTTTCTCGGGCACAATGGTCATAAGGATCTTATCGGCAAGAATCCACACAATGCCAATCGGGATGGTCATGGCCCACAAAAACCATACCATCCTCTGCATCTGTAGACCGACCAAATCCTTTCTACCTGAGCCGTATGCCTGAGCACAAAGCGTATCCAAGCTGGTTGCGAGACCTTGGTAAATGGCATAGCCGGTGATATTGGCGGTCATACTGGCTAAGCTGACGGCACCCAGTTCAATCGTGCCCAAATGCCCAACAGTGAATATACTGGCGACGGTAAGGGAGTACTGTAGTAAGAAGGTCACCATCAACGGTGCCGTATACTTCGTGAGAACCTTAGACTCGCGCGTCCATGTCGTATGAATTAGGCCCGCCGCAACGGCCTCTTCCCATGTTTTATCAATCGCTTCCTCACTGGCTGTCGTCAAGACACCATCTAAAGGCCCCCTAAAAGTGCTGTTGTTTCGCTGGGTCCATCGCCAGCAGGAAATCCCGTTGGATGGGCCATGATAGGCGCCGCCGGTCCGCCTTGTGGTGGCCTCAGGGTTTGAGAAAGCAGTCCGCTTAGTTGACGCTTCAGTGAACGTTGTTTTCGAGGTGGGCATTCCGTGGCAATCATATTGTTGTCAATTAGGAGGTCTCTCTCTTCGTCCACGGCTTCTTCCCATTCCTGTTGAGTCAACCGATCGTGGTCCATGGCGTGCGGAACAACGGTTCCTCGAGCTCCCATCGTGAAGAAGTTTGGCCTCCGGTACGAGCCAGCAAGGGAATGTGAAGTGGCACTGGTCGTACGTGCCAGCGGTGAGGTGCCTAGGATGGCCTCGTCGAGGTACTCGGACGGAGGATCGTAGTCATAATCCTCAGAATTGTCCCCATTTTCCGGGTGATTGACAGGCACCGTGTGAGGAGACATGTTTGGAAATCCAGGAACGAGGCAATGAAGTGAGAATTGAAACAGCAAAGGTACCTCCCAATTGACGAAGAAATCGGAGAGTTACTAATAAACAGTCCAGAGGAAGCGGGGATAGAGCAAGGTAGCAATCGAGTCACCCCAGCCAAGACATTAAGCACAAGCTCGCCGGAGATCCAAGATACAAAAGGAGCTTTTCGGATATTATCGAGTCCTAGCGGCGCGAGGATCAGCCCAGCTATTTGGCATTTACCGAGATTTGCAGGGAATACGTCAAAAAATGGCGTTGAATATTCGTCCAGATTCAAATGATGTGAAGAATAAGAAATAACTGTGAAGGAAAATTGCGTCCATTTCAGCGGAATCCGCTAACGCCACTGCCCTCCCATCTCTTCTTCTCTGGCTAGCTAGCGAACCCTCCCTCGGACGGTCCATTGCTCGTAAATCCTGCCGCCCCCCTGGTCCGAACTCTCCAGTCTCCAGTCTCCAGTCTCGATGGCAACTCGTCCGGACTCGCTTGCCGAGTTTCTGCTGTTGCGGTGGAGTCTGGCATCACGTGCATGTTCGCTTAGCTAATAACCGCATTAGTGTGAACTCTAAGTAGGAGCCCGGTCACCTGATTGAAGACTTATTTGTCAGCCACCCTCGGCACAGGGTAAATGATTATTCGCGACCGTTCACCTGACTCCCGTTTTCGCCTGATGTCATGAAAATGGAAAGACAGGAGAATCGAAAGCCGACCGCTCGAACAACGAGCATGGGTTGCTATATCTCATGAATATATTCTATGCCTAGCTAAGTCTTGACTTCCGTTATCCAAGGAATTTCCGCAATCTGCTCCATCATGGCCAGGCAGCCCTCTCCCGATGTCGAGGACGACATCTTCCGAGAAGACTATAACCCGCTGGCTAACCCCCTAAACCTCAAGCCAGTCTTCGTCTCAGGGTAATTGGCCACCTTGAGTCCTATATAGGCCCCGCTAACCTCAAATTCAAGTGATATTCTTGCCTCCGGCAAGCCTCTGTTCCTTTCACGTCCCATCCTCGGTACCCTCGTCCTCGAAAACAGAGCCTCCGACTGCCGCGATCACTGCGCCAACGAGCGCACCTTTCTCTCCTGGCTCCGTCTGTCCATGTATCTTTGCATTGTGTCAGGTGCTATCGTGCTATCGTTTCATATTCGCGCCGAACCAAGCCGGCTAGAACGTCGCATGGCCCTTCCACTAGGCATCATATTCTGGCTCTTATCGCTCGTGTGTCTGGCCAACGGTTTTGCGATATATATCACCACCCTGACTAAATATGGTCGGCGGAAAGCCCTGGTACAGAGCGGGCTGAGCTCGCAAGCCGTGTTTATTATTGTCGCCATAGCCATCGTTGGGACGTGCGTGATCCTGCTGGGTACAAATCGTGCGTCGATGTAGATCTCCTGAGTGCGAAACTCCCCGCATGTTTGATTTTGCCCTCTTTTAGGCGTATATATGTGGAGCGTTTACCCCGAAAGGCTCTACATGAATCGTCAACGGTGCTATCTTGAATTGCTCTATGCTCACGCTATTTATCATGGGTCTTTGCATTGCTATGGAGCGATATATAGTCTGGACTGCATTTTTCGGGGTTTCGGGTCTTCGGGCACTCTGTTTTTGGGCGTTTCTTTCAAGGTGCTTTGCACTTGCATATTTCGGAGTTGCAAGTTGGCGTCGGCCAATAAACTACTTTCCCATACCCTTTCAATGCACTCTACTTCTTTACTTTACATTTCGTCACTCGATGATAATCAAATTGTGCCTTTGTGCCAGATTGTATCAGATTATTGTGATTGGGATGAGCTATGGCTGGCCCACAGCCAATGCGTCAGAATACTCCGAAATACTTGACTTCTACTTGCAGGTAGGTTAAATCCGAAATCCCAAAAAGCAACCGAAACAAAGCATAAGGCCGTTGCGTCGCTAGCAGGAACGCCTCTGCCTGGGCTATATCACAATTTGTAGTGTTTCGTCTCGTTAAGGTGCTTCTTGAAACCTTCAGTACCCAAATCCGCCCACCATTTAAACAAGAAGGCTCCACAAATCAGCTTGAACCAAGGAGTCACTTTTGCATCCGGCTGAGCAAGGAAAGTTCGCAACTCTTCGGGCGTTACATATCTTACGTCCTGGACTTCATTCGGATTGACATCGAGATCAACGTCAGCTTGCATAAATAGTATGTAATCAACTATCGGTGAGTTAGTCTGATACCTTTTGGCATAGATTTTATCAGTACGAAACGCACCTTCATTCTCTCCCCACTTGCCATCACTCGGGGCCTTGTACTGCATTCGGTTTAAGAATTGAAACTTGTCCAATGGTACCTGCTCTGGCTTGATTCCTAATTCGTGTCCTAATTTCCTTTGCGCCGCTCTCCGTACGCCATTGACGGCGGCTTCTAAGCCGATACCAGTCTCGGTTGGACTTGCGAGAGGATGGGAGCAACAAGTGTTCGTCCATAGGTCCGGAAAGGTAATTTTTTCAGAAGCCCGCTGTTGAAGAAGCAGTCGATTCTGGGAATCGAAGAGAAAGACCGAGAAAGCCCGATGCAAAAGCCCTCGGTTGATATTTTCCATCAAATGGCCTGTACAAATTCCATAAATTAGTCAATGAGCCCCATGTCGCACAGCCGCAATGGTTAGAGGCTCACAAGTCTTCTTGCTCCCGCTGCCAATCGGGTTGTCATCCTCATCCACCACTATACAGCGCTCGTCCATTAACCGGACTTGCTCCTCATCGTAGCCTTCCAATTCATTTCCCTCTTGCGCCGACTTCTTTGCTTCGAGGTCATTTAGGTCGAGGACTAGCCGTGTATCGACTTCTGGAAAAAGCCGTGAAACATTCTCAGCGGTAATGGGTTCATTGTGAGTGAGGGTGACCGTCGCCGTGGCTGACATCTTGGGAGCGGAGGTCAGAGATGGGCCGGGAAATGATGACAATTGATTAAGAGCAGTGTCGAAGCGGGGAGAAGATTATAAGTAGCAATTTAGTGGACGGAGACCGAGAAGATCGTATCAAAATTCCAAATTTGACTAGTTAACCAAAGCGGGGTGATAGTTATCCATGTCCATCAACTTCGGAAAACTTTTCGCCTCAGACAACACTTTTGCTTCCGACCGAGCAGCAGGTGACATTTCGAACCAGGTCTCTTATGAATATCGTTTCCCAATTCCATTGTTTCCAAGCCATTATTACAAAGCGAAGGCCGCAGATCAATCTGGCGGGGGCACGTATGGCGAATCCCTCGCCCATTCCTCCATTGATCTGTCAAGGTTGCCGACTTCTAAATATCCGAACGCTCTACTCCGTAGACGGCTCGCAACTGCATACGAGCAAAGCCGTTTATGGTCGATGAAGTTTTGACTTAGAGCCGGCTGAGTATTCCTCTTTTGGAATGAAGGCAAACCAGAATTAATGGGTATGATTGCTTGCTAATTACGTGAAATCCCATACCATTGAAAATCGGCGGTGAGCCCGCGGACCGGTTAACGATCACATTATTTCTTCAAACGATGTCTCAAAGTGAATCTACTCCTTAAGCTGAACCGGGTCATGCAGTGCCTGACAGCGCCAGTTGACCCTCCACGCAACTACCAACTGTCTGCAAGTCCTTGGCCCTTGAATACCTTTAGTCGACGCGCACTAAAACGCGTGCCCATGATCTCTACCAAATTTCACGACAAACGTGTCGAAACCGAAGGCAATATGCTGCGCATTGAGATGCCGTTCGACAGCTTTTCCTCGCCTCAACCAGGGGCCTGCAGCGAGGATGAGAGATCGATACGAAACATAATGGGCAAGTGAAAAAGCTCTAAGCCCTCTAAGTAGTTAGCGGCGCCACAAACATAACCGTCCGAATTTGTATACTCACAACACAGAAGTACTGTTTCGAAACAAGTTTCCATTGACATTGTACCAGTACTTCGCCTCGTCATGCGTACGAAACCATATCTAAGGCCGGTAAAAGGGGGCCTTCAAAATCACAATACCGAAAGTCCGGGTTTGATTGGAACGGGGGGCATTTGGAACTTCGGCAAGCGGGTGACAACATCAAGGTGACCCTCATAACTAGAACCAAGAAGGCTGGGCCAAAACATCTAACCAGTTAACGAAAGAGCAGTCTTTTTTCAAACCACTTAGACTAGCCGACACCTCTTGAACCCCAGGGATGGAGCCGCCAAGGAGTATCACGATCGTACCGGGATACGTTATGGAGTGGACACGGAGGAGATGATGAAGCTGCTAATTCCCAAAACGGTGTTCAATGGACTTCCAAGCCAGCGCTTAGCAAAACAACCTCGTACATACATATAAGCCCCCAACCGAGATGACAATCACACACATCCATGTAATATTGCATAGAGGTCCGAGCATACAAGGTATCACACCGTGTCCTACGTGCCATTCAAGGAGATGGACAGAATTTCACGAAACAAAAGAACCCATCCAGAGGTGTTCCTGCCGATCCTTTCCCAAGGAGGAAAATGCATGGAACAATTCTCGAAGAACTTTATCATGCTTTTGGCCCCCAATATGCATGGGTTTCATTGTGCTAATTTGGCCGACAGCCTCTAATGCGCGTTTTGTGTGGAGCGAAATGCAGAGAATTGTTTGACACAAGAAGAGTATTTGTCATTTCTCCGCTTGATAGATAGATGCCGATCTTGGGATGGATACTCCGTAGATGGGCGCATGTAATGTAGGACTCCGTATGCATGCCGCTTCATGGGTGTGCAAATGAGATAACGAACGGCTTCTACGTGTTAATCATGCAAGACAGCAAACAAAACCGATTGAGGATCCACTCGCTAGCCGAGGATACCCAGCTCGTTATTTACTGTTACTTAATAGCGCCCGCGAAAGTGACGGCAAGTCATCCGTGGCTGGGAGCACCTTGATGCCAGAATTTCCAGGACAATAGGTCTTGACCCGATCGGGATGCGCCGTCCATCATGTTCACCCACCACCCGTATGATTATCCGTCCAGGACGTATCGCTCTACGCGTTCCACGGCATACAAGTCATAGAAACTGGTCCACTAATCACATTCATACTCTTCACCTCATTCATGCAGCCGCGCGTCATCCATTTCCTTTATGCATATGCAACTTCTTTTCCGCTTAGTGCAAATGAGCCCTGCACTCTGTACTTTGTCCCCCTGCGATATCTGCCCGCCTTGTCCAGACGTTTAGATACAACCATCAGCCAACAAAAATCCTTACCATCATCCTCGTGTGCACAGGATAGTAAGAGAAGATCCATATGATGCTGTCGACGAACTTTACATCCAATGCACGTATCGATTCCAAAACAGTCATAGCGTGGATTAGAGTTTATCTGAAACAATCAGTACCCCTGCTGTTTCAGCCCTATGTTCACGCTAAGCCCTATGAACAGACGCTAGTCGTAGGGCTGAAAAGCCACCAACACTAGAATCCTGACCCTGCAAGTTCCCGCATACACTAGCAAGGTAGGTCTCGAGCCAGGGTGAAAAGCGTAGTCGAAATGCTGGCGGCTTGTTACTGCGATCGCCTAATAATGGCGATTGGTCTTCCTTGATATTCTCGCTCGTCGTCTGCTCACACTATCACACAAAATCCAACCTGCGGAGCTCGTGGGGCTTAATGCGCGATCTTCAGGGGATCCATCATCCATGACTGACTGTATGACATGTCGGAGATGTGGACTATGCATTGACCTACGAGCGCACGTGTTTTCTAGATGGCGGTTGACCATACATACTTGGCCTTCTGCGGGGCCCCATTTGGACTCTTGAGAAAACCCCCAAGACAAGGAAGAAAGATGATCCCTGGAATCTCCCTCTTAAACCGCGCACTCACTTCAACACGAATCACGATTGACTGGGTGCGAGTCTTATGCATCCTCGATCACACTGCAGCCCACAATCTGCAAGACAGCAGAAATAGAGTTTGAGATCCGATGCCAAGCCGCAACCCTATCGCCACATCTGCAGTGGAAGCGAAATCGAAGGAAAATCGAACGTTTTAGCGGGAAGTTTGCCGGGCGCTATTCCAAAATAATCACAGAGGCCCCACAGGGCTGTATCCCTACAGCGACGGTATAGCAATACGGAGTAATTAGACTAGGTAGTCAAAAACCAAGATTAAAACATAAATCAATTCGAAAACAATGCCTTCGGGGCGAAAGTCTGGCTCTATATGCATGATGTAGACAAATTCAGGGGCAAGGATATCCAGGCGGAAAATCCCGCATTTGATTCAGGTCCTGGTACGCCAACGGTACCACCACATTGCTAGCTCCCACATGGGACGTCTGCTGCTTTGTCTCCGGTAGACACATTGCTAATAATGACTGCCGATAGGATGCTTCGGTGGCCGCAAATACTGTTGCAGCGTCCTTCAAGGCTTGATCATGTTGTTTCCTGCACCCGTCCTCGAAATGTCTAAATTCCGAGATACCCAATTAGCGTGCGCTTGATTAGAGCTTCGGCAGATATGAGTACCTTCTCATTGTATCTTGTCGGGTAAAACGAAGCCCGCAGATAGGGCAAGAGTATTTTCGAATCTTCATGTGTACCTTTGTCCCGTTAGCAGAGCTCACAAAAAAGCAAGTGAAGGTTTACGCACACTGTCAACATGTCGCATCATATCCGTCTTACGGCTGAAATGCTTCCTACACTCATCCTTGGGGCATTTGTAAGGGTATTTCCGATTCGGATCATGCAGTTTCATATGCGATTTACAATTCGAGACTCTTGTGAACTGTTTCCCACACGTTGGGCATTCAGCTTTGCTGGTAGGCTTTGGTTTGTGTCTAGCTGGAGTAAAGGATTCTCGGCCTTCGTTGTCGCTTCCCGTAAGGTTTATTGAAGGACTAAACTGAGGAGCTGCATCCGTATATCTGGGGTTTAGGGTGCTTTTCTGAGTCATAGGCTTCGGAGCTGCGGGCGAAGGGCTTAGAAGAGCTGTACTATGCATGGTGGGACAATATATGTGTGGAGATTCGGCGAGTGTTCGGTTGTGGCTGTAGGTGGATATGCCCTGACACTCTGCTGCAGTTGACGGGACATTGGCGAAGCACTGAGTAGGACTCAAATCTCCAGGCCAGCTCACCGTGCCGAGGGTAAAGGGATGTGAGGGAGTGCCGAGTGGACGTCTCTGAATGGGTAGCCAAGATGAGAAGTCAACATAACTGCCTGGTATAGGGCATTCGATAACGTCGGTATGGATATTTTGGTAAGCGGACGATGGCACTGAATAGGTGTCACAGTATTGCGGAGCATGTCCTCTCGGATTGAGATCCATGGCTTCGGTAGCACAGGGATAGATGCTGAATGGGATACACAGATATAATATGGCAAAGAAGATTGAATACTATCAGGAGTTCCTGCTGGTGAGAGCCGTGTAAATAAAGGGGGACAGCCAATATATAAGAGCTTGACAAAGAAGCAGCAAAAAGAAGCATCCAATTACATGGATTTAATACTCTGGCTCGACTGCATTATGACAGCAGGAAGCCCAGCATCCGTAGCGGATGGGACAGGGCATGCTTAGGCCTCATCAACATCGGCCCCAGTTCTGCAGAAACCAGGTTCCGTGAGAGGCCGAGGAACCATGGCCCCACAAGCCTTACTTTGCCCTTGTAAGAAAGACAAAACATGGCTATATCCGGCGTCGTGCTGGGGATGGATCGCCGCAAGAGTTCGAGAAGCAATGGCACAGCCAGGGAAGACTCCTTAGGCCATGAGAAGATAATGCTGGGGGCTAGGTTGCAGGAGGTTCCAATACTCCCTGCATGTGTTTGTTAGTTTCGCAGGTCTGACTGGCAATCGGATGTGGAGGAAAGCGCAGCAGAATCGGGGAAAATGTCAACAAATGGACTTGCATGGGCGACCGGGGGAAGGTGCGCGAGTCACGGAGGAAGGCACGATGGGGGTGGAATTCCGATGGCTCGGACTGGCTGCTGATTGGCTGATCCAGGCAACACAGCCCTTGTCCCTGTATTACCGTACCGTACCCGCACTTACTGGGATATCGTGACAATACTCGGTAACAGCTGGTTTCGCGTCCGCCGCCAGGTACCAGTACTTTGCACCAACACGTCTGTTATTCAGCGCAAACAGCTGTGTTCACAACCCCGTTAGGCGAAGATGCATGAGATAGCGGACCGCAAACTCCCTACGCCGTGATATCCCTCGCCAACTGCTCCCGAAAAGCCCAGTTCATGTCTTCCAAGGCCATAGCCCTCAAGGCTTCACTTCGCGCTGAACAGTCTCCAAGAAGAGCCACTGGTATTGTGATCCCTCCGCCACAACCCTACACATCAATGCTATTGAAGAATCTCCCACAATAGGCGGGTAAGCCATGCTGGGTATTGATAGAGGCACTCTGACTCGCAGAGCTCCACTACAAAAGCCGAGGC
The DNA here is from genome assembly GCA_029635245.1 of Nannizziopsis arthrosporioides. NCBI lineage: Eukaryota > Fungi > Ascomycota > Eurotiomycetes > Onygenales > Nannizziopsiaceae > Nannizziopsis > Nannizziopsis arthrosporioides. The sequence goes on along the minus strand of CP098260.1, from coordinate 6,838,636 downwards.
AAGACTTGATGGCACCAAAAGTCAACCTCGAACATGTTTGGAGGCACATTTGTTCCACGCCCTGAGCTATAATTATGATCTCGCTCTGGCTTCTACGGCCATTGTGCCAAATATATCCGGTTACTATTTTCACCTGTTCCCGCCGAAAGCTTATCTAAGCCTACAGGGCCACTTTCTAGATCCATCAAACACCGCGCTGACCCTTTGGCCCCTTCATCATCAATCATAGATACTAACGCTGGCTCTTTCAACTGCGGAGCAACATATCTCCAATTGTTTCATCCTCTAGAAGGAGGAGGTACAGATACTCCCGCCTTGAGAAAGAGCCGATTGTGGCAGGAGTGCTGGGCAGGAAACGGGGCGTTGAGGGCTATGCTGGATACCATTGATTACCCGGGGGCTTCGAACTCGTTACTGAAGACTGCACCACCGGAGATTGAACATATGCATCGAAATATTCCGACTTACCAGCCGCCAGGGACCACAGTCGACAAGTACGGGGATAGAAGCCCACGAACCTCACTTGAAAGGAATGGGCTTATTGGCTGCAGGTAACCAGCGTCACTGAGACGCGGCTATGAGAAGGAAGACGGGACAGAGGCATCCCTCCACAGCTGAAATTACTGCAAGATGTCGTGGGTCTCCAAGGGTGCATGCATATATGTATGCACATACATCCATATTTGCAATGAAAATTTGCCTCTGATGTCTTGGTGATGCCCGGGAATCTGCGGTGCTCTTCAAGCCTCTCGGTCATAGACTGCCCATCTCCCTCGCTTAAGGAGCTGACCAACTATTCAAAACGAATCTGATGACAATGAGACTACGAGTCTCTTCAGTCAACCTGTGTAGAAATTATATTTGTACCGCTCTTGACTGTGCTTTCAAACTAAAGGCCGAATGCTGTTGGATTCATGATCCGCTGCAGCTTAAACTTTCCAAGTTAAGGCCTTTTACTTCCGTAGTCAATGAGCCAAGAACAGTTCGTGTTAGCGCAAAATCCAACTTTGATCCAGAACCAATCAATTCCAAAACACACCCTTGTAATTTCAAATAAGGCCGATTGCTCTTTTGGTGGCTGAATTGATTGGCTCTCAAAGAGCGACCTTTGCCAGCATGACTGGCTGCATGAAACCTGTGGCCGATACGAAAACTTTAAAAGAAGCCGACGAGCGGGTTCAAGAACAGTACGGAGTACGTGCTCCATACATATTCGGACGTTCTTGTCGGTAAAGACAATGTCCTTTGATTGTTGTGATTGCCAGTCTCTCCGTATAACCGGGCCAAATCCATGGCCAGCTATACATATGCAGGCATTCCGCGAAGGCGTTACGCCAGGGAATAGACGAGCATCTCACTCGCGCTTCATTTCAGGATGATCTCGAACCTGCCAGCAGCATATCAGCAGGTCAGGGTTCGAGAGGCAGTGCAAGGTGATGAGCGACATTTTCAGAGACGAGGTCTTGAAGAGACTTAGTCCTATTAATTTTTGCAAATGTCTGAAAATCGTGGCTGATGGCGCAGTCAATATTCTCCGTCTCTTCTGCAGTGTAATCCCAATGGCCTTCATGTCAATCGTATGAAATGAGAAGGCGTGTATGCACAGTAGTACTCCGTACACATACAATACACCGTAGGAGCAGAGCGATAGTCAACATAATTCATTTTACTTGACGGTGTTCCGCACCGTTCAATTCCATAGCAGTGTGACTCAGCGCACGGCTGAATAAGGCCCAATCCGTTCTTTAGAAAATGACCCGAAGTACTGAGCAATGCTATGGAAATTCCTTCGTATCCCATATATCGAACCTCGGCCGCTTGCTCCCCAAAATCGTGATAGGACGATTTCCTGGGGCAACAGGTGATAAGAAGGTTCTCGGCTCTACTTATAGTGTCGACAGTCGGTGACTATTGTGATAACACTGGTTTTGATTCTTAAAGTATCGTCACGCTCGACATCTTGGGCTCAAGGTGATCGTTGAGGCTTCGTGGCCTTTCCGTTGCTTGAATATCATGCACAGTAGAGTACATAGAGACAATCTGAGGAGGAATCGTCAAATCGAGGTAAGGCCACAAAGAAAGATCTAGCATATCAGATGGTTTGGTTAGCGAAAAAATCAGGCTGTAAAAGGGCTATTCCAACTGCCATCAAATGCGAACAGCAATAGGCGCAATGACAGTCAAACCGTCGGCCCTCTAAGCACTCTTAGCAGAAGATCAATGGTTGAATCGCCACTTTAGCTATAAAGGATCTCAATGACGGCTTTGATGAGTAGTGGGCAGGTCCAGCGGTCGGGCTCCTCAAAGTGGTTGGAAGTTCTCGAACGGACCTCATTGGAACTCTGTTGGAGCGGGAAAGGGTTTAGCGCAAAACCGATGATTCCTTACATAATCAATGCCAAGCACATCTCCGTCATTGAGCTAGGCAGGCGAGGCTCCTTGTTCGTCAATCAACGAAAGTCGTATAAACTCGGTCTTTTCATTCAACAAGTCTATATAAGTTGAAAGGCTTCTCTTGATCAACCTCGAAATCCTTGTGGAGAGTACAACATCTTCTTTTGTGTCTAGTCCCAGCCATCATATGGTATTTGCTTGCTCAAACATTGGGAGAGCATGAGTTCATGCCATGGACGACACGGAAGCCAGGTCAAAACAGCCGACAAAGACATTGCAGCTTGAATGTTGCAGTCGAATCTTCTGATCAATCGATTCTTGATTTGTCCAGTGATCTTCGCTCGTGATCATGGGTCAAGGCTACTCTATTACGACCCTCTCCGCAGGGTCGGCTGGCATTGACATCCCAGAGCTTGCCGACCTTACATATGAAAAATCTTTAGGAACAGCAAGATTTATGAAGAGCATACGAGCCCGCCAACATAGTGGCTTAGTATTTGTCAAAGCGATCATGAAGCCGTATCCCAGCCTAAGGCTGGAACCCTATGTAAAGGCTATCACTCGTCCGTACTGCCCCAACTTATTCCAGATCATATGTCGTTGTCTGACAGCATTCAGGTGAGCGTAGAGTATTGAGAGATATACCAAACGCCCTTCCATATCAGCGGATTATTGAAACCGCAACCGGAGGATACTTGGCCCGCCAATTTATACATAGTTCGCTCTATGATCGAATGAGGTATGCCTATCCCTCAACCAGAATTAACGGCAGGGCTAACTAGTGTAGCACCCGACCTTTTCTAGAAGATATGGAAAAAAAGTGGATATGTTTTCAGCTATTATCCGCTCTACGCGACTGTCACTCGCAAAATATCTATCATGGCGATATTAAAACCGAAAATGTTTTAGTCACATCCTGGAACTGGGTCTATCTATCTGACTTTTCCTCGTCTTTCAAACCAACTTTTCTTCCTGAAGATAATCCCGCTGACTTCTCGTTCTATTTCGATACCTCCGGTCGTAGAACTTGCTATATTGCGCCTGAAAGATTCTTATCAGTCAGTGAGCATCCCGGCGATCGACGAGTCAACTGGGCCATGGACATATTCAGCGCTGGGTGTGTCATCGCTGAATTGTTTCTGGAATCACCTATATTTACTCTCAGCCAACTATATAAATATCGCAAAGGGGAATATAGTCCTGAACATGGCTCACTTGCGGCGCTGAAGGACCCTGATGTTAAGGAGCTGATCATGCATATGATATGCCTAGATCCAGAGTCCCGTTATTCGGCTGAGGAATGCCTGAACTTCTGGCGCAAAAAGACTTTTCCGGAATACTTTTATAGTTTCCTACACCAATACATGGGGTTGATTACAGACCCTTCCTCAGGCCGCATTCGCACCGACGTCAATCCCGCAGAATCAAACGAAGCGGATGACAGAATTGACAGGGTCTTTTTTGACTTTGACAAAATCTCCTACTTCCTGGGTTCAAATCCTCGGATCCTGCTTAATGAGATGACGGTGGCTACTTCGAGCCTCACCAGCCAAATTGAGGCCATGCAACTAGACCTGCCAACACCGAGTAACCAGTCTTCAAAGGTGCCATCCAAAGAGGTTGAAGGTATCCTTATTTTTTTGACCCTGGTCGTATCAAGTTCCAGAAACACCGCGAAGTCATCTGCTCGTGTGAGAGCGTGTGACATTCTTCTTGCGTTCGCGGAGAAGGTTCCCGATGAAGCAAAATTGGATAGAATTCTTCCGTTCATCGTATTGTTACTAAACGATCGATCGGATATTGTTAAAATTGCTGCCATCCAAACGCTTACCAAATTGTTTTCCATGGTGAAGGTCGTTTCCCCCGTCAACGCCTATATCTTTCCGGAATACATCTTTCCGAAACTTCAGCCCTTCGTTCTTGGGTTTAACGGAAACCCGAGTCCGATGGTGCGAGCAGCTTATGCATCTTGTATAGCCTCGCTCGCCCATACCTCTCTCCGTATTCTAGACATGGTGCAAGCGCTTCGATCTGATGTTCGACTGATGGCCTTGGTTCCAGCTGGTGTCGAAACAGGCTGGACGGAGGAAGTCTCGTACCGCAACCTATACGATGTGGCCCGTATAGATTTGCTGGAGTTTTTTGAAATGCATGCCAAAGCCCTTTTAACAGATCCAGATGCTTCGGTTCGCCGTGCCTTCCTAGGATCTGTATCGAGTCTCTGCGTATTTTTTGGCAGCCCCAAGGTGAACGAGGTCATACTTAGTCATCTCAATACCTATTTAAATGACGAGGACTGGATACTCAAGTGTGCATTCTTCGAAACTGTTGTTGGGGTTGCAACGTACGTCGGCAGTAATACCCTTCAAGAGTTCATTTTGCCACTCATGGTGCAGTCAATGGCTGACCCGGAAGATTTTGTTGTGGAACGGAATCTCAGATCGCTTGCCAGTATGGCTCGTTTGGGCCTTTTCAAAAGGTCGACAACATGGGACTTGCTATATATCGTTGTGCGCTTTTTCGTCCACCCCACTGCTTGGATCAGGGAGGCTGCAGTCAACTTTGTTGTCGCGTCAACAACATTCTTATCTGTTGCAGACAAATACTGTATTGTGTCGCCTCTTGTCAGGCCCTTCTTGAAAGCCAATACCACGGACATCTCGGAGTCTCAACTACTTGATGCCCTTAAACGGCCGTTACCTAAGAATGTTTATGAAATGGCTCAAAATTGGGCCACCAAAACGGAAAAGGGGGCTTTTTGGGCGTCTGTAGCACAGGATAATACTTTCATCCTGGGCGCCGCCACAGCCTCAAATTTTGGAAAGCTACGGCGCTCTACATTAACCAGCATAACCAAAAATGAAGAAGATCAGCAATGGATAAGTCGCCTCAGGAATTTGGGCATGGGGCCGGAAGATGAATTCAAGTTGCTAGCGCTTAAGGAGTACATATGGCGGATATCTGTGCGAAAGATCAAGGAGCAGCCGGTATTGTTGAATGTGGCACCCGCAGATATCATTTCATTAAACCAGTATGGTATCGTACCTCAAACTGTCTTCTTCGATAAAAGGCAAGGGCCAAGACAATCTTTGGAGCCACGATATCCAAGGCGGGCTCATTCGGCGGACGGCGACATGAAAATGCGAACTGTTACCGATGCTTTACTGGACGCTTCAAATACTGTGGAGGAAAATGATATCCCTCGGTTACAGGATTCACGCTGCAACAGTGTAAATACTACTGAGGAAACTACTTCTTCCCTTGAACAACGCACAAGAGAATCGACAAAAAGTAACTCGCCAACAGGAAGTTCTCCTCTTCCCTTGAGCGCGCAGGGGGACTCACTAGCTTCCTCTTCGGAAAACGAACCAGCGCGCTCGCGTCATTCCGCGAGGCGAGGAGCATCATTGACAAGAACCAATTCATCCGCGAGGGGATCAGAGAATGCGTCAGTTAAGGCCGATGATCATGACATAAAGCACCGGTCCAGTGCAATTAATCTCCTGAATCATCAAGTGAACTCAAAGGCCTTTGCTGAGACAGCTACCACCTCAACCACTGTCCTGGGAGAAGTCGACACGCCGTTTCAAAGAAGCTCAAACCAGACGCCAACCCTACCCATTACAAGCAGCGGAGAACAGAGGCGAGAGTATCGTGCAAACCATACATACGGTGGCAAAGATCCAACAATCTTAAAGCTTCTTGACGCCGTCTTCGCGGAAAGTTATCCAACGGATCTCTTTGACTTTGGACCGGTCGTGGTTCCACTATCCAGCCGCAGCCCAATAAAAAGAGCTGACGGACAAGAATCAAATACTCCGTGGCGACCACAGGGTAATCTGGTAGCATTATTTGGCGAGCATACTGGCCCCGTGAATAAAATTGCCGTAGCCCCAGACCATGCATTTTTCGTCACGGCATCAGACGACGGTACAGTCAAAGTCTGGGATACCAATCGGTTGGAGAAGAATTTAACACCTCGATCTCGCCAGACCCATCACCATGCGGAGGGTGCCAAGGTCAAAAGCGTAATTTTTGTCGAGAACACATATACGTTTATCAGTGCTGCGACAGATGGAAGCGTTCACGCTGTTCGGGTTGACTATCAGAATAACAACGAGGTAATTCGCTACGGCAAACCCCAGCTGGTCAGAAATTACCATGTATCATCGCCGGATGGAGAGAATGAACATGTTATCTGGATGGAACATTATCGTACGGAAGTTCATTCTATCCTCATGATGGCTACCACTCGATCTAGGATAGTTGCCCTTGATCTGAAGTCGATGACTGAAATATTCACAATCCAGAATCCAGCTCATTATGGAATGCCGACCACATGCTGCGTCGACAAAAAACGCAACTGGATACTAATCGGTACCACTCACGGTATTCTCAACCTCTGGGACCTTCGATTCTGTGTCCTGGTAAAGTCATGGGGCCTTCCCGGCGGCACACCAATTCACCGACTCCTCATTCACCCTTTGAAAGGTCGAGGACGATGGGTATGCGTGGCAGGTGGAGGCAAAAGCGGTTCTGAGATTATGGTTTGGGACATTGACAAGGTCCAATGCCGGGAGGTGTATCGTACAGCACCTGCTTCCGACACCGCTCCGACTAGCGGTAAACAAACAGCCACCCCTAGTAAAACTACTCACTTTATTCCGGATACGTCTTGGAAGGCCTATGATCCTTGGAGAGTGGATGATGAGAAGCCCGAATCACTCTTGGCCCGTTTCGCTTCAACATTTTCACCCGAACCGTCAGGGGCCAGCGGCAACACCGGTGACCGAAATGGTATCCGAAATGGTATCCGCGCCATAGCCGTAGGGCTCGACATATGCAATACTGGAATTTCTACAGGTGCCCCTGCAGAAACCAATGCTTCAAAATGCGGCTTCTTGATATCTGGTGGTTCCGACCGTAAAGTTCGTTTCTGGGACGCTTCTCGCCCGGACGCATCGACAATAATAAGTGCTCCCGACCTCATATGCGACGGTACAGGTCTATCTGCGAAAGCCAGATACGAAATAACAAATCCTACCCCGTCATTAACCGTTACAACAGAATGGCTTCCTAGTGCTGGTGCACCGGCTGCCGGAACGTCAAAGAAAAACGGTAGTGGTGGAGCGTTAGCTACTGCTGCACGCCCACCTCGGAGCACAGTTATTAGTTTACAACAACAGCAATTACTCAGGAGTCATCTGGATATGATTCTTGACGTGGCAGTTCTGGAAGTGCCATACGGCATGACAATCAGTGTGGATCGGGGAGGAATGATATATGTCTTTCAATGACCAGAGGTTTCTATTCGATTGTCTTTTTTTCTTTCACCTCCCCCGTTCAAGCGATAGTAATATGAATAAGAATACAAGCACACTCACTCCACTGGGCTAAATGACACTATTGACAATCAAGCATATGTTGCTGCCTTGCCGTAGATGAAATGATGGATGGTCAGGATAACAGTCAAAGTGTTTCCACTTTAAACAAAAGCCAGTGCATGGAGAAACTCGGTAAATCCACTGAGAAGGCTTGGAGGAGGTTGAATGTGAATTACCTCGCTGCCACGAGGTATAAACGGTACACTCGCGCCTAGTATAGTCTTAACGCACTTCAGTCGCCGCTCGAGATAAGGCTCTCCTGAACAATTTGTGCAAGTAGCGGCTACCAATAGCAACCCCATATCCGTATTGACTTTCGGTTCGGGATCCGCGCCCGCGTCTAAGAGAATCTTCAAAATCGTAGGCAAGGCGAAGATAGCGGCCAGGAACACCGGGGTTTCGAGTAAACCCACCTCCGTTGCGTCCATGTCAGCATGATGACATATGAGGAGCTTCGCAATCTCCGGACGGTTGAAAACGACGGCCAGCTGGAGCGGCGTCCAGGCGAATTTACTTTGCTTGCTGTAGGAACAAAATCGACAGTCTCGAATCGGCAACTTATCGTAATGAGGGCAGATGGACCAAGTCGACCTGGCGGCCATGTTTACGTCGACACCAGCCTCTATCAACTTGTAAACGGCGACGATGCTACCTTTCGAAACCGCAGAATGGAGTGCAGCCTCGGACTCGGCCCCTTTAGCATATAAGATCCTGCCTAAAGTGGCATGGTTGGAGCGACATGTTCTGGAAAAGTTACTTAAATCGCGGAGAGGTAGGTGATTCGCTAATCGAGCCAAGAATTGCCATAGAGGGACGATTGAAATCCATATTGCTGTTGGAATGGAAATGGAAAGGAAGAGCAAAGAGACCAATGTAATGATAGAGAATAACGAAAGCTAATAGTACATATATTGGATAAGGTTAAAGATGGCTCATCAACATAGGGAACGACTTGAGATGATGATGGAATGGAGTCGCATTATCTTGGAACTGATGACATTCCATGAGAGAGGAAGAAAAAACGCAAATAATACAATGTTTTAAGGGAAGGGAAATTGGGCAAGTTGGGTCCTGCCTCCTTTCAACCAATGGTGCTGTAGAGCAAAATCGTACTTGCAGCAGTAACAGCAACACTTGAATGCAGGAGCTTTGCTCATTCTTTGAATGGCGATGGTTCTCATGGTTCTCTGTGATGCAAAAGCGATTGCGGAGCAAGCATTAGTCGGGGGCATTAATGGGAAAAGTCGGCTTTTGTGTATTGAAACATGAACCAGGGCAATTGCCAGCACATACGAAAGCGTTGTAGAAAAAGCATCCAGAATGAATGGAAGAGCTGACCGCCAAAAGAAAAAGGTGGGTATCTTGTATGCCTGATGCAAGGAAAGAAACACCGTGTAAAATGCAACCAAACAATAAAGTAAATCAAGGAAAGTTGATATAAGGAACGACAGAGATCTTGGATGTGCAGCTTCGCCTTTACGATGCGGTAGCATTTCCACTGCGGACCGAGGCGCTATCCCTCGACGCCACAGACGGTGGAGGGGGCATAAGGCTCTTGAGTGCGGCTGATCGTCTCGCAAGCACATCCTCTCTTCTGACTGTGTTTCTCAGCGCTTCACTTGCTTCAATAAGTCCATCGATGCTGATCGCGTGGTTTGTCATCTGGTGATTGATATATGTATAAACAGCTGCTGGACTCGAGCATGCGTTAAGCAGTTGTTGTTCGTTGAGCTTCAATAGCGCCAGAGCCACTTGAAATAGGAATGTACTTCCACCTCCCACGTTGCTGTCAGTATCAGGGAACGAGGACGTCGTTGGAGTGGATGTGAAGTTGGTGGGAGTGCTCGGGGTTGTTACACTGGATTCCTTTTGAGACTGCAGTGAGGTCGGAGGAACGTGTATGGCAGGGGCACCAAGACAAAGCACAACATCCCAAACACGGTAAAGTGCTTCTGCGGAGAGGCAGTCCGTAAACACAGAAAGGAACCACTGAAAAGTCAAAGCTTCGAGTTCTACACCCATTTCATCAAGGTGTGCGGATAATTTCGGTAGAATTTCAGCCACGTACTGGCGAAGGACCTGTTGGTCGGCGCGAGACGCGACAAGACCATGGTCAAAGTAATGAGGCGGGAAGATGTTCTCGATAATTGAGGTCAAAATCCAGAAGGCATCCTCCGTGGCAGGCATGATTAGTAGCAGCGAGCCGGTAATGAGATTCATCCCCTGACAGTAACCGACTTCCGGATTGCGGCGTGAGTATGCGAGAAGGACTTCTTTCAACTTTTCGACACCGGGCCCTTTGCGGAAAAACACGTTATCTGTCAAAGTGCGGCGGATATCCATCTCGATTTGGGCAATGATACTTGGATCCGAGTCCTTAGCCGAGCCACCTTTCACTAAGTCATCATAGTAGCCAGGGACTCGCATGGCAGATGCTCCACTGCATTCTGCCCAGACCTTCGGGCGATATTCAACGGGAATGCCTCCGAGAACCAGCGCTCTGAATTCGCGCCACTTTGCCCGACCGACTTTACCTTTGTTTCCTAACCCGGCAATCCCAACCACCTCTCCATCGGTAATAGCGACTTCAGGCATGTCAAGTGTCCGAGTGGTATGTTCGGGAGCCATAGAAGCCGCAGCAGCTTCGCCTTCCTTCCGCCGCTCTGCGCGCACCTTGCGCATAAATTCATTCCATTTCACGGTCCGTTCGCGCTGAGATGAATCATGAAGGTCGGTCAGGCGCTGAAGTAACAGTTTCACTGGCTCTTGTTCCGAAGCGGTTGGCTCCATGGCTTGGGATTCAGTAGAATTACTCGCGAATTCGCCGTAGGTTTCCACAGCCGTAGATGTGAGTGCAGATGGTTGAGACAATGATTTGGATACCGAAACCGAGCCATTCTTGCCAATAGTTACGGATGTGTTGCGGGGCCTAGATGTCTCGACCGCGATGATTGGACCAGCTGCCGGGGTATGAGAAAGAAGTTCGGTTGGAGATGTAGCGGCCTTCAGGTAGCTCTGCCACTCATCTGTCTCCACGCTGACGCTTTGGCCGTCATCCGATGACTTAACATTTTCTTGACTAGCAATGGGTTTCTGTTTCGTGGAATCACTTGCTTCTTTTTGTCGCCGATTCCGGCGCTGATCGTAGATAAAACCAAAGCGATCAGTAAGTAGATCACCAGGATTATAGTCATTGTAGATATGAGCTAGCGTGGGTGGGCGGGATTCCATAGGATGTATTGCATCCATCTCAACAGGACCGAGATTTGCGGGGTTGTCTTTGATACTGGGGTCAGGGGCAATACTCTGAGTGGTATTTCGCCGAGATGTCGGAAGAGTGGCGCTTTTGGCTGAGGTTCGAATTCTAGAAGATGGCAAGGATTTTCCGGATAATGAGTGCACGCCTGTTCCGCCATTGATACGTTTTAAGGCTGCGACGGCAGAGCCCGTTTTCGATGCTAATACGGGTGACGAGCTTCGGATTTGAGACTCCGGAATGTCTGATTGCGCCCGACTACGATTTGACCCGAGATCCTTCTTGGCCTGAGAGTTTCCGGCAAAGAGTCGCATAGTCCACGAAGTGACGGAGGTCGTTGAACGCCTGGAATGGACACTAATGTTATCTCCATCGCCCGGGCTCCCCTGTTCAGCAGCTCCATTGGATGCAGTTTCTGGCGGAGGGGGTATGAATAAGCTTGAATCCAGAGCCTTCCGGCGACCACCGGGAGCACTCGGCACACGGGGCGTAGGTATACGAATGACGGGCTCTTCGCTTCTCTCCCCGGTCTCGCTACAAACACTACTGGCACCGCTTGTCTTGCGGCTCGATGTCGCGCTTCGCCAAATATAGTCCTGCCACCCACGGGAAGATGCAGTCTTCTTGGTAACAGACCTCAAGCTTGAGCTGCCCGACTTCGGGTCTCCTTCAACCCGAAAGGGGCGGATGGTTGCCTGCAAATCATCCTTCCCTTGGTTATGAAAAGCAGCAGTATCCATCTCTTCGGAGATTGCCTCATTCAGCAAGCGGTCAAGAGCCTCCGCATAGCTTCGTTGACCTCCCGAACATGAGCCCGCCTGATCTGCTCCAGATTCGTTTTCTTGCGACTCGGGCGGACAATCAAGTAGATACAGCCGACGTTCAATATCCTGATTTGACACCTCCACTTCACGCAGCATTCTCTTCAGTTCTCTTTCTCTTTCATCGGCTCGAATGCGTAGCGCAGAGATTTCCGCGTCTCTTAAAGCGAGGTCTCGAGCAAATTGCCTCACCAGCTTGACTGCGCCTGTGCGAGCAATCAATCGTTCGATATGGTCGTCGTTTGAGAGATGGAGAGAACCCGGGATATCACTGAATGAGACCGAATCCCCGAACAAAGCCGCACGACCGGCGACTTGTGGTTGGCTCATCGTGAGACCGGCAAGAGTAGCCTTCCGTCCACGATCAGCTCCACTGGCTTGGTCATTCTCCTCCGCCAATAGTGCCTGGCTGAGGGCGTTATTGATCGCCGGTTGGCCAAAGAATCCTTCCGGAGATCTGTCTGGGGATAACGATGGGAACGACGTAAGGTCGGTAGAAGTGTGATTAGACGAACACGCCGAAACTCGCTTTGGAAGCTTTGAACGAACAGTCTTTGCTTTCTGGCTTTTACGCGACGAGGCAGAGGTCTGGGAGGACGATCGCTTTTGATTTTGGGCAGCTTGGTCGGCGTTATCAGCCATGACTTTCCGCTCGTGAAAGGTGTAGTTGGTTCACCGGCAAAAGTGCGGCAGCCGGCGACGAGTTGGAAAAATGTGGGATATCAATCAATTCCCCGACCCGGCAGGGTTATATGCATTTCCTTGCAAGCGCCTCTTCCAAGCACCTTCTGGGAAAATTTCATGGAAATTATGGAGGGTCTAGAATGTGGGCGCCGAAGGAGTAGGTCAGGGTTCAAAGCAAGGAGTAATAACAATGACACAACCCTTGGAAAGTCGCTCGCGCGAACCCCTTCAGCTTTTGGAAAAACCCTTGTTTGGCCCAGAAAGAACTCCGTGCTACTGGCCAAATAAAGAGAGCCACACAGAGGAGAAATCACAACAACAAAGCCATCAAAAAGCCTTGAGCGCATGAAGAAATGAAGCCAAAAAAGCCCGAACGCTCGCATGTATCAAATCGTCATCGTCCGAACTTAATGCTGACTGAGCACACGGCGCCTTTCCTTTTTGGGACGCGCTGTCAGCACGTGAAACTGCCAAGCATACGGATCAATATTGCTCCGGGAAATCATGACTCAGCACATTTCTAGCCATATCTGGCTTAGCGCGATAGCGTGGACCTCGGATGTTGGACTTCCTTCAGCCCCGGGCCCTCAAGAACGCGGAGACGGACAGGTTCAGAAGACGGTTTCCCGGTGTGCAACAGCCGAATGGCTACCTTAACCCGCGGCTCTGGACTGCTATACTATCTGCTACTGGTACACCTAGAAAGGCCTGGCTAGTTATACATCAATCACTTCTTTGGATCAACAAGTTTACAAATACCATAGCGGCACACACATCATGAGCTCAGCCACCAAAAGAAGACTCCAGGCACTCAGCAAGCAGCTTGTGGAAGGTATCCCAGACGCCGGGTCATTCGAGAGCATACCGCGAATCAGAGAAGTTGCTTCTGATTCTGTTGGCCCGTAGGTTCCGCCCCTTATAACCTATCAGCTACATCCGCTCACGATCTTCATAGGCGATGTAAAGACAAAGTCGTTATCATCACCGGTACCAATTCGCCTATTGGCATCGGTCGTGCCGCTGCTCACCAATTCGCTCGGAATGGAGCCAAGGCAGTTTATCTCTGCGATTTCCTCGCAACCTACCTCGATGTCCACAAGCGTGAGCTGGAATCTCTCTACCCTAACGTCGACATCCACATTCGACAGTTCGACGCTGGAGACGAAGAGAAAGTGAAAGCGGTGGTAGATGAGGCAGTGCAGAAATATGGCCGATTGGATGTTATGTTTGCCAACGCCGGAATTGTCGGGCAACCAAAAATATTCACCGAGATAACTGGAGATGAGTTTATGGAAACCATGGCCACAAATGCCAAAGGGTATGCACACAATCCTCAGGAAAGAGCCAAGTTTCTGGACTAATCATGTTTTATAGTCCATTTATCGCTACTAAATATGCTGCCCTTGCCATGCAAAGGACTTCTTCCTCCAAACCATACCCCTCCGGGAGTATCATTCTCACGGCATCCGTCGCCGGTCTCAGGTCCAACGCTGGTTCAACTGATTACTCCGCTTCCAAAGCCGCAGTAGTGTCCCTTGCTCAGACGTGTGCTTTTCAACTGGCCGGTACTGGTATTCGCGTGAATGCCCTGTGTCCCGGTGTTGTTGAAACGGGAATGACAAAAGTAATGTACGATGCGGCACGTTCGAGAGGCACAGAAAGGAAAATTGGCCAGCTGAATCCCTTGCAGAGAGGTGCTGTTGGGGATGAGGTTGCCCGAGTGGCGCTCTTTTTGGGCAGTGATGAGAGTAGCTATGTCAATGGACAAGCTTGGGCGGTTTGCGGTGGGTTGAGTGCTGGCCATCCATTTGTTCCAGGAAAACTGGCTTGACCAACCTCTTTGCTTGAACCCATTCTGGCGGTATGGAAGCTGTGTATCTCCGCCATTTTGGCCTTGGAAATATATGTATAGTCTCTGGGAGCGACACCGATAGGAAGGGCCGCAAAATAAGATGATTGCACCAAAAGCGATGCCCTTATCTTTGTACGGGGTAATGAGCGTAAAGCCAAGGCCTATTTTGGAGAGAAACACTGGGTTTCGGAAGAATTGGTTTGAAATCAGAAAATAACTCAACCAGAATGATGGTGAGGCTAAAAATAAATTAAGAACTTTCGATCCATTCAGTTAATACTAACGAGGTCTTTGTTCAAAACTTCAAGAAGCTTGGACTCGTCAACATTCTCGAGTTTTTCGGCAGTTTCGCGAATATTTTCATCTGCTTCGTCACCGGCTTCATTGGGCTGCGTTTCAGCCGCTCCTTCTTCGGCTCCATATCGTTTCAGATAGTCCTCCTCAAGCATATACTTGTCCTCCTCAGGCTTGTCTGTAGAGTGCGACAGGACATAGAAAGTTGGGAACTCGACGACTCTACGGCCTTGAAGAACTCCTGATATTGTCTCAGATGGAGACACGGGTATAAGTACGGGTACTGCAGCGCATGTCCGGGGACGATGTAGGTAGAAATGGATGTCAGAATCGAATTCCGGAGCATTAGGAATCCCATCGTTTTCATGATTGTTAGAGATCCTTTTGTCAGCTGAAGTCGCAGTGCACTTAGTAGTAGGGGTATGGGACGGTGCTCTCTGTTCCTGTGAGCTGACTTCTATTGCGTCGGTCCCAATATCAGTCAGATGATGCAGTTTAGATTTAACTGTCAACGCTTGGTCAAGCTTCAACTTTTTCGCCGGTCGCTTTACTGTCGCTTTGACTAAATCATGTTCCTTGCAAAAGGGCGTCGTAGCAAATGCGTCTCCGATCGTATGCTTTGCTAGATAGAGGGAAATTACTTTTTGCCCGTCTGGGAATATCCACTCCACCGACCAGTTGATACACTTATGACTAGCCATTGGTTAGCATCTTGCCAGAGCACTCGAATACAGCATACTGAAAAGCATACTTTTTCAGCCACCTTGACCTATTCTGGCGATGTCTTGTCATTCCCCTGGGCGCCCATATTATGTCCACTCCTTGCCGCTCAAGCGCCCCACGGGATGGGACTCCATCATGAACGCCGATGCTTTCTTTTTCCTCAGTAAGCTGATCTGCACGCTCTAGATAGCGTTCAATTCCCGTAATGAAATTGAAATCCTTGTCGAAAGCCGCGGGTGTATCAAGTTCTTTGCGTTTAAGGTATGCGGCCGGATCGCGAATTCCGGAGCACTGGGACCATAGCTTGTGGCGCTTGGTACACGGAAGAGAGCAAGTGCGTATCGAGCAGCGCGGACACGTGTATTTAGGGAGGTTGATGTGACTTGAGGACCATTTACTGTTAGACGGACATTTAGGCGAGATTGAAAAGGAAGCATACCAAATCGTACAGAGCTTCGCGAGAGAATCAGTCATGACGCTTCAGAGAACAGTATTGACGACCGTTCCTCAGGCAGCATCACCGTATTATTCTGGTACTAAATGCCAGAATACGACCAAAAACTATACAGATTAAGAATAAGAGCTTGTTCCATCGACAGTCTCGTCGATTTGACGAATTTCGTCTCGTGAATTAATTCGTCCGGCTTATCGATGAGGATGCTTATGTAATCTGCCTTCTGCCAGCCAGACCGCCTTCCTCTTGTATCCCAACAGCGACTCTCAGCAACAGCCATTTACCGATCAATTACTACGGAGTATTAATTCTTCGGCCAAATGGCCGTTGGAAATAATAAGTCTTTATGGAGTGGTAACATTGTTTTTTCCTGACGGGATCGCTAGTTCTAGCCCTGAACCTCTTGGTGGCCCACCGTTTAAAAGTGCTCAACTCCGTACGCAACGTCGAAGGAACGCTGCCATATGGACCCGGAAATCATTCGATTCATCTTCCTTCCAGCGGGGAGAGAATTCAGCTAATAATAATAATTTAGGATTTCAGTTTCAACCGTGAGCAAAATGATTTCTGATCTGTGAATTTCGATTTTTCTCTTGTCACAAAAGGCTTTAAGCTCCCCGATTCGGTGAAACCAGCGAAGCGGTGAATTCGGAAATCTCGAAACTTCCGGATCAGCAAACCGCAAAGAAAAGCCACTTTATTATATAATTTGTGTCAAGGATCATCAGCGACCAATGCCCCAAAAATGAAATCGAACCTGTCAGCTTTTATTTTGACGAAAATCGCGGCCATGTGAGAGTTTGATTAATGGGCATTCTCCGGCCGGAGAACGGAGTCCGGCAGCCCCTTCATCCATGTGTCGGGGGCTCCCGTGCCTCGATGGGGAATATAGGTAATAGCAGGAAGAATTCATAGAATAATTGGGCCGCAAGGATTGCTTCTACACGTGCGACTGCACGGCACAAGGATCCAAGGAACAACAAGCACGATTCCTACCGCAGGCAACAGGGAGCAAGGAGCACACAATCGCCCGAGAGACGAGAGCAAATAGTGTGTGTACGGAGTATCAGAAGTGATCCTCCAGATTGTGGAGTGCAGCCGGTGGGCGGAATCCTCCCCTTTCTGATCCGACCAACTAAGATAATACTCGGTTAAAGAACACAGTGGATCGGGGATTCGTGGTATTTTGACCGCTCAATATTCGCCTCGATTCATTAATGTTCCACTTCATTCGAAATACAGGTTTTCTGGAAGCTTTTTTATCCAACTTGCCCTTCACTACTACTCATGTGGAAAAGCAAAGCAACATAGATTGAGGTATTGACCAGAGCTCGAGCCACACCCCCAATTTACGCGAGGTACGGAGGAGTACGGAGTACTCTGTAGGCTTTGCTCCGTACTGACTAACAGTACCCATGCTGCTTGACGACTATTGCTTATTGCGCCCGCCGAATCCTGCTATCATCTCATGTATTTTGCTTTTGGAATGAATGTGGAGAGTGCTCAACTTCATGACAGAATACGGTCAGTGTGATTCGTTCCTTTGTGTGGCCTCCACAATCCCGACAAGGCGGGGAGGCGCATGGGAACAAAGGCATTCAGGTTTCGGGATGGCTGGAAGTCATTTCACGATGTCACTTTGTGATCCAAAGCAAAGAAAATTCTGTACAGACTTTTGGAGATGGTACGGGCCGTGCTAAGCAATCAATGGTAACCAACGGTTTTGTCTCTCTTTGCTTCTGGCTGTGAAGATCGACATTCTTTCATCTTGGCCAATGATGTTTTCAGAGTCATGTCTCAGCATTGGTGATGACTGGGTATTCTGTGGGAAGCCTTTTGTACGATCCACAAGCAGCTAGTTTTGAGAATGTTAGAGGACATGGTGCTGTCTGGTTTGAAATGTATCAGCCTGTGCGGCGACCTCGTCCTCCAAAAACTGCCTATATTTTCTACCGATTTTCGGAGTTCCAACTCGCGTGGTAATTATTATTTTCGAGTGGTATCAATATGAACGTATGTCCCTGTTGCGAAGTTGGACACAGGTTTCAGACAGCAAATGTCCCAGGAGCGCTTATCACTGGAGTCCAGAGACGGGAAAGCAGCAGCAAAATCGGCCGCTCGTAAGATTAGCACAAACCATGTCTGAAGCGCCAACTGGGGCCACTTTTGATGACAGTGGGACTTTTGGTATAATCTTCGGGAGCCGGGAGGAACTGCTCGAGCACTCTGGAATTTCCGGTCGCAGGCTCGCAGCAGACAAGCAAGGGGATTCAATATCATTGGCGGCGGTGGGCCCGAGGGTTGCGGCGGCGTTGCTGCCAGAGTGACTAGCTCGACGCTAGAAAGGAGGAGCAGAAGGTCAATTCGGCCGTTTTGTCCACTCGAGATCCTTGTCTCCTTGCCGGCTCGTGGGCGTTCTGCTGGGTTTCTGCAGTGCTTGGATTTCGTTTACCCCTGGGGACCTTGACCTGGATGCGCACTCACTAAACAGTCCAGCAGAAACTAACGCTCGACGGACTCTCTTTTCGGGTCCTAACCAAGCCCACATCTGTGCACTCTTGTCACCCTCTTTCAAGTTTCTTCTCTCAGCTTAACTTCCTCAGGCTACCAGGAAATCCAAGCCGGCAAGCCCGCCAAAAAACAAACCAAGCCTGTTCAAGGAATCCAGGGGAGCCTGGTCTCGGGCTAAATAGTCACAGACAGCTCCACCGGGCCACTGCTAATCCCAGAGAATAAAAAAGGAAGAGGCCTGGCTAAAATGTCCCCCCGCCCAAGGTTTGGTTCCTCATAATCCTATTGCCCCTGTCTCCTCTTCTCGTTTTCCCGTCCAAGACTCGGTGCGCTCCCCTTCTCCTCACTCGTTCTGGACCTATATCCTCTGTCATCCTCCTTCAATATTCTTTTCCTTTCGTAGTCTTGTTTCTCTGCTTATTCCGCTCATTGCTGTATCCGAAACGCAGCAGTGACGGATGCGGTCTTCCTTTGTTGATTCCTGAGCCGCAGCCTGGAGCGCGTTCGCCCCATACAAGAGGAGCTCGTCCATTGACCGGGCCTTCGAATTGTCGCCCGTTATTGTCAGGGACCTGAATAGATTGTCGTCGTTGGTGTAGGTCTGCTCCATCTACTATTTCCTTTTTATGAATGGCTAGGAAGCCTATCTGTGCGCTCGGCCGTCTATTCCCTGTTGTGTTTCTATAGAAATCCGTCGTGAAAAATTTCCGGCCACGCATTGTCAATATTGGCCCGCTATTCCCCATACCTCGCCCGCATCAAAATCACTGTCTAACTCAACTTTCACCTCCAGAGCGCCGAATTTGGACATTCAGCTTTTTTCGAGGGTTCAATAATCCAAATCCCGAGCCTTTGTCAACATGGCGCCATCGTTGAGAGATCACCCTTCTTTTGTTCGTCCGCCAACCCGTGATCGCCCAGTGACCCGAGGTGATCAGGGTGATAACTCGCTTGTCATCCCAAGCCGGACGTCTTCTCTTCACTCGCGCATCACACAGCCAATTCCTTCGACTCTGAACATGAAGCCAGTTCAAAAGACGCCGAAGACGCTCACCCACGCGTATATGGTGTGTGGTGTTGGCCGTGAGCCGTCGCAATGGGTCAAGGCTCCTCCACCGGCCCAGGGGAAGATCGGACATATGAAAGGAGCAGTGGGCCAGTTTTGGCTTCCAGAGATCTTGGGGAGTAGCCCGAGATTGGAACAGGATAATGAAATTGCACGGTCTCTACATGCTGCGATGAGAGTCAGTATGACCTAGAATTAAAGTATATGTGACCGGAAACTGATATATCTCGTATAGTCTTGTTTCCCTCACGATGTTGAAATCTGCACCGGCAAGAGCCAGCCTCACTGTGTGCATCACTCTTTTGTTCTTCAGCAAGACTCGACTCACACTCTTTATGGCATTGCTCTACGTGTTTGGTCTCGCGCAGACGAGAAGCGCGCGGAGACCATTCGAGAATTGCGAAAGAAGACAGAGCCGGAATTCTTTGACAGCACGGAAGAGACCTACTGGATTCCGTACTGCCTGAGTTTCTTGTCCCGATATCCACTGTACAATCTGCTAGGGGACTACCTCCGCGGCATGTGGATTCATTGGAACAAAGCTACCAATCTCTTCCACGCAGAAGAGGTTTCGCGCATTCTCAGCTTCCCAGCACCCCGTCTCAACGACTTGGTTCGGATCGATATGAAAGATTACGCCTTGTGTTATCAATTCCCATCTTCTCCCACTGGCTTCCAGAATTTCGCTATGTGGCCTCTCTTTAGCTGTTTGTCAATTCCTAACATCGTTGGCGTGGTTGAAGCAGCTGTTTCGCCAACCCGCCGAATCATTTTTGTCAGTCATTACCCATCTATTCTCACTGTCGCAGCCGAAACCATTCGGTACTGCGTCCGTATTTACGAATGGAGCGGCTTGTACGATCCAGTTGTGCACGCGCGCCACGTAAAGGAGCTTGTGCAGGAGCCCGGTCCTTACATTTTGGGTGTTACAGCCGAATGCCGTACACTCTTCACCGCTCCAAACGATGCTTTGGTCGTTGATCTCGATCGCAACTTTGTTCTGACCTCCAGCCCGCCAAGTGTTCTGACTCCCGGCCAGCGAACCAAGATGATCAACCGTTTGACGCAAGCCCTCAATGGCGATGTCACTCCCAGCGGTGTTCCTCAGCATCTTCGGTCTGCCTACGGCGGAGGAAAATTGATCCCTGCTGGTCAAATCATTGTCATGAGAGGAGAAGTAGAAAGCATTCAAGACCCCTCTTGGTGGAATCAGGATGCGGTCATGGGAGTAATGGATCATGTTTGTGAGAAATTGGTAAGTTTTCGATGATACTTGTCTAACCACATTGAATGCTAACTGTGAACAGGGCCGCAATACAGGTGTCAAAGCGATCTTTGGTGGATCGGTGAAGAAACCACTGATGACCAAGATCTCTATGCGGCATCTGAATGAAATTGTTCGAGAGCGCAACCAATACTCCAGAGATGCCCTTGAGGCTTGGCAAGATTTCATCAACCTCAAAGGAAGGATGGATACGGAACTTACCAAGGTCAACAAACGAAACAACTTTTTGGTCGAGGAACTTGAGACGTGGAAACAGCAGGTTTGTCACACATTCTCCAGAACTATTACTTTCACATATCTAACATGGTCCTAGTTCCTCAAATTCCAAGCATTTGCCGAACAACTCACCAAAGAAACCTCCGAGCTCAAGGTTAAGATTGAGAGCCATAAGCGTGAGAACCGTCGTCTTTCTGCCCTTATTGATCAGCAGAAGGATGATGCTGCACGCCTTACTATGCGGCTTTCAGGCACAGAGAAGCAACGCGATGATGCCTTGGAAGCCCTCGTTCTTCAGCAAGAGATTGCGGAAGAATTGGAACGTGAGAGGCAACGAAACCAGAAAGAAATTTCCGCTCTGGAACATACCAATGCCAGTCTCTCGCGTCAGCGCGACGAAGCACAGCGTGTTGTTGTACACCTTCGCAGTCTTATTAACGGCCAGAGTCATCACATGGAACATATTGTTCGCTCCATTAGCACTGCGCCAGAGCTTTCTGAATATATCGAAGAAGAAGAATTGGACGAACTTCCAGAAAGCGGAGAGCATCACAATATAGAGGCTGATGACGCGCGACCCATATCTCCTAGGTCTAGGCTTACTGCATCAAGCCGTGCCGGTGTTGAAGGCGAGGACGTGACGCCAGAAATGGAAAACCATCTCCTCAGCCTTGGAAGACACAAACGGTTTTCTCAAGTAAGCATCACTGATGTCGCGGACCGCCATCTACGAGCCAAAACCGATGCCATTGCCGACATAATTCGTAACATCAGCGAACAATGTGCAGCTGCAGTGGAAGGTCTTCATCTTGCCCAAGACGCCGAAGACGACCAACGGCACGATAGTGGGAAGCATAACGGTCTTGCTCCTGAGGATGGCAGCCCCGACATGTCTTCCCGCCCACAGAGCGAGATCATTGAAGGGTTACTCACACCTAACGGACGAAGCCCAAGTATCTCGAGCATTCCACCCACGCCTGATCTTGTCCACAATCGTTCCAGTACCGCCATGTCCATGGTTAGCAATTCCACATTTCCCGAACGAGGCAGTCAGCAGTATGGACCTGGCGATCTGCCCACCAGGATCGTGGAGGATGATGACGAAAGTGTTCTCGAGGCAGACGTCCAGCGGCAACAGGAAGAGAGTGTCAGCCGTGTGAAGAAAAGCGCAAGCCGGGACACGATGAAAGCTGGCACCGTCCATTATGTTGCCTAAAAGGCAAATGACCGTCCCATATTCAACACTCGATTCTGCCTGATTTGATATCTCCACCATACCACTATCTTTTACCTCCTCTTCTATGTTCCCCCATTTAAACTACAATTTTTCTATTCTTCTACTTTCTTTTCTCTCTTGTATCATTTTATTGTCTCCTTTTCTTTATTTTCATTTGGTGTGGGCTTCTTTTCTGCGTATGTATTCCGGGGTGTATCTGTATTTCATTACCCTGAACCCCATATTCTTTTACCTCTTCAGGCCTCCCTTCAGCGGGCCATCACTGTACAGCAGCATTTCTCTATCTCCGACATGATCAGAGTGCGATTTCATATATCCTATATGCATGTATGTACTTTACTACCTTCATCTGAGACCCGTTCGGACAGTATACGTACCTACTGGTCAGTGACTATGTAGGGTGTATATATAGACACCGGCCAAAATGCCAGTGGACAATTTTAAAATTTCTTATGGATTTTATTTCTATACTCCGTACGCTCTCTTTATTAATCCATTCTCCCTTTGCAACACTTTAAGATCTCCCGCTGGCCTCTACGTGGTCTGCTGGGGTTGGAGGTTTCGCATGTGTTGGCAAGGCTGGAATGAAGGCTGATTGAGCAGGCTGCATCTTCACCGGTCACACAAAAAGTGATCTTGTACGGAGTAGTCATTTTGAGAACCCCTTCGCCTCCACCTGACTTGCTGGCGGATCCAGCTTTCTTTTCCTTGATTTAGATGGCAATGTTGTTACCAATCACATTGTTGGGTTGGTACAAACAACTCTTTGTCATGAAGTTGGAGTTTGTCAAACCACCTTTTACAAATCACTCGCGTTTGTTTACTACATTTTCCAGCCTCAAGTTTTGCGGTTGGTGAATATAGTCAGGGGCACGTACTCCGTATGTACTATCTATACCATTTTTACAGTCCGAAGGCGAGCTAGGACGGTACACGGGCGCAAACTAAAGTGCAGGCAAGGCGCTTTACCCCCGAGCTTTATCTTTATAAACCTACGTCATGCACACCGAGCAGCAGTACCTTAGGTTCCATTAGTAGTTATGGCTAAGTCGATACGTATATGTACGAGTAGAATGGAGTCTCCGACAGGAGACATAAGGTGGCGCCGAGCAAGAATGTTTGGGGAGATTGCAACAGAAGTATTCACAAAATAAAAGAAAAGATCAACCAAAAACGCCTATAAATGCTACTCACTAGGCTAGTAAGCTCGCTATGCGCAAGACATACCAAGAGTCTGCCTAAATGGCTGGAATGGAAGTTCGCCGTCCATGCTGTCGTAATAATCGTAAATAGTCTCCGTCATGAAGTGCTGTGAGGGGTATCATGCATGCTGTATCAATCCGATGCCTGCCGGACGCCTGTAATGCGAGAAGATGTCGAAGGGAAAGGGATTAGCATACGATGCTAAGTGCACGTAACTCCCAAACCATGCCAGGGTTGAAAGTAAATATGTACGAGGGAAGTTGAACAGGCATGCATGATAAACGCCACTAACACCAAAAACCATGCGGTAAGTATCAACAATCGACAGCCAGTAAGAATAAGCCTACCCCTACAGACTGCGTTTGTTTGGAGGCTGCTGGTCACTTGACCAGGAGTCAACTTCTCTTGAAGCTGTAGGGGACATGACCTCAGTAGAAACCGTGTGCATATCTTCATCGATATCGAGGTGAGAGGTCGTTGAGCGTTCGCTCCGCTTTGCTGAGCCAGTAGGTGAGACAACACTATGATCCTGATGGCTAGAGGAAGGCTTGAGCCGACCTTCGAAGGCCTTGAGAATCTGGTCAGTTACCATGTCTTTCAAGATGTTCAATTTCTCATCAGACATTTGCGACCCATTGATGTTCCAGCCTAACTGATCCAAGCCTTCAGTAACAATAGACCTGGCGTCAAAGGCAGAACTGTCGGTGACAAGCTTGTGCAAAGCGGTTGGAGAAACCTCCGTCCGGCGATGTGGCTTTTGTTGTTTCTTCGCAGAGGTTGTTGTCGAAACATCGTCATGGGCACGTTTTCGAGACGGTCGCATGTATTGTTGATTTGGACCTTCACCTGCCTCGTTACGTATCTTGTAGTACACTAGTCCCAGTGTCGCAGCGAGGGCTTGGTGGCAGGCTTCAGGGAAAAGTCGAGTCGCTTCAGCACGAGTGATATCTGGAGGGGTGTCACTTGAGTCGCTGGAGTCACTGAGGTAACCGCCCTCCTGCATCAGAAGTGATTCATGAGAATAGGGTATGCGGCCCCATGTTTGATAATCCTCGAGTTGGTAAAACTCTGCAAGTTCAATTAAACGGTTGACTAGGGAGGTGGATGTTAACCTTTGCATGCCTGTGCTAGGACACCAATGCCATGCACTTACTGTTCTTCTTTCTTTTTAAGCACCAGAACTTCCAAACGTTTCCAGGAAAGTATTTTGGTGTTCGAAGTGTCCCATCATCATCAAGAACGGGGACAGCACGTAGAGGAGCTGACAAAGTATTTGCTACAGCGTTGTAGCGAACTTGTTCCGTGATGACCATCTTCTTGCGGATGATTTCCAAGTCGGTCTTGGTTGCAGAGACATTAGAGTGTAGCTGTCGTATATCGAGCTGCAGCTGATTGACATCGCACTGCAGTTGATTGACGTTGGCGTTGGTATGGCCGACAACTGTCTCTATTTTCCCCTGAACAGCTCTGTAGGCGTCGAATTCTCGACGTATAAACTCGTCTTGTTGATTGCGTCTGTCGACATAGGCATCTTTGGTGAGTACGCAAGATCTTAGTTCGAACACGCGCGAATCGAGCTGGTTCAACTGGTCGGAGATATGTAGGAGCGCTGGATCGGATGTTGATGATTGAGGAGTGAGTTCGCGTGGGAGTGAGAGAGGGCTTGCAACGCTCTGAGCCCGGGAAAGAAGATTCCCTCGTTCCAGGGTAGCCATCATATTTGAATGATGGGTCTTCTACCGGACTCAGATATCTAGATCTTTATGATGTCCATTTCGTGTAAGGAATTTCGGTCAAGGTGGTTTGTCACGCAGGGCGAGCCGTGAGGTTTAGATCATTGAGAGTGTGAATGAAGAATGCTGGTGAAGCAATGCCAGTGAAGGAAGTGAGGGATCTCGGGGCTCAAAGCAGCATCTCTGTCTCTGGCGAAATGATGGGAACAAAGCGAAACCGGCGGGAAAGTGGCCAGGAGGAGTCTTAAAGTCAAAACTGGGGGCGAGAAGCCCTGTGTGATGCAAACATGGCAATCGATGCCCGATTGGGCAAATGGCGGTGGGACGACAAATTCTGTCTCGTGTTCCTTCTCGTATTAAAGGGCGCTAAGCCCAACTCGGCGCCCCACTCAGCCCCAAGTGCGAAATCGTGCGACCGGCAGACAGGAGGAGTCACAGACGAAGAGAAGATGAGGAATATCATCATCATCAATAATAATGATAATAATAGAAACAGCTCCAGACACAGGCACCGGAGATGTCCAGCAATTATGACTGGAGATGACTGTGAGATGACTCCCTCGAGAGAAAAGACAGCACAAAGGAAACCAACAAAACGCAATGAATGCTCTTTGAAGCATCCCTGAGGGCTGACGCTCGAGCATGTGCGAGTAATCACCGCAATTGCGAAACGATCTGTGATACGAACACGGTAAGAAAAAGCTGGAAGGTGGGCGATGTCGAGAGACTGAAGACGGAAGCCCTCGCCGCTCGTACTCCCAGCACAGAGCCTGCACTGGTGATTGGACTGGAACCAAGCCCCAAGCTTCGATGGGGACCATACTCGGAGTATGATTGGCTGCTAGCGAAACATCCGATGTTCCGAGATGCCTGTTAAGGATCCTTGCAAGATGCAAGTGTGCCGCTTATTTATGCCACTCACACGTCGCTCTGCATTAGCGCCAAAAGGACTGTAATATTTGTAACCCTAACGTACCGCCCAGCAGATTAGTGGCTGTTTGTCTGTAATTAATTTCTCGAAAATGCGATCTGAAGGAGGGTCGCATGCCTAATAAGCAGACGATGGTCTGCAAAAGACCAGATCAGAATACGGATCCCGTGACAGAACGGGTAGGAAGTCGGCGACTAGGCGAAGACCGGGAGACCTCAGTGCCTCAGGGCAGCCAACAACTATGTTGGGCATGACATGGACGCCATTTTTCAGCCGAGCCTTTTCGGCCTCGCGATCTCGATTTGCTCGAGCATTGCCACGATGATGTTCGAGGTGAGGAAATACGTATAATCATCTCGACTCAACTTGCTGCTCGGGTATTTTTGACTCAAAGCAGCATATCTTGGGCGCAATAGCCAGGATAGTGACGCTTTGGAACTCCGTGACTCAAAGGAGAGATCTCGTGGCTGCCTAGCCCGTGTGCATCAGAAAGCAGTGGCTTGATTGGACATGATCCATTCCTCTGGCCCTCAAGATATCGAGAATGGTATGTAGTGGTTGCCACAACCACTTCTGAGCCCAATCCTGCGAGGTTCTTCATCCACTTGATGGCCAAGAAAGTGAAGCATACGACCACATTGACGTGGAAATGCGAAATAGAGGTTTTCACCAGCAATAGCCCTAGAAGTGTGACAATGATTTGCCTCTCAGACCGTTAGCGTCATTCGTTGACTGAGTTCTGATGGAAGCGCTCCAGCTTTTACTCAATACTGGCCCGCAAGGATTCACCTGTTCCTGTTTGATAATGCAAACAAAATGACCATTCAAAGCACGGAGGTATTCGGTACGAGCGTTGCATCGTGTGGGTATCAGCAGGTCTCGTTTGCGCAGACAAAGATGACAATAGCGGACTTAGTGAGGATTTTGATAGGCTAAATAGACTGATCCTAACAATGGTCGGCATAAGATCCCAAGATACTGAAGCCCAGTGGGCGGTGGCGACGTATTCTTCACAGGTTCTATCGAAGCGGGAATGGCATTTCATTCGGTGAGTTTTTAGTCCTTCATATGAGCCAAGTAAAGATCCTATGCAGGGCTGCCATAAATGGAAACATAATAACGGGTATCGATATAGGAGCGGTACTCCGTAAAGCATTGATAGATCAGTATGCATTTACCAGGTCTATCAACAGGCAGAACTGTGAGACTATGAACGATACACATCAGGCTAGCTGGCAGGACTGACTTTCAACCACATGTGTAAGAGAACATGGAAGAAAGTCATGGATGCTTCTCGTTGGTTCTGAACGCGAGCTGGAGTATGTAGAGAGCGTCGAGCCTTGCGTGAGTCACTGAAGTGCGAGTTGCCCGTTAGAGACTTGGCGGGCGGACTGCCGTGTCTTGGCATCAGTTGTAAAAGGGGAACCACACGTGACATCAGAACATTGGGACTTCAATCGTTCAGCTCGAAGGCATGAAACGAAGTCGATACCCGCTCACAGCCCATATACCCTCATAAACTGCCAAAATAATACACAAATAAGCAGCGTGACTGCACAGTCGACTCTTGCGGTCGCTCCCTCTTTTCTTGCCATAGATATGACCATGTATGCAATATGGAAGGCACTGCCGCTGTCCTGCAGGCTGTTGATGTTGTCTCGACAACCAACAAACGTTCATTCTTGCCTCTGATATGATTAGAGTATTGACTCTGCTCTTTGAAAGGATGCCTGTCATCCTGCCCTTGTTTACAGGTCAACATACTCCAACTAGATTAGCCAAGAGAAACTCCTCCTATACGCTTGTCTGGTTGTTAGCTGGCCCTGAAAGTGTGCTCATCTCTTTTATTAAGGCATTGAGTTTCTGGACCCAGAATGGCTATTCTG
This sequence comes from Nannizziopsis arthrosporioides, assembly GCA_029635245.1. Classification (NCBI taxonomy): domain Eukaryota; kingdom Fungi; phylum Ascomycota; class Eurotiomycetes; order Onygenales; family Nannizziopsiaceae; genus Nannizziopsis; species Nannizziopsis arthrosporioides. The sequence continues at coordinate 6,810,706 of CP098260.1, read as the reverse complement.
CTTGCCCTTCTCCTCGGGGTAATCCTCCTCTCGTCGGTTCCGGCATGCGAGTCTCTTATCATTCCTCATCAGGAACACGAGTCTCTCGCTCCAGAGTCTCCCGATCCAGATGTAGGCTCGCTTCCGCCTAAATGCGATTGCTACATCGTCTCCGGGCCAGAACCAGGCTATTTCACCAATTACAAGTTCTATGATTTCCGCTCCGTACCTTTGCAAGCACCTCAGGACGACGAGCAAAGCCACGAGAAACGGAGTAGTGGGGTAAGAGAGGATGGTAGAAGGAAACTAAGAACTACTACTAACGGCGGTAACCACCCTTCTCTAAATGGCCATCTTTTCCCAGCGGAGTGGAACATTCAGCGCTGGGGTCGCCCTGGCAATTCGCTTTTCCCTATCGCCATAAACCACTCCATCGACAACATCTTTGTTACTCAGAATCAAGCAAGCAATGGTCAATCGAGCCACTTAGTACTACGCTCAACAAGATTCGAGAACTATACCTCCACCGCTGAAGTGCAGACTAAATCTTGGGATTTTTTCCACTGTTCGCTTCGCATGCGATTACGGCTCTACGCGTTAGCGGGAGACGGGTCAGAAGCGATTGTTGCTCCTCCAGGTGGAGCGGTGATGGGAATATTCATATATAGCTCCGATATCAGCGAATCTGACATCGAGATACTTACCATAGATCCACCGAACGTGATACACTATGCGAACCAGCCGGATTGGGATCCCGCAACTGGTGAAATGATTCCAGGCGCTAGCAGTGAGGCCGAAATTCCCGTTCCTTGGACGGAATGGGCGACCCACCGTCTCGATTGGCTTCCTTCGCAAAGTCGTTGGTTTTTGAATGACCATATCATTGATGAGAAACGCCAAAGCGTCCCCGTCTCACCGAGTGTGCTAGTTCTGAATCTCTGGAGCGGAGGAGGAAGCTGGTCGGGCGCCATACCAGTTGGCCAATCAGTCTATCTAGGAATCGAGTGGATACAAATTGCTTATAATATATCGAAGCACACTCTGGAAGAGGCTGATGATACTCCCATTCTGCCGTTAGGCCATGGTAGTCGTTGGGGGGATAAGTTTGAGCCCCATGGACCTGAGGACTTTTGGGATCCAGATGGCTTCGACAAACGACATGAGGATCCGGGAGAAGAGCCTGTTTTTGAACAGAAAGACTGTACCATTGTATGCCGGGTTGATAATGTGGAAACATTTGGCATGCCTGAAGTTGTCAGTGAAGAGACTTGGGTTCCGGAGTGACTGTTTTGAGAGCATATGGAGACATGGGAGCGTTTCACGTACCTTACTGTTGCGAAGGAAAAAATAACATAATTGTACTATAGGTTTTAGCGAAGGGCAGTATGAAGAACTTGATTTGCGGATATGGCTTTTTCTACTATATCGATAGCATACCCCGACAAGCCTCTGCAGCGAATACAAGGGCTTCTCTCAGTGCTCCGAACGGAAAGGCACACTTTACATCATACTCGGCTCTTAATTCCAAATTCATAAGGAACATTCAGCACAAGCCGAGAACCTCCATCCAAAGCGTCGTCTTGGGAAAATTTTTAACAAATGGGGGAATTAGTCCCGGAAGCCATCCCCGTACTATGGGGACCAGACTTCATTATGTTGTATGCAAACATAGCCGTACAAATCGTACATAGCGGAAGACAAGTGGAGGAAGAATGATCGTATTGTTTTCATTCAGAGGCAATTCGGCCGTCCCTTAGCAAAGAGCATAAACGAGCAAAGGGGGTATCCGTTCGTAGAAATCAAAGTGGACTTTTCAAACACCAAGACACCAAGTCATGCAGATAAAAAAGCAAAAAGAACATGCATCAAACATTTTCAGCCCAGTAACTCCATCCAAATACTCCGTAGCTTGTATCCGACTCCATTTTGTTAAAGTCCATCGTAAAATTCCCAAAACGCCTTTATTCATGATCCAAACAGGAGGCATACCCCGAAGCCCAACGCCTGTTCGAAAAGATATTTAAGCGACTTCCAAGATCCTCGGTGTCGAAAAAAAGATGATTTTCATGAAAAATCGTCATCAATATCTCGGATTTCGCTGTTAATTTGATCGATCGATCGGAGAGGTGCCGTAACTCTGAGAACCCGTGCCCTATCGTGGTAAAGTGAAGTAAGTGCAATCCCTGAACGAGAGAACGAGGAACTACAAAAAAGCCGCCAAACTTGACAAAGGAAACCTATTCTAACATCGCAAGCTGCCACTGAAGGTGCTATTGATGGGTAAAACGCTTCTCAACCGTCAAACCGAACCAGGTTTCCGTGGAACGATGAGGTCAAGATTAGCGAATTACTGAACGAGTACAAAACCAAAACACCCTCGGCCCAACACTGCAACAGGAGAACCTATTGAGCATGGTCCAATGGGCGTGTTACAGGGGACAGAAAAATCCAAAAAAATATCAAACAAACACAACATGGTATACAACACTGTTCCTCGTTCTCTCGTTAAAAAAATGGCCAAATTGCACGTACCTCACTTTTGGTTCACCCAATCTTTTCCGTCCCGAAAGGAACTTGTCAGGAGAGTACAGTTCGAAGCCACTACAGCAGCGATTTGATAGCATACTCTGCTTTCGGGTCGAAATCTCCTTCCAAACCCCCGTTCATCAATTCGGCTACGATCCTTCGACGGATAGCCGGAATGTCCCTTGGCCCATATAATAAGGGCAGTTGTAACGCCACCAATTTGGCGGTCGTTAGAAGGAACACTCCGCAGTCGGAGCCGTTATCTTGACATGGGGATTTGGAAGGGAGAACCCGCCACTCCTGGCTTATGAACAATTCTTTCAACTCCCCCTGGAGCCACTCCTTGATCTTGGCAACATGGAAGGAAGCGCTCCCGGAAAGAGAGTCGAAATGCTGAATTGTTCGGTCAGCCGGCTTGACAACCATGAGGGTCCAATGGGCATGATGATGAATGGGCACGAAAACAGACTCCACTCTCAACAATCCAGGACCCCCAATTTTGGCACGCATGGCCCAACGCCGCACGGACTCGTAACCTTTGTCCCGAAGGCTAGAGTAGAAAAACGTGTTGAAGGCGTGGTACATTGGCTGCTGGTGCCCTCCCGAATTGCCCGACGACCGACGAGCGTAGTCGACGATTATTGCAAGGTATGCGTTGATGATTTCGTCGTTGAGCCAAGCCAACGGCGTCGCACACGTTACAAAATCTCGGCGAGTCAGGGCATCTCCACCAATGGTGGTGCCGAGCTGACAACTGTCTGGGTTCGACAGTGCCGATTCGACTTTCGACTCCCACTTGGCTGAGAGTGGTCGGATGATCGGGCCTTGCGAAATTCGGGTTGGTTTCATGGAGGAGCTTTTCTGATTCCCCTCCTCGGCCGGAACCGTTGCGACAACTGGGTCGTTCGGGTTAAACAACTTGACGGATGAAATCGGACGCTTCTGAGGCGTCGACGATTCCAGCCAGCGAACGACCCGAGGTTGGATCCGAGATGGTTGAACATCAGGGACTGGTTCGGCAGGGGCGGACTCAGAGGCCTCTCCCACAGAAGTTGATTCGTGGGATTCCTCGTGAGCCTTCGGGGGGAGGGTGGTCAGGGCGGGAAGATTGGGTGATCCAAGCCACCGCACCTATCTCGAAGTCTTGCAACTGTGATTCCTCGATCCTAGGGAGGCCAGTGCTCTTTCGAGACTGGTTGCTTGGCAAGCCCCTAGGATCGAAGCCAGTGCACTTGACTGGTCTATCAGTCCAAATTGCATCGCCTTTGGTGATACGTCCACGAAGAATCCCACGAAGGGGATCCTTGGCCTTGGCAGTGATGGACGTCTCCTCGCGAAAGGGTCTGCGCATTGGAGGTGAAAGTCTAGACCGACGGGGACTCGAGACGGGAGTAGGTGGCTTGATAGGGCTTGGAACTGTGGGGGGCGAAACAGGTTGGACGCTCACAGCGGGGATCCGGCTTTGACGCTTTTTCCGACGCTGCTCGCGCTGTTCTTGTCGCTGTTTCGCCCGGTAGTCACACCAGGTCATGAACTTGCGAGCAGGTGCCTTGCAAAGTCCAACGACCCGGCGCTTGACAGTTCCGAGGATTCTCATCGTGTCGAAAATCCAGTTTCGTTGGCTTCGTGTGCGGATTGGAGATGACGCGAAGGACGAACTCGATTGGGCATTGACTATAGTTCTTGAGGTCAGAACTGGATCTGATAGGCACAGCTTTGAGAATATCTTCTCTAAAGAGAAGCAAGGAAATCCAAGCGGAATTGATCCGTATGATGATGGGTTCAGGGGAGTAATACCAGGTCGGCACCTGGGGCACATCTCTTCGATGGCTCCTTGGGAGATTTCGCGATTTGTTTGCGGACTTGGCCAACTGCCAGGCATTTTTGGGATCGCGAACTAAGGAGAAAGTTAGTAGGGGAGATTAATTTCTTCATTTGAAGGGCAATTACATCGTCGCCGTTGTCTTGCGCTTCGGATCTCTCAGACCGGCGTAGTTCACACACGCACTCTTTAAGAGCCTCGGGTGAATCTGCGTCGTACATTTCGAGATCGACCTATATCGAAGTTGTCAGCAGGAATGAAACAATGGTGTAGACACAAGACAACTTACAATTGGAGCAGCGATTGATCGACCAGCCTCGACTTCATTTTGCATTGGATCCGCGACCTCGTCAATCCCCCGTTTGAGACAAGGGGTCGCTCGATCATCTTGCATAATGATATCTCCATCACTCTCCCTACGGCTCAACCCTAAAGATACAAAGGGTTTAGCATTCGCCCGGGGGAATTGTTATTCCATCGCAGCCGGGGGGCATGCTTTTGCTTCGGCAGAGCTGGAGGTGTTATTGGAATGAAGAATGTAGGCCTTTGTCGAACAGCGCTTCTGCGTGGCCCAGCAGCAGTGAAATGTTGTCTCCAGCCTGAATTGTTAGCCTCAGGGCTAACGTCAGTCATTTCAACATCCTCGCATTCTTGATAGGGTGTTGCGTTTATAGTGGGTGCTGGCGTTGCCGAGAAACCGTTGTGCTGTGGTTCTGTGGTTGGCTTGGACTCCTTTAGAGACTGTCCGAAATGTGATGGCTGCAGATTGGTCACCGCCGCAATGGTAGTCTTTTGTAGTTCCTGTGGGGTATGTCCGCTTTCCACAGATGGCGGGGCATTTTGCCTGCCAATCGAGATTTCTGAGCTGAGAGTCATTGGTTTGGCGACCTGCTCTGGCGACGGGATACGCTGCGATGCGGGACGTGCTGGCTCGAATCGAGGAGCAATAGGATTTGGTCCGGGGAGGCAATTGACCGGGTTTTGTCCATGACGCGTTGGACCGGTTCTCAAAGACGCTTGAGGTCCCGCCGAAGAGGGATTGCTCATGACGTTCAATGCCAAAGGGCTAGTAGGCTTGCTACTAGCAACTGGAGTCGGACGGTAAATTGGGGCGGTATTGAAGGCAGCTGGCTTGCAACCCGCGACTGGTTGGCCGAGGGGCAGTCGACCTAATGCAACAGGGTCGGTTGGAGACACCAATTTCGGTTCAGGCTTGGGTACCGGCAAGGCGGTAAATGGAGAGTATTTGGGGGAAACAAAAGTGGGCGAGATCTTGGTGTAGCCCGGGATGGCGTCAGCCTTAACCGCTTGAGCAGAGGCTTCTGGATAAAGATTTCGTGGATATTGAACATATCCGTTCGAGAAAGGCGAGACTTGCGGTGAAGTTTCTTTGGGGTGAGAGAATGAGCCGCGTAAAAGCCTGCGCAGGATTTCTCGGTCCTTCTTTTCTTCTGAGAGCTGTTTGTTGCGCAGTGAAGTTGCGTCAGAGTCAGCCTTAGAGGGAGTCTCGGGAGAATCAATATAGGACCCTGGGATGTGATAAGTTGGCGATTGGGTCTTCGAGTTGTTTTCGTTCTGCAAGGAGGCAAGGCCATGACCATGGTTTGTAGCAGGGGTTGCTGGCATGGGTGGGAACGCGACGCTGATGTTCTGTGGAGCTGTGACGCGACGGCGGATTGGGCTATGAGGAGCACCAGAGGCGTTGCCTTGAGTGTTTTCGTTTCTTGGATCCATTGTGTCAAATGTTGCCACTTTGACTGGAAAAGATAGAATGGATATTGAAGAGAGCAGGAGAAAGGATGACCGAAACGGGACAGGCAGACACGAGAGGGTACAAAGTGTCGCGTCAAGAAGGAGAAAGTAAAAGAATTGGGACAGAGCTGCTTTTCTGGTATCGAGTCTCTTGTTGCGGTACAGCGTGTCGATCGCTATCAAGACGGGATAGGAGACAATCGAGTGGTGGAGAGATAGATAGCTGTGTGCAGGTCAAGGGACGATGAAAAGAGAATAAGCAGTTTGTCAAGAGAGAGATAAAGAGATTATGTGTTGGGACAGGAGAGAACTGTGTGCGAGGAAAAAGGAAACTTCCGGCAGGTTCGTCGCCCAAGTGAGGTTAGTTGCCTATTTGGGCTGTTGTGTTCCTTGGTGGGGAAAAACCTTGTTTTCGCGTTGTCAACGTGACTTGAAGGCGGGGAAGCACAACCTGTGAGAGAATGTCCTCACGGGGTGTCGATTCGAGCAGCGGAAGGATGAAGCGTGGCTTTGAGAACAGTTTCGCGGTGCGTAGAACTGAGCTGCCAGGGAGGTGAATCAAGATGTAAAGAGTTCGCCAGACGCCGTTGGATGTTGAATATGATGGTAGAAATGAAGATATGTGTATGGCGAGAATGTTCGTCCGGATTTGCAATGTGCGATGTTGCCAAAGTAGTTGAAGAGTGCAATTGCTCTCGCGAGACGAGGTGAACCTCGAGAAGAGGGTAAGGGTAAGATGATAGAAGCGTAGAATGACTTGAAAGCAGTCTCTCGGTCAAACGAAAAGAGTCAAGACACGAGTGAAAGGACTCGATCTCGAAGAGAAGATGTGTTCGTGAGAGTCAAAGAAGCAAGTTTGCTAGAGTTCCAAGGGTATCAAATGGTGGCAGTTGAGCCAAATGACAGTTGAAGAGAAGAAAGTGTCTCTGTAGCGAGAAGAGTGATAGTCAGAAACAGAGAGCCGAAGCGATTGAGAGAGTTGAAGCGAGGAGAGGATGAAAATCGCGGTTGTGGTGAAGATGGAGGATGGGAGATGGAGAGGAGAAGAAGAGCAGGAAAGAAGAATGAGGAAGAGGAAGAAGAAGAAGAAGAAGAAGAAAAGGCGGGGTGACAAAAGGGAATCCATTAGAGAAAACACTCGAGTCACCGCGACAACGGCAACATCAAGACGGCAGGAGCGCAGAAACAGGCAGGAGGTGAGGTCGAGGTTACTTTATATGGCAATACCACACACTCAACCCTCGCGCCTGCCTTGACGGAGTTTCGGTCCTTAGCGCCTTCTGTTTTGGCGCGCGGTCACGTGGAAACCAGCAGGGGAGACATACTATCCCCATTCGGGACTAGGCCCGCTGCTCGGAACACGTGCCCCAGCAACTTCAGCGAACCTTCGCTCGAGCTGCCTGTTGACGAACGCTCTTGACGCACCGACAGAAAGAATGGTTGTGCGGATATCATAAAGAAGTCAGGGTAATTGAGTCGCTTGATAGTGGACATCATTATTGCATTCTTTGTCTGGCTGTTTATTTGAAGAAACTATTTAGGAAAATCACTGGCATACAAAAACCATTTTTAGAAACATTGAGCCTCCTTGTTTCGTCGACCGCCGGAGGGCCTCTACCGCCTGCTTCACAATGTTTCCGGCCAAAAGGACATTTTTATATCCATGTCTAAAACCGCTCTTGTTCAATTAAAGGTAATATGTGCTTTCAATGGGAACTGTCTTTTCGCTGTTACCCATATTCGAAAAAAACCGCGCATGTGCAATTTGGACAACATCATCATCGGCCATCGAGACCGAGGTAGTAGAATATCAACGGATTGATCTCCACCGCCAGCCACGCAATTCCTGAGAAGACAGAATATTAGTGGAGTGCTTTCTAGCAAAACCCCCTAGAAAAGAGACTCACCCGAATAAACAATCAATTTCGTAATCACCTCAACATCATACCGGACTCGTGGCTTCGTAATCATCAAGAACATCTCCTTCTCACCCTGCGGCTGAAACGTGGACTCTGGCGATCCAGCCTCAATTCCATTCACCTCGCTGCTGTCATTCTGCTCCCAGCCCGTGCCGGTACCCATCATATGCTCATACTCCTGAATCCGCAATGGACTGCGGTTAGATGATCTAGGGGGCCGCTTATCTTTCATCCCTGGCGCAGCCTGTGCAGAATCACTGAGATCTTTGTCAGGTTGTCCTGACCCCTTTTTCGCATTGGGAGAGGAGTTGCTAAGGCGTCGGCGCTGTTCACGATAAGCAAGGGCTTCATAGGCGTCAGCTTCGGACTGCGGTCCAATAGAAACCGCGCGTCGTCTGGGATGGCGTATGGATGTGATAATAGAGGGAATTTCGGAGGCGTTGGGGAGAACATCGTCGTCTTTAAGCTGATTGGGGACTCGCTTATATTCTCTGCATCAAGCATGGTTAGTGGTCGGTGATTCAATCCAGTAAGACAATTGATAGACATACGAAGCTTGGGTGAAGAACCGCCGAGGCAGACTTAATCCTAATTTCTCGATGATGCGGAACAGTGGTGGCAGCAGTCGGAGAAGAGAGGGTTTCATGGTTTCTCTCCATATAAAGATCGTCAAGACACCCAAAATTATGCGGAGCACTGCTTTAGGCCAGCCGATTTGCTGAAGGTCAAAGTTGATGCTTCCCGGGATGGGATTTGGAGACCCATATTTCGTCGTTCCAAAATGCCAGCCTCCGAGCTCCACTCCAATCATGACTCCGGCAAAAGCAACACTATCATCGAAACACGGACAGGAGTCTGCCGGCTCCGGATGGGTGCGTACGAGCACTAGGATCACCAGTACGACAATCAGCGGCCCTTGGATGGTACCACGAAGCACAAAATTGTCGATAATGGTGCCATATTCAGATTGAATAAATCCGAGAACAGCTCCGAGAACACAGCCAGCGATCACATCCAGAAACCCGTGCATTCCACAATACAGCCGACCCAAAACGATTGATGTCCCGTATATAAATAACAGAAGCTGGAAACATCCTTTTGTAAATGGCGAAAGTGTAGATTCGGAAGAGCTAAGTTGGTGAATCGCATATACAACGACCGAAACGGCATTGGTGGAGTGGGTCGAGGGAAAGCCGTATTCCAATGCCGCAGAACCCGACATTGTTATTCGTTGGAGAGGAGGGGAGAGGGGGCGAGGAAGGCATAATAGATCTTTAAAGTATCCGCTGAGGAAAACGCCGGAAGCAAGAAGGTGGACAGCACTATAGTCATTCTGTCAGCCAACGCGCATTTCTCTAGGAGCATCTCGGAAGTGGGATATACTGACGCGCGACCGAATTGAGTATACCCGCACCAGAACAGAATAGGCAGCATAACCATATAGAAGGTATGGGTTCCCAAGTTGGCGGTGATCGCAAACCAATTGTCAAGGGATGGGGAGCGCATCCGTTCCTGGAACCAAGCAAGGTACGGCGTCTCCCATCGCACCAAGGGAAGGATGGCTTGCCGCACGGAGTACCGCCATGTTGGGAGTTTTCTCTGGTCTGAAGACAAATGGCATCGAGGTCAGCAGTGTTCTTTAGGTTGTTCCGGAACGCTTGCTTGCTTCCAAAAGGATGCGCACGGACGACATCATGACATACAATGGTTCAAGCTCTGCAGACCGGCATCCGGCTGTGCTTTGTCTTTGGTCATGATTTGAGAGAGAGGGTGCGCAAGAGTAGATGGCTTTTATGATGGCTACTCTGCTGGTGGTTTAGCAATGAACCCAGCCATAGAGTTCACACATCCAGCGTCTGCAGTGGACTTGATTATTGCTTCATTGTCAACGAATTCTGCAGAAAAGGTCTGAGTGGAGAGGAGATGTGCGGAGTGTGACGATGGTTGCTTAAGCTTATGGAGTAGTAGAACCTAGGGACAATCTTTTCTGTTTCTGCAAAATGTGAAAACACGTGAAACGCCCAGCTGGTCCACTGTTGATCTCTCGCTCACTGTTCAGTAGTGGTGAGGTCAGAACACACTAGCTAGTGAGTAGGATCAATGATCTGCCAGCAGTGGATGAGGTTGTGTGATGGCACTGATGGGAAATGTCCTGCTTGCCAATGCCCTGCCAAGCATCCTGATCCAGGGCCTGGGTAACTATCGGTTAACTATGAATCCATAGGACCATAGGCATCTTGATAGTCGGGAGACTCGGAATGCTGAACCGAACAGCCCGATTCTCAGAGCCGGGTTTGAGTGATCGGGCCATTAGAGCCAGTTCCACGAAAAGCACAGGCGGACAATCACTACATTTGCAAAACATTAGGTATGCCCAGCTAAAAGGACACCACCGGTCCTATGTATACACCCAAAATGATTTTCACAATCCTCCTCGAAAGTAGGTAGCTTCATCGATCCTCCATAAACCCCGTAGATCGACCAGACAAAGCTCTCGCATTATCCGTAGCAATCCAGATCCGCCGGTTCATTTCTCGGTCCACCATCCAATTTGGTAGTTAGTTATTCTACGGGGCTCCGTGACCGGCTCACGGATTGACCCACGGCCCCTCCTGTTCTCCCAATCCGCTGGATGGACTGGGGTTCGCATCACCATAAATATCTCAACATGACCCTCAGAGGCTCAGCCTTCGCATTTCTGAAACCGCCAATCCGTTAACAGAGCGAGCCATGCTCGATGATGTAGTGAGCTAGCCAACAGTGCGGATTGAGCGCCGATCATGTTGGGTCTGCGGGAACTTTTTGGCGGCGAACCCCTTCGCCAACCCGCCCCGTTGCTACGGCAGCGCCCTAGACGTAAACACTCACCGCCAACGGGGGACCGCCCTGGAAGTCATCCTTAATACACACCTTTTTCTCTGGATGAGACCTGTATCACTCTTGGATACTGGATCATTTTATTTTGCTTCTTAATTATCTACTGTCAGGCCTCCCATCAATTCGGTACTGGGACCAGGTCACATTTTATTTGAGCCCCCAATAGTTGGAAGACTGTCGTCATCTAGAGCGTTTACCCTCTTACAGTGCTGGCGATTTGTATTCCCACACCCGAACTAAACAGCTGCACTTCAAATTGCGCCCGTTGGAATTATCGAATTGAGATCTACGGTTGGGACTTTTCGGTTTGGACCACGCCAGATTTAGAGGATGTCAGCGCGAACCCACGAAGATCAGTATGGCAACGGTGGACACGTCCGACGACACTCTGTGGTGGTAAATGACAAGAGTCCTTCGTCGTTATCGCCGCGTCGCAAACCAGTTCGAAGCCAGAGCACGCGTGCAAGCAACGGCACGGTCAGCACCACCATGAGTGTATCAACTGGAGGAGTATCGCACGCAACGAATATTACTCAACCTCCCGCATACTCGAAGAAGTTTGTAGTGGTTGGCGATGGAGGTTGTGGAAAGACATGTCTGTTGATCAGTTATTCTCAGGGCTATTTTCCTGAGGTAAGTAGTCATGGATGTGTCCTGCAATGGTACCAACGGTGGAGCTAAAACAACCGTGCAGAAATATGTCCCTACCGTGTTTGAGAACTATATCACACAAACCACGCATGGACCATCCGGCAAGACGGTTGAATTGGCTCTGTGGGATACTGCTGGACAGGAAGAATATGACAGACTCAGACCTCTCTCATACCCCGAAACCGACCTCCTTTTCGTCTGCTTTGCCATCGATTGTCCAGTCTCACTCGAAAACGTCATGGACAAGGTAAGCACCCGTGCCTTTCGGCAACGAAACTTGTTTGGAAACACGAACAAGAGACTAACGAAAGGCCATACAGTGGTATCCTGAAGTCCTTCATTTTTGTCCCACAACACCGCTCATCCTCGTCGGTCTCAAATCCGATCTTCGATCGAAACGAACATGCATCGATCTGCTCAAAAGTCAGGGATTGACTCCAGTTACTCCAGAACAAGGCCAGGCCGTTGCTCGGCGGATGGGTGCCCAATACGTCGAATGCAGTAGTAAAGAAATGAAAGGCGTGGACGAAGTGTTTGAGCTGGCCGTCAACACCGCCGTCGGGGTGGAAGAGAACAATTGGGACTCTCGCGGCGGCGGAGGGTCCCGTCAAAGCGGTGTCGGCAAGAAGATTAAGAAACGGTCCTGCAGGATTCTCTAAAGCGCGAGAAGCACATTTATGCCCGTGGACGACTTTCGAGGACGATATTAGCGCGCTAATTTGCAGCGTTGATGATGTATGATGGGTGTATTGCAACGACTTCCTTATTGCCTGGCGAGCCCTTCTATTATTTCACTCTTTTCCAACCTATCCCTCATTCCTTTCGTGCTGCCTTTCATCATCAACCGAATCATACCATTTTCCCTGTTTGTTTTTTTCTAACTTTACCATTGCCATGAGCATATTGGCTAATGACTCCTCAAAGATACATTCCCTTATCTGTCGTTGGGCAAACCAGCGGGTCTAGCGGCTTCTTGGAGAATTTCTTGCATCACTTAGGTGTTTTCTGGGACATGCTTTGCACTCTTTTTCTACCACAAACTTGCGGCCTTGTACTTCCTGAGTAGATACGGATTGTTCAAATCGTTTTTTTCTCTCGGATTAGACACATCTGACCGTTCATACATATTCCACTGAGTAAATCAGTCAGTGCTTGCTTCTTCATGGTCATTTTGCTCCGCGACGCCCCCATTCTCTTGCGTCTCGCCTGCTTCCCTACCCGCGACAACTTCATCACCCTGCTCATGCTCTTCACTTCCTTCGTAATTCTTTGCCGTAAAATGTTCAAATTGTGACCATAAGGCCTCCACGGAGGAGAATTCATTGCCGACCTTCAGACGTCTTAGATAAGGACGATGCATCAATAATGAAAAGCAGCAGGAGAGAAGGAGTGACGTACTGCAATAACACTCTCCAAGTTTCGATTCAGCCGGTTCATATTCTGGAGGACTTGTTCAAAGCTCTAGAAGGGGGTTATTATTAAAGGAGGCTCCTTGAGAATGAAGGGGCATTGGAGTGCACATATGGCTAAGAGCGAATACAAGCATCGACTGCCTTTCCGAGCGTTAAATGAGGGCATCTTGGGAAAGATCTTACCAGGGATATCTCCCTCAGCAGTTGCGCGCGCTGTTGCTCGAAATACGAGGAACCGGGAGCTTGAGAAGACGACATTATGGGTATCACAGGGGTCACGAGTGGGTAGAAAATTGGCGCTCTATCAGTATCTTGAATGATCAAACGGCAGTCTTAAGGGCTTTGAATTGGACTTCCATGGCCAATCGATTACCGCTTTATCGCGACAAAACCGATCTATCCAACACCAAACCGACTGACCGCTTGTCTTTACTCGTCCTGAAGATCCGTGTTGACGCGATGTGCGCGAGAGATGCCGATTACATAACGTCGACCATCCAATAACTACTCAACGCTAACCCAATCAAGACAGGTTCTTGGCGCGCATTTGGACGGCAAGTGGAAGCTTTCAATCCTGAACAGAGCTCGTCGAAGAATCAAAGCAGGACGTGATAACTGCCATTCTCTTCCCATTTTCTTCCGTTCTCTTCCAGTGCGTCGGGTTGATTGGACATTTCTTTTTGCGCCGGTCCAAATATGAGTGTAAGTCACGCCGTTCGAAACAATGTGCATGGAGAAGGATCGATATCTAATCGTGACCTCTTCTGTAGCTCGTTCCTGTGAACCCGCGGCCGATGCTGCAGAACCTGTACGTCTCTACGCCCGGCTACTCCCTACTCCGATAAAACAATCGCTGATTTGCAATTTTACAGGATCGATCAAGAAGTGATCATCCGGCTAAAATGGGGCCAGACCGAATACAAGGGCCACTTAGTCAGTGTGGACTCATATATGAATGTCCAATTGTCGAATACGGAAGAATTCATTGATGGGAAGAATACGGGAACTCTAGGACAAGTGCTCATACGGTATGCCTGTTTTGCTATTTTCCGTTAGGTTCCGCGATGCGCGAAGCAGTCATTGCTGAGCATTTCCATTGGAGCTTTTGTCGGATCAAAAACTGATGCGGTATATACTTCCCCAGGTGTAACAATATTCTTTGGATGTCGGCGGCGAAAGGGGTTGAACTGGAAGTGGAAATGTCCGGTTAACGATCGAAAACGTATGCATTGCTTTGGGGAAAGCCTCGGCGTTCGGGGAAAACGATAAAAGATTTTCTACACATGGAACAGAGTACAGATTGCATTCAAGACGCCCTTGAACGGCAGTTCGAGTTTCCAGCGAGCGAGGGATCGGAAGATGGATCCAAATGATTGTCACCCACTCGATAATACCGCCAAGAGAAGCGCAAATTCTCTAAGAATATCCAGAGTTGTTATTAGTGAACTGGTTTGCAGCTGGAATATCTATTTTTTTGTTGGTGTTTCACAAAATGTGTGTTGGCCCGAGGCATCGCGAGCGTTAATGGGGGCTGAAGGTGGTGTGCTCCAGCTGCCTCGATCTGCCCTTCTATGTGCCGCTTGCATATGTTATTCTCGGCTTGCCTCGAAGCCTTTTGGTGGATTTGAATTAATCGGAGAGCGTGTGTGCGAACAGGTGGTTTAAAGACGGGTCGAGATCTATTCACGAACCGGAAACAAGAAAAATGCTAGGGCGGTTTTGTGTGAATCGCCATGCGGTTTCAAGGAGGCTGCTGCTAGCCTGAAACACCTTACCGTTTGAACAAGTGATGATTTGAGAGGACCGGAATCCCAGATGTTGCTGTGTCGCGAAGATCTCATCGGTGTAGACAGTCCCAAGACGGCTCTCGGAACGTTGAAGTAAATCTAGTGTGGACTTCCGATTGATTCCCTTCCCCGAGAATATATTACGTAGTTAATTTTCCCTGAACATTTACGAGATACACGTCCAAAAGTCTGGCGGACAGAATTTCTATGGCTTTCCACGCAGACACCCTTGCTCTGACAAGCCAACTGAATTCCTCGGACCTCGTATTGCAGTAGGAGGAACGATTTGCTAGCCGCCACCCCCAAACTTGTCGCTGTCCTCCGCGACGTCCAGGCCTTGCCTCTAGGATGAGACAAGTCCACTCACATACCGGAAGCGCAGACAGGATCAGGACTTGTTTTTGCCCGGGCCTCGATGTATAACTAGTTCACGGTAGTTGGCTTCACCGCCGGCAAAAAGTCCGCTCGTGTGACTCGATCACCAGCATCAAAGAACGACGGAGGGTGGTCAGGAACGCCACACTATGAACCTTCCCACCATCCTCTGACGGGAAAAAATGGCGGACAACTAACTAACTATATGAGGCACATCAGCATGGGCCCCGCCGTTTCCACTGACAAGCCCTGCAGAGGGTGTTGGATCCCCTAGCGTGAAGGGACGCTCGGAGTTGTCGATCAAAAGTCGTCTTCCTCAGAGACTCACGTCTCCGAGCCCTCCCCGGAACGGAAACTTTCAGGCTGTTGATTCGGACCAATATGGGAGCACATCACAAGGGCCGGGACCCCTTATTTATGCAACTAGGAGCCACATACGTCTATGGAATTGGCTGGAAAGCCTCCCTGCATTCCTCAAACCCCTCAGTGGCCAAGGGCGCTAGATGACACTCGCACTCAGATGAATGATGCGCATCAGTTCAAAAGCGACCCCAAACCCACTGCATTCACGAATGGGCTGCCTACGTTTATTTTTATACCCTGTCAATATATATGCGGCATTTCATCATTGTCAAGGGGGCCTGATAGTTAATTATGGCTTCAATGGGCTTAATTTCACACACTTGATGCACATACTCCTCCCTGCGCTGTTCATAACAACCTCAGACTTCCTCTTTACTAACAAGTTATTGAACTTCATTCACTCAAGGGAACCTTGAAACCGCCAGAGTGAACATTTATTTGATCAATTCATGGTCCATCAATTGCGCGGCACATTCCTCACTACCAATACACACATCAAGATACCCCAAGTTGCTGGAAACATCCTCCAGAGTCTGCGACTGTGCAAAAATCGGCGTCAATCTTGAAACCAACAAGAAGTTATATAAATATTTCAGAAAGTGCCGCCAATTCGAACATCTCCAATAGAAACACAGTTTCGCTTTACCGAGCACCTAGGACATCTTCGAGTATTATCACACAACGCAATCCGCGTCTGTGAACGACTATTTGCCACATCGAGTGTGCTTCTTTTCCAGTACCCCCATACGCTCGCCCACGATGCCCGGGGTCGCATCGCGATTCATTGAACACCTTGATCCCGACGAGCCACGTACGTCGTCCGAGGCCGATGTTACTCTCGAAGAGATTCTTGCCGAGGAATACGGTCGCGTGCGTAGCTCTAGCTCGTCAACGACTCTCTCAAGTAAAGAGAGTATGGAAAAGGAGCGGCCGGCGGAAGGCTCCGTCAAGAAGGCTGGATGGAAGAGCAAATTAAAGCTTCCACAATTCGGTCGATGAGATATGAACGAGAACTGATATGTGACTACGATTGCATAAGGGCCTGAGCGACCTCGGTACGGCCACCCTGCATTCAAGCGCGATTTCTGTCGACGAAGGAACGTTAATGCGCTCTTGATCGTCGTTTCGAAATCCCAATACCCAGTGTGGCTCTTTGATTTGGGTTATGATACTATTATTGTCTTTGCCGGCGCATGTTAGGGGCATTGTGGATATAGATGGGCTTGGACACTTTCGGACTGCATTTTCCTGGACTTTGCTGTGTTATCACTCGCTGGGTTTGATTTATTCCTCTTGTTATTTTCGAGTTCTTCTGCTCTGATACCCCCTTTTGCCACTATCATACTCTTTGCCTTTTGCATTTCCTCGGAAGCCATCTAGTTTATTATTAGCAAATGGACATTCTTAAGTGCCCTGTTTGCTGTCATCTCGAGCTGATACACGCAATTTGATTACGACCCGGACCGGCTCAATCCAGCCGCTCTCATTTCTTCATTCCTCCATACCACTACTATCCAGCCCACGAATGAAATGAGCTTCCTGGTTATCTGCCAAATTAAGCCAACTTCCGTCCTTTCACATGAGGAATCATTAGCTTATGTGTGTATGTGGAGCTTGCTAGGCTCCGCTCAGGAAATCGGAAGCCGTCGAGACAATTTCCCAGGAACAGGTAGAAAAACTCCTCACGTAGATCCAGCCCTCGATAGAATTCAGTCTCTGGCCATTGTGCTTGCCATATCCTGGCTCATGGCTCTGAGTTGTTGGGAGAACCACAGGCGTGGTTGCCAACCTTCCCCGCTTGATTTGCGGCCCGGACAGCTGAACCCCGCCAACAGACGACAACCATCAAGCTGCAGCACATATAAGGGCGTAGCGAGCCACCACTGAGGTTGTTTCGATCCACTACCGTCACGAACTATCTCGAAAGCCTTTTCAAAAACAGGCGTCGTCGTCTAAGGTCGCCGTGATGTATGCTCTCAACCTCACGGCGGTCCTTGATGGGTATGCCCCGCTCTCACCTCCCTGCCATCAATACCAATGCCATCCGCATTGGCCATGGCTGTGCAGCCAAACTAACTGATAATGCCTGCAGAGTCACTCAGCTCCTACCCGTGGACTCGCTCGAAGACCCTTATTACTACACGTTTACTGTAAAATGCACCTCATGTCAGGAAGTGCATCCAAAGCCAATTAGCTTCCATAGATGGGTGGGTTTTTGATATCTATCTCTATATTATATCGGCATCGCTGGGTTGGAAACAAAAAGAGCCGGCTAACAAGGGTTATAGACGAAATACCCGCTAACAGGGAGTCGCGGGGATGCAAATTTCGTTTGGAGGTGTGGATTCTGCAAGGTAAGTTATTTCTTTCGCACGAGAGAGACGCTAAATGGCCGTACACCTTTATAAGTTATGTCACACTGAGAGAAGTATCTAAATGCCCCGGCAGACGAATCCTGTTCTTTGACATCCCTGATTACCATGTTGAGCCCAAAAGTTGGCCGATTCCTCACGCGCACTTTGCTTACGGGTGTTTTTGGACAAAATGGCTGATATATTTGGCAGCGCGAGAGCTCGGCAATCTTCACATCCAATCCTGTTCACTACGATGAATCGGAAGTGGACAGACCAATAATTGAATTCGATTGTCGCGGCCTTGAGTTTATCAAGTTCATCCCCGATGTAAGTTGCATTTTCGACGTCTTCGACGGGAATAGGAGAGTTAACATTCGGCTAGGGTGAGTGGCAAGCAAAAGGTACAGAATCGAACACTCCTTTCAGAGGCATAGACTTGCAGGAAGGGGATTGGTATGACTATGATGAAAAGACGGGTCAGCAAGTAAGCGTCACGTCACTGCAGTGGGAGATTCAACGCGTCTAAATCCTGAAAATCTGCTATGGGGATTTGAACGTGATAGGAGATGCCCCATCGCCACTCAGCTTTTTGCAATTGGTGTACTTGTATCAGTGTCTGCTAATAATAATGGGATGGCGTGTGGTTGAAGTCGGTTTGACCTATATTTTGATGGTAAAGAACGTTAGAGCTACATCATATTTGATGTGCTCCAAGGCGCCGAAAATAAACTTCAGATAATCGTAGTAAGTAGGAAATCAGGCTTCATAAGATGAGGTATTTGCTCTTGCATGCCCGGCATCAATGGCGTGGAGCGGTACAGCATTTTTGGCCGTTGGAAAACCAGGCTTAACATTAATACGGCGCTAGGTTCTAGGAAGTTATCTGTGATACATCCGGTATCGAAACGACCCACTACTCTCCTAGATACGTAGTGTGTACGGAGCACTATTTATTACTTCAGAATTGAAGACCTCGAGTGTCTAACCTCGGCACCAAAGGTTAGTGCTGAAGGATTCGAAGTATTGGTTCAGTGCATCCACTATGCCATGGCGGTCATGCTCACCACTGGTCTGGTCGCATTAGAACGACACCGCTATTTTCCAGTCTTCTTCGTGCCAGTGGCGGTAAGAGTAAATTGGACATTCCACTTTGAGGTGAGTATGACTGAAGGTGTCCGAGAACTTATAGGCTGGCACAGAAATCAAGACAAGTCAACTACGATATTGGATTTTGGATGTCGAGTGGCCTCAACTCGTGTGACTTGCCGGAGTCCATGGGATGGAAACGCGCTGTTGGCAGGGGTTTTCGTGCTGAAGCCACGTGGGTGACATCCATGGCGTAGGGCATAGATTCACAGTGCAGGTCGCAAAGGTTTTCCCTGAGATAAATCATTTGGGACGTTAGGTGTTGGGGACCAAGAAGAGGTGTACTGAACAGTTGAAAACGTTGATGGGAACATAACCGTAGTCCGTAGTGGATTCGTTCACAAGTCCATATACTTCGGCGAATTGATAGGTATCATGAGATCAAGCCAGCCTGGGTGCGGGATATTTCTTTTGATTAGGAAAGGGGTACCAAAAGAATACAAAAGGAAGGTAGGATGGCGTATTTGGCATTGAAGTCAGGACTTTCTCCGCCTATGATCCTACGGCGCCAGGATATCCCGCTAGATCATCTGTCTCAAACAAGGTATGTTGGATTTCGAAGGGAGAAGTTTCACATCGCATTCTGCGATGTTGTGCTGGACCTCTTCTAGGCTACACACGATCATTAAGAAATTGATGATCAGTTCCGTTTAGCATTGCTTAAACAAGGTAGCTTGGTGCATCCAAGTTCAAATGCCGTTTGTGGACGTCATCTGGAGGATTCATACTTTGCTACTGCCCGATAGAGTTGTGATCAGAGATTTGTACATGCTGCGTGTAAATATTGCTGCTGATATCAGTGAGCCCTTAAGAAGCGTCATGCATCAACCCCCATCTGCCAGAACATGCTCGTCCGAATTGCATCCAATATTTCGTCGGGACATAATTAGGATTCAGAGGATAAATTTTGAGTAATATTGGGGGTCTCCAGGCCATACTAGCCCGTCAATGTTCTCAGAACATTGTCTCAGGTGTCTCTGTTGCCCTCAGCCTGTCTTGCAACTTGCACGTCTGCTCCAAGCCTGAGAGCTGCGTGTGTTGCAGAAAGGAAGTTATGCATAAAATCACTGCGTGATTTTACAATGTCGATGCGCTAGTAAGCATCAAATGTAGGATAGGCCGAATTCCATCTGCGCGGCCCGTTTCGTTAGTTCACGGAAGATTGTCAAGTACTTTGTGCGCGGATATCAGGCGGTAAAGGTGCGGAAAGCCGAGATAGATCAACGACTACTACCTATGTCCCACAGCGTTAGCATCATATATCGAATTGGTCAGCAAACAGGATGGGTGATACCAGTATGTATGTTCAAAGCGTTCTGAGGAATAAGAGGCCCTGAGGGAATAGGGTAGAGAGCATCTGCAGTGTATCTAGCAATCGTTCCTAATTGGCAAACCATACTAATGGCGACGGGTTTCTAGTGAATCTAGCATCAAATACTGCAGGTGGGCCATCTTTTGGACGCTCGAGAGTGTTTCTGGTAGGATTTCGGGGGAGCATCTTGGGCGCGGGCCGGCGGTGCCCAACCTTAGGTCGGCTGCAGGGAGCTAGCCCAATACGGCTATGATCTGCGCTGCGTGACTGCAAGAGATGGTCTTGGCAATTTACGGATCAAATATTTACCCTTCCGGCAGCACGTGATCTTGATTACGTGGGAATCTCGTCAACTGCCAAAAACAGCAAAAGGCATCCAAGTTGCTGAATTGGAAACATCCGCACGTTTGACTTGCGGGATTCGGCGCGGAATACGAGGTCTTCTGTGCATCGAAACTCGATGACTTTCTGCCTTTACTTCGGCCCCCAAATTGCTGCCGTAATTGTGGGAGGATGAATAACTTGTGCCACCCTCACGTCGCACTGAATCGTTTCTGCTCCGCTGCTAGGCACGAGTACCCCGCGGTTCAGATGAGGCATCATAGGGCGGCCGAATGAGCGATGCATCGGTCTTTGGTCCTATACGTTGACTGCAGTGTATGCCAGCGCCAGACGCGGAGATGTATACCTTATCCCGGAAAGCCAGGATGTGGTGTACCCATTGCGACTACGGCTTGGCCAGTCAGATCTTGAATATCTTGATGATTTTCCTGTCATGGGGCCAAAACTGCGAGACTCAGCTGGCTGTATGTTCTGGAAGGATTTTGGAATACTGGCACTGCTTGCATACCCTTGACGGTTGGCTTTTTGACAATTAGGGCCGCAATACACAGCGCTTTTGCTGAAGGATTGCAAATTTCGATCATTGTGCTCTCTCCTCGCAGAGAAACATTACCAATTCTTGTTTCTTATCCTCTAGTATTCAATATCTTTTAAAAGCCTCTTTTAAAGAACTCTTTCCTCTCGATATTCCTGGTATCAACCGGAAGAGATAATGTGATTCCATAGCCATTCAAAGGCCATGTTTCTTTCTAGCACCCAGGGCTCTCAAGACTCTAGGCATTCTTTCCAGTGTGATACTGCTATAGAATGCTATTGCTACTGTTGTTATTCAGACAATATCCTTATTGGTTGCTCAATATCAACAAAGCTTGACTATTATATACCCTGTTTGTCCATTCACCAAAGCGCAGTGCTGAATATGGATGGTGACTGCAAAACCCATTCTACTCATTTCCCTTACCCAGACTTGATAGAGGTACTGTTTCCCTTCTGCGCATACACAAACAAACACCCTAGCAACCAGCCTTAGCTTATACACCTACCAGGAAACGCACATAGATTCCTCACCCACCACAAAATCTAGAGTTACCTCCTTTTACAGCCAGTCTTCATCCTCTTCTTTTTCGTCAGTCCACACTGGTCCTTCTAATAAGGGCTTTTTCCGTCAGCTTACGCGGGACATCTTGACTTTGACAAAGGAGGATACAAAGGACTCCGAAAGCGGAGTCCTCGACCTTGAGCCCCGGAAGTTTGACCCTTTGTCTATGGAAGTTCCGATCATGTATACCACGTACGCTCCTTTAGCCTGGTGTCTAAAATCCCTGCTTACCCTGATTTTAGAGGCCATTCTTCTTTTAGCAGCAATACCGACTCGAGTAGCTCGACTACGAGAGACACATGGCAGTACGCGCCCGAAATGGTGTCCATACCTGGGCCCAACGCGTTCCGCTACCAGGCCGAGTTGAAGAAATTGGCCTCGCGTCTTCCTCAGTCTCGATCGGAAGGAAATGTCCGTGCCTTTGAGAAACCAGATCGGGAGTCTTCAAGTTTTCATGGAAATTATTATCATCAATGGTACCCAAGTGCCAGCTATTATCCTGACAACCGCGATCAGCAACAACAAAACCAGGCCTCAGTACCGGAAGGAGCAAGAGGGCGAGCCAGGTCGCGATCTCCTGTGAAAATTCTCGAGGACCTGGACGAGTATGAGGAGCTTGCCTACGTATCGCCACCGCGAAACAGATCTCACTCACCTCACAAGAAACTTTTTGGAGAGAAAGGCTGGCTAGGAAAATCTCCTACAATTGAGATACAAAAAAAGCCTGGTCTTAAGGCACTTGGAGAGAAGATCAAACAACGCGTCGAAGACATGGTAATTGGAGTCCCCCGTACCCTTGGCTATAGCTGTATGTATGTATGCATATTGGAGTGACTAACCGTTGTGATGTAGACTGGTGATGTGATGAAATCCACGTCCGCAGCTTTTCAGCTAAAATTTTCCAAGCAAGCGATCTCGACGTGCCCGATATCTCTCGATCCTCCAACCCAGGCCAAGCTGTACTCGGAAATGGAGCTCATGATATGTGTCACAGCAAACAAATTCCTGATGGATCAGTACCGAGAAGGCCGCATGTCGGCTGAATCGGTGACCAAGGTGCTGAACTTCTGGACTTCGAAGAACCGCCCGCAAGTTGTGCAGTTCCAATTCGACCAAGCAACCCAAAGGGACTTGATCCTCTACAACCTCAAGACATTTGCTTTTCACGGCGAATGCGCACAAAACTCGATTATTTTGAACGCCACTCTGTATAACTGGAAGATCATCGCCAAAGAGATGAGTGTACGCACTTTCTGCTATCCGGATAGCGTCATCAGGAAGCATATGCACGACTCGCATAAGATTCTAGAGATGCTGGGAGGACCATGTGTTACATTTCTCGCCTTTCAGGAGCTTCAGGTCAACGCTCTCTCGCTAATGAAGCAAGCGCAGGAGAAGAAGGTTCGCACTGGCAAAGACCATGGCGTTCCTAAAGAATTCCATCCTGCTGATGTTTGAACGAGCAGCAGCTCAGTATGTCGAAGGTCACGGTCTTTCATACTCAACGTCTTTGTTGCTCCGTCGTGGCGATATTCATGTGGAAGGCTGAACCTCGAACTCCAGCGGATCCACTCGACGAGTCAGTGAATCGGTGATCTCCATGGGGTTTTGGGAGGATTCCGGAGAAAAAAATTGTAATAACGCACGGTTCTTTTCGATAATTTCTGTCTGTAGGATTTGGTTCTTGTCAATAATAATGTTACCCTAATAGGCTATGAGCGATGCCGCAACCACCACTCGCGCCCAACTTCTCCCGCCTCTCTCCCTGTAACAACTACTCCGTAATCATTACTTCGTACCCGCCTGATAAACCCGAGTCAGTGCAAACATCCACCGCCGTCAAGCTTTTTGTGCTGTGGATTCTCCGTTCAGCCCATGTCGTGTGCCAAGGGGCTAGACTGCGTGAGGAGCGCTTTGAGTGGCTCTGGAAGGCTCCCACGAGCTTCTCCCGCCCGCTAACTTAAAAAAAAGTGACATTCTGCTGTCATTGCTTGTTGCTGGCAGTTTGCTCCTCTTTGCTTTTTCTCCTTTTCTTCAGTCACTGTTGTGCACAAACTTTCAGCAGTGCATAGGAAATGCAGAGTGCAGAGTACAGATCAGGTAGTTTCAGAATTTGTGCCTATCATTCTGCAAGGTGTTGAATCTGGAAGACCTGTGGTCCCACTGCATGTGCTGTGTTTGTGACTTCACCCGGCTCTCACTTTCGTCGGATAAATTTGCTGCCTACCTCCTGTTTCCAAACTCCACCCCATGAGCTTTAATACTACAGATTGGTCTACATCCTGTAGTTAGATGACTTGACTACTGACCTCGAGGATTGTTTTCAAGGATAGGCACAATGGCAGGCCCTATCCATACCTGCGACACGAACTGCCACCTCTATGACCCGCCAGAGAAACCGACGTACTCGGATCCGAGACAGACCGCTCCAGATCCTCCGAGACTGCGAGCTCAATTCTTCTACTTCTCTCCACTATCGATCGACGATCCGTTAACAGCAGTCTCAACACCGTCAGGTCCTCTCGACGCCTCGAAATTGCCTCCTCGACCCTTCTCCGTGCGCGATAACGTTTCCTTGGAGGATGAATGGGTTTGCATTCGGAGGCCCACAGGGGACGCAAATGGGAACCCTGCGGAGTTCGATAATCAGCTGCACCGATTGCGAAGACTGGCTTTTCAGGACAAGAAGTATCCAATCGGTATATCCGCTTCGAAGCAGCCAGCTCGTGTGGCAACACCTTCAAAGCCTTCGGTTTACCAAAGCTTCGGCGTGGGCTTCGATAGTGATGAACAACTCAATGGTATGGCTTCGTCTCGAAGATTCAAGGATGAAGATTATGAGTCGTCCCCCGTTCGAACGGAGACCGGCGAGCCAAGCTCGTCTGCTACACCTGAAATAGGTAGTCATCGAAAAAGACGAGGCACTATTGTCGATCGCAGCTCAAAATCATCCAAGTGGAACAGATCATCTTCTCCTGGGGGCGATGCAGATGTTTCTGGAGAAGGCAGCGGCTGCTCAACCCCTCAGATGATCCGACCTGGCGACGAATCCAATATCAGCGGGTCTCCATTCATTAGAGCACCTACTAGAGACCCTGAAAATCGTCATTCAGCCCCAACTTTGGGAATGAACAAAGATCCCAAAGATCCCAATGGTAAACGCCCTGTGCGTGATTTGCAAACCGCCGACAAGAAACAACCGGAGACTCCTGCCGATGCCCCGAATTCCGAGAAGCCGGAAAGTACAATAACAGTTGGAGCATCTCGACTTCACTTAGTGGAGTTTCCACAGCTTCAGGTAAGCCGTATACCTCCGTATTTCGTACAATAGCTCTGACTATTTTGGCAGATGAAACCGATATATTGGAGCCCACTGCATGACGTATCTCCAGTAATTCGGGCCACTTGGTTTTATAAAAACACCATGCTTCCCTTGGAGCCTGAGCTTGCAAATGAAATTGAAACTGGATACATGGATCTGAAACCGTGGTCCGAAACATGGCAAGATGAACTGAACAGCTGTGTCGATAACGGGGCCGAAGCCGAAACAAAAATCGCCTATAAGCTCTGGGCAAACGATGATAACCCCCTTGCAAGCAGGCCAGGAAGTGGTGAGGCCTCTGGAGCAGCTGCGGCTCCAAGTAGCATGAAGCCCCATGAACAGCATAATTTCGAAGAGAACATGGCTGCCGGTGGAATCCAATCTGCTGGGCCGCCATCCAAGTTATACAAAAATGCGAGTGTTATATTTGTCGATTCAAAAAACGCTCAGATACTGCGGCCGAGCTTACTGCCCTCGTCCGCTAGCGGTAGGAGGCCATTGAGCTCCATTCGAAAAGGGAGACAAATCGGCATTGCTATCGTTCGAGGATTTGACCGCCGGGTATGGGAAAAGCTTCATCCAACGAAGCTTTCTGCCGCGAATTTGAAGAATTTCATGAAAATCCAGCAGCAGGCGGCCAGACAACCATCTAATCAGCCTCAGATGTGCCACGCGTGTCAAATGGAAAGTAGGAAGCCGGTAGTCAGTGACCTGATATTTGTTATTCATGGAATTGGACAGAAATTATCGGAACGCGTCGAAAGTTTCCATTTTACTCACGCTATCAATGCCTTCCGCAGGGATATCAGCGCTGAGCTCAGTAGCAACGCAGTATGGCCAAACATGCGCTCTGACTTGGAGAATGTCATGGTACTGCCCGTTAACTGGCGCTCAACACTCTCTTTGGAAGACACTGACGTCGAAGAAGCTATCGAGCAACAACAAGCCCCAAATAGATTTGTATTGAAGGATATTACCCCTGAGAGCATTCCGGCCGTTCGAAATTTGATCAGCGACGTGATGCTTGACGTTCCGTATTATCTCTCACATCACAAAGAGAAAATGATTCGCGCTGTGATAAAAGAGGCAAATAGAATTTACCGAATCTGGTGCGGAAATAATCCTGGCTTTCAGAAAAACGGAAGAGTACACATTATTGCACATTCACTTGGAAGTGTCATGGCCATGGACATTCTCAGCCAGCAGCCAACGAAGTTGCGCCCTATCAATTTTACCAACAGCAGAGTGAATGAGACAATGTTCGAATTTGATACGAGGAATTTGTTCTTTTGTGGCAGCCCTGCAGGCTTCTTTTTGCTCCTTCATAAAGGTCCGTCTACCAACAACCATTGCATCGCGTAATACTCTGTACTAACTAGATATAGCCTGCCTTTACCCTCGTAGACACCGAAGGAAACCCGACAGTGACCATCATGACGATTTTGACCCCACGATCACTAGGGAAGCGGGGACATATGGGTGCTTGGCTGTCGAAAATATCTACAACATTTTACACGATACTGACCGTAAGTCACTTTATTATCCACTGGCTTGAATTCAAGCTAAATTACACATAGCTATTGCATACCGTTTGAACGCTGCCGTCGATACTGATCTTGCACACGCGCTTAAACCTGCTTCGGTCCCCACATCTTCAACTTCATTCTTCCAGACACTCGCCGGTGTCTTTCGTTGGTCTTCCAGGCCTGAACCTGCTGTAATCAACATTCCTCCACCCCAGAGAGCCTCTTCCTCCACCAATGTGCGCCCACGGCGACCGGGCTTACTCAATAACCTCCCTTCCAATGTCGAAATGGAGACTCATGATTTCACTCGGGAGGAAACCGCTGAAAGGAAGATGCTGCTTCTCAATGATAATGGGCAGATTGACTACACTCTCTCCGGAGGTGGTGGACCGTTGAATATCCAATACTTGAACATGCTGAGCGCGCATAGCAGCTATTGGGTACTTCAGGACTTTGTGCGCTTCATAGTTGTCGAGATTGGTAGATCACCAGGTAAAAACTCAACATTGCTGCCATTGAGAGCGGAGAAGAAAAAAGGATGGAAACGTTGGTGATGAATTGATATTGAAAGGAGATTTCGGCGTTCTCGTGAACCGGAGTCCAGATATTTGAATGCGAAACAAGAATACCAGATGGGGCATATCTTACAATATTCGATGGAAAACAGGACGAAAAGAAAACGAAAAAAAGTTTGGTGTTAGGACGAGGTGATTCGAAATTGGGAAATATTTACTCAAGCAGAAAATTCAAAATCTTGTTACGTGATAAGGCAATATTCCAGGGGAAAAGTGGGAAAAGAACAAAAATATGTAGCTGAAAGCTTCTCGATTTGAATTGCATGTTATCCTAAGGATTATTCCAATCAATTGACAAAGGTATCACGTGCGTTTGCATTCATTTATCATCCATCAAGCGTAAGACTGATCAGCTTCCAATAATCTGGCTCATCAGCAGTGCTTCCACCACATCACCCTTGTGAAATCCCAAATGCTTCCCCGGCTCGAGGATTAGAAGTGCATTTGCCCCAGCTAGACTCCCAACTCTCGAGCTTCGCTGAGCTGTGCCGCTTGTTCCAGTACTAGTTGCTACAAGACGACCGTCTTGAGTTGACACGATAGCACGGTGGTATTCCCTACGTTTAGGATCGCCGTGGAGCGAATGAGTAAGTGTGGTTTGAACGAGTGGGAGGCCTAGGTTTGGAGTCAAAGCCGATGTATGTGGTTTTGATATTGGGGTAAAGCCCATGGCCTTATGAAGAGAAGGTAGGACGAAGAGATTTAGGGTGACGAGGGCGGAGGCCGGATTTCCAGGAAGAGAAAATATAAGACGAGTTTCTCTCTCGAGCTGTCCGCTAGATTCTGATCCTTTGAATGGAATGCTGGCAAAGGTGGTAGGTTTTCCCGGTTTCATCGACACACGGCCGAAGTGAATGGTTCCGCCGAGTTTGCGCTCAATTGTGGGTTTAAGGAGGTCC
This sequence comes from Nannizziopsis arthrosporioides, assembly GCA_029635245.1. Classification (NCBI taxonomy): domain Eukaryota; kingdom Fungi; phylum Ascomycota; class Eurotiomycetes; order Onygenales; family Nannizziopsiaceae; genus Nannizziopsis; species Nannizziopsis arthrosporioides. The sequence goes on along the minus strand of CP098260.1, from coordinate 6,782,668 downwards.
AGTTCACCCATTGATACGCCGCCGGTGGTTATGATAACCTCGACACCATCTCGTAAGGAATTGCGAAGACGAAGCTCGAGGTCGTCGGACGTATCCTCGGCAATACCAAGATCAATAACCGGAAACCCCCACGCATTAAGACAAGAGATGAGCGACGGACGGTTCGAGTCGCGGATTTGTCCTCCAGTCAAGGCATTGGGATTCGTGTGATCAACAAGCTCATCGCCAGTGCTCAGAACACCAATTCGGGGCTTTTTGAACGCTTTGACAGTTCGAATCCCGGTTGATGCAAGAAGGCCAATTTCGCCACCCACAGCTGTAATCAGTTGGCCGCTTCGAAGAATCTTAGATCCGGCCGCAACATCACTTCCAGGTTCGCGAACATTTTCTCCAAGTTTGATGGCATCGGTTAAGATCTCTACAACCGATTCTTCGCCATCGGGCGTGGAAGAAACCAGAGCGGTGTCCTCGACCATAACTACCGAGTTAGCATTCTGCGGTAACGGTGCTCCCGTTGTGATTCGAGCAATATTTCCAGGCTGTAGCGGCGGAGGCATAGATACAGCCTGTGCATGGGACACAGAAGCCACGGGAAAGGCTCCTTTGATTTTGTCATCCGAATCAGGTTTTGGAAGAATAACCGCGTAGCCGTCCACAATACTGGCCCGGTATGCGGGAACAGATTCGTTAGCAAAGACATCCTCTGCAAGTACAGAGCCCACGAGCAATGGACCGACTGGTAGTTCAATCACAGTTGGTTCTGGAGTGTGCTCGTAAATGGACTTTAAAGCTTGCTCCACCGAAATCATGGGGTATGGGGACTCCCGGTGGCGCCTGCTTGGTCCCGTAGACGGATCATTTGACGTATGGGCCTTGGGGCTAGAGTGACTGTTTCCATGACTGTTTCCATGGATGTGGGTATGGCTAGGCTTTTGTGAGTGCCCGTAGATCGGAAGCGGGTGATGGACGTGACTGTGCTCGTAATGACACACGCCAGCCTCCTTTTCGAGTTTCTCTACTCCACCAGCATGGATGGCGCGAGAATTGGCCCCAGCTGCCTGAATGCATGCGTGGTGCAGGAGCTTGATCACTGCCTCTAGATTTTCTTTTGCTCCTTTGGGCGAGCCTGGTAGAGTGAGGATCAGAGTTTTGTGTCGTAGCCCAGCAACCGGCCGGGACATGAGAGCAACTGTTACAGTGTTAGCATATTGATTTAGTTGATGGTATATAGCTGTCAGATTTTCATACATGGAGTGATTTCCCTTGATGCTGCAAGCATACCATGTCTGGAGCTCTTTGTTAGCCTCATTCGAAACTGTTCGTGTGGGTATTGCTGCTTTGACTTACACAAGACCAGAGGCATGCCGATGAATCAATGGTAAAACTGCCTATGTATTTGTCAATTGCACTTGTCATGTAACAAACCGAAGGTATGTACACGCATGGAATCGTTTACAAAGTGTAATAAAATGATTAGTCTCGGCCTACCTCAGGCGTCTCATCCCGAATTGTAAATCCAGTACCGCCAGCGGTCACAATGACGTTCATATAGTCGTGCTCATCATCTGCCCAAAGGCAAATCTGCCGCTGAATCGAAGCTCTTTCGTCTGGTACAATTTTGATAGCAGGGGTGAACCATCGTTCCCCCTCTGTGGCGAATACCTCGGTGAGCACGCTACCCACTTTGTCCGTGGAAGGATCTTTGGATGCGGTATCCGATACCACCAAAACGGCAGCCTTGAGCTTGGGTTGAGTCATGGTGCTCGAATATCTTCTCAGAGTATAACCGTCAAGAAAGAAATGAGAATTGGTGGCCACAATGTTTGACTCTTGAGGTTGGGGAAATATTGTGTCTTATGTCATCGCTTGTTTGCTCGGACGAGCGATTTGAGCTTCCGATTTATTATCGGAGAGGGTGCTGGTGGTACGATCAAACCAGAAAATATGAGAATTGAAGCGAGAATGATTTGCCGTCAGTCGGCAATTATTAATGACATGGCCCTACTTTAGGACTGTGGTCTCCTGAACAACCTAGCCGCGTAATATGATACGGTTAAATACGTTGATCTAGAAATCGAACACTCCATTATAAAGTAGCTAACCGACTTTCTATGATATTGAACAGATGTAATCCGTACGCCTAGACCAGTTGAGTGTACATGAGGTTGGAAGATATGCATTTATAGCGTTGTTATCGACGCGGGTGTTATGGGTGCCAGGATGACAAGCGCACTCCTGTCGGCCCGGGAAGATGGGTATTTTTAGGAGAAGTCGAGAGCCCTCCCTGCAACGATAAGTCCAATGATTAAACCGAAAAGACCAAGAATTGAACTGAAAATCTCAATCACCAGGATTTTCACGAATCTAGAGACGCAGCTTGTTAGTAGAGTAAGCCCAATGATTATCCTGGGAGACCTACAGATTGGGATCAGCAGCATCAGCCAAAGCAGCACTGCTTCCATTGATTCCAACTGCAGCGCCGCAAATCAGGTTGCACATTCCGACTATTAATCCAGACCAAAATACAGCAAACCCGGTGAAATAATTATCCCCAGAATATAGTTTCTCCCCGGAGATGTAGAATAGCTTCGAGGACAATATAATCGACATGATGACACCGTAAATCGCGACGACTTCACAAAAAATAATCGATATCAAGTTTTTCGTTCGTATTCTCGGCGCTTTCACACCACCACCAAGAATTGAGGAGCCTGTGATGAAGATACCCCTAGAAACGCATTTTGAGTTAGATCCAACTGTATCGCCAGATTTCAAAAAGATAGCCAAACAAACCACGCGGCTCCCACGACTGATAGCCCGACACAAAGACCAATACCCATATTCGCCCATGCGTACGGCGAAATTGCTTCGATGAATTGACCGACCTAGAGACGAGACGTAAGAAGCAGCCCAAGATCCAGGTTAGACAGGGTATCGTACATTGAAGGCTTCACCCTCGCCATTAAAGAGCATATCTAGCTGCGCATTAGCTTCGCAACGGTAAATAGAGCAATAAGAGACTGACAAGCTCCAACGACAGTGAGGGCGACTGCCGTGCCTCCTACTGGATAGCTGAGGCCCATGCTAGCATCCGACAAGGAGCTCCCGTGGACAAAAGAGTAGGTCAGCGGGCGAGATCCGCTTCGAGAAATGGACGACCAAGAAGTTGATCGGAGGTGGGCTTTGGCTTTCCTGTTCGTTTTCTCGCAGAGCTCATGCAGTTGGCTGCGTGCATTCCATGTTTAGGTGTTTGAGGCTAAAGGCGGCGAAGGGCTTGCAGGCAGAATCATTGGCAGGCGCTAACAAACCTTAGCGGGCGCTGACTGTCACCCGCCAAACCGGCAAGTCTGCGGGCTCAACAGCCAGATCTCTTTAAAAAGCGTCAGTGCGATAATCCTGGGAGGGGGAAATACGGAGTGTTCAGCGGCTTGTTTGCTACTCTTTTGTTCATCTGCTCTCATTTTTCTTGGGATCCGCTCTGTCATGATTGAATGATCGTCCTTTTGTCCACCTCTTGACACTCGACTTGATCTCATACTTACGCTCGTGCTCACCCCTGAACGGCATTCCTATCTTCTCTCATCATCTCAATTCGCTATGGCTTCCCAACAACCGGCAGGGTCGTATTCGAACCCATTAAAAAAGTTCAAGTATGCTTCTACTCTATCATAGCGCTCCTGATTTACGTCAAATTCTTATCCGCATGAAACAGGCTTGTTTTTCTTGGAGAACAAAGTGGTAAGTATACTTCAAATTACGCTGCGCGTAGGAAATTGCGGCTTGCTAACTATACCTTTCGTATGAATAGTGGGCAAAACCTCCTTAATCACACGATTCATGTACGATTCGTTCGACAATACGTATCAAGCCACCATCGGCATTGATTTTCTTTCGAAGGTGCCTATACAACCCCTTTTTTGGCCCCTCAAGCGCACTCCTACTCTCGGCTGCAGCTCAAATCATCTATTCTATGAAAAGTATTGGAGAATTTAAGCCGCTGACGAGCCAACTATCACAGACAATGTATCTGGAAGACCGAACGGTCCGATTACAACTTTGGGATACCGCTGGCCAAGAGCGCTTTCGATCCCTTATTCCTTCATATATTCGCGACTCAAGTGTAGCAGTGGTGGTTTACGACATATCAAATGCCAAATCCTTCCAAAACACAAGGAAGTGGGTTGACGACGTAAGAGGAGAGAGAGGCAACGATGTCATAATTGTTCTAGTGGGAAACAAAACGGATTTGAATGATAAGCGAGAAGTCACGACTGCCCAGGGAGAAGAAGAGGCGAAGAAGAACGGCTTGATGTTTATTGAAACCAGCGCCAAGGTGGGGTACAATGTCAAGCAACTATTCCGAAGGATAGCCCAAGCGTTACCAGGAATGGATGGTGAAAACGGGAGAGGAGACAATCAAAGTTCGTTCCGCACCCCGTTGCCCTTGGTAATAGTGGCTTGCTGACTTGAAATTGCGCAGTGATTGATGTGAACATTAACCCTACCCAGCCGGTCAGCAACGAAGGCTGTGCATGTTGAGACATAGACCCTGAATCATTCACCAATATTCTGAAATGTAATGTTATTGAAGACGCCCTAGTTCGAGCGTGGAAGGCGTCTATGCGGATTTTCAGTTTTACTCGGCATAATATTTTGCACACTTTCTCATATGCTTAGCCATATTTCTGCGTCCTCACCCACCCTGCGAGTCCTCATCGGCGAGCGACGGCTCTTTTGGGCGTACAAGCATCAGCCCATTATCATAAAGGCGGATATGTAATCAATAGACCTAAGTAATTTCCTTTGTTTCAGTATGCAGATTTTAAGGAATCGTCTTCAATATACGGAGTATGTACTACTCCGTACTCTGTACTCGTAAACGTCGGATCGTTTTGATATGACGAAGTTGTGATTAATAAGGTTTTGCAATTACGCATGCTTACATAAGCGTAAATTGGCGTCCAAACAAGCTTCACTTCAAATGATGTCTTCTCATCCCATCTCCTATCTTGAATTTCCACATATCCTCTTCTGGCTTCTAAATTGTCTGGTGGTATCCTACAGTCGTCTTATAAATATTGTACAATTTTGGGGCATTTTGTGCTACTTTTGGTTTTGCCCGCTGCTGTATGACAGCAAAGATGGGCCGTTCTCTTCGATTCCTCCGCATTCCGCGGCCAAAGGTATGGTCTCTACCCAGGTGCTGGTAAACTGCTGATTGCACATTCAACTGATAATTCAATGGCTTGCTTAGACATTCTTTTACGTAATGAGCCTACAAACAGGTGCCGCACTAATAACTCTCTCACTTCTTCTAAATAAAATCAGCGGTATCTATGGACTCCTCGCGATCCTCACCGGATTTCACCTCTCGCCGTTTCAACTGTCGATGTATATATACTCCGTCCTCGCACTTGTTTTAACCGCATTCCTGGCGCCTCACATTCGAAAACAAACACCCTTCTATTGTCTGGCTCTGTCCTGGTTCTATTTATTGGACAGCGTCATCAATGCGGCATACACAGCTGCTTTCGCGGTGACATGGTTCCTTGTTATCTCCCAACACCATAACTCAGCCCCGACTTCCGGCCCCGGCAGCAAAACAATGGGTGACACCGCAGGATTCAAGAATCCCAAGTACAATGTTTCGGCCGTCCACGTTGCTCCGGTTGTTGGCGAGGCAGCCGCAGAGCCCGCGCCGGCTCCCGCTGGGGCTATTGACGGAAGTGCTGGCAAGCCTAGTCTAGGGAATGGGGTACTTCAGCCTGAGAGTTTCCAAAGCATCGGGGTCATCTGCACTCTTTGGACTATTCGCGTGTACTTTGTATTGGTTATGATGGCTTTTGCGAAACAGTGTCTACGGCAATACGCTTTCGTCCCGAATTCTCGTCAGAACTCCATTGGTCATAGCCGGAATACTTCCACGGTGAGCAACGCCGATTTCGACCCGAACCCTTTTTCTAGCCGGTCGGCCGATGGTCAGGGATGGAAAGGCAAGCTAGGCCGTGCGATGATCTCGGTTGGCCGTGGCTATTGGCTTTCTAGTGAAGACGAGGACGATGGCTGGATGGTTGGTTTAAATCGCAAGTTCAACCGCAATCGGGAGTTCACACACTCTTCCGAGAGAGGACTCAGTGAACGTGAGCGACGACGACGATCAGGCACTGGTCCTCCTGTTCCATCTCCCGCCATTCTTGAGCAGATTGCCTTGCAGCAAGGAGTCGCTCCAGATTCCCATAACTCGTCCCAGCCCAAACTGGGAATTCAGCTCCCAAAATCACAAGGTATGGGAGAAGGAAATACGTGGTAGTCCCATCGAGTATACCTGCATAAGGACAGATCTACGGGTAAGATTTTTTCAGAACCTCTACACTCTGTCGATCCGTTTCATTGGCATTCTTGTTCTTTGCGTACTGCTTTGCGACCCTCTTGCACATAGCAGAGCACCTTTTATACCATATTATGACCTTGGAATTGATGGTACTCCACCTGGGGGGCTGTCTTGGTGGCAGAGTTGAGTCTTGCTGACGAAAAGCACTGGCGGAAAACACTGAATTTAGTGCAAAGGGTGAAGAACTCTCAACATAATTTTTGTATATCCAGGGACATTTCTTCCTTTTCTACTCTTGGATTTGCTTGTCATCGGAGCATTTGCAAGTTTGCTATTTGGACCGGGGACGAATACGGGCTTTGCGCGTGGGGCTTTTTCGGTGTTGATCAAGGCGTGATCAAGGCGAAAGCGTTTGACCGAGGAACTCTGATCTTGGCGCGTGCGCACATATGAGGTGTCTCTTATGATTATGATTGGATTTCGGGTTGGTTAGTTTATTTCTGATTTATTTTGGAGTTGTTTAGATCCTAATATCTAGCGTCTATGTTTCATCTATTTGACATTTTAGAAGAAAGGATACAGAGTACCTAGATACCAAGTTTCCTTTTATGGACGGCAAAATCTTCCGACCCGCCGGACCGGAACGACGGCCCGATGGACAATAGCTAATTTGGGCGCGGGGTGTTTGCATAATTTGCACTGTTTGCACTCAAAGCACCATTATTTTGCATCAATGTCGTGATCGATGACCAATCAGAGCCTCAATATTCGTCCCTATCAAGAGGCACCATCAGCGGAAAGCGTTGAATTCAGCAGAGTATAAAGACCCTTAATTTCCCCGTGAATGCGGAGGATGAAATTTTCTCGTTTTGGTCCTGTTGCTCTCCGCTGCTCTCGCTGCTCGCAGCGGCATTTTGTGGGTTCTAGCACTGTATCTTGCTGAATTACTAGATTACCCCTCTGGGTGTTGCAATTATGAGCGTTAAATTCGCAGGCGAAGCAGGTGAGTCCAATTGACTCCTAGAGACCAATTGAGCCATATCGGTCATATTCTAACCTATCTGTGGTCTTGCAGCCGCCCAGATTGCTTATATCTCCAGCGATGTCGTGCTATCAGTCCAGCCCTCGCTCCAAGAGAGTACCATCTTTTCGGAGCAACTGAGCAAACTATCTGCTGCCGGCGTGCGCAGCGTAGTAAGCAATAGTGTACCTGAGGCTAGTACTGCATCTAATCTGCTCGCTACTAAATCAATTCTAATCCTTATCATAGATTCTTGCTGTACGACACAATGAGGATCCCTTGCTCTCGGTATATCATTCCTTGCGTAGCGGAAAATATGTATCGGTGACAACGGCATCCTTCATCCTCCTTCACTCAGTCCCACATCTTTATCGACTTGCGCAGTATCCGATTGTCCTACATGTGGCACTGGAACCATCCACTTTCCCAGATTATTCGATCATTAGCTCGATTCGCCAATGCGGCTTTTCGTTCTTACAATCCGACAATCTTCAAGAAACGCAAGATATTGCATTAACAGCCCATGCCTTGGCAATAAAGTCCGGGAAGGGAGTAATACACTTTTTCGGCGCAAGCCGATCCAGAACCGACAGTCCGATTCCTGAAGAAAATGTGGACCTTGTAAGGGAAGTGCTTGACCTTGGAGGTGCAAGAGCATTTCACACTCCAAGCTCCTCCCGCACAATCTACACTGACTCGGGGCGGACCGCAGTCGTTCAAGAGCAGGGTCTGGGCTCGGCTCCTGCACAGCCACAGCCTCTTGAGCCCTCGGCTCTCGAGATCCGGTCTAACGATATTCGAAACACAGACGTCTCGTCTCTCGTTTCCTCGCATAACAGTACTGCTAGCAGCGCTGCTCCCAGCTCTGCGGTAACAACGGTTGAAAGCCCCACGCATAGACCGATTGATGCCTCAGACATTTTTCAGATAACCACCAATATATGGGATGTTTTGGTCGCTCGCACCGGAAGAGCTTATCATGCTATAGAATATTACGGTCCGGAAAGGCCGAAAGCTGCGATTTTTATCTTTGGGTCAGTTGGAACTTTCGCAGACGCGGTCCAAAACCCCAGCAATAATGAGGATCTCGGAGAAATTGGGCTTGTGAGTGCTCGCTTATATAGGCCTTGGATCGGTGGACAAATAGTGCGAGCAATTCCGAGATCGGTGGAACGAATTGCTGTGCTTGAGCCCGGACGCAAAGCTACAAAATGGGGCCCGTCATTCCTCGATCTATTGTCCAGCTTGGAGCCACAAGTCGCCACTGGAAATGGGCCTCTCGTCGTTGGCTACAGGCTGAAATATGTTGAACAGTCAACCGTCCGCCAGGCTCTCCGTGGTATCTTCCAGAACTTGACTGCTTCAGCACCAATTCAGAATCTTGAGATCGGCGCCGAGGAAGGGCCATTTGGGCCAGCAATGAAATCTCGGGACTTAGAACAGCCCGCCAACGAAAACACATACATCAAAATTCTCACTCAACTTTTCGGAGACCGCTTGTATCTCGCCAATCAACTCGGATCCAAAGATGCTGGGGTCTCCTCGACAGTCGCGGCCAGCCCGGAGTACGGGTTCGGCTCATTAGTCGCGCGAATAGATCGAAAGCAACGCCTCATCGACAAAGTCAAAGAAACCGTCCAGGTAGGCGATCTCAATGAAAAGATCAATTACCAGTTGCATCATTGGGCCTTACGTGCTCTCAACCCACTGGAACCCAATCGGTCGAATAAACACGTCGTTGACCTTTTATCCGCGGATAATTCTCAGGCAGCAAAAGAGCTTCTTGCTTCAAAGGAGCTATTCTTTAACGAGTCTCGCTGGCTCATTGGCTCCGATGCTTGGGCGTACGATCTTGGAAATTCAGGCGTACATCACGTCCTCGCCTCTGGCGCGGACGTCAACATGCTCATCATCGATTCTCAGCCGTACTCCGAACGCCTCGCGACTGATTCAACTCGGAGAAAAAAGGATATCGGACTTTACGCCATGAACTTTGGTAATGCATACGTCGCTTCTGTGGCAGTCTATGGATCATATTCCCACGTTCTGCGGGCGATGGGTGAAGCCGATCGGTTCCAAGGCCCTTCCGTTGTCGTTGCTTATCTGCCGTACTACAAAGAGAATGATTCCCCGTTGACTGTCTTACAAGAAACTAAAAAAGCTATTGATAGCGGTTACTGGCCACTGTACCGGTGGAATCCAGACAACGCAGTGAGACGTGACCCCCTCTTTACCCTAGACTCCGAACGTATCAAGAAAGAGCTCGAGGATTTCTTGCGTCGAGACAATCAGTTGACCCAGATAATGAACCGAAATCCAGACTTTTCTGCCGCTCTGTCCGAATCATATGGTTCTGAAGTTCGTACACTACAGAAACGAGCTGCAAAAGATGCATTTGACCAGCTTTTAGAGGGCTTGTCTGGCGCTCCATTGACCGTTTTGTTCGCATCAGACAACGGTAATGCAGAAACTTTGGCTAAAAGGCTGGCCAATCGCGGCAAAGCTCGAGGCTTAAAGACGATTGTTATGGCCATGGATGACTTTCCACTCGAGGATCTCCCGTCGGAAGAGAATGTGGTTTTTATTTCCAGCACTGCTGGACAGGGGGAGTTCCCTCAGAATGGGCGCAATTTCTGGGAAGCTGTGAAGAATGCAGGTGACCTTGATCTAAGCTCCATTCATTACTCAGTCTTCACCCTTGGTGATAGCCATTACTGGCCACGAAAAGAAGACAAAATGTATTACAACAAACCCGGTAAAGATTTGGATAGCCGAATCTCTTTCCTTGGTGGAAAGAAACTTACGGAGATTGGTTTGGGCGACGATCAAGATCCAGATGGTTTCCAGACTGGATACCAAGAATGGGAGCCAAGGCTGTGGAGGGCGCTTGGTGTCGATAGCGTCGAAGGTCTACCAGAAGAGCCACCACCACTGACGAACGAGGACATCAAAATTCAGTCAAACTACCTTCGTGGAACCATCGCCGAAGGCCTTCGTGACACATCGACCGCTGCTATTTCGGCTGCTGACCAGCAGCTTACGAAGTTTCATGGAACCTATATGCAAGACGACCGTGACGTGAGAGAACAACGCAAAGCTCAAGGCCTAGAACCTGCCTATAGCTTTATGATCCGGTGCCGCTTGCCAGGTGGTGTATCAACACCTTCCCAATGGCTGCAGATGGATGCCATCAGCAGCGCGCACGGGAATGAAACGATGAAGCTAACAACCAGACAGACATTCCAGTTTCACGGAGTGGTTAAAGGGAAACTCCGTCCCGCTATGCAAGCGATTAACAAGGCCCTGATGACCACTATTGCTGCGTGTGGCGATGTCAACCGTAACGTTATGTGTAGTAGCTTACCGGAGCTGTCAACTTACCACCGTGAAGTTCATCAAGTTTCCAAAAAGATTAGCGACCATCTTCTTCCATCCACGACGGCGTACCATGAAATATGGCTGAAGGATGAAAATGACAAAAAGGTACAAGTCGCAGGTGACGCGATCGTCGACCATGAACCGCTCTACGGACTGACATATCTTCCTCGCAAGTTTAAAATCACCATTGCCATTCCTCCTCATAATGACACCGACGTTTATGCCCACGATATTGGTCTTGTGGCAATTAAAGGGGAGGATGGTCACCTTGAAGGATTCAATGTCCTAGTTGGAGGCGGTATGGGTGTGACCCATAATAATAAAAAGACGTATCCCCGTACTGGCAGTATGTTTGGGTATGTCCCTGCCAGTCAAGCACATATTGTTTGCGAAAAGATTATGCTTGTGCAACGGGATCACGGTGACCGGAAAAACCGAAAACATGCCCGTCTAAAGTACACCATCGATGATATGGGTGTTGAGGTCTTCAAAAGCAAAGTAGAAGATATCCTTCCTGATGGCTTGCGTTTCGAGCCACCTCGCCCATTCAGGTTTCAGTCTAACGTGGACACCTTTGGCTGGCTCAAGGACGAGAGAGGCCTAAGCCATTTTACCTTCTTTATCGAGAACGGTCGTATTGAAGACACCGTGGACTTCCCAATGAGGAGTGGACTACGTGAACTTGCGAAGCTCGATAAAGGCGAATTCCGCCTCACCGGAAATCAACATCTGATACTATCTAACATCGAGGACGAAGATCTCCCATCGATCAAAAAGCTGATGGCAGAGTATAAGCTGGATAACACCTCTTTCTCCGGCCTCCGCCTCTCCTCCTCGGCTTGTGTAGCCTTCCCTACATGTGGGCTTGCAATGGCCGAGTCAGAACGTTACCTCCCGATCCTCATCAGCAAACTTGAGGCTACGCTTGAAGAAAATGGGCTCGCGCAAGACAGCATCGTCATGCGTATGACCGGATGTCCTAATGGCTGTGCCCGTCCATGGCTTGCTGAGGTCGCATTTGTTGGTAAAGCGTATGGTGCCTACAATATGTATCTTGGTGGCGGCTACCATGGACAGCGGTTGAACAAGCTCTACCGCGCATCGATCAAAGAGGAAGAAATTTTGGATATCATGAAAGGGTTACTGAAGCGGTATGCCTTGGAAAGAGATGTTGAAGGAGCGCTCCCAGAACGATTTGGTGATTGGTGTATTCGTGCCGGAATCATCAGAGAGACTACTGAGGGTAAAAATTTCCATGAAGGAGTAAGTTGAATTCGTTTCCCGTTCTGTGTAGTGTTGATGGCGGCTGACTTGAATACTCTAGGTGGCTGAGGATGACGACGAAGAATAAATCTATTATAGGTCTCCCAGTTAGATTCTCTATATACATTTTTTTAGCTTGTATGTAATTCAATGAGGATTATTTTTTTGGCTAAGTTGGACGAAAGAAGCCTTCGATTATGTATGTTACCATTGAAGCAATGGAGATGAGGCTACCAGGGTCGGACTCATCCAAAACCAAAGATTTTGAGATCAATCTCACATATAGTATTGTCTCTGCCCGTATGGTTCAGCCGTGCACTGTATATAGGAATGGAGATAGAGGTTTTAGTTAAGTTGCGGTTAAACCTTCCATAACTAACTTTATGGAGGGGAATGCTTGGCAGCTTATCGATAAGGAGCTGGTTATCAGAAAAAAGTCAAGTTTCGTAGCAAAGACCAACGGCCTACCATAATTTCGATCTTCGACACTGCTAGATGAACTTTTTTATTTAGTGATGCAAGCTCTGATATATTTAGTGCCATTCGATCTGCATTTGCAATGTCCAGTAAGCGCAGCTATGACCCTAACCTCATATTTTCTGAAGCTGACCGGCCATTGGAAAGGCGATTCTCAAGATCATGAGCTGACGGTTGATGATCCGGTGATCGCTTCTTATGATATTCTCATCACTGATGCGCAGGTTCGCCGCTTTCTTATACAATATCCAGACCGCTCCTCCTCTCAGCCATACAGCGATGTCACCCACCAGAAACCTAGTGAACTTCGCCTAAAACCTAAAACCGGACTCGTCGAGGTTGACATTCCTATCAATACTCGCGTCAATTACGACGAACGTAAAGGTCTACGCTATGGTAACGCGTTGAAGAAAAGTCAGATTATACAACAAGGTGGCACACATGGTGTAGCTGGCGGGTTTAATACAGGTGGCGCGGGCGGTGGAAGGGCAAAACTCGAGGGCGATTCGGTGGGAAAAGAATACTGGGATGAAGAACAGGGTGATTTGGAAGATGAGGAGATAAAAGCCGGCCATACGATGACGACACAGACGCTTGGAGGAAGGGTAAAAGAGACAGTAGACGGAGACCCCATATATATGCTTGGTGCATTTAAAGATGGTAAGCATAACGCCACAATGAGAGCTCTTAAACACAGTTTTTCTGACTACATGGCTGTTAGATGAGCTTCATCTCGCCCCCGTATCCGCCATTGTACAGCTTCGACCCCAATTGCACCACCTAGATGCCTTTGATGAGATCACCACCAAAGGTAGGGCGGGTACCAAGGGAAAAAAGACGAGGACGAAGGCGGGCCTCGGAACGCACCAGAAGCCCGGGCTATTGATGTCAAGGTAAAATCGGCGGAAGCAGAACAAACAGGAGGCCAACGGAATAATGAGCTATTAAAACAAATGCAAGAAGAAAAGTGGGAGAAATACAGGTGGATTGATGAAAATGTGAGTTGGTTCTTGTCGCGTATGCTGCTCGATCCATACACTAATGCAATTCTAATCCAGGATGGTGAATCCTGGGATAAATTTGAGGAATACATGTTTAATCGCACAATAGAGGACCCTCCTCAACTGCAGACGGCCCTTGGCCCGGAAGATTATATTGATGGAATGAGTGCTCCAAGGATAGATCCCACACGGCCGGAATTGACAGGGCGTGCAATGAGGATGAGGCGACGGAAAAGATCATCACAAAGTGGCCAGCAGCGGAATCCTGACAAGACGCAGTCTGAAGGCGATCTGGATGTAGTTATGGAAGGGATGTGAGAGACAGCCGTAGCATCATCGTGATTGGCTGGAGGACAGCCTGGCTATGCTCACGTGAGAGCTTACATAGCCAGGTGGCTGCCTCGCCGATGACTAAGCCGTATTCGAATTGAAATCATTTTTTTTCCATTTGAGCTTTTGATCTGAAAGCATCCGACGAATTCATTCCACGACGGCCGAAGGGGGAAAAGCATTCATGCGAGTCTGTTCTTCGTCTTTTCCCTCGTCGGCTTTTTTGACTATTCGCTATCTCTGTATATTCTTCATTTATTCTTCTCATTCTGTTTCTGTCTAATTTCATCACTTGCGTTTAAGCCGTTCCTTTATCCTGTTGATTCTTCGTCGCAACGATGTTAAGCCGTGCCGCTCGCAGAAAACATAATCTTTTACGGCTACAGAGATCGTACAAGCAGCTAGCCCTACCATGGCTGTGTCCAGCATTGTCACGATGCCAATTCACATCAGTCAAGACTCGAATACTTGGACCATCTTCCTCGACACCACACCTCCCCGGTTCGCCGTCTCCTCGCCCGTTCGCAACCGCGACTTCCGATCACCACATACCATTTGAGGGCCTAGATACTTACCATGGCTCTGAAGGCTACCCGATTGGTCCCGAGCCAAGCCGACTCTCATCACCGTTCGCCTCCCCGCTGCCATTGCTAGATGCTTCGGATCCTGCCAAACGAGATACTTCCTCCCTACTCATTATCAACGACTATTTGGCAACCCGGCCGAAATCAGTGCGCAGAGAAAAGAGCATTGGGGGTGATACTGACGAAATGCTCGCCAACTTGGACGTCAGCCTGGCGGTGGGCATGTTCAGCCGTGCCGCTCTGCTCGTCCGGCGTTTATCAACTGTGTACCCCCCGGCTCAACAGAAATCTTGGAGCTGCATAATAAATATATACGGATGGTGGTGTCTCACATGATATTAAATCGGAGGTCAGAATTGGTTTGGGAAGTTCAGCGATGGTTCGAAGTACAAATGCTGCAGCTTTCGAACGTACAGCCCGATGGCGCAACGTATGCTCTAATGCTAAGAATGGCATTACGGATGCTCCTCGGCCCAAGACGAGATCGCACGGTACGCCGATATTGGGCAATGGCGAAAGAGGCGAAGGTCGAAGAGGACGTTTTGGGCCTCCCAATCCTTTCAGAAGCCGACCTTGGCCTTTTGTCTGAAATATGTTCCTCAGATCTGCAAGGAGCTGCTCTGGGCGATCTCAGCGAGCTGCCTGAACTTTCCCCTCCAAAGCCTTCGGACCTAGTCAACTTTCCTCAGCAGAACAAGCAGGAAATTGAAGTTAAATCGGTTCCTCAGAAAGGCCTTGGGCTTAGCTCTCTTAAAGACGCATTATCGATTTTCGACGAATCTACCACTTCTCAGCTGGCAACTGGAGAACGAGTTGAGATTTTGGCTAAAGAGAAGCAGCGAAAGTTGGAGCGGGATTCTATCGCATCTGCGTTGGAACGTTGGCAAAAGGAGAGTCAGAAAACAGCTGGTAAAGGCCTGCCGACTTCCGAACACAAAATGGGCTCCCTTTTATGGGACTGGCAACAGGGTCTCGTCTCGAGTATTCAGATGGAGATGCAGACAATTGCAGAAGCGCAGGAAAAGCACAAGAGATCCCCTGAGGACAATGACCGTTGCGAGTACGCCCCTTTCATACATGCAGTCGGCGCCCAAAAACTTGCTGCACTCACTATTCTTGCAACCATGAGCGCGCTTAGCAAGTCCGGCATGGATAAAGGAATACGCTTGACTCATCTCATTGTCCTTCTCGGGAAAGCCGTTCAGGAAGAATATCTGGCTGATCGTATACGCGAGTCGATTGTTGAAAACTCCGGAGTTGGGAATCTAAAGAGGGCGAAATTTGTGGATAAGTTGCTTGCGACAAAAACTACCAATCATTCGAAATGGAATTACCTCGTCAAAAAGTACAATGAAACTCACGAGCCTGTCAATTGGGGTCTAGCCACTCAAGCAAAGATTGGAGCTTTACTCGCCTCAATGCTTTTTTCGTCAACAAAGGTTATGGTTCATTATAAAGACCCCGAAACAGGCGTCGTGACCACTTCTAGGCAGCCCGCGTTTCGTCACATTTATCAACTGGAAAAGGGCCATAACATTGGATTCGTACAACTACATGAAGATGTTGTTGAAAAACTCAGAAAAGAACCGGCTGGCCACTTGCTTGCCAAACATTTACCCATGGTGTCGCCTCCACTGCCTTGGAAGTCATATCAAGAAGGAGGATTTTTGAATCAACCAACGCTGGTTGTTCGGGTTCGCTCAGGTAATCCTCTACAAGTGCAATATGTTAAGGCAGCTGCACGACGTGGTGATTTGAAGGAGATATTCGCCGGCTTGGATGTTCTTGGGAAAACCGGCTGGCGAATTAATAAGCCGGTCTTCGATGTGATGCTTGAAGCGTGGAATTCAGGCAAAGAGATTGCCGATATGCCCCCGGCAGACCCTGACCTCACAGAGCCCCCGAAACCAGAATCCGGCGATGCCGAAGCTTTCAAAACCTATTACCGTGCTAAAGTGCTGGTTGACAATAAACGGTCCGGATATCACTCTCAAAGATGCTTTCAAAATCTTCAGCTCGAGGTTGCACGTGCGTACATTGGCGAAACATTTTATTTACCACACAATCTGGATTTCCGAGGCAGGGCCTATCCATTGCCTCCCTATTTCAACCAAATGGGGTCCGATATGTGCCGAGGACTATTACTCTTCAGTCAAGGCAGGGAGCTGGGCGAGCGTGGTCTACGATGGCTCAAAATCCATCTCGCCAACGTGTACGGGTTTGATAAAGCAAGCTTTGACGAACGAGCCCAATTCGCTATGGATCATCTGGACGATGTGATTGACTCAGCCGAGAAAGGTCTTCACGGTCGAAAATGGTGGCTTGAAGCGGCGGACCCTTTCCAGTGTCTAGCGGCTTGTGTGGAGCTCAAAAATGCGCTTGCCTGTTCCGATCCTACCAAATTCGTGTCCCATCTTCCTATCCATCAGGATGGTTCTTGTAACGGATTGCAACATTACGCTGCTCTTGGTGGAGACATTATCGGTGCCCGTCAAGTGAACCTCGAGCCGTCTGATCGTCCATCGGATATTTACTCGGCTGTGGCGGAGCACGTTCATCAAGCTATCGCTCGAGAGGCCGCTGCTGGGGATGGAATTGCCCAAATTCTCAAAGACAAGATCAATCGGAAAATCGTTAAGCAGACAGTGATGACCAATGTTTATGGTGTTACCTTCCTCGGGGCCATAAGACAGGTTCAGAAACAATTGGCGGAGTTCTATCCAGAGTTTATTGAGCAGAATCTCATGAGTAAAACTTCCACGTACATCGCTCGGAAGATATTTGCCGCTCTGAGCTCGATGTTTACTGGAGCTCATGATATTCAATTTTGGCTTGGTGACTGTGCGAATCGAATCACCAGCTCTCTGTCTCCTGAGCAAATAGAAGCAATTATCACTGCTAAAGAAGCCGCAGCCTCATCTAATACGAAAAATAAGAAAAAGCTTGCGAGGACCGAACTATCGAATAGATTTCGCTCGACCGTCATCTGGACCACACCCTTGAAACTGCCAGTGGTGCAACCTTACAGAGAGGCCAAGTCTCGTCGCGTTGCTACAACCCTGCAAACCCTCAGCATCAAGGAGCCCAATTCTGAGGACGTTGTCAGCCGTCGGAAACAACTCCAAGCTTTTCCTCCCAACTTTATTCATTCCTTGGACGCTACCCACATGATGCTTTCAGCTACCAAATGCGACGAGCTCGGATTATCTTTCTCTGCAGTGCATGACTCGTTCTGGACACACGCTGGTGACATTGATACCATGAATCAGGTCTTACGCGATGCGTTCGTTCGCATGCATTCAGAGGATATTGTTGGCAGGCTTGCTGCAGAGTTCAATGCTCGATACTCACAGAACATGTATCTAGCGAAGTTACAAGGGAACTCTCCTGTTGCAAAGCAGATCAGCGCATGGCGTAAGAAAAACGGAAGAGGCATAGGAAGGGGACATCAGATTGACGAGCTTATCCTGGAGAACAAGCGTCTTCAGCTTTTACGTTCGACAGACCCAGCAGAGCGGAAAGAAGGGGAATCAATGATTACACCCGGTAGCATATTTGCTGCTTCACAAGATGCAGATGCATCACTGGTTTCGGTCCAGTCCCTTGGCGTCGCTGCCATGGGCCATATTTCTCCAGAAGAAGAATTGGCTGCAGCCAGCGGCGAGCTTCCTATTAAAGCTGACGGAGACGTCACAAATCCACTTGGCGAACTATTTTCCGCGGAGAACAATTTGCCTGACACAGATGTGGAGGTTTCAGACTCAGTGACGAAGCAGAAAAAGCGAACCAAACAGGCCTCTTGGGTTTGGCTTCCAGTAACTTTCCGCCCGGTTCCATCCAAGGTATGCTTTGCTCTAGTACCTGATTTGTGGTCTGCCTGTAATGATACTAACATTTATACTAGGGTGAATTCGATGTTACCAGGTTAAAGGACAGCCAATACTTCTTCTCCTAATCTACACCCGTACTACAAAAATATTCCTCCAGAATACGCACAGCATATCTCTCTATTTTACCTCTTCCGATTTTGATGCATCATAGCGGGCGTTCGGCTGGACATTTAATTTCCATCTTCGTTTGGAGTTCAACTCATCGATCTAGCATTTCAGATTTCACACGGTGTTATGCGGGAGGTCTATTGAATCAAGGTCTCCAACAAAACGAAAAAGAACTCATTTCTTATGGCATGGCTTGGGTGGAGTTTAGAACTCAATTAACATATGTATATTATGGCTTACGGCTTGTAGCTATGCCAATACTCTTCTCGCCCTATATTTGGGTTGATGTACGATTATCATTTTAGGGGGTTTTTGCAGGGGTGACAACGCTTCTACTGCCTCATGGTTGGCTTGGCTTGTCTGTTTTCTCCTTGCGTACGCATGTATATATATATCATATTTAGTATATAACGAGGACCTTGTGTTGTTTGAAGGTGTGTTTCTCAGCTGATAGTTAGCTCATGTATATCAATCTACTTAGCAGATCATTTCAAGGTTCTGGTCGGGTGAACGTTTTGCCGTCTCGCATCTCCCAGCTAGTTAAGACGACGAAGCCGAGGCTGGATATCTATCTCTAGCCACTGTGAACATTTTAAGCAGAAGACTCGCTATGTCCAATGCCTCTCCACGCTTCCTAAGGTCCAGACTGCATTCAACGATACGCCGTGCTATAAATCAGAGGCGAGGTGTTCATATTGCTCCTCCTTTCCTTCTGGACTCGTACATTCCACGTTACCAACTCCTTTCTGCCAATGAGGTGTCGAAAAAGCGTTCTCTCGCACATTCGCACTTAACAAACTGCAATTTATGCCCTCGGCTGTGTGGCGTTAACCGATATGAAAAGACTGGCTACTGCTTGATCGGCGCTGAGACGGTCAAAGTCAATGTGATTGCTCCGCATTTCGGTGAAGAACCGTGCGTGCAAGGATGGAATGGGAGCGGATCCGTCTTCTTCTCTGGTTGTAATTTGCGATGTGTATTTTGCCAAAACCATGTAAGCGCCCTGCTACAGTCGTTGTCACTGTTTACCAACCCAGATGTTCTGTTGCGCCTTGTAGGATATCTCGCATCAGCGCAACGGATTCGATTTGACCCCAGAAGGACTTGCAGAATGGTATATCAAACTACAGGACGTTGGGGGCGTACATAATATCAACCTGATTACGCCAGAGCACGTCGTACCGCAGGTTGCGCTTTCGATTCTCCATGCGCGGGATATGGGTCTAAAATTACCCATCATATACAACTCTTCTGCCTTCGATTCCCTCGAGTCTCTAGAGCTACTTGACGGGCTTATTGATATATACCTTCCGGATTTCAAGGTTTGGGAAAATAGGTCGTCGAAAAGACTGCTGAAGGCAGATAACTACACTGCGACTGCGATGGAAAGCATCAAGGCGATGCATGCCCAAGTAGGTGACCTCTGCTTCACAGCCGACGGTGTCGCGAAAAGCGGTGTCCTAATTCGACACCTTGTCATGCCTGGAATGGAGGAAGAAGGCAAGAATATAATGCGCTGGCTTGCCACACACGTTTCGAAAGACATATATGTCCATATCATGGAACAATACCGTCCTGATGCCCACGTTGGGAAGAAATCCCGATACAAAGACCAGCATAAAGACGTTCGATATGCTGATATCAACAGACACGTCCGTGAGCAGGAAGTTGGAGCTGTGCAGAGTGCGGCGAGAGCAGCAGGGCTGTGGAGGCTCCTTGAACCCACTGAGCACGGCGGTTTTCATCTTTGATGATTCTGAGCCACTGACAGGTCAATGCAACTCAACGTTATCGTGGTAGCACAATTTGCTGACTGAGACTTGGTAATGCAAATGCTACCTCTGCGGCACCCTGGTATCACAATAGGATACTATTTCCCATATGGACTATTAGCAAAGGCTATGACAGAACGCCTGCTGGTCAGGGAGAGCATCGGCCCCATGGTTTACATTTTGCTTCGATCCATTTGCTCGCATAATGAGGTCCTCCAAACGGTCAATTTCATCCTTGGGTCGCGACGGAGTAACACCGTCTCATACTGATGATTAGACTGCTCCTTATGGAGATGTAAGTCCCAACTTGAACCTGGTTCTGATCGGAGAACCTTCAGTGTGCATTCAAGTAAAATCCATAGTGACTCAATGAATGTTTTCGTCCGCAAGTCAGGACCTTTGACTGTGTATAGTAATAAATCAAAATTGGAAATTTTGGCTACAGTTAGGAGTCTGTCTCAGTAAAACCACGCGTAACTTCCGAGGGCTTTTGGCCCGCGCGGTCGATGCACTAATAGTTAACAACCTGTTAGCGAGCTGCAGAGTAGAAATCGAGGTTGACGAGGGTCCCCTTTGAGAATGAACAAACAATCAGCATTTTCGCCGTCTGTTTCAATCGGCACACTTCCTGATCACATACACATACCCTAGAGTCGACATTCCCATAAGAAAGAGACGCGAAAGTCCAGGGCCTGTTACCAACAAACATAGGATGTGGCCGGAGATTGCTATTCCAATCACACTCCTGCTAGTTTATCGAGCGTGGTCAAGGAAGTCATTGACACCCACAGGAATAGCCGCTGCTGTTGCTACGGCTGCCGTTCATGCTTTGCATCCTACTCCAGTTCCGTTCGCGTGTCTGATCGTTTTCTATTACGCCGGAACGAAGGCCACACATGTCAGTATAAACCGCTGTAACCAAGCTCTGGTCGTGTTGCTAATACTATACGGCCTGTCAGATCAAACAACACATCAAAGAGAACCTAACCGTTTCGTCGTCCCAGTCAAAGGGTGATGATAGCCCTCGAACGCATACGCAGGTATTAGCAAACTCGATCGTTGCGTCGATCCTGACATTGTTACACGTCCAACAGCTCTCCCGGGACCAAAGGAGACCTGCCTATTGCTTCGATTATGAGAAAGACGCGCTTTTAGTTGGAATTATCGCGTGAGTCACATTCTCGCCAGCAATGAAACCCAGAGGTTCAATTGCGCTGCTCTTGCATAAAAGAATTTGGACTAACGGTTCTTTCTTTTCTTTAATATAGCAACTATGCTGCTGTGGCAGCAGATACCTTCTCTAGCGAACTCGGTATCCTTTCCACAAGTTCACCCCGACTGATAACTTCTCTCACACTTCGGAAAGTTCCACGGGGAACGAATGGCGGTGTCACCCTGACTGGCTTGGGCGCGGGGCTGCTTGGTGCCTTTACACTTGCTGTAACAGCTCTAGTGTTGCTTCCCTTCTGCCCTGCAGGTAGCAGATCTTTCGAAAGTGGACATCAAACAAAGCAAATACGGGTCCTAACAGAGAAGGCATTTTGCGCACTAGCGATCAGCCTCTGGGGACTTCTAGGGAGTGTGCTTGATAGTGTTTTAGGTGGCTTTCTACAAAGAACGGTCGTTGAAAAGAAGACAGGTAAGGTGGTGGAGGGAGTTGGAGGAGGCAAGGTAATGCCCTTTTCAGTAAATACCATCACCTTTATGTAGTAAGCCTAATTCTCTCTCAGGTTTCCCTACTTTGCAAGGACGAAACCAGCGACGCGACCAAATCCACCGCCACTACCAGAGATCATGGAGTCAGAAAGGTTGAGGCAGGACATGATATCTTAAGCAACAACGGCGTTAATCTGGCAATGGCTCTTATCATGAGCCTCGGGGCAATCACTCTTTCTAGGTATATACCCATTTAACGCATACCGATGCGAGACAGACTTCAAATGATCCCAATTCCCGATTCGATATGATTAGCATTTTGAGCGCATATATAGATACATCTTATAATATGGGGCTATATCTGACCAGTGGTGGAAACCCAGCCCTTAGACTTCATGGAGTAGGTGGCAATTCTGCCGCAGAAACGCAAGCATTCCTTATTGGCCTATTCCGACCACCCAATGCTGTCCTGGAGTTTTCCCGCCCATGAGAAACTTTTTCGATATCCTCTTCATATTTCATCTGCCATCGCTTGAGCGCTTCACCCTCTTTATATCTACCAATACATGGCGAAGCATCTAAGAATGCTAAAGCCGCTTCTTGTCGACGGCCTTGTAAATGTAGGATTCTCCCTTTCCAATACAAACACTTTGCATAAATAGGAGCGTATTTGAGTTTTCGTGCCTTTTCAAGCGCCTCCTCGATAAGATCGGTAGCTTTGCCGGGGCATTTATTCTCAATCAGAGTCCCGATTCGTAGAATAATGATGTTGATATTCAACTCATATCCCTGGTATAGGGGATTATCGTAGAGGTATTCGTAAGGCTGGTCTTTCGTTATGACCTCGCCTCTATCGCAGGTTGCTTTTTTGGCTGACGGGGGAGGCGTAAGAGGGAGGCGTAATGGCCATATGGGCGGGCGAACAATCTCCGTAGACTTATATGATTCGAAAACTTCTTCAAGTTTGGCTCGCTTTGCCTTTTCAAGTCGTAGGGCCTCAGTCAGGCTGGCGTTGGTTTCTTTGGCCTTTTCCCAGCGTTGCAAAACTTCATCTCTTTCCTTCCGGATACTAGCTAGATTATGTGAGAATTGCGAGCTGAGCTTAAGTAAATACTCCTTTGGCACCGTTGATTCTGGATTTGGGCAGACTGGTGATGGAGGGAACTAATCCATTGTAGGGAGATAGTTGTCAGCAATTGCAGCGCTGGTGAAGTGAACAGGACAGTAAGAAGGCTCCTACCGGGACGCCATTGAGTCTATCAGGAAGAGAATCTGGACCGCTGTCGTTGTCGCTGTCGCTGTCATCTCCTTCATCTTTTTTATGGTTTGAGCCATACAGTGATGCGGGAAGTGCCAATAAACTGCTGCCAATATCGTATGACGGGTCTTTGCGCCCAGTGATGTCCTCCATGTGAGCGGTCAGTGTGTACTTGGGCCTATCCGCCGTGCTCTTCCGGAATGAGGCTGGAATGGCGAATATTGGAGAATTAAAGTGAGGTTCTGCCTTTGTTACCATATCCAGCTGTCACCTGATCTCGATTGTTTTGGTCTCTTGTCCTCACTTGAGAAAAACAGCCATCTAACCTCCATCCCAAGCCGGGTATGATGGTGGAAGTGGGCGGAGGATTTTCAATTTGGCTCGCCTTTGGTATGTCTTTCTCAGTACTCTTTCAAGGAATTACTGCCTACAATAAAGAGCCATTGTGTCGAAGATTTGACTTCCACTTGCTTTTCTGAAAGAAACAGCATAAAGTGCTCACATTCATTATGAGCGTCCGAGGAACCAGAAGAAAGAAATTGTGCGAAAAGGAATTTGTTCCGAGAGATCTCTTTTCTACTGGCAGTAGAAGACTCGGATCTCGTCACCAGTAACAAACAAGTATCAGTGGCTTCTTTGCAGCCTGTCAATCTATGAAGCGTCCTTCTTTATAAGCCCCAGCTATGAGGACACAGCAGCAAAATGAAAGACTGACAGATGTCGGCTTTCTTCTCACCAAAAGGAGTGTACATACTGTGAGAAACACGAAATCTGGTGCGCACGAGATGACTTGCCGTACACTCCCTTTAGCCAGGAAAGCTCGGTACTGGAGGGGTATACAGAGCCTAGAGCAGCTAAAAACTGATACATTAGCAGCCCTCAGAGAGCTCTCTGCCTCACCCAGCTAAGAGAGGGGCATTTCTGGTGAAAAGTGCTCCGGAAAGAACCGAGAAAAGCGGGGAGATGCTGTTGTCCCTGAAAACGTTTACCGGAAGATATTCTGTCAAGACCCTCCTTCATCGTCACCATCTCGGAAGAGCTAATAATACTCAATCTAGGCCCTTTATGACAGCATTCCATCCTGCGATTCAGCTTCAGATGCGGAGTACCAGGACGCAATATCGTATTCCTGGCCCATCTTCCTTGTCAGGCCGCATGGGCATCAAAACACATTTGTTTCTAAGTGGTGGAATGCAAACAGGACAAACAGTGCAAATCTCACTGCCACGGCTTGGCTTATGTCATGTGTCAAGTGCAAACACTGCAAACAGAACAAACATCCCCCCATCCGGTTGTTCCGTCCATGCAGATCGACGACATCCGCGTCTCACTGATCAACCATCCATCGAGTTATTATTTACTATCAATGGGAAATATGACGCTGTCCTCTTTGAGCGTCTGCAATTGTTTGCAATCCTTCACCGTTGGTATGTATGTACCTGGTACGTCATATTCGGTGGGATACACGGTGTTCAAGGCCGAGCGGCCCTACACTTCCGATATTCAGTTCAAGGGGGTTACGAAGTACAACCCATTTCTCCCAACAGACAGGCGTCGGCGCAGGGTGGATGAACTCTATTATCGGGTCCAGGGAATCCAAATCCATCATTTATCATTTTCTTCAACCCCTCCGCGGAACAGGTTGTGCTGGTCAAAAGTCGGGATCTAGTTGGTCAAGTTAAACCATCAGACGAGTGGTATGATGAACCGTCGAACGCAAAATTAGCTTACTGCAACCCCTGACGTAAATTCTTGCTTGCATTCACCAGTTGCGGCTGGTGTCGGTCTCATGGAGATACGAGAACAGTGTGTGGATCAGCTTCGATCTTTGACTGGGTGATGTTTTGTGACTCTGCTCTCCAACTTAGATTCACAAACCTTCTCCGTGGAGCGGGAAAAACAAGCTATACCTCTGGCTAGATTCTCCGATTCCAAATCTCGCTGATGCGCACGGCCATTATTCTAAGGTTTCTGCACATCCCGAACCCTGCACTTCATCATTGTAGGGCAGGCATATATAGCCTCTTGAACCCCGCTATGTGCTTCGGGAAGCTACCGAGTTTGCATTTTGTGATCTGCTAGAATTTGGACTCATATTCTATCGGCTATCTCATTTTTGAAATCATTTCTTCAATTGCCAGTTTCGGTCAAACCACGAGATTCGGGTTATCTCTTCACCATGGTTCTCGCAATGACAGGGGTGGACATTCTTGATGTCCGTCGAAACAACTTCACCAACTCCTTGGCCAAGGAGATTCTTCAAGGCCTCGAAGGGAAAAATGGCTGTCAAAAGTCCCTACCCACTCTCCTTTTGTACAACACTGAGGGTTTGCGCCTATTCGAGGAAATCACGTACCTAGATGAGTACTATTTGACCAATGCAGAGATTGAGGTTCTCACCAAGAATGCGGCTAGTATTGCTGAGAGAATCCCGGAAAATGCAAAATTGGTGGAGTTAGGCAGCGGGTTTGTCTTCTCTCACCCACTGCCAAAAGCATTACGAGCACTCTTCGACCCGCGACCGTTGCTTTCGCGAGTTGTCTTTTAACCGGACTATAGGAATCTACGGAAAGTCGAAATATTGCTGAATGAGCTTGAGCGGACAAGAAAGTCCGTGGAATACCTGGCGTTGGACGTGTCCCTAGAGGAATTGCATCGTACTTTCGCTGAGATTCCCTCAAAAAGCTATAAATATGTCAAGTGCGGAGGGCTACTGGGTACATACGACGACGCATTGGCCTGGCTGCGGTGCTCAGAAAATAGGCGTAAGCCAACATGGGTTATGTCTCTGGGCTCGTCCATCGGCAATTTCACACGGCCTGAAGCGGCTCGTTTTCTCGGTGGCTTTGCGAGAACCTTGGGATCAAACGACTCTTTTCTAATTGGTCTTGACTCGTGTAAGGAGCCCGAAAAGATTTTCCGTGCTTACAATGATAGCAAAAATGTGACGAGGGAATTCTACTTGAATGGATTGGCCAATGCCAACTCCATTCTCGGCTTTGAAGCATTTAAACGAGAAGATTGGGACGTTGTCGGTATTTATGATGAGGCAAACGGGTGTCATAAGGCATATTACACCCCTAAAACCGACATTACTTTCAAAACTTTATCGTTTGTCAAGGGGGAGAGAATTTTCTTTGAGCAAGCCTTCAAGTATTCGAAACAGGAATATGAGGCTCTATGGCAGCTCTCTGGTTTGAGGCCAATTGCTCGGTTCACCACGGATACTGTTGATCATAGTAAGTCTACCGACTTACTTTAATCTTTGTCGCAAGTCCATGTGAAAGTATATCTTCCATCTTGTGCACGCTGATTTTGCCTTAACACAGATGTTCATCTCCTGGCATCGTCACCCTACATTCTTCCGACCCAGGCAGATGAGTACACTGCTACCGTGACACCATCACTCAAGGATTTTGAGATGATATGGAAATTGTGGGATACTGTAACAGTCAAGATGCTCCCTCAAAAGGAACTTCTCTCGAAGCCAATTAACCTACGCAATGCCTTGATATTTTACTTAGGCCATATTCCAACCTTTTTGGGTATGCTATTTCATTTTGTGCGAGGCCTTTTTCTCATATGTATACAGATACGCATCTCACTCGGGCTACTGGTGGCAAACCAACTGAACCCAAGTCCTACCCTTCAATATTTGAACGCGGCATCGATCCAGACGTGGATGATCCACAAAAATGCCATGATCATAGCAAGATTCCTGATGAATGGCCCCCTGTTGAAAACATTCTCCGTTTTCAAACGGAAGTCCGAAATAGGGCTCGAGCTCTGTTGGCAAATTTGCAAGACTTCGACACTCGACGGGTTCACGAAGCTCTTTGGATTTCATTCGAACATGAAGCGATGCATTTAGAGACGTTCCTGTACATGCTATTACAGAGCGATAAGGTTCTCCCACCGCCAGATGTTTCGATTCCTGATTTTCACTATCTCTCAAAAGTATCTGCGGAAGAGCGTGTGCCCAATGAGTGGTTTCACATTCCAGAACAAACAGTGATAATCGGGCTGGATGATCAAGGCCCAGACAGAATCCCTTCCCAATCATTCGCTTGGGATAACGAAAAACCAAAGCGGACAGCTCACGTGCTTTCCTTCGAAGCCAAAGGGAGAGCTATCTCCAACGGCGAATACTCGAAGTATCTAGAGGCAAACGGGATTGAAAACATCCCAGCATCATGGAAACAAGTACGCATAGCTTCCAAAGCGAATGGAAATGCCAATGGGATTGCCATTAGGCTTGGTGAGGCCAATGGCAGTGGAATCGGATCCAGTGCATCCTTGCACTTTATAGATAAATTCTGTATCCGAACCGTTTACGGCGACGTGCCTTTACGTTTTGCCCTTGATTGGCCCGTCATTGCATCTTATAATGAACTCAATGGCTACGCCGGTTGGGTAAATTGCAGAATCCCCACCTTCGAAGAGGCACGAAGCATTTACAGATACTCGGAACTCCTCAAGCGTGGACAAATCGAAGATGAAAGCCTTGATCCTGGATGCAGGTATGGACTTCCCAACACTTTCTGTGAAACAATTAATAATATGGGCCGGGTGATAGCTCCAAAGAGGTCTCTGAGAATGGAAATGGTATTGCGGCTCAACACAATGGCACACCTAAATCACCAGATCACCAACCGGTTTCTCGAGAGCCAGCAAACCAGGTGCCGGTGTACATTGATCTCGATGGATACAACATCGGGTTCAAACACTGGCATCCAAGCCCTATTACCCAGAACGGTACAAGACTTTCCGGTCAGAGTGATATGGGCGGCGCCTGGGAATGGACAAGCTCTGTAATATCTGCTCATGATGGCTTCAAAGCCATGGACTTGTACCCTGGATACACAGGTATGCATCTATGATAGTATTCATATTTTATTGGACAAAATTCTGACTGATTCCTGGTATAGCCGATTTTTTTGACGGAAAGCACAATATCGTGCTCGGTGGCTCCTGGGCTACTCATCCACGCATTGCAGGACGCACAACCTTGTATGTATAGCTTCATCCTTGCGATTGAATCAATCAACAAAAAACAGTTACTAATCTTGACCATCTCACAGTGTCAATTGGTATCAACGCAATTATCCATATGTCTGGGCTACTGCACGGTTGGTTCGAGACATTTAGTCTGGGGGCGTTTGCTATAACTAGTTATTAAAAGCCACAACACCCCAAAGGCAAATCTCGGGACCGCAATTATTCATTTTAATTTGGCGAATTGTTTGTTTGTCAAGTATCAACCACTGCTGTTTAAGTGGCTTTCGGGTTCGGGATCGTACTGGTTTTTCCCATCACTGATTTAAGCAACCTCCAAGCCTTAGTTAGGCAGTTACCCGGGGTTAAGGTTCTCTACATACGAACTCCATCCTTTTCTAATCTTCGCCTTTGCTACGGAAAGCCATATCTGGGCAAATCTCAAACGGAACGTCAAATGACACGAGTTGAATGGAATTCCGGGCCAGGGCAAACAGCTACTGTTTGATTCAATACGAGCGATCTTTTGCAGAAAGGTATTCGTAAGACTGCTGCCAAATGAACAAAGCTCTTATGTAGTGTGAATGCCCCTGAATGGTCAGCACTGGAGTCGCACTTATACCTTTGCAAGGAGATGGCGGCGACTATATATAACCTTCAAGCCTCCAAGCATATGGCTTAATGATAACATCTAACTTATCACAGCTCTAGTACCATTTTCGATAGTTGGCAGTTGTTGTATCACATTTCTAACCCAGCCTCCTCCACAGTCCAGGCAGAAATCGATATCCGAGATGGCCAGTTTGGTTACTATCGCCATGCGGCTAATGATAATACCTCCTACTGTCATAGCCAAATCCCAAGGTAGCATCGCTCGACTTGAGGCTGTGCACGTAACGTCCCTGATCCCTAATGCGCCGGAGAATCTCTTCGCTCGAGATCTACAAAGCTGCCCCGAAATCACTCAAACTCCTTGCGATGATGGCAGCGGCTGTTGCCCCATCGGCGTTGAATGCACCTTGTCTAAGGGTCTGCCGGTGTGCAACAATCCCTGTTTCGGAAAAACCTGCGCTTTTGGCGGCTGCTGTCCTTTGGGGTATCGCTGTTACGATGCCAGCAAAGGATGTACGAAAACAGAAACGATCTCGATGTTTTCGACTTTGAAGCCTCTTCCGAACAGTAATAATCAAGACAGTATCACGCCTAATCCTTACGCTACGTCCGATTCCAACACACATAGTACATACACTGAGACTAGGAGTTCAAATGCAGCAGGGCTCGAAGAACCACAGCCCTATTTGAAGATTATATTCTACTTACTTGTCTTCTGTGTTGGGGCCTTTCGGGGAGCACTTCGGTCTGTTCATATTTTCGAAGCTGGGGGCGGACCTGACGACGTATACCGCGAGCTGTGGGATGATTTCAGGCGCGCGGTGCTTTTAACTGTCTTGACATAATTCCGTGGAGTCCACCAAGTGTCCGCGTTGGGCCTTATCTGTTTGAAAGGATCGAATAAACATAATTGTATTCCCTCGGAAATGGCGAAATACCTTTAGCGAGTATAATTGAAGTCTTGGTCGTTTTCCATTTTCTAGTCTTTCAGCAGACTGTAGCTTTTGACTTGGATATCAATAGTGAAGGAAGAGGATATAATGGTCTTTGTAGGGTCAATGACTAGGGCCTAGCCTTTAAGCATTTTATCCCATTTAACTGTGGACGTCATCAGCTCTTTGGGAGATGCTCAATTCCCTGTAAATTTGTTTCAGATTGGCACATTCCCCTCGAGTGGTAGAATCCACCAGACGTCATAAGATTTGGTGGCCGATCGTATGGTTTTTAATAACCGATCATCTTTATCAATCTCCTTATCAGTCTCTGTTTGAAATGTTGAAAGATAGAGCTGGTGATCAAGAATACTTCGCTATCCAAACCATCGTGATTGGTAGGACCTTCAGTCCTGGGAAAACGCCATATTATTCAGTAAAATATGACCTCCTGTTAGCCATAAACCGGAGGTTATGCGGAATACCAATGGTTATGTCCGTCGCATAGCACTGAGGTGCTCTGTAAGGGCTTTAAAGGGGGATCATGAACAAAGGTGCTGCGATGTCGTTTATGGCGGTGATTCGAGCATCCTTCGTAGCAAAAAATATCTATCCATAGAGTAATCCATACTTCGTAGATAGCTCAAAGATGGGATAGATATATATAAACATACCCAGCCGAGTCGATAGTATCATAGGTGTCAGTTTTTCGAGGCAGTATCAAGAATTCACTTACGATTCCGCTTCAAAAGCTTCAACCTATAACTATTTGCATAGCCTATTCCCCGATTTGCTTGTCGTTCACTACTCTAGGCAGATAGAGCCGTTTTTCAAATCAACATCGTGTTGAGAATCAAGAGTCCGCTTATGAGCCATGGAGGCTGTAGGCACGGAATTTTATAAATGGGAGGACTCTCCAGGACTCTGTAACTGCTTTCTTTCTTTCCGCCGACGTCTTTGCCGCTAATGGAAACTTGCAACATAGATCATGGATGTGCTGTCTGTGGAACGTCGCTTAACAGCCCGAGAGCTATAAGAACATGCCACGGTACCCACAGTGAGCCTTGTATGAGGTACCATCAAACTATGTTTTATAAAGGTAGGATATTCACAGAGAATTTCAATTGGGTGACAGGAGCTGACTTTAGAGGACAGGCGAGAGTCATAAATGCGATCCGTAAGCTCATCCAACCACCAATCTTGGGCTGCCTCAATTGATATCTTGAAGATGCAGGAAATCAAACGAAGTTCATGACAAAAGACACCGAGAAATCGCATTACTCATCCAGCAGCTCAAGGCATTGGATGAAAAGCCAATTTCGGAAGAAGTAGCGCCTAAAGCCTCGAGAGCTCCATCTATCACTGCGGAGCTGCTTAGGAAGAATACCTTCAGACGATCTTCATCGCACCAATTCAGAAAAAGCTTTCTGGAGCAGAGAGCCCACTCAGTGCAGCGGGAATGTCTAATGAAAAAGGCCCGGCAAGTGCCAGAGGTTCAAAAGGAAACCGCTGAAAACGGCGATCCTAGTAGCTCCAAAGGCCGAAGAAGTTCATTGTGGAAAGCAACGACAGTCTTCGAGGAGGAAGAGGACAACTCCACACCGCCAATCCCCGAATTTCGAGAGAATGGCCGCAAGACAAGCGTCGCAAGCATCCACAATATTCCGGGCTCCCCACCAGCGTCGCCAGCGAAAATTAAGCGCGAGGAGAAAAGAGCTTTCAAATATGCAAAGTCAACGGATAAGGCACTCAGGCGGCAGAGCATAAGTACAGCCACCATTATATCGAATACCGAGGTTGAGCATATTAACAACGCTCTGCATGGATCGTGCAAAGCACTAGCGTCAATGACCCCAGACGAGGCTTTGGAATCATTCATAAAAACGGTCATTTTGCAAAAAGATATTCAGGCACAAATGGCACAGCTAAATCTCGGTGATCAGCAAAAATCGGAGAACGGATGTGAAGCTCTAATCATAGCCAGGCTCAAAATCCCGTTTGTTCGAAAGGCTTTGCAAAGCCTGGGTGTTCGAACTCCCAAAGGGACCACAAAGGAACAGCAAACAGTGATCCTCCGTCTCATAGATTTAGTCCTTCAGGATATCGAGTTGCTCGCTAATGAAGCAAGAGAAACATTGAAGAGAGCAGGGGGATACTGGAGGTTCGCCAATAAGAGAAGTTATCATGCAATGATAGAAAACAATAAGGGGATTGACTGGGAAACCGGAGAAAAGATAACTGAGGACTCAGGTTCTTCTGACTAATAATTAAAAACTTTGGGATATAACGAGGGGTCCCGGACTCTGCGTGGTTATTAGTGCTAGTCAGGAGAAAGAAATGCGGTGAAGGAGTTGGTCCACAGTATCTCTTACATAGAATAATGCAGTTTTGCACAACCCATCTATTGCTATCGCGTAAAGATTTAGAAGATACAGCACGTAGAGGATGTGTTACCGACAGCCGAGAATCGACCATCCCACTAATGGTTACCAAGGAAGAGCACAAGAGTGATCTGTTGTAAGCGTAGATCGTAGTGAAGATATCGCATTTTCAGCATCGTCCAGTAAACAGGTTTCCGTCGAGATATCGGCAAATGCTATGATCTGGGGAATTCAGGACGCACGAATGGCTTAGAGGTTAATAGATGGGTCAAAGAAAGCTTTCCGTTGAGATTTGGAGAGTATATAGAGATTTATGTCTCTGGAAGATCACGATCGTTGTAATCAAGACATTTGACAAGAAAGAATCACATGATCTGTTGATGCACTCGGCGACGGAGGAACAATGATCCGTCAATCTCACGGATTATCTATTGTCCGCGATATGCTTACATCAGCAGCCTTATCACGATGAAAGCTTATTACAAATAGACCTTGCACCTCAACCTTCACGGTTATCAGATGGTGGGGCAACTGCCAACTCTAGAGTTCAACCTGAAGAAAACCGAACTGAAGATTACGGGGTTCCCCTGGAACAAGAATTGTATAACTATCGATTGTATCCCAGAGGTCCTTTCAGAGTCCCTATACAAAACAGTTCAAAAAGTTCGATTCTTATTCCAAGATGTCGCTAGAAACGCTCACCACCATCTCACCAACCACCAATGCCCCGGTGCTCACCCGAACAGGCATTTCTGAATCCGACCTCCTCGCTCTTCCGCAGACAGCTCAGAAGGCTTTCCGTTCTTATAATTCCCAATTCCCGACCCTCGCGCAGCGCCAGGAAATTGTTGCTAAAGCTCTTGCTCTGCTGAACAAGAAAACGGATGCCCTTGCTCGGGAACTCACTGAACAGATGGGCCGCCCCATCAAATTCAGCGGCGCGGAGATTACAACAGCTGTTAAGCGCGGGGAATACCTGAACCGAGTTGCTGGAGAAATTTTGGGAGACAAAATCGAGGCGAATTCCGAGCCCAGGTTCAAAAGATATCTGAGGCGAGAGCCGGTGGGAGTGGTACTCATCATCTTTGCATGGAATGTAGGTTTCAGTCCAACAGTTTGATTAATCCCAAGGGTAGGCACTGACATCTCCACAACTAGTACCCCTATTTGATCCTCGTGAACAGCTTAATCCCGGCCCTCCTAGCCGGAAACGCTGTGATACTTAAGCCTTCCCCACAGACTCCAACGGTTGTCGAGCACATCGCAAGCGTGTTTCAGGAGGCCGGTCTACCACGCGATGTAATTCAATATTTCCACTCCGGCTCGCTCACTAACATTGAGACCTTGATTCGCTCGCCATTGGTCAATCACATTTGCTTCACGGGCTCGCTTGCTGGCGGTTTAGCGGTCCAGAAGGCTGCAGCCGATAGAATTGTCAACGTGGGACTAGAACTGGGAGGAAATGATCCGGCTTACGTTCGAGAAGATGTCGATCTTACTCTGGTGGCTGAGGAGATCGTGGACGGTGCCATCTTCAACAGCGGCCAAAGCTGTTGCTCTATAGAGCGGGTTTATGTCCATGAGAAAATCCATGACGCGTTTGTGGAAGCAATTAAGAGCTCACTGTCGAGATATCATGTCGGTGACCCATTTGAAATAGGGACTCAAGTCGGCCCTGTTATTTCCAAGCAGGCGAAGGAAAAGATCCTCTCGCATATCACCGATGCTTTGAAGAAAGGGGCTACAGATGACACGCCAGCTAATTCAACATTCGAGAACATGCCCGCTGATGGCAATTTTGTCAAACCCACGTTGCTAACAAACGTGAACCACACCATGGTAGTTATGACCGACGAAACCTTCGGCCCGGTAATCCCCGTCATGAAGGTAAAGGATGACGAGGAAGCGATCCGTCTCATGAATGACAGCGATCTGGGTCTAACCGCCAGTGTCTGGACCAAAGACATGGAGACAGCGGAGAAGCTGATCCAAAAAATTGAAGCTGGAACGGTGTTCGTAAACCGTGCCGATTATCCAAGCCCGGTACGTACTTCTTTTCCCTCCTATTAGAAGTGAAGCCCTAACATGGGTATGTACCTACAGGATCTTGCCTGGACCGGCTGGAAGAACTCTGGCCGAGGAGTAACTCTGAGCAAATTTGGGTTTGACCAGTTCGTCAAGTTGAAGAGCTTTCACTTGAAAGACCCTGTCAGTAATTGATTGAATGTTCTTTGACATCGACTCAAGAAGAATTGTCATGCTGTAGCATACAGCATTGAACTTCGAAATTTATAGCGGAAACCGCCACTTTCTCTTTCAGTCTTGGCTTGGATGTACCCCTTCAGGGGATTGCTTGACCTCGAATGATAAATGAATGAGAGCAATTTACAACTGCTTCTACAGTGGAAAAGCTTGCAATGCTCGTTCTGAAGTAGCATGGCTAGAACGAGTCATAGGAATGTCGGAACCTCGCTGAGGCGCTGCTTCTTCTTTTTGAGCCGCTCATCTCGCTCGCTGCGTTTGTTTACTTTTGATTCGTAGGCTCTTTTCCCTAAGAGCACTGGACTTGTATCTTCTTCCGACGTTATTGTGAGTGTGGGCTGGTCTAGCTCGTCAAAAAATTTGCTCAATCTCGACATTGGCTTTGGGAGCTCAGTAGAAGTCGATCTACCCGTCGAAGCGGAGTGAGGCATTTCACGACGTTGAGCTACAGGTTTATCACGTTTGGCCATATGCGTTTGCCTAGTATTTGGGTATCCTACAGCTTCAGTACCCCGGGCTACTGGAACTGGTGGTAGGCGAGAAGCCGACTCTTGTGAGGGCTTCGATAGCCGGGGACGAGCACTGGGAACAGAAGGTAGCGCTCGTGGCCTAGGGCTTTTGTCAAGAGAGTCGTCATCCTCCGAGCTGATATACTGCCCAATACTCTCTTTCGACTTTGGCGCAAGTTTAGCGTATTGATAAGCATTGTTCATGCCATCAGTCGGATATCCTCGGGAGGCCTTTGTAGAGCTTTTGACAGCATTAAGCCCGAGTAGCGATCTTGACCGCTTAGGCATTGACATCAAGGGCTGCAAATCCGTGCCAATCCAGAGATCATCGTCCTTCTCGCCCTCACTCTTTTCGATCTCCGACTCAGTAGCCGGCCGGCCAGTAGCATCTCTCAGGTTATCAAGCGCTGATTTCCGCTTTGCTGCAGCTTTATCAGCCGCTAACTTCTTCCTTGTCTCGACAGGGACTTTCGTCTTTCCATCTGTTGGTCTGGATACGACGATGGACTGATTCATTAGCTTTGCTTCTCGTTTTCGCCGGACGTATTCAGCATGGTGTAAATGACGCGTAAAGGTTTGTGCCGTAGCAAGGAATTCGTCTTCAACCATCATGTATGCCTCGTCATTGTCTAAGCCTTCGAGCATGAGTCTAGCCGATTCATTAGCCGTGGTTCTATAGAGAGGATGGAGGGATCGGGGGCGCACTCTTCCGCAGGAGGCTCGCGCACCGGAGACGTCGAAGGGGACCGAGCTGGGACATGAAGATTAGTAGCGAACGGCTGTTTCAATTCCAACGGTAGCTCGTGAACTCACAGTGCCTTCGTTGTCGTTTGGGCCGTGCTAAAATCCGGTCATTCTTGGAGTCTGTCGGTCGCGACGCACGGGCAGCAGCATCAGTAGCGGAGGAAACCGGAGTTGCGCTCTTTCGTGACTCCGTTTTCACCAGCCATGGCAGTGTCCGTGCCATTGTTGTTAGACAGGTTCATAGGAGATAGCATGTTCTAGGAGCTGCTGGCTCGCCTTGGGAGTGGTGTCTTGTGCACTCGCTCCATGGTTGTCAACAGAATAGAATTAAGCGTGGGCTAAGAGTCTACAAAGTTGCGGATCAACCGCCAGCATCGTAGTGGCAATCTCCACCAGGACCATTATTGGATTTAGGGATGAAAACATAAAGCTTCACTTTACCTTTAGGAGAAGTAAGTGACTTCTATCAGTGCCAAATCGATATTCTAGAAAATGGGCCTACAAGAAACATGCGGCAAGGACAAGATGCCGTTCTACAAGACGCGCATATATGTATGTACTGTACATACATACATACGCCGATCAAAGAGAATTTCAACCGTATGTTCCATGACATCTCATTTCTTGTTCATTACCCCTCCTGTCGCCTGTCCACTTATGTGGATGCTTTCTACGCCGATCAAATCGCCAGACAATAGAAATTGCCGTTAGTATCTCTTCTGTCCATATGAAGTTTCGGACCCTGGCTTGATCGACGTCGCGGCTAATAAAAAGGACGGGAGATAGCCGGCCCCTGCCTTGCACCGGGCTGAGTTTTTCATGATCTCACTTGTTTCGTTGTCAACCTTTCGTGGCGAAGGCGTTTGGTCCGCAATCCTTGTGAGAAATGGGCTCTCAACAGATGATCGAGCGGCCGGGAAAAATGAGTTCATTGAAAATCCATGCGCGACTTCGAGCGGATATGGCCGTATACATCTTACTTGTTCTCGAGTTCGCATTAATGCAGCCTCGTGCATACGCGTTGTGTTCTCGTTTTCGTGCATGGATTATGGAGTACTTGGTGAAGGCGAGACCCACGCTTCGGGCTGTTGTTAGTTGGGCTCAGGTACGGAGTACAATGGGCATGTTTGTCGTAAAAACGAAGAAGGAAGTCTAGAAACTAGGTATTGCTCAGCTCGGAATATCGGAACTTCGGGAAGCACATTCCATTTGATTATCTATAGCCGCTGTATCGGTCTAGAAATGAATACAGGCACGATCCAGGGATCAGAGCTCCTGGCAATAAAATCTAGAATGAGCGATCCGATCCAACTGAAAGATTGCAATCATAAAGCCTCCATGCACAGGAAATTCCGAATTAACATTGAGTATTCGACCGTGAGAGAAACGCCAATGTTTGCTAGACCAGTCAAACTCCAAAGCACCATGTACCTTCAAAATGCATCTAACCGAGAGAAAAAATGTTCAAGGATCCGGCCCATAATCCCTGCTTCTCGATGCTAGCTTTTCCTCTGGGAAGAGAACTGCCCTTGTAAAACTTCCACCCCTTGAGTTTGTTTGCCGGATATCGTGATGCTCTCATTCAAGAACAGCTAATAATAGCGTTCGGGCCTGGTTCAACCAGGGCAAAGCAGTGTAGTCTCACATCGCTGTGTTCCGTTTCGAGCCGGAAGAAAGCTGATGCGAGAAGTGAGAGACCGGGGTAGTCTAAGTCTCGCCTGGCCGCTTGCTGTTGCAGCTCACGATCTTAATCTTGTCTGAGTGGACTGTGGTCTGATTGTCCAGTTTGAATGTCACATCCTTGATCAAAAATGTCCAGACTTCATCACAGAAGCGATAGGTATCCAAGTGGCCCTAGGGGTGGGTCTCGCATTAGCTCTTCGGCGTCCTCGCTCGGGTTGATCCTATAACAGATCATCCATACCTTAAAAGACATTTTCGCTTGGACCTCGTCCGCCAGAACTTCCGTGATAACCCGATCAAAGTTTGACAGAATCTTCATGGCCAGCTGGGGCTCGATGCGGCCTTCGTTGATCAAGTCATCCAGGGTATCAGTCAGGGACATCCCGATGCTAACGACGAGGTTAGTTTGGCCAAAGCGCAGTCAGGGACCCAACAGGCGAGGATACCTGCTACCCCGGTAGAGTTCGTAATATTGGGCACTCATGATCGCGGCATAAGACGAGGGTGAGCGCGAGTTGCTTTGGTTCAAGTGAAAGCGAAGTTCCTTTGGCTTGAGGAAGGAAGTCCGCGCCAAGCCGGCGGTCACGTGCAGGCGCCGTGAGTTCAAACCTCGCGGTCCGGTTGAAAATCACAACAAGCTGGAATCTTCGAATCTCCAGGATCCAAGGCGGTATCAAAATAGCATCAACAACCTTGTTCCGTTTCTCGCCGGTGGTCTGGACTTTCCGGCCCGCTGGCCTCGCGAATGGGAAAGCTCCTTTCACCGCATGGCGGCGCCACAGCTCGAGTTGTCTTCGTGTTGAGTGACGAGTTGCTTCACGAAACACAGCCCAGCCGTCCCAGGGGAAAACGTTCTGTGGATGTTTGGTCAGAAATCTTCCGTTGACATACCCTGTCTGCATTCAAAGACATTTCACATCCATGGCTTCCCGCCCATGTTCCTGATTCTGCAGGCCTTGCCAGTGAGATTTTGAATCCTGAACGGCAATTTTGACTCCCGAATTCACCTCGTCATCTCGAGGGAAGAGTTTTCTTTCTGGCAGCAAGCCGTCTCTTTGCGAGAGGCTTGGATGGCATCATGCACTCGCTTCATACTCTTCTGAAAGGCTGATTCACTGTGATGGATCAGTGGCTTTTAAAAAGCCTTGGTTTCCTCCACCGATTCCTTCACTCTTCATCATCAACATCACACAGCAATCTAAGAAACTCTTATCCTAAAGACTCTCTCACAGGCATATCTTCAATCATGAAGTCCTTCACCATCGCTCTCGTTGGCTTCAGGTAAGACTACACATGGTGCTTTTCAAAAGACCTCTCAGCGCCTAACGCTTGAAAGTGCCTTTGTCTTCGCCTCGCCGGCAATGATCACCCCAGCAGGTGGAAAGCCATCTCCTTGCTATACTGCGACTATTACTTTG
Source organism: Nannizziopsis arthrosporioides (assembly GCA_029635245.1). Taxonomy (NCBI): domain Eukaryota; kingdom Fungi; phylum Ascomycota; class Eurotiomycetes; order Onygenales; family Nannizziopsiaceae; genus Nannizziopsis; species Nannizziopsis arthrosporioides. Next base: position 6,744,063 of record CP098260.1, on the reverse strand, counting down.
CCGTCGCCAAACATACGATGCAGCGAATTCAACACCAAGACCTGTCACCCTGTGAACTGCCTCAGGGCCGAAACCACCTCTATTCCTTGCTCAAACAAAAGATGTCCCGTCACGCCTACATCTATCAGCTACACTCCATGCCAGACCGCATGCATTCCGAGCTGCCCAACTATCACGGTCAGCTGCCACGCTACGCTTAACTAGTCTCGGATATGTTCTCGCAAGTGTTTTGGCTCTATGCATTGTTTACGAGGCTGCGGATAATGAAGTTTATTATTTTATGTGTATAAATTGTATGCAGTAATGAAACGAAAAGCAATTTACCAGAGTAAAGAAGAATAAAAGTTTGAAAATCCACTGAATTTGGTCCTTACATCATTGCTCCGTCCAGCTCCGAAAATTCAACCCCTTGTTAATAAGATGCAGTTATAAATGTCCGATACCCCTACATACTTGACATGGGTATGGAAAACTCAGGCATCAGACAACCGTCACCGTAAGATTCACGGGTAATCTGACCTGCCTTTTACGCAAAAGCTTTGCACATGTTGGATACGATGGTCAATCGTCGTCTATACACTGCTGACCCTAGCACATAGGGATTCCAATAAGAGAACATTTGGCATGGATGCAGATTTGTGCTCAAGCAGTTCTATCGGATCCGTGAGCCGGCTTGCAAGGACCAGGCAAGGGACCAACCTTGAGAAAAATCCAGAATTGATATCAAAACCAAACATGCATATCCGACTCTCCCATTCCCGATAGAATCGTTCTCGAACTCCCTCTTCCGGGAATCTACGCCTCTGTTCCCAACATGCATAGACCCAAGCTTTGAAATTTTCTTACTAGGATCAGCATTGCCTTGCGGGATTCACCGAGATATGTGTATGTGGGCGAAAGCGGCTGGGAGCGGTGGGATACGGATAATCACCCAGACACGGCAGGAAGGATGCAATTGCGGCATATCCACTGTTGGAGAAAATGATATAAAAAGGGCCCAGTCGCCCACGGTTGATGATGATATCCAGACAATCGTTCTCACAAACAAGACAAAGACAGCAACAGATCTCACCCTTATATCCAATTGTTTGTGAAACATATACAGGACCCCTATCTTTTTCACTATAAACCGATAAAATGCATCTCAAGGTCGCTGTGATCGCCGCTCTCGCTGTCGCTGCCTTCTCCTCCCCAACTCCGTAAGTCCTTCTTGAAATCCTCCAGTAGAACCGCTCGGCTAACTCGTCACAGGGTTGCAGAAGCGCCACAGGCTGCTCCACCAATGGTCACCCAGAACCCGGAGCAAATCCCTCTGAAGTGCTACACCCATACCACGAGCTTGTATCCAAGGACTTGCCCCAATCCAGTGACGACTCTGGACTGCGTTGTGCTGCCGTGCATCGTGAACGAGACTCGTACTCTGCCATGTCACACCAAGCAGTGTGCTGTTACCCCGACCGTGACCAAGTACCGTCCCTGCACAACTACCTGCAGAAAAGGATGCGAGACGAGCACCGTCTACGAGAAAGCCAACTGCTGCAGCTAGATTCTCGAGGAGCGATCGTGTTTCAAAAGGATTGGGCAGTATATCGGTAATTGATCAAAACAAGCAGAGCAAGTTTGTCTCATGCAGGGTATATAATGATGAATATTTGGGATTGTAATGTCTGCTTTCCAAAAATTAGGATGCTTTTTTATGTCAACTCCAGTTAGTTACAGCGCAATATAATTATGGCTTAAAGAGAAGTTCAGGACCAGAACAAGGGAAGCCAAACTTAACCTAAAAGGAAATTCTCGTAAAAACAATCATAAGGCTTGAGTCTAAATATCAGAAAATTGCACATCCAACTTATGTAGACCAAAACTGACTGCTACATGTAACTTGTGAGGGGCACAAAATCACCCAAACGGACCTTTGCAGGACCCATGTATGTATGTACTCGCCGCCACTCCGCGCCTTAAGACCAGTGCCCGAACAAATCATCAATTGCTGGAGACCATTCCCGCTAAGACGCCTGCTCCAATAATCCCTCCATCCGAAGCTTCTCTTAAGAATACCGATTTGCCGCTCCTTTGAGGGCCATCATAAATCACCAAACGGTCAATATAACGCTGACAAGTCTCCTTGAAATGAGGATAATGTTGAATGATACCACCAGTATAGGCCACAACCAATTCTTCGGGGCCCGAATGCCAATCTTCGGGCTCGACGGCCGAGGATTGAGCAACATCATTAGTCGTAGAAGCCGTGCGTTGTTTAGGTTGGTACAGATTCTTGAAGGTGTCTGTCGAATTGTTGAATTCTGGAACGATAATGTTGGATGGTCTGCGGGGATTTGTAGCTCCATCGTCGCGGAGCTTGATCTCTCCTGTGCATGCCAGCAATCCCACTACCGCGGATGCAATGAGTCCTGCGGATCGGGTCTGTACCGCTCTAGCGGTCTTTCGAAAGGCTCGAACGGCGCTGATATCCCAGTTCCAACCGCTAGATTCGGGCGGCGGTAGGAGGGCTTTAAGCTTGGCTACAAGAACAGCATCGGAGGGTGTTTGCGCAACAACAGAGGAAAGGAACGTTGTGCTGAGTGCATAACCCTGTACTAGATTTGCCGGGAGATCTTTGCTCGGAAGGCCCAATTCTCTGGTTAAGAAGTCAAAGAAAATGATCCTGACCAATTCACCAATATACCGGCCGCCAGTCATATACTCAAATGGCTGAAATCCCGGACGGGCACATTGACTGTCGAGTAGCGAGTCCCATTCAGTAGTAATACCCAGTTCCTTTAGAGGTGGGGCAGCACCATTGATTGTCCATTCAGTATTGACGATTGTTTCGGAGGCATTGGGGTGCCGTGATGAGACATGAGTGGCTTTCGATTCGTGTAGGTCTGAGAGTTTCATCGGAATAGTGGCATTACATCCCGTGCCGACAATAATGCCCATAGCCACGCGACTATTCGGTAGCGACTTCACTAAGTATGCAAGGGATGCCAAAGTGGCGACCGTATCGTTGGTTATTGCGGCGATCTTCAGTTTCGGCAGGGCGAAAAGTCTCCTCCGTTTGGCTGAGGGCTCGTCCGAGCCGTAGGGCCGTCTTGTATGTCTATCGTATCCGGATAGTAATATTTTCCCTAGATTGAGATCTGTCGAATTCACCCACTTGAATCCCTTGCCCATGGGCATCAGGGTAGCTTCTGATAATGATTCCTGCCTGGAGATAGTCAGCATTCAGGACATGTAATTAGGGTCGCATGCTTCAAGCAAGCCCAACCCAGCAGCAGGTGCTTAAACGGGTATACTAGGCCGACGGTGGTTTGCGCTACCTACATCATTGGAAAACTGAAAGTAATCCCCATCTCCAATTCCTTAGGAATGGCGTGTCCCTTCGAAAAGTGCGGACCCAAATTATCTGCGACAACTTCGGCCATGCAATCTCCAATCCACAAAAATAAATCCTCTGCCTTGTCGGTCTTCAGGTGTTCCCCTATCGGCCATGCTTTTTCCAGCGTTCTATGAACCCGGTGACGCTGTGCTTTCCGCATCGTTTCGCGGGATTTCTCTTCGTCCGATCCACTATCATTTTGTTCACCAGCGTCTCCCAGTAAATCAATGAAGGCGACCCTGAGATTGCTGCCACCGACATCAATAGCTAGGTATCGGCCGGTTTCCTGCCCGGTCGGCAGGGATGTGACGGGCGTAGGTAAGAATTGCTGGTCGGAGGTTTTAGCGAGATGTGCATAGACCTGCGAGAATCGACAGGCTAGCTGGTATAGCTTCGCGTCGTCGAGAACGAGGGGGCTGAGGAAGTTGTCGATTCTAGCACCTTCCGGTAGCTGCTCACGCTGAGGCGGGGGAGGTATGGTTCTTTCTTGCTGGGATTCCTCCTCGTCAAATGATTCCACACCCAAATATGTATCTTCTTCTTCTGTCTTAGTAACGACATCTTGGCCGCTTGCTGGTGACATCTTGACCCCACGAGCCGGTATGTGTGATTTGGACTTCCGAGGACAACGTGAACGGCACCTGGGAGAAATCTTCGATTTAGCTTGAAGGTCGAGACGGCGAGGGGCGGTAAGCTAGCTTTTAGCACGAGGCCCGGAGTTTTTGCGTGGCCTCAAGCACTCTTGATGCCCGATATCCCCCGTAAAAGCGGCCTTCGCGTCCGAGTAGGCAACGGTCGGAGCTCACAAGCCAAAACTTCCGACGAGAGCTGGGGCAAATATGGCTGCAAATTCGACCAAAAGGCTACTTGGTGATCTGGACTGATTCCAATATGCAGAAGAATTGGAAAGATCAGGGTATACCAGCAAGTTTCAATAGTCTGCCGACCCCTCTATCTGTCGTCGAGTACGGACTATAGGGAGATTACTTGGAGAATTAAGATTGAACGGAACACATGGAGGTGAAATAGGACCACATACGCGCCCACAAGACCTATGACTTCAGGCTTGACTACTCTGTCGTAGTCAGTTCGAAACGGTTGAGTGCTTGGAATGGTCAGCAGGCCGATACGACCTTAGCAGAGGAGCGAAGCCAGGGAGAGCCGGCAAGCCTGGAGAATGTCACCCTGACAACGAGACGAGAGACCTTTGGGTCAAATCGGATTCTTAGCTACAAAAAGGAGCGGGAGAGACGACAGTCGTGGCTGTGGGGCATTTTGGTTGCTCCAGATCAATATGATCCATGTTACCAGCAGTATTGGCTCTCATTGATCCGACCACTTGGGCATTCTATGGCTGTCGTCTGCCAGACTCGGAGCTGGTGGATGCTGGTGGATGCTGGAGAAGGCATCGAGAGAGCTCGTGTCTGGGAAATTATGCACGTCTGCAGCCACGGAACCAACAGACGACCTATCCATAACTTTTTCACTGGGTTCTTTATGATTATGAGTGGTCTCAGCAACTTTCCGCGATCCAAATTTCAAATTCAGGAACAGTCAGAAATAAGCCTGAATATTGACTACGTTACCTGATGAGATTCCTGGTCGCCTATTATTTGGCCATTGTGCACTCGAACCTTGCCAGCAGGAATCAAATGTAACGCTCTGATTGTAACTCAGCCTTGCGACGGAGAGTGGCTCCAAAGCAGCGGCTGGCTCTAGCCGATGTTAACGCTTGGTATGGAGGAGATGGAGACGAAGTGCTTCGTGCTCTGGATCAACCGCGCTGTCATTATCATTATTACTACGGAGTACTTTCATCATGATTGTTTCTTCCTTCCAGACAGAGAACACGCGCTTGACTGGCTGGAACCGGCGTTTCTGCCATGGAGCCCTGGTGCTAGTTACTAGGACATGGAGAGTCTTTCAAACCAGCCTGTCGTTCTTGGTGTGCTTGGTGTGTTATGTTTGTTCATGCGAAATGTTTTGTTTCAAATCAAGCTTGAATCTTAAATCATGGAGCACAATCCACTTCAATGTTGGGCGCTTTGGGAGGCTCTTGGACTGTATCGCCCAAATCCTAACGCTAGTTTGGCCGGGCCAACGGAGGCTTGCATATCTGGTCAATAAAAGTAGTTGGTGAGCTTCACTGGGAGGTGGTCCTGCTGCAATGGAGCGCTCGGCGGATTGTAGCCATATGACTGACTCTCAGCCTCTAGGAATATTAAGATTGGGCCGTAATTTAAAAGTTCTCCGTCCTTCTGTCTTGTGTTCTGGGCGACTCCGGGAGTATCGATACTCATCGCCTCTGTCACTAGGAGGATGTTGACCGAGTGTCATCAACACTGATGTGATTTGGTAAGTCCCGAGTTGGAAAGGGATCATTTGCTGTGAAGTCACTGCGCTGTCATCCTGATAACTAGTTAGTAAACCAAGTCGGGATTCAAATCACTGATAGGTTGTCTTCCCAGCCCCGAGTCCCGATCCCGCGAGACGACACCCATAACCCAGCCCTTCTCCCAAGCATCACCGCCTGTTGATGAGTGTGTTTCTTCCTCCCAGATTCCTTGTTGAGTCCAAGCCTTCGGTCTAAACCCAAAACGGCAGAGACTTCGGACCGCTTATGTCATCCACCGCGGGGAACGTCATTCCGCCTCTCGAGTCCCGTTGAGAGTCGCCTGCCGGGTGAACGAACAACGCAAGTCTCCCTGCGATCAGTCCAAAACATTCAGCTTCTCGAGTCTTGTGCTGCATTCACTCTTCTGTGGACTTGGAGCGACTCCAACTGCAAAGCGTACTGGTCTGAAAGATCCGACAAGGGTGCTTGTTGTGCTCCGATTCTAACCATCATGGAGAAGTACCAGCGCGATGAGGAGGACCTTTACTTCCCGGTCCGCAGGCCCACTGACGCGATGCAACCTTATGAGCGTTTCACGCTCGGGCATTTCGTTCGAAACACCCTTTGGTCAATCTTGATCTGTCTCGGCCTCTACATCTTCTTCCGTCCAGCAAACATATCCGACAAATACGCCTCGATGGAGAATCAGAATCAGTCACGAATGGTTTTCACCGATGACAACGCGGGCCGCGACCCGAATCCAGCGTCCAACAAGGTGCCCGTTGAGGCGCATATCATGAGCCAGTGTCCCGATGCGAAGAACTGTTTCGTTGACCTTATCATGCCTGCCATGGTGAAAATGCATGACAAAGTGGACTTCAAGCTCTCCTTTATCGGAAAGTAGGTCTCTCACCGCATGCCCACGTCCCCTGCCACTTCCCCGCTTCTGGTTTGATTGGTGCTAAATGGCTTTGGTGTTATCTCTAGTGTATCCGACACGACGCCTGACGTATCCTGCAAACATGGCCCGAGCGAATGTATTGGGAACATGCTGATGCTTTGTGCCGAAAACATGCCTTTCAAGGGGGAATCCGGCCAGCAACGCAAGATGCCTACCGTCCGCTCCCTTGGCTTTGCCAACTGCCTGCTCAGCAAATATGAGAGCATTCCTGATCGTGCTCTTGTTCAAGACTGTGCTTTGGAGCATGGCATCGACTTTCAACAGTTGAACAAATGCGCGAGTAGCCAAGACGACCAGGCAAACGCTGCTGCCTTCAAGAGCTCTGGGTGTACCGGAGAGCTCAGCGGAATCGCCCTGCTGCGCGAAAGCGTTCAGAGAAGCAAGGACGCCGGTGTCACCAAGAGCTGTACTGTCCGGGTCGACGAGCGGGTGTGGTGTATCCTGGATGGCGGCGAATGGAAGGAGTGCCAGAAGCCCGGTGCCGAGACGGTCGACGGGCTTGTAGCTGAGGTTAACCGATTGTACGCTGAGAGAAACTGAAAAGCATATGTTTATATCAAGGTAAATAAGTTGGCCCTGGTGGATCCAGCAGACTGTGTGGCTTGTACTTAAATTTTCGGCAGGACCATTTTCACCTCATGCTGTGAAATTATTGTGTTCACGTATTATGTCTATGTCAGTGCCCCTGACTTGCCAGCACTGTTTAATAAGTTTGAAAAGTATTGTATATCTACAGGGATCTAATGAATGTATGCTTAATGACTGTCTCATATCTTCGAAACTTGTATCTTCAATTCCTCGGGATAGGAAATGGAAGTCATCAGTAATCATCCATGCCAAAGGCATTAAGGCACTGAGGTTCTTTGGCTGCACAAGGGCGTTTGCCTCCTGAGACAGTGTTCCTGATCAATCAAAACCAAAGAAGAGAAGAGCCTGTAAAGAAACATGTAAGCGGCCAAGACGCGTCTGAAGCAGCGGGAGTATACATGCCTGGTCTTAAAGGGCAGTGAGGTACCATTATCAAGAAACAAGTGGATAACACTGTGATTATCAATCTGGAGAATAAACAACACAAACATTCAAAGAAGGCGCCTTTTTTTTCTTTGCTTATATTTCCTTCACGCGTTTCCTGTCTCCCTCTCCATGTTTGCACATCTTGCATAGGACAATTTATTTGTATTCAAGACCTAAACAGAGTGGCATCAATTCTGAGAGATATATAAAAAGATATCAGGTAGGAAAACCCCAATCCATTGGCACTGAAGCACAGGCCGCGACACTAAGCATGTTCACGATGTCATAGAGAAGCATCCTAGTGTTCCGGAATGGTGTTCCAACAGCATTCCAGACTCCAAGAGGACCTGGACACAATTGTTTCCAAGTATACGGCTGTGGACTCGGTCCGATCAGATGTTGCCGAACTCGCCAAAACTCCCAAGTATCTTGGGCTTTTTAGGGATGTGCTTGAAAACCATATTTACATGATCAAGGCACGTCCTCAGGGGCCCGAGGATGGACGAGTCACCTTGTATGATAAGGCACTGCTGGTTCTTACCAGCAACGGAAACAATCTGAACAATTTGGGGGCTATTGAGCTGTTCCTGGATGAAGTTCTCGGGGTTAAATTTGAGTCGGAGGCTCAAGATACTGAGATGATACTCGAAAAGAATATCGCCCTCCGCTCGATGATGATGCGCGGTATGGACCTCTGACCGTACGAATGAATCTGAACTGACTGAATCTCAGTTACCGACCCAGCCAAAGGAGACACATTCGACGAGCGGGCCAAAGCAGGAGAAATGGAGGATTTTTGCAAAATGCTGACATACAATGAGGTCAAGCACAAGGCTGAAAAGTCAGCCGCAAAGGAACAGTCCTCTCAAGGAAGTACGGACAGCAAAGATACAGTATCTAGGATGCTCGATACTCTTGAACGTGCAGAGGCGGAGTACTATGCCGTCGATGATAGCAAAAGGAGTGCTAAGTATCTCGCGGCAAAATTCCTGCGAGATACAGCTGAAAACACGCTGGCTTATTTCAAAGAGATCCGTCTTGACGACGATAGATTGATTTCCTATGCCAAGGACGCGTACTGGCTTGGACAAAAGAAGACAGTCTCAGAGACAGGAGGAAGACTTCGTCCATTCGAGATGAGTTCGAATGATTACAACTCCCGTGCACGCCACTTACGCGATGGGCGCGTCCGTGCCGACTGCTACCGGCCTGGAGAAAGGAAGAGATCGCCTGCTAGAGGAGTTCGAGAAAGGTATACTCGCCATGCATAGCCCCGTTTCTCGACGGTTCACGGTTGTCCAGCCTTGGTTATGGTGATCTCGGTCGCATAGGGTCAGGAGTTGGAATTAACGTAACGAGCAGCGAGGAGTTGGTGTCTGTTTATCGGTGGCATGTTTGTCAGCAGACTGCGGTGACTTTGATTGGGAATGCGCATATACTGACAATGAATGTGTAACTATCAGTGATGTTATGTTAGAGTGAGAAATTCCAGAAGTTCCGAACAGCTGTCGGTTACACCGTTCACTCGACCCATACCGTGCCGTGCAACCCGGATATGGAATCCGGAAAACGAGGAATGAAGAAATGAATGCTTACATGTTCTGCAGGAGCCACTGCCGTGAAAGCCGAAGTACTCCAGTCGTTAGAAAGGAAACCCGTCGTCGGTTTGCAAATGCTTTCGTCGACATAGGGGATGTGACGCGTGAGAGCGTTCGTGTGGGGGAAGCCCCATGATCAGCAGGATTGTGGATCAGCTGAACAACAAACGGTGAACACTCGCCAGCTCCAAGGCTTCATAAAACATAAATAAATCAGCTTTGTCCGCTTGCTCTCTCCCCGGGCTGTGTTCTTGAGTCCTTTTAAAACATCATGTGCTGACAATGAATCCCTCGGATCACCCAGGCCTTCCATCCAATCACGGCATCTACTCCAATACCTCCAATGTTGAATACACCCCTTCGTCGGTCGACCAACTGACCCCCGCATCCGGTAACTCTGGCTTTGGAGATGAAGATGTTGTTCAGAATGCTATCGGCCGTGGTCAGGGGCTCAGGAAACTGCAGACAAATCTCCATGAGGAACGGGAACCTCATGGGTCTACGTCCCCGGAATCGATCGAATCACCTACTTTCTGCGACTTGAGGGAGGAGCGGTTCAGGGATGACTCGGTAGAGGAGCATGATATGGTATATTCGAGAGCATATACGGCGGAAGAAGAGAGAGGCGTCGTGAAGAAGTTCGACAGGCGTTTGACCCTGCTTTTGGCGCTACTTTACATGCTCGCCTTTTTAGACCGTTCCAGTGAGTCTCACCATGTCCAGAATTTGTACCATGTTCCCATATATCCGGCATGGCTAAATTTATTGGCCCCAACTGCATAGATATCGGAAATGCGAAGATTGCGGGCATGATGGACGACTTGCAATTATCATCCTCGCAATACGAGTGGGTCCTAACGGCGTTCTATATCACTTACATCTTGTTTGAGTGGATGGCCCTTATGTATAAACTCATACCAGCGCACATCTACATTCCACTATGCGTGGCAGGTTGGGGTCTGGTTGCTTCTTTTCAATCCCTCGTTACATCCTTTTGGGTTTTGCTGTTCCTTCGAGCTCTGCTCGGCATTTTTGAAGCTGCCTTTGCGCCCGGTTTACCTTTCTATCTATCTTTCTTCTATAAAAGAGAAGAGCTTGCGTTTCGTACAGGGATGTTCCTATGCGCAGCACCTCTAGCAACATCCTTTGCAGGCAGTCTGGCTTGGCTCATCCTCTGGCTGAGTAAAGACGGCCCGCTCGCTCCCTGGCGAGCGTTATTCCTTTTTGAGGGCTTTCCAAGTGTTGCATTGGCCTCTATTCTCTGGGCTTTTATCCCGGACCGGCCCAGCAAAGCTAAGTATTTGACTCCTCGTCAAAGAAAAGTTGCGAAATGGCGGCTACGGGAAGAAAATGGCAGAAAACATCATTTCAAGTCTCACAAATTTCAATGGAATGAAGTTTACAAAACACTGCGTGATCCAAAGGCGTATCTTACTGCGGTGAGTTTCAGTGCAGCAAGTTTTTGATAACCTTCATACTAACAGGGTGGATAGTTCATGTTTTTTAGCTGCAATGTCGCATTTAGCTCTCTCCCTGTTTTTCTGCCCACTATTTTGAACGAGTTAGTAGACTTGGTGTTCTAGGACCTTCGCATCGTCTACTAATATTTTTAAATAGTATGGGTTACTCCAAGCTGACGTCTCAAGCGTTATCGGCTCCGCCGTATTTTTTCGCATTCATAATCGTTCTCCTTACGGCTTCTGCTTCGGACCGTAGCCGCAGCCGTAGTCCACTTATTATTATGCACGCTCTCATTTCATCCATTTCCTATATGACAATCGCCGTTGTTGGATACTTTCATTCCCACCTCCCCGAACCCATTCACATCATGATACGGTATCTGTGCATCTACCCAGCCGCCGCTGGTTTCTTCTCCGCCATAACCCTGATAATCACCTGGACAATGGACAACCAGCGTGCTAAAGAAGGCAAGGGAACCGGCATAGCCCTACTAAACATCATTGGACAGTGTGGACCATTGGTGGGGACGAGATTATACCCTGCACACGATGGTCCGTGGTACATTCATGGCATGGCGTATTGTTCTCTTTTCATGGGTTTTGTGGCGATCTTGGCTCTTTCTTTGCGAATCTTGTTGCAGAAAGAAAACTCCAAGCCGTTGTCTGCAGGAGGAGTGAATGCCGAGGAGATAGGGGCAGTCGGGGAGATAGAAGGACTTATGGCTCCTGATGCCTCTTCTGCTGCTCTAGCAGGCTCAGGCGTGGAGAAGGCCGGCGAAAGGTTCGTCTATATTACCTGACTTAAAGCGCTGTTTCTCGACTTCCTTCGCCCCATGTATTTTTCTTGACATAGATACCCTGATTCATGTAAACATCTAGTGATACTATAGTGGATTTGAAATATCAGTACATAGACGATGTCTCCCAGCTGATTCAGCCCAGCTCCGGTTTGATAGTAGAGAAAATGCCGCGAAGATATATTGACCTTTGTTCTAGGATTTAAGTGATCAAGTCTTCACGAAACTCAAAAATCCCTGGAGCGGACCTGGATGTTCCGAAGTCCAACTTCATCAGCAACCGATCCACTCCCGCGGTCCGGCATGGAATGTAAACGTCCGCACCAACAGAAGGATATGTCTGTATACTATGGCCTACACCAATACCCGGTCCATCCTTGTCTCCGTAATTGAACGTATTTAGGCCCCTCGTTAGTCGGCCGTCATCGATGTCTCTCAATCGAGATACCAGCTCACTAATGCGGTTGTCAAGTTCAGCCCTTGAAGAGCATAATTCAGACCATATCCTTTGTTCATCTTCACTATGATTTGCAAGTGAATCGAATACACCTTCGTCAGCTTCTAGATCAAGATGCCTTTGAACGGTCTGTAGTTGAGTTATGAGGGATATATATCGATCCGAATGGGTCAAAAGATCCCGAAGAGCACGAGTAAATGAGTCGTCTGTGAGAAAAAGTGATTGAGTGATGTAGGCCAAGTACGAGCGGTGGGCGATGGTGATAGTCTCTGGATCATGCTGGGGATGAGTTTCTCCCTGGCCTTCTTGCTGCCTTGATTTTGCTGTTCCAGGACGCGAATTCACCGGCGTGGTTGATGGCTTCTTCCCATCAAGCCACAATTTGAAATGACTCCAAGAGCCGCCAATAATTTCTCCTTGAAAATAACTTCCCAATTCTGAAACAACAAAAAGAGCCGCACTGCAGCTCGCCCATATAGGGCGCATCGCTATACAACGCTGTCGCTCCCTTTCCCGGCCAATACGGAGCCGAGATTGACCTTGGGGCTTGTTGCTTAACGGTGGGCCCCACGGTGTCGGGTGGACCCTTCGAATCGAAGTGGATTTCCAAAGGCTGCTAAGACGTATCTGGGCACGCCTAATACCAAGAAGGTAGGCATGAATCCGAGAATATATCGACATATCTGATTGGGAAAGAAATAGGTCTAAAGGAGATTGCACGTCGAGTGATAAAATTGTTGATGAGCCAAACAAGAAGTCGTCAAAGGGAGTTTCGGCAGTACTAATCATTGAGTTGGTGGCAAAGCCCTCCTTATCAGGGTCAATCTGTTCGTTACTTTTCACTTTGACTCTCATATGTAGAAGATCCCTTGCAAGATCAAGTTCATCGTCAATTGGATCTTCCTCATTCTGAAGAGAATAAAGTTCCGCCCACACCTGTGATAATATGGTCGAAACTTCGCCATCTCTGATCCTGAGAAGCTCTAAGGATGGCGGTCCAGTCTGTATAGATTTATTGGACACCATTCGTCTGTGTCTAGAAAGGATATATTCATCGGCAAATGACACAAGCGCCATGGCAAATTCTCCGCGGCCAAGTAGAAGAAACCCGTGGAGAACGGAAAGAATCTCGACAAGTTTGGACAACGGTAATAGTCGTGACAAGACAGTTTGTGATAATGAAACGCGGATATCAGATACGGTACCGCTGAGTCCGGTGGGAGATAAGGGGCTCGGAAGACGGGATAGACGCTGAATATAATCGTGATGTAAGGTCATATGAGACGCCGAAGCTTTTGACTCGGCGCCTGCCAAAAGATCCCCCTCGCGCGGATATGGTTCAAGGACTTGCCGATAAAAAGGATAGAAGATGCCGTGGAGGTTGAAACAAATGACGGAAGGAGACTTGGGCGAACTACATATTCCGTGTTTTGCAGCCGTGAGCCATCCGAACGGACTTTGATCTCTTGAATGAAAAAATCCTCACGACCGAATGTCGGCAGCTGCCCGTATAAAATCCACATCGAAAGTTGACGCATCCAAGCTGTCTCTGCGGCTTTTACGAGGCTTAGAGCCATCTCTTCCAAATCAGTATAACCAGTCTGAGAGTCTCTTTTAAGTCGATCAATAAGTGCTGCCCCAGTACATGGGTTTGCAGCACAACCCTCTTGATCCGGAAGCATAGATTGAACAACTTCCCGTAGCCATTCCATTCTTCGAACCCAAGGTGCAAAGTCACTCACGATGGTGGACAACGGCACAATTCCGTAACCTCCAACATAGTTAGAATCCACGGTCAGAATTGCCTTCTCAACGTCGAGGATTTTTCTCTGGAAATTTCCGAGATATTGTGCCGCAATGATTGTTGAGGCTGCTCGACATATCGTTGAGGAGTGAGAGGCCGAAATCTCAGCAGTCCGGTCTCGGATGGACTTATGCAGTTGGCTCAGATGTGCTATTGATGCAAGGAGGGCCTTTTCCGGGGAGAGAGCAGCGGGAAACTCTCTTTGGTAAGCTCACCCTCTGGAGCCGATTTGTCGAAGAGAGGGGACGGCTGGCCGGACAAGGAGAGAAGGATCTCGTGGAGCATTGCGTTGGAGCACACAGGCGCGTGGACGTTAGCAAGTGGTCCTGTGGGTATTGGCAGCTCTCAGCGGTGCTCTTACTCCACTTCGATCGGAGACGACGCAAGAGCAAAAGACCACAGCCGAGTAGTTCGAATCGACACATTCAGAAGAGCGTCACTGTCAATATCGGACCGATTCACAGGATGGCAGGCCCAAAGAATACACCCATGTCGGCGGTTGTCTTTACGCGTTTTGAGTATTGACGAAGGCTTCAGAAACATGCAATTGAATCATGGATTCCAAGCTCAGCGAGAGCCCAAACGCCATTGATCTTCAGGGCATTGTCGTTCAAGCCAACGCGACGTGGGCATCCGAAGTGAAGAAGAAGCATGAAAGAAGCCAAAGACACTAATTGGCGGGTTTCAGCGGGCAGGTAACAATACAAAATTACGCGCCGTCTGCTAACGGTCCAGGTGGGTAATTTTCGTATCCATCGTAATGCATGGTATTGATGCCTGGGTTCCGTCATCCGCCAAAACTGCGGCTGGTTACAAATCGAACGCCTGCTGATGTTCTTCGCAACCACACGTTGCAACTGTCTTCACCTTGTTCTGCTCTCCTATACTTGTTCAATTGGTTTTTTTAACACTGTCAATCCGGTTGCTATCATCTTCTCTGGTGTTCAGTGCCTCCTTAGTTCTGCTCACCACCCCTGCTTGATAGTCGGGCATAGCTCTTCCCCGCCATCCCACTTCCGTATCCTGACATCCTACTGAAGGTCTTGCTGACCGCAAGACTTTCAATTCTTCGATCTTCACCATTCACCCGCACGTCGACTCTGAACCCAGGAAGCTTGGGAAGAGAAAGGCTCCTAGCAGCGAGTCGCACCGCCCGGAAAAGAGGATCATGGCTGTAAGTCCGCGTCATCGCCGCTGCTTCACCTTGGGTGCTAGTTAGTTAGTCACCAGAGGTCCAAGCTTTGACTCGAAGTGAATATGCAACACGCCGTGATATAGCACTGCCTCATCGTTGCCCTTGGCCATCCTGCGTTCTTTCAACACTTTGACTTCTCATTCGGCTTCTAACCTGGTTACCTAGACCGTCGGCATGGATATCGACACAGAAAGAACGGTGGAAAAAATTAAGCATGGCGAGATTGACGAATCGCTCTATAGCCGGCAGCTGTAAGTCCCTTTCCCTTTTGGAATGGCCGGTGTGTAGATATCAGTTCTCTGACTGTCGATGGTCATCAGCTATGTTCTCGGCCACGAGGCGATGAAGCGCATGGGCTCATCAAATGTTTTAGTTGTGGGCCTGAAAGGCTTGGGTGTTGAAATAGGTACCGATCACTTGAAAGAGTACTAGATTACCAGGCAATAAGAGCTAATTTTCTCTGATTCTTAGCCAAAAATATCGCTCTCGCTGGGGTGAAGTCGCTATCTCTTTACGACCCCGCACCCGCGACGATCGCCGATCTCTCCTCACAGTTCTTTTTACGTCCAGAAGATGTTGGTAAACGCCGTGTTGATGTCACTGCTCCTCGTGTTGCGGAGCTCAATGCCTACACGCCCGTCTTGATACATGAAGCCAGCAGCTTAACGGCAGACCTCACCCAGCTCCAGAAATATCAAGCGATCGTCTTGACGGCCACTCCTTTAAAGGAACAAGAGCTTGTCGCTGAATACTGTCACCAAAATGGAATCTACCTTGTTATCGCCGACACCTTTGGCCTATTTGGATACATCTTCACCGATTTTGGCAAAAATTTCACCGTTGGGGACAATACAGGAGAAGAGCCAGTGAGTGGAATTGTTGCTGGCATTGACGAAGAGGGCCTTGTATCGGCTCTAGACGAAACTAGACATGGACTAGAAGATGGAGACTATGTCACTTTCACCGAGATCAAAGGTATGGAGGGACTCAACAATTCGGATCCCCGGAAGGTCACCGTCAAAGGCCCTTACACCTTCTCCATTGGCGATGTTAGTGGCTTAGGTACCTATGAATCTGGTGGTCTATACTCACAGGTGAAAATGCCGAAATTCATCGACTTTAAACCATTCAGCGAACAACTGAAAACCCCCGAGTTTGTCTTCTCCGATTTTGCCAAGTTTGATCGTCCACCACAGCTCCATATTGGTATTCAAGCCCTTCACAAGTTTTCTGAGCTTCATAATGGAGAGCTACCACGTCCTCATCATGATGGCGATGCGCGTGAAGTCTTTGAAATTTCACAAAAGCTTGCCAGTGAAAGCGAGGAGAAAGTTGAACTAGACGAAAAGAT
The DNA here is from genome assembly GCA_029635245.1 of Nannizziopsis arthrosporioides. Taxonomy (NCBI): domain Eukaryota; kingdom Fungi; phylum Ascomycota; class Eurotiomycetes; order Onygenales; family Nannizziopsiaceae; genus Nannizziopsis; species Nannizziopsis arthrosporioides. The sequence goes on along the minus strand of CP098260.1, from coordinate 6,727,712 downwards.
AATAAAAGAACTGAGCTACCAAGCCCGAGGTGACTTGTGCCCCATGGCCGCTTTCTTTGGAGGTCTAGCCGCTCAGGAGGTTCTTAAAGCCGTCTCGGGCAAGTTCCACCCAATCGTGCAATGGCTGTATTTCGATTCTCTTGAATCCTTACCAAAGTCGGTGGAAAGATCTGAAGAGCTTTGCAAACCTCTGAACTCTCGGTATGATGGCCAAATTGCGGTTTTTGGGAAACAGTTCCAAGAAAAAATTGCGAATATCAAACAATTTTTGGTTGGAGCCGGTGCTATTGGCTGCGAAATGCTGAAAAACTGGGCCATGATCGGCTTAGCTTCGGGACCAAATGGTGAGATTATTGTCACGGACATGGATCAAATCGAACGAAGCAACTTGAACCGTCAATTTCTATTTCGCTCTGCGGATGTTGGAAAACTAAAGAGCGACTGCGCAGCGGCAGCCGTTCAAGCCATGAATCCCGACCTTCAGGGAAAGATTACCACTCTTCGAGAACGTGTCGGCGCAGACTCAGAGCATGTTTTTGATGAGAATTTCTGGGAGCGTCTCGACGGAGTAACTAACGCCTTGGACAACGTTGATGCTCGAACTTACGTCGATCGCCGATGTGTGTTTTTCCGGAAACCCCTCCTGGAGAGCGGAACGCTAGGAACCAAAGGAAATACCCAGGTCGTGCTTCCGAGCATCACAGAATCTTACTCCAGCTCGCACGACCCTCCAGAACGGACTTTCCCAATGTGCACCTTGAGAAGCTTTCCCAACCGCATTGAACATACCATTGCCTGGGCAAGAGATCTTTTCCAGTCTTACTTCGTCGGACCCCCTTCTGCGGTCAATCTGTATCTCACAAAACCGAACTTCATTGAGAGTACATTAAAGCAAGCTGGTACTGAAAGATTAGTGCTTGAAAGCTTGCGGGATTTCCTCGTTACGGAGAAACCAATCAGTTTTGACGACTGTATCATCTGGGCGAGACACAAGTTTGAAAAAGAGTACAATAACGCCATCCAACAGCTATTGTACAACTTCCCCAAAGACTCAAAGACATCTTCTGGGTCTCCATTCTGGTCGGGTCCTAAACGCGCTCCAACACCTCTTAAATTCGATGCTTCGAACCCAACTCACCTCGGGTTCGTTGTTGCTGCTGCAAATCTGCACGCCTTCAATTATGACATTAAGAATCCCGGCGTAGATGCAGCTTATTACCGGAACGTTGTGGAAAATATGATAATTCCCGAATTCACACCTATTGCAGGTATTAAGATCCAGGCTGACGACAATGAACCTGACCCAAATGCGCAGCCCGCGGGTGGATCGGCAAGCTACCACGACTCACTCAAACAAATCATTCAGTCGCTTCCAACGCCCAAGTCTCTTTCTGGATTCAAACTCGTCCCTGTGGAGTTCGAAAAAGACGATGACACCAATCACCACATCGATTTCATCACGGCGGCAAGCAATCTTCGAGCAGAAAACTACGATATACAACAAGCCGATAGGCACAAGACTAAATTCATTGCTGGGAAGATTATTCCTGCAATCGCTACCACGACCGCCCTTGTGACTGGTCTTGTTGTTCTTGAACTGTACAAAATCATTGACGGCAACGACGATATCGAGCAGTACAAAAATGGTTTTGTTAACCTCGCTCTCCCATTCTTTGGTTTTAGTGAGCCCATTGCTAGTCCAAAGGGCTCCTACCAAGGGAAAACCGGCGAGGTGAAGTTCGATAGGCTTTGGGATCGCTTTGAAGTTGACGATATACCACTTAGAGACTTTTTGGACTTTTTTGAGGACAAAGGCCTGGACATCAACATGGTGAGCTCTGGGGTCAGTTTGCTTTATGCTAGCTTCTACCCGCCCAGCAAGGTCAAGGATCGGTTGCCTATGAAGTAAGTGGAGCACAACGACCGATCATCAGTTCTCATATGCTAACATTACTCACTAGATTGAGCGACTTGGTCTCACACATCAGCAAAAAGCCAATTCCCAGCCACCAAAAGAATCTAATCTTCGAGATTACGGTGGATGACCAAAACGGCGAGGATGTCGAAGTGCCTTACGTGATGGTCAAATTAGGCAGGTAATTAGATATTGGGAGAGATTGTTGCTTGTTCACTTTATTAAGGATAGGAAGTATGATAAACAAAAACCCACTTAGCGATTATTAGCTAGCAGTTAGAAGGCGAAGTCAGCATGAATAACCAATTGATCATGCAAACATAATCATTCCGTATTCCGTATCGACATTTAGAGTATGCTCACAGTTTGATTATCCACTGATTTGTAATACATATGCTGGGTGTATGACGAGCCGGGAGCCAGAGACCGTTCTGTGTCCCTCGATATATATTAAGGCTGTGCACCCTGGTTCACATACTTCTTTTATATCGACTCACGACCCCGCACTTCGCCGATGTTTTCATCTTTTCTTCGTCCGCAACTGTCAAACTGTTTGAAAGCTCAAAGGATTATCTCAAAGCCCCTGACGTCAGCCAAGATCTCTTTTTCTGCAGCAACGATGTCGGTATGTGATTTGGGACGAGAGAGAAAGACATATTGTGGGAGTGTTGAGAAGCTGACCAGTATAGACTGAGGGCAAGATCACCGACTGGGTCGAACGCAATGACAAATCTGGCGAGTTCAAGCGCAAACCGTCCGCTTTTCGGAATTGGATCTCTCGAAAGGCTGGCGCCGAGTACCCGCCAGAAAAGGGCCGATATCATCTCTACGTGTCGTATGCGTGTCCTTGGGGTAGGCAGGCATTCCAATTGGCACTTCATATTACGTTAGTTACCGGTAGTTAATGGCCTACTAACGGTGGAGCGATATTTACAGCGCACCGGACCTTGATCACCAGAAAATTGAAAGGGCTGGAAGACTTCATCTCCGTCACGGCCGTCCATTGGCATATGGGCGAGAAAGGTCAGGAGAAAAGACGCCAATGCCTTCCAAGAAGCTCGTAGCTAACATGGCACTTCTCTAGGATGGCGATTCACCACTCCTGACGAAAATGTGCCTCGCGAGACAGGGCCCGATCCGTGGCACAAGGAATTCACCCATCTTTCCCAGATATACTTTGAATCTGACCCGGACTACGCGGGACGATTCACCGTGCCTACTCTGTACGATACCAAGACAAAGCACATCGTGAGCAATGAAGTAAGCGCAAGATTCTCGCTCTCTCTTGGGCCCTTGCAATTGACCTAATTATTCCTTGTCTAGAGCGCGGAGATCATCCGAATGTTCTACTACGAATTCGATGACATTCTGCCGGAAAAGTACAAGAAAATCGATCTCTTCCCTCAGGACTTGAGGGCATCTATCGAGGAAGCAAATGAGTGGGTATACAACACCGTGAACAACGGTGTCTATAAATGTGGATTCGCAACGTCTGCCCCCCTCTGACTCCGAATATCCTTACAATATTCTAACCTCACCTGCTCAGAACCCAAGAAGCATACGAGACTGCTATTAAGCCTCTATTTGCGTCCCTTGACAGAATCGAAACCCATCTTGCCTCCAAATACAAGGAGTCGGACCCTTCTACCATCTACTTCCTCGGTAATACCCTGAGCGAAGCGGACATTCGCTTGTACACGACGATTGTACGTTTCGACCCAGTCTACGTTCAACACTTCAAATGTAACGTACGGGATATTCGCTCCGGCTACCCAGCAGTCCACCGTTGGTTGAGACACCTCTACTGGGACATTGAAGCCTTTGGTTCGACTACCGACTTTGAGCATATCAAAAAGCATTATACCAAAAGTCACTCGCAGATCAATCCGTTCGGGATCACGCCGGTTGGACCGATCCCAGATATTCTTCCGAAAGACGAGGAGGTCGCATCCGCTATGGCCCGAGTCTAGCGCTGAAGGCAGTAGTTGGCTGTGCATGGATTATTGACTTTTCGGTTTGGCTATGATTGACGTTTTGACATTCAACTGTAATTAATTAAACTTTCAAGCTGGTATTTGGCCCGGATACCAGCATAGTCAATAAAGAGAAATATTTTGCTCATCTTTTGGAGAAGGCAGCATAGCAATGCCAACTGGCGCCCCATATCATCTAACGAAGCTAAAGTAAAAGGGCTTTGATGCCATAAATATTCTTGGTACAGTATCGTGAATTCCGCCAGTATAAATAATAGAAAAAGTACTCCGGAAAATGTCGCTCCCTATGCACGGCAAGTTTGAAACACATAGAAAAGAAATATCAAAACAATAAATGCGCTATCCAGCACGGGTATCCATAACCATGTCTTGCCACGAATGTACCAAATCAGCGACAGATTGTACTGAGGTCGGCGGCAGGGGATTGAAGAGAGAGAGGAAAAAAACCTCGTCACACTTTCTTTTGCTCAGGTGAGTCCAAGAAACCTCTTGGAATTTTCATAGACGACGTAACTTATCGAGACTGAGGGTACCACTTTCAGAAGATTCGGTGTTAAGCCCCTATATAATCCACGAAGACCTTCACTTTGATACGTTTTTCGAGCGACGTCCACAACACCTGTATACGTCGGTGTATGTAAGACTGTTCCTTGCGCTTGTAGCCTTGTCCGGAGGACGTTAAGGGGGTAGACCATGGATGCGCTAAGGGCGCCACTAAACGCTCCTATAGCGCCGGTCGTGAAATTGCTAAGAGGAGCGTCTTCCTCGTGGCAGTGTAGTAGACGGGCCTTGCGGCTGATAAGAGTTGATTTCAGGTATTCAAACGTCATAAGATCAATGGCGGCATATGGAAACATTCCTACGAGCCCGAGTTGGAGACCACGGTAATAGGAAGCAACGCCATTGGCGGCCCACATCTTCTTAGCTGTCGTGATGATTAGACGATTACCACGTAAACCTCCTTCAACAGTTTCGCACTGCATGCGGCTGCATGGAATTAGCTACAGAGAACAGAGGAGAAGAGGAGAAAGTCAAGTTTCCAGGAATCCATACAATTTGAGGGTGTCCAAAGGGTATACAAAGCACCTAAAGAGTCAGAATATTGTAAATGATGCTCAGATAATGGCAATCTTACTGAGACACCATGCCTCCTATTCCGCCGGCCAAGAATTGTGATACAGGTAGTAATTGTTTTGGGTCATTGTGGCCTTCTAGCCCGGCAAACATTCTTTTCGATGCCTAGAGACGGTTGTTAAGAGTGCTCATTCAACAAGTGAGCTTCAAGAGGACGTACTTCATAGGCACCAAATTTGATTGCAGACTCAGGCATGACTTTGGCCACATTTAAACCATTTCCTGAAAGCCGTGAGAACTCTTACAACAAATAATGATGAACAAGGAGAGTAAGACGAACCGGCGAATAAGCTTCTTATGCCACCAGCACGCCACAGGTCCTTCATTGCCTGAACAAGAGGCCAAGCCATCCATCCCGCCGCTTCGGTGACAGTGCCAGACTTTGCAAGATTGGCTGCTACAGCCTGCGATTTCGTTTGGGCAATTAAGTACACCTTCAGCCGGTCCAGGGGTGCGGTAGCAGTTCTAGAGACAACACCAGCCAATCCGCCAGCAAGAAAGTAACCTAAGTGTGGCGTGCTTTCCGTCAATATGTGTTCAAGATACCGAAGATACAGCCACAGTGATACAGTCCAAGGTACAGAAAGCCATTCGAGCTTGAAATCACGGTAGAGAAGAACTGCGCCATCGGGATGGTATCGATACATGTTGTCTGGGAGTAACTCGCGACCTAACTCGGTCACTGGTATGTTCCAACACGCAGTTTCAAAAAAAGATGAGAATAGCGAGGGGAAGGCAAGTTGCATATTGCTAGTGAGCTCGGGAAGAGGAAGTGTAGGAAACTGGTGGTCTGTACCTAAGCCTTGGAAAGGTTCGTTGATGTGAACATCACCCTCATAGTTCAAATTTCCGGTCGCAGAGTAATAGGAAAGGATGGCTCGCATATTGGACGCATGGTGAGCGCTTGCCGGTAGGAAGAGAAGGAAATCGCTGAACAAGGGTGAGCTTCGATCTTATTATTTCATAGTGATCTTAAACCGTCCACATACCGCCATTCCTCGAAACTTATTACCCCATCACGATTCGTATCCACTTCAGCGAAAAACTGGTCGACTTTTGAATTCTGTACTGTTAAACCAGCGCGACCAAATGCAGCCTTTAGCTCCTCTTTATCCACGTGCCCATTGTGGTCGCGATCGATAGTTTCGAAAAGCTGCCAAAGCTCTCGTTCTGCGTGTTCGACGAATTCTCGAAATTCTACAAGGGCGGGTTAGAACGAAATGTTGTTTTTGGACCCGATTGATATCGATATCGTGGCGAAAGGCTCGGTGCAAGCAGATATTGGCTTACCGTTGTACTGAATGAGACCATCTCCGCTCGTGTCAACAGCTTCCAATACTTCTTTTAATAGAGAATCTGCATTTTTAAGAGCTGCAGAGTGCGTTAGCCGATTGCAGGTGTCACTAGAAAATATAATTCAAGACGTACGGTGGTCTATCTTCTTCAAGCCTTTCTTCAGATCCTTGAGATCAACATGCCCACTACCGCGAACATCCAGGATCTCCCACAGGTCATTGATCCTTCGCTCGCGATCATGCTGTGACTCTCCTCGCATCGTTTGCGACAACAGTATCCACTTGCGAGAATATTCCCGCTAAGCTCTTCGTAGGCCGAGGCAGGCTGCACGACGCATCCAAGTTGTTTCCCGCGTGAGAGCGGGTATCGTGCTTGGTTTTCCGCAAACTGTGGCCGAACATCAGATAATAACGGTAGAGAAGGCAGCCAAAGTCCGGGCATTCAGGCAAGACATTCGAGCGGAAACACGCGCAGCTGGACTCGAAGCGATCGCAGACGACCCTCTGTCAGAGATGCGTTGGAAGTGCTGGAGGTCAGCCGGAAGAATAAATTGATGTCGAGCTTGCACTTCTGAGTGGGATGGGCTTTGCGCAGCGCTGATTGGCTGGCCGGGTCAGGGGCTTGGCGCCCTGGAAGCCAAACAGTGCAAATCGGGCCGAAAATGACGTGCGGAGAATCCACGCTGGCAGGAAAAGAGTGAAAGCTGCACGGGAAGTCGATGATGCGCGTGTTGCTGATCCATGCCGCTTGGGTGATTCTCACTGGATAGTCAGGCTGGTGCGGACGGGCTCGCTAGCTCAATGGCGGCTGCATGCTCGAAGATGTGAGCCGCACAGCACGATAGCAAACTTCGCCCTCCCTGGCCGCCTGCCAAACAAGCTGGAGGAAATTTGACCGAATATCTCGCGACTACAAATCCGTCGATACGCCACCCATTGGCCTCATCACCGCAGCGGTCTGCAGGCGCGAAGATCTAAGCAATGGCTGCCGACTACTGGGCTTCGACCCAACGCGAATCTTGGTTCTTTGACCGCGAAGAATTAGCCGAATCCCGTAAAGGACTTGTGGATGGCGACCAGGCGTTTATCCAGCAGTATCCACTACCGGCAACCCGCCTATTCAACATTTACATGAACCAACGTGAGTTATACCTTTTAATGGGGCGATCACAATGACTGGATGCTAATCTCACCGTTTATGGCATAGAATTGATCAAATTAGCAAAGCGACTCAGTGTTCGGCAACAGGCAGTCGCAACCGCCCAGATCTACATTAAACGGTTCTATATAAAAGTTGAGATCCGCCGCTCAAACCCTTATCTTCTGCTCACTACGGCCTTTTATCTCGCATGCAAAATCGAGGAGTGCCCACAGCACATTAGACTGGTCCTATCGGAAGCCCGCGCGGTCTGGCCAGGTTCGTTGATGCCTATAAACCTCAATTGATGGGCCTAGGGTCTAGCTGACAATGCTGGTGTAGATTTTATACCAAATGATGGGGCAAAAATTGGGGAATATGAGTTCTGGTTAATCTCCGAGCTGAACTCGCAGCTAATAATGCATCACCCTTACCGCACTCTCTCCGAAATCCAAGGCTCCCTGTCACTAACGGCAGACGAGGTTGCCTTGGCATGGTCAGTCATTAATGACCATTATCTGACTGATGTGCCTCTCCTTTATGCTCCGCATGTCGTTGCGATAATGGCTATTTTGATTGGTGTGATCTTCCGAGCCAGCCACCACCAGAACCCTGTTCCGTCGGGGGTAGGGCATTCAGTCACAGGCGCGTTGAAAGATGGGAGTGGCAACATTATTTCGACCCTCACCGAAAGGGCTCCTGGCGGCATGCCGGTGCGGATTCAGAAAATTGTAGAGCTCCTGGCCAGTAGCGAGGTGGACATTGAGGCTGTGATTGAATGCACGCAGGAGATTGTATCCTTGTATGAGGTGTGGGAGCAATACAGCGAGAAGAGCTGCAGGGAGCAAATTTGGAGGTTCGTCAAAAATAGAGGATTGGACAAATGAATGACAAGGGTATCGACGGAGTACTACGGAGTACATAGAGCCCGGTTCCTTTCATTCCAAGAATAGGTTTGGGGCATGAACGCCGCAAATGGAAACTCCCGCACCTCGATGGAGACGGCGGTTAGATGGTGCGAATCATTTGTCATTGGGTACTTGACACTCCACCTCCACACCTATTGCCCAAGCGGGAAACACAATGGGGAATCCGTTTGAACGCAGTGACTCCCCGGTTTGATACTCATGCCTTAATATAGAACTACACTACGGAGTATGATGGATTGTTTCTGGTCACCTGGCCGAGAATGAAATCGGATGCTCAGAGCCAATGATTCCGTTGTGATGCGATGCCGTGCAACCCGGAAATGCGACTTGTCCAAACAAAGGGCGGTTTCCATGCGACTGGAGACAAAGAAGCAATGATACGGAGTACATGAATGATATCAACCAACAATTGACGGAGTACGGCGTCCCGCATCTCGATGCAGTCCGGAGAGGGAGGCTGGGGCAGTTGGCATTCCAGAAGAACAAAGAAAAATTGCAATTCAGGCTGCAGATTGATTGATTGATCAGGAGTGACCGCCAAGCAGGGACACAGAACATCATTTCCAAAATAAGCGCCGGAGCGAGGGGCTTAGATCCCCGGATCATGGAAGAAACCGGGAGGAGATACGCAAGTGGTGGTGATGGTTTGTGATCACAGTGCATGCTGCGGGCTGGAGAGTCGCATTGTATCATAACGTTTGCCGGTACTCCGTAGGCGGACTCCGAAATACCTGTTGGGCTTGATCGCTTACAACTTACGGGGGTGGTTTAGTCCAAATGTGTAGTGAAACAGGGCTTGTAGAGAGCACCCGGATGGTGTTCCTAGGATTCTTCCCTGCGAAACGCAGTTTATTTCATATTGTACTCCGTAGCTCACCGAAAACACGGGAGATCCCATGTCTAGTTATTAATCATCAGGTTTTATGACTGTTTGTCCCCTGTGTTGCGGAAAGACAAATCAGGTTGGGCGCGCTTTGAGGGAAACGCCCTGAGCGTGCATGCGAAACGAGAGCGGAGTGCAAAGTAGGAAACGTCGTTTGAGGCGTTGGCTCATTTTATCTCCGCGGGCTGCAGGACGCGCAGCTGCAGATCTGAGAATTATTTTGGGCTGATACGGATAAGATAGAAGGGAAGCGGGGAAATGTCCTTATCATTTCGGAGCAACAGGGCTTCAAGATTTGCGCCTGTGAGTGAGTTCGACTAGTGGCTATCTTGAGTTAGAGGAGGTGAGGAGAGCGCAAAGCTTCGAGGAAGAACCCTGGAGGCTAGTGACCCCATAATGCAGAGTGGAATGATGCCTGATGTTGGGCGTGGGCATACAGCAGGATTGGCTGTGTCTGGTTGCGACCGGGATGTTTTTCTTTTTCCTTTTGCGACTGATTTGTTCGGCGTTTTGACGAGCGAGCCAGAAAGAGGAGCGGAAGCCTCTCCAGGAACTGGGAGAGGGGACTGGGTTTGCAGGGATTATTGGCAGACTTTTTGAAAGGAACAAGGGTTGGGCCAGCAAAGTGCGTGCTAAATTGCTAGTTTCGAGCCTACTAGCAAGGCTGGGGTTGCAGCTCCGCACCAAGACCGACAGGGATCGAAACGATTGGATGGCGAGGAACGGTGCCGGAAGTGTTGAGTTGATAGTCTGACATTGAGGTTGGATCCTTGCAGCGGCTGATTGATGCTCTTGTCGGGCCACGCTGGCGCTGAGAGCGAGGCTGCTGGGCGCTCTGGATGCTGTGAGAAGGTCGATATCACCAATTTCCCTAATGGGCCGTCACCCAAAGCGTCTCTTAGACTGGAGTCACGGGGCGGCAGGTGACTTGGAGGCAGGATTACATGACCAGGAGTGAAGTTGCGATCACCGGCGCTAGACCCGATTAGTCGGCGGAGCTCGAAATGGAAGGGCGCTAGTCCCAGAGAGGCGTAGCTCGTGGCAAACATGAAGCTTTGGCCCCGTTGAATGGCGTCACCGGTGCACCAATCAGTCGCGGCATAAAAGCGGGTCGGTGGACCGACAAATGGTGTGATTCGCCGGACCCGCCTCTACGTGACCCACTCCTTTCCGCATTCGGCGTAACGTGCAAGCTGCATGTTTCTGATTCGTCCAGCGTCTGGTGGTCGGCGAGTCGGGGAAGAAACCTCACTGGTACCTCGCTCCCTGCAGCAGCGTCCATACTATCAGCAAGTCGCGCGCCGGTCACTCGACGACACCCCCATGGCCCCACCGTGACGCCCCCCAAAACGCCACCAAAACCTTCTTGTTTCTTTTCGCGGTCACTTGACTGTTTCCACGGCCGGCCAGCTTCCACGGCGTTCCTCGCGCTTCCACCACGCACTCTGCCCGGCGGCGCTTGCCCGCCCACCACCGCGTCTTCTCTCCACCGCCTCGCCCGCCGTGTGCCCACTTCCCACACCGACTCTTCGCCCGTCGTCCCAAATTCCCTCCGTCAGTCTCCTGTTCCGCCTGTGTTCCTCCTCCTTCTCGCTTCTCTTTAACCCTCTTCAATTCCTCTCTCGTCTTCCCCTCCATCTCGCTTCTTTCGTTCGACCTTCAATCTTCATCGTCAATCGTCTTCTCCCTTTCTTTTGTCTGCCACCTCTCGCTCTGCCGTTCAGTCTTTCTCGCAATAATAGACCACAAATCCATTTCCAAGTCTCAATCTCCATTTGCCGCCCACCCGGATCTTCTTCGCTTCCGTTCGCCATCGCAGCAACTCAGCTCCCGACAACGCCGTGATCCACTGGATGAGTTCCTCATCGTGAACGCTCTTCCATAATCCTGTGTTAACCCGTACATACGCTGCTTTCCATTGCTCGCCATGGCGTCGTATTACTTCCCCGGCCACCCACACGCCCATCCTCCTGCACACCACCACGTCCAACCCCAACAACATCAGCCGCAGCTCCATCAACCATCAGCCCATCTGCCACAGCATAACCCGCACGCAGCTCATATGCATCCTCATCCTCACCCACATCCGCATCCGCACCACGGAGGCCGCAATCGTCGCTCGCAGAAGTCGGGTGGCGGCCAGAACGCCCATAAGCAGTTCCGTGGTGTAAAGAGCATGAGGGAGTTGGCCGAAGCGCCCACCGTCACCGCCTTCCGTGCCAGGTTCGAGGCCGGAAGATCCTTCGACCTGGACGACGACCTGGAGTTCTGCCCCCATCTCCTGAGTGACGAGGATGTATGTTTGATGGCCCCTGAAACCCAATCGCTGCCTTGTCTCGATCAGAATTGACTCTTTCCTGTTACAGTTACATTCCATCGCCTCCATGTCCGATCGGTCTTCATTGGCCAGCATTTCGCCTGAAGCATCACCGCTTCAGCATCAGATCCAGCCTGCTCATCAGGCTACTCCGGCGATCTCGCTCTCGCCGGCGTCGTTGCATAATTACAACGCCGCTCTGGTCAACCAGATTAACCAGATGAAACTTGGCCAGCAGCCATTGGCCGTGCGGACAAAGAATGCCATTCCAATCGTGAACCCAAGCACTGGCATGCGGGTCCCCAGTCCTCCTTCCGCTATCAACCCCGGTATGATGCAGTCAGATCAGCGTCGATGGTAAACACGACTCGGGGAAAGTGGAAACATTGTGCTCTCCCCGGTCTGTTTTATACGTTTTCTTCCTCCACGCCGCTCGGTTTCTTTTCTGCATCGCCTGGGTCGACCATTCTTTCTTTTTATCTGTTCTTCGGTTCATATCGCTTTCAGTTCAAGTACGATTCCATGGATCACCGTCCCTTCCGACACAACCTAATTTCTTCGACTTGTATATACGACAAAAAACACCAAAATAAACTCCACCTCCTCGACCCGCCCTCTCCTCCCTCCCACGGTGATCCAATGTGTTTATACGAAGAGACGTTTTGTTTATTTAACCCAAGAGCAAACGGAGCATCATGAGTTGATACCTACCTTCTTGCCATTCTTGGTGGTTCCATCTCTTTCTCTGGAGAAAAAGAAGAAAAGAACTTATTGTTTTCGCCTTTCCCTTTTGGTCTTACCCCAAAGTGATGAAAAATAGAATGAGCGGCGACTTTGCTTCCCCTTTTGGAAAAAGGCTGTACAATGGACCAAGGAGTTTTGTTTCCTATCTTTCTTTCCTCGAGTGAGCGAATTTTGTTTTCCTCTTTACCATTTACACTTGTTTACATGGCTGGGCTGTCTTTGGTGGGGTGATTATGTGTGGCGTGAAATGCTGCGTGATATCCAGGTTCATATCATTTTGGGCTGTGGCTGAATTGGAGTGAGATTTGGGAATCTATGCTTGGATCATTTGATATTGTTTGGTTATTTCTCCTTTCACTCTTGGAACAACCCATGGTTGTCGATATAGACAGATATGATGTATGGGTGCATCTGCTTTTTTCTCTGCTTGTTTCCTTCTCTAATCCTGACTGTTTGATTCAAATCCTACCAACCTTATCTTCCTTATTCTTAAACATACTTCACAACATACCTCGATGCCACTTGATCCTCTCGTTTTCTACCCATACATCTTCTTTCCTTTGTTTCTGTCTTTTCTGGGCCTCAAGTTTCTCTCTGGCTTCGGTGAAAACGCAAAAAAATTACAAGACTAAGGGTATGAAATCGGGTACTAAAAGAATTGGAGATGGAAAGTGCGTTTATTTTGAATCCGGCCATGCTTGTTTGCTTGCTCCCGAGTGTGTCAGTGTGGTCATGGTGGTTTTGTCGGTTGGTCGGAAGGTAATGCAAGTTGGAGAAACATACAAGATACACCGTGTTGTTGGGTGGTTTTGGAATTTGGATGGATATCGCTGGCAGTCGGAGAGCAGTGCTTTATCACAAGCTCTATTTATATGTGGAATAATAACACATCACTCATTCTTTTGAATGTTACTTGATTATCTTCTGCTGCATGAATCTGACCGGTATTACTCCGTACTCGTTCCTTTTGACCGAGGCGAGATCAAGGCCTGTAGTTTACACGTCTCACTGCTGCCTAAGTATCGAAGTATCACCCTCGAATACAGGTCCCAACACCACCCAGACCTCGCCATTGAGGCACTTCTTGCAAATCTGAACTTGACCCTTCAGTCAAACAGACGCTTTCAATTCGCCACCAATCAAAGATCATAGCAAGTGCCTGCCTGGCATATACATACAATGCCAAACCGACTATGCCAATCGGAATATCCTCTTTAGGAAGAGAAATTGATCGGCAGAATTGATGAACTGGCAATCATCCAATACCCTACCTGCTAATCTTATCTCCAAGTAATACAATTAATTATTGCTGCTGGCGTCAATGAACTCCATTCGGTTGTGTCATTTTGCTCAATGAGTGACGTCAGTCACGTCACCTTCGTTGCATCAGTGAACATCGCTTCCAAGTAGAGGAAGCGATACAGGTACTACATTGATAGCCTATAAAACCACTTGTCTCTAGAATTTTGAATAGGCGAGCGAATTGTATCATCGATCGGTGGAATTGAGTCTGAAGGAGAACTGTTGAGAGCCAGGTGAGACTCTCCTCGATAGTCTTATAGATCTTGTACGTAGACATTGCTGACGCTCGCGATACAATCAAGATCCTATACCAGAGTCAAATTCATTTTTCTGAGAAACACAGCATATAATTACCAATCGATTGTACAAAACATGTCCCTCTTTACGCTGCCACGTTTCCATCTTCGAGCAGCTTTCAGAGCTCCTCGTCGATCCCCACTACCTATTGCATCGTCATTCCACACCTCTCCATCACGACGTGTACTCAAAGAGTCAGATAGGCGTGAGTCTAGTCCTGATGGGTATCAATGATAAGAAAAGAACAGTTAAAAGAACTAACAGGCATCTACAGATCGAGATGAGAACCCTGGAATGGCAGAGGAAATCGAGAAACACAAGCAAGATCAGATTGATCAACGCAGGGATGGCAAAGGTGCATGGGCCGAGAAATTGGCTAGTTTAAGCGAGGAAGATGTGAGTGTCATCTCTTTTGCCGGTCTGGTTTGACATTCCAGCAACTGTAAGACTGACAGGATTTACTCCCATGCATATAGGTCAAAGCTGATAGGGGCGAAGTTCATGACCCGTCTTTCGACAAGTTTCAAGAGAAGAAGGAGAGAGAGGCCCGGGAGAAGACGACGAAAACTTAAATAGTAACACAATGTACTTTTAGCGGAAATTGGTCGATGCTTTGAGATTCATATATGGTATTCCGATATTCGTGGTTCGGATTTTACCGAAAGTTGTTGAAGACCTTTGTAAATATCATCAGTTTTGGGAGACTAAAATATATCCCATTTTGATTCGAGAGTATCAAGCAAATTCTCAAGAAAAAGATGTCGTTAAATACCTAGTAGTTCATAACACTAGTCGAATGTCCAGAAGACCCTGAGTAAAACACGTAGGGAAAGCACACGATATACCCTCGGTCCGTCAAAACGTCACCCGCGCAGCCTATAATTCGCCTGAAAGAAGCTTAGGAAAGATAAAACCAAAAAAAAAAAAAAATGTTGCCGCGAGTCCATAGACCATCGAACAAGGCCAGCATTGGAACGCCTTATCCACTTACCCACATCGCAGTATACACAGCACAAAACTCATTTCAAAATCACAATCAAAATCACCAGAACAATGATGCACCCGATGATCCACATAATTCCCTTGCTCTCACGGGCATTTCTTCTGAATCTGCCCAATCTTCTTCGTGCACCATCTAGCGTGCCCATATGTCGATCGACATGTCCGTCTACATCGTCGAGCATGGCGACTTGGTCTTCAAGCTCGTCTCCGATCTGAATACTTAACTGGTGCTGTCTTCCGATGGATTCTCCCAAGCGGTCGAGCTGGTCGTCTTGCTCCCGTATGATTTGGGTATGTTGTCCATGGATTTCTTCGTTGGAGAGATTGGAATGGTCTGGAGTTGGTGAGGGCTCATCGCGATACGGAAGTAGCGCATTGCGGTTGGGATCTTCGTCTTCGGCCTGTGCGGTGAGGCTATCAGTGAATCGGACGTTTTTGGAGACGGGATGTTGAGGAGCAGGATGTCTAAGGGTGGTGGCAGCGGATGCGGTGGTGATCGAAGGGTCATCTGGAGTAGAACTGGATTTGGGAGGGTCATCGTAGAATTGAGACTCTAGATCTCGGAGTTGCTCTCGGAGTAGCATGGCATTTTCTTTATAATCGGCGTAGTCCCTGTCGGCGATATGTTAGCGTTCGTCTTTGATTCTAGTCTTCAGGTGCGTTTTGCAGTAGCCTTACGCGTTGCCGTCTTCCTCGAGGCGTCGAGCCTCTTTCTCAACGATTTCGATACCATCTATCAACGAGTCTAGGGACCTGCATATCTCTGCATCTTGGGCATTTGGCTCAAAATTCAACGATATGGCCCTCTGCCTTTCCAGAAGGGACAATTTTATATGGTCAGCAAGCAGAAACAGCTGGGTTGCGTTGATCGTCATTCTGGCGGTGTATGGCCCTGTCTTCTCTCGAGCGACTTTGCGGTCAGCAGCGAAGCCAGTGTATCACAGAGATGTAAAATGCCGGGTTACTCTAAGACCGCTAGTCTTTCGTGCAATGTCTGTTGCGCAGCGTCGATGAAACCGGCGTCCAGACGGATAGCAGCAGGACGCCATTGGTAACGTGCTGTATTTGATACCGTATTCTGCGGTAACACCCGCCAAATGGCGTGTAACGCCCTAACGGCGTGTGACTTAATAAGAACCTTCGCAGGTCCGTTTCAACTCGACTTCATTCTCGACTCTCAACCTTCAAACCCCTGGACTCGACTCGTTTTGCAACGATCATCAGCAATTAAAACCTCCCACGGTTTCCATCTAATTGGCTTCCAGCTCTCCATCCGAAGCAACTCAATTGTCTCTTCGCTCTCCCTGTCGACCTGGAAGGTGTAAGTAGGCCTTTTCGTCACTCAATCTACCCACCGCTTCCCCGCTTTTTGACCTCCCCTGACCGATCAGCAGTTCATCCTTCCGCCGCAATCCTGGAGTTCGCATTTCTTGGGATCATGTCATCCATTTCCAACCCGCTTCGAGTGGACTTTCGCACTCTCGAGCCTGTTGGTGAATACAATGGACACTTGATGTGCCCTATCTGCCATATTCCATTTGTCGACCCTGTCCAATTGAGCTGTGATCACATCTTCTGCCACCGTTGCCTGGACGCCTGCGTTAGGGCAACCTATCCCGACGAGCCTCTGAGAACCATACCCGAAGGCTTCCGTTGCCCATCCTGCCGTTCGACTGTCAAGCCTAAGATCAGGAACGCCCCAAGAATGATATCCTCCATGTGCGATGATATTCAAGTCAAATGCCCCTTCGCCAACAGGGGCTGCGAGAAAATTCTACAGCGTGGATACGTACCTATGCATATAGATAGGGAATGCTCTTATCGCGTCATCCCTTGCCAGGACAAGACCTGTAGAAAAACCATTCATGTGAAGGATAAAAATGACGACAATCGATGCTTGCATAGGCTGGCCGCGTGTGAGGATTGTGGAGAGGAGGTGATGGAGATCTCGCTACCGGTTCGTCCATTGTCCACCTTCCAACCTTCTTTTCAATCTAATTTATGTGTATAGAAGCACGCAAAAACGTGCCCCGAAGTGAACATTACTTGCCTTGACTGCGACGCTACTATGCACCGGAGGGAGCATGCACAACATCAAGAAACTTGCCCAACGAAAGCTTGTAAGGGCTATGCTTATGGCTGCGAACATAAGTTGCCGGCTGCCGAAATCAAAGAGCACGAGAAAGGCTGCCCAGCCTCAACCCTTGGGCCTTTCCTCGCTGCCCAAGCCACGAAACTTACTTCATTGGATGTTCTTATCAAACAACTCCAGCAGCGGAACGAGGTACTTTCCGAGAGCCTAGCCGATATCCGTGGTATGCTGAACCGCGAGCGCGGCTACGAAATGGACCCATACCTACGCAATAGATCTGAGATGTTCGACGAGGCTGAAGAGGTCGAATTGCTCGGCGTCGAGCCAGATGCTGACCGCGAATCACCATCAGACCCTTCAATGCCCACAAATACCACTACCACGACATACCTTCTCTCGCTTCACGAAAATCTTCGCGAGGAAGTAACTGAGCTCAAGACTGCCCTCACGGCCCTCGATGCCCGTGCAAGCATGAACATCATGAATGAGAGCCTTCGCCTTCGGGAAGATATGGCTCATGTCAGCGCTGGCCTCACTACTGTCCGAGGCCAAGTTCACATGCTCGTAAACACTTGCATCAATCAAGGTCACCATCGTACATTTCCCACCCGAGCAGCTAATGCGGGCGCTGAGGAGGGTAACATTGGCGGCTTTAATCTTCCTGGTTTCGCTGCGTTTGCTCGCCTGAACCCAGGTTCCCCTGACAGACCGAGAAGACTGAGCGACAGCCACAATATCACAAAACTTTGAACTTGATCTAAGGCTCCTTACACACCGAGCATAAATTGCATCGCCGGCGATCAGATGTAGCTCTTGCGGAAACTCGATGACTGGCTGCTATTTGAAGCTAAATAAATCTCTTTGAAAAGTCTGATCTACTGGATTTTTAGGTTGTTTTCCTTGCTATCCAAATGAAAGATGGGAGCTTACAGAAAATCTCGAAATAAGATGGTGTCTCCAGAACTTCATGCTTATTTAACATGTTCATCATCTCTCTCGCATGAATATATTTGTATTCTCTTCGGAGTTTCTTGCTTTTCCTACATGAAAGTAATACATACGATCATAATGCCGATCAGCCACGTCTGAACCTCAAAAGGCCTTGGGAGAACGGCCGGCTTTCGCTGTTATTGTCACAGCAGAAGCTCCAGCTCCCTTCGAAGAGCTGCTAGGAGTATTTGAAGTAGTTATAGTAGGAGTTGCTGGAATTGAAGACGGGGCGGTGGAGGTAGCCGTAGAGATCGCCATAGAAGTAATGGTCTTGAGATCTTCCGCACCAGCTATCACATTAACAGTAGACCTTGTCCATAATTTGTCCAGGGTCTATCAAGTCGTCTCCCTACTCCCATCTACGAGGGCGGGTATACTTCCGTTCGGCGCTGGTGGTGCCTTTCGAGGCTTCAGATACATATTATTGGGTTAAGGTACTCGAGGTGATCAGACTTATCAGAGCTACCATGAAAGGAGATGAAACATTGAATTGCTGAGAGCATAGCTACACGTAGAACGTGAGTCTTCCGTTCGACCGCTTTTCTACCTATGTGTCGGTATAGCATTGAGCCCAGACAGGACAATAAGATTGAAAATAGTTCATACTAATTGGTCAGTACTTGGTCTGGCCTCCATAATAGTCATGCGTATGCGCCCCGTGTGTTGGAGGACGATATACATTTTGTCCTTGGCCTGACTGCTGCTGCTGCCCGTACCGCTCATAGCCCGCAGGGGGCTGAGCAGAATGTTCTGGATACGATTGGGACGGCGGCTGAGCGTTGCCTGTGCTAGGCTCATCGGGCATTTCGCGTTTCCCTTGACCACCCATGAAGCTGGAAAGCTTGCCTAGATTAGACGCTCCAGGAATAGGCAGCTTCGACAATTTATCCCATGGCACCGCAGACAGCCCTGATCCATTATTCGAAGACCCATGTTGTGTTCCTCCACCGGTAAGACCAGCGAAGGCAGACAAGCCAGGAATATTGGCGAACGAGCTTGTCGAATGTCCTTGACTATGCGAACCTTGGGACGGCGGGTCGGTATAGTAGGAAGCCTGAGCTGGTTGAGAGTGGGAAGGAGCTGGAGCATGCCCATGTCCACAGCCCTGGCCCTGGCCTCCGGCAACAGTATGGTTCTTCCCAGCCCTAACACTCTCAGAACTCAAAATGTGGTCCAAGCTTGCTCCACGGTCGTTTCTAGAATGCGCCCATTTCTGCACAGTCTCGTACATACTTCGATGTGCTTCGTTGTTCATATCCCGCAAAGCTGGGTGATGAAAGATACTGACGCACTCGTTTAACACGTGGTCAACAGGGAAATCGACATTTTGCCAGGCATACAAGACTCTAGGGACAACAAATTGTAAAATGGCAGCCGCAACATTTCCTGCCGGCTCATTGAGGATATTCGAGAAATGATCCTTTGACAGCAGAGAGTGGGTTGGGTCTGTGCAATTTGGGTCTGTCCAAGGCTCAAATTGGTGCTGTGCTGAGGTGTTTATAACCTCAGAAGAGCCCAGATGCAACTTTTCGGACGCAAAAGTGATGAGTGGCCGCACAAATGGAGCCAAGAGAGAATAGACAAATATCGTCAACGTTTCCGAGATCTTTTCCATCAGCGATTCAAGGCCAGGGATCTTGGATACCACGTCGCTGACTCTCCTGACGACATTGTCTCTGAAAACAAGGATGGGGTAAATCTGCGCTATCGTCTTTTGTGGATCAATATTCGGCATCCCTGGGGCGTTGGCACGGGTGCCATCAGCATTGTCGTAGTTTCTATCATCGCCGAAACCCCTAGATGCACCGTATCCTCCTTGATGGGATTGATATTGCTGGTTTGCCTGGGCTTGCGCCTGAGATTGCTGCTGCAAATGCTGTGCCTCGGTGACCAGATCGCCCATCCCAGGCACCTTTCCAAGCAAGCTAGTCAGTCCGTTCAACGAACTCGATGAGCCACTGCTCTGGGCGTTTCCGAGCGTATTGTTCGCCTCGTCGATCTCCGATTGAGTAAAATGATCCGTAGCCTCACCAAGGACAGAGTGGAAAAAGTCCACCATACCAAAAGTTCCGGTTACAAGAGGAAAAACATGCTTTCCATGGACGTTTATCATCGTATTGGTCCCGGTATGTGGAAACACATTGTGCATGCCCATTTCGCGGAGGACCAGTTCGCAGTAGTTCGTATGGGCGCCAAAATCTTCAACAGTATGTAACCCTTGTCCAAGGCACCGTAGAGCTTCATAAAGATCTTCTTCACGACCCTTTTGATGACCACCATTTGTGTAGAGTCTGCCAAAGTGAATACTGCGCGCAAAGCTATACCTCACATATCCTGCGCTAGTGGCCCAGTCCCCTCGTTCGTTGGCGATGTAATTCTTCATTCCAGTGTCCAGGTCTATATCCAGTTCGATTTGCCTGACTGGACCGCGAAGGCGCTGATCATGCTGCCTCGCATCTTTGTTGTCGGCGTAGTCTTTGGGATTGCTACCAATGTCGTTAATGATTATACCAGGTTACAAAGCTTATTGGAACGTACTCTATATGCTCCTCTGGTCGATAGACCCCTAGCCTGTCTGCAGTAACTTCGAACTCAGCCGTCGCATACCCAAATGTCATGAATGACAAAATCCACACTAAGACGCGGATGGTCTCGGACGGCAATTTCTGCAGTGTTCCAACATCCATTGCCTGAGAGCTGAATCGGAGTGAATACAGTGAGAAACGTGGCTGAGTAACTGTATGATTTAAAGGTATACTCACTAATCCCTCAGCCAGTTCCCAAAATATACTCTCTTGACCATACTTGACGTCCATTTATGGCCCTTGATGAAAGCCAGGGTTTTAAGGATATCCTCGATGTCGCCATGACGCCAATTTTTACCCTCAATTTTTGAAATAGATGCGATATCTAGTCGATCAATTAGCTTGAGTCCTAGCTATAAGATACCATAGACCCAAAGATGATGTAAAAATCGCATGGGAGTTACAGGTGAGTGTTTGGAGTTCAGCAATAACTAGCTGAGGGAGCAAAACTTACTGCCAGCACCAAAGGCGTCTGCTTGAGAGGGAAGTAGAACAAGTATGATAACGAGAATTAGAAAGACAGGCTTAATGCCAGCTTGAATCGAACCCATTGTATTCATGTCCTCCGAGACGAGGTGTGGTGTTTGTGTGATTAGGATTCCAAGTTGTTGTGGAATCGAGTCTCCCCGCCCAGCTGTTTCGTATTTGGGTGATCAAGTTAGCGCTGATAGTCACCAGGCCGAGAAATTTCCGTGATAATGACCGTAGGATTGCTTTGTTCTCAGCGCGTGTTTCTCTAGCAGGTAAACCTATTCGTTAACATGAAAGAGATTCATCGAGACTCGGCCTCCAGGATTTGGCTGGACTGCAAGTGATTCTCAATAGTTCATCACTAAACTGTAGGTAACGATCACTCTGTATGTATGTATAGTTCAACAGCCCATATATAGTGCTATCTGACATGGAAATACCGCTAGATTTACGTGATTCAATTTAATAAGTCCGATTCCAGCTCTTCTTTATGATCGTGAAGGGTATTAATTGTATACGGCACTACACTGGCAAAGTCGGGCCTGGCTTAGTTGATGAAACTCGATTGTACAAGTTAGTTCCAAGTATCCTGCTGTATCTTTTCATGCGATGCGAAAATACGGGCCAGAAAAATCATTTAGCCGACCCAGATGCCGCAAAGTGCCTAGAATAAGGCTCTCTCTGAAATTCATGCTAAAAAAATCCGGGACGAGTGTAAGCCGCAAAAGCGGTAGTAACACCAGAGAGGCCAAAGAACGCTTTGTTCTAGGCATCTAACCCTCAATTTGTTCAATACGCAGGTAGAAGAACTGAACTCGCATAGAACAGTCAGAAAGCCATCTTGTATCATGGATATGTCCACGCTTTGCATTTCTCCCACCAACTGTTCTTGGCTTTCAATGCTCCCAAAATTTCAGAGTATGTTCGTGCAGCAGCAGGATAGGAACGAGCCTTGTTTATGGACTGGTCAAATCCGCAAACACACTCGGTGATAGAGCGCTTTGTATCTGGCTTTGTTTCCTATGATGGGAGTAGTCGCTCGTCGGAAACAACACCACTAAAAGAATCAGGAGCAGTACCGACTATCTATAGGCGCCGGCGATGTATCATGGAATCCACGAGTCGATAAATTGGTGTATACTGCGATAGGTTAATTGTTCTAATTTATCAGGTTAGTGATCAATGTGCCTGTTCCATAGTTATCACATTTTCAAAGTGCAGTAGTTAACACTATTAATCGCGGCTTCCATCGCCAGGCATCAAACGGTTTGACGTATCCTCAAGAATCCGCGGGCACCGGACCCGGAGAGCTATCGAGCTTTTAACGGGAAGCCCTCAAAGACAGAGGAGTACACTATGAAATTTGAAAACTGGAGATACATAGTACCTTGTAGCTATGTATTGCTGCTGCTGGGTTCCCAGCCTTGCAGGGTAAGCGGTTGCCCCTCCGGTCTTTCTGCCCATTTCTTTAATTGAGATATGTCCGTGCGGGTATCGATCCTGGAAAATCGTTCACCAGAATTATGTCTCTAACTGCTGGTCAGCGATTGACACAAGCAAGTGACTAGAGGAGATTCGCAGGGCTTTTTCGGGCGTGCAGGAGGAAGTTCGCTAACTAGTTAATGATTTCAATCCACTACCTGCAGTCAAAAAAATCGAAATGTCCCATCCCGACCTCATTGAGCCTTGAGGCACCTCAGATTTGAGTTGCGGCATACTTACAGCATTTAAGATGGAGCCCGTTTCTGCTCTTCTTCTACTGCCTCCGCCGCCTTATCCTCCCTCTGCTGGTGCTGTTCGAGCCGCCTACCACCCACCGTTACTCGCAGCACTTCGCAGATTCTCACCGAGAAACCCATCAGGTGCGGCGATCGACATCGCTCTACCATGTCCGAGCTACAGCTTTGAAGGTGGACCGTGGAGCTTTTCGCGATGTAGGCCATCTCACGTTCAGGATATCCAAGACCTGCTCGTCCAGACGTATAGTCTCGTCTCCTCTCTGTGCGAAGAACAGCAGATCAGCACCGATGGGAGAGACGGTTTGGACATTCGCGTGATCCTCCTAGGATACGATGCGAAATTCGATTATGCCTTTTTTCTCCGGCTGGGGCGAAGGACCGCGTCGTGTTTGGTGGAGTTGCCAACTCTCGCCCTCTCGGACCGAAATTGGACGCATTTGTTCGTGGTGGACGGAGAGCCCGGCGAGCGACTGCATCGACAGTTCATGACAATCGTCAACAGCGCGCTTTCTGCCCGAGTCGGTGGCACATGGGTGACAGAACGGTTGTTTGGCGGAATCACCCTCAAGATCCTTGAGTCTCGAGCGAGTGAATTGTCCGCCGAGCCTTCGAGCGAGAGCGATCCACCGATACGTCATTGCGTAGTTGTCACACATCAAGGACAACAGCTGAACTTGACTGCACGACTTCGGCTGACGGTGGCATTGCTCCTGGCAGAATATTACGGATATGCTAGCTTGGAAGAATGGAAAGGAGTTCCTTGTGTCGACCAGCAAGCAGAGATGACCCGGTTTCTGCGGAGTATCATCGATTGGCAACCTGTTAGCCACACCGTCTCGCTAGAACAGGACACTGAATCGCTTGTTCGTCTGGACTCTGGAATCGCTGGAATCACTCATATTCTGCCGTGGGAGGTGATCTACGTTACCGACATCACACACTTAAATAGCTTGCTTGCCAACCATGGTACCGTCGAATACACTATTCTCCTTGATGAGTTGCAGAGAGAACAGGTCGAATTTTCCAAGCCCGGTCCAGATGGCGGGAAGCCTCTAAAGTTATTATATCTTTGACAGGTCTGCAAATTGATATCTCATATTTTAATAACAGAATGGACTATCACGGCATGCAGATCCATTATTGCCATTAAACTAGAGGTCTGACAAATTCTTCTTGGAAAAACAACCGAAAATAACATGATTTGCTCTATCATGGCTATTCAGGTATATGGAGCTGCTCCGCTATCGGCCTTCCCCTGAGCATGTATGTCAAATCGCCGATGAGCGTCCTCCATTTTAAGATCTTCGTATGGAACACACAGGTTCAGCGCCCGGATCATCACCTTCCTGTGCCTGATCAGCGATAAGCCATAAGAGAAGCTGGCATTGCTCCAGCCAAACCTGATAGTTATCAGGTGTCAGCATATTTCGAAAAGAAAAATAATTTTTTTATTTGGAATGAAAAAAGTGCATCCCCTTCGACATTCGCATAATTAAAACTCAGCCCCTGATTCCCATATTCCACATCCGCAAGAGCTAGATTATCCGATCGTGTCACATCATATTTCTCGACGATGGCTCCATGATGGTTGATGGCCATACGCACCGTAGCCAACGATATACCAATCGTTCCATCTCCTTGTGGTATCCATATCGCTTCATGCCGTCCCAAACAAGCATTTGATGGGGTGCCCAACCAAACGGGTAATCCCACTGCCTCTTAGGTCGGTCAGGAGTCCCAACAGGTCCCCGTGACTCTTCTGTGCTGCTAGATAGTCCGCCGATAAACTCGAATTTCGGCAAAGCTCCCTTTACTAGCTTCGCTGCTTGCTCAGTGCTAGCGATACCGCAACACAAAGGGTAGAGGGCAGTGACAGACATGTATGAGGTCCGTTGACATGTTCGCGTATTGTAATCATGATAAACCCCTTGGGAATCATCCCAGAGATATCTATTCACTTGTTCTTCACGCCGTCGAGCGCGCTGGAACCATGTTTCAGATACCTCAATTTGGTCAGATTTCATATTTGCTGCCTGACATGCCGCAGGAATTTGGAGTCGATTGCTAAAAATATGTTTGAT
Source organism: Nannizziopsis arthrosporioides (assembly GCA_029635245.1). Taxonomy (NCBI): domain Eukaryota; kingdom Fungi; phylum Ascomycota; class Eurotiomycetes; order Onygenales; family Nannizziopsiaceae; genus Nannizziopsis; species Nannizziopsis arthrosporioides. The sequence goes on along the minus strand of CP098260.1, from coordinate 6,702,804 downwards.
AGCCCAGGCTATATCAATCTCGTACTTATAAAGAAGGCAATTGAGATCCACAGTAGCAATATCTGCTGCACCTTGTTCAAAACGATAGCTTTAATCGAAGGCCAAAGGCACTTATCAGCTCAAAAGGATTCATGAGGTATTGACAACACGAGAGATGAAATTTTATTAACGTACGATGTATCATGGCCTGATTCTCGTACGGCTCTATCGTGGAGGAAGTAGATATCCAACTGTGGCTCATTTATATCTCTGGCATTGTATTTTTCAATGAATGTTGGGATATCCATATTGTGTTTCTTTGCATAGCTGGAGAGTACAGGATCGAAATGACCCTGCTCAACCTCCAATGGAATGCCGGTTCCCATAGGCCTAAAACGTGAAAGTCCAGTGATTGGATCATATCTTGGCTCAGCCGTCCAGACCTGGTAGTACTCTTTAATTGCAGCCAATATTCCAAGCCGCAGAAGTTCAATTCTATTTTCTGAGTCCTGAGAAGCAAGAAAAGTCCTCATAACAAGATCCGTGAGAAGTGGCGGCTAAGATCGGCACAGATAGTAGCTCCTATTCGCATTCAAGATTCTGCCATAATGGCGAACCTCGAAGGCGAAATTTTTGATGATATCCCAGGCAATATCAATTTTCCCAACCGATATAAGGCCAATGCAGCAAAAGTAGCTGTCCCAGTAATAACATTCATTGAACCTGCCTCCTGGTACGATGAATTGAAGTCCGCGAGGTCTTTCAGGGTCGGAGAAGTCCATCCCATGAGCAAGCAAACCTGGACGATCTCGAAGTCCATGAACGAAGTCCGGAGTCACCTCGCCACGTGGAAGATATTGGACGTCCAGGTCCAACTCGGGACGCTTTTCTGCAACTTGGAGGTAATACTTATATTGGTCCTCTTCACTAGCGGGTATATAAATTCTTGGGCGAGAGTGTTCATTCCAATCCTTTGGGTCAGGAGCCGCATCAGCAATCATAGATTCATCCGGCCGTCTGGTTAGGTTTCCCCAGAACTGCTCCCGTATCTTACGCTCGATTCGACCCACTGGATCTTCCGAGAATTCATTGAAGTGGATGATTTTTGATGAATGTTTGCCCTTGACGAGATAAAGCTCCTCAAGAAGATTTGCTAAGTGGTACGTACCCCGGATATCGCGAGTATAACCGCCATCCGAAGCAAGAGTACCCAGATGTAGTGCCTGTATCGAAAATCAAAATCAAGAACAAAACAAAGCAAAGTCTCGTAGCGTTATCTTCTTTAGGCATCATAAATGAAAAATAATCACTTATTCACCTTCGGACCACGGTCTAAAACAGTAATTTGCATATTGTTGTCCGTATCTTCCTGCTTTAATATGGTCTCGATGGCATGATCGACCCAAACCTTGAAGACCGGCAGCAAAGATCCTTCATCTGATTTTGGTCAGTCAAAAGTCATCTAGCGTTCACGATGGCAGAATTATAGGGTCGTAGGACGCACCGTGGCTCGCTCGGCGTTTTCGCGGACCAGACACAAGGACTCGAATTGACGACTGTCCATGGTAAGTATCTTATTTCTGTTTAGGAGAGCAGATTGGTAAAGACAGGCGTCAAGATTGCGGGTTGTTCAGCCGACGAGTACTCATGATGGAAGGTGACTTCTTGAGTGCCTGACTGATTGCTCCACGAACACGATCCACGACCAATTGTGTATCACCCTCGGCCTCCATTGTAATACCTTTCGATACTTCGTGAATATACGCCGACGAAGATATACCGGATGACGAGTGCAGATAATTTTGGCACTGCATATTAGCAGCTTGCTAGGATGACAGGAGATGTGAGATTGCGGGGTACTTGTCATAACCTGCACCTCTCTCCTCGAAGCGAAGATTCAAGCATCTGCATAAAGCGCGATTCTCAAGTACGATAGGTGTATATGAATCTTTCTAACAGTGCAAAAAAGGCATAGGTCAATTGAATACTATAAAATGAAACATCACCAGTTTTTGTTGGATCCTGCAGTCTAACATAAATCCATTTCAATTCAAATCATAAAAATCATACCAAAGCATTATCAAAATTGAATCAAAGACCGTGAAACCAGATCATTAAGTTGTTTTTTTTATTCTTTACCTCCAGATTCCAATATAGCTTTGACAAAAAGCACCTTACTGTCCCAAATTCCGTAGCTTTTCTTGCTCTTCTGGTTTCAAAGCTGAAAATACTTCCTGGAATCCGGGCTTCGAGGCTTCTTCGCGGAAGAACTGGGTCAAGATCGCCGAAGACGCATCATCGCGTTGTCGAAAAAACTCAGATCCATTCCCATAGGCCATGAGTTCTTGCTTCGTAATACCGAGACCTAAATCAAGAGTGCCGGTAGAAGGTAGGTCTTCCCATTCATCATTCTCATCATCGCTCTCTAGGTCATCAGCGTTGCCTACAGAGGCGCCGCCATGAGTGCTCCTATTACCAGACGCGGAAGATAGCTCCTCAACTAGCACCTTGATTATTTTCAGCGGAGCCGGAATGATAGAATACTGGTCGGGATTGAGACGAGACTGGGATCGAGTCTTGATTCGACCAGTTTCTTGAATGATAAGGTCACCCTTGACTTGGACCTGGCTAATGCGAGGGTCGTTAAGTTGATAGAGCTTGCAGAGCGCGATCACATTCTGTCGAATTTCGTCATAACCAACGAAATGGACACAGTGTTCGAGCCATTTGCTGAGAACAACGCGCAGTCCAGACTGGCTGTTGACATCCAATTGAGCAAGAAAATCAACAACGTCTCTAGGATTGATTAAAGTTAGCCGCGCGAATACTAGGATCAAACTCTGGATGAGTTGTGACTGTTCGGCGCTTGCAAGGCGTAGGGCCACTGCACGAAGTAGTTGAGGGAGGTAAGGTCCAAGTTTCTCCGCGCCAGCCTTTTCAACCAATTCAGCTGCTAGACCACCAACCTCGGCGGCAGCGAGATCCTCCACGGATTGACCCAAAAGGCGGTCTATAATTATTAGGACCATTTCAACAGCAGTCTTGCGTGATTGGGAATCACTCCAGGCAAAAAATTGTTCTGGATCATGAGCAAGCAGGTGCCTTACGGCAAGGGTGCCGGGTTGAAGTAGATCCGGTTCACCAGACCTCAGTAGTATATAATTCAGCTTAGGAAGAAGTGTAGCTACAAGGCCAGGAGGTAGGGGTTCCGAGCCATATTCCGTAAGAGCTCGCACAAGTTCGATAGCTAGATTGGTTAAAGACCTATCTTGGGTTAAGTTGCTGACATTGATCGCTCCGGTGAGAGAAGGCAAGACCTTTGCGCAAAGGCGCGTATACGCATCGGAGCCCTGTTGGGAGACATACTCCACGATTAACTCGAAAGTCTCTGTTACCAGATACCCGAGCTGTAAGCTATCAACGCCATTACTGGCAATGCTAAATAGGAGGTCGAGGGCGTTGGAAGACAGCACAACTTCCGGGTCAATCATGATCACATCCCGTATGGAATCGCCCACTGTGAACTGAAGATCGTCGCCTTCCGTCAGCTCGCGGAAATCATGAGCCGTAGTATATTCTGACAAAGTCGAGATGATCTGGAGCTGCAGTGGCTTTGTGATTGTATCGGGGAGCGCATTCATAAAATCTTGCAATACGCAGATGCAAGAGATCTGAACAATTTCCGAAGTGTCGACGGATATACTCTTGATTGCAGCCTCGAAGTACGAAAATGCTGTTTGATGAAACTCCTCGCCCGCAGTCAATGCTATTTTACCAGAGACTAAGAATCCGCGGGCACGGAGGTATGACCCATCCTGCTGAATACAAAACCGAACGATATCGTTATAGCCTTTAGCGATATCGATCGGAATATCTTGATTAACTTCGTGGAAGTCGCGCAACAGCTGGTTAGCAACATACAGCGTTGCCTCACGCAATTTCCAGCTAAAGCGGGAGAATTAGCAGAAGGAACCATGAAGGGGATGAGGTGTCCGTTACCCTGAGGCGTTGTCGGAAAACACAACGTTGATGTAGTCAAGAAGTGCCTTGACAACGGTGACTTTTAGCCACTCGCCGAGTTTAATGACTAGATCTCCCCCGCCCGTCCTGGTGGTATAATTTGGAGTTGCAGCGCTTTCTTCACAGATGTAAAGGCCGACATCAATGTCATACAGACTTTCTTCTTCGGAAGGAATCTGTGAGTACAGTACGGCAAGTTTGATGACATCTGCTAGCCAGCTTGAAGTTGTTGCGTTGTCTCCTGCAGCCTGTAACTCTTGTTGGAGCTGGGCGCGAACGGGAGGGGCACGTATCAAACTTTGCATCAGATCCAACTCTTCTAGAACCAGGTAGTCCAGGGTATAGCCTAGTCCGTCTGCATCCTCCATTCTACTTTGCCTCTCGTCTTGAATGTACATATCGGTGTATACTGTTTGGAGAGATGATAGTTCCGTCCAGACGGCGGTGAAGATGGTGGTACTATGGGCAGTGAGGAGGGTTGGGAAGAGGTTGCGGATCTTCATTAATGTCTAGAGGGAAAGCGAAGGGTCAATAAAGCTGCGTAGCGAAATTCGCAAAGGTAGCAAGACTTACTTTGACGACCTGTAGTTTTAGGGCGATGATGCCCCTCCATTGTATCGCGTTCTCAGAGTCAGCGGACTCCTCTTGTTCCGTGGGTGTCGGAGGAAGCTGCTCTTTCAAAATAGCAAGGAAGAACGGCGCCCATCCTCCCAGTGCTTCGTCAATAAAGCCTTTGACTTCATCCTTATGCTGCTCCAACACCATCTGCAGGGTATCGAAACTTGAGCGGAAGACAGATACCGCGAGAGCCCGGAGGGTTGCCTTGCGAGAAGTATCAGTTGCAATATCAAAGACGGTGGACACCAATTCTTTCGCAACGCTGAAGAACTGTTCCTCGGAGAACCCAGACTCGACGAGGTCAGAAAGCACCCTGAGCGCGCCATGCAATTGGCTGTCGTTGCTCGTGGGGATGACTTGGAGCAGCGTGGGAAGCAATTCAGGCCATTCATCGGGAAAATCAGCACTAGCGATCTTGCTGACCACATAGCTGGCGGATACTTGGACTTTGCGGTCTCCTTCTCTCGATAGAGCCAAGTCGAGCAAGACGCGTCTTAATTGCGTTTTGTTCGCGTCGTCGATGAGGAGTCGGCCTTTGAACTCCTCTAACTGTGCCGACCACGACGACACGATAAACGCCCGCAGGACGAGCAAGGCCGACTGCCTCAGAGACACGGGCACAGAGGCATGGGAAGCGATGGACGCGAGCGAGAGCGGGAAAAGTTGATTGTTGTGGAGACTTGTGAGCTGCCCCTCAGCGTGTTTGCGAGTTGTGGCGTCGGAAGATTGGGTGTTGGAAAGGAGCTGAAGGAGCTGTTGCTCCATGTTTCCCTAAAGGAGAGTGATGTGACACTCTGCCGGATTCCAAGGATGAGTTGAAAGACGATGTATAACGTCAGAGGGCTTGCTGGGAGGGAATGCAGGGCGGAAGGTTTGGATGCGGATGTTGGTGGTGGCACTGGATGGGTTGACGAGGTGGACGGAGGCGGTGATTGACGAGGAAGTTCGACGACCTCGACGGCAGCACTAATAAGAGCCGTTCGCTAATGAACCAGCACCCATACCAGCGGATCGCTTAAGGTCACATCGTTAGTGAAGTCTTGTTGCTTGGTTTTTTCTCTCTTTGTTATTAATTATTAGTCCAGGAGCATTTTCTATCCAGGGGTTTCGGGTAGGAAAATAAGATCCCAGGTCTCAATTGGCTTGATCGCCCCGAGTCACTACCCGGAACGTTTCGCTCCCATCACGACGGAGGTTCTCCATGGCCGTGACCCTTACTATTCCTTGTGCTGTGCTGCATGTTCCGATAGAATGAGCTGGATATGGGCTATTGGAAATAATGAGGTGTTCTGGGCGGAATATCAACCACGCTATTATAAGCCCTTCCAAGATCGCTTTATTGAAAACCAGCTTTCAAGTGCGTTGGAAGGCAATTAAATATTATTTAATATCAGGCTGCCATATCCAAACATCAAGGTTTTGCTCGGCGTTGTTGGGACGCCATCTGTACCGTACAGCGCAACTGATCACTGACCGGTGATAGTCAACCTTGCTGGATTTCAATATGGGCCGTGGCAGCGCCATCTTGCTCCTCTTCCGAGGATTGGCAAAAGACAATTGCAGCCAATAGGCCCTCTACTATTGAGGATACACATTGTGATGGCCTTGATTCTGGCAGCTGGCGCTCAAGGCTCAGATATCCTCTCTCGCCGAAACCGCCCCCTCTGGAGGTCTGAGAGCAGGATGCATACCCAATTCCTAACCCGTATATGCATCGATCTTTACTTATCTCGAAATAGCACAAGAATAACTGCCACCAGTGTAAATATCCGGCCCTGATGTGGATTTTGACGTCCCGTAAGGTGGCTCCGGGGGACCGTCCCGGACGGTAGGGTTTGAAAGGCAAAAAAGAAAGGCGAAGACCCAGAACTGGGATGTGGATAATGCTACGGAGTACTCCGGAGAAATGACTCTGTGCGCGTGTTCCATGCCTGTCATGATTCAGCTTGTAGGTTGAACAGAAGGTCCGGGACCGGCCTCGCAAGGGATGTGCGGTGTTGAACATCAACTGGTTACAGGCAATGCAAGCAGCGGCTTTAAGTCAATTATGTCATTCTAATGAGACTGGTCCGATGACAAGTCTTTCGTAGAGACGCACTCCCTTCTTGAGAAGCCCATCGAGGATATTAATAGCACACCTGATTTCAGCGCTGGGTGGGTTCTGGGCCCAGCATCTCCCATCCCATGTCTCCCCCTTATGCCGAACAACTGCGACCTGATAGACGGGCTGGGACTCTGGGGAAGAGGCCCGACCTTGTGCCGCTCTGAAGCAGGGGCTGCTTAACCTTCAATGCATCCGTCATAGGTGAAACGTGGACACGGCCAGGGTCAGAATGTAGATCGGGAGTTCCAATGAAAAAGCGCGCTCGACTCGATCAGCTGTAGGGCAGCAAGCAGGCCAAAAAAGCCTTTCTTGGAGTCACACCGACTTCGACGAGCCACACTCTCCAGCCAGCAGCAGAAAAAGTGGTTTTCTGCATGAAGGTTGAGGCGTCCGAGATCTTCGTTATTTTGGCATCAATCTTCCCGCAACTTTTTCTGCTTTGGCTTGATCATCAGCAATTCATTGGCGCCGGTGATCTCATCCACCCGCCTGCACGTGATGGATTACGATGTGGCCAGAAACAGAAGGGAAATCACTTCACTTCACCTCTCCGTCTGCTTTTTCCCAGTCATGTTTATAAGTCTTGTTCTTTTCTCGCCTGGTGCTCCCTTTGACCATGTCTTGCATTTCCATCTACTAGCACGGTGCTGCGCGTTTTTGCTGGTGTTCTCTTCTTTTGCTTTATTATTAAAACCAATATAGTATCTATCTGCTCTCACAGACGTGCTGAAGGCACCCCTGCATAGGACATACAATCCTGGGTTGACAGCTCTGATTGTGAGAGACAGCTATACCTGCTAGTTCCTGGCTTATCTCTTTAATTGCCCCTTGATCCACTTCTTTCTCAACGCCCTTTATCCCTGCATACCATATCCGGTGTTGACCTTGCTTCACGATGATGGCCCAGCAGAATCTGCCGCCGGTTGGTATGGCAGAAAGCACTCCGACAACCCCGGATGCAAAGCCGGCTCCAGCTCCGACAGCTGCTATTCCAGCCGTGCCGCCTGCAGTCAGTCCAGCAAACAAGTCGTACCGCACCCCTCATAACTATGCTCGGCTGGTGTCCTCCTTTTCTTTTTTCTTGCCGTGAGCATGCACCAGATCCTTTTTCTGCGCTCCATATATCCAGCCGCCACTTTTCTTCCCGTGCGGCAGTACGACCACCCCGTCAAGCAATCACGCCATCCACGAGTTTGCTCCTGGATCGCCGACGCCTGCGCCTCGGTGGAGCTCCAATTGCTGAGGAGCGCTGTCTCTGCAGTCTCCTTTGTCATCGTATCTGCAGCTAGCAATCGTCCCATGGAGCGGTATACTTTCGACATCTCCCAGATGCCTCGTGTCGCTCCAGGTGACATCCAAACTCCCTTCGCGGGTTCCGTGACATCAACGAGGACAAACCATTACTACTTCGACGCTTCGACTGGATACGCCGTGGATGTGGAAGCTCAGTTCCGTGCTGTCCTCGCAAGGCTGGCATCCGCATGCGCTCGACTTACACCGCTCTCTCAAAAGGATGAATACCACTTCTCGCTGTTCATCACTTTGCACCCGGATGCAGATGCACCAGCGGGCTTGACCAACGACGAGCAAGTGTGGATCGCTGCCGAGCCGGACAACGTCCTCTCAGCTGCTCCAATCGAAAATGTGCAGCGTGAATTTCCAGACAGAAAGGCATTTGGCAGCGGCCCCACGCCAAGTCCACATGATCGTGACCCGTCCGGCCTTGCAGCATCTCAACCCTTTTTGAACGACAGCAACTCCAAACCACGTTCGCATCGAGCGCAAACTGTCCCCGTGCGCAGGGTCGAAGCTGGTGAGATGAAAATGGAGGTCTGGATTGAGGAGGCGGTCGGAAAATTCGATTCTCTTCACAGCTGAGCGATCCTACTTCACTCTCTTTCTCTACTTTCCTTTCTTTTTCTGTCACATTCTCCCTTTTATGCCTGTAGTCGACCAGAGGGGTCTACATGGGCACATCATTCCCCCAGTTCTCCGTATGGTCCTGGTATTTCCTTTACCTAATTCCTTTCTTACCAACCTAATATCCTCTTTTCACAATGCCTAATCATGATTAAAACTTTCCGGCCCTCTGGTGTCCATTTGAGCTTGTTTACCCCCTATTTCTGCAGAGATAAATTTATGCATAGCTATGGGTAGTTCAGGGGTTGTATTTCGGGTTATCACTTTATTTGAATCACGGGTGCGTTTGGCTGAGGATGACAATCTCTGGGGAGGCAGCCTTGCTTGCTTCAATCTGCTGCTTGCATTGCTTTTTTCTACATTTCTTTCCCTACTTCAGTTGTTAAAAGTGTGAGAGTATCAAATTGTATGCTAAGGTAGCTCTGTAATAGATCGAGTAACTATTAAACCCGAGATCATCCGCAATTTGTATCGGTTTCCATCCCAGTAAATTCCAAAGGTAATGCCAAGAAGATATCGATTGAAGTTTAAGGAACTGTAACTCAGGATAGGGAAGATAGGAAAAAGAAGAAATAGTGGCCGTAAAATCATTCCAGTAAGACTGCGTCAAAAGTTGTTTTTGTTAATTTTTTACCCTTCTTTTTGGATAGCAGGTGTAAAAAGGGAAAATAAAAAAAAGTCTTATCCACGCGCTACTTTTACCGCTGAAGAGGATCTGGAGAATATTTCATGGAGGTGAGCTCAAGACTGTAGGGTATTATCCGTAACAAGTTTTCATGACCTTGGCCTCTACTGAGGCTGGTTCTGGTGGCTCTGGGGGCTCTGGGGGTTCTGGTCATTAGCGTGATCTTCATTTGGATCGTTCTGTGGTTCTTCGGTTTGCTGAGGTTGATCATGGAGGTAGCCCATCTGATCATAGTAGTATACCCACTCACGAGGGGCTGGCATAAGTGGTACCACTGGTGGAATAGCGGGTCGTGGCGCATATCGTGCATCGCCTTCCGGATTTAGAGGACGCTGAAATATGGGTGGAAAGATATTAAAGTCGAGAGCCTGCTCGAAGTAACGTGTTGGGTCATCAAAGGAGGGTTGAGGGCGGTTTCGATTGTTAGGCGGTGGTACAAGACCCGGATTCATGATGGCTGGTTGAGTAGCCAGTTGTGGAGGGTTAGTCGGTTCTTGGAGGTGAGGCGGTACGTGTAGATTTGGCAGGGCATTCCGACGTTGGAGAGTCGGGTTGCGATGGAACTCAAAGCCCACAGGTGACGTTGCATGCCAATTTAGATTGGCATCCCCATTCGTCGTTCGCTCTACGGGGTCAGGCGCAGTGGGGTAGGTCTGAAAACGGGCGGCCCTATCATAAGCATCTTCTCGAGGTAAACGCCCGTTGAGTACAAGAGGGTCAACTGCATAGATATTGAGCGGTGGGTGTGGCGGGAACAAGACAACGGGCCTTCTCCTCATTCTTGTCCTAGGTGGAGGAAGTTGAAAATCCTGACGCGGAAGTGGAATTCCAAAATCGTCCTCCGTCAAGTCCGGGTTGTCCTTGAGCACATCGTCGAGAGCCATTCGATGAGCGGAGATAACCTCGTGAAAGTGTCGATGGCCGACGCCGTTTTGGTCATTCAACATGCATTTACCAGAATTGAAGTGGTTGTACCCTTGGCTTGTGATGTCTTTCTTGCAGACATAGCACATCAGTGTTCGACATCGAGCACAATACAATTTATTGCATCCGTCTTCTTTGACCATTGGAGTCTTGCACTTTGGATTCGGACACTCCCGAATCAAAGCCTTGCTCATTGCCTCTTCAATCCGATGGCGTTCAGACACGTTAGTGTCCGTTCGGGCCTCCTCACAGGTTTTGGGGAGATGGCTGAGTAGTTTGCAAAGACGACAGCTAACTTTGCCACAAGACCCCAAACACTCAAACTCTCGATTTTCTTCGACCTTCGGGTAAATGGCTCGAAAGTCACAGAAAGGGCACTCTTCGAGGTCGTCAAGTCCGGCTTGATCAATTTCATGTCGCTGGCGCAGCTCACTCAGCTTATCCAAAATGGCGTTGCTCAGGATTTCGGCAAGTGAGCTTGGGGTAAATCCGGCGTCGCACGGCACACCCGTGCTCATGCACGGGATTTCGTACCTCATTTTCCCGATCTGTGTTTCTGCCTGTGTTCTGACGCAGTTGCCACAGAAAAAATGGGCCGTGTCTGCGCGGCATGGGACTACGCGATTAATGGGGAACTCGCTGCAGCAGCATTCACATTCCACTAGGCCCCCAGTCGCCTTGTGAAGTGTCTCGTTTTCTGCTTCTAGTCTTTCCTGCTCCGCATTCTCGTGTTCTTCCCCTAGAAAATTAATCAGCCACAGTCCTTGGCATTGACTATGGATATCGAACTCACTCTCTTTCAAAAGAAGGGCAGCTCGCGCGGCGCGGAACTCTTTCGTTAAGTTTTCTTGGTGAGCTCTAGGCAATTGGACACGAGCGATAGAAGGCATTCTCTCACCTCCTTCAAGTGTGGGTGGTCCACGACGGTAAGGAGGATCATGAATATGTTCGTAGTCTCGTTCGACATCAGCAAGCTCTTTGTAGGCAATGAAGAGAGACTTGCATCGTCCCAACAGTGATTTGAGGTATATCACCGGGACAGCTGGAAAATCAACCTGCAGAAGATGCCGACTATAAAATGTGTATTAGCAAGAAGGATATCAATAGGCAGTGCAAGTCAATTGAAAGTAACAAGGATTGATTGGTCAAACACTTACGCGCCGTTGTAATAATGCACATCTCGGCGAACTCCATCTCCTGGGCCCCATCTGGGTTTCTGCCCGTCCGTATCTATTTCCTGAAGTTTTCTGCGCTTATTTTGCTGTGCAGTAGGGTACGTCCCGGCTTCCAGGATGGCGGAAATCAACTGCTCATTGTCGGGATAGGCCTGCAGACGTTTCCGTTCCTGTCGATAGATATCCAGGACGTATTTTGGACAGATATTGGGAAATACACTACGCACAAGAGCCCATCGCTCATTGTTCAGAGGACTGGCTGAGTCGCTGGCGCTGCTATCGTTGGAATCCTCAGCAGATGCAGTAGACTCAGCCCCTGCCTCTTGGAGGGCTTGCATAAACGCCTCGTGACTGCGTTTCATTTCGCTTTCAATGTCGGATCTGGCATTCACCTCGTCCATTAGATCGACTCGTTCACGATAACAGGATATACAATGAAGCAAAAGAACGTATGAAATTGGGGGATGGCGATGATTCAAGAGGGGCGACAGAGATGGTATATGAGAGCTATGAAGAGGTAGCTGGTGAGGAGGTAAGAAGGCAAAACCCCCTCAAGCTCCGCAAAATTCAATTCGACCCAGAGAAATCAATAAAAGAAAAGTGTTTTCTGGTGAAGAGGCGATGACTAGTCGAGACTATGAAGCTTTCCTGGTGGTAGCGGTACTTACGTTGCTTGTGGAAGATGACTGACGTCGATGGCGAACGCGGCTCCAGCTTGCAGCGTAAAGTTAATTGAGCAGCGAAGATCACAACAGAGAGCGTTTATCTTGACAAATCCTTTGCCAACGCTTCTCAAGCCGAGTTAATAATAGCAGGTGTCAACCCAGAAAGCAAAGTGTTGATTCAAACGGATGTCTGAAGTTAATGGCGGATGGGCAGTGAGGGGTAATGATAGTGAAAGGGGAGCTCGGTTAATGGGCTATGGAGCAGAGCGCGCAGACTCGAGATTTTCACTCAAAGATCAAGTTGATCTAGCTTAAGTTCAGTCCCAAACGCTTCTGTACATAGATTTGAGATGCAGACATGAGTGTGTAGAAGCGTGTTGATGGACGGCGGTTAGAACTTATTATCAGAGAGAGCGAGCGAGCGGGAGAGAGGAAGTTTGGATCTCAGGAGGTTCGCGGTCACGTGTGGATTCAGTCAGCAAGGGTGGAAAGACACTAGTCCCAGATGGGCGTAGCGCAAAGCCTAAAACGGACATCGCAAAAAACAGTCGCTGACGTCACCGGCTCTCTTTAATTGTTCGCCTCCTTTTTAGTGCGCGAATGAATCCGAGGATTCACAAGAAGCCACCAGAGACGACGAGGAGGAGAAAGGAGTGAAGGTACGGAGTAGCAGAGGTGAGAACGGGTGGCTGGTGCTAGGCGAGGATGATAATCAGCTGCAGCAGAATAAGGCACAGTGGTCCACCTGCTCCAAGGAGAAGATCTCCCTCTAGTCTCCTCCGCAAATAGCCAGTCTCCAGCAGACTGTCTTTTGTCAGTGCGGTGGGACCAACTGCCAGTTCTAGTTAATAATCATGAGTTTGTTAGTCACGGTGGTGTTGTTAGTTAGGCATATCCGCTGTGAGTACGGAGTAAATTCAGCAGTGGTGGATGCGTAGAGAAAGAGAGCATCAGTGAGAGTGCGATATCAAAATAGCAGCACTGGCTGTAGCCTAGGCGGCTGGGGGTGTATATGTAGTTATGCCTTATACCTGCTCACCAGGACCAACAACCGGTCTTTATATTCCGTCCAGACACTCGCCTTTTGTGCTTCACTGATCGTCTTGTGACGAGGCCGGAGAACTCTATGCCACTAGTCCGTCTCTTCCCCACAAGACTCGGCGGTTTGTCTCGCTTCTCTACGGCCTCCACGCCTTTTTTCTGTACGCCCACGGAGCCGCCAGCGAATACCAGAATTTCCCGAGCCCGTCTGCCTCGCGAATTACGCAGGAGCAAGGAGTCGTCTCTCGAAGAGTTTCGCCGAGAAGTCCATTCCGTCTGTACTAATTCCGTTCTACGATACAACACCGTTTCATCCTTCCTGCCAAGTGCCGGGCTTCCTAAGCTGATCGTGACGGTTTTCGGGATCTATATAATAGTCCAGGGTCTCGGTCCGAGAGGCTCTTTGATAAGGCGGCCAACCACCTATATTTGCTCTGCTTACCCCTGAGATAACAAGCATCTGTTCCATATCGCTTCTGCTGCGTCGTATACCGGTGATTCAACATGGGTTCTGCCGACTGCACCCTGCCCGCCTCAACATCCCCGGACCTCGTCCTGGTCGAGCCGTCCCCCAACGAACGCAACGAGTGTCTGCAGATAAACAGCCAATCATGGAGAGGCCCTCTCACCACGGAGCAATATATCCGTCGAGAACTGCACCTCGAAAGCCAGAATATGACCAGAGATGGAGCTCTGACGCGCTGGATCTTGACGGACCGCAACGCTCCACCCGACTCTCGTCCAATCCTCAGTAGCTGCGAGACTTTCGCAAAGCATGCCTTCCTGGCCTATAACGGTAAAGTGGAGGATGTCATATCACACGGCATCGGCAGTGTCTTCTCGCGTCCCGAATATCGTGGCAGAGGCTATGCCCGACGCATGATTATAGAACTAGCTAAGGTCCTGGACACCTGGCAGTTGGAGAAAACTATCCGGAAGCGGTCCATCTTTTCTGTACTTTACTCCGACATAGGCAAAGACTTCTATGCGGCCTTGGGATGGAAGCCCTTTTCGTCTTCGCATTATTCCCTGTCTCCACTTCCAAGACCACACGACGGGAAAGACGTCGAGGGGCTGGATATGACACTGGTCAAGGATATGGGCCGAGAGGATGTTAAGAGATACATGTGTACTGATGCTGTCCTTGATCGATATCGCAGATGGATAAAAGAAGCGTCCACCAGAGATCAGATGGCGAAAGTGGCATTTACTCCTGATTACGACACCATGGCCTGGCACTGGGCTCGAGAAGAATTTTACGCTCCAATAATAGTTCCAGAGAAAGGCAACACAAAGATCAAGGGTGCTTGTGTTCCAAGTCGAAATGTTTATTTTTCATGGAATCGAAACTTTGGCTCAACTGAAGATGACCGTACCTTGTATATCCTCCGAGCCTTGACCTTGACCGAGGTGCCATCCAGTGAATCCGAGAGGCAAACTATCACCGATGCTATTGCCTGTGTCCTTCGCCGCGCCCAACACGAGGCATATGATTGGGGTATGCGCCAAGTGGAAATCTGGAATCCATCACCTATGGTTGCAGAGGCAATTCAGAAGCTGGATGCTCACGCGGAATTGGTACATCGAGAAACCAGTAGTATCACTAGCCTAAAATGGAATGGCAAGGAATTAGGTCTAGGCGACTCGGTTGACTGGATGATGAACGAAAAGTATGCCTGGTGTTAACTTCGTTCTGGATAATCGTCCTCGGTAGGCTGTTTGAACTCCTTTGATCTTCTCGTGCTAGAGATCGGGTGCATTAGAGCGGCGGTTTATCACGTACAACCTCTTGCATCTTCCGGCGGCTTAGCGGGTTCATTTTCACCTAGAAACTTTAGCAGTTTTATGTGGTTCTTTGTTCGAGCGAAAGCAGATGTTTGACGATATCTGCTGGCAAGAGATTTCCTATAGCCAGACTGTCATTAATCATATAACTTTAGCATTTCAAACCGAACACTCACTTTTGCCTCCACTGCTGTTATGTCTTTTCTCCATTTTTCTGGGACGAGATCTTTCCAGGCATTTTGAAATTCGGCGAATGGAACCGCAGTTTGCGGATCTGGGGCGATAGCCTCCAGATATGTGCTGCCAACCCAATGAATAGTAGTCTTTTTACACAGACTTGCCCCTATAGCGACCAGTCAGCGTCGGCCTTTGATAGATAGAGAGGTGCCGTACATTTAAGCTCCGGGAATACCTGCATACTGTCATCGGATGTTTGCTCCATCAAATGGCGAATAATCGCGTCAAAAAGATCCTTTGGAAACGAGTGCCTGCCGCTCGACGCCTCTAAATCGTCAGTGGTTGCTTTCCACAAGTCTTGAACCAGGAACTGCTGTCCCAAATCGAGACCTTGTAGCACAGCACCTTCGATCATTTTCTTCCACGCGGAGAGCTTGCCAGCAGCCGAGGGGCGCCAGCATTCCAGATCTCCGGTAAGGTTATCGGCATGTACGAAACCACATATGTCTACCCATGCTCGATAGCATTCTGCTGTCGAGAAGGGAACATCGGCGAGAAGCTTCTCAAGAGTTTCGCGCCGTTTCGCCACACAAGGAGCTTGTATGCTATCTACGTCCATAGTATCCTCTTCAAGGTCCGCGGCATCGTATACTTGTAAACTTTTCAACAAGAATGAGAGCGCTGTCTCCCCACTTCCCAATTTCAGCAGCTCCAAAGTCGATTTGCATAACGCAATGGCGGCGACCCCATCAGTGGCATCATCAGAGCCACTCTCGGAGGAGGCGCGCGGAGATGAGAATGGTTTGATGACAAATATCGAATTAGACGAGTGGACCTGCCTGAGGGAATATGTTTTTGTATCGGTACATAGGTTTACGAACGGTTCAGCTGTTCCTTGGGTTGAAGAAGCTCCAGAGCTCGCCGACAATGCAGAAGGACGCTGAGGAGGCGATTTCAAAAAGATTCTACAGTTTTCGTAGGAAGAAATCAAAGTCAGCAAACCCTGTTCGATCTCAAGCCCCGCGTTCGGCCTGGTTGACAGAAACGTCAAACGCGATTGGGAACCAATTCGGGTTTGAAAGTCAAATATCGGGGTGAAGATTCGCTGAGTGGCATAGGGAGAGGACACACCTGGAAGCTTTTCCTGAATCCAGACAAGCAATTAATTCATCAGGGAGCTCAAGCAGTCGAAATGCCTGCAGAGGCGCCGTGTGGGCGAATCGAATGCCTGATGGCGTCTCGGGTGCTGATTCTGAATGCGCCTCGGCCATCTTCCAGGGAGCGAGGTCTGCAGGCGGCTCTGAATCGATTGATTGAGTTCGAAGTAATGACCTGACACAAGCAATGTGTTTTCTTCATTGCCTTTAAGGAGTAATCAGCAGCTCGCGGCCAATTGGATGTCAATCATGCATAACTCATAAGTGCCGACGTTGCATGCGACAAAAGGAGGATTATCTGCCAAGACCAGAATTCAGGCAGTGAACTCTAAATAATCAACTGCAGCCATAACTATTTAACTAGCAAAAGACATGGATGTCAACATCAAAATCAGCAATTTATAGGCCACTATTACCTACTGTGTATGTAGGTAGTACCTGCATTAACCTCCTTTTGATAGCATTAATGAAAGTACCTGTTTAATAGATTGTGGAAAGCCAAACAAATGTCATTCTTCACTGAGTTGAATTAAGCTCTATCCAATACATACTGTGTGCGGCACCCAGCCAAGAATGCTGTATGCATGTGCATACATATTTTTGAAGGGCTCAGGGGGACCATCACCAAGATACCCAAAAGGCAGAAGTTCCAGTATGTGCTCCTCAAGCACAATATCCCTGAACCCTCCCTGGGGAGGTGGTCCTCATCCCCACAATGGAGTATCTCAGAATCCCATGACGATGTCGTCGCGGCAGCGCATCGCATCGCTTCACTGCTCAGTGAAACGACATCATTGCCCAAGAAACAAACAAACAACCTGAGCATGGGGCAGGACAAAATCTGTTAGAAATTGCTCGGCAGGACATCTTCCCACTTGTTTCCTTTCTTCCTCAATGCTTTGAGATTCCTTCATCATATCAACAACATCGAACGTCTCCAACTTCTCAAGAAAAACCGAAGACAGCGATCCGATATGCCTGTCCGCTTGAACACCGACGGGATGGGCCTCGACCCAAGTATGGTTACTGGAGCATTCCTCGCAAGGCAAGTTCTATCTCTTCGAACGCGTGGAGACATCACGGCTGTGCTAACTGCTTGACCCTCAGTTTCCGTGACGCTGATCTGGTCACCATCATCGTTGGACCGTACGATAAAAATCGGCTTGGCGACATGTCAATCCTTCGTGCTCATGGGCGTGATATTGTCGAATTCCCTATCATGCACGTGCCAAATGCCGAACGCGGTGTTGATGAAAACGGTCAGCCAGTGCTGATGCACTCGACTCCTTCCGAAGAGGATGAAGCCGCGCTGTTCAAAGTCCACAAGGAGCAGCTCGTCCGAGTCTCTAAGTACTTTAAAAGAGTCCTTCAGCCGGCTCGCAAAGAGTTTATTGAAAAAACGGTTTATCTCCTTGATGATACCCCGGAGATCGTCGACAGATTTGTCCAGTGGTGCTACTGTGGAAGGTACTCGATGCCGAACCAGAACACTGATGCTCAGCGCTACATCAGGATCCTTTGTGAGTTGCATGTTTTTGCCGACAAGATTGAAGCTCCTGCCTTGAAGAACGATGCCTTCCGTCGTTTTGGGGAGATGGCGGGCCATGCAAAGGCTATGCCGTGGCCTGATATGATCGAATTCGTTTATGAAAAGACTCCGCGCCACAGCGCGCTACGCAAGCTGTTGGTGCTCTGGTATGGTTTCCATATTGATTACGACTGGTATGATCGTCCCGAGTTTCCGGACTGGTGGTACGCTATTCCCGATTTCACTGCCGACCTGACTTCGGTCCTTGGACGCCGTATCCGTTACCCAAAGTGGGAGTCTCCTCTCAAAAATAGTGACGATATCTTGTGGAAAGATCCCGACGGCCCTCTCGCCATCACTTTTCCGACCACCGACGACTCCAAGAAAAAGAAGAAAGGCAGTAAGAAACGCTCCAGTGACACCGCGGACAAGGGAAGCAAGAAACGTTAGCACCTGCGTTCTCGACAACCGACAATTGCGATATCGTTAGTTCAAGGAATTCTTTAGGATTCAATTATGGTTGTCATCCAGGGTTGGTTTCATCTGCTTGTTTTGAGGCATATTCGATGAAGGAAGTTTTCAGGGGTGTTTAGTTTGCCGTTGCATGAGAAGACTGGGGGCGTCAACAAAGATGTATCGGCTCAGATGATCATAAAAGCCGCAGCCAAAGATACGATGAATCTCAGAATGTATGGTAACACGAATATGCAAATATGTTACTTCAGAAAAAAGCCCAAATTGTTCCCAGAAGATCCCAAGACACTTGGGGTTGCAAAGTAGTACGTAAATGTAAGATGCAAGACTGATCATCATCAAAACGTTCAGGTAGGAGAAAGTCGAAGCCAGATCGATGGCACATGGAGGACTGCCGCTTCTAGATGGAACTCCAGCTAAATTGAATCCCAACTGGGCACGCGAAAAAAATAGGGTGAAATAAAACCAGTATACAGCCCAAAAAGACTTTCCCACCGGATCGCCTGTAATAAGTCTAAATATTTTGAGAGAATTTGCGACATGAAGAGGAGGCAGTTTCAAGACTGGGAAGATAATAGTCAGTAAGGCGCATCAAACTTCGAAAACTCGATGATGCCAAGAGACTTACAACTTTGATATTAAAATCGCGTAGTATGTTCATGAAGTTCATGCATCTTTTGCCTTTGGCGGGGATGCTTCCCCCTTATCCTGTTCTTCCTTGCTCCTATCTTTCTGCATCATGTCCTTGATGGCTGCACCGTCTTTTTCCCACTGCGCCTTAGTATCTTGGAATTGCTCTTGGATTCGCTTTGCTCGAGCGACCTTCTCTCTTTCTTCGGCCTCTCGTTGCAGGCGTTCCTTTTCCATTTCCTCCATATGCCGTATATCATCGAGACTGGGCTCGTAAAGATGCCAGATGGTATAATGTGGCAATCCGACAACAGAAAATTTCATGCGTTTTGACATCTGAAGAGTATTGTTTAGATTGATAAAAGTAGTAAATGGAAACTTGAGATGCTCACCTTGCCAAATGCTTCCGTCTCTGCATGTTTCTCGAAACTAAAAGCAGGAAAGTGGACGCCAGAGCGGAATACTCTAGCTTTGGCCAAGATACTGACCCCACCTACTCCATCAATCTCCATTTCCATGTCTGGATCTCCATAGGGATCTCTCAAGTAGGCCAGATGCGGTCGCCAGGTGGCGTACTCGGCATAACCTTCCACGATCACCGCGTCTTCATCCAGGGTGTCGGCAAGGGCCAGCGCAGTTTCAGACTCTTGCCACGAGTTCAAATCATACGGTTGTTCACCTCCAAGCCAATCCGGAAGAGGTCTCCAGACATCTAATACCGGTAATTAGCTGAGAACGGAAGAGAAATGTAGACAGACGGTGCTTACTCGGGACAATGACGTCCTTGTTATGTCTCATCAGATCTTCCAAAATGGTGAAAGGGGCCGTTTCAACATCAGCATCTCGCCAGTAGACCCAACTGTGGGTTGGACGCAGAGTAGCGCTCAGCAGCCAATTTCGAGCTTGGGCCATGAGCTTTCTTCGGGATGCCTGAGCCGCAAAACCGTGTCTACTCTCCACGTCCTGATTGACTTTCTGTCCAAAGTCCTTCTCTATCACAGACACCTCTCCAAACGGCATTTTTGGGTCTGGATCATCCTGTAGCTCCCTCAGCATCTTTGTAAGCAGCGCAAATGTATCATCTTTGGAGTCGGAGACAAGGAACGCAAGATCGATCAAATGGTGAGGATAGGTGAAATTTCGGAGGTGAGAGAAAAACATAGGTAAATGAGTCGCAGCATCACGGAGTGGCGTGCAAAGAAGGATACGTTCTTCTCGTTCCCAGCCACGCCCCGTACCCTGCGCATTGGATAAATCGTAGTAACGGACGGTTTCGAGTTGGAAGTCGTCGCTTGGGGAAAGTAGGCCAAGGGTCAATGTGCCGAGAATGGCGGTTCGCCAGGAAGGAAATAGTAGAGAGAGCACAAATATGGAAACCACAGTGATAATTAATAGTCGTTGTATTAGCTGTCTTCGTCGCCGGAAGGCAGGCTGTGATCGCGGCTGAAACCTACACCAAGCCACGCATTCGTTAATCTTCCGTTCCCAAATATGGCGGAATATATGATACTTATCCGGCGACCAGCACCGTAGACATACCTGTGAGGTGATATCGAAAAGGTACCGCTTTCCCCGTGAGGGTAAGCGGTATAGCCATTGGTGAAGGCGTACTGCCTATTCATATCTCCAATACAGCCACCATGTGCGAAGAGAGATTTTTCGAAAGACTGATCGGTGTTGCCGTTAAAACGGGAATTGCCCAAGGCCAAAACCCCTGATCCCCAAAGACCCGAAGGTGATCCCTGCAGCGCTCCAAAGGAACAGCCTTCGAAGCCAAAGGGGAATGCCCCGGCACGGATTGAGAGAACGGACGATTCCCCGCAAATCCCAAAGGAAGTCGGTGGCGTTAGAATGGTTGGTATCTTCCAAAACACGCGATTCTCGAAGCTGCTGCGGACTTGGAGCTGAGAGGAAAAAGAGGACAGCCAAGCATGGTTTGGGCCTTGTCTCAAGTTTCGAATGGGCGGCCGGCGACTTAATTCTCCGACCCGACGCTAAGGTTTCAGGGCAGCGGGGCTAGTCCACTTGGGGTAAGGCGTATCTCGTGATAAGCGTCATTGAGGGGCAAAAAGGACCGATGCGGCAGGCCGATCACTGAACGGCGTCATATATTCGAATCATATAGAGATAGGGGCCAGATAGATGGTTGCTCCCGGTATATTTTGCCTTGTGGATGGGCCTACTCTCGCCAGTATTGACCAGTAGTATTATCACACGGCCTTGTCGCCTCTATCACTAGCACGGAGTACATAGTATTCCATGCAGCGTTCCAAGACTCCAATTGGAGGACTGGGCTCTCAAATCTTTCCTGTGGGCCGCAATCTCCCTCATTCGCAGTACGGGCTGTGAATGCGGCCCACCAGATGCTCATCAGTACTCGGCCGCCACTTTTCGCCTATTTCAGATCTGATCGCCAGAGATACGAATAACGAAATTCGCCCGTATCCTAGAGCCCGCGTTGAAGAGCAGAAGGTCTGACAGGCCTCGAGTGGACCTCATCCTCTGACTTGCAAGTGGTCGTGAGTGGAATCCGCTTTGCAGCTTCCCGCGTGGAGGTCTTTTCTTTATCAATATACGAAATACGGAGTACTATTTTCCCGAATAGGTGCTTGTTAATCGCGACTCAAACGCGAGAAAGTTTGGATATCAGTAACATCTATCAAATTTTCACAAGTATTGGTCATCTAAAGTGGACAAGTTCGGCTCTTCAGTTGAGAATCCCGTTTTACCTGACGGTTGCGCCTTTCAGGCTTTTCACGGTGCATACACCCCCGGACTTTGTGACGAGCTTGCCAATTGATGGGCTTACTGGTGCCTCACTTCCTTCTCCCTCTTTGCTCAATTGTGGGACCTCACCGCTATCAAACGCAACTTCTAACGAATCGGTTGTAGTGAAGCCGGGTTGGAATGTCTCCCACACCTTCTTTTTCGGGTTCAACACCTTCTCCGGTTCACCGTCGCTCCAACCTTCAAAGAATACGCGCTCGCCAGCTTCAGCACCTTGTGGCGGACTGACAAGCTCAACCGGCCCGGCGTGCGACTCGTCGTTCTTGGGGGATGCCGCGAGAACCATGGCAGCAGATTTGATACCGCGCATGGTGACCGGCTTCAGATTGCAAACAGTGACAACCTTTCGTCCCTGCATCTCTTCCAAGGGAACAAGCCCGTTCAACCCTGAGCAAACAGTCCGTACGGTCAGGCCGGTCTCTTCATCTTGTGTTGTGTGTTCGGAACCCGGGGCATCACCGCAAGCAATAGTAGAAACGTACAGGGAATCGGCATTGGGATGGTTGATAGCCCGGAGGATATGTCCAACCCGAAGGTCAATAAGGGAGGGTGACAGAGGCGCAGCTGGAGCGGCAGGCGGTTTTTGCTGTTTGGGCTTTTTCTCCTTCTTCTCTTTCTTAGCTCCTGCACCCGCAACAGCTCCAGTAGTTCCATTGGCCGCTTCCGAAGCCTCCTTGTCTGCATTCTTTCCCTGGCCCACAACTAGTTCTTTTTCGCCTCCCTTTCCACCTTTCTTCTCCTTCTTCTTCTTATTGTTTTCATCCTTCTTTGGTGCAGCAAACTTAGGTTGTGCCTTCACATCATTCAAATCAACCTTAACCTTCTCCTCCTCTGGAACATTCAAGCTAAAGAGCGGGGCATTCTGGACGAGGTCAACATGTCTCACAATATGGTGATATCCATTCTCGCCAGTCCTCTCCTCCGAAGTCCACTTTTCCACCTCGGGTGCCAACACTGCATAGAAAGCAATATCTGCAACAGATGGCTTTGTACCGAGAACTGTCGTGCGAGTAGCAAGATGCGTGTTTATAGCATCCAGTGATGCCGAAGCATTCTCTGTCTCTTGCTTTTTTATAGCCTGTGCCAATTCGGCAGATTTGAACAGCCACTGAGTGATGTCTTCCTTCTCTGCATCGGTATAATCCGCTGTGGGAAATATTTTTGGCGAGAGAGTTTCAAGATTGGCTTCGGTAGCGGAGGGGGAAACAGCGTTCGGGTAAGAACGGTAGAGGAGAGCGAGGAGCGACGTGGCCGGCGCAGAGGACATTGCCATAGTTGCGAATTGTTTAGAGAATAGCACGGGGAAGACGCGAACTGACTTTGAGTGAAAGGTTGGTACTTTGGAAAATCTGGATGGCGTTAAACTTGGACCCCGCGGAGTCCGTCGTGGTGGGGTTTGTGACACCCGCAGACGGAGAAGGATGGGGTTGGTGGGCTTCAGTTTGAAGAATTGCCTCGAGGCTCAGGCAAGCTGAGCACCGTGTTCAAAGAAAATGCTTTCAACGGGCGGGTTTCTTGGTGCGTATGGCTTCTGCCTTCACCAGCTTATGGATTATCATCTTCGGTGGCCCTTTTTCTCGTTAGGAGAAACGCTTGGCAACTTGAATGATGAGTCATCAGCCCATACCGACTCCATATTGAAATATCACATTTGATGATGAAGAACGGGAAATCTTATACTGAATTAGTGATTAAGTGTAAGTACGACTGCCTTTTTTACTCATTCGAGTCCGATGTGTGTTCGGCATCGAGGATGGGTATACAAAGAACGATAGCTACAGAGTATCAACGGCTTGAGCTCATCTCCGAATCGCCAACAAAAACGAGAAACTCTTATGCATGCTGAGCAACATGCAAGGAAGGGCCGCGCAGATCGAAAACGACAAATGCTGCCTTAAAAAAGACATCACCAAAGATTTGCAATCCAAATCCATGGTTGGATTGAACCGCTCCGAAACAAACTAACAACCTAACGTGTTAGCTATTTGATTTGAAAAAAGTGAAACTCGGGATTGAAGAGCTGGGAAGGCTTACGTTGCTCTCCAGTTTTCCTATTGCTTCCCACAGTAGTGAACTTCAGGAGATCACCACCTATCTTCACCAGGTGGGTGTCTGCCAGAGAAACAAACAGGTCTGGCAGCTTCGTGTCACATGGAAAGACATATCCTCCAGCTTGAGCTGCCACTTTAGCCCCTTCGACCCGTTGATAGTACGTTTTGACTATCTCCTCATTAACCAACATCAAAGTTGTGCCGGTATCTGCGATAGCAGAGGAAGAACCTTTTGTAACGGTGCGAAGCGAGGTGTCGTTTCCAATTCTGAACTTGGAAGAGCTGAATTCCCAATGGCCCTTCGTACTGTTCACTGGGATTTTGACCAGGTCTCCCCGAAATTTTGACTTGTCAATGACTCCAAACTCGTAGGTTCCGGGAGCACCTTGTTTCAATTGTGCTGCGAAAAGAGGCTCATTCAGAGTCTCTGCAATATTTGTGAAAAATGTCTTTTGCGCTTGTGGCTTCATACTATTGAGCCTATCGAAAGCTAGTCCTACTAAGCCATCTGACGCCTCGTCTTTGACAAAAGACGCAGAGACGTCGGTCGGCAGGCCAATTGCCTGTTTTGCAACCTTGGCACCACCAATATCGACGGAGTCGAACCCGACACCACCGAAAGCAAAAGAGCTATCGCCATACGTAAGGTTAAAGGTTGAGCCGTTCAACTTGGACGAGAATCTCGACTTTGCCGGATCGTAAATTGCGTGGCCTTCTTTCGCATTCTCTGGCAGCTGAGTATTGAAGACCCATCTTCGGAAACGCGTCAGATTGACACAATATCTAACCAAGAGAAAGATCGAACTTACAAGTCTGATGATCCAGTATCAAAGTTCATTAGAAATTCTTGGCCGCCGATTGTGACCGGAGAAAGGTATTCGACATCATTCATAGTTGGCGTGTTTGTGACTGCTCCTGTCGCGTTCGGTTGCTTCGCTTTCGATACGCCATCACGGTCAAATCCGGGAGCAGATAGAGTGAAATCATCGAAGGCATCGAAGTTGATACCCGATGGAATGATACCAAACTTCGAATACGCTTTCTTGAGGGCTCGAGGACCATCCGGCACATAGTTTGTCCTTCGGACGCGTTCAATCTTGAAAGAGCGGATTTCATTTTTGAAGGCGTCGGTAAAGACTGGGTCTGGAATACCAACAGGCCCAAGCATAGAAACAACGCGTTGGCTTTCATCTTTACCAAAGCAAGAGTGCGAAAGCTATGGCAGCTGAGAAATATAATTCAAAGAGAGACTGGAGGCCCGGAGGCTTTTTATGGAATCGAGGGCGGAAATGATCGAATCAAAAGATTGAAAGGTTCTTCAAACAGAACTGAGCTCACCTGGAGCAAAGAGAATGTGAACAATGGTCAACAAGTTCACCTGACTGTCAACAGTCAGGCACAAAAGAGCGACTAAGCGGCAGAAAAGATCGAACTCTATGGATGCAATAGCAATATATACTGTGAACGGGAAAGTGGATCTAAAAGCAAACAAACTTGAGAAAAGCACAGGGTTGATAAATGCAGTTGCATTTTTAACTCGTTTTAATCCTCATGGAGAGAGAAAAAAGGCCCAAAGCCGATAGTTTTAGAAAGCTCCATTCTAGAGGCGATATCTAGAGCGTATTGGCTCGATACTCTCTGGGATATTCAAGGGAAGAGTCTGGGCAGCATTCAACCGCCGTCTTCAGGTCCCAGGCGCGAGATGGAACCATGATTGGAGACTAATTTAACTTAGCGTGTTTGAAGATCATATCGAGATTGAATGAAAGAGGGCCAAAGACAGTTGCTCCAAAACTTTGAAACATCTATTCAAAAGGCCCTGGTTATAACAAGAAAAGTATCCAACGGATGGCTGTCGTTGAAAGACGAGAGGTTCGAAAGGCCGGGATCACAGCCAGGGCTGCCGGCTTGGCACATTAGTCAGCTGGCTTTAGTCAGGGGCAATCGAACATGGGTCTGTTGACCGGCGGGCGAATCAGCGCCAGAAAAGCACCCCGATCTAAGAATACCATGCTCGGCGCTTCGAAATGCACTTTGATTTGCTATGCAGAGTGCGACATCCTTAAGGAGTACGGAGTACTGGTGGAGCATTATGGAGTTGACTACGTATTTTGAGCTGTGCTGCGTTGTCAAACTTGAAGCCGTAGATAGAAACAAAAGCGTATTGTCGGAGTACCTAGGAGAAATGTCTGGGAAAAGACATATCAGAGTCCCTTTCGGCAGGTGACTATAGTTCTATAGAAACAACATATCCGGGATAATCTATGCAGCAAATCAAGGCCCGTCCATACATATTTACACAACTTGGTATCCGCGCCAAGGATCCTAACCCCGAGCGCCATGCGAGGGGGTAATCCATAAATCAGAAGAATGATGCACATGCATACTCCATATAATGCATCTATGTTCCCAAGAAAGAAAACAAAAGGGGAAAATCACGTCATCAAAACGTTCAAAAAAGACTGGCATCAGGCCTCGTCTGAATCGGGAAGGACTTCATCGGGGTTTTCGCCGAGTAGTTTGCTCACGGACCTTACGACCTGTCTCAAAGCCGTAGACGCCGGGCTCTCAGGGTACTGGTCCATGAAATTTTCGCCGTAATCACATGCCATGCCAACGCGTGGATCTAAAGGAACAGAACCTAAGAAAGGTATTTCCATATCCTTTGCAAGTCGCCTGCCCCCACCCGTCGTCGGCCTAAAGATTTGAGATTCGTGGGTGCATTTAGGGCAGACAAAGCCAGACATATTTTCCACTAAGCCCAGTATGCGGATACCTGCCTTTCGACAGAAATCGATTTCCTTCCGCACATCTAATAAAGACACTTCTTGAGGAGTGGTGACCAGAACAGCTCCGTCAACACCGGACTCCTTAAGAAAGGAGTTGACTGATAGATGTTCATCCGATGTTCCAGGAGGAGTATCGACGACCAAATAGTCGAGCTCTCCCCACTCGACATCTTTTAGGAACTGTTTTATTAAACCGTTCTTCTTCGGGCCGCGCCAGATCACAGCATCGTCTCGATTAGGAAGCATGAACTGCACACTCATGACGGCGAGATTATCGGAAACCCAGACGGGATTCCACCCAGCATTGCTCACGTGGATAGTTTCCGCTTCAACGTCCATCATTTTCGGTATAGACGGTCCGCAGATATCGGTGTCCATGATCCCGACAGTAGAGTTGGGATTTGATGCAAAAGCGTTAGCAAGAAGGGATGTAAATGTAGATTTTCCCACGCCACCCTTCCCCGAAAGCACGAGAATTTTGTGACGGATCGATGAGAGACGAGCGGTGATTATGGGGATATCGGGATCGGGGCCTTTCGGGGCGGAGGCGCATATGGTCTGATTGGGACAACCGGCGCAGGCGTCCCCTTTGCCGGCCTGTTCTGACTCAGGGCCAGGACAATGCTCTAGAGAAAACGCACTTCAAGTGAGCGAGACGTTTCGAATATGGAGGGGTTTCCTGAGGAACAAACCAGGTTCAGGCGCAACCAGTTTGGGTGGATGTTTCGACGGGGTGTCAAGCGCAGTTGGTTCCTCGAATGAGGGAGCCATCTTATTCAGGAGAAATCAGTAAACCGGCAAAGCTGTTGAAGACCATTTATCATTAGCTATGGGCATCCCGTTGAGCTTCAAAAAGTTCCCTCAAAAGATGTCCTGTGTTACGAGTGGCGATAGTTTGCTCATGGATTTGTCATGTGGGGCTCTCCCGCGATTTGCAGGTTGACTACGGAGTACACTGTATGTATGTACAGCCACTGGAAGGAAGTGATTGGCCGGAGGGGTACATCACACCAAAAACCTGCATTTTTGGCCTTTTTTGAATATGTATTCCCACGTACTGGTACTTGTAAACCCCAATGAAATTTGTATATATTTTTCTTCGCTCATATACTCACAACTTCTTTTTACTAATATTTGATCTTCCCACTCTCATCTTCTACAAAATCTAGTTAAAGAAAATGAAAATGAAGAAAAAGCAAAAATAGCTAATTTACTATGAGAAAACTCAAAAATACCAGGTATCTTTTTAAGGAATTATTTTGGAATCATTTTGAGATTTTTGAGAGGGGAGAACAGATGGCAGGTGTAGATTAACTTAATGCTAAGATAAAATTCTCTTGCAGATACAAGTATGGATAGGGGTTACAAGTACCAGTACCTGGAAATACATTATCTAAGAAGGTCACTTTTGGTGTAAAAAGGGCCCTGGCCAATCACTTCCTTCCGGTGGCTGTACAGTACATAAGGAGTAAGTTAGGTACAGCATACAGTATGTATGTGAATACCTAGGTAATTGCTGGACTAGAGCCTAACTATCGAGTAAGAAGACTGCTTTAAAGTACACATGGGGTAGTGTTTGAACAAATCTATGGAAGGACGCATTGAATACGGCCGGGGAGTACAGAGTAGCTAGTTAGTTAGGCATCCACTGTTGAAACAAAAGAATCCCCACTGTTAGTTACATACATAGTACCTCATCAATAATATTGGCACCCTATACAAGAATACACCTTACTTACCTCATAATATTTGGTGGAAACAGAAGTATCTTTCGGTACACGTTGCCAACACTTTTGACCTAGTACTGTATCAATCATGGTGAGCTACCTAGTTAATCACACGAATCTACACAAAACAATGAAGATTAAAAAGCCCTTTTTTAAACTCTTGAAAAGAAGCTCGCCGAATTAATTAGAACAGCACTTAATTTTAGTTCCAATCAAGAGCCTCACATGGCTCAAATGGACCTTTAAATCGTTCAGTAAATGGCGCCGTGTCCAGAGAATACCCTCTCCCAATAATACTCCATGCCTCCGCTGCCTTTTTAGCTAATTCGAAAAGCCCGGGGCATCCACGCAGAGATAGAATTTTTTCCAGCTATATATAACAAGTCAGTCCACTAATGACCGGCGTTGGAGCTCCACTAGGGCTGGAGGAACTTACTGGTTCGAATACCATCTCTGGCTCAAGCTGCACTTTGACAGAGTCCCGCTCCCCAGCGACCCATTCGTTCTGGAGATTACCAGCTCTTCTCATGAGGTGAAAGGTAGTTTCCATCCTAGGGAGAGCCTAATAGATATTTTATCAGCAACCATTGAATTAATGACCGCGATGCAATGCTTGCATACTCTTCTCGTCAGACCGCAGGTTTCATCTCCAAACCGGTCTAGCTTGTCGAGAGCAGCGCTCAGTCTTTTAAAAGCACCCCGGAGTTCTTCGGTTTCCCACGTCAATCTCTGCAAAAGGCATACTTAGAATGATTAGATGGTACAAGATTATGGTCGTAATTGACTTACCCAGGCCCCGCGTGACCCGCCCCCAGGAAAAAAGTGTTTGCGTCGAATTGCAACTGTACACAATGGCTACTAACGCTGTCAATAGCAGTTTTATAGGCAGCCTCGGCAGGGGAAAGATCGGCGGCGACAGTAGTGACGGCCAAAAGGCCACAGAGGAGGTGCTTGAGCTGCATATCCAATGATGGCTACGAATAAAGGCCAATGGTCGAAAGGGATTGGGTTTGGTTAATTGTCAAATGGTGCTGGTATGCTTGAAAGAGTCGTCGACTACTGCTGGAATGCCTCTTTATATAGCTAAAAAAACCCACCCTTGTCCATGACTATGGCTTTCAAGCCACAGAGACCGGAGTACTCCGCTGCTTCCACCGAATTTGACTGTTGATAACCATCTCTTGATAATTATCTCTGAAGGTGTCAGCACATGAGATGTTGAGGCGAGAAGACAGTCTGGTGCCAAGGCTCTTCGTTGACAAAGATTCGCCCTATTCCTTCCGATTAATCTTCCGCAGATAAGATTCGCTCACTGTCACTGCTGTGCTGTGAGAGTGCCTCATCATCTCACCGTTGGCCGATGATAGACTTCTTCTATCAGCGGTGCGACCCGACACTGCTTGGTGTAACTACCCATTAAGATTGGTAGGGAGCGCTGGTTGTGATTCGATTTGAAGAACATCATCATCTGTGGTGCAGTCAACCTGAGAGGCGGAAAGTTCCGAGAAGGGTTTCCAGACGAACGTGAATATTGGATATGTCGATAGACAAGAAAGGCTTTTGACGCCCTTAAGCCTCCTGGGCTGGGTCGTCACCGGGGTTGACCTGCCTGGGGGAAGCAATGATATACAACTGATTATCCAATGGTATATATATCAAGAAGAATCTTCCCCAATCGACTTTCACCATAGCATCAAATATCCAAAGCAACCATCGGTATCATAGTTTACTCTAGTCCATTGAGCTCTTACCACCTCTCAATATGCAGCTTAAGACCCTTTTGATTAGCCTTTTGGCTACCTCAATTGTATCAGGAGCGGCAATCCCGAGCGAAGATGAAGAAGCCATCCATTCTCCAAAATTCCTGCAAGTTAAGGAATCAATGGCGGAGGTGGACGCTGCCATTATTGAGCTGGCAAACAACGTACGTGCAGCGCGCTGTCAAATGCCAGAGTCCATGGAGGTGAGCGAAATCTCCACATGTCTATTCTTGGAACATGCAATGTGGGTAATTGGGTCCAGGCTGACCTTATCTTAGAATATCGAACAGCTTCTGCGAGGTTTGATACAAAAAGCGGATTTGACTCAGAACCTGTTCTCCGGGGCAAGCTTTTATAAGAATGAGCAAAACTCGTTGAATAGAGACGGAAAGCAGGTAAGTGCAGCCTTATTGGATACCAAATTCCTCTTTCCCACGAGCCAATTTTGACTGTAATATAAAATTTCAGTTTGAAGACCACCTCACCGTGCTCTTGGGTGAGATGCAAAAACTTGGCGGACTTGGTGTGACCTCTCCGGGTACAGATGGTATCCGGAGCGTTTTCAAATGGGGCTATAGCTACATAGCGGTAGGTTTGCCTGTCAAAACCCAAGGGTTCATTCGGCAGACTCTTAAAAAGTTTTGCACTAACTGGAGGCTTCTTGCCTGATAGTTAATCCTGCAGGGCATCAAGAGCACCGGTGGGGAGAACTGCAAAAACTTTGATCCTTATTCACGATTGGGATTATGGAGGAGAACTGAAAAGGCATGGAAAGGATCAGCCTAATAGAAAAGACTTCTCACTACAT
This sequence comes from Nannizziopsis arthrosporioides, assembly GCA_029635245.1. Lineage (NCBI taxonomy): Eukaryota > Fungi > Ascomycota > Eurotiomycetes > Onygenales > Nannizziopsiaceae > Nannizziopsis > Nannizziopsis arthrosporioides. The sequence goes on along the minus strand of CP098260.1, from coordinate 6,672,000 downwards.
CCGGCGAATGGTCCTCATAGATTGCCACCGTGCAATGTCGATCTAGAATGCGGGATGCTTAAGTTCTATTATTAGTCTTTTTTAGATTCAAAGTATTAAGCAAAATGTGACCACTTTCAGATCTATGAGGGGTATTTATGCAGTTTTTAAATGAAGTTTGTGCAGTCCGGGTCAAGGGCCAATTGAAATGGGGACGTACCTGAATGACGGGAACAGCTTGTCTCTCAACCAATCTTTCCAATGCACTTCTTTGGACCTCCAATATAAAATGGTGGGCCAGATATAGGAAAAGGCATATAAGGCCGATGCTCCCAACAAGAATAGGTAAGGTGTGAAGACCTGTGAGCCGTAAGCATGGTGGTGGTGGAGGTGGAAACTGCCATACCGGCTATACGTAGGGCCGAATTACTGTAGATATACGGTACGTACCAGCACCGTTCCTCGACCGTGGGACCGTTCTGCTCAACATTGATGTGGAAAGGCCTATCTATGGTCCCAAGAGTGTTTTCTTAGGAGAATACCTATCTATGGAGTACGTGGATTCTAGTATGGTCTATCAAAAAGTAAACTGTGGCAAATTCCCTGGTCTCGGCTGGGTATCAGGCTGTATTGGCCTGTATTTAATACGCCTATGTAATCAGATTACCAGTCTAGGAAGGTACCTACCCTACAAATTAAATGGAATGGCACAAGAAGGAATCAGACCTGAGCTCATATTACCTATTACTACCTAGCAGTCTAATCACTACATCATCTAGCTATTTAACTCCTGATTTGCCTGAGTACCTAGCTGATCACCCGCCCAAAGATTCTGTAATCTTTACTAGTCTATACACAGTTTTACAATTTCACGTAACATCCCCAGAAAAAAGAACTTTCTTAGTAAGAGAACTGTCATTCTACCAACATAGGAGATCTCCAGCCAATCAGCTGTCCCAACACTGTTTATTCATCGATTTAGTGGTTTTTTGAAACCCGGAGGTGTGGACCAAAAGTTGTGATCAGGTCACGTGGTATGATACACGTATGTAATTTGGAATTGGTGTGCAAATCACGTGATGACAGCCCCAATACGGTATCATATCACGTGACCTAATCACACCTCCGTAGTTATGACCGGGCGGTATGGTGCCTTCCAACTTAGGTGAGGCAGGCATGGAACTCTGTCTGGGCGGTGACGCTAAGCTGAATTGGACAGCCCGGTATTGTTCAGACTAAACCAGGTTTTGTGGAACATACTTCGGGTACCACCGCACCAGAATGCATGTATGTATGTTCTGTACATACTCTTCTCATCATCGCGTCGCAACTTGAAAGAACCTCGCCGAAACCTCGCAAAATCACGTTGACTACGAACTTGAGCGCGGGCTTGCGGGCCTGCGGGTACGAAGAGGTCCCTTGCGCAATCGAGGCGGGGAATATCAGGATTCGCTCAATTCAACTTGACCGCGCCCACGGGCTTCTCACTACTCCCACCTTTCGGTTCAACCTGAATTTCTACCGTGGCGCCTCTGCAGTATTCGGCGCATCATGGGACCCACAGCTTCGCCGACAGACAACACTGGACTTCGGGAGAGGAGGGCACACGCGACCAAAGTATCGGAAGTGTCTGAGCCCTTGGAGTCCCTGATGAGCAAGATGCGGACGGACGAGTCCAACGTGCCGGACCCGAAAAAGAAAACGTTTGGCAGAACTCCAGATGGCACTGGTAAGAGCAATAAGTACTTGCAATGTACACATACACAGTCGTGACTGACTGGCAACAGTAGTCTTCACCGTTCCTCACACGCGTGACATGGTCTCGCAGCTACTCTCCCCGTCGGAGCCAAAGAACATATCCGATATTCTTGTCCTTACGATACTGGCTCTTCACATCTTATTGCTACGGTCCCTTTCCCCCTCAACTCGCATACCTGTCTTCGCTATCATATTCTTGACCTGGAGAGCGGCATATAATATTGGAATAGGATGGCTGTTGCACATGCAATCAAATCATCGAACTCTGGTGCTTTGGGCCCGGAAACTTCAGTTGTTCGTCAACCCATCCACCGGAAACAATCCTCACCCTCGTCTTTACTCTTTCATCAAGCGAGAACTCGAAACCAAGATACCCGAAGACTACTCTTTTGAAACCGCCCCTATAGAGTATAATACATGGCTGGTTTTTAGACGAGTTGTAGATCTCATATTAATGTGCGACTTTACTTCATACTGCCTATTTGCCGTTGCATGTGGCGGCCGTCCCACAGGGGAGGGTGTACTTATGATGCTGCTTCGATGGTTCGCCGGAATGGGCCTGGTAATATTCAATCTCTGGGTAAAATTGGACGCTCATCGCGTCGTCAAGGATTTCGCATGGTACTGGGGTGATTTCTTCTACCTTATCGACCAAGAATTGACTTTTGACGGTGTCTTCGAAATGGCGCCTCATCCGATGTATTCGGTTGGATATGCGGGATACTACGGCATATCGCTAATGGCCGCTAGCTATAAGGTCCTATTTATTTCAATTCTAGCTCATGCCGCACAATTCGCTTTCCTTGTGCTCGTCGAAAATCCTCACATCGAAAAAACATACAATCCACCGCCTCCCCGAAAGCGAGTGACTGATCCCGATACCTCCGTTCAAGAAGAGGCAGATCTCCGTTCAAACTCATTCAACAGCGATGGGGCTCCTCCAGTTCTTCTTTCACCCACTACACAGCCACAGTCGATCCACACGATCATGGGCAGCATGGACCTCCACCGGGTCACTGATCTATCCGTGCTCTTAACCCATCTGCTACTTTTCATTTTGACACTACTTACACCATCCACTCCGATCTATCAATTTTCCTTTGTGTTAAACGCAGCGTTATGGAGGATTTGGTACTCGGCAGGAATTGGGTATATCTTGAACCACCAATCGGCCCGCAAAACTTGGACAAGACATTTTGTCAAATTTGGAGAGGGTCAAGACGAGGCATGGAGACAATGGAAGGGCATTTATCATCTGAGTATGACGATGTGCTACGCTAGTTTCGTCGCAGCTGCTTGGAAGATGTATACCCTACCTCAGGACTGGGGCTACGGACTGTCAATTCTCAGACATGTTCTAGGTGCAAGCTTAATCGCCCTACAGATATGGACTTCGATGAGTATATATGAGTCTCTTGGAGAATTCGGGTGGTTTTTTGGGGATTTCTTTTACGATGAATGCCCAAAATTGACCTATAGTGGCATATACCGATTTTTAAACAACCCCGAAAGGGTCCTCGGGCTTGCGGGTGTTTGGGGCGCCGTTCTAATAACGAACAGCCGAGCAATGATTTTCCTTGCTCTGCTAAGTCACACTCTAAGTATCGCGTTCATTCAACTGGTCGAACGTCCCCATATGCAAAAACTCTATGGACGTAGCTTACGCGGTGATGCTGGATTAGTAAAAAGCATCAAGCGGTCTCTACCAGATTCTTTGAAACAAATCCAAGGGAGTGTAGACAAAATCCTCGACGAGTCCATCGACTTTGTGGAAGAGGTCATCGACACAGCCCGACCAAAACTTGCTGCTGGGGTCACGACTTTTGTCAAAGATACCACTGCACTTTTTCGGAAATACCCAGCTAGGATTACCATCACTCGATTGGAGCCAGACCTTGCCGGCTATGACATGAAGGACTATAGCCTCAAGATTGAGGGAACGCGATTAGCTCAGGACAAGAAATCTGTGTATGAGAATCCACAGCCCGAAACTTCCAGACAACGCGAAAATCTGGTCTTCGAATATGGGATGCCAATTAAAGTCAAGTGGACAGCGCCTTTGAACCACAGCAAGAAAGATTGGGTTGGCTTATACATGATCACTCATAATTCGTCTCGCGAAATAACAAAGGTCTCCTCCCAAGGCCGATGGGTCGCCACCACTGAGGGCGCTTTTGATTCCTTGACTAGCGAGGTTGGACTAGTAAGCAGCGATGTGGTCACCAAGCTTCCTGGAGACAAAGATGGAAAAGCTCGAGAAGTCGCGTCAGGAGAAATGGTATTTTCTGGGGACAAGCTCTGGTGGGACCAAGGCGTCTTCGAATTCAGATACCATCATAATGGAAAACATAATGTCATGGCCATATCTCGTCCATTTGAGATTCGTATCGCGAAGTTTGACGAAAATGATATCCCTCTCGACAACTACGCCCTTGTAAGGCCCGCGATCGAAGCAGCGTTGCTCCCAATCGTCCAAAAATGCCTAGATCGAAACCCTGATATTGCACCACAAAATTGTGAGGAGGCATTTGGAGCTCAAGTCGATAGAGACGGGAAATACTCGAAGAGAATAGTTTATGTTGTTCAGCACATGTTCGTGGCTCTCTACATTACCCCTACTTCCTTTCCCTCCTTTAACAATTTTTTGCTAGGTTCGGCGTTGAGTTCGCTCCCGAGGTCGTCTGTGCCGATGGAAATATCCGCAACCTTGCGTGGCGCATATGCAATGCTAAAAAGGTCTTGGTACGTAATCTTCACTTCCCGACTTCAAATTGTATTGGATATCACCCTGACAATCGCGAAGGCCCCGTACAGCATGTCCCACTCAAGTGGCGCAACCACGCCAATCGAGGAAAAGTAACGTATAAACAAATTGTCTCCGAATGGCCTTCTCGCGGTATGTCGATGACAGACAGCTTGGCCCTGTCGTGGGTCCCGTTTCCAATTCCAGTAACACTAGATTATGCATATAAAGAGAGCTCAATTTTTTTTCTGTTCAGCCCACTAGAAGGCCTGAACGCATTGGAGCTCATTACAGAACATACAATACAGGCGAAATCCTGGTTTTTGTCTCCTTTTTCTTCCATTAACAAAAAGGCAAAATACCTCTCATTTTTTGTGATGATTCCTTTGCATACATTTTTACTGTTTACACTTGTACAAAGAAGGGAGACTTGGGGAGGTCTTTTTAAGAAAAAAAAAACTTGGGTGGAACTATCTTTACTGGCACTGAAGGAGAGCTAGTCACGAATGACGATTGTGTTTTGAAGTATGTATATATGAATGAGGGATGAATCAGCTAAAGGGCTTGTTCTCATGACAGCATTTGGAAATCTATATGATAATGCCCTGTCCCAGGTGTGATAGTGTTTCGAGTTATTGGATGGCGTGATAGGTTGGTAGTAGAATGTCGAGTGAAGCGCCACGTACAGTACATACCTGTAGAATTTTCCAGAGTCAGCTTCCACGTAAAGCCCGATGAGAAGGAAAATAAGTCAAGCAAGACATAAAGTATGATCAGGATCGTTACTTTGGTATTTTGTTTTCTTCAAAAAGTTTGCAGAAGCAGAACTGAAAAAATTTGTCTCATCACAGAAAAGGAAAAGTGAATGGGAGCGGAGTGTAGTTACCTGAAAGTCGATAAGCTCGAAGAGATTTCCAGAGTAAAGTAATAAGTAGCTAAATTCCCGCATTAGTTTCGATTCATGAACTTCCAAAATCTGATCTTTGAAGGAACAAGATGGCGTAGTCAGATGGTAGTGCATGTTCTGATGGATCATGGAATGTCTCCGGAAAAAGAACGTTTGGTTGGTTTCCTCATAGAAGTAGCGAATGGTACGGATATAACGAGATACAAATGCAAAGAATATACGTACCAATTTTTTTCTTATCAGGACGTCCACTCCATCATGGAGGTGGTGAGCTGTAGGTGTTTTTGGAGGACGTGAGAATCCTCAAGGGCGACGATGGAAAATTTCGCGATTTATGGTTACCGGAGAATAAATGTTCCTATTCCGTTGGCTTATGTAATCACCTAATACCGCATATCAGACAAACGGTGCAAACAAAAGGCTTCTACGACTTGAAATATCGAGAATCCGCGTCTGCAACTGGTATCAATATTCGATTGTATTGTAAGAGGTTAACGCGAAATGACTGATAAAAGAAGGATCAACGGGCCTCCTGGTGGGACCCGACCACCGACTTTTACCAATTTGTTAATTTCGACCGAAAACCAGAAATCAACGACACCACAGCGGCCAAGCCGGACGCGCAAAACCAATGAGCTTAGAAAAATATGTATGCGCTTGATAACCCCTGGACCCGGGCTTGAATACTAACAAGAAGATAGATTTGAAAACTGGTATCATTCCCTCCGCCTCCGGATCAGCCTATCTTGAACTACAGCCCTCTCATGATGTCTCATACAAATCGAAAACGCTTATACCGCCTTCATCGTCTTTAAAACTGATATGTACCGTTCATGGCCCGAGGCCACTGCCACGCTCTGCACCATTTTCTCCCAATATTCTACTATCAACTCAAGTCAAATTTGCGCCGTTTGCTGGAAGGAGGCGAAGAGGATACATTCGAGATATGAATGAGAGAGACATGGCTGTCCATCTGGAAACTGCTCTAGGAGGAATGATTATTGGAGACCGCTGGCCCAAAAGCGGTCTAGATGTCACGATAAATATTCTGGAAGGAGAAGACGACCGATGGTGGGTGGACTCCTTGGCATTGGGCTCGCTAGGTCAAGATGATGGCTGGGGATTGATGACCGTTCTGGCGAACTGTATCACTGTGGCCTCAGCGGCAATAGTTGACGCGAGGATTGACTGTCTGGATACCCTTGCTGGCGGTGTTGCCGCTATTGTGGAGGATAAACGAACTGAAAGTGAGGGGAGTACAGTCAAGTCATTGGTCTTGGATCCAGATCCATCAGAACACGAGAACATCGCATCCCTGTGCATAGTTGGGTATATGCCATTGCGGGATGAAGTCACTGAAGTCTGGCTCAAGGGAGATGTATCTAGTATTGGCTATGACATGCTCATAGATGGTGCTGTCAATGCAGCTCGGGCCTCACAACCTGCTCTTCTGGAAGCTGTGAAAGAGTCAGCACAAAGGTTTGCTAATGTAAAATCTGAGGCAGTTACTGCTGCAGCTAATGACGAGGATCATGATATGCAGTTATGAAATAAATTCAATTGGGATCTGAATTGCAAAGCATACTGATCATCTAATAACCGTAACATCAACTGCTGTCTTATGACTACCCCTTTGCATATATTGCTACTGTTAGTTCTCTGGAAGTTCAAAACACTAGGTTGTGTTTGCGATGCTTGTTACTTGCCGTCTAACTGAGACATGCTCAAAGACTTGTTCTGTGTGTTTATAGGCTCTGACCTCTCTGCCTTGAATATCTTGTTTCTAACCCTCCCTTTGATAATAGAGTAGTGGTAGCCCGTGACTCACCTTACCTAGCTCTATTGTATTCACTCTATGACACTTGTGGTCTTTTGTTCGCTAGTAGTTTGCCTCTGCAAAACTGCTATATCTACCAGCATTACTCTAGAGAGCCTGAATTGCAGATTGCAATTTTCTTCAAATCTTACTGCAAAGAAGAGGCTGACAGTTTGAGGTATGCCTTCAAAACTCCAGCTTGATGTGAACCTATGGTTCCTCTATGTCTGTTTGCAAAAGTCTGACTACAAGACTGTGAGTCTGCTCCATTCCTATGGCAGTATCTCCGGCGACGTCATGGATAGAATCCCTGCCACTACTCTTGAATTACCTATATGTACTCGATAATTAACATGCACTTTTAGATCGATTTCAATGCCGTCGGTCAAGAGGCAAACATAAATCCGCCAGCGGCACGAATGCGCTTCACCCGTTTAAAGAAGGCCATCGAAAGCGGCGCGTTGAACAGCGCTACAGGAGTATTTCCCGCGGGAGGAATGGATGTCACAGCAAGCGCGTCGCTTACTAGTGGGCGTATCAAAGGGAAAGCTCAGCCAGGCACTCAGACACGCGCGAAGGCTCCTGCAAAAACAAAGACGAATAGTAAGGCAAAGACTGCCCCTACTACATTCAAACCGGGATATGAATTTCCGCAAAGACCGTTGCCGGCTCCGATCGTTAAGATAGAGATTGACGATGAAATTTCGGATCACGCAATGAAGCACAGCAACATGGCACGCACTATTCCGAGGGCGAACGACGACGAAGATGTGCCACTGGTGGTACGCAGAAGGGCCGAGTTGGCAAGAAAACACGAAATTCCGAACGAGGAAGTTCAAGAAAGTAAACGCAGAAGAATTAAGCAGGAAGATGAGAATCAGGCGCCAGCTACGACGTTCGATCTTCCTAGGTCAGAAACCCTAAACGGTTTCGGCGACTCTATATTTGGCGAGCTGGGAACCATTGATGGAGTCAATCAATCGGACGGCACCGATTGGATAGCTCCTTTTCTTGCTCCTCCTCCTTACCAAGGCCAAGATTATGGAGGTGCCATGAGGCGACCACAGGTACCGCGGTTGAATGATATTTCAGCCGACTTGCCCTTGCGAGGATGGCAGAATAGCCATCGCCCTCCGGATCAATTATTTCAAATTGAAGGTGCTTATCTCGACCAGGGTTCCTTTCAGTCAACTGGACCTCTGCAAACAGCGCTCCCGAGCAACATACCTGTCACGCACGGCGATCCCTCACCAAGTGATACGATTTCCATTGCTGCCAGCTCGCCTATGGTATCTCCTACCACAAAACGAGATGTGTCCAGAATTGCGCCACTTCAGCATTCGGATACCCTCTGCACCAGGTACCCTGGATTGCAAGATACAAGCCACGATAATAGACAAAATTGGAGAAGCTACCGACTACCCCATATTGTGATTACCGACATGGAGCCCCACGCACCTCGCAATTGGATAAATCCGTACAGTTGTATGGCTATTGGAAAAGCAGAGAAGGCGGTGAATGAAGCGCTGTTTGGACCGGGCTCCACTGCCTTTGGTCGAAAACCCTCCCCGATTTCCGCGCCGGCGAAGGATAAGAGATCTGATATCCAAGGCTATCTGGAAGTGCCTCCGGTTTCGTTAGAGGAGAATCCTAAGGATCGTCGCGGGATCGGGACCTGTGAGGAGCCCATAGTCCTTGGATAAGGATAGCCCAATGCCTTGGCCTCCTTCAGCGCTCAATTCGGCAATGGTGTAGCGATGCGTCTTTTGGGAGATGTGAGGCATCATCTCAGTTGGCTTTCCTTTTTAGTACGGAGTAGGTAGCTTATCAATAAATTGAATGTACGGCGCACGCCGCACGTCCCGCGAACTCGGTTCTTTTCTCCCTTGCAGTCTGTTTGATAACTAAATGCCTTTAGCGGTTCTGAGCTATCTGATTCCCATCTTGATGGATTTCTGACGCGTGACCCACTAACTGTATTTGTAACCCACCGGTTGGCAGAAAACCAACCTCACCGAAAGCCTGCAGCCTGCAGGTGAGGTCTGCATATTCACAGTCCGACTGATGGAAAAAAATCTCCTGCAGCGTGGATACGAGGATGCACATTACCCACGAGCATTCCTTCGGGCCTCTGTCCGGGCTTTACGCCCTGCATCCTAGCATGTTGAAGAATTTTGAAGACCACCGCCGATAACGCCGCTTTCCTTCAGTAAGCTATTCCGTACCTATCTATGTGAGCCAGGGGCTCTCCTCTTGGCTCTGAGCAGTGAGGTGACGTCTAACTACCTGACTAGTTACAGGGATGACCGCAAGGTCGCCCACATTCAGGGCAAACGTCGCCGAGACTCTGTTGCATCAACGGCCCCTTGTCAGCCAAGACCGAAGTTCGTGAGGAAGCGTCTTGCTCATTATTATCTGAGGTCGAAACTTTGGTCTGTCACCAGATCTGCTGAGTATCACACTGTTGTTGGAGAATGGATAGCCCTGTTTGCGAGTTGTGATGACAACGTGCTGTCTCGGGGAACGCAAGCCTTTGGCAAGGTCACAACGACGACCATCTTCCCCGTCCCCTGTCGAATCTGTTGGTTGAAGGCTAAGGCCGACTTGTTTTAGTGTCTCCTTGTCTCCACATGGCGGGGCGTCGAGGGTTGAAAGCGGCATAATAGCCAGCCTATGACTAGGATTAAAAGTTAATTGAGCTCGCGACCGCGATGCCTCGATCAGCCGTTGGAAAAAAAAAGTTCCGGGATGAAGGTTACGGTTCCGGAGTTTACCGGTCTTTAATTAACTAATTTGATACCAAAGTTGAGCATAACCACGCGGAGCGCCTGGCGAAATTGTCCTCTGTTGAGAAATCTTTAACTAGCTAACAAGAGAGCCGAAAATTCTACGGAGTAATAATGGGCCTAATGGCTCAGCCCTCTAAAAATGGAAGGTTGGAGTTCGGGTCTCCATGCAAAGGATCAAATCCTTGTCTTTGGGCCATCCAATGGGTAACCAGCCTCGAAAACTGCTCAAGCACTTATGGGGTGAAAAAAACACCAACTCTGATTTTAAAGTCTATGGCTAGAATACGGTGGACCCGCTGTCGAGTCGTTGTGCGCTATCACAAGTGACAAGGGGCAGCTCAGCGAAAGTTTACACTTGAAATGACCACCGGGACACACCGACACAGGGATGTTCATCGTCTTCGTTTTTCTTGTCCTTTTCGTAATTATATAACATGGCCTTCCCAATTCCCAAGTTTCCGGGTGTGCGATTGAGACGTTTCCTCCTCGATATTTCAGCCGACAGTACGGAGATACCAAGGACGAAGTTGTCCCATACTTTTCTAACGGCACTTGTGAAATCTTGTGAGAACTCCTTGCGATTGAGTGTCAAGCTCCAGCAAGGGTAAGAGCCGCTGGCCTGATAGTCGCCTTCAATAGCAGACACTGGAGAAGTGTTTTCAAAGTGCGTGTTGTTGAGCTAGGCTTCTTACTCCTCTTTCACGTGGCAGACATTGAAGCTAACAGATGTTATATAAGTGGCAGCACACTCAAGCGTTTGAAGGGGTACACTCCTGTCACCGAGCTGGTCGCTAAGGCCCAGCAAGTCTACATCATCGTGACCGGCTCTTCTCCTAAAAGCCTAGCTACCTCCACACCACCAACCTCGCGAAAATGTCATCCGTTCTCAGTGCGGATAGCCGACCCTTGTTCGCCATTGAAAGGCAACTCGATGATCTACACAGCCACTTTCGACCTCGATCCGCAAAGCGACGGCATCTCTTTCATTCTGATTCTTATTCCCAGAAAGCTCGCCATATTGATGTACTCGAAGCCATATTCTCGTCCCACCGCCCGCTGTCGTCTCTTCCGAGCCCACCTCTCACGCTTTTCAACGAGGACGTTGCGGAGCGGAACCTCCAAAGCCCGCCAATCTGCGAGCAAGACTCATACACTCGGGTGAGGTCGGCACTATACCAGGAGGATGTCGCTGATCGCAACATCCCACGGGATGCTAGCCAATTGAGTTCGCGTGCATCATCTTACAGCTTGCGACTTCAGAAATCAGTGGCGCCTGAGAGCACCCCGAAGCCCAGCAACACTCATTCACTCTCGCACTCACCGATGGGCGGTAGTTCCTCACCTTCTAGCGACCCTGAGACTACATTATTGAGCGGTTCAAGAAGACATTTGTCACCGAAAGCGAAAGTTGGGCCGCGGGTACATAGGAAAGATACTGCACTCAAATGCTTTGGCTCTCAGGGCATGACGAAACCAGCCCAACAAATGGATGTCAGGGAGACATCCGATCGATTGTCAAAAGACCCTCGGGCTTGTCATACGCCCAACATGCTAGGACGTAATCCAAGCCCTCAGAATCGATTGTCTCACCGAGCGGCACAGAAACAGGCGGCAGAAACAAGAGCAGGCCACGGATCACAGCACGAGCCATTGGGCTATCACAGGTCATTTGCCTTTTCACATCGGAAAAATGTCCGAGATCTCTCCATTAATATGGATTTAGCTGCTCCTCGGGCTGGGGGCTTTGTTAAAGTCACCTCCCGTCCGACTGACCATTCCACCCCCGAAAGCCACCAAAATTCCACATTTCCTGAGATAGTGCAGAGTCCCATCTCTGTCGCGAACTTAGAAACGAAGGAAGCAGATCATAAAGTAGAAGAACTCATTGGTCTTCTCAGGCGAGCATATACAGAATTTCGATCCCCAAGTCCGTGCCCGGTCAGTGAGTCATTGCAGGACACCATCGTGCGAGAGATCAACTATCATGATGCATTCCGTCGTATTTACACGGAGTTATCCTTGATTCCAACCCCTGAAGCGTCCCCTGTTACAGTTCGTAATAAACAACAAGAGCCTGTTCGCGGGTATTCTCTGCGCAGGTTTCCGAGCACGAACTTCTCGAAGAAAGAGAGGTATCAAAGGCATCAGTCGCAGAACTCATCCTTCTCGGGGTCCGAACATGACATTGCTGTGCCTCGGCGCGAATTATCAATTCCTGCCATAAAGGGCCAAGAGTCAAATAGCTGCTCCATCCATGGGCTAGAACCGGATGCGCCTTTATCCTCGGCGCCGATCCACAATAAACGTAATCTCCAAGTGGCGTCCCCTTATTCTCCTGAAACTCACAAAAACACCCGATCGCTCAAACAAACACGACCATCAAGCTCACCTGTTCGGCTACCTCGAGCTGCAGGGGCTGTAAGGGCGAGTTCCAATGGCTTGAAAAGATGCCAGTCGTTACATTCTTCTCAACTACCGCACATCAATAGAGGTCCGATGGCTAGCGAAAAAAATCATGTGAGGTCGAGCAGTCAGGCTACCCACGGCATGAGAGGACACTTTGCCTGATCTTCAGGTCAACCTTTCCCACCAGCAAAGTCTTCAGGTTCATGTACATGTTATGAAATCATGATATACCTTCACCACTGGAGCCGATTTCCCGAGACGAGTTCGCCTTGACAGCAGTGGGCTATCACGCAGACGTCTTGGATTTTCCTCACAAAAAGAGCCTTGAAACTTGTGTGTTCGGCTCTCGTTCATTCGTTGTACTGTACATACATACTTCAAAGAATTTCAATTGAACCGTCATGCAAAGATAGCCCCTTACGGAACAACATTAACTTCTTCTTTCATAGCTCGTTAGTCTTGTTTTCAATCGTATGTATTAGTTCAGTGGTATCTAGAGGGCTGACTGGAGCCTGACATGGAAATGATTTCGGTAGTTTATGGACCATAAAGGACACTACATTTGCATTTGGTCGATTGCCACCACGGAATGTGCTGTGAAACCATCGTAGAGATATCTCTTCTTTCGATCTTCACGCGACTATTGCAGGGTTGGGTTTCCAATGAAGTGGCTTTGAGATCCGGCATGCGAGATAAACGAATGTGATATATCTTCTTGGGCTTCACCGCATTGATCTCTCGAAGGTCTGTTCTCCGTATATGTATGTTTGAGGCAAAGTTTTCTGGGAGTGCGGGGCAATTACGAGTTTCGAATTAACCACTTAGGCTTCTGTTTAGGCGGATGTGGCTTGCGGATGATTGGCAATAATGGCGTTAATCGTTGATCTAGAATTTCAACTGGGACCTCGGAGGAACCTGAAGTATCAAAAGCAAAAGTAACTACAGACCACATCGGAAACCTTACTCTGAATAATCGTTTAAATTCTTCCCAGAAATGATCAACAATAACATGTATATCGCTCCACTTCAAATGCAACGTTGGTGTATTATAGATCGGGCGAGAAACACTGCAGGTATGCATAGGTAGTCATCTTCAAGAGTCTGAGCTGCAGTTGACTTTGAAATGGAGAGAAGCTACAAAAGCACTCTTCGCTAAGAAGGGGCCATGCCCGGGGAGCGAGGATCCGAGCGGACTTCCACGAATAAAGTGAAGCTGCGATGGTGGTTGACTCCATTGGTACAGTATCGAGTTTAGTACGAGCCTAAAAAGTGTTGAATATAAGGTTAGCAAGCCTGAGGTGGAAGGAAGAGATAAAACCTCTACAGTAGCTATAGGGAACTCACGTCCGAACAGACACCACTGTACTGCTGTATTTGTGCACTTTGGATTGGTACATTTCGTGACACCCTTTTCAATACCTTCTGGCTGGTCGAACGGAATACACAAGCTCTTAGCGCCCATACTTGGCATTCTAGCATCCGTAGCTTCGCCGGTTTCCTCTTCCGCTTTTCGCGCGCTCATATCCTTGATCTCATCTTCGCATTTCTCGGTCAAACAATGCGGGATCAAGCAAAGATTCTTGTCATTCAGGGCGGGACAGAAATCTTCCCACTGGGTAATGTGCTTGACATGAGAGCGGAATTCAGCGTCGGCGCGTGCGTACAGGTCAGCTTGAATAGTTTCAAGAAGAGCGGGCACAGCAGTAGCAATATCGGCAACCGGAATCGACGATTTTCCCTCTTTTCCAAAAATGTCGCGGCGGGAGGTTGTCACGAAGCCACCAGCAGACTCTCCAGGGCCGAATTCGAGACGGAGGGGGACACCTTTAAGTTCCCAGTCATTAAATTTCCAACCTGGAGAATAACTATCACGTTTATCAACTTCAACGCGAACACCAACGGCCGCAAGGACTGATGCCAGGTGATCAATCTCGGCGTTGACTGACGTACGAACATCATCTGGTGTCTTAGCTGTAAGTCCTACGGGAACAATGACGGTTTGAACGTCTGCTACCCGGGGCGGAAGTACCAGACCACGATTGTCGCTATGGACCATAACCATGATACCGATTGTACGAGTGGATAAACCCCAGGAGTTTTGCCATACGTGGAGGGCTGGCTTCTTCTCTTCTGGTTTTGAGCTAGGGTCCTCAACAGTGATGCCAAACATCTTGCTAAAATTTTGTCCTAGGCCATGAGAGGTTCCACCTTGGATACCACGCCCGGTTGCTGGAATATATCCCTCAACGGTTGTGGTATAAAGACCACCAGCAAACTTCTCTTTATCGGTCTTTTGTCCCTGGATGACAGGAATCGCCAGGAGTTGTTCGTAAACGTGGGCATAATATTGGAGGATTTGAAGAACCTCTTCCCGAGCCGCTGCTTCCGTCAAGTGCGCAGTATGCCCTTCTTGCCATAAAAACTCGCGTGTCCGTAGAAATGGCTGGGGGTTTTTGAATTCCCATCTTACAACGGAGTTCCACTGGTTTAATTTAAGCGGAAGGTCGCGGTGGCTTCGGATCCATTTAGCGTAGTATGGGTACATAACAGTTTCCGACGTCGGACGAATGGCAATCTTTCTATCCAGTTGGCTGCTTCCACTGTTGAACGGTCAGTATTAAGCCCGCAAGGGATGCCCATAAGGAAGACTAGGCGGGACCTACGCATGTGTAACCCAGGCTACCTCCGCAGCAAATCCTTCAATGTGATCCTTCTCCTTCTTTAGGACATCTTCTGACACGAACAATGGAAACGAACAATTTCTAACTCCCATTTTCTTAATTTTATCGTTAAACCAACTCTGTATTTCCTCCCAAATGAAAAATGAGTGAGGCTAGGGGGTGAAGAATTAGCATCAAACGTCACCACCCGGTCGGTACGGTAGAATAAGTTACCTTTAGGACGAAACAGCCGGATACATCGTAATAATCCAGCATGTCTCCTTTCAGCAGGACCTGTTGGTACCAGCCCGCGAAATCCTCCTCTTTTGCGACATCTATTCCGATGAGCGCAGCGCCATCAATCTTTTTTTTCGGGGCTTTTGGGGCCAAGGGTTTTGACTCAGACTTCCCCGATCCTTTGTTAGCCGCCTTTTCAGCCTTGTCGGCGGCCTGCTTCTTCTGTTTTGCAGCTTTTTTAGCAGCATTCTTCGAAAGTTCGCCGGCTGCAGGGATCGCGTCCTCCTGAGCAGCGGGGTTCATTGTGCGAATAGGGAGAGATGTCTCGATACTGCCGTCCGGCTGCTGGGCTGACATTTTATAGGCAATTGGAAGTCGATGCTATGGGAGAGAAAGAAGCGACGCTTAAACCGTCAAGTAAATGAGAAGGATGCGAGTCTCAGCAATTTTGAAGCTCGAGAAATCCCCTGGAGTCATACTTTTGAGGGGTAGCAAAACCTTCACCGCGTTCAGGGGCAGAAAAAAGCTTGGCGCAACTCATCCAAAAATGTTCCAAAAGCATCTCCCACCATCCACCTCCAGCGTGAAATCAACTTAGGGGAGCTCCCGTGTCAACAGACCCTTGTCGAATTTTACCCAAAGTCACTATGGCGGCTATATTCGAACAGTCTCGCAACTCCGGCACCCTCTGTAAGCTCTCCTGACCATGCAGGTGGGCTGTCACTCGGTCGCTAACGTGATCACAGTTCTTGGGGGCCAGAAGCTCAGTGGACAGGATATTCGAGATCAAAACGGTTCGTTTCAATTCCAGCTCAAAGTCTCCTGCTAATAACGTTTGTATTCAGTCCTTGCGACTCAGGCGATTGCCAATGTTGTCAAGAGCTCCTTCGGTCCGTCAGGCCTCGACAAAATGATGGTGGACGATATTGGGGTATGATCGCGTTGTGCCTCGCCTGAAAGATGATGGGTGCTAAGACGTAGTAGGATGTAACTGTCACAAACGATGGAGCGACAATTTTGAGCTTGCTGGATGTCGAACACCCAGCCGGAAAGATTCTTGTTGATCTAGCTCAGCAACAGGATAAAGAGGTACGGCGTTTCTCTTCAGCATCCCGCCCTCTCCGCATTCGAACACTAGTTTTGACTTGAATAGGTTGGTGATGGGACTACATCCGTCGTTTTGATTGCCGCAGAGCTGCTTCGTCGAGCCAATGAACTCATGAAAAACCGAATACATCCAACAACCATCATCACCGGATACAGGCTTGCGCTAAGGGAGGCAGTCAAATTTATGAACGAAAATATCAGCACAAAAGTTGAAAATTTGGGGAGAGATAGCCTGATTAACATTGCAAAGACGTCCATGTCAAGCAAGATCATTGGATCGGATGCTGATTTTTTTGCAAACATGGTTGTTGATGCCATCCAGTCCGTGAAAACAACAACACATGAAGTCAAGTACCCAGTCAAGGCTGTTAATGTGCTCAAAGCTCATGGTAAGAGCGCCACAGAGTCAATCCTTGTCAATGGCTATGCCTTGAATTGTACCATTGCCTCCCAAGCAATGCCCACACGGATCACCGATGCAAAAATTGCTTGCCTCGACATGAATTTGCAAAAGGAACGAATGAAACTTGGGGTTCATATCACTGTTGAAGACCCAACACAGCTCGAAAAGATTCGGGAGCGAGAGTCTGGCATCGTTCTTGAGCGCGTGGAAATGATCCTTAAGGCAGGGGCTAATGTCATTCTTACAACGAAGGGCATTGATGACCTGTGTCTCAAAATGTTTGTTGAAAGAGGTGCGATGGCGGTTAGGAGATGCAAAAAGGAGGATCTACGGCGTATTGCAAAGGCCACCGGTGCCACTCTACTCAGTACTCTCTCTGACCTCAATGGCGACGAAAAATTCGAAGCCTCAAGCCTGGGCCGAGCTGATGAAGTCGTTCAAGAGCGAATTTCAGATGATGAATGTATTTTGATCAAAGGTACAAAAGCTCACACTTCAGCGTCCATTATTCTTCGAGGATCAAATGATTTCCAGCTTGATGAAATGGAGCGGTCAGTACATGACTCTCTTTGTGCGGTTAAAAGGGCCCTTGAGAGTGGAAGCATCGTACCTGGGGGTGGCGCTGTAGAATGCGCACTACATATCTACCTTGAATATTTTGCTCTGACAGTCGTAAGTTTTACACCCGGACAACTTTACCGAGTTTCAACAGCAGGTGTCGAAAGGCATGAAACTAATACTTCTTCTAGAACTCGCGAGAACAACAAGCAATCGGCGAATTTGCTCAATCACTCCTCATTATCCCCAAAACACTATGTGTCAATGCAGCTAAAGACTCCATCGACTTAATTTCGCAATTACGGCGCCGACATGCGATATCACAATCTCACGACGAAAAGTCAACTGAAGAAGAGAAAGCGCTCGCCAAACGCAAGGCCTATCAGAATTATGGTCTTGACTTGATGAAGGGAAAGGTTGCAGATTCACTAAAGGCCGGTGTCCTTGAGCCAAGCATGAGTAAAATCAAGCAATTGAAGAGCGCGGTCGAAGCCTGCATTGCTATTATGAGGATTGACACGCTAATCAAATTGGACCCTGAACAGAAGCCTGAAGATGATGGACATGGACATTAAAAACCATAGGATGTTTGGTAGATGAATAAACTTGATTTATGGTGATCTTCGGGCCTAAAAGATAATAATTCTGGTTCAACTTGGACATGATCTATTACAATGTCTTCACGAGCAGTAAAATATGCAGCCTCTACACTCAAGTCATTTTCTAACATCCGACGAAAGTGCAATCATAGCACATATAAACATTCATCCCATGCTCCATGATGCTCCAAGAAAAAGTAAACACCACCCACAATTTTCAGCGTCTCATGATCCTACGTCTTTCTGGATTGAATGTAAGGCCCTGTGTTAGCATTCTTCCTGGTCGAAATCCGGGTCGTTTACTTCTGCCCACCCACAGTTCCATCGTTTACCCTCTCCGTCGCCGCAAAGCCTGAGGTCTCTTGCCTCTGTACCTTCTCGCCAACACCGGGCGTGTAGATCATCGCTTATCGTGACCAAGTCACCGCTATTAGTCCACGAAACCGCTGAGACTTCCTTTTGATGGCCCTCCACCAATGCAGTACCATGCTGATAAATGGGAATGTCATGTTCCAACCTCGCTGGTAAGCCAGTACTAGAATTCGTCCTTTGTAGTCCTAAACGAGGATTTGTAGGATCTTTAGTTTTCGGCGGTACGCGATGGGTCTGCGAAGAGCTTTTGAAGTACCGTTCGTTTGTTGGGAATAGTACAGCGCAGTTATCGCTACTGCCAACGGCCAAGAGTTCCGTATTGTCATCAACAGCTCGACGAATAGCAAGCTTGACAAAAAAGGTCGAGACATGCAGGCGCGGGTGACGGAAGCCATAAAGTGGGCCGAGTCCGTTTTTCGCCTCCTCAGCGGGAAATCGACGCTGCGGCTGATTCGTCAGGGATAATTCATTCGAGTTTCCGAGAATTAAATGAGGAGCTGAATATGTATATATCGTCGCATCTCGACATAATGTATATAGTCGACTTCCATCACCACTGAACACTAGAGATGTAATTCCAAACTGCCGATACTTTGAGTGGCTTTCTGGCTGCTTTGTGATCGCGAGTGGTGTGGCCATCTTTCGACGAAGTGAATAACTAGTACGCATGTCCCACAGACGTACGCAAGCGTTAGATTCGCAGCTAGTTACGAATAAGTGCTCACGGCCTGGTGGAAGAAAAGATATGGATGTGACTGATATATCGTCTCGATGGGACTCGGTTTGTCCTTTTGAGCGAGCTCGATCTGAGTGCGCCCCGTAAATGCTGCAAGCTACTTGCGCAAATTTAATTTTTGCGGATGATACGCGTGTTGTCTCGTCTGCATCGGAAGCAAGAGAACAGCGCCACTGCAATGATGGCCTATCAAAAGCCTTGTATCTCAGATCCCAGATACTGACGCTTCCGTCACGACTACAGGTAGCTACCACGTTATCATTAGAACCAGGCTGAAATTGTACCCGCTTGATGGAGGACGAATGCTTTGACAGGCAGTAGAGAGCTGTCTGGGTGGTCATGTCAATGATATGTGAGGTTTGGTCTCCAGAAGCAGTGGCTAAAAGCCTATCATCTGAGGAAAACTCAAGGTCCATTAACGAGTTTGTATGAGGCTGTAGGGTCGAGCACGTTTGTGAAAAATTGGCCTTTTCCTTCGAGGAATCCAGAAGGCGAATCCCCCTTCTTCGTCCCCAACAGCTACCAAAGAGTTTGCTTGAAAGATGTTAGCTGATAGGCGGGAACATCAATGGAAGCCATAAAGAGTATATATCTTACTGTGACAAGCTGCTGTACAAAATGGCAGTTTTGGGTGATCATCTTGCCAGCATCGGTGGATATCTTCGGCACGGCTATAAAAGTTGGCGACCTCGCCTAGACACGCTGCTAGAAAAGGTTAGCTGACGACGGAATAAGATTATGAAAATTGACGAACCTGATCCATAGGACTGATAGCGGTGGGTCACCCTAGGGGGCTGGCTTGGGTATAAATTGCGTAGAAAGATTGGGTTTGCAGCTCGGAGAGTATTCGAGCGACGTAGTGGTATAGGTGTTGGAACAGGGTCCTCAACACCCGGTTCTTCGAAAATGATATTGCTTGTTTGTATAGTGGAGATCAGATTCTCCTGTCTATCGATAGGGTCGGTATATATTGTAGGAGCGGCTCGAATTCTTCTTAAGGGAGAAGATTGTAGTGGTGGACTGGATGCGCAAAAGGAAAGCTTCCTTTTTCTACCTGGAGTACGCGGAGAGCTTTGTAGTTGATTCTCTCCAGTGTTATTATCACTGGGGGTATTAGGAAATGCAGGACCATTTCTCTTCGACGAAGACGGTGGGGACAGGACGTCCTTAAGAAAATGTCGGGTCAGGCGACCACTTCCACGCGTTTTGGAGCCATGGAGTGATGACCTTGGAGTGAAAAACCGCTTGAACGACCTCGGAGTTATCGGAGGCGGCCTTTTGGGTTTAAGGGACGGAGGAGATTGAGGAAAAGCGTTCAAGGAAGCACCCAGTGCTGGAGGCGACGAGGGAATTGGATTGGGATACTCGTTCAGTTTGCTCGGCTGTGTTTCCCGGAGGACATTAGACATTGTTATTCTCGTTGAAGAAGAAGAAGCACCCAGATGGAAAGAAAACCAAGGGTATTAGAGAAACAAATTAACAGCCCATCGCCCAAACGGAAGTCGTGTGTTGCGGGTATCAAAATGCAAGCGGGATGAAATCTATATAAATATCAGAATCACGTCGCGTGTCTGGATGCGTACCTGGAAATCCACTTTCGAGAAAGCGTGACGCTTCTGTGGCTGGTGCAGACGTGTCGTGGGCACGTGATGTGTGGCTGGTGTGGTTATGTCATCGAAGCCGTTTGAAGGGCGGTCGAAAATGACAGAAAGTATTCTCGGATAATCAATAATCCGTTTTGATATCGCGGTGCGGAAGCTCCGAAATTTTTCGCTTGAGGATATTGAAGCAATTGAATCGAGAAGACGACGAAGGGCTTCCATATGGACCCTGTGGCACAGCGAGCAACTGTTTAAATATGGGCTCCGGCGAAAAACGGAAAGGAAACTCGACAGAGGATTCGAGCTCACGTCATTCTAAGAAAAGAGTGAAGGTTTCCCGAGATCTCGAAAAAGATGGGAAGTTGAAGAAAGAGTCGGCGACCAACAAAACGACAGACCAGAGCGGCACAAAGAAAAAAGAAGCGCGATCGGATCCAAGCTCCAACTCTGCTGCAGTCTCTATTCTACGTGATGAAGCTCCTGCGTTTCCTCGAGGTGGAAACAACGCTCTTACTCCAATAGAGCGAAAGCAGATACAAATTCAGGCGACCCGGGATGTTCTTTTCGAGCAGAATGGCAATACGAACGACCTGTCTGATGGCGAACATGATCTCGAAGCGGGCCGGAATGAGGAATCGGCAGTCATTGGGAAATCCTCGAAAAAGAAACAGAAAGGCAAGAAACAAAAACGGGTAGAGCAGGAGAAAGCTCGCGGTCCTAAAATTGAAAGTTTGAGCTTCAAGGTACACTAAATTGAATGAAAACTAGAGGAACACAGCTAACATCATTCAGCGGATAGCGCCTGGCTCAAGGATGCTTGGTCAAATTGCTGATATAGGCATTCACGATATGACCCTTGCTCTACCAAATAACCTGACGGGGTACGTGCCATGGACGGCGGTTTCGAAGCTACTGAAATCAAAAGTGGAAAAGATGTTGGAGGATACAGACAATGACGAAGAAGATGAGACCGACGATGACCATGAATTTGATTTGAAATCTTATTTTAAGCTTGGCCAATATCTTCGTGCCTCTGTTACTTCAACTGCCGCAGATGCAAAGAATGGACCTGGAAAGGGAAAAAAGCGCATTGAGCTGTCAATAGACCCATGCCAGACGAACCTCGGCCTTTCACAATCTGACATGGTGATCAATTCCACCGTGCAATCCTCAGTGCTTAGCGTCGAGGATCACGGTCTTATCATGGATCTCGGTCTCGAAAGTAGCGAAGTTCGCGGGTTTATGTCGTCTAAAGAGCTGCCGATGGGCATGGAAATCTCCCAAGTGAAGGAAGGTGCTGTGCTTTTGTGCCGCGTAATTGGTCAAAATTCCTCTGGCAATGTGATAAAGCTCTCGGCAAATCATGGCAAAGTCGGCTTGGGAAAAAAATCGCATTATATTGACTCGGCCCCAACCATCAATACATTCCTTCCCGGAACCACAGCTGAAATTCTCTTGACAGAGGTCTCCCCAATCGGAATGGCTGGAAAAATAATGGGAATGATCGATGCAGTTGTGGACTTGGTGCATTCGGGTGCAACGGATGATGAGACAGATTTGGAGAAAAAGTACCGCTCCGGTATGAAAGTAAAAGGCAGACTCATCTGCACGTACCCATCAGAGGAGAATCCTAAATTAGGATTCTCACTTCTTGACCACATATTATCTTTGCAACCCACGGCACTTGATTCATTACAATGCCCCAATGATAGGCCAACCATTTCAACAATCATACCTGACCTCAAGGTGATCAAAGTTGATCCAGGCCTGGGATTGTACGTACAGGTTGGAACCGCAGAGCAACGTGGCTTTGTCCACATCTCCCGGGTTCAAGATGGAACAGTTTCATCGCTTTCGCCAACGGAAGGCCCTTTCAAGACCGGTTCATGCCACGAAGGGCGCATAATTGGGTACAATGCTTTGGATAACTTGTTTTTACTATCTTTTGAGAGGACGGTCATTGAGCAGCCGTTTCTTCGTCTCGAGGATGTCACGGTTGGCGCGGTCGTCAAGGGCAGAATCGAGAAACTTCTTATTGGAGAGGATGGAATGAATGGTCTTATTGTTTCCGTTGCCGATGGTATTAGCGGTCTTGTCCCTGGCATGCATATGGCTGACACCAAACTACAACACCCGGAGAAAAAATTTCGTGAAGGCTTGGAAGTAAAAGCGAGAATATTATCAGTGAATTTGGAGAAACGGCAAATGCGGCTGACCTTGAAGAAAACGCTACTCCATAGCGAATCACCAATCTGGAAAGACTATGGGAAAATTCATACTGGTAGCCAGTCTCCAGGGACCCTTGTCAGTGTTCAGCAGAACGGCGCCGTCGTTCAGTTTTATGGCGCGATCCGCGGATTTTTGCCAGTCTCTGAAATGAGTGAAGCATACATCAAAGACCCTTCCCAGCATTTTACCATCGGGCAAGTCGTTAATGTCAATGCCTTAAGCATTGATGCGGATCGAGGAAGACTAGTGGTTTCTTGCAAAGATCCGTCGACAATCACTGATGTCTATCAAACCGCTTTAGAAAACATTCACCTGGGCCAACTCGTCTCAGGAACAGTGTTTGAAAAATCCAATGACGATATACTTCTCAAGCTCGAAAGTGGTGGGCTGATCGCCAGACTTGGTGTCGAACAGCTTTCAGATGGGCCACCTTCGAAATCGGCGGCGAATCTAGCCAGGATAAGGGTTGGCCAAAAGCTCCACGATCTCCTAGTCCTTAGCATGCGAAAAGCCCACCGGCTAATCAAAGTCAGCAATAAACCCAGTCTGAAAGACGCACTTAAACAAGGTGCTCTTCCGGCTAAATTCGACGATCTTCGGGCTCATTCACGGGTTGTTGGGCTGGTAAAGAACATTACCTCTGATGGGATGTTCGTGGAATTTCTTGGTGGGCTTACAGGATTTTTACCGAAGCGACTCGTGGCTGAAGAACGTTTAAGCAGGGTCGATTTCGGCTTCACCCGTTTTGAACCAATTGTTTGTTTTGTCTCCTCTGTCGAAAATGACACTCAAAGATTCATCCTGAGCATGAAATCTACGGAAGGTGGTGGCCAGGAAACACGCTCTCGTCAAGAGAAGACAGCGCATGAATCTTTACTACCCGTTCACAATCCCGTGGACGACAGTATAACATCTTTCGACGAGTTCAGGCTCGGAAAATGCACAAAAGCTAGAATTACGTCGGTTAAAGATACCCAAATCAATGTGCAACTTGCAGCGAATGTACATGGCCGTGTAGATGTATCTGAGATCTTCGACAACTGGGAGGATATCAAGGATCGAAAACGGCCGCTGTTAGCGTTCAAAGCTAAGCAAATTATTCCCGTTCGGGTGCTGGGTGTACATGATGCTCGGACGCACAAGTTTCTCCCTATAAGCCATAGGACTGGCACGAACCCGGTATTCGAACTTTCTGCAAAGCCCTCCAGTTTGAAAAGCCGCGAATGTGAACCTCTGATTCTGGAGAAAGTCAAAGTCGGGGCGTCACTAGTAGGATTTGTCAATAACATCGGAGATGACTGCTTATGGCTTACTATTTCACCAAATGTGCGAGGCAAACTGCCAATTATGGATGCCTCGGACGATCTGACTTCGGTCGGTGACTTCAAAAAAGCGTTCCCAATAGGTTCGGCCATGAAGGTGACCGTGGCGGCAGTTGACGTGGAGAAAAACCGTCTTGAGTTATCTGGACGGCGCAGAGCCTCTAAGAAATTATTGATATCTGGATTATCTAAAGGCATGATTCTCTTAGGTAAAGTCACCAAAACTACTGAGCATCAGGTTACTGTACAATTACCTGATTCACTTGTCGGAGTTGTTGGATTAATCGACATGGCCGATGATTACTCGAAGATAAACCCTGCCAATTACCACAAAAATGAAGTCCTTCGTGTTTGCGTTGCAGGCGTCGACGTGCCGAACAAGAAAATAACGCTCTCTACACGCCCTTCCAAAGTCTTTAGCGCGTCTCTTCCTGTCGAGGACCCCGAAATCACATCGATTGAGCAGCTCAAGGTAAATAGTATAGTTCGCGGTTTTGTTCGAAGGGTTGCCGATATCGGGTTGTTCGTCACACTGGGCCATGGCGTGACGGCTTATGTTCGTGTATCAGACTTGTCCGATTCTTACATCAAGGAATGGCAGGATGAATTTCAAGTCGACCAATTAGTCCAGGGAAGAATCACATTGGTTGATTCGCAAAATAAGAAAGTCCAAATGGCCTTGAAGAAATCGGCGTTGGACCCCAATTATAAGGTTCCTTTGCGGCTCAGTGACCTAAAAGAAGGCCAGATTGTCTCTGGGAAAGTCCGCAAAGTCCAGGACTTTGGCGCCTTCGTTACCATTGATGGAACGGCCAACGTTAGTGGTCTTTGTCACCGGAGCGAAATGGCGGAACAGAAAGTTGCAGATGCCAGAACGTTATACGAAGAGGGCGACTTGGTGAAGGCAAAGATTCTCAAGATAGACCGAGAGAAAGAACAGATATCGCTAAGTATGAAGGCAGCGCACTTCCAAGACCACGATGACGAGACAGATTCTGGATTGGAGGATGGTTCTGATGAAGATGAGGACAGTGATGATGATACAGGTGGCATGGTTCTAGAAACGGCTTCGCTTTCGGATGAGGGTGAAGATATCGTCATGGGCGGTGTGGAGCTTCCGCGTCTCGCCACAAAGCCGAACACTGTCGATGTACAAATGGCCGATTCTGACGATGACGGGCAGAATGTGTTAGATGTGGGTGGTTTTGATTGGACGGGTGGCGCGGATCCACGCCAAATGGAGCCGGAAAATGCTGGACTTGATGAGCAAGCACCGAAAAAGAAGAAGCATCGCAAACCCGAGATCCAGATCGACAGAACTGGTGATCTTGATGCCAATGGCCCTCAAAATGTGGCCGATTACGAACGCCTGCTGCTCGGGGAACCCGATTCTAGTCTTCTGTGGCTCAAGTACATGGCCTTCCATCTCGAATTGGGAGAAGTCAACCAAGCCCGCGAGATAGCGGAAAGGGCGCTTCGATCTATCAGCATAGGCCAAGATACTGAAAAACTCAACGTCTGGATTGCGATGCTTAACTTAGAGAATACTTACGGCACCGACGACAGTCTCGATGAAATCTTCAAACGTGCTTGTCAGTATAATGATCCTCAAGAGATCCATGAACGGATGGCAAGTATTTTCATTCAGTCTGGCAAATTAGAGGTAAGCAAACAATCATTTACTATTTCGCCTGGCGTTTCTTACTAAGAAGTTGAATAGAAAGCAGATGAGATTTTCCAGGCTGCGCTGAAGAAGAAATTCAGTCAATCTCCAAGCCTGTATTTAAACTATGCAAATTTCTTGTTTGACACGATGGCTGCTCCTGATCGAGCCCGTGCGCTATTGCCTCGTGCTATACAATCCCTACCTACCCATACCCATATTGACCTTACCTGCAAATTTGGTCAATTCGAATTCCGCTCCAAGAATGGAGACATCGAGCGTGGACGAACCGTTTTTGAAGGGCTGCTTTCATCCTTCCCCAAACGCATTGATTTGTGGGGCGTTCTGTTGGATCTTGAGATCAAGGTTGGTGATGCCGAACAAGTAAGGCGCTTGTTCGAGCGGGTCCTTGGTATAGGTCGTGGCGTTGCCGCCGATGGCAGCAAATCCGGGGCGAAGAAATTAAAGGATAGACAGGCCAAGTTTCTCTTCAAGAAATGGCTCGCGTTTGAGGAAAAGGTGTCTGGCGGAAACGATAAGATGGTCGATGAAGTCAAAGCTCGAGCCGCTGAGTACGTTAGGTCATTGAAAGGAGAGTCTTAAAGTTTGCTCTCTGAAAAGTCTTCAATAATGCATAGTTTTTGTCTTCTCAAAAAAAGGGCCGCGGTGTTTGATCGGCCAGCGTGAGTATGTCATATATGTACTGTACATATGATATCAGGATATCTCAGGAAATAAAAATAGAACTAGTATCAACTTCGTTTTGCGGCCATGATTCTTCTATATTCCTCAACGATGTTTTGTCTTTCACTCGCTAATTCTTCTCTTCGTCTCAAACTCCCAGCGGCTGTCGGAACGTTCGCAACATGCACTTTGGCACCTGCCATCCCATGCACTTTGAAGATCTCCCTGACTTTGGTGAGTTTCTCTGGTGGTGCCTGGGCTACGTCGAAGGGGTCAATTGACCGTGATGCTCGTTTCTTTTTATTGAGCTTTTCCCAAGGATCATCCTCATCGGAAGCACCAAGTCCATCCACACTAGCCGCGGTCTTCTTTTTCTTGTTTTTCTTTTTCTTCGACCCTTTTCCTGCCTCAGCTTCCCACTGCCTCCATGTCTCATTCACCTCATCTTCATCGGCCTCTTTCTCCTCCCTCTCTGCCTCCTCTTTATCTCGTAGTCTTGCCTCTTCCTCACGCCACTGCGACTGCAATCTCAGCAATCGCTTTTCGTGTTTCGTCTGACGATGTTCACGTAGATTGCGGATATCAGCGTCCACTTTGCCAGCACCATTAGCTCCCGCTTTACGGGATACACCAGCTAAAGGGACGGCTTGATCAACACGAATGGCATATTCAGAGAGCCTTTCACCCGGGAGAATTTTAGGTATGCTTGTAGATATTTCCGGTTGGGCAACCGCATCTCCTTTTTTGGGCTTGACTCTTTGATCATTGGATGAGGGCTTCTTTGCGGTACCACCGTCACGTTTCAGTTTTCTGGTATTCTTCTCATTTGCAAGCGCACGCTCAGGGCCCGTAGTCCCTTTGCCCCTCTCTGCGGAAACAGACTGCTGGAATTTGTGCATCATTCGAGCAAACTGACGTGGAGTATCATCGCCGAAGTAATCAGCATGCGCTGAGCTATCCTTTGGCATCGCATTCTTGCCTCGCTGATTATTTTTACCGGATCTACCGGGTTTCGCAGAGAGTGGCTTCGCAATCTTGCTCGGCGGTAAATCGTAGTGATCACTAAAATCGGTCGCTTCCAGTCAGCCTCGACGTTGATACAGAAATGAGGCAACCTACTCATTGTCCCGCCGCAGTCTTTTGTGTTTGTGGGGCATCTTTGCAGATGAGAGAGAAAAGATTATCGTATGTAGCGTCAGATCCGAGTTGTAAATGTCAGAGTAACGTGTAGCTATGTGGAAGAGTCGATTCGGAGGAGGGCTCTTTGACAAAAGCCCCTTCGAGCTCTGCGATTGAAAAACTTCCGTTGATTTGATAAGATAAGACAAGCCACACTCTGAGGACCTGAGCACCAGCCACAAAACTCTAACTATGCTCGACAACGGTTGCCTACGCGTTTCCTGTAACCACAGTTGCTACAGACTCGAGTAGCGAGGATACATATCTTCGTTATATCCATATAGTAGCTGATTATCTGAACTTGAGTATACAGGTCTGATTTTCTGTAGGTAACGTTCCCATCCACGTTAGTACCAACTATCTCCTGTTCTACGTGACTGAATCCTGGGTGAACTTCCCAAATTCTCAGGCATCAATGTCTTCCTGACAATTCCAACATGTTCGCAATCCATGTTCCAATGTCAATAGGCCATACGATTTTCATGATACCACTCATTTTAAAGCCTAGGCTCAGTGTACACTGATTGCAGAGCCAGGGCATGTACATACATACATACATACTAAAGTGGGCAGGAGCTTGAATAGCCCGCGAGCCTGTATAATGGAGCAGAAAGCAAACATCACAGAGAGCTGATTTCGAAAGTTCAAACACAACATTCTCTCTGGAGCCTGAGCAAGCCGCCGTACGAGTATATGAGAGTGACTTGAAGGTCTAACGTCAAATTCGGATGAAGCAAACCAACAGCAATACATTCGCTTCCAGTCAAATCTTAGAAATTAACAACACACGTACACAGATCGGAATACCATGGACTCAATGACCCACAGCTATCGAGAAGATAGAATCACAACACAAACAGGAATTCGAACTGCATGGAATCGACTAGCAACTGCTGTCCCATGTAGCATTGGCAGTGGACAATGTGTTGCTGATTCTTAATCTTTTGAAGCTCCCGCCTGAGCATCTCTCTTCTTTCTTCTACAACCAACCGTGAGATATCTTTCGAGGAGCACAATCATCTTTCCCCCTAAATTTGTTCTTTGACCTTTGGCATCAATGGATTTACCGTGCGTTACGTGCCTGCAAGCCGTCTCGCCCCGTAATCAGGATCCGGTATGTCTTCGGGAAGAGGCCAGCTGCAAGCTCTGTATCAAACAGAGAAAGAAGTGTGAAGCTGTGAGTACCTGCACAGCACCCTGCCATTCGGTCTTTCTCTAATGCTCCGCAGGTCCCTCCAAGCCTCCTTCCGATTTCGTACGAGCTCCTCGAGCTCCTTGACGAAAGAAAGAAACATTCCCAAGGAGTTTTTCTCAGGATAATCAACGAAGAAATTACAAGAGTCGTCAAAGCGTTCAAACAAAAACATTCCGAGCACTTGAAACAAGTCAAAAAATTGCAAACAGAAGAGGCGAGAAAACAACAGGCCCTGGGCCATCAATATTTTACCCGTTTCAAGATAATTCACACCAACCCACGCAGTTCTACCGATTCCACCCTGGAAAGCAAAATGGGGAGCCCAGCTGCGATTGCTCCTAATGATGGGCTGTTGCAACGGCTCTGTACCGTGGCAGAGCTAACCCAGCAAAACTTGAAAGGGATCGAAGAAAAGTTGGGCATGGTTGGTTCTATTCCTATACGGAACTCTGGCAACCACTGTTAGCTAACAGACCCATTAGCTTGTTGAGATCCTCGGAAATAAAAGCGAGACACCAGTCAAAAGAGAGCCCATACCCCTTGAGCTCCGGGCTGATAGTCCCGAAGGGATAGTGCCACGCAAACGTTCGTTTGAAGAATTTCGATCTCAAGGTAGCGAAAAGTAAACTCGTCAGAATCGATTTACGTTGGGACATTCGAAGTTTTATCGACTCTACTTTTGAGATTCCTCGTGGGCGAGGACTGATAGGCAGGGGTCAGCAGAGCCTCTCCACAAGAGCTGGCAGTAGGGGTTTCTCTGGACTTTAGGAATCCGAGTCTGGTTTGCGGGTGGACCATGAACCTGCGTATGTACCCATCTGCCTACAATTCCCATGTATCTGCGAGGTAATGGTAGACAGGCAATCCATCAAAGAATTGTATTATTACTGTATGCCCAGTTCCATTTATAGTTATATCAATCAAGGGTTGCGTCTGTTCTTTCGACGTTCCTGGGAAGAAGCGCCTGTCGGGTTGCCACCAGCCACAGGCTTCGGGTGACTGCAACGGCGCCCTTCGCGGACTCCGACTCCATGACGACTTCCTTCCAATCCGAACGTTTGCTTCACAGAACGGAAGGGCAAGAAGACGGCGAGGATGACATCCCAATCCCCGCCTCTTCGCTTAGGGACTATCCCGCTTTTATAGCTTCAAGATGGTTTGGGTTCCTGCGGAAGCTCGGTGTTCGAAAAGAGCGGAGAAACGTCGTCGGACTAAGCCGAGATCTTGAGAACGCCAAACCTGACACCCCTTACTCTCATTCTTCTCGGCCAGCATTTTGTCTATGTCGGAGACGCCGGAGAGTCCGCCTGCTGATCATTTTAGCTCTGGGCGTGTTCACCATGCTGTGCGTAACTACTGATCCCCTTCCCGCGATGATGTAAGGAACTACAATTTGTGCTAACTACGTTGATATTGGCCCTTCAGCGGCGTTATACAGGCTGTTTCCCTACTTTCTGGAGTACTTGTATCCTTTTCTCCGAGCTACATAGACCAAGCCACCGATCATTGGAACGAACCTGGAGGCCCCGGGGAACACTTAGGACACTGGCCGACTGATAGAACAGCTGATATCAGGCCGGTGGCCTGTCATTCCCACAATGACTACTGGAGATCAGTGCCCTTGTTCTCCGCTCTAAAAGCCGGCTGTATAAGCGTTGAGGCAGACATCTGGTTATATGACGATGATCTCTATGTCGGCCATACTAAATCCTCGCTCGCCAACAATCGAACGCTGACCCGACTTTACATCGACCCAATCGTTGCCCTACTCGAGAAACAGAACCCCGTCACACGCTTTATGCCGAGCAGAAATACCATTCCAAACGGGATTTTTGATGCCAATCCTTTCCAAACGTTTGGGCTTCTGATAGATTTCAAAACTAGTGGTCCAGAAACCTGGCCATACCTTATTTCACAGCTTTCTCCACTCCGCGACAGAGGCTATCTCACTCACTTTAATGGGTCCATGGTTGTTAAACGACCGATCACGGTCATTGCGACTGGCAGAGCGCCATTTGACCTCATTGTTGCCAATTCAACTCACCGAGACGTATTCTTTGACGCCCCTTTGACGAAACTGACTGCCGTCTCCAAAAGTACCAGTGATTCCCTGAAGTACAACCCCACAAATAGCTACTACGCATCAGCTTCTTTCCAAAAAGCTGTCGGTTTCCCCTGGACAATGCAATTGTCGACTAAACAAAGACGGCGTCTGAGAGCTCAAATCAAAGGCGCGCATGATAGCGGACTTAAAGTACGATACTGGGATACGCCCATCTGGCCACGAAGCTTGCGTAATCGTATATGGACCGACTTGATACAGGAAGGCGTTGATCTCTTGAATGTTGATGACTTAAAGAGTGCAACGAAGAAAGACTGGAGAAGGCAACAAATGATGAGAGGGTCCAGAAACCAGGAACTAGCTTGAATACTAATGGGCTACTGGCTATAGACTGGTTGGTTTAGACGGAGTATGGTGATCTGGGTGTAAAGAGTATTGTCATGTTTTTGCAGTCTCTTGCAGTTATCTACAATCGTCTATGTTCTAAAGCTCTTTAAGGCAAATCCAATATCAAAGCAGAAAGCGGTTGATCAACTTTCCTCTTCCCCAGATCCCCTTGGTCTTACAAATAGGATAAAGCTTCTTCGCCAAATTCCCTTTCGACACTACCTTCTTTACGGAGCAATGTTCCCAGCCAGTTTTTAGCGGATTCAAAATCCGGTGCGCCGAATTTGACGATAACGAAGCCTGAACGGACCCGTGCTGCTGTCCAAGTGACATCACAATGCTTTATGTCCGTTCCGTCACTGGGTCCTGAAGACGAGAGATAACGGGCGCCGATCCGAGGCAATGACGAGAATTCATCCATAAAAAAAGTCGAGAGGGACTCGAATAGAGGGCCGAAGAGAATCACGGTGCCTAGAACACCATGGGACGCCGCTCGGGCGGAAATTGGAAGAGGAGCGGATGAAAATTGAACTTGAGGCTTATTCTCGTTCATGCCCTTGTTTGGATCGTCTCCCTGAGATTTATTTGTTTCATCGCATAATATTACTGTATCGCGAAGAAGGAGTCTTCTACTACCCGTTTCGCGATCCTGGGCCCAGACCTCATTACGTCCAAGCCACAGATCAAATGACCAATGCTCACCCCTAGCGCTACGGCCTTCTGTTACCCAGTCAAGGACACAGAGGCTGGGATGTTGCGCGTTCTGGTTGCCCGAGTCTCCGCCTTGAAGCAAAGTAAACCGTTGGACTTGCTCGTATTTACTCCTCTCAAACGGTACAGACGGGTCAGGCAGATAGCAGAGACTAGATTGAGGCTCCAGCTCCACATCTACTAACTGCTGGCTCCTGTCATGTTTGGAATTATCCGTCGTTCGTTTGTGATTCTGTCCCTGCCCGTGCGATGGATCGGTCTTGTATATTTTCGTGCTGCCCTGCGGAGTGGTCACAACAAGGCGACTCCGCGATCGCAGTTTGATCGACACATTGATGTAGTCTCCTGGGAGATATCCTCCGCCATAGGAGAGAAGGTAGAGATGGACGGGCGTAGTTGCGCTCTCCGGATACCTGGACTCGAGCCTGCAGTCGGGTATGCGCGAAAGGAGTTTGAGAGGGTATCGGTACGACAGCGTACTAATCGATGGGTCATTGGGAGGAAGGATTGAGAGAACGACTTCGCCATGCCCGGGAGCAATCGACGTCGAAAACGGCGACTTTATGACGTTGGAGGGCATGATAAGAGAAGCGTCGGAGTAGAATATGTAGGCGAGGCCATTGAAGCTAGAAATTCGATTAACATGGGCCGGATTTTAGCTAGATCGCATTTGAAGACATATCAATCTCAATGCTATACAAGCGAGGCACAGCTTCACTGTCTCTCCTTTCCCTGGTGGTTTCTCACGAACCTCAAGAGACTTAACTAGTTATCGGTTTAGACGATGGAACGCTTCCAATGCGACCGCGATGATCAAGTGGGGAGTAGCGCGGTAACCGGGTTACGTAACTTACAGCAAGTGTGAGCGTCTTTGGTGGTGTGAGTCTGTATTTTATCGTACGGCGAGCGTCTCGGGGCGTGACACCGCTGGACCTCCGCTTGTGACCACCAAAAGAAGCGAATCGACAGGCAAACATTCCTCCTTTCCCACTGATTGCGAGGTTGCTTTGCACCAACATCTGCCATTTGCCAACGGCAATTCGCTCGGGACTTTATTCACTAGTTACGGCTGATGCATCATATTTGTCCGGTCTTGTCGCCTCCAGACACTTTTTCCTACCTAGAACCCCACTCGTTTTTTCTCCTACGCGCCTCAACCCAATAATCTTGTCGCGTCACCCAAGCAAAATTTCCCAACCCAAGGACTCTCTCTGGCGCTCACGAAATTGTGTCCTCCCAGCAACTGTACTCGACTTCTAAGCGTCGCGTCTGTGCCTATATAGGCTGATTTGCAATGGAAGACCCAGTGAACCACGAAGAGCGCGACTCCAGTCCTTTATCTGAAGACCCGGGCGCCGAAGAGAACAATAGACGGCAGTCCGGGCGTGTACGGCGGAAACCAGAATTCTTCTCGTCGCAAACCTTCACTTCCAGCTCTACTAAACGAAAACGTACGCATTCGCCCGGCGAGGACGATGGCAATGACGCGTCAGACTCCGGGGATGCGGGGGAAGAAGCTGAGGATGCTGAGGAGCCCGAAGATGATGCTGACGGTGAGGAAGACGAACCAGATGAGGAAGAGCTGAGGGAAAGACGCCGGACTGCCAAAAAAGCGACGAAAAAGAAGCAGAGCGAAGGAATCAAGAAAGGTTCCTCGAAAACGAAACGTGCGCCCAAAAAGCCGAAAATCGCGAATGGCATTGCAACGGAACTCGCCTTTCGACCGCTGGTCAATGATAGACCCAAAAAGCCTAAGAAGGCGCGGATTCGACCCAGCGCGTTCACTGGAGAAGAGGGTTTGTATGGTAAGCAAAGCTTCACCGTCTGCGCTTAGGTAAAGGACTAACTAGTATGACAACAGCGGAGGTATTCGCTCGAGGCCATACTACCGATGCTGTCGCTGCGGAGTGGCTCACCCGATATGAGCAGCATAACATCAACGCGATGTGCGACTTAGTGAACTTCATTCTACGAGCCACCGGCACCAGATTACAAGCTACCGTGCATGACATCGAGGATGTAGATAACGTTGCGCACCGGTTGAACGACCTACAAGAGGAATACCAAGCACAAGGTATATCGGATTACCCGTTGATATCGAGATCCCAAAAGTACAAAGGGTTTCAGTCGGTGTTGACGGGGTTTTTCGATTCTCTGATTCAAACCATACATAGTGCTTCTGTGCTCTATAACGACGCTGCGCTCCTTGAGAATATCCAAGTTTGGGTCGGATCAATGTCTTCTGCTCCCATTCGACCATTCAGGCATACGGCTACAATCATTTCGCTGACCATTGTTACGAGTCTGTGTGCGATCGCAAACCAAGTGTCTGCTACACTATCAAATACAAGAAAACAGTTGGACACTGAAAAGAAGAAGAAATCAGTCAACAAAGGCAGGGTGGGTGCTTTGCAGTTGAAAGTCGAGGATCATGAGAAGAAACTTGAAACTATAGACGGTATCCTTGAGGACTCCTTCAACACCGTTTTCGTTCATCGGTATAGGGATGTTGATCCGAAAATCCGCGCCGAATGCATCGATGCACTTGGGCTGTGGATGGTGACATATCGACAGGTTTTTTTGAAGGCCAATACCTCCGCTATATGGGATGGGTTCTCTCGGATACCGTTCCTCACACGCGATTGGTCGTACTTCATCAACTTTATCGATTGTTTCAGAACAAAGACAACATTCCTGGCCTCCGGGGTTTCACGGAGCGGTTTCGATCGAGAATCGTTGAAATGGCAGTAAGGGACGCCGAATCGGGCGTGAGGGCCGCGGCAGTGGAGCTATCAGACTTGATTCGTGAGGCAGGCCTCTTAGAACCAGACGACATCGATAGCATTGGTCGACTAGTGTTAGACAGCGAACCACGAGTCCGAAAAGCCGCCGGCAAGTTCTTCGTCGCAAACATTGAGGACGTATATGATGCACAGGCAGAGGGCTTAGAAGAAGAGCTTAACGAGTCGTTTGTCGATGAGGATGATGATGATTTCAAAACTCCCAAACGTTCATGGATTAAATTCAAATGCCTAGTAGAAATCCTCCAGGCTTACGATGAGCAGCAATCCGAACTAGTCGACGATCAGGCAGAAAGTACCAAACCGGCACTATTCAACAACACTGCAGAGTCTAGGTTTGCACTTGCTACTGAAAGTATATACCCTCACTTCCACGAACTTAGCAAGTGGGAGAGCTTGGCTGGATACCTTCTCTATGATCATTCCCAGATTTCAGGGTCAGCTGGTGGAGAGGACTCTGGAGAGTCTGTCAAACGTCTCTACAAGCTTGATGATGGCCAGGAAGCCATTTTAATTGAAGTGCTGGGCGCTGCAGTCAAACTTCACATCCAAG
Source organism: Nannizziopsis arthrosporioides (assembly GCA_029635245.1). Taxonomy (NCBI): domain Eukaryota; kingdom Fungi; phylum Ascomycota; class Eurotiomycetes; order Onygenales; family Nannizziopsiaceae; genus Nannizziopsis; species Nannizziopsis arthrosporioides. The sequence continues at coordinate 6,636,543 of CP098260.1, read as the reverse complement.
ACATTGCTAAATCCGACACGGACAAGAAGGGTAGAAGAACGAAGCAATTGGCGCAAGAAATGGAGGCCAACCAAGAGACAATTGCATACAACCTCTCGCAAATTATTCCTCAACTTCTCAATAAATTTGGTGCTATGCCAGATGTCGCATCGGCGGTGCTCAGACTTGAGCATCTCGTCAATCTCGACCTCGTCCCTGACTTGCAAAAAGACACCACCACCTCATACACTGGGATTCTGAACGACATCAACAAGCAGTTCTTGACGCACTCCGACCGAAGTGTACTTGCAGAGGCCACTGTCGCCTTACTTCATGCTCGGTCATCTGATGAGCTCAAAGAAATAATGGAGAACCAAATACAAGAACTCTGGGACGGTACACTGGATTCGCTTCCCGCGGCCGTCGAAAATCAAGAACTTCGAGAAAGTAATTCAATGTCCTCCAATGTCCTCACATCTTTGAAGAACACCACGGCAAGGATTTCGAGCCTAGCTAGCATATGTGACTGCACATCCAATCTAGAAGCCTCGACGGAGAATTCGAGGAAACGAAAATCTAAACTCGAACCGACCGTTGACATATTATTGTCTCTCGCCAAACGAGGGTTACGTGAAACCGAGACTGATGAAGAGATCGAACATCTCGAACAAGAACTATGCACTAGCACATTAAGTACTCTTCTGGTTTATTTTATGTGGAAGATCAAATCATTGGATCCCAGTCATTCACATGGAAAAGCCTCTTTCAGTGGAAGATTCTTCGATAGCCTATCAAACCGCCGAGAATCCTTTGTTAGCACTCTCACAGCCATTATCCAGGCTCGAAAAGGCTTGGACCCCATCAGGTTAGCGGCAGCTACCACCCTGCTCGATTTACAAACCGCTTTTGGTACCCTTCGCCATATAGTGTCGAGCCAAGCCAGCGATCTCGACGATGATTTAATCCCGCAAATCGAAGACTTGGTACAGCACATCTCTGCTGATGCCTCCACGTTGATTTCTCGCCTACAAGACTCGGTGGTAAAAGCATATGCTAAGAAAGTCCGACGTACTGTCGAGATTCCAGTAGAAGAAGAGTTACCCACTGAGTCCGATTTCGGAGCCAGTTCTGATGAAGAGGAGGAATCGGATAGTGAAGACCTTCAGTCAAGCGCTCGTCGCATGCGTCAGCAACTGCTAGCTGAACAGAGACTTTGCCAATTCACTGGCAAAGTTGTTCTTGCGATCATTGGACGAGTATTAGATTCTTCAGGCCCAGAGGCTGGCAGACTCAAATCAAAATTGCTTCTCAACAAAGCACGCCTGGGTCATAACTACAAAGCTGTCATTGGTTACCTAGAGGAAGAAAAGGCAACGACCACGGCTCGAAGCACCTCCAAGCCGGGTTCTAAAAAGCAGCCCAACGGCGTTGTGGTCAATGGGAAGCTCAAGTCCGCAGAAATAGTAATTGACGATGACGAAGACGACGAGATTGAAGGCGAGGCTCGACACGCTGAGGATGAGGACGATGATTTGCGTTCCAGAGGCCTGATTGAGCCCGAAGGCGTCCACGAAGAGGAGGTTCAAGGCGCAGAATCACCTCTTACTCCGGTTGACGATGATATAATGGGCGACTGAACAAGCGGGATGTCGGCCTAATGAAAGGACGAAGCCCGATACCCCTATTTGTTTTTACTTCGTTACTGTATATTGGCACTACTGGTCCTTTTCTCAGCTTCTTTTTCATGCACAACCACCTTGTTAATCAGCTTCTTCATGTGAAATTATCTTATTAAATTATCTTATTTTCTTTGACTACTACCCTTTTTATAATTCGATGACGACTATCGTTTGATCTTGTAAGCCTAGACTGGCGATTTACAATTGAAAATTTCATGTCCTCCGAGGACTTTCTTTGTTAGACATTCAAGATCCTCCGAAGCCAGGCGGCTCAAAAGTGGAACATGGGACTTCTTCTGTTCCATATGACACTGAGCCATGGGACTTGTGCACATCTACGAGATTCTCCGGTCCCGAAGCATAACCATGGTGCATGGATCGCGGATCTTCGCTAACTAGTTATGGTCTTGGACGCTGGTTGCCTCCAAGCCAAACCGCAGAGGCGCTCGGGAGGCGTCGAACAACAACCTCTCATGATCTCTGGATCCTCTTTGTCAGCTTACTTTCATCAGTATCCGTGGCCGCGGAACCTTTTTGTTTGCAACTCTTTTGAAGACTGGGCACACGCCGTTGACCTCAATCCATCCCGAAGGTTTCGGGAGGCAAAGTGGGAAGAAGACCTGTTTGACTTGTGGGGCCTGAGAGCTAGCAATGAGGCGGTCGATCATGGATATAAAAAAATTCAAGGAGTCAGATTGACTGATTGAGGCTTTGATCGTCATTTGTTTTGGTTTGTTATTCACAATTCTCTGTGGCCAAAGTCGAACTTCGGCGAAGCGCGATGAGACTTGCGCATGAATAATGGCTATGGCAGAAGCTGGGCCCCATAACTTCGTTCCTCGACAGTGGCACGAAGAGCCAGTATGATGGGCACCTGAAGGAGATGTTATGGGCAGGTATTGAGCTGATGTTTTCTCCTATTTAGTTCGATGATGAGACTTTCTCAGATGCGGCGTAGGTTCTCCGTGGCCCTGCCATCCTCCTTAGGCGTCCCTTAGTTAGCTAACATCAACAAGGTCCCACTCAGTCTCGTTAACCCCGAGCATCACTAATTATCCCGAAGAGCATGGAAGGCGGTACCATGCCTTTCGGCAAGGACGTAAGTTGTGTTGATTTGTACATATCAACTATCGGATACCAATTGACTTTGTCAAGGCTACCTTCTTCCAAACGATGATAAAGAAATGCAGCGTTTGGACTTGGTCGACGAGATGTTGGCGTTCGCGCTCGGAACTTCTCATCTTGCGCCAATTCGCCGAAATGTACAAAAGGTCTTGGATATCGGGACCGGTTCGGGCGCTGTAAGTTGTTGATCCATTTTCTCAAAGGCTGTATTCCGTATTGCGTACCAGCTAACAAACTTCCATAGTGGGTAATTCGATTTGGTATGTCGCTCTATTCATATGGTGTTGCATTCCTGACATGATGAAATGACATTAGCCGATGAGTTTCCATCCGCTGAGGTAAGAATAGTTACATTTTTCAGAAGACATTAGAAGTGTAGCTCATAATTATAGGTGATTGGAAATGATTTGAGTCCCACACAACCTGCAAAGTAAGTACTGAGTGGACTTATTCGCCCGGATATATGGCTGAAGCAATCTCAAGCGTGCCTCCAAATGTTCGGTTTATCGTTGATGATGTCGAGGAGGACTGGGATTATAGTGATCGCACTTTCGACTACATCCACTGTCGATGTATGGTAATCGCTATCAAGGATATGAAGCGCCTTGTCCAGCAGGCATTCAAGTAGGATACCTAAACTGTTCCCTTATTATATTTTGTTGATCGAACATTCGCTAAATGCTGACATTGCAGTGCTTTGAAGCCCGGAGGCTGGCTCGAGGTTCAAGATTTTGACTCAAGAATGAGTTCTCCAGACGGTTCCATCAAAGGAACATGCCTTGAACAGTGGGACAAGTCTACTGCAGAGGCCTTCAGTAATTTGGGGTTTTGGACACGCATGGATCCAGAGTTTGAAAACCTACTTCTTGAAGCTGGGTTCGTCAATATCCGAATGAAGAAATACCCTATTCCTCTCGGAACTTGGGCCGGCGATGACCATGATGTATGCTCGAATGACCGTCCTCATGCTTCTGCTTGATATTCGAATTAGCTGACTAGTTTCAAATAAATAGAAAGCTTTGGGCGAGCTGAATGTCTATCAAGTGACCGAGGTTCTGGAAGCTGCCTCTTTGGCAGTTCTGACTCGAAGCGGGTGGTCGGAGCATGAAGTTTACGCTATGTGCGCAGGAGCCCGAAATGATACAAAAGATAAAAATATTCACGCCTTCAGAGATTTGTATGTTCTCTATCCAGAGTTACTTAAGACGAAGCTGCTAATTCGATTTGGGTAGCTACGTTTTTACGGCGCAAAGGCCACTTGAAGCGCCCATTGCTATTTAATAGAATTGAGAAGGGAGCTGTCGTCGAAGAATCCCAGAATCCATGTCTATAGTCGGAAAAGCACGTTTTATGCCGACATTCAGAGCTTGATTAACCATCGAAAATTGCGAAACCCTTGATTTCATAGTCGCCAATTGAAATCTTGTACTCTCTTTATCTTTAGGCACTGGACAATCTCTGGCCAGCCTACGTACAGCTAACGAGTCGTGCTGTTTATTGTGAGGAAGTGGGTTTGTGCTGATTGACCTCGAAGTTGCTTCTATGCAGCTATCTCGACAGAGGGCTGGGGTTTGTATAACATGCATCAAAATTGATATGGGTAACTGTATATTATTAAACAGATAAAACCGTGCGTTTCATATTCAGAATATTCATATTCGTAAATCATTTGGCTGAACGGATGTGTGTAAAAAATGCGCTAGTATCCACGAAGATCAAGCAGGCGTCAAAGACACCTTTGTCCCTGTGCCACTTGACAGGGTAAGTGTTGTATTCTCAACAAAGTCTGTAATTGGATCGCGATTCTCGATATCTTTGAAAACTTGTAGTAGCCGAATTACGGTATACGAGGCTTCAATCAAAGCGTATTGCTCTGCATTAAGGTCAATAATAATCCTCAGTGTTCGGTCATATTGATGGTCAACTTACGGCCTAAGCAAATCCGAGGTCCACCGTTGAACGGGATATAGTTCCAGCCTGGCCTCAGAGTCTCCCATCGACTTGGCCTAAACTCGTTCGCATCGTCCCCGTAGAACTTGCTACGATGGAGACCCCATGTAGAATACATCACCATGGTGCCTTTCTTCACCAGAACCTTACTCTTTCCATCCGGACCGCCACCTCGTGGCAGAGTCGTTGTGACAACGGCTTCACGCCCATTCCAGGGAACAACCGGGAAGAGACGAAGGGCTAAGGACATATCAATACAAATAGCTTTAGCAAATGTTCATCAGACGAACTTACTTTCGTTGAGCACATATTTCAGATATTTTAAGGATTTTATATCCTCGTATGTGGGAAGTCTATCGCCAACGTTCTCTATTATCTCTTTTCGTAGCTCATACCACACGTCTTTGTGCCTAGCGAGCTGGTGAAAGCATATCGACAGAAGACTTGCGGTGGTATCGCGGCCAGCGAGTAGAATATTGAGCAGCTCAGATCGAAGCCGCACGGGGTCTTGAATACTCTTAGAAATTTCTTCTAGGAATATATATTTACCCTTGGTATCGTGAGATGTCGGTTTTCCAGATGCCTGAAGCCGAAGAGCCTTTTGCGTAAATTTGTCGATATACGCCTGAACAAATTTGGAAACCTTTCTAAATTCAAGACGATCTTTCTGAAGGAAATATAAATCTCCTAGGAGGGTACGTAGCATGCAGATTTCTTTTTTGAATCAGTATCCCGGCTGAGATAGAAGTGTGTCGGGTGAGTCTATACCTGTACCTCGAGTAAAGTCGCGGTAGAATTGTGCCTCGTGAGGGGCGCAGTTTGGAAGCAAACTGTTGACGCTTTCTCCAAATAAAAAATCAGTTGCTAAGTATTGGAGGTCAGCCAAAACTGCCTATAGGTTGCTTGTAGCAATGCATTACCCGTATCCAATGTGAGCCGAAAAAATTGCTCTTGAAGATCAACGGTTTGATTTGGAGGTATATTTCTGATGAGGTTTTGAACGAACGATTCTAAGGTTGCGAGATCTTGGATCTGGTGCCTGGCAAACTGGGGCCGGAGTACGGTACGAGAGTGTTTCCATGGTTCTCCTTTCGGGCCACCGCCATATACGTGGGTAAAGATACCCTCTCCGAACATAGGGTTGAACGAGCCGGCGCGAGAGTCACCTAGAGAAAATTCCTCAAACTGCGTGGAGAGGATGGCCTTGATATTCTCTGGGTCCCGGGTGTCAAGGTACGTGCGACCAAACATATCGGTGGCATAGGTATCGCCCAATTCTTCGTAGCGCTCCACATTCCCCTTTAGAAACGTCTTTTCTGCTAATTGGGTTGAGACCGTTCGATAAGCATTGATACCAAAAATTCCCTGTGACGGAGCTTGTTTGGGGTCCTCGGCTTTCTCAAGTCTGCGAATTCGTTTCGCTTCAATGTAGGCCAGCACATACTGATAGCCAACATGCAGGGCTCCCGCAGCTAGGAGAACTACCAAGAGGGCAGTATAATTGAACATGATGTCAATCGGTGTTATATAGTGACTTGAAAGAAAAAGAATCGACTTTTCACGTTTATATGAGGGAATTAAGCAAGATATAACTAGCTAGCCCTTTGGTTCTCACATGGTTTCCTCCAGTGGTAAAGGACATATTGCCACTGGGTTTCTGTTTGAGAAATAAGAGTGCGCTTCCCCAGAAAGCTGGCAGACCGGGGATGAGACTGGGCCGATGACAATCGCGGTTGATCAGACAGCACCACAGCAGCTCAAAACTCCGCTTTTCACGGGCTTGGGGAGGGTCAATTACCCCGGATGCCGCCTGGCTAACCCGCAAAGGAATATTCAACCCCATGACTAGTCAATTGGTTTCATTTAGGGAGCCCGCGGATTCCAGATGAATGGCTGAATCCTTGTGGAGAATGAGACGGCTTCTCGGCATCTATGACAATCACATGTAACTAACTATCCGGCCAAGAGGATCGTGAACAAAAGTCTTCGGACGTGTTTGGGTATTCAGTCACCAAGACGTGTATCGCAAACATTCTGCATATGCCTGGTATGTATGTATATCGCAGTGTCCAAAGGACCCCTCGCCCACGCCCTTTGCCTCGACCACGGTATTCTGTTTTGAGGTCGAGCGGGGTTTCAAAAGTGAAAAATGGCAGTTAACCATTATTGCCTATCTCAACGACATTATCGACCAAAAATGCCCCAGAAGTAGGTTATGTTTTGGACTCAGCAACGCGAAAATGTCATAAAGGCCGCAAAAAAGTTTCTTGTTTTGATATTGTACAGTACATAATGCAATTTTCCGGCATCGAGATGATGATCGCCTATGAAGCTAAATGACGGACAAGTCATGTAATTGTGTCGTTTCACGCACATATTATCTGTTGCTGCTACCTGAAAACACGCGCCATGCTCTCAGGGGCAGCTTTTGCAACTTGAGAACTGCAGGTTGAATATACATCCAAAAGGTAACAGCCCCAATAACTACGCAAAGAATATTCGTGATATAAAAACCGTCTCGCTCGGTATGGCATCTGCCGCCCCCACCATGGCAGCGAGCCTTGTCAGCTTCTAAAACACATGAAACTGGGGAGGTTATGGGTGATTCGAGATCTTTCGGTGGGCTTGTAGGCGGAATGCAGGTGGCTCTTGTAAACATATCAACAAGCTTCAGAACGAAGAATTTTGGAAACGTGCCTCCAAGGTTCGATACACTAGAGGCATAGTTAGTATTTTGTGGTCGCGAAATAATAAGGGAAGAGACTTGACTTACGTGGCAAGTAGGGTCATGTAGGTGCCGCCAATGTTCGGATCGGAAATTCGGGCATGGAAGGCCGAAACTGCTACAAACATAATTGTGTTCATAGAAGTTGAGAAGATATGCTCCAGAATCACCACGAGAATGTACCATCCCGGAACTGGCGTCTTCGGGAAAATCATCACGATGATCTGCGCGAACACGGCGGCGGCAAGCCTACCGATAAAGGACCAACACCATAGCTTCATCGGTGTGTACTCGGTCGACCATTTACCCGCAAAATAGCCCAGACCAATCTCAAAGGGGAAGTCAATGAGCACAACCAAAGCCATGTTATCTTGTCCAAAGCCTTTGTCAATGAGCTTCAAATTAGTCACAGCTTCATTTGCCTGGAACCCGATTTTGGCGATGAGATGAATTATGATGATAGTCTGAATGTTCTTGAGCTTCAGCACACCCCACATTGACCTATAAACCTCCAAAATGCCGTCTCGATCTTTCGTTTGGTCTTCCTTCTTGAGCAACGCCAACCCCAAGGTGATGGCAAGATACGCCCAACCCCAAAAAATGAGATAACCACCCAGACTCACAAGGCCTTCTTCCTTTTCGACAGTGCGAAACCACCTATTGGCAAATTCGGGGGAGTTGAAGGCCAAAAAGACGGTGTATGAGAGAAAATTTCCGGCGGTCAGACCGACTGTCTGTGCTGTGGAGGCGTATGCGATGTTTTGAGGAGATAAAAGCGAGATGGCCCAGCCATCAACGGCAATATCTTGAGTTGCGCAAAGAAACACCAGTAAAAACCACCATCCGGTGAAATTCCAGACGCCATCCGTGCCATTCTTTTTGGCCGCCATCATCATGCCCTGGACTTGAGTACCCAAATAAACCATGGCCAGTCCCGAAACAGTCTGGATCGGTGTGATCCAACTTTTCCTTCGTCCGAATCTTCGACTCCAGACTGCGTCCACGATCGGACTCCATAGAAGTTTGAGCGAATATGGGTACGAGGCAAGGGAGAATATGCCGATTTGACTATACGACAGGAACGGCTTTAGAAGAAAGGGCACAGAGCCCATGGCTAAGCCCATCGGAATTCCTTGTAGAAAGTAAAGCAAAACCAACAAAAGAAAGTTTCTCTGGTCGTGTATAGGAAGGTCTGCGAAGCTCGTGCTGACGAGGCCAGGGGTTTGCGGCGTGGCGGGCGGTTCATCGTCCAATGTAAAATTGGACCGGTTCATGACCCTTGAGGCATGCGAAGAGGCTGAATCCAGGGAAACATCTTTCCGCCGTATCCCAATACCTGAATCCATACTGCTCTTCGCGTGGCCGTTTGTACCAGTCGCTACCTGCAGGTTGGGCCTGGATGAACGGTGTCTGAGCGAGTTATGCTTTTTCCGAGTCATTGGTGTTCTCGAATGGGAGGACTCTCCAGGGTCCGATGCGTTATCAGATTCGTCAGCCAGGAAATCAAATTCAGAGGGCGATATGAGACCGTCGTCGTCGCTATAGCTATCGCTGTAGTTGGAATGGTCGCTTGGGAGTGGTTCTTGGTCTAAGCGAGAGAACTGTTGCGCCGGCGCTAGAGGTTGAAGCTCCACGTCGTTACGCTGGTTGCTTCTGTTTTCAGAGGAGGTGACATGGGAAGATCCGGGAAGCTGAGAAGAATCAGAAACGAGGGAATTCTCCAAAGGCGGCATCCATAAAGAGAGGCCAAAAGGCAAGCTGGCCTGATGGGCACAAAAAGGCAGTTTGTCACGTTCGCCGCTCTTTCAGTGGTTGACGACGGGGATGTGCGCTGACTAATGGCGAGCTAGTGAGCTCCGTCTCGGAGACTGTCAATTGGGGGTAAATCTGCTGCCTGAAGTGCCTGAAGCTCCCTCATTCCCGTATCGGAAATTTGCTAAAGTGCATCAGGGCCAGATGGAGGCCCGCACAACGATCCATATGCGTGGCAAGCGTGCTGCATGGCCGAGTGAATCCACAGAGTCTTGGGTTCTGCACGAAGGAGCCGATCGTCGAGACAAAAGGACCCTCCGCGTCTCGAACCCCCGCCTGCAGAAGACGCCGAACTCAAAAAACGTGACGCGCTGAAAGCTCGCTGTCACGTGATATTTACACCCGCGAGCTCTGGCCGCATCTGCTGTTTGACACGACCATCTAAGCTCAAAGCGATCGCATTCCATAGAGCTTGGATCGACTGGTTCTCTTGATACTAATTATGGAGCTTGATTCACATATGGAGCCTGATACGGCTATCGCTATCGATAAAGAGATAGTGAAAATACGATCAGAAAGTCAGTGCTTGTGTCGGGTCCCTTTGTTCGGCCATCAGATGCTAACCAATATTCAAGTTGAAACCCTCACAAATCGCAGACGGGTGCTCTCAGCGAGCCTGCTTTCTGTTAATACCATACAAGATGCCGTCAAGCGACGTACAGGATCCGGTCCGACCCGTCCGCTTGCTCCGGTTGTGTTGAGCACAGAGAAACACGCTCGAGCTAATCACCATCGCGCCATTTTCTCGGCCACCTCGTTCCCGTTCCAGGATCCGGATCCACATGCAGTATCGTCAAATATTCTGGGAGTGCGGATCGATATTTGTACTCGACGGGGAAAATACAATGAGCCATACTACCTCCTTCTCAAGCGCATGGAGGGCCGGAAATTGTTACGAGTCCATCGTCACACGATACCCGCGTTCATCCCGTTGAGTCAATTTGAAGAAAGATATCTTCCTGTGCCGGGTGATGAAGATGAGCATGTCGAGATTCTAAAGCCAAAGAAACAAGATCTTAAAAGATTCGTGCGCGAGCTTAGACGAGAACTCGTTGCGTGGCACCTGCGACAAGATGCTGTCGGCTTGATACAAGATAAACTGGGCCTTGGAAAGGCCGGAAACGACGCACGCCCTTCTGGGAGGCATCCACTTGCACAGGATATAGAGATCTCTTCTATATCTGCGTCATCTCTCGAAGCCCGATTCATCACTGTGGAATGGGCTGATGGACGAGTGGGCCGAATCCAGCTATCAACCCGTGGTCTTGTTGAAAAGATTGTCGTGATGAATGGCACTGGACGAGACCAAAGAACGGAACGTCTGCTTTTGAGAGGTGATCGCGGGATCGAAGCTTTAGTTCAAAAGCTACTTGAAGCAGGCGAACAAGCTGGATGAAATAAGATTGAAATACTCACTCTCAATTGATTTTACTTGGAAACAAGAAAATGGCCTTCTTCACACTATGAACGGGCCTTTTTGTGCCAGTAATTCGGTATGGCAATGATATACCACTATTCCCTAGGAACACTACGGTTGAAAGCTTGCTGGCATAACCTGGAATTATAAATTTTCCTGAGAGAAAAATAAAAAAAGCTGGTTATTTAACTCAAAACACCGTTATTCTGAAAGATATCCAGATTTATACATGCTTGATTTCTAGAATCCAGTCTCAATGCAACAAGATCGACATATAGAAGTGAATTCCAAAAGGCCAGATCGCTGTTCTGGCTCACCGACTTCCTGCGGGTTCTAAATTACTGTTGTTTTCCCTGACCAGTGCGCACGCAGATATCGATGCACTGTGCCTGGCCCTGTGGAGTACCCAAAGCGTCTGCCAACTCGTTGCAGTGGGCCTTCCCAGTTTTCACAGTCTTGCAGTACTCGACAAGCTCGAGATGATCCTTCCTGCACTTCTCTTTGCAGAATTGATATTCCTGTCCTCCGGTCGGAGCTGGGGTAGGGTTTTGGGTCTGGGTGGGGATTTCGTCGACAATACCCTCGAGACCATCGAGGCCATTGAAAGCTGGGGCAGCGGTGGCATAGACCGCGCCGAGGACGAAGCAGAGGTAGCCGGAAACCTTCATAATGATTCTACTCTCTTGTTCAGGTTATTTGGCCGGGCGATGCAACGAGTGACTCGGGCACTTACGCTATGTTGTTTGGACTTTTTGCCTAGTCGCTGTGTTATATGTTGAGATGGGGTTCTAGGAAGACTCTGTCAGTCGAGCTGCTTGGGCTGTGAATGGACATCAGGCAGAGACCTACTTGTGGGTTTTCTGAGGAAGTGTGGGCTGAGGAAGTAGAGGAAGTTTGGAAAAGGGCGAGCTCTGATGCTGATATTTATCTCTTTCCTGTCAACGGTATCATCGCCCTCTTCGAGGTCTTCCGTGCTTCAATACCCAAATCAGCTCCGTACCCCAATGATTCGCTCATGGCAAGTGATCAGCAGCTCCATTCTCCACCCTGGGGAAATTGGACATGCTGGAATATCCGTCATTCAGCTGGTGCCCTGTTGGCATCCTATCCTGTTCTCCACTTTGATTTGTCTGTTGGACGAAGCTGATGACATCGATATTCCTCAGCAGATTGGTTTGAGGTATTCGCAGCGTCTACAACATGCAATTCCGGTTCTTGGCCCTTAGCCCCCGGCAAGATACCAGTGGACCGGTCTTGGCCATGACACGCCCTAACCCTGTCCGGCTTAGGTGGCCCTGGCGCGAAGTCTATTATCGCCTTTATTTCGACCATCAGGCCTCTTGCTGGTTGCATACATCCCCGTTCGTCGGGGTTACATTTCGGCCTGGGTGAAAAGTTCTCGCGCAATTTCGAGAGTAGCGAATCGAGTGCTGACTTTGGTGTTTGCAACGCGCACGTAGCCGCTGGGCTTTTCTTTTTCTCCGACTCTAGTTATGCCAAATGCGATGGGTGGCCGATGAACTCAAAACGCCAAGGTTTCAATCGCAGTACTCGAATCTTCGAAGTTTTGGACCCCATTTCACGTCGAATAGGATAATTTTCTCGTCCAACAAGTAACCGGATGTATAGTCGAATACCGGATCGAAAGTTGGCATCGAGATGTGGGAATGAGCACTCCGTATATCAAGTTTCAGATCATAAAACCTCAATAATATGCATATACGAGCTCAAGGACTCATGGGTGTCCGGTATAGGCTAGGGACATGGTTCTAACGTCTTCGTTCCACAATTGACATTTCGTCATTCGTCCATACCTCCAGGCGGCAACCGAGTGAGAAATTGTTTGTGCGAGAAAACCCACGTCGGGAAGCTTACTTATGCGAGAGGGAATTAATCCCTGATGCAAATCACGGCGGAAAACCGTGGATGAACCTCGTTATCCTCAATCGCCACTCTCAACCTCGCGCGTAGTGTCGAGCGGATTTCTTCTTTATCTACGGCCTACTTGCAGCTCACTACATTAAGTTTGATCCTCTTCGTTATATGCATTTTGATATCGGACGATCGATAACTCTCCGAAGTCGAAATGTGGGTTGTCGCATGGTTTCGGTTGCACCCTGCGATCCCTGTCTATACCATGGGAACTAAGTAATGGATCGACCCGCGGCCAAGGTGTCGTCTTGATCTCCGGCTTGTCTATGTTTTAGTCATGCTTATTTGATTTATCGGAATGTTCTCGCCCAAGCGACTCAATGAGCCCCCGGTGGCAAAGTGGTTAATTGCAGGACGATGGGTACCCCTGCTACTACCCTGCAAACGGCCATCATTGGAGATTTGTTGCAGCAAACAATGGATGCGTTTGCACCGTACCTTGCAGCCCGGTCATTTTTCTCAGCGCTTACCATTTTTACTCGACCCAAGCAGTGCTCAACTGTGTGACCACGCATGAAGCCTTTCTGTATTTCGCGTTTTGAAACCCGTATATGCTTATGGACCGGCCTTTTCCCATTTCTCAGGACAGTTCATGATGGTCCAACCGCAAATGTGCAAACCATCTCGGGAAGGCCGTTGCGCCTTTTCAAACCAGCCTGCTAAAGCGAGAGCTTAACGCCCATCACTCCGAGATGATTTCACTTTTACTTCAGCTCTCGGATATTGCCAACTTCTGCCTTTCAGACTATCGACTTCCTAGCATTCTCTACAACGATAACGTATTTACGGACTCGGGTTTCCGGGTAAACGGTCGGTGCTACCTACATCCATTTTCGACAAGGCTTTCCCGGGCACTCTGGGATTTCGCATCCTGAACCTGTCACCAGCTGCTGTTGATTCACCTGGCTATTCTCGCATTATTCAGCTGAGCATAGTGGATGCAGGGTTTTCTCCTTGGGTCAGCGGAGTGGATCGTGCTGAAGATCTGCTCGAAGATCAATCAAGCGAGGGCGCTAAAGTAGATATTGTGGAGACTGACAGAGGCTCGATTTTGAAATCCTGGGGAAGATGGTCTTCCTTTCGAGCCAGAACCAATTTCATACAAGTAGCAGCTTTCCGCATTTCTCAGGCATCAGATTAGGACATGATGAGTGTCGAAGACCAGCAATCATCGCGGCTCCTCGGCAACTCGGGCTATATGATTAATAAAAAAATTTTTCCCCGCGAGAATGGGCCGGCACTGGGAAATGTAGTTACAAGCAGGCTGGGTCTGGGCCCAGGGGACAGGGGAAAAGAAGACCAAGAACCCAAGAAGAAATATGTGCAATAATTTATCAAAGCTAAAGGGTAGAGCGGGATATAATATGGGCTGTGACATCAATTAAGCTGGGTATCAACCGAGAAAAACACTAGTTCCAAAGGAAAGGTATGTGAACGATACACCGCATATGCCTAGATAGGAAGGCTTCCAAGGATATTTATGCAGCACAAGAGGATATGATCATACATTTGTGATCCGGAAATTCAGTTTCGCGGGCTGTGTGGGGGCAGTGTTGGTCTTCGTTTTCCTTGAGAAGAGAACTGGTATCTTTGATATCGAGACACAATTCCGGCAGGGGCCCGTAGGACTCGTGTGTCTCAACCTCCAGTTTCTTGCGCTCAATCTTTTCTTCAAGCACCCATCTCGCTTTCATCCGTGCCTGTTTCGCATTCAGCCAAGTAATAATCGGGTCTATTTGTTCCTGAAAACGAGCTTCCAAATTTCGGAGTTCCTGCTCGTGGGTGGCTTGAAGGTGGTGAATGGCCTGCTCAGATTTTTTGAGCGCGAGGTCCGACCTTTTCGCCTGAGTGTCTCGAAGAACCTTAATTTTTGAAACGTGCAATGAATCTATGTTTGCCAATTCATGGTATCTTTGTCGGAGGCGATCCCTGTTCTCTTTACTAAATTCTCTCGGCGGATGCTGTGGTACTCCGCCGCCACTCTCCAGGGATGGCTCGAGTAGTGGAGTGTTGAAGTAGCCCTCCATATAACGGATCCGGCTCTGCAATGCTTGCTTCTCACGGCTGAGCTCCTCGACCAGCGTCAATTCTTTGGCCAAGTCCCGCTCTTCTATTTGTATTGCTCTTTCAGAAATTTTCGCTTTGAGTCTTTCCACAGCCTCCATATGCTGCTTCTTCGTTTCACCAAAGACGCAATTTTGATGCTTCAAAATCGGCTTCAATGATTCCCCGTGGAAACTAATGTATCTCTGCATCTGGCTTTCCTGTGCCGAACGCATGGTGCTTAGCCTTGGTGAAGCCAAGCTCCTTTCTACAGAGCCTTCATCGCAAGGTATCAAAGTGTCTTTGCTCATTAAAAAGCAGCCAGCACTAACATCCGTACTTTTTCTCTTTAGCATACTGTCGACTGCATTCCGTTCTGTCAGCTCGAACTTAGATACGGTATGTGAGGGTGGTATCGAAAACACGGAGGGTTTGCGTTTTCGAAGGTTAGGAATTCGAGAAATTGCATTTTTGAGACCAAGTTTAAAACCTCGGTCTATGCTCTCCAGGTTTAGAGATCGTCTTGAGAACCGGAGGTCAGCGATGGAGTGTCTGGGCTCGGATTCGCTGACGCTACATGCAGTGGGACCAGTAGATAGCGAGGCAATCGATTGCCGGCTACTGGAGATACGCCTCTTGAAGTTCCAAAATATGGAGGGAGAGGAGTTGATGAGGCTTGGATAAGGAGAGACCGGAGAAGGTAAGGTGTACGGATTCGCAATCGAACCGGCATCGGATCCACGGTTCGGTTCATCCAGGTGACAAGACATCAGCGGCGTATCGTCATTATTAACACAATCTGCCAAACCTAGCTTACTTGCCTCGTCAATAAGCCGCTTGTCCAGGTCATCTTCTGTCTGCCCCTCATCCAAAAGCAAGACAAGCTGGCAGTATCTGTTTTCATCCACAGCGGATGTTCGGGTGAGAGAATCGCCTGTTTCGAGCTCAGCGATCAACGGTCGTATCGAAGCCATGAGCGGATCGAATTCGCTGGAGGAAGAGGAGGTTGGGCTCGGGAGACGGTCTTCGGGAGAGGCGCAAGGAAGATTTCACAGACAAGGCTGCAGTCCCAGGCGGCTGGCGGGAATCATCGGCGTTAGCTGGAAGCGCATACTGGGAAAACTTGGGTTTTTAGCGGGCGGTAGGTTGCTCCACACAGATTTCCCAAAGCCTCATATCTGGTACCACTATATATAGCAAACAGTTATTTCCAAGGGTTAGTTCTTGCAAAGTACACATGTGATGCAGCACACCGCAATTTCACAGACCGATCCTTAATAACTACCTAGCTAGTTAATCATAGCGAGGAACTCAATAACAAAGGTGATCCCTGTGGCTCTGTGTTCCTGTTACAGAACTCCAGAGCTTCACAGCCTTTCGTCATCCTGAATGTCTCTTAAATGGTCTCCCAGTGAATCCGACAGCACTGGATCAGCATCATTTTATTATTCCAGTCTGTCAGGAGAACCTCCTGACTAAAAGCAGAAACATTCTAAGCCGAAATAGGCAGTTCCGTTATATGGCAGCGGATGTCACTGGATCTTGGCGCAGTTTGACTTCCCGAGAGGCCCGCCAGCCGGAAAAAACATTCCGACGTTCCGAAAGTGGAGACCCGGCCACATGAACTCACCGCCTCAAGCAGCAAGTCCCCGTTCTGCCTCTTCTCATCGAACTATGCTCTCCAGACTTGGGAGCTGTTTTTCTTCAAGAGAACTGCATATTTCACCAGCTGCCTGTCATGGCTCCGCAGTCGAGGTCCGAAGACACGAAATATACCGTCTTTATTCGACTACCGTTCCCTCGGGACGAGTTCGTTGATCCGCCTCCGGTTGTGTCCCTTGCGGATTTGACATCCGGTAGACAATGCTAACGTCCCTCAGCCCAATTGGAGCATCGAGAAAGACCGCGTTTTATGGGAGGTCCTGTTGCAGCCATCGGATGCTATAGACTGTAAGCCCTAACAGTCAGTTCACTACTCTTGTCAAGCTTCCAAGCTGATTCGTTGCTCCTTAGGGACTGCACTGTATGTACTCGATGACCATGAACTCTTTCTCGCTAGGTCCTTACCTGATACTCAATAGCGCATCGCGTCTCGACACAACCTTGCCTTTCGTTCTCCAGCAGGCAGCCTGGCTCTACAGTCACCGGCTAGCACAAATTCGGGCAGACATGCTAAAGGCCGGCAACGCACCACCTGACGTTCCGTTCACGGATAGCTTTAGCGGTGGTCGCGCGTTAATCAGAGAACATAGCGGTAATACACTGTATTACTCTGGTATGAAAATTGCATGATTGATATTCTCTAGACCTTGAGGCCCTTGGGTTCCCTGTCGATAAGGAAGGAATATCGCCCTCCCAACTCGATGCTAGTGAACCAGCATCGCCAGATCAACTCGTAGGTTAGTATCATATGGACGAAATAACATACCGCATTTAGCTAACGAGGAGAAGACTCTTCTCACCTTCGAGCAGATTCACCAACCCTGCCTACAAGTGAGGCTAATACGATTAGAGGAGCGGCTGCTCAACTAAATCCGGTCCGTACCATAGACTCAAGTGAGCAGATTCAAGCTACCACGCTCTATGGATTACAAATTTCAGACTCACCGCTCGAATCTCCCGCCACGGATGACAGCTCCGAACCACTTGATATTTCCAGTTCGGAGTCTGACTCGGACAACTTTGATAGGCAGAATCTTCTCAGACGGTTTGGAAAATTCTCTCTACATCAACTTAGAAACCTAGAGAATGATGAAGATGAGGATGCGGAAGACCCGCCGGCCTTCCTTCCGCTAGAAACGATGAACACATCACCGGTGAGAAATCGTAGCTCGGGCAGTACTCTCCGTCAGCAGGCGGGTAAACTGCAAGAAATGCCGCAAAAGGAGGGCACAACAGAGTCCGCGAGCACTACAAGCTCTGGATTAGGATCTCCTGCTTCTGGTCCTTCGACTGCCCATCAAAGACTACAGTCTCAACAACCCAGTCCGCCACGCCCTCGAGGAGCACCCGAATCTGCTCGTGTTGGGCAAAGTGGGTCACCTGGTATAGGCAGTAGCTTCAGTGACTTAGATGGTATGTATTTCCAAACTCTTTTGGTAAACAAAATACAGCCGCCAGTGAATCAATACATCTCTTCATTACTAACTGGAAGTGAGTAAAGACGCAAGCGTAACTCGATCCGCCTTAGAGGAAGCGCTGCTGGACAACATACAGAACAATACCACGGCGAGTCGAATGAGCTCTCTAAGCCAAGCGCTACGGAGCAAGTATCTATGAACTACATTATTTGGTGCGATGAACTCCAAAATAGGAAACGAGATTCGTATAAGAAATTAAGGTTCTGATGAGCAACGGATATACAATCTTCCGGATATGACGTAAGGCAGCATTCCACTACCTTATTATTCCTCCGAACATCCGAGGCAAAACGACCGCAGTGCCAGAGCGACACTCGGGATTCCGTTTCTCCACGACAAAAGTAAGTCGAATCTTGTTCGCACATCAAGATGCCGAGCTGATTTCGCGTCCTGCTCTGTCACCTGCTAACATTTGTGTTCTCCGACAGAGCGTCTCCCGACCGCGCGATGTCAGGGATTCTAGATTTTCTTTGCCCCGCCAATGACAGAATATACGGAGTAGGATCTGGTCCTGCTTACCTGTGAGCCGTCAGCCTTTGTTCCTTCCACGTTGTTGCACCCTGCAAGGACAGCAAGCCGCCCATTACACTAAATAGCGATACTCGAAGCGATTGCTTGCTCCACGCCGGATACTCACCGACACAGGCATCGCCGCTCCAGTTATAACTCGCCGCCATGGCATCTGAACCCGTTGTCACAGAGAATCTTACCCCTGGCGAGATGGAGTCACACTACTTCAAGACGAATCCACCACCGCCTTTTCTGCAAACCCATACCGCAATTGCTCGCAGTTTTATCAATCAGCATGTGGATGCCAATCGACGAGTCGCATTGGTGACTTCTGGTGGAACAACAGTACCTCTTGAAACCCAAACAGTTCGGTTCATCGACAATTTTTCCGCCGGAACTCGTGGCGCGACATCAGCCGAATACTTTCTCCAAGAGGGCTATGCAGTGATCTTTCTTCATCGCCAGTTCAGCTTGTTGCCTTACTCGCGGCATTACAGTCACTCAACCCATTGCTTTCTTGATTTCATGGATGAAGCCACCTCCAAACCGAACTCCACAACTCTCTCGAACGCAACTGGCGAGAAGAATGTCGCCCATGGGCCGATTATGGTGCGAGATGAATACCAGGATGAGATGCGCACGGTTCTTAGACAATATAGATACGCCAAAGAAAATAACCTACTACTTCTACTGCCCTTCACCACTGTTACCGAATATCTCTATGAGCTTCGTACATTAGCCAACCTCATGAAGCCACTTGGCGCTAATGCCCTTTTCTACCTGGCAGCTGCGGTATCTGATTTCTTTATACCGCGAGACCGGATGGCTGAGCACAAGATTCAGTCCAACGAGGTCCCTGTTCCGGACCAACATACTGCTGCACACACAGTGGAGCCAGAATCCACCTCCGCTGTCCTTCCAGATGATATTTACACTGGATTCAACGACCCTAAAGGGCCCACCAACCACCAAAAGAAACTTGTGGTCGATTTAGATCCAGTTCCCAAATTTCTCCACCGCCTCGTCAATGGCTGGGCTCCAGAAGGCTCCATGATCATCAGCTTCAAACTGGAAACGGATCCCGCTCTTCTCATTCTAAAATCCGAACAAGCTCTTCAACGGTACTCACACCACCTTGTCATTGGCAATCTTCTTTCAAACCGGAAATGGGAAGTCGTATTCGTCAGCCGGAAACCGGATGGGACAATTCAGGAACGTTGGATTCGGATTCCGAGACCAAGGCGGAGTGTCACTGGTGCGCTCCCGGGGATGAGTGCAGGACTTGGGTCAGGTGTCGGCTCTTCTCTGTCAGCGGAGACAGCTGCTGCCCGGGCGGCCGAACATCACCCCACGAAAGACGTCGAAATCGAGAGCTTGATTATCCCAGAGCTTAAGAAAATGCACTCAGTGATGATTGAGCGAGCGAAACTAACCACTGAGCACAATGAATGAGAGATTTTTCCTTTTTTGCTTTTCTCTTTTTTGACCCTGCACTTCGAAGCAACAATGACTTGTCACGGCTGTTGATTCAAGCCTCCCGATTTTCTCTTATTACTAGAACTTCGGCGGATAGAAATTTCCTGGCGAAGATATCTTCGATTACTCTAGCTTTCTTAATGTGCAAATTTAACACATTTTGCGCGACTTGTTCCATTTTTTGTCTCGATAAGAAATATGGGCTTGTCTGAATAAAAGCGTACCCACACAGGCGCTTAATCAATAAACCATAATCATCCTAAATCCCCTCGAGGGATTAATCCCGGGATTATTCAGGCCGATATGGGGAAATGCTTTCAATTATCATCCAGTGGAGGGGCTTCTGGATCTTCCATACACTGGTCTACTCTCATGATCCGCTTACCACTTGCCTTCACAAGGCGAAATACGTCCCGGAAATAATCCACAGTTGATCGATGCAAGAAATGCATCACTGCCAGATTCCCTCCTTTTTCAAGATCTCTTTTGAAAGCCTCGAATTGTTTCTCGGGAGTAGTCGAATTCACCCAGATCCAGTCTTCAATATCCACGCTCCAGTTGACGATGTACGGATCTTTAATGAGTTCAGCTAGTCGTTGTCTGGTTCTCGCGCCGATGACACCAAAAGGAGGTCTAAAATACCGGCCTAAAGGTGTTCAAAGGTCAATCTCTTTCCGAACCATTACGCAAAGGAATAAGAGAAGGCAATCGTGACAACTTACTTTCAATTCCCAACTGCTGCTTCATTACTCGAATATTTTCCGTTATCTCTAAATCGATTTCCTCAATTGTTGAAAGCCCTTCCATTCTTTGAACCGCATTAGAACGGCTTCTAATGGCCCGAGCTTTGTACTTACTTTGGATGAGAATATGTATGCAGCGCAACCTGATGGCCGCGGAACAGCAAGTCATGGTACATTGGAGTGAAATTGGAAGTCCGATCGAGCAAGCCGTTCCCGACTGTGAAAAAGGTTACTTTGATCTTCTCCTCCTCCAGAATCTGCATCACTTCTCGCGCAAATGCAGGACGGCCATCGTCAATTCCAAAGGCGAAGGAGTTTGGCCGTTTACATCGCAAGACCAGATTTCCACTAGGCAATTTCTCTGGAATATTTGTGCCCTCGGGAGGGCCACGTACTATCTCAATCTTGTAGAGAGTCACCGGTTCTTTTGTATAAAAGCCATTCAAAGCCACGGAGTTGACTCTTGAAAGATCGATATTGAAGTGACTAAGAGGAATATATATGTGGCCGCCAGTAGAATATCGTGACGCATCAATCGAGTCCCACGTCTCGGGGTACGGGGCAACCAGCGCATCACAGGCCGAATTATGCTGAGTGAGCGAGACTGTGAATTTATCCGTTCCCGATAAAACGATATGGAGATACATATCCAAGTATTTTGTCATATCCAGGCAGTTTGGTGCAACCTTTGTATGGAAATTCATATCCGCGTCCGTTGGGCTCAGACGCAAGTATCCAGGGCCATACTCCGCCGGCATCCCTTCGTCTACACCGGACCATCCGCCAACGTTATTCGATCCGGGAATGTCGAAGACATCAATCACGAAGGGCTCCGGGCCTGGTTGTGTCGGAGCAGCGAGTGACGGAACATCGAAAACTGCGACACATATGGCTGTCGCCAGTAAAATTCTACCGGTATACTTTCCCACCATTGGAAGAATGCCTGTATGATGCTGGATAGAGAATAAGAGCGACTCGTAGAGCAAAAGAAAAGTAATGGCAGATGAGCGGAAATGAACAACAGTTGCTGGTTAAAATTAGAAGTATCGTGAAGTTGATTCGTCTTGTTGCCAACTCCGGAAGGAAAAGCAAATGGAAAGAACTATCCGCGGTGTCTATAATGGAGCTCGGAAGGAGCGACTCGCTCACTATCACAGCGACTTTAGACTTGGATTCTGAAGATCGCCAACATGACGGGACCTCGCTCACTGTAGGCGCCGCTTGACACCGACTCCATCGTAAACTTGAAGAAAGAAGCACAGAAAAGATTCCGAGGAGGTCGGAGAACATTCTCGATGCTTGGCCATTTCTAAAGGCAACTGTCTATCGCATCTTCAAACTAGATGACTGCAAGTTGACTCTGAGTATGCTTTGGCGTTCATGGATGGTTGCCTCAGTTATCACCAACAATCGAGTTCAGGAGGTGCTGCAATATGGGGGCATGTGAGCTAATCCTAAATGGAAATGACCCTTTAGTCTTGGCAACTTCTTGGCGGTGTTTGGAACGCCAAGGAAACCTAAAGTCAACGACTTCCCATGGATCCCAAGCAGTACTTCTCGCGTAGATTGACTTCACCAAACCTGTTCCTGTTTTCTCTCTACAAAATCACATTTCGAGATAATATGATCTTCAAACTCCAGTATAGGATTCAATCATCATATATGCCTTTGAACATTGGCTAGTCATGCATGTTTCTATTTCATGTCGTATGTCGCGTGCTTCGGGTTGCCTGCAGCCTCGATGGCCAACTGCGAACACCCTAGGTGAATATCTAAAAAACCTTTGTGTGAACAGACGCTCGAACGTAGTAAGCTAATTCTTCCATGCTCTAGGTATGGTATTATTCATCATTAATTTCGCAGGATGTAGCGAAGTAGTTACAAATCAGCTATCTCATCACCACTCAAGACTCAGATCGGTTCTTCCAAATCAATAGGTTTTATTATCAGATCGGACACAATTGATTATGTCTAACAAAAGAAATATCGGTATATAGAAGTCTGAAGGCAAGCAGGGGATATCAAACAGCGGTTGAGTGCTTCTCATTGGGTTGTGCCTCGGGGGACACGTCTCTGTCTTCGGTCTTTGCTGGGGCACGCGCCAACGATGGATCATAGTTGGGCGTGCCGGGAACCTCGCCGGCCAGCTCTTCCAGAGTCTTTCTCTTCGTCTCTGGGATGAGGAAAGAACTCAACAGACCACACAACATAAAGAGGGCGAAAATTTGCATGACGTGCTTCAACCAGGGCTTATCGGATGAGCCTGGCTTGGCACCCCGAGAAACCAGGGGGCCAAAGACGCATTGGGCGATGATGGCACCGACTTTGCCTGAGGCGGCGCTGAGACCGTGGGAGGTCGATCGATATCTAGTCGGAAAACATTCACCGGGGACGATGAAGGTCGTCGCGTTGGGGCCAAAGTTGAAAAAGAATTGGGCAAGGACGTAAAGAGCCAAAAGCCCGTTGTGCGAGTGAAGCAACTTATCATAACCAAAGCCAATGGCAATGAAAAGGATAGTGAGCATGGTAAAGCCCATAATCTGAATAGGCTTTCGGCCCAGAGTGTCGACTGTGGCAACAGTGACCCAGTATCCGGGAATGGCTCCGGCACAAATCAGGATGAGATTTCCTACAGCGTTGTTGTAGAAGATCTCATACATATTCTTTCCTCCGGTGTACCCAATTGCAGAGAGAACAATGGAGTTATTCAGGCCAAGACCATAGAAAGCTAAGTGGCAAGAGGTGTTAGCTATTTGGCAAGTCATCAAACCCAATGTCATGACTTACCGACATCGAGGAAGAACCAAGAGGCAGCAGTGCCGAGAAGAATCTTCCCGTTCTTCCATTGTCTATAATGCGCCCAGCAATCAGACAAGCTGGCCTTGGGGACTTGGAGCTCTTGTTGATTCTGCTGCAGGGTGGCAACACGTTGAAGTTCGTCGGGATGGCCTTCGGCTTTTCCTTGCATGTAGGCCTTTGTATCCTCAGCAGCCTTGGCCACGTCGCGTTGGACATCAAAGGTGTATCGAGGAGTCTCTGGGATTGTCAGGCGGTAGTATAGAGCAACACAACCCGGGACGGCACCGAAGCCGATGATAATACGCCACATTTTGTCAACAGCCAACTGGCAGACACCAGAGCACTGGCTTTCCTTTGATGCCGTCTTAAGAGATTCCTTGAAGCCCGCAGTGACAATAAGGGCAATCATAGCAGCGGCGAATTGGCCAATTCCTTGCATGGCAAACACGGCGCCCATCATGGCACCTCGCCATTTGGTGGTTGCGAATCTATAAAGTAGGGGCTCAGCTTGTGGGGGCGATAGATGGGAAGACGAGGGGCTTACTCTGAGGTAATGATCGAAGACAGCGGGTAGTCACCGCCAATTCCGATACCCATAATCACACGCCAAAAGATCAAAAGGCCGACAACAGATACAGCAGGTGATGCAGAGGACAGTGACTGGGCGAGAGTTGCGAAGATGATGATCATCAGCTCGAGACCGTACATCTTCTTACGACCTACAACATCCGCCAACCATCCAAAGCCAACCTGACCGATGACGGTTCCACCAGAAGTAGCAACCTTGATGGCAGTATCAGCGCTGGATGGAATCTTTCCAGGTTTATCCTTTGCATGGAGCCAGAAGACTACACCCAGCATGGCGCTTGCCAAGTTGATGGCGAAGATATCGTAGGCGTCCGTGAAAAAACCAATACCGGCGACAACGACGGCCCGGACATGATACCAGCCAAAGGGAGCTTTGTCGATCTCTGCGAGGGCGAGACGGCGGCGTTCATTGGGATCCTCAATATGGGCAAACTGATTGTGGAAATTCTTGAAGGCGGAATTACCGCCAGAAGTCTGAGTTGCCATGACCTATGAGGGATGACGAGACTCTCTCTCTAGACTGGTGTCAGATAACGGCCAGAGCCAGGAAAAGTCAATGTGAGGAGAGAGATGGAAGAGGCCAGGATGAAGGGAGAAAAGTTCCCGGGGTGAGGGAAGCTTATATAAATTTAGGGAGCATGACTACAACGATGACTTTCCCGTATTCATCAGCTGGAAAGCGAAGGCTCGGAGTGGCTCCCAGGAAAGCCGAAATGTCTCGCGTAGCCAAACCACGGATCTGACAGGGTTGAATAAGGAGGGTCGCCCACAGGATCGGACGAATCCAATCTTAGATCCAGGTGAT
The DNA here is from genome assembly GCA_029635245.1 of Nannizziopsis arthrosporioides. NCBI lineage: Eukaryota > Fungi > Ascomycota > Eurotiomycetes > Onygenales > Nannizziopsiaceae > Nannizziopsis > Nannizziopsis arthrosporioides. Next base: position 6,611,820 of record CP098260.1, on the reverse strand, counting down.
AGCTGGAAATTTTCCTCGCAGCAATTTTCTCCGATTGAGCCATCGATAGCGAGAAGGCTTGCGACTATTTTCTCCGATCGTCCAACTGGGACCAACGTTCCAGCCCACGAGGCAGTCAAGGCGCATTTCGCATCGCCCGCCGCAACCGCATGATGTCGCCAGAGCCGATCGCTGCGGGATTAAACCGGTTCGCAGCTTCCCAAGTGCTCATCAAAGCGGGGAGCGCCTTCCTATCCAACAACGCGAGCCAAGCACGTTCCCGGCGCGCCTTCCTGTCTTGGAACTTCTTGTTTAGAAGCTTGATTCTGATTGGGTGGGTGCCAAGCCCGGCCCTCGCAGCCACTAAGCGGAAGGAACCCTCCCACGTGGGCCACTTGATTGGCTGCGGTCGACACCAGGGAGCCTTGGCGGCAATATTGGCTTTTTTCCACCCAGAAATTGGCAAATGCTTGTTGTTCGCCGCCTTTTGGCTCGAACAGGCAATTGGGCACGTCTGCCTCTGCCTCTTTGGGCCTTGGGCGTCTGGCCGAAAGCCTGCAGAAACTGCGCTCGTTTAACATCGCAAACGGCCATGAGCCATAAGCGAAGGACGGCCGCGTACCTGCGGGTTTTGTTTTTTTGACTCGGTATTGAGATCCATTATGCTGCTTTGCTCGTCAAGGGTTTCACTATCTCAAGACTTTTGTTTCCCCCGTGGTCATCTTCAATTTGTTCTCAGTTTTGAATTAAATCAACAGCATCAATAATAATGGCGCAACCCCCCGCAACCCGTCTCGACACAGCGGATCAACTTCCAGAGCTCATCACCTACTCTGCCACATCGCAGGAGGACAAGATATCTGCACTCCGCCTCGTTGCCGACAGTGTCGCTCAACAACGCCAAACAGCGGCAGGATCCATCATTTCCCACCCGCTGAGCATCGCCGCTGTTGTGCTTCTCATATCCGTACTCGGCAAGTACCAATACAAGGGAGACTCGCTTGGTGAACTGGCCTTTCTCGGTACAACAGGCGCAGGATGCCTCATGATACTACTTGCTTTGGTGCAATGGATGACTGGCGGGTATCTTGAGGAAGCGGGACGAGTCGGCACCTGGAAGTGGTTGGAGGGCCAAGGACCGCCGTCCTCATCTACGACCGCGAAGAGTCAGCAGGCGGAGGACAATGTCTTCCTAGTCACTAAATACGGCGATCAGATCATTGGGACCATTCTACTTCGCTTTTCTCCCTCGCCAATGTCAAAGGCGAAGAAACAGCCGGTCCAGGTGCGCGCCTGGACTGTTGTGCGGCGCTATCGAAACAGGGGCCTAGGCACTGAACTGCTAGCGCAGGCACTGGCCTTCGTTCATTCCAGACACCAGAATGCCGCTGATCTCCAGTTTCATAAGCATCATGCCAATTCGCTCCGAATCCTACCTGCAATGTTCAATAAGCGTTTCGAAAAAGAGAAGACTGGGCGAGAAGCAAGCTTGAAAAAGTTAAAGTAGTCGAAGGATACGTTAAGGATAACAACTAACTACTACTAGTTACTCCGTATGGTTGAAACAGATAGACAAATTTTGTAAATACCGTTGTGGATTTGCTGGCAAAAATTCAATTTGAACTAAGAGCTATCTAGACTATTCTAGGCCCCAACAACGTCTTATTCAATATGTGCCGAGGCACTCAGTAAACCTTTCTTCTTCTTTTTTTTTTTTTTCAACAATTTTTTAATTTTTGCCAAATTTAGAGACCAATGTCCACTCCGTCAAGACTTCCGAGAACGAGATGTCGTGAATCGCCTTGAGACAGTTCATAAGATTCGCATAAGGGTTTGCTTGTTCACGAAGACTTTCAGATGTCAAGTTTAGATCTAATAGACCCAGCGAGGAGACGGATGTAACTAGTCAAGAGTAAGAAAGTTTACCAATCGGCGCCAGTAGTGTTAGCGTTCCATCCAGCATCAGCAGCAGCCTGAGGTTCCTCGGGAGCGGCAGCGGCAGCAGGAGCAGGAGCGGCGCCCCAAGCCGCGTTGTCGTTACCCCAAGCTGCATCTTCACCGGCGGCTTCTCCAGGTTTATCCTCATCGAAATTGTCTTCGCCGTCGGTATCGTCATCCCACTGGACTTGACCACCCTCGGGAGCATATTGCTGGAGAAAATCAGGAACTTCGTGCTTGCATTCGAGCAAAACCTTGGCCAAATCAGCGGCGATGGCGGAGTTGCGGTCATCGTTGTAGAAGGAGGTAGCAAGACCCTGGTTGCCAATTCTTGCAGTGCGTCCTATTACAAGAAAGTGAGTAAACAGTGGATTTGTCACTAAGATAGCAAAATCACATACCAATACGATGGACGTATTCATCGATGCCACCGTGTTCGACACTCGGCAAATCATAATTGATGACATGCATCACATGGCGGATATCAAGTCCACGAGCAGAGACACCTGTGGCAACCATAATTGGGCAAACACCGGTGCGGAAAGCACGGCTAGTACGCAGAAGTCAGCGGAAAAGGCTTCTCAAAAAACATAACATTTCAAGAGGGCCTTACATAGCATCTTCACGCTCGAGCTGAGTACGGTCAGAGTGAATTGAAGTACTTGGCAAGCTATTGTTGTACAAAAAATCGTCGAGCAAATCGGCCTGCTGCTTGTTGTTGACGAAGACCAGGGTCCTAGACGGTGGCATGGAAAGGATAAGGTCGTAAAGGGCTTTCTTTTTCATACCATCCTCCACGTAGATAACCTAGTAGCGGTCAGTTTGAACGATTGAATGAGAGTGGATATAGGCAGCATACCTGCTGGGTGACATTCAAATGAACGCTTCCGGCGCGGCCAACACGGATGCGGACGTGATCAGCAGAGAGATACTTACGCGCGAGCTGGCGACACTCCTTATTAAAAGTGGCGGAAAACATCATGTAGCGATGGTCGGCGTCCTCGTTGTTATCTATGCGTTGAAAAAGGTCAATGCTGTGCTTCCTTAACACTAGGCACGCCTACGTACCTCCGCCAGACATGATTTGCAGAAATTCGCGCTCCCAGTCAGAGTGAAGCATTTCATCAGCCTCATCAATGATGGTATACTTGATTCTGTTCAAAGACAGCAAGTGCGGCTTGCCCATGAAATCCAAGAGTCTGCCTGGAGTCGCAATGAGGATATCACAACCTTTGTGAAGATCGATTCGCTGTTCGCGGGTTGGTGCACCTCCATAAATGACGCAAGGACGAAGCATGGAGCGGTAACAGAGGCGGCGAGCTTCATCAAAGATTTGAGTGGCCAGCTCACGAGTTGGCACCACGATGAGGACCAACGGCTCAGCACGGACCGAGTCAACGCTTTCGTTAAAGCCGTTGGTAAGATCGGGGCGCGGAGCCGCGAGCTTCTTAGCCTTGCCCATTAGCTTGGAAATGACCGGGATTAGAAATGCCGCAGTTTTACCAGATCCTGGGCGAAGTCATGATTAGTATTCACCATCGAAGAGCCATTAAGGTGCTTCGTACCGGTTTGGGCTACGGCAATCAAGTCATAGTCTTTCAAGATGGCGGGGAGAGCGTAGGCTTGCACCGGAGTTGGGACCTCATATCCGCAAAGCTTGACATTTTCAAGGACTACCGGATGAAGACCGGCATCGTCAAACTAAAATCATTAATACGGAACGTGGCGACTCAAGTACTTATGACTTACACTCTTGATGGGATCAGGCTGAGTAGTAGTTTCAGCAGTGACCTTGATTTCGCGTAGGCTACACAATAAAGAGCTTAGTTTGGTATACTGAACTGATATAAGGAGACGTTGCCGACTTACTGGGCAAAAGAGCTACCGACGCGGTTGGTATACTCGTCACGGAAGAGCATTTTTTCGAGCTCCGGATTAGCAGGCCCAACATCGCCATACTCGTCCTTCCATTCGTATTTCGCTGCGTTAGAAGCCCACATAGGCACGGAAATTTCCTGGGACGGTTCTTCTCCAGGCTTGGGAGCAGCATTGTAAGCGGCATAATCATAGCGCTGGGGTTCGGCCCAGCCCTTCTCACGAGCCAAAGCAGCAGCATCGGCGTTTACATTGCCCTCGGGCTTAGCGTCAATCACCACGTTTTGCATTTCCGCAGTCGGGGGTTCGTTCTCAAACGACTCCATAACACCTGTAGAAATATGTCAGTTCCTGGTACTCTCAATAGCCCACCATGATAAGCATGACAGATGATATAATCTACAAAAGGAAATCTATCTCCCTTTGATGAAACAAGCAAAAAAGGTCAAGAAAACAAGGGCATTTAGGGGCAAGTTGGCGGCTCAAGCAGATGCAGTAAGAGTGGGGAACGAGGTGGAAGACTACCCGAAGCTCGTTTCAGAGCAATGATAGCTATAATGTTATGAGAAAGGCCGAGTCTTTGACCTGAAGGTCTGACTACTGAACAAGTTGTGTTTCAACAATGCAGGAAGCCCACAAAACAACAGCAGCAGTTAGTGAGGTGTAATGCATACCTTGGAGAGTTACAAGGTACTATAGTAGCACCACAGCAACAGGGTTGAACTAGGGCTGTTGCCAATTGCAGCTCAGGGATACTTGTTGTAATGAGTTTGAGAGATGAGGAGGACAAGCAAAGGAAGATGATGATGAAGAAAAAGAAGAAGAGGAAGAGGAAGAGGAAGAGGGAAAAGAGTGAAGAAGGGAAAAATCAACAACAAAGAAGAAACGACATCGTGGGCCCCATGTGACTTGCGCCGAGAGAGACAGATTCCTCTTTGGGAAACACAGCCGCGATGTTCCTGAACAGGAAATTCACACGTCGGGTGGGCTGATCCTTGTTATCACAGCAAGATACCGTGATACCCAGAGGTGAGAAACACCATACAGGCAACAAACAAAGGTCTGTGCATGAGTATCAGACTTCTACTGACCCATTCTTCTCAACTTGGCTACTTCACCCGAGACGGGAGCGGGAAGATGCGGCGATGCCATGAAACAAGGTAGAGACCTGGATAGGTATCATGGATATAATAGCTCTCGATCGGTGAAAATCAAGGACATCATGATAGAATTGCAAAGGCTATGTATGTACGCACATACATAGTGGACTGAAGAGTGACAATTTTCTTTGCTAGGCCCTCGTCTCGGCTCCCTTGCCTTTGGATTCCCCAAAGCGGCCTTTCCAAACGGACTCGCCCGGCGAAACTTTCCGGGCCAGACGGGAGGAGATCGCCATGAGGAACAATGAAGACTCTTCGAATATAGCAAGGAAGGTCCGAGCCGTAGGCATTCGACCTCATCTTACTAGCGGACAGGAAGGTCGCGATTGAATTGAGTTCTCGGTGATGAACATCAAGGAAAAAGAAAAAAGAACGCGGCTCGAGTGAGTCGGGACTGTGCGCAAGACTTGGCGCCACCTTCTCTCATGAGACCCGGCCCGGCTGGCTTGGCTAAAAATCGAAAGCATCAAAACCCTCGCAAGGAGTTGAGAAGATCACCATAAATAACAGCGATCCCGGGGTCGAGGAAAGAAAATAGTTATGTTTTGGTGTGGGAAACTAGTTTTCTGCGCTTAAAGCTGCCGTCGCCTTTACAACCACTAGGACGTCATTCGCTATCATACACAAGTTCAGCAGCGCCCCATCCACCTCAACTACTATTGCCGCACCGTCGAAGCTCAAGGTTGGTTCAATTGACCATCACGAACTGCCCTTCACTCGGTATACCATCCACGACCGCATAGATCACATATGGCCCCGGAGGCGCAACATTTGAATCTGGAGGGCAGGTGACTTCAATATTTTGCTTCGTTCGTCTAGATTTCCACCCACTATGATCCAGATAAAGCATTCGATGTCCCATATGAACGCTATGGGTGACAAACCCCCCATGGTAGAGCACAATCTCCAGTTTTCGAGCCGAGTACTCATTTTCGAACCCAATCCAGAAAGTACTACCATCTGCATGGAGATATCTTGATGAGAGCGAAAGCTTGCGCGGTCTCTTCTCTTCATTGCCATCCATGAGGTAATGAGGTGTATAAATCTCAACACGAAACTCACTAGCAAAGGCAAGTTTCGGATCCCTGGGGTCAGCAGTTAGGAGAGGCTCTTCTACTGGATTCGAACCGGCGACTAAAACGGTGCCATCCAGTAGTAAAAGTGCCACTGAATGATACATTCGCGGGATCTCACTGGACCCCCCAATGGCCCAGCGTTTTCTTTGGGAGGTCCAACGGCGGTATATCCAAGGCTCATAAATAGGGTCCTTTGCAACGCCGTATCCTTGGGCGCCGGAGCTGCACCCATTGATCCAGAGAACAGAACCATCAAGCAGCAACACTCCTTCACCCATAACTCTTCCACCCGGCATAGACTCCATTTTCCACTTAGGCTTGTGTGCTAGTGGGCGAATGCGTCCGCAAGTATGATCGCTAGGACTTTCGATATCTTGATAAGCACTGCCACCACAAACCATAATCTCTGGGTCCCAATCATCGGAGCTTCGAAGGGGCAACATCACACTTCCTCCTGAGTTAGGATATGTGCGAAAGTCCCCAGGAATTTCGGGAAGTTCGCTGACTGTCACACCCTCCTCTACGTCGAAAATCTCGGCTGATCGAGAAACAAGAATGAAAACATTGCCGTCGCTCAAAAGATGAAGGAAAGGGTACATGTAGTGTGGTTGATTCCTTTCGAGAATAGACATTTCAATATTCTTTCCATAAGGTAGTCCGTTTTCGTCAAGGAGCTCGTATGTAGGATTGTTATTTTTGACGATACTAGGGTCATCGCCATTCAGGCTTCCGGATACAACAAACACTCGGCCATCAGATAATGTCTGGACGCTTGGGTACCACCGACGAGACGCCAATGAATGCCCCGGCTCCATCCAATGAGCCCCTTCGGCTTTATACCCCTCGAAATGCCTTTCTAAATATCGAATTCCTTTGAAGCCGTCTCCAACAGTGGGATCCATCGAATTGAATGGATCATTACCACCAACGGATAGCACTCGTCCGTCAGCTAGAAAGGTACCACCGCTGCAAAATGCGTTTGTCTAAAGACTACCGTTCAGTTAGGCTTGGGCTACAGCCACGAATGGGACTAACCTTGTAGCTTAGCGGAAACAATGTTCCGGAATCGGGATCGAATTCCGCAGAGTAGGCATATCTTCCGTTTGGTAACGGCAATTCAGTGTAGTTTTCAACTTTGTCGGCAAACATAACCCGACCGTTTGGCAAGAGAGCGGCCGCCATTGGAGGTATTCCGGAACGGCCAACAATTTCGAAGGAGCCTGAAAGCTGCTTTGGTGTGTGACTTGGAGGAGTGGGAGAATCCATGTAGCGTTCGTCAAGACATGGCCCTGATTGGCACCCGTAGCCGCAATGTGAGATCGTATTGCCGCAAAGCTGCTGAAAGTCAGAGCTTGTCATCAACCAGCTTGACTGTGTGTACTGTACTTACGCCATACACAGAGCAGCAGCTGCCGTTCGGCCAATCATCGCCACACAGCAGATCACGATGTCTTGAGCCGCAATAACCATCAGTTGTTGTACCAACAGGAACTTTTTTGGATGGAGGCTTCGAAGGCGCTGGTCGAAGCACCGGCTCCTTCAAGCGCTCAAACCAAGGCGAATTGTCCTTCAACCCAATGTTTAAAGACTTGGGTGAATTGAGGCATTTAGGGTCGGCTAGATTTTGTGAATCGGTACTGAAATTACGAGCAATTTAGTAGAGTAGATTGGGTCTTAATTGAAGGATAGAAATGGAGCTTGCGGGTAAATGGGAGCGCACCAGATACGACCATTGTTGCCGTCTATTGAGCCAATTCCAAGTGGACTGATGACAGTTTCAGTGAGCAATTGCATTAATGAGCCTGTACCCGTTTCATCTGCCCAAGAGTTCTTGGAAATCGTATCAAGTTCTACCTTTATAGGCCAAGGTTTGTTGTCAGGGTGGGCACGGCGAGGCACGCAGCTATTTGATGCCAGTCAAAGGGAGAAAATAAATCCTAGGGGGAGACGAAAAACCTACAACCCATATCTGCTACAAATCTGCTCGCGCAGGCATCGAGTGCCAGGCGGAACTTTGGGGTCACAGAGTAGCCGAGCATGTGTGAAAACAATATTCGAGTGGGCCCGGGGAGCCAGAAACAACAGTAAGAGCAGCGGTGCAGGCAACATCTGGCCGCTTGTAGTCTTAAATATCGAAAGGATTAGCAAGGATACAATTACGGGTATAAGGCCTGGCCGGCACGAAGTGTTGCCGCTGGCAAGACACGCCTCATGAGCAGTACAGCACAATCAGTAAGATCAAACGAAGAACATCGGGGACGACAACGCCATATGGATGTTTCTCGCCCTTTATCCGGATGCGCTTTTGAAGGCAGGATCACTGAGCCTTTCGCGTTGGATATCACGGCAGCTGCAACGGGGCTTGGGAGCCATCGAAGGAAGTCTCAGCTCGCGGGCGAAAGACACAAGGCATACTCGATGCCCTAAGCCCATGAGAAATATGTCCCTGAAAGAGAGGTCATCCGTCGCCAACCAGAGCTTTCGGTCTTCTCGAGGACGAGAGCCCTGCTGGCTGTTGGTCGTCGACCCTCGCGGGAGCCGAGATCCAGAAACGTGACCTCACGCCCAAAAAAGCATCGGGCGAACTTTGCGATTCATGCGATCGAAAAAAGCGACGGGCTTGTAACTGCGGAGAACCTCCAGGAATAACTTCTGCCAAATCTCGTCTTGATTGTAAAGACGCTCGGGAAACTATGGGTCCCTCGGCCAGAAGCCAAAGCTATCCGCAGCTCTCCAGTTTTCCTCGGTCAAAACCCAACAGATTAGTTCACTAGCTCGCTCACAACCGGCCAGAAGGAGATTTACGCCGTAAGCGTGGGCACGACAAGAGAGCGCATCTCAACGGACGATAAAGCCCGCAACGCCCGGCACAACTTCCAACCTGACCAGTTTCTCCGAGTGTGAATTCCATTCGATTCCTAAACCGATGCGGAACCACAATGTTGTCGTCGAAGACTTCCTCCGAGCACCCGGAGCTCCCCCGGTCAAAGCACCTCAAGTCGCTCCAGGAGGATCATGCCGCAGCTCAGCGATTACAGGAGGCCATCTCGCACCCGGGATCCGTTAAGATCAATGTCAAGGGCGCATTCATCGTCGACGAACAGCCTCCGAAGGAAACTAACAATGACCAGAATGGCATTCATTACGAACATAAAGATATACGGCTGCCTCATCACACCGATGTCGTTAGTCACGTTGCAGTGGATGTAAGCCTGTTTCCTGCTGTCTCACCCTCCCAGCAGCCATCGAATACCCGTTCATTTGTTCGTTGTTGCTTTTACGCCTGACCCCTCCGTCACTCGGAGATGAAAATGTTCCTTGGCTCACGCGAGAAACTGATTTTTCCTCATCCCGTAGATCGGAGGCTCCCTTGCGAAACTGGTCTACTTTTCCCCGGAACTTGGTGCCTCAACCGGCGGCGGAAGACTGAACTTCATGAACTTTGAAACCGAAAGCATCGATACATGCATCGGCTTTTTAAAGAGGTTGAAAGAAAATCATAAAAAGCTCAATGGCTCGGCACCAGGCCCTCTCTGCATCATGGCCACCGGGGGTGGCGCATTCAAATACTACGACCTGCTAAAGGAGGAGTTAGGCGTCGACATCATTAGAGAGGATGAAATGGAGTGTTTAATCCTCGGTGCGTTTTTATCATTCTTTGCGGTTCGTGAGGGGTGTTGAATCTAATAAAGGTGACTTCTCAGGCCTTGATTTTTTCATCACTGAAATACCGAACGAAGTATTTACCTATAGCGATACATCCCCGATGGAGTTTGTCGAAGCGCCGACCGACGTCTACCCGTATCTTTTAGTGAATATAGGCTCTGGTGTATCGATGGTGAAGGTCTCGGCACCTCGAGTTTTTGAACGCGTGGGAGGAACGTCTCTAGGTGGGGGCACTTTCTGGGGTCTGATGTCCCTCTTGACTGGGGCCAGGACTTTCGACGAAATGCTAGGGATGGCGGAAGTGGGGGATAATAGTGGCGTCGATATGCTTGTCGGCGATATTTACGGCACTGATTACTCGAAGATTGGGTTAAAGTCGTCGACAATAGCTAGTACCTTCGGCAAGGTATTCAAGATGCAACGACTTGCTGAACGCTCTGCTCAAAGCAATGGAGCTTCAAGCGATACTGAGTCCGAGCGCGACGTGTCACAATTCCGTCGCGAAGACATCAGCCGGAGTTTGCTCTTTGCGATCAGGTGAGCAGCGGCTTTATCCGTTCTGACCTCTTCAAGGCTGATATTCTTTAGTAATAACATCGGGCAGATTGCCTACTTACAATCAGAAAAACACTGCATCAAGCATATCTATTTTGGCGGTTCCTTCATTCGGGGTCACCGTCAGACCATGAACACCCTGTCATACGCGATTCGATTCTGGTCCAAGGGCGAAAAGCAGGCGTACTTCCTTCGCCATGAAGGTTATCTTGGAGCAGTCGGGGCCTTTCTGAAGCGGCAGCCACAGGATTGGGGGAGGAGGAGGAGTATTGAATTGGCGACTGCAACTCGATTTTCTTCGTATCGCCAGGAGCTGCAGAAAATAGCGGCGAACCTACCACCTTCTTGAACAGGGCTGGTTCATTGATTTTATTCACACTCTTTTCAGCTGGCCATATTCTTCCAACCTCATCCACAGGCGGTTTTTCAGTTCATCCGAATTTTCGGCCATTTTGTGTTTCCCGACATGCCATTCCTATCCCTCACCAAAAGGACACGGAGCCCACCCGAAATTGCCATACTCCTCGACGAAATTACACTTCCTCCGTACGCTAGTTGGTCAAGAGAGTCTTGGTTAGGAATTGGCGAAGACCCAGGGATGGCATGACTCTCCCGGTATAAGTTGTCTCCTGCGAGTGGAGAAACCCCTACAATTTATTAATAATCTAGAGTATATAAACGACGGTCTGCCTTTAGACTCAGCAGGACGTTGTGCACCATGTATATCCACACACTTGTGTGATGCTGTCGTATTCTTTTACTTCTCTACGGACTATTCAATGCAGCAATGCGGCCTGTGCCCTCGATTCTCCGGTCAACCTGGGAGATTCTCCCGTTTATGCACCCCGCACCATTTCAGGAAATTGACTGATTCATTTATTTGACTTAATCTTCGCTTAACTGATGCTTTCGAGGATGTTTGCAGATACTAATCCATGTGGTACAGGGATACTGGGTGTTTGTAGATCCGGGATGTAGTTGTTCAAAGAATCCTTGTCTACACCTAGTTAGTTAGTTAGGACGCGGCGTTTCTGGATTCTTCTGAGTATTTCATCGTTACCTACCTGATCCTTGTCATGGAACGGACCCATCAAGATGGTTGAAACTCCCGTTCATTTTACGTTTCTCTTCTTCGAGCGCATTTCCCGAGTACCGAATACCCGTAAATAGGTATCATGGGATTCTCCTAATGCGGATGGCTGGCTGAGTTCGCCCGCGAGCAGCCAATACGTCCAATGCAATCATACATTGTGTTAAACATGATTCAATGAGCTCTGCATGACATCGAGGGCCTCCGCCAGGTTCCGGATGCGAGGGAGATGTCGACTTCCGCAAGTTCCCATGTGATCTACTACGAGATTGGTGTCACAGCCTGCAACAAGATGCTGTATTCCATTATTTCAAAGCAAAGAGCCAGGCCGTGCTCGATCAAGGTACCTTACTGGGATCAGTCTAGTCAAAGGCCACTGAATTAAATAATGCGGTTTGCTGATTTCATCGTGCTGAATGAATCCTTGGTTTGGCATCGTTTAAACCAAGTAGCTAGGACAAACTACGAAATGCTGTATTTCCGAGCGGGTTTCCAGACGGCGGTGCACGGGATACATGCAATCTCGTCGGGCGCAAGGGCGTGACGGGTGACATGCATGTATGTATGCACATATGTATGTACATACATGCAGCAACCAAAAACGGGGATGTAACAAGCTTGCCAAAGCCCAAATTCAGTATGTCCAAGGTGGAGAGCGACGGCACCTGTTGCCGGCGCAAGAGACCAAGCCTATCGCTTGGATTAGGAGTAACTTGCGGGGTTATAGAAATCCCTGGCGAACAAAGCCGTTATTACCTTACCCATAATAATAGCAATAATAATAACAACCACAATAATACGGAGTAAACAGGCCAGGAAAACCAAGCGGCCAAGCGTAGCCTAGAACACCACGATGAGTATACTGATAACCGGGAGACATGGCCAATATTGATGTTTGACGTCGACAAACATCGTATAATACGTGCTCCGGCAAAACTGGTCGGTCGCCACTGGCGTCAATAATGGAACTACCTAGTTATGTCTTTTCTTGCGCTTTTGGAGAGTATGCTGACCCCTGTAGATCCTAGCATAAGCATTCTGCAAGGCAGATCAGGGAGTTCCTTGGTTTTTCCGCTCGCTGGGAATGTGCATGGATTGTCATGCCACCCATGCTGTACTTGCTTTCCACCATCGCTCGCTTTCCTAGGACTTAAGTGACCCAGTTGGGAGTGAATGATTCGTATTCTGCTTCCGCATTTCGTCACGCAGATGGCAAGAATGGCCTTCCAGGTCTCCGTTAATGGAAAGGTGCAGAAATCTTGGTCTAATCTTAGGAACATGCTGATAATTGCGCTACTCACTGAACCTGGAATTCGGATGCAAAAACTCCTCAAACTGAACTGATCGCTTCGTATACCCGGTATCAGGTTACATTGCCAGCACTCGGGCCGTCGGCCATTCGGATTTCTCAAAGCGATGGCCAAAGATGGCCAGCAGAACAGGAGTCTGACTTCAGAGCGGCGGAATATAAAAAGGCGTCTCTTTCCCCTTTGCCTCAGCATGAACTTTTCATAATCGTGCTTGATTGAAGCTAAATCTTGACACTTCGGTAGGATATCAACCATCATTTGGGGAATCTTGGTCTTGGTCTTGGTCACTGACTTTACAATAATATCAGGTTGAGATTGCAATCATGCGTATCGCGGCAACCACTCCACAAGCTCTCGAGCTTTTGCACAATGTCGCTGCCACGGCGATCTCCTGGTCCTCGGGCCGGCTCGACGTGTTTGGCCTAGGAACCAATAATGCTCTCTACCACAAATGGTATCAGAGACAGTGGGGACCCTCACAGAACGACTGGGAATATCTCGGAGGCACCTTCAGCAGCCAGCCAACTGCGGTCTCCTGGGCGAACAACCGCATCGATGTCTTCGGACTAGGAACTAACAACCAAATGTACCACAAGTACTGGAATGGCTCCGCATGGGGTCCTTCCGTCACCGATTACGAGCATTTGGGAGGCGTTTTCAACTCCCGCCCTTCCGTCACCACATGGGCCGAAAACCGCCTCGATATTTTCGGCCTCGGAACAAACAACCAGATGTATCACAAATGGTGGGACGGCTCCAGATGGGGACCATCTCAGACCGATTGGGAACACCTTGGCGGTGTTTTCAGCAGTCCACCAAGCGCCGTCTCCTGGGGACCGAACCGAATCGATATCTTTGGCCTTGGCACTGACAACCAGATGTACCACAAGTGGTGGGATGGTTCTCGGTGGGGCCCATCCGTGACTGGATGGGAAGCCCTTGGTGGAGTCTTTAACAGCCAGCCGGTTGCTGTGTCCTGGGGCGCCAATCGCCTTGATATCTTCGGTCTTGGAACGGATAATGCACTTTATCACAAATGGTGGGATGGTTCACGATGGGGACCATCAGTGAGTGGCTGGGAAAACCTCGGTGGAGTCCTTACCAGCCCTCCTGCAGTCGTTTCTTGGGCCTCGAACCGTCTGGATATCTTCGGAATTGGCACTGATAATCAGATGTATCACAAGTGGTGGGATGGTCAGAGGTGGAATGACTGGGAAGGCCTCGGCGGTGTTTTCAACAGTGCCCCAAGCGCAGTATCCTGGGGCAGAGGGCGCCTTGACATTTTTGGCCTGGGAACCAACAACGGCATGTTCCACAAATGGTTCAACGGCAGATGGGGCCCATCCAAGACTGATTGGGAGTCCTTGGGTGGAACCTTCGTATCTTCTGCAAAGCCTAAACCCAAGCCCAAGGCCGAATGAAGCGTCAATTTCATAAAATCTCGGATTGACTGCTGCACCACACCGATAAATACCAGGTTCGATGGACGACCTTCGTGGTAGGGGGCCTGGGATTGGATGCTTTTGTTCCCCGATTTGGGACCGACCACTCCTTTAAGTCACTCCGATTTTAGTAGTAGTAGCAGATTTTGCCGAAGAAATATATTGTCTTCATTACACTGTTGTATCTTCGTAGGAACTCGCATAACTGCAATATATGTAAGCCTTTTCCATGATCACAGATGTGATGCCAAGATTTCCAGCTCGAACCTTGGGAACTCAGCGAGTTTCATTAAGCCTCGGGGGCATTCACGGGCTGCCGAATTCATACTTTGCAGTTCGTTCATCGTAGAAAGCTGTCCAACGGTATTATCTTCCAGCGAGGGTTTGTAAACTCGACGTGGTTGGCCATCTGGTGAATATCCAGTATGTTCTTGGCACTGGCACGTGATGAGCTCCTTAGCTTATGTAATCGATATAATGCTGCCGCCGGATCGAAAAGGGAAAACCAGAACGGCTCTGGATCACAGTCGCTATCCTTAATTCAAATCCTACTCGGTGGTGTTCTGGTTTACTGGCAATGCGCAGTTAGCTAATAAGATGTAGCCTAGATGGCTAGCTCTCCCCCAAAAACACAACCCATTCCACTCCCTCAACCCTCGCATACTCCCGTGGCGCCAATTCCTCCTCCTGTCCCAGTCGAGACCCATCCAAATCGTACTGGATTAAGGCCCCCTCAACCGTTACGGCCTGCGGATCCTAATCGGCTCGCTCCACAAGATGCATATTTTGTTCACTCGCCGCCGCGATTACGGCCTTTGCATGGACTCAGTAATCATGGGACAACTAACCCGGATTTACTCAATCGAGTCATTGCAACTCCGGCAGCGGTAGCGGCTTTAAGACCGCCGCCTGCAGTTCCAGGAACTGAGTCTAAAAGCACCAGAGACTCGAGGCGAGAGCGAGGGCGGAGCCGTAAGAGAAAGCGACAGTGGAAGAAGCTGTTGTGGGTAAAACAGTCTTGTAAGCTCTGACTCCTAGTTTCTGAAGCTGAAACTGAGTCCTCTTTTGCCTCTATATGGCATAGCTAACAATCGGTCACCTCTTCAGATCCTGATAATTACACTGATACCGCGACTTTTCTCGACCACTTACAACGAAATCCACGGTTACGTCCTTATGATTTCTGGCCATTGGTAGCTGATTTCACGGTTATTGTACAACATGTCTGCTCAGTAACAATCTTCTTGTGCTGCTTTGTTGCGATATTCCAAGAACGAGTTAGTCCTGTGTCGGTGGTCACTTGGACAACTTTGTGCACAATTCTAGGCTGGGGTGTCTGGGACTACTGGGAAGGGAGAGTCCCGTCAGAAGCCGCAAGGTCCCTCCGAGCTACATGCCTTGATGCTCCGGACGATAATCTAAGCTCCATATCCAGCTCAATGAGCGAAGGCCCTAAAGAGAAGTCTATCAACGAAGGACTTGGATTGTCCTTAGATCTGTCCGGAATAGCAAGCTCACCCAGTCGGCAAAGCTCGACATCCAGCGCTGTTTCTGACGCCACCTTCGCGACTTCTCTCCATTCAGGACAATCACGTAACCCTTCATCTGTTCCTGTTCTACCGGAGCAGCCTGGCTGCTATTCCCCCTTGTCTGATGTATCCCCGAGAGCCGCTGACGACATTGCCGCCGCGTCTTTTCCCATACCATATCTTTCATCTCGCGCCAATCAGCGTCTAATAACAGCAAAATCGGCCTTCTTAATTTTCTGTGCCCTCCAGGGCTTTTCTCCTATCCTCAAATCGCTCACGAAATCCACCACTAGCGACTCAATTTGGGCGATGTCATGCTGGCTTATGATCATCAACGTTTTCTTTTTTGACTATGGAAGTGATGTTGACGAAAGTCAGAACCTCGGGAATAACTCGGCTGGCGCAGGCGCCGTCGCTGCCAAATTTCCCGCGTCGTTATCAACCAATGCAGCCTTAATGGCGTCCACAGTCCTTGCCTCTCGGCTAAAATCAACAACACACGTGTTTAGCTTAACCCTTTTCTCGATAGAGGTTTTTGGACTATTTCCAATTTTTCGTCGCCATCTTCGAGCGGTTTCGTGGCGTGGGCATGTCCTTCTTACGATTTTCCTCGTCATCGCAGCTGGAGGTGCGGTGGGGGCCACGTTGAAGCGAGGGTACAAAGGGGTCATCTTAGGCATTCTAATTGGTGCACCCTCAACGGCTCTCGTCATGGGTGGTTGCAGTTGGTGGTTGATTCGCCTGCAAAAGTATAAGAATGTGGTAGCAGGCCCTTGGGATCAGGCGAAGCCGATTTTAAGAAGGCAATGGGATTGACGGCAGAACTACGTGCTATATTTGGAAAAGGTATCCTTGCTGATAGACAAATAAAATCAACCCTGTTTTGGCTTTCTCCTTATCCTCTATTGCCGTTCGCTCGCCATTTTCCAGCCATCTGATACTGGCAACTGAATAAAACTCGGCATCGAATAGCAATCTACACCCAAGTTCGAGACGGCGACGAGAAGCTGAAAACCTTGAATCTACGAGACTTCCCGTTTTGCCAGGCCAACTAGCATTAAAGCAGGAGTCTAGACACATCAAACCGGAACGAGGATGTCATAACCAGGCACGCCTTTGGTTTGTCAGGATCCTGTGGTGATGGTTGGTGGTTTCCAGAAAGATTGATTTCGCTGTCACCGTGACACTCGCAGAAGTCGCGGCTCGAAGTCTGATATTGTGTCTTGGCAAGCAAACAGCATAAACATGACAAACATGACAAACGTCCTAAGCATTATCAACTTGGCGATATTCTACTTCATCAAGTCAACGCGGACAGAGCGTCGCCTGTAGGCCATCTCAGCGATTAATACTCAATGCCAGCACGCTGTCTATTTATAGGCTTCAGTGGTAATGTATCTTATAATGCCCACTCCCACGTGACTCATTCGGCCGATGAAATGATATCCATTGAGCATACTGTCGCCAGACATTCTGGTACTGCTGAACTATGGTACAGATCGCCCGGCACTTAGGAATAAATTGGATGCTTACACGTCATGCAAGAAAGCTCCAAAGTGTCTTATTTTCTGGGTTGCATCGTTGGCTATGCAATTCCTTCGAGACTACTTTTCTGCTTCCTGGGTTTGGTTTCAAATCAACTTGGATTCAGTACAGGGTCCAGAATTTAGCATCAGGGGTACCGGTACACCATTCTCACCCTTATATTTCTGGAAAATGTATGTATGAATGTACATACTTCGCACGATTCTAGAATCATTTTAAACTTGGAAAATGATTCTGCGGTCATCCCGAACCAAATAGTTGGCACCTATATAATAATGGGGCCCAGGCCCCTCGCTCGCTGAAGCTGCACCTTCTGTCAACTGCAAAAATCACATCTTTCATTCTTGTTGTCCATACGCTGAAGGCCATCTTCACCCTTTGCTTCCATTTCCTAGTTAAAATCGCCTTCAACTAGCCAAGATGAGAGTCTCCGTACTCGCTGCCGCTACCTTTGTCTTAGCGGTTGCCGCTAGACCTGGTCACCATAACAATATGATGGACGGCGACATGGAAGGCGATATGGACGGCAGCATAGACGGCGGCATGGATGGCGGTAGCCATTCAAAAGGTCATAAAATGAGCAAAAGCGTCCCGACCTCCAGCGCCCCGGTGACCAAAATGACATCGGAGGCCAGTCCTTCTATGACCAGCATCCCTGTGATCAGTTCTCCGGTAGTTACTCCACCGAAGAATCAGTCCACTCAGATCACCAGTGCACCTGCGAGTTCCTGTCAAACAGTCACGGTCACGGTCACGGTCACGCCTCCCGAATGTATTACACAACAAAAGCCCACCCAACCACCGCCAAATACTGGAACGCAAACCGGAGTTCCAACCACCGGTCAGCCTACAGCGCCAACCACCGGACCACCTGGTACCGGAACCACTCCTCCTGGAACGGGAACTACTCCAACTGGAACAGGCACCGGCACCGGAACAGGAACAGGAATGCCGTCGTCCATGCAGACGGAAAAGACATTCCATTTCCCTTCCCTCACAAAAACATTGAACTAGAGAAGACGGGCTCCATCCATTTGCGGCGATAAAATATCCGGTGTTGAGGCCGAAGGGCGGAAATTTTATTTAATTGACTTTACTATTTGGCGAAGGGGCTTTGATTCGTCGGTCCTGCAGCTTTGGTATGCTAAGACATGGGACTACTTGGGTCATCACTTTATAGATATCGCTATGAGGATGGTGTGCGCTTGTGATATTCCATATACTACTTGATCATAGATTAAAAAGGAGGCTCGTCTGTAATTAGGAGAAGTAATCATCCAGTTAAATTAAGTTACCGTCTCTTTGGCAAAGTTTCAGCCCGAGTTCAGTATTGCTGTACCTCTACCGTCTACACCACTTGATGAAGCTATACTCCCAATTCTACAAGTATGGCAAGTAAAAATTAATGAAAGGCTTGGTAAATAACATTAGGTGTATTTGAGCTGTGGAAAAAGGAAAAATTTATATCTTGACTAGAAGGGAATGAAATGAACGCATTACATCTGTCGACTAAACGATCAACAGCAACCATAAAGCGGTCGCAGAGGTAGCCACAAGGGCTTTTCCAATGGCTCCCATCTTCGTGCTCATTGCGCTACCCTCGAATACAGCAGGCCGACTCGGCGACGGTCCTTCATTACCGGGGCTACCTGGAGCCGGCTGAGTAGGGCTTGGTCCGTTAGGGCGTGACTCTGGCGGATGTGGTTTGTCACCCGAACCACCTGGATAACCGCCAGGTGATGAAGGGCTAGGGCCCGAGGGAGACTCTGGTTGGTTTGGACTGTGGCTGCCTGGGGCCGGAGGGCTAGAAGCAGAAGGAGGTTGTGGCTTACCAGCAGGGCCGGTTGGCACATCAGGTTTGTGCGGGCTGTGGCCACCTGGTGCAGGGGGTTGGCACCAGCAGATGGCTCTGGTTTACCTCCGGATGGTCCTTCAGGTTTGTGTGGGCTGTAGCCGCCCGGTGCAGGAGGATAGGCACCGGCAGATGGCTCTGGTTTACCACCGGATGGTCCTTCAGGCTTGTGCGGGCTGTAGCCGCCCGGTGCAGGAGGATAGGCACCGGCAGATGGCTCTGGTTTACCACCGGATGGTCCTTCAGGCTTGTGCGGGCTGTAGCCGCCCGGTGCAGGAGGATAGGCACCAGCAGATGGTTCTGGTTTACGACTGGAGGGTCCTTCAGGCTTGTGCGGGCTGTAGCCGCCCGGTGCAGGAGGATAGGCACCAGCAGATGGTTCTGGTTTACGACTGGAGGGTCCTTCAGGCTTGTGTGGGCTGTAGCCGCCCGGTGCAGAGGGGGTGGGACCAGCAGATGGCTCGGGTTTGTAATCTGAACCACTGGGTCTGGCTGGATACTGCGGGCTGTGGCCTCCAGGATACTTTGGAGTGCTTTCTGAGGGACGGGGTTTGCCATCGGTACCACTGGGAGGGATGTACTGTGGTGGGACATGACTGTCTGGCCGATGAGGGTTGCCAGCCGGAGGTCCCGATGTTGGAGTTGTCGAAGGACCATAACCTGGTCTTCCGGGAACCGTCAGGGTAACGATGGTTGGAGTCGGTGCACACGGCGTGCATTCGGTGACAACCGTTTCCCAGGTAGGAGTTGGCACTGCTGTATCAGTCTCAGGGCAGTAAGTCTCGGTAAGAGTTACGGTAACGGTGGTGAAGCCTGTTTCACAGATTGTGATATATGAAGTGACATAAACGGTTGTAGTCGTACTATATGTGGTGGCTGGTGTGGGTGAAGGCGACGTCTTGAGGGTAGTGGTATTGTACTGGCCAGTACCGTAAGAAGGATATATTCCCCCACTTGGGTAGCCTCCATGAATGGAAGGGGTGGGAACACTTTCCGAAGCCCTAGATGGGGACGGTGTATGCACGGGGAAATCTGAAGGGATGAAATGGCTGCTATGCTCATGACCCGGGTAGCCTGGATAGCCTGGGTATGCTGGAGTACTTTTTGAAGCCACAGATGGGGACGGTGTATGCACAGGGAAATCCGACGGGATGAAATGGCTGCTGTGTTCGTGGCCTGGGTAGCCTGGATATTCTGGGCCCGGGTACACTGGAACTCCTGAGGTTGCGGAAGGCACTGGCGTATGCACAGGGAACTCTGAAGGGATGAAATGGCTGCTGTGCTCGTGGCTTGGGTAGCCAGGATATTCTGGGCCTGGAACGCCTGAGGTCGCGGATGGGACTGGCGTGTACACAGGGAAATCAGACGGGATGAAATGGCTGCTGTGCTCGTGGCCTGGGTAGCCAGGATATTCTGGGCCCGGGTACACTGGAACTCCTGAGGTTGCGGAAGGCACTGGCGTATGCACAGGGAACTCTGAAGGGATGAAATGGCTGCTGTGCTCGTGGCCTGGGTAGCCAGGATATTCTGGGCCTGGGTACGCTGGAACGCCTGAGGTCGCGGATGGGACTGGCGTGTACACAGGGAAATCCGACGGGATGAAATGGCTGCTGTGTTCGTGGCCTGGGTAGCCTGGATATTCTGGGCCCGGGTACACTGGAACTCCTGAGGTTGCGGAAGGCACTGGCGTATGCACAGGGAAATCAGACGGGATGAAATGGCTGCTGTGCTCGTGGCCTGGGTAGCCAGGATATTCTGGGCCTGGGTACGCTGGAACGCCTGAGGTCGCGGAAGGGACTGGCGTATGCACAGGGAAATCTGAAGGGATGAAATGGCTGCTGTGCTCGTGGCCTGGGTAGCCTGGGTAATCGCCGGGATAGCTGGGATAGCTGGGATAGTCTGGATACTTTGGTGGTTCCTCGTAGATGGAAGTTGTTGTTGGACTACCCGGGTACACTGGAGGCTCGTAGGATGGAGGAGTATATTCGGGTTCACGGGTGCTCTCCGTTTCCTTGGGAAGTTCGATAGTCTTGCTGGGCACAACGGGTTTCTGGGGGTTGCTTGGACTGCACTCTTGCAATGCCTTCTTGATCAAATCGGTAAAGGAGACTCCACCAATCACGTTTTTCTCGCCGGATGTCGCTTCCCAGATCATGGCACCACCGAAAGCCTTAGGATGCTTCGGTGCGAATGTACAGAAGATCTCTTTTGCTTGATCGGGGGTAACATAACCACTAATTTCCGTGCTTGCAGGTAGACCAACGTATACTTTAGTATCTGGGTGCGTAGATTGGACAAAGTTGATCCAGGCTCCCACAAAATTATTATCTTTAGTTCGATCAGAGATCCAAGTCTGAGCATTGCACTGCGGATTGTTGAAGAATTGGACCCAGACGAAGTCAAACCTTACCCAACGGATTGGAGCGGTGAGGTGTTTGTCAGGCATAGGGCACTGAGGAGCAGCGCTCAAGTAGAATCTTTTGGACTTTTCCCCGTCTATAAGATCTCGCAAATGACTGGCCAAATTTTCGTATCCTAGCTTAGTTTAGCAGGGATAAATCACTGAATTGACGAGTTGAGTTTGATACATACCCCAGTCACTACCCATGTGTGGAGCAAGGTCAAATCCATCCAATACGATCTCCCCAAACGGACGAGGACCTTTGTATTGCGAATTGATGGGACCAAATGCATCCCACAGCCAATGAGCAAAGTTTTTGGCGGCCTTGGCACTTATATCATAAGGATGTGTTGTGGCTGCTCCTCCTAGAGACAGGAGGACGACCTTTCCAGCTTGCTGGCACTTCGGAATATCCTCGATTAGCTGGCGGCAATTCACCAGGAGTTTAGTCATTGTGCCATTTGGCGTAATGTAGACATCACCAGGGCATTGATTGCCGAAATTAGTTCCTGCAACTCCGCCGGGGCCTTGTTCTGGAAAGACGTTCAAAAAGGCAATTGGAATGATGTCAATAGAAGGGTCCTGGCAAAAGTGGCTCAGTCGTGGTTGATTGGCACCTTGTCCCTGATTAGAGCATCAGGTTAGCATCTTTATAAAGGTGAGTCGTCATGAGTCAATACATACATAGTAAACCGCCAAATTGGAGTCTGAATTAGGATCAAATGCATAAGACTGAGAGAAAAGGGAGCACACGGCAGCAAGCGCTGTGAGCTTACTGGTTCGGCCCATGGCTAAAGGATGATAGTTGGCCCTAAGCCAGCAGCTGAACGAGATAGAAGGACGTCAAGCCGCCGGAGGAAAGGGGCGTAAGACTCTAGAAAATGAAAAGAAAGGACGCAAACCAGAAGTTTGCAACGACTTGACTGCTGATACTGCAGACTCAAATGAAAAAGCAAAAGTAAAGAGCGTGAAGGGAATATATCAGCATGATATAGAGAGCAGATATCCTGCAGAGCACACCGGGAAATGTGGATGCGGCAATTTACTGAACCAATGATGGATGCCGACGAACATTGAAAAGACCTTTGAAGGATTCAGCCTCGGTGCGAGACGCCGTTTGAAGGCGATAAGGCCATGTATTACTCCATCATATCCCATTGCAATGACATAGAAATAGAAATATCAAGGCTTTTAGGCAATAGATACTGGAGTCTCTCATTATTATTTGCGCTGAGAAGTCTTGACATAGGATTTCATGGGCCAAATTTGGAATCCTTTCAGGGCCCAAAGCATAGAAAGCTGAGAAGTAAGAAGATTTGATATACTCAAAGGGCGTAAAATCTGGTAGGGAGCGCCCGCACGGAGCTCGCAGCCCTATATTTAAAGTAATGGGACTCCACTCCACTCAAGAGGCGGAGTCCCGATTATTGCCTCAAGAGCAAGATGGCCTCATCAGTCCCTCTTTGAAAACTGATGCAAAATATCTTCAGCATAAATAATGGGTATATCTGCAGCGAGCAGCCGTCGGGGCTCCATCAAAACTATGGTGAGGGGCATCGTATGGGACAAAACATCATTATTCAGCCAAGCAGCATGACAGGAGATCCTCCGCGCAGAATAAAGAGATATAAGCTTGTTGCCAAGCTCAAGGGGATCGTTTAGGAATTTTCTCGTCAGCTTCGATATCTCCATAGTGGACGTTTTGATTAAAATGAGCCAAAGCGAGCGCTGACATAAGCAGGATCTCATAAGCGCTGGGCACCCGCCATTGGCCAATCAGAAATAGCGCTAGTCCTCTTTAAGGACTGCCACGAGTGATCCATTTTTAGGGAGTGGTACTTGTTGGGGTACATCCACTTCCGCCCTACAGCTCCGCTTGAGAAAAGTCACTGCAAGTACTCCTCTTCTTTCTCTGGAGAACATGATGAGAATATTCGGAATAATGGAGATCCACTGAGGATTTACGGAGGACGGAGTACGCCGTTATCATTATTTCCGGGCTTCCGCTGAGATTATCGAGGCCAAGCAAGTAAGACCAGATGTTTGCTCCAACCGCTGGTTGTTTACTCCGCTCGGAGTACTGGATGGAGCAAATCCTGCGAGTTTCACACGCTAAAGACTACTACTCCCTCCGATCCTCGCCGCGTTGGATCTAGCCTCGAGGATGATTAAAGAAAGATGAGAAAGGAAGAACGCTCCGGGCACACCATAATCCTGGGTAGTAAATATTGACTCTTGTGAGCAAGAAAAAGAAAGAAAGAAAGAAAAGACCAAGGTCAGACATGGACCCTGGCAGTGACGGGATCTCCGACCCTAGTCTGCTGCGGAAACCCTTGTCAAAGCCTCTCGCTTAAGTCTGAACAAAGAAAAAGGTGGATGGGACATGGGTGGTGCATTAATGTTGGTACGCTCTTCCCTGATCAGAAAGTGACGGGGGCTTGCATATCGCATTGATAGAGGCCCAAGACTCAGGCTGCGCCAAGGTCAATGGGATACATGCTTCTCGAAAAGTTGATGCGGAGTTCAGGGACAAGGAAGATGATACTCCGTACAGTCACAGTACTGTAAACAGGCTGTCCCACGCTTGGTAAAATGAGAATGGATCGTCTCACCGAATCGGCGAATTCTGGACTTCTCAGCTCCGGTCCCACGAATGGCGCAATCCTTGTCAAATATTGGCTTGACTCCTTGACCAGCGTCCGGATGGATCACAATTTGATGAGTCCTTTCAGCTTGGCAGGGTTCTTATAGTAGAGTCTGGCCGTTCTCGCTCTCATCACAATCAATAATCCAATCCATGGCGGTCATTTCCCTTATCCATGTAAACTTAAAGCAGAGCAACAGGGAACCCCGCTTCTTGTTCTTTGTCTGGAGTTGGTGACCGGAGTTTAGAGCTGCAGCTAGCTTGCAAACTTGCAAGCCCTTTCTTAAGTAGCATGGGGGCAGTCGGGTTGCAGCAGCAAGCAGCAAGCTGCAGGCTGCAGCATTCCAGAACAGGAAAACATCCAAGCAGCCAGCACGAAACCGGTTGTGTTTGGTGTCATGCAGATCGGGTACATGGTGGTGCAGCTGTTGGCAAGCCGCTGTTGACCGCTCACATTTTGTTTCCCCTGTCGGAGTGTGATAGCGCTTCACTCCGTGTTCCTTTCCCGGGCCAGGTCGTGATGATTGGACGAGCATCGCTTATGGCGTGGTCAATCTCTGGAATCCGTCCCAAAGATTCGGTCGAGCAAGGGATTTGATTGCGTCCACGAATGCGAAAGTGCATGGCGCTAGCGAAGGACCAGACCGGGTTTGGGCGAATCTCACCAGTCGGAAGAATGCAGAGGAGCGAGTGTTGGATTCGTTTGCTGCGTTCCCTGGCGGCTTTGGCCAATCCTTGACCGTTAGCATCCAAGACAGTCTGTACTGTCCGTAGACTGTTGCTCAAGGTAAGGTTTTGTCCGGCGGTGGCTCGCATCGTCGCATGTTTTAGGTGCTGCGACGCGAAAAGAACGCCTGCAGTCTGTCGATCACCAGATGGCTGTTTGTCTGACCCAAATTTCCGCGGGGTTTTTCCGTCCGGCCGCCCCCCGACTTTCGCCCTTCCCCCGTCTCCTCGTTTCCCCAGACTCCAGACTCCAGACGTTTCCTCCTCGCGAGCATTTCAATCGCTGCATCGACACGGCTCTCGTCTCAATTGACCTCACTGTTCTCGAGATTATCGCTGACTTCCATCCTGAGGAACTGAGCACCGTTGGCTGCTCTTCTGCTTGCCCATGATTATTTGTTCTGGTCGTCGTTATCTCGTCCTACCACACTCGCCTCTCCTCTCTCCTGGCTGACGTTGACATCTTGACCGCAACGCCGTCATCATTTTGGATACCGACAACGTCGTCATGCCGAGTCTGCAAACACTTCCAGCGGAATTGCTTTTTGGCATCGGCGAGCACCTCGGCGATGGCTCCGTGAAGAACCTCATCGTCTGCTCGAAGCGGCTCGCACCGATCTTCGAAAAGGTGCTCTACGATCGGCTGTTCACGCCCACCCACTTCGTCAAACGGCGGCGGGTCCGCCAGTTGAATTCGGACTTTTTCACTCCATTGTGCGCATTATGGCAGTCGAATCTCATCCTCGACTATTTCTTCTGGGCCAATGGCGCCAAAGTCATCAACTTCAAGAACCGAGACAACACCACGCTTATGCACTTCACCGCGGAGAGCGGTAACCTGCTACTTCTCACGGTTCTGCTTCTGCGAGGCGCCGATGCGCGTGTCGTGGACGAACGCGGCTACAATCCTCTCTGCTGTGCGTTGCAGCAAGAGCAGCAGAGGGGATCAGCGGCCCTACTAACTATGTACACAGATTTTCTATGGCGAGACTACACGCTAGGATGGACCATGCTTCGCTGCGCCGCAAAGAGAAGCCGGCTGGACCTGTTCATATATCTTTTCAACACAAGAAAGGGATACCGTCCAGAACGGGGTGATTTGGTCGAACGTGGGCTGGAGGTGGCCCTTGTTGCGGCTCAACATGGGCAATTTTATATACTCAAGTTTCTCATAAAAGAGTGCTCCCTCGTGACGCCAGAGTGCACATCGCCCCTCCTGACTGCTGCGGCCCGGGGTGGCGATATCGACTGCTGTCGGTTCATTATTAATACCGCCCGAGACCGTGCCTCACGGGTCGTTACTCCGTGGCCAGCATTGACGAGCAACAGCAGCGAGCAGACCCATACCCAATTCATCCACATTCTTCTTGAGGCAGGTATTGATGTGGGCAACCACGAGTCCACTGGGGCGCCCGTCTTCTTGTACACTTCGATGTGGCGGGAGTCTCCGCTCTCGCGCATGCTTGAGGAACGACCGCATCTCTGGAAGTCGCCTCTGCTTCAGCGCTTCCTCTTTGACGCCGTCTCGGACGGCAATTGGGGGCTGACGAACCTGCTGTTGGATCTGTACGACACCGGGAAGACCAGGATTGAGATCTCCAGCGCCTACAACGCCGCTGGCGATACTCTACTCTACATTGCGACCGTTGGGGGCCACTGTGCCATTGTCAACCGGCTTCTGCTGTCTGGTGCGAGCCCATGGGTTCCCACGCGAGAGCGCGACACGCCGGTCCATGCAGCGGTGGGCAAAGGTGGAGTAGTGGGACTGCAGCTGGTGGCCCTCTTTGTGAGCGAGAACAAGTCGCTTTCGTGTCTCCGGGACGCGAGAGGCTGCACGCCTTTCCACGCAGTGTACGAGGCGCAAGTGAGCGAGAAGCTCGGGCTGGCCCGGCTTCTGGTCAACGCGGGGACGAAGATCAACGCGCGCGACCGGCGACAGCGCACGCCGCTGCACATGTGTGCGCAGTACAACCTCGACCGCGAGGCCATGGAGTTTCTGCTGCGCAGTGGGGCGGAGCTGAGCTCGCAGGATCTGTTTGAGCAGACGCCCTTTCATATCGCGGCGCTGAACGGGCGGCACGTTGACTGGTGGACCGACCGGGCGAGCGTGCGGATCCTGCACTACGGGTGCCGGGAGTGTTTTGAGACGGTGTACGGGCTGGAGAGCTGGGACCTGCTGGCGGAAGCGATCCAGAGCGGGCTGACTTTTTAGCTAGACACTTTGGGCACCCGCTGGCGGCGACGATCAAGGAGGAAGGCGAAGTGGCCGCGGAGGAAGAAGCGCGGCGGCGGGTGGCAGCGAGCATGTGGCTGAGCTGATCAGGTGGTTTCCTTTGTCATTCTACTATGTACTTTTGTTTGTTTGGTTGTTTGTATGTAGTCCTATCTTGCTGTGTCTGTTGCTCCTTCTAAATTCGATGATACGTATGGAGTAATTACTGTATACCTACTGCAGCAGGTGCCATGGTTTAGTCTCCTTCCCGATCGGGCAGTACGTGATAGGAGTTTCCCTCCTGGGCAAGCGTGCCTCTCGCCCACGCCCCCGCGCCCGCCAGCCAATCAGCGCGGCCGCCCACATCACGTTCCTTCCGCTTTCACATGCCTGCGCTGCCCCTCGTATAGCGTGTCCGTACGCTCTGAGGGCCGTGTCCCTAAGGACGAGTAAGCAGTGTCTCATGCACGGAGACTGCGGGGAGTCGCGACTCGTCTCCGTTAGTGACTTCTAGTGAGCAGCTTAGCCGTACTTCCAGGGATGCGCCCCCTTACAGGCATCCCTCGTCCTCGCGCGCCCGCAAATCACCGCGCTGCTCGCCCGCATGCCGTCTCCGCCCCAACACGCGCCCGCACTCCCACTGCCGTTGCCTGTTGGTGTGACTCGTCACTCACTCACGCTCGGGCCTTACGAGCTAAGCGGCTTCTCCAACGCTTTCCGGCCAGCCGCGCACCAAAACTGACCCCTGAGCTCCTTTGACTCCCTGAGACTCTCTCTCTGCGCTGCTGCACGCGGCCCAACTCGTTCTTGTGCAGTCCCGCATGGCTGATTAATTTGCTGCTGCTTTCGACGCTTTGCAGCGCTGGGTATCATTTCACTACGGAGTACCTACTCTTCTTCGTCTTATAAGCCCCTCTCGTCGCCTTTTCTCTGTCTCTCTCTCTCACTCCCTTTTCCTCCTCATCCAAGCTCCTAATAAGTCTTCTTTTTCTTTGAGCAAGCTGAATTCACAATGTGGCTGATCCGCCTGTTGTCCATATTCGTTTTTCTGCTTGCTCTCGTCTCCTCTGCGCCATTGCCACACGCGCCTGCTGCTGCTGCTGCTGCTGCTGCTGCTGCTGCCCACGCCACATCACATCACCCGCCCGGTGATCCCAACGGCCCGATTGCCCTGCAGCACCCGCTCGACGACTCCAGCTCGCTGCCCACCCGCACCGTCGATGCCCTGACGCGAGCTTCCACCGCCCACCCCGGCGACAGATGGCCCTATGCCTTCTCCTCGCTGACCGTCAAGGACGCCGAGAAGCTGGTTGCTGCCGCCGGAGAGACCATCACCAGTAGTCTCGCCGAGCAGGACGTCAGCCCGGCCAAAGCTCGTCCATCTTCATCATCATCCCCATCCGTACCAGATGACTCCAGCCTTTGGCCTCCAAACACGGCCCTCAAGGCTGTGGCCTGGATACTCGTCGTCCTACTGGGTTTCACCGTCATCGGAGTCTTCGTGCTCGTCGCCATGGTCCCGACCGGACGTGACAAGTCTCAGGGCGTCGCCCTGGTTGACGATGAAGAAGAACGGCTCCTTGTATGATTCATTCACACCCGTCCCCACTAAAAGAACTGCATTGATACCTTCTCTAGAGGATCCAGCCCGAGTTGGCCCGGCATGAGGAACTTCTCTGCCGATCTCCTTCGCCGCTGAGCAGCTACTGACCCTAAGGCTTTCACCCCTTGTCAATGCGATACCAACCGACTTACGGCTAATGACTTCCGTTCGACTGCTGATGATAATGGCCTATTCCATCCCAACAAGACAATCTCCCTGACGCGACGAACGCCTACGCTTGACAAGACACCGTCTAGTTGTTTCCTAGCGCTATCTTCCCTACGCGACAAAAGCTCGACGTCCATCAGGGACTCCTTTTCTGTCTTTTTGGTTGGCTATGAAACGACCGATAAAAAAAGGAATAGTGACTGCGACGAGAAAAATCTTCATTCCACCAGCTAATGGGGCGTAATTGTTCTCTTTAGCCTTCCATGCTCTCACCCGTGCCGTTCTTTACTTGCTGCCCTCTCAAGTTCGTTGCAGTAATGTATCTAATGTGATTGAGTTGATGAGCTCAATTTTAATGGATGGAGTGGAAAAAACACAAGAAAACGAAAAAGAAAACTGCATACGAAATATGCAAGCCTACTTCAATGATAGTGATTACCATCATAATGATAACTTGCTATCCTAACTCCGTACATGTTTATGACTTTAGTTAGCGTGGCTCAGATGCCATCCGACGCCGGTGGACCCTTGTAATCTGTTCGCGTAAACCAGTCAGCCGCAACCCAAACCACCTCGAGTTCTTCGACAGAAAGAAATCAATTAAATAGCATATCAACATCACCTACATTTTCTCGCGTGCACCGCATACCACAGCGATGAAAGCGACAAGAACCCAACAAACACCACGCTGGCGTACGTCATCGTCGTCGCGGTCACCGGCAACGACGTCGGCATGCTGAACAGCACCACCTCGAACGCGATCCACACCAACGCGACCACATTTGCTATCGGTCCCACAATGCGGCCGCAGTTCCATTGTGCTAGCTGTACATCCTGTCGGCCATACCATAAACTGATACCAATGGGAATCGCATAGCTCACCGCGAGCGCGATCACGCCCACCGCCACAAACGAGGTGAAGGCGCTCGAGCTGCCGAGATTGATCAAGCCCAGTAACATTTGTACGGCAGTGACTAGGGCTAGTGCGTTTATCGGCACACCGCGCCGTGTGTCGATACGGGACCAGATACTGGAGAATGGAAGCGCGTTGTCTCGCGCAAAAGCCCAGGTTGTGCGGGATGCGGCGGTGGTTATGCTGATGGCGCAAAACGCCGTGATGCCGAGGACGAGAATCATGAGGCCTAATCCGCCGCCGGGAGAGCCCATGACTACTCGGAAGATATACGGTAGGGCCTGGCCATTTGGTGACTTTTTGATGATGTCCTCCAGAGGAGGGAGTGTGAAGCAGATTGGAAGAATGAAGAAGAGGCCTGCGATTCCGCCGACTGGTACAGATAAGCTGATTGCGCGGGGCACGATGATGGATGGGTTGGAGACTTCTTCTGCCATCGAGGCGATTAGGCCGATGGCGGAAAAACAGAATGCGGCGGGGAGAAGGCCGATGAAGAATGTGAACCCGCCCCAGCCAGAGAGACTGTTGTCGTAGTGCGTGAGCGCGTAGGAGATCGAGTGTCTTCCAGCCTCCGCCTTCACAGAGAGAGCGATAAGGATGATGATAATGCTGAGTGCCGTCCACGCAGCGCATATGGTGTCAATGGTCGGAAGAAACCGATTGCCATAAGCAACGATGAAAAATACTGAGATGCAGACTGCATAAAAGATGAGGAGGAGCTGCCAGGTGTCAAACGCCCATGATGGGTGGTATAGCGTGACTATAGCTGATATACACAGCGTCAGCCCGAATGTGACCGAGGCCGTGATTGCCCAGTTGCCAATGAGCCATATCCATCCTGTGATGAACGAGAGAACGATCTTATGCTTTTTCGCAATCTGGAAAGACCAGTAATATGGTCCTGCGGATGTGGGATACCGTGAGGCCAACTCGCTGAGAGACAGCGCGACGCATTG
Organism: Nannizziopsis arthrosporioides; assembly: GCA_029635245.1. NCBI lineage: Eukaryota > Fungi > Ascomycota > Eurotiomycetes > Onygenales > Nannizziopsiaceae > Nannizziopsis > Nannizziopsis arthrosporioides. The sequence goes on along the minus strand of CP098260.1, from coordinate 6,581,180 downwards.
GTCCAGAACCAGCACCACGATCCATCCTACGAATATCGATCGCGGTCCGCCGCCGTATATGGCGCTGAGCAGCGGAGCTCCTTCGCCGAACGGAATGGCAGCAATCGCAAGCGTCTGGAAAAGCAGGGTGTATAACGATCGGTTTTTCCTAAGTTCTGCCGAATATCCGAGTGAGTTTAGATTATGATCGCTATCGCTGCCCAGCTCGCTTTCTTCACTGGCGACTGGTCTAAGGCAGTCTTTGCTTGCCATATGGGATACCGCTGGACTTATGGCCTCGACGATAATCCACCGCGAAGTAACGTCAGGTTGTTTCTGCTGGTTTAGTGACCGCACAAGCAAAGATGCACAAAACAAGCAGATATTCAAGCTGTAGAGATACAGCAAATGGTACTTCATGTTGAAATCATCATTCTCACTAGCAATGTGGGTGCACCTCTTGCTTTACTTATATATCCATGCCTGGGCGTGCTGATCCCGGTTTCATCAGCGAACTCAGTCGAATTTGATTAAGCTCAGTTCGTTGCTCGATATCTAAGCCAGGAGTCACACGGTCTATCAATGATGCTTACCCCAGACCACGCGCGGAAATGATTATCTGCCAATCAGCCCGGATCAACCATATGTGTATGGAAGTTGCTACACATCTGACACCACGCCTAAGTTGATAGCCAGTTGCCCGCATGATGTCCTAAAGAAATGGGACAGATGGCACAGGCCACATGTAATCCTCCGGTTGGGCCTTTAAACGCGATTGCAAACGTATCAATATTGTGTTTCCATCAATTTCTTGCTTGCGAAGTTGGACTTAACTCAAGGCAGGATGGGCCGGCTCTCAACCTGATAGCTGGGCAGCTGGGGTGTCGTACAAGTGCACACCCGTATCCCCGGGAGGCAATGTCTTTACCCTATCAGTATATGATTGTCAGGGATCTCGCCGCTAGCAGTCAAGCTATTCTATTGGGCCAATCGCCTATGTCAATCGTGCCGTTTAGCAGGGAGCTTGATAGGCATCGACAGTTTTTTTCGCATTGGGTTTTCAACAACATTATCTGGATCAAGACATCTACAGATATGCTTCGACTATCTCTGTCGAATCACAAGGATCTCAAGTACTCTGACTATATGTAACAGATTGGCCTTGTCTTGATATCAGTCATGCGCAGAAAAAATCATAATTACCTGCAGATTCTCCCGTCTTCGGATACGCAGGCGTCATGATTAGGATAGTCCAAAACGATCTTCGGTTGGCCATATCGTATGCGCCCAAGGTTTAGAATAAGAACCCCAGGCCGACGCATGGAGTCTGAATGCTGCGTTCAGGCAGCCAAATCGGTCTCTAGTGTTGATGGTGAATTTGAACCCGGGAAGACTAGAAGTGCTACTATCTCGCTCTTTGAATAATCTAGATTATGAAGTGCTAGTTTATCCTGCACAGCTCCTTAGAGGCCCATTCAGCTGAGAAATGTTTTGATTCAACTAAAGTCTCAGGATTTTGATACCCAATTTGGAGGGTCACGATGATCAGGTCGGTCAACTGGGAATTTCGTGAACCAGCAGCGCGCATCAATGGCATAACGTTGATAATCCTACAAACATAAGCCTTGTTCCGCCAGCAATCCCCCTCTGATAGCGCAGATCCTTGATTTATGATGTCTGGCATTAGAAGCCGAGTTTCGTCAATATGATTCCATAGTTAGCCCAATGTTCCCATGCTGATATTCATCAGTCTACAGATGCCAGTCTTCCTTTCAATGTCGGTAGCAGGCCGGATGTCTTCCATCAGAACTGGCAGTTGAGTCGATACAATTCCATGTCTTTTGGGTTTTGAAATATCGAGTGTTCCTGTGATGCCTAACTAGTTAATCAACTAAGGAGTCTGGACCCTGAAGGATCGCCGGCGTTCGGTGACGGCTCTCGGCTGTGTTGCCCCCAAATTACCCCGACCAACCGAAAGCGAGAGACCATCTGCGGGGAAGCTAAGCTTGTTCTCGACCATAACTATGGAGAAGCATCCGTTTCTTTTCTGCTTGCGATTAGATCTGTACTGAAAATTTTTGTGCCAGTTCCCATTCAATCTGCTCTCACTGCTCAATCAACGGTCAGAATGGCGAAACAGTACGAACTCCCTTTTCAGGTATGTAGTTAGTTGCGAAGAGCTCGATCGGGCAATTACGTCATATCTCTATCTATCTCGATGTTTTTTCTGCCAAAAGTCTCCAACGCGCTTCTATCTTTTGAAAAAGGAATCGCGGCTGATTCGAAACTCCGTGTAGCTCGAAGATCCAAGTCTGCTTCATTATGATTCTTTCGTGAATAACGAATGGGTCCCAGCCGCAGGTGGAAAGCGATTTGAAGTCCTAGGTATGCAAAGCCACGCCTGTTTTGACCTATTCTAACTTGATACAATCAGATCCCGGAACCGCAAAACCATGGGCTTCGTGTCCTACCGGCACGACGAAAGATGTCCCTCGCGCAGTCGAGGCAGCTCATGCTGCTTTTGAAGAATACAAAAAGATGAACCCACGCCAGAGAGCAAAACTCTTACTAAAATGGGACGAACTTATTCGCGAAGCCCGCTCGGACTTAGCTAAGATCCTCACGCATGAGACGGGAAAGCCTATCGCAGAGTCATTAGCAGAAATTGACTATGCGCTGGGTTTCACTTGGTGGTTTGCAGGCGAAGCGGAACGAATTCACGGTACTATATCAGTTCCAGCAGCTCCAGACCGTCGCGTCTTTACCATTAAACAACCAATTGGAGTTGCTGTTGCCCTGGTGCCATGGAACTTTCCAATTGCGATGATCCTGCGCAAAGCCGGAGCTGCATTTGCTGCTGGTTGCACTTTGATTGTCAAACCCAGCCCAGAAACACCTATTGCCACACTTGCTATTGCACATCTAGCTCAAAAGGCTGGATTCCCACCGGGGGTCTTTAATGTCCTTACGACAGATCTTGACAATACTCCGTCACTCAGCGAAGCTCTTTGCAAGCATCCTCTTGTAAAGAAAGTCACATTCACTGGTTCTACTCGAGTTGGCAAACTCATTGCCTCCCACTGCGCTCATGGCCTGAAAAAGGTCACACTCGAGCTCGGCGGTAATTGTCCGTTTATCATATTTGACGATGCCAATTTGGATCAGGCCATGAACCAGCTCTTGGCTCTGAAATGGCGACATGCAGGCCAGGCCTGCGTTACTGCAAACAGAATCTATGTTCAGTCCGGTATCTACGACAAATTTGTCGAATTGCTTAAGAAGCAAAGCTCTTCACTTGTCGTTGGTCATGGTGCTGATGAAAAAACCACCATGGGCCCAGTCACTACTCCTCGAACTTTAGAAAAAGCTGCAAGCCAGATCGAGGATGCACGTAAACTTGGCGGGAAAGTTATCCTCGGTGGGAAAGCAATTACCGACCGCGGTGGCTTCTTTTCGAACCCACGATCATTACAGACATGACGCAGGAGATGCTGATATCACGTGAGGAGTCATTTGCGCCAATTGCGGCAGTATATAAATTTGAAACCGAGGAGGAAGCCGTCAAGTGGGCAAATGATACGAGCATGGGTTTGGCAAGTTATGCGTTTACCAAAAATATTGATCGGATGTGGAGGATGCTGGAGAACTTGGAGGCTGGTATGATTGGAATGAACACAGGTATGTCACCGTCCATGAGATAGAGCAGTCCGGAAAGCATTTGTTAATTGACATAATCTAGGAAACTCATCCGCTGCAGAATCGCCGTTTGGTGGTATGAAAGAATCCGGGTACGGCAAGGAAAGTGGCAAAGACGTTGCTGTGAATGAATATTTGATAACCAAAACCGGGACATTCACACTGGAAGGACAATATTAAGGTAGCAGTTTTTTAAAAATGATAATATCCGGAAGCCATTAAGCTATCTAACATTCAATTCCGATGTCAATTATTGCTAAGTCAATGCGAAACCAAAACATATATCAACGTATTAACACTTTGCAACCACCAGGATATCATAGATCAAACACAATTCCAACAGAAACCCATTAAACCAACCAAAGAGAGCATCTAGAGCAGAAATTGGTATACTGATTCATCATGCCCCTTTTGAAGAGACCTTGGAGACTCAATTACCGGGTCTTAAGAGCGGTCTCTCCTAAAATTCCACTTCCATGGTCTTAGGAAGCGAAGAACAATGAATGGATCGTCGAGAAGGGGCGCCTTGTCTCCTCCAAGCTTAGGCATCTTATCCAACATCCCAGCTTTATGCATTTTTTCCACTGACTCATGTACGTTCGCCCCATCAGGAATATCTCTGGCAGCACCGAAGTTTGGGGGCCAATAACGAGGCTTCCACTCCCCATTCTCGAGCTCGAGACGTGTGAAGAATGGAAGTATTTCTGTGTTACTCAAAAATCAGTCGGATACTCTTTTCATGATCAAATGAGGGAATAAACAGGGTCAATCTTACCGATCAGCCACCAGAAGGTAGTCCGATTCCAGGTCGCTCCGCGGCCGAATGCCAGCATGTCGTGGTATTTCGGTGTATCTATGATCGGCGCATCCAATGGTTCGTGTAAGTATGCCTCTGGATTCGCGGCCATCGCATGGCCTGCGTGGACGTGTCCAGTTTCTACCACGGTGCGGTATCGGAACTCCAGTTTACCAGCAGGGGTGTCGTTTAACGCCGTGACTTCGTCAACCATCCAAGCAAGTGGTATATCAGATAAAAGATGTTTAGAGTTGCCTTCGTATTTCCAACCACCGCCAACATCTCCATGGTTTCCAGCAAACCAAACTTCCTTGATGTCCGCTTCCCTAGACTGTTCTTCAAAGACGAAAAGCGCTGGTTTGAATTTAAGGCGGCGTTCATGAATGGAGACAGCGTGTCGTATATGTTTAGCAGGAGCCTGCCCTGGCAATTAGAGATCGGGTTGCAAGAGTGAAACTACGATTGTCGCTTACCTGTGCAATATATTTGTATGAGTGTCTCCTGAAAGGAATCTCAAACTGAGAAACACTGTTGACACAGTCGAATAGACCGAGAAAATGAACGTGTACGTTAGGTCGACAGAATGTAGTGCCAAACTTCTTCAGGTACTTTTCATCCTCGATTTCTTTCGGCGTTTTGGTTTGTTTCCCTCTTGCATGTTGTACCTCGCTGAATGAGGCGAAGACAAACTGCACCATCTCTTCGTTACCCTGGGAAAGCAATCCGACGGCCCCAATCATCTCGGCTAGAAAGCGTGCCGTGTAGGCACCGCGGGAGAACCCAAAAATATAGATATCATCTCCAGGCTCGTAGTACTTCATCAGAAATTTGTACCCACTTGTGACGTGATATTCAAATGTTCTGCCAAAGGCCTGGTCAATCAACTGGTTCAGACTTGCTTTAATGCGTCCAAACCATGACAAGCCAGAGCCATGAGCGCCTGTATCGAAAGTCCCAATTCCAGCTATGACCGAGGTCAGTAATTAACGCAGCATAGATACGGCCACGGTGCTCACGCTGATAATAGTGGTACTGTTCCTTGATGTCTCGATCCAACATCTCATAGATCTTGACGACATTGGTATCCGATTCATTTCCCATGTATTGATTGCCCGTTCCATCGAAGCAGAGCACAATGCGACGCTTTTCTTCTGACCGAGGCCTCATCATGGTCTTAGGCTTGACAATTATTTCCAATTCGGTATTTTTCTTATCGGGAGTGAAGAACTGATGCCTCCTGCATCACCTGTGAGTTTTTCTTTAGCCATTCGAATGGACAAGCTTGCTCGCTTATATATTTTGCGTCACGGAGTAACTATTCCAGGCCTCTTGAGGCGTCTATCTTGAGCCTTGTCGGCCAAATCCTAGCGGGTCGGTCCACAGCTAATTACGGACATAGCTCGCCCTCCATCTGGCGACTTGAAAAGATTAGTTCTGAGGGCATTTTGAAACGGACCACGAGTTCATTGGGGCCTTCCAATCATCTCGACCTTTTTAGCAACAAGATTTGAAAGTTGATCGTAGTGGTTCTTGGGATGACCTCGATCTGCGCCATGCCGTCGAATGAAGGACGAGCAAACCCGCTTCCGCTTCAGCCCGCCCCTCCGCACCGTGTGGGCTACGAGCAACGCCTGTCAGGATTGGCGAGCACACTTTGGGAGTCAGCTTCGAAGATGTCCCCCACTTCAAGTCAGGGGAATTATCGACTCATCCACCGCTTGTTTCGTGATTTGAACATGAGGCTTCAGCCCTGCTGGGCTGAAAAGGGGCCTTCAGCCTTACGCAGGGATAGTGACAAAATAGACATAGCCATTCTCATAAAATGTTGGATATCTCTTAAGCATACTTAACTGCTACCGCTTTGTCCGAGGATCTCGAAAACAAGCAGAAGCGTCCTTTCTTTTGCCAAAACTCAACGGGAAGAGCGGAGTCCGGGCCATGGAAAGGATTTGGAAAGCGTCCGTGATGGCTTGCGCTTAGTTGGTTAGTTCGTCAACGGCCCCCCCGGAGGGATTTCGCCATGCAGCGATCGGCGCGCTGTGATCCTTTTGATGGTCACCGACGACGGCTATCGCTGAGCGTGATTTCAATGAAGCGCCCCGTATTTTTATCGTAGAGTCGTACTCCGTAACTACACAGGAGATGAGTCGACCACAGTGCTCCATACTGTCATGTTGTAGCCAGGGACCAGGGTTGAATCCTTGCTCAAGATAGCGACACAGATTGGTTGTTAGCGCAGTACTATTTGGAACTATCAATCCAGTGCATCAGCAGCTCAAGCCAGTGAAAAAGTGGAATCGAGAGATCAACCAACGAGCGAGTGGCCCGCATGACAGCCCAGCCTGATTCCGTGATATGCCGTGGATCCTGGAGAACGCGCACGAAGTTCCCCGCCCGCTTGCCCCGGGCCAGGAGGAGTTGCAAATGGACACGCTGCATCTGATCCGCGTTCAGGAGATGGATACATACGTTGAACTGTCGAGTAGGCCATTTCAAAGTATTCATCGGATCCCGACAGAGGAGAAGGATGCTCGTGCTCCGGATCGCAGCACGGGCATTTTCAGGAGTCTCTTTGTCACTCATCCTTGTCTCTCGGCGGTTGAATCCATGCAGCAGTTCCTTCAATCTTTTCCTCGACAAGGACTTGCAAATGCCGAATAGCGGGATGACCAGGACGAGAAAGCGGCCTGTCCGTTAATTAGTTATCGTGCAGGGCCCCGAAAGAAGTCTGATCGCCAAAGTGTTGGTGCAACTCTGCGAGGTGTCAAAGCCCCAAACCTCCAAAACGCGTTCAAGGGTCTCTCGCCCTTAAACAGAGACAAAATCTCCCAATTTTCTGGCCCAATGTACGGAGTATGTACAGATATTCTCCTTCTCAAGGAACGAAGACTCGACAAGACGACGATACCGCCCCATAGTTTCAGTACCCAATGAGCAAATATCATCTTGTTAAGTGGTTTCTTAAGGCTCTCGCGCAAACCAAAGTGCTGCTTGGGATCAGGCTTGTATCATCCTTTGCCCTTCAGCTTGAATTAAGAACTAATATCTCGCCTTTTCCACAGCCTCTGACTTTGCTATTTCCTTTCGAAATTCACCGACTGGCCGTGACCGCAAATCGAAGAAAGCAGACGGTGATTACCGTGCGACAGTACGCGCCCGGACACTTGACACTTCGGTTCCAAATCACAATATACATGCAAATGCCCCCAAGGTTCGAACTCCTGCCGAAATCCATCATCTCAAGGACTTATCACGGGCGTTGCATATCGCTTTATTTGATATCGCAATACCCATGTATAAACGTCCACTACTGAGCTCGTGAACTCGGCCGGGTTTCCGAACCATGGAGGGCATTTGTACGTGTATTGCTGGTCATGTAGATGGTGAATTTCATGCAGCGACTTGGGCATCATATCTTGTGATGACTCGGAATGTATGTATCTGTACATGTTCGGCGTTATGGATCTGCCTGCGAATACTTCGCAAAGCTTGACTGAGTAACTGTTCTCTGCTGCTCTGCCCCAATAATACTGGGCCCGTTAGATGATACAAGAACCTTTCCATATTCTCAATGAAAGTCGAATACATATACATAAAATGCCACTCATGGAGCATGGTGTACGGAGTAACTGCAGTTAATTGATCTCAGTTAATTGATATATGTACGGCCGACAAATTCGGAGACTAGGCTATCTTAAACCCTCTTAAACCGCGAAATGGTTAGAATCAAAGTTAGATGGCAACGGGCTACAGTGTTGGCCGTTTCACGCCCACGCATTGGAGGATTCATTCTGTAAGGGCATAAGCCTTGCCTCAGGCGCATCCAAAGTTCCAGCTTGAAGTTGTCTATATCGGCATAATTACGTAACTCTTTCAGTCTGATGGTGTAGGCCGATAGATGAAGCATCTTTCTTCATAAATCACTGACGATTTGGCAGGGCCTACTTGGTCCAGTCGCATCTTTATAGCCTCGTCCGGCTGGAAACCGAGCTTTTCATAGAAGGCCGTTGCGTCCACAGTACTCTCCAGGGCTACCAGGGTATTATCTATTTTACCCTGTTCCACTCCCCATTTGACCAATTTGCTGGCTACTCCCTGACGTTGGTATCGCGGGTCGGTTGCTAGGAAGCTTAAGCCTGCGAGAGCGTCAGAACATGTCGACAGCACAGGAATGGAGAATCTCACGGTAACAGGGCGTATCGCCGAGGAGCTTTGCGTTTGCGGCCTCGACCCTAGCTGCCCATTCGGCCAACACAGCTATATTTGTTTCCTGCGGCCAATTCCAGGGCGGTTCTTCGTAGACTTCGGAGATCAAGATAGGTAGACACCACTTCGCAAAGCCGATGGTCTTGTCCTCCTCATTGCAAGCAACCAAAATCCTCCATTTCGGGTGTCTCATTTCACAGGTAACCCTATCCACCAGAGTTGTCCAGAGCCCTCGGCGAGCGGTTTCAGTTGGGAACATCGCCTGCAGCATGAGGTTATCGCCAAATGCTGCCATGTGGATATCGGCAATGGTCGGTGCATCCGATTCCTCCGCTACTCTAAGAGTGATGTTCATATTCAATAACCGAGTTCTTTGCCGTTCTTAAGATTCAAAAAGAGGTGAATGCCTCTCAAGCTCCATCCGACTGAAGCGAGGTATGGCCTGATAGTTATTTGAACCCTTCATTGTCAATGTGGGTTGCGGCGCAAGGTGATCCTCCGCCAAATAAGAAACGGTCGAGCTTTTGAAAGCAACATCACGATCGCAACCAATTTGCAGGCTTTTCGCTTTCTCCCTCACAACGAAAACACCCAAAAAATAAATTCACAAGTACTCGCGCATAGACATGGGAAATTTGACCTTACTCGTTTAACATGGCTAGCTGCCCATGAAGCCTGCGCCCAGCCGTGACACCTCATGGCTTTCTTTTTTCTGATACCCAGCCATTCAGTAACTATCACTCTGACTGTGTTCCCTGTCCAACCAGAGAAATCACACAAGGAAGAGATGATGGCTCAAATCCTGGCTCTCAGATTCGGCTGGAGAACTGCCGATCACGACGTAGTTAACTATGAGTTAGTTAACTAGCGATGATCAGTGGCTGAGAATCGAACCTGCCACAATTTCGTCGCTTCAGAAACCATGACGATGTCTCCAGCATTCAAAACAGACCCGAGCTGCTCGTCCAGAAAGAAAACACTCGTTAACATCGAACATATACTCACTACTTCGTGTCGGTGATACACGTTTACCACACTTAGGAAAGGAGCAAATTCGCGCCCTCTGTACTCTCTACACTTATTCAATATTACCGTTAGCGATACCTAAGGCCACCATGTCTGAGCAAGACTTGCATCATCTGATACAGAACTATCCAGTAATCGATAACCATGCTCACAATATCCTGAAGATGGTTTGCGCTGAGGACTACGAAACGTTCCCGCTTGAATCCCTGACCTCCGAGGCGCGAGGCGCAGCTTTGACCAGATTTGTGCAGCAAACTCTTGCCCATAAAAAAGCCGTCAAACAACTTTCTGAATTATACAATACTCGCCCGGGTTGGGAACACATAAAGGCATTTAGAACGAACGTGGTCAAGAAGGACTATGAAGGCCTTGTGGGGCGATGCTTGGAGGGTACGCATATGCTCCTGGTAGATGATGGGCTTGGGTTTGAACAAGATGTCGAACCCTTTTCGTGGCATGATAAATTCACGAAATCTGCTACTAAGAGGCTAGTACGCATTGAAGCGGCGGCCGCCGCAATCGTCCTCTCTCTTGTTTCCGATATCCAAAAATCTTCTGATCTAGAGGACATAAAGAAAGGCAAATATTCGCATCAATGTCTGCAGAAATACACCAAGAGTTTCAAACGCGAATTTACGACTACTATCAGAAGATCCCTGGAAGATATTCGAGTAGCGGGGTTCAAATCCGTCATATGTTATCGGACCGGCTTGAAAGATATCAAATTCCACTCGGACGAGCGAACCTCAGAGGAGATCCTCGCTCATCTCACAGATGTATTGAACAACAAGCCCAATGTAATATGCAGAAAGGCTGTCAATGATTTCCTTGTCATTCGCACAATTGAAGTCATCCGTGAAGCTGGCGCAAAAGCACCGGTTCAGTTCCATACCGGCCTTGGTGACAACGATATCAATTTGTTCCTAGCGAACCCGTCACATCTCCAGTCTCTTATTGAAGAGTATGAAGGTATCAATTTTGTCCTACTCCACTCTTCATACCCTTACATACGAGAAGCCGGATTCCTTGTCTCGGCTTACGAAAATGCCTACATGGATATAGGTGAAGTGTTTCCTGCAGTTAGTAGGGAGGGGCAATTATTTATATTGCACGCCGCCCTAGAACTGGCTCCTACCTCAAAAATTCTCTGGAGTACGGATGGGCATTTTCATCCTGAAACATTCTGGCTGGCAAATCAGCAATTTAGGGAGGCAATATATACGGTGAGAATCACTATTCGACTATATAGTGCCTCGACTGATTTTCTTTCCTCAGGTCTTGCTCGACTATATTCGGAAGGGCGACTTTAACGTCACACAAGCAATGGAAATGGCGAAAGACATTATGTTCAACAACGCAAATAATCTGTACGATCTAAAAGAAAAAGCGGCATACACCCCGCAAATCTTTCCTCAGACACAGCTTCTATCACCACTTTCTCCCACACCACTTTCTGCTTTGACACATTTTCTTGGAAAGCATCCGGATGTAGAGTTCATATGGTGCTTGTTTGTCGACTATACGGCCACTGTCCGCACACGCATGTTTCCCATCAAGGAATTCAGCAGGCTCGCTCTGGGCGAACGGAGACTTGGAATCGCATTAGCGCTATTGAACATGCTTCAAAATGATGCCATCGTGCCTCCCGATCCTAAGACTGCGGGTCAATTCTACCTAAAACCTGACCTGGACACTCTCTATGTCAACGCTGGAATCAGGTCCAACAGTGCTAGCGTTATGACATTCTGGGAAGACGAGGAAGGACAACCACAAGACGGCTGCCCGAGATCTGTTCTTCAAGACATTGTCGAGCGATTTGAGAAGGACTTTAAAGTACAACTTGCCTGTGGTTTTGAAGTCGAAGTTGTATTTATGGAAAAGGTCCAAACAAACGAACTCGAAGTCGAGTATAAGCCTTGGCTCAAAGCTCATTCCTGGTCCAACATGACCCTAGATACCCGTCGTGCTCTTCCCCTGGTTGAGGATATCGTCCGGGAACTTGCAAGAATCGATATCGCCATTGAACAGTTTCATGCTGAATCCTCTCCAAGCCAATTTGAATTCATTCTTCCCCCAGCATCGCCGTTAACAGCGGTGGATAGATTAATCAAAGCTCGGCAGACCATTGTTCACATAGCCGAACAACACGGTCTTCGCGCAACCTTATATCCGTGCCCAACCCCCGATACGGCTGCCACAGGTGCTCATGTTCATATTTCGATTAATCCGCCTACAAACGAAACTGCATTCTTGGCCGGCCTATTAAAGCACTATACTTCTATTCTACCGTTTACGTTCCCGCAAGATATCAGTTACCAGCGCGTGAAGCCCAGCATTTGGACTGGGGGCGTATGGGTTGCTTGGGGAAGCCAAAATCGAGAGACACCGGTCAGGAAGATCTCACCAGGCCACTGGGAGATAAAATCGATGGACGGATTGGCAAATCCATACCTTGGCGTCGCAGCTATCCTTACTGCGGGATATTCGGGGATGAAACTCAATTCGCGCCTCATTATAGATGAGTGCAATGGTGTGTATTTCTCCCCTCGCCCTCAAGTTACATCTATCCTCCTTTGTGGTCTCCTATTAACCAGTTTATACTTGAAGTTGATCCCGCCTGTCTTCCACCTAGCAAAAGGAACTCGATGAACATCTCTACGCTCCTTCCAACCACGTTGGGTTCAGCCCTTGAATGCCTTGAAAAGGACCTAGAATTTCAGGAATACTTGGGGTCGAAGTGGGTAAAAAGATATATTGGAGTTCGGAAAGGCGAAGAACACTTTTTGAGTACAATGAGCGCGGCCATCCGGAAGACCTGGCTAATTGAACGTTACTAGTTTCCCAGGGGATCGAAGTATCGTTAGTTGAAGCCATCTATAATCTATTTCATACTTAAAGTCTAAAAGAGGAGAGCGAAGGGCCATAGAGCTGATCGCATACAAAAAGGATCAGAAAACAACCGGCAACATGTAAATTAGGGATATCTAGTAGCTTCTAGTCGCAATCCATACTGATCATACACATAACTCCATAATAGATCATAATCATGCGCGAAAAATTGGTCATCACCCTAACAAGGCATATATCAATTGACATCTCAAGTAGAATGCACGTCAAGACACCGTCTAAAACTTCTCCATCAGATTCTTTCTCACCGTCCACATGCGCGCCCGTTTGCCGTAGATATACATCGGAATTGAAAATAACATGCAGCCTAGATGGATGCCACCCAGAGCGAGAAATACCGTCTTTACGCCATCAGCGTGCAGCCAGTCGACGATGAACAAGGAGAATACAAATCCGTGGAGAACATCTAGGTAATTTGGTCAGTAGGACAACAAAGCAGGAGATTAAGTTGGAAAACATACTCTTGCTGAAATTCAAGGTTACCAATGCTTCACCAGCATACTGCCGATAACTATCCACGCAGAAAGTGATGCTCGTGGTGCTTCCGAGTGTGCAACCGAAGGACAAAATACCGAAGAAAACTGTGGGCACAATCCACTTATCCTTCTCTTGTGCACTCCAACCGAATCCCATGAGGCCCATGGCCGTACAAATGGCGATTGGAATGGACATGACCAGTCGGAACTCTGGCTCGTAAACCCCTCCATTTCGGCGAGACATCCAGCGAACTATTATGTCCGAAACCCTGCCGGCAACGACTGTGCCTAGAATTCCACCAATGAAAGGAGAGATATATACTAGACCGGTTGCAAGTGCAGAGAAATTGTACGTCTCCTTGTTTCGGTAAATTTCGGCAACGGCTTCGGATAGAACAATGAGCCAACCAACAGACAGGGCATATACTAGGGCCGACCAGAGCACAGCGGGGTATGCAAAAAGAATAAAAGGGCGAACCATGACACGGATCCAACTATCGCAAGCAATGCGCCCATTCCAGGGCTTCAGGGATTGAACGAAGCTCACCGGGGGTCGAGACCGAAGGTTGCTAGTATAAATATGCTGCAGTTTGGGTGGGTGGATTCCATCGGCAGAGAGGCCTCTCGAGGCCGAGTCTGGCCTAGCCGCCTCGACATCTTGAGCATTGTGTGTAGCCAGCGGATGTTTACCACCCTCAGCCACCGGTGCGGGTCTCAGCGTTCCGGAAGAGAACTCATCCGCAGAAATAGCTCCCACTTTTTCCGTCTCAGATGATGCCGCTGCAGAATCTGGCAAACCGCTATGATCATCTTCTAATTTAGTATCATCAGCAAAGCCGACATGAATATTTTTCTTCTCCTTGTGTTCAGAACGGCCTTCAATGCTATTCAGAGCGGCAGTCGGGGTAGTTGGCTCGGGTGAACGTCCTCGAAACGGATGTAGCACTCTCTCGGAGACGCTCCTGCGTGACTTTGGGCGTTTTGGGTGCGGCCGAGGAGTCCTATCCCAGAAAGTCTCTGGCACAAAAAAGAATACTAGGAAGAGACCGAGTCCGATAGTTATGGCAACAATCCTAGCATAATCAGCACGCCTAAATCACAGTTAATCTTGTGTTATTAAACACTTACCAAAAGATCCAACGCCAACCAAGTCCCTGCGTGATAGCAGCGCTAACAAGCGGAATCAAATTCTTGCCACCCAACAACAAAAGAGTATAAATGCCGACCCGATACGCCCGTTCATGCAAAAAGTAGATTTCCGCTATAGTAGCGGAAGGAAGACACTCGACAGGGCTTACAGCTATGCCCTGAAAAACTCTAGCAACAATCAAGCTCGCGTAGTTCGGAGAGACGGCACACCATATTGCGGAGATGATGAACATGGTAGCGCCAGCCAGATACACGGGCCGCTTGCCCCAAAGAATCGCAGTTGGCGACATCACCACGGAGCCAAGCCCAAGGCCCAACATGTAAAGGCCAGTGGTGAGGGCAACCTTCTGGAAGGATATGTTGTATTCTTTTGAAACGTCGTTAAAAGCAGCGGCCAGGATCGGTGTCATTCCGCCTCCAATCATGCAGTAAAATCCGAGAGAAGCTAGGGCTAAGTCTCTCCTCCATTGTGGCCAGTTCAGAGGATCATTCACAGACTCTTCCGGCTGCGGGTCTAAAACGATCTTTCCATCCGGAGTCCGTTTAGGCTGGGGTACTGGAATTTGGGAAGATGCCCTGGAAGGAGGATACGGAGAGGGTAGAGACGAGGAGGACACTCTCGCAGGTTGCTGTCTAAGACCGAGCGGTTCATTCCTGTCTGAGGTGAGTAGCAGGATGGTTCCTTAACGCCCATGAAAGAGTCAGTACCCTGTATATTCAGTAATCTGGAGAGACCTTACCCGGAACTTCATCGGTCAGTTTGTCACTTAGAATTCCCATCGTCGACTTTTCTCGGGGAGTATAGGAGTCGTTCAAGTTCGGACTGTCGGTTTCGACCCCTAATAGTCTCCTCCATTTTTGTTTTCCGGCAGCGGGTGCGCGCCTATTAACCACATTGTCTCTCGAGTTTCCGTCTGATGAGGAATTTCTCCCAGACTCCGGAGTCTCCGGGATGGCGGAGGTGTTTCCGGCCATGTGCCCACTCGTCTGCAGTACAACCCTTCGAAAAAATTCAGTCGTCGAAAGTACAATGCCCAAATCTGGACCTTGTGATGTGGCAAGCAGGCCTCCAGGGCCTAGAGCTCGGAAATGTGCACAATGCAGTCGGGTTTTCTGTGACTTCGCGCGACGTGACAGGCGGCGCCAGCCTCAGCGAAACGAAACGAGATGCTGTGCAGAAAGATCGTCAAAAATTATAGTTCCCATGGAGGTAGATCTCGTTCAGCATAATAAAATAAGGCGACGTTTGAATCTGCAGAAGGCGAAAAGGTTCGAAAGGAATAGACTCAGCTGGTTCAACTCACCTCCCAAGGTTCGCGGATCAGAAGCTGCACAGCCGAACCGTCAAGGTAGCGGCACCGAGTGAGATGTCTGGCTTTCGAAACCGAACATCTTTGCGGGAAACAAGACGGGACGGCCTCTTATATGAAAAGAGGATTTCCAAGACCCCGACTGACTTCCGCCCGCCTTCAGATCAGTCGTTATGGTCTCTTGGGAGTTGGAGCGACGCGAAACTCCGCGCGGATTGCGGAGACACATGTGACTTTGGTGGCTCTTGGATCTTCTTGGACGAGTCGGTCAACCAGCCAACGCGAAACTCCTTCGCTTCCTTCAAGCACTCTCTTGCGTGCAGACATGCGAGGTCTGCATTTCGTAGACCAGACACGCCTGCAGAGGCCCTGCAGGCTGGTCACTCGCTGGTCATTTTGGCCACAATGCACATGGGACATCCACTGATCAGCTCGTTCTCACCGAAAATCATCAGCCCGAGTGGCGTATCAATCTCCACAACCGAATAACTAATGAAGACCGCCGGTGTGTCAACGTCCGTCGCGAGCTCCTGGTGCTTCCTTTCCGGTCTGGTTTGATTCGAAACTCCTGAGATGAAGCTCCATTGACAGCTCGCCAGTGAGGAGCGAGGAGAAAGTTACACATGGAACTACAGATCTCTCATGCCTGTCGATGGGGAGTTCTTTGAAAGAAAACTATACCCTGTCACACTGCATCTTCCTTCTTAGGAGTAGCTACCTACGAGTGACGACCCGGATTTTGGGATGCGTTATCTCCATAGCGGATCATGGTCGTTGTTGAATCTTTCGGGCTGCACCCGCGTCTCCGCTTTTCTCTGATCCAAATCATCCTCATGATCAAAATTATACGGAGCTTGCAGGGGATAGCTTCGAATCCTGGCAGATGAGCAATGTCGTCATAAATCTCCCCATTGCTGTGGGTGCCGCCAAATGTCAACTGGAAACAAAACTCCATGTCGGCGGAGTCAGAAGAAGTTTCAACAGCCATAACGCGGTTGTATAGCTGGCAACCTATGGCACTTACTTTAATAATACTACGTTTGGCTGCCTGATACAGGAGATATCGTGCTAACATACTATAGTAACTACGGAGTATTAAGTAGTTACTGGTAGCGATTGTGGGCCTCCGACTTATTATTAACGACGATCTCATCCTTTTGCTACCGATAGCGGCGGCCCAACCCGACCACGACGAGTTTTTAACCGATGGTAATCATGGATGACATGCAACCACACATTCTAAAAGTGACTAGGCATCTTACTATGACAGACATTCAGGCATTGGAAAAATAATTTGTTTTTTGTATATTTTGGGCCTGTTCAATATCGAATATGGGCTCCACGTTCAGCATTCCATATTACACTGTAGTTACACGACGCCCAACCCGTTAACTAGCTTTAGGTAGTCACTGTTGGCGTCAAAATTACTATCGAATAACATATTACTGCATGCCATTGGAATGGATCTTGGAAGTATTTACATTATGAGCACTCTCAAGTCAGTTTTGTAGGAGTGCATAGTTAATTTCTATATTAACAGATATCAACCATGTAATATGATGGTCACAAAAAATCCATATTTTATGCGTTCGAGAAAATAGCGGTGAGCTTGTCTCCTGGGCTTGAATTTTACAAGGCCACCAAGTAACAGAGATTCAAGTTTACTGGTCATTAAATGCCTGATTGCTCTATCACTTGAACTATATACAGGATGATCTTTGAAAAGAACGGATTAAGAAGTATTCCAGTGTTGAACGCGCTGTATCATAATTCAATATTCAGAGACGCAATGCGGGAAAACAAGAGGACGCTGTGCACGAGGAAAAATGGCTCAAGAAAACCTGTCGTCTAATGGCGAGGCGAAATCCCGAACCCTGGATTCGTCACCAGCAAATTTCTAAGCTAATAATGCATATCAAGAAGATTAAAACCCTAGCAGAAAAGGCTAGGCTGTGGACTCATGTTGGTTTTGCAGGCTTGTGGATCAGTAGATAACCTCGAGTACATATAGGAAACCAAAGACCAGGAAGGCAACTGCTCCTCCAAAGGTAACTAAATAGAGGGAAAATATTAGCAGACCGATAACAATGGTGCACATGTAATACTGGACTTACCCGTGCGAATGCTAACCTTTCCAGCGATAGCTCGCCCACCGATAACAGCTGCCGCAGTGCAGAGTCCGTGCCCGATCATGGCGCCCCAGGTAACCCACCAGTAGTCCTGACCCGCTGCCATGGCGATGGTAGCAATCTGGCTTCGATCGCCCCATTCGCCGAGAAAAGTCATGACAAATGTTTGAACCCAGGCTGGGCTGAGTAAGAACGAGAACAAATTATCCAGTCCTGCAAGGGCATTGGCAAATGTCGAACGTCGTGAGGGTGAGCTGTCGCGAGAAGACGACGGAGATAGGCTATCGGGAGTTGGAAGGCGGTTTTTGGAAGAGTAGCTCTTCCGCGAGCTACCACCATGACCGGCTTCGAGAGCATAGGGAGAGACCACCGAATGCCGACGACGTTGCTGGTGCTCTTTCTCTTCCAATTCCATTTCAACTTCCTTCATCTCACTACTCACATTTTCATCAGGACGCATATTTTTGGCTTCGAAGAACATCTTCACACCGAAAACGAGGAAGAGAACTGCGGCGAGAATGTTCGTGTAATACTTCGGCAAAATGGTAGGGACAGCATGTCCAAGGATTGCGGACAGGACTGTCATCGCAATGAGAGCGGAGTACGCCGCGGAGAAGACAACCATCCGCGGGTGTCGCATAGCCATCAAGGCGGCTACCAAGAATGTTTTATCTCCGATTTCAGAAAATACTATCATAGTGAGGGATAAAACGAATGAATGTAATGGTTGAATAATCTCGTTGACATGGTCATTGCTGGGAGAGGGACCTTCAGTTTCGCCTGTCGGTGTCTTGATGGGAGTATCGATCTCCAGATCCTTATCCTTTTGGGATCCGTGTGGCTTAGGAAGTGGAATCGAATGAGGTGATTCTGGGAGGTCTTCAGGTTTCTGTGATCATTGTTCAGCATATTGTCATATCATCAGCCTTCCGATTTAGGGGTAACAGTACCTCCAAAACCTTGTCTTTCTTCTTGTCTTCTTTTATTTTCTGATCGTCATGAGGTGTGGTAATCTTCTGCTGTTCGCTATGAGGTAGCGGCGGTGCTTCCTTGGGCGGGTCTGGTTTCTTGCCCATTACTTGCTTGTTCTCCTTGTTCTTTGCCGACACACCTCCCTCAGTACCGCGAGTTCCTTCTTTTGGGCCTAGCCTATTCTTGTCGTCCATGACACCATCGTTCGAAGGTGGGATCACTTTTCCATCTGGCCCAACATGGCCGGACGAAGGAGATTTCGAGTCCGGAGCAGCAGGCTGGCCTTTGTCTGATAGTGCCTGCTTCTCCTTCTTTCTTTGTCGTTCCGCCTGCGTCTCGACAAATGGTCCAGCATGAGGTTTACCATCTTTCCCATCAATGGGTGCGTCCTCAACGGCCCTGATCTTGCCAATGCTAGACCCAGACGAAGACGGTGTCGGCGAGTGTGTTGAGACGATCGCAGACGGCCGGATAACAAGATCGGGATCGGCTAGGGTAGTTGATATGGAGGCGCAGAGGAGTAAAAGGAGAGGGGTTGGGATGAATCTAGACCTCATGGTTGTGATTTGAGAGCTCTTCGATTAGGACGATAGAGATGTTCACATGAGATAGGGTCGGTAATCGTTCATTTAGTAGAGTGTCTCCGGTTGGTCAGTCGCACAAGATAATTTGAGAGCAGTGGTGATGCACGGAGTCGTCGCTAACGGAGAATATTGCTGGAGTGCGCCGTGCCAACGCTCGACCTTGCGCAGTGGCTTTTCCTTGTCAGCAAACACGATCTGCGGGCCGCAACAGGTAACTCATCCGGAAACCACTGAATGCCACACGTTTGCGTTATATAACTGAAGTGCTGTAACCCAGACAGCACGGACCTTTGCAAGGAGACCATACAATCAATTCCACCACGAGTAGAATCCTCGATCCGCCTCCTATGTGGCCTTTGAATCAGGGGGTTTCTTGGACTCTTCGGGCGATTTGCGACTCGACGACGCAATGACTGAGACACGCTAGACTATATTGGGTGAGGTGGATACTATCCATTACATAAGCGAATGGAAGTCACGCGATCACCACCAAGACTTGGGGCTGGGGCTGTTTATAACCCTAACCCCCAACAACTCCCAACCCCAACCCTTGTTTTGATCTTGCCCCATCTGCCCGAAAGGAGCTCCACGTCAGGAGAAAGTGATATAAAGCACTAGATTTTCTGCATTTAGGATTCTTCTAGCGTCTATTTCAATCTTTCCATTCATGCCACCTGTCGTCCCTTCACCCGGCTCTCGGAGCTCGGTCGCGAGGTCTCCAATAAAAAATGGAACGCAGACTCCTGTCTGCGTTCGATGCTCGAGGCTGAGAGCGACCTTGATGAGATTGATGAACTTCATGATATCGATGGAACAACCTTACATCAGCTATGTCATGAGGTCTCCAATATAAGTGACAGTGATGCTGATTGTCCCGATGCCAATGAAATCCTCAACGAGCAAGGTGAGGCGTCAGTGGCCAGAAACTCCCAGAATTGGTGGAATTCCCACCCAGGTTCTTTCACTCCCTATTCTTAAGGGGCTTTCGCGCTTATATTACCCACTCAAGCCCAACTTGCACCTGGACGAATGACTTCTGTGTATATCCCATACTGATTTCAATCATAAATTAGGTCCACTCTCCAAGTCACTCGATAGCGATTTAAGTGCTCCTGGCCAGAGCGAAAGCCCAGTTAGTTCTCAACATGGCATTCAGTCGAACTCTGCTGCCCTTGACCCGCTTGCAATGCTGCAGGCCTTGCCACAGCTGGAGAGCTGGTCAGACCGAATACTACTTTTCTGGAACCAAAATGGTACTTCTTACTCGAGATTAAAGAAAAGTATCTCGGATCAAAATGCCAAAATCCAAATGAAAGAGGATTGGGAAGAAAGGTTTCTCGCCCTCAGAAATAATTTTGGTGACAGTCACTTCATTGATGTGGTCACCGCCACTGAATGCCTCCCCTCTGTTCAGCATCTGAATTGGATGCCGGATGGAATCTATCAAAAGGCTAACCTCGCACGGCTGGCGCTTGACATGATTTTCTATTGCAACGAAACAATGGCAGATTCGCCGCTTGATGCAATCGACCAAGTATTTCCTGCCCCATTTGTTCGCTTCGAACCCTATGAGGCCGAGCAGCGTCTAAAGATGGCCAAGAAACTCTTCCGCATCGGTCTCAGCATTCGCACGCAGCGCTGCAAGCTCGCCCTTTCTGAGACAGAAACTGACCCTGAAAGTATCATTCAGAGTATATTTCGTCCGCCTTTTGCTGAAGCGGCGTTGCGGGGCTGGGAGTTCAACGGTCTCTGCGACTTACACGGCGAGCTTCCAGAGGAATTCTATGACCAGGTTCAAGATAGAATTCAAACCATACATGAGGCTTTTCAAAATGATGCCCTGGAAGATTCTTTTCCGTGGCGGCAGTTTGTCATGGAAGTTTGTACATGGGTACGAGAGACAACCCACGAGATAAATGATCGTATAGAAGGGCAGGAGAACATTCTAATAGCAACTTCGCAATTGCGATTTGCAGCTCGTTCAAAAGCTCGAGAAACCATCCGACCAAGCCAGGATTTGGAAAAGTCGACTTCACCAACCCCGGGACCTTCTGCTGCCGGTAAATCAAAGCGACAGGGCTCAATTGTACGAAGCTCGCCGCAAAAAGGGTCGGAACTTGGATCGGAACTTGGGTCATCGCATGAAAAGCAACCTGATAAGCATGCTACACCGGAAGGGTATGATCTTCAGAAGCCAATTTGTTTCTATCTTTTAACTCTATTTCTTAGGAGTACTGTAACCGTCCCATTGATTCGGCATGTCCTCGGGCTTAGATTTCGATCCAATGCTCCACCTTCCACCAACAGTTCTAGGACTATCAAACCAACGGTCAGGCCAGCGAGGACTGAGAATCCCAGGTCAGATGTATCTTCTAGCGGTGGTGCACATGGAAACGAAAGGGAAAGGCCCGCGGGAGGCAGCAAGAGTCCCAAAAGAACCTTTTTACGTCGACAGACAGACGCACACAGACTATCTCCAATTGTGTCAAGCCCAGCTCCAGTTAGAAAACACAATAACCGCACAAGGAAGCGAACTCTTGGCGACGATAATACTGAAAGTGAGGAGGCATTTGAAATGGTCGCAAATGCTGCTTCAGCCTCGCTGGCTAAAAGGCGACGGCTCAACACTGCAAGGGATGTCGAGCAATCAGATGCCCCATCCAGACGGCGTCCCGAATCATTCCGGTCTGACTCTAGAGAACGCCGATCACAGCCTCCTGCTGCGCCTCCGGCGTATTTAGAGGACTGGGCTGCTATTGCGCGGAGTTCACAACAGGAAACGCCAGAAGAAGAGGATGATTTAGAGGAAATAGAAGTAGCCAAACCAAGGCGAGTCAAGTGGGGAAAGGATGAAAGCGATCAACTTGTTCGATTAATGGGAGGGTTTGGTTCCAAATGGGCTACAATACTAGCATACGACGCCAAACATGAAAGGAGGCTGAAAAGGCGCGA
Organism: Nannizziopsis arthrosporioides; assembly: GCA_029635245.1. Lineage (NCBI taxonomy): Eukaryota > Fungi > Ascomycota > Eurotiomycetes > Onygenales > Nannizziopsiaceae > Nannizziopsis > Nannizziopsis arthrosporioides. Next base: position 6,558,998 of record CP098260.1, on the reverse strand, counting down.
GCAGGGTCAGCTTAAGGATAGGGCTCGACAAATTCTCTTTGATTGCTTAAAGTCTGTTGCCACATTGGTCCCTTTCCTGTGCGACACCATGCTGACTTATGAAATGCGTGTAGGCATTCTATACCGGTTCCGCGCGGCTTCGAAAATGTCAATGTCGAAAGAAAGAGACAACTTCAACTCCAAGCACTGACGGGAATGGAGTACCCTGACCTACGGCATCATGTGGGAGTTTGTAGAAAAAGCATCACGACACAAGATGATCAAGTGGACGATGAAGATTAAGGGCGAGTTGTGGTGCGAGAAGAGAGGACTACGGGACTGCGGCGCTGTGGAGAGAAATTTTCTACTATCTTCTTCCTATTGACCAAGATTTAGCCTTATATCCATTTAATTGCTGTATGTCGTTTTCATGCGTGCTTAACAATTTCCTGATCCATCCACTAAACCCGGTCACCTGGCCGTCTCATAAACCTATCACGGCGTCACCGGACTTGGCCTGCTGAATCATCCAGGGGATGTGTGGCTGGGGCCGGAGCTGCGGCTGAGATGCACAGCGTCCCGGCCCTTCATCCCTGTGGCTGCAGCATCGGCGGTTTCGACGTGGGGGCCGAATAGTTAAGCGCTCGCGTAACCTCGAGAGTCGAGAGAGCCTTATCGTGCCGTGTCTGCGGCATGGTCGTTATTTTCCTGATATCCAAGGCCTACCGTTCCCTATTACTCTACAAAGCACCTTCAAAATCTGCGCTCTGCATTGTTGCGACCATCGCGAGCCATGCTTCAAGTGCCAGGCGCCTCGAAAAAGTCGCGCGGCAGGTCGCCCTCGCCGAGCGACCACCACAGACATCGATCGCAAAGCCGCAAGCAGTCTCCGTCGAGAGAGCGAGATAGAAGCAAAAGTCGCACCAGGAATCCAAGCTCGACTAGGTACCGTGCCGCCGATTACCTCAACAACTACTCTCAGGAATCTACATCTCATCGTGCTCCCAAGACCAAGTACGATTACGATTACCCAGAAGATGACGGCAGGTACAGAAGCGGGTACCAAAGCGAGAGCCAGAGAGGCCGTCGACCTGCACAGGATCAATATTATTTGTCGGACCAAGTGCCAGCAACCCCGAGATTTAGCCGCAGTTCCACTCGAGATGGATGGGCGGATCCACGCTCAGAGAACCAAGCATCTGATCCTAACCGTCGAAGCTCCAGTCGTCTACGGACAGAACCGATGCCGAAATATATCGATTATTCAGACTATCTCACTGACACAGATGACGAGGGACTAGCATATGGAGAAATTTACTATGTTTCGAGCAGCGAGCGATCTCGGTCCCGCGACCGCTCCCGCAATCCTTCAAGAAGACCGCACGATCGCAACCTGCTGAGCGATGAATCTCGGGAGCCTAGAGCTTACGCCCGTGATCCGTCTTTGAACTATCGAGGCCATGAGGGCCTAGACTCGAGATCGAATCGCAATGAATCGCAGCGCGACTCTTACTATTCCAGTGCGGCCGGCGCATTTGCGACGAAGCTTCAAGAAGCCAAATCGTACTTCACCAGCAAACCACAAAAAAACGAAAGTGGCCTAAATGAAGACGAATGGGCTGAGATACCAGAATGCGAGCGCCCTGGATTCATCCCGCCGGATGAACGAAGTCGGGTTCCTATGTCTGCTACAGCCACTGCAGCAGGTGGTGCTCAAACAACCGTCCCGCCCTCTAGCTATGCATATACGCATCCATACCCCAATGCTACGTCCAGGAATGAGCAGGATGCTCCACGCCAGGCGCCAAAATATCCGACGATTCCTGCGTCTCAATATGCATCTCCCGAACAGTACACGAAGACTAAGAATGCGGCAGAACCCTCCCAAACGTTCTCGAATCCTTCGCACCTCGTCTCTCCGGAGCATTACTTGAACATGTTCAATAAAGGTCAGCCTCCACAGATGTCTGCAGGGCCACCTCGTACCTCTGGTCATCATCGCGCTTCTTCCACTGGGAACATTCCCACTATTTCTCCTAGCAAGCAGGCTACCGTTCCACAGGTTCACTTTGCGCAGGTAGACTCCAACAGTAAGGCTCTCCCCAAAGCGACGAAACAGGACATACCCATAGTATACCCTTCATATGTCGAGAAGCCAGTGGATCACATGAAGTCTGGATTTATCGAAATCCCTGCAGAGCGGGTTCTCGCTGCGCGGAAACATAGTCGATCTGTGTCTGCGGTTGGTGATCCAACGAGGATGCCCATGCCTGGAGGGTTCCCTGACCCAAACCATCGTGCACCGAGTCCGATGTTAGAGCCTTACCATGGTACCTATCAAACCATATCACCGATCCCATGGCCGACAACATCCGCTGATTTGGATGGCGATTTATCGGAGTTTGAGCTTGATGATGATGGCTCCAAACCGCTTTACATCAAGACCATGAGAAACAAAAACGATTTCGAAAGGTTGGAGCGATACCAGAAGATGACCAAGGATTTGGAATGGTCCTCGAAGGAAATTGGATACGACCCTAAGGCCGACGTCAAGGCAATCAAGTCGGCGCTTTCGCATACAAAGATTGACCCGAAACCCCTTATGGAGATCCTTCCGTACCTGACCCCTGATGAGCTGGTTATTCTTGAAGATGAGTATAAGAATCATGTGAAAATGTCCGGCCATGGAGTCAACCTTGCAAAGCACATCGCATTTAAGATGTCCGGCAATCTGAAGAAAGCTTGCCACGCAACCACTCTAGGCCAATGGGGATCAGAGGCCTACTGGGCAAACTTCTGGTACCGAAAGAATTCCTCTCGTCGAGAACTGCTTATTGAAAGCCTGATGGGTCGACCAAATGCGGAAATTCGTTTGATAAAGAACTGTTTCAGAGATAAACGATATGGAGATGACCTGGAAAGATGTATGAGGGCAGAGCTGAAAGCTGATAAATTTCGATCCGCAGTGTTACTGGCTCTGGAGGAAAGGAGGCAGTCTGACTTCGCACCTTTGAACGCCGATCTTGCTCGTCGCGATGTTCAGGACTTGCATCGTGCTCTGATAGCGAAAGAAGGTGGGGAAACGGCGATGATACAGATCCTCTTGATCAGAGGCAATGCCCATCTTGCCGAAGTTCTGCGAATGTACGAGGCTACGTTCAAGCAGCAATTTCCACGACTCCTCATGGCAAAATCAAGGAACCTAGTGGTAAGTAAATACCGTCATTTTCCGTTAATCACTCAACTGACGATAGCGAAGGGTGAAATGCTTTTACACATCGTCAACGGCGCGATTAATCGGGCTCTACGTGACGCGTTATTGATTCATCATGCCATCGCTGAGACAAGCCGTGATCGTCCAGACCTCTTGATCTCTCGGCTGGTTCGCATGCACTGGGAGCCCACCCATTTAGAGAATGTAAAGTGGGAATATAAACGGAGATATAGGCATTCTATCGAGACTCACATTTTTGACAAGATTGTTAAGGATACCTCAGCGGGAAAAGCCGACTGGGCGGAATATTGCATTGAGCTGGCCAAGAGCTCCCGTACTCATCTGGCCAAGGGGTGAGCTGAATTGTGTCCGCCTGGATGCTTTTCATCGCGATATCATTTCATTGGATATGGTCAGAGATGTCGCTTGTATATCGATTTTGGGGTTCAATTCCTATCTTCCCTATTCTTGTCCTTTGGATGTGAAAATTATTTGGCGCTAAGCATGGTGCTTGTAAATGAGCGAAGCGGGATGGGCCCTTTCCCGACCTCGTCATCCTAATCATTATTTACATGCACACAAGGCTGGGTCTAATATATCATAGGAAATTTGATTATGACAAAAGTCAATTCTAATGGAATTGAAAACTGATAGTCTTCTGTGCGAGTAAAGAGTGCAATGATATTGTGCCCAGCAACAGTAAGCATCGAGGCACTCTACATAAACCTAGTCATCTAATGGGATTGTTGCAAATGCATAAAATACATGGTCGTTGAGAAGAGTAGAAATTAAGGGGGTATAAGAAGAGAAGAGCACAGCTAGCTATGTCCAGCAATAGAAGTGAGCAAACAAAAGAGCAAACTTAAATGGTAACGGATGCATAGTGATACCCAGACGCAATTTGAGAGTCAGCTATGAAAGAGATAATAGCCGTCATAACGAACTTCGGGTAATGTCAGATTCCAGTTGATTGAACAGACATATGCAGGGCTCAGATAAGAAGAAAATGCGAAGCAACGACACAAGTCCTGAAAAGTTGATGGATGTCATGGGTAGCGGCTTTCGTCATGCGTATTCGGAATTTCGAGCGGTTCAACGTTGAACAGAGGCACTGACATACCTTGTCAATGACCAATTGAGCAAATTTTTGTCCAAGACTCCGGTCTTTTCAACGGCAGTCTTTTATATAGGCTGTCCATTACCAATACCCCCAGACCGTTTCAAGCGAATGGTTCTCCATCTTTCATACCACACCTCCCGGCTCGCTTCACGCAGTTCAGCACGCCACTCTCCAAACACGCTATCTTTTAGTTTCACAAAATCGCAGTGCTCGGGGTTATACGGATCGGCAAACCCCCAAGGAAACCTGCGACCAATTGGACCATCCTTCGCGTCCAACGTATGCGGATCAGGTGAGAGAATTGAGAGCGGAATAAACGGCTCACTAGTGGAACCTCCGCTGTAGATGCTCGACGAAGAATTACGTTTTCCTTGCCTTTCTAAGGACTTATCTGAGGATGTGAAACCTGCATTGAGCGGGACGGTCTCTGACTCTGGTGTGCGGCGAGCTGGATCGAACTCGTCTGCCATATCCTCATCTTTTTCGTCAAGATTGTATTCATCCTCCGTCTCTTCGAGCGTGAGGGCTTCTAACGGGTCGATGTTGGCTTTCTTCAAACTATCCCACACGGTCTTCTTCAAGAACGACATATGCGCTGTCGTCACGGTGTCGGCTTTGCTGATCACGGGAACAACGGTGGTTTTTCCTTGCATAGTGCGAAGGACTTGGAGGTCAAGGGCCTCATCCAAAACACCAACAACGCGAGTCGGAGTATCATTAAGACCCTTCCTCATTGCTTTCTGAGCAGCGGTGATATTAGCGTCGAGTCGTGCTGGGTCTAGAATGAGAAAGGCACAGTGGATGTGTGTGTCGCGAACCCCGGGCGATCGGACCACTTTCATTTCTTCATTGAAGCTTTCCTCAAATTTGCTCTCCAGGAATTTTGTAATCTCGGTTAATTGGAGATCTACGATACTGCTTTCAAGCCCCTGGGAGTCCCAAAGTGTCAAACCAATTCTCTCACCATCCATTTCAGTTTCAAGATAGTGACTTGTAAAGTAACCTTCTGGCGCGGTTTGAGATAACTCATCCATCTCTTCTGCAGTGCGAGTTGGACGTTTGCTCGGAGGAAGAGCTAGGGCTTTCCTGAGAAAGTCCACGAAGGATGTTTTGCCGGAGTTTCGAGCTCCAATTACGAGAACACTAGAGTAGATTAGAGAAAGGCTCCAAGTAACACGATGCCTGAGCGCGATAGAACAATTCTTACTTATATGGAGTTGGATCCTTCCGTCTTCTCACCCTCCTTGGACTGTTGATCGTACTGACTGCACTGCTTGCATAGCTGTAACGGCCACGGTGGGTCATGCTCTCCGTCCTCGCAGTCGGATCGATGTAAGGAATCGGTGGAACGGGCGGATAATCAGGAGGGAGACCAGCATAACCGGACATCTTGCGAGCATTGTCACCTCCGAATGTGTTGAGCTGAGGCGGGTGGACGATATTCGGCAGTTGAGGAGCGTGCTTTGATATCGCCGCAGCTTCGCGTTGGCGCCGAAGATTCTCCTCCTTCGCCTGCTCTTTCATCAACTTCTTCATTTTCCCAGATAATTTGCGCTCCGCAAGTTTATCCGACGACTTTGAGCGGCGGAGAAATCCCAGTGAGGTTCGACGCGCGGGTTGTTGATTTCCATTCTCGCTGGGGTCCGGGGGCGGAGACCGGCCCGAGTTGCGGGGAAAAGCCGCGTCTGAGGACATTATTCAACCAACAGCTCACTGGCCGATATTGTAATTGAGCAGTTATTCAATGAATGATATTGTCAGACGAGCTCGGTCTTTTTGTCACTCGATGTGGGGTAAAGGTAAGAGCTCTGGGGTCGAGGAACACATGTCAGTCACAGAGAATCTTGATATTTCTAGGGGCTGATCTCATTCGCCTTACTTCCTTGAAAGAGCTAATGGATGGAAGGATGGAAGTCGAGCCTGCGCTCGCCCGTATTGATTCGCAATGTTGGCAAGCAAGTCTGGACTCGCAACCGTGATATGATATCACTCCCAAACCCCCTTTGCAGCGGCTTGGCGTTTGAGTATGATTCTGACCGCAACGCTTTCCGAGCAGCAGCCCACAAGGTGTTTTGGATACAGGCTGCAGGTCTCCCGCAGAGTGAAAATTCCTGCTCCGGTGTCATACACGTAAAAATCAGACTGGAATGCGGTAGAGGGATCGCAGATTTGAAACGGGATTCAGGGTTGCGCCGATCGGATGAGGGATCGCAGACAGCGTGCGAATGGAACGTTGGCGACAAGACCGGTTTATGCACGACACCAAACCCTACTCAAGGCGCATCAAAACCGTACGGTACAACGAGAGACACAGGTCGTCAAGGCCCCCAATTGTTCCTAAAGCTCGTTGCCGGCGAGTCGAGGTTGGACCACCGTCGTGCGTTAGATGGGGGAGAACCAGGTTGCCGACGACACCCTGATATGAAGATGATGAGGCCACAATGTTGGAAAAATAAAAGACAAGAAAGACAGAGTCTGGCAGGAAAAAGACTCCGAAGCACTGAAATAGAAGTACCAGAGTCCAACAGGGAAGATGCCTTCATCTAGCGCACTTGACAGGAAAGTTACATTAATCAAGCGCCTCGCTCAGTGAGCCACCCAAGAATGAGACCAGCCAACTCGGATTGTCAGGACGCTTCCAAGGGTTTCTTTCTCTCTGGTTACCAGACTGGATCGGTGCTCCTGATAGGAAACGAAACAAAAGTGAATCAACGGGCGCAGACGAGGAAGAGAAGCGAGAGAGGAAAAAGGGACTGCAGCTCCATACTCCGACCTTGTGTGCTGCCGTTCCATCCCCTATTCGAACTCATTAGAGTTTCAGCAATCTTATTATACATCCAGAAATCGGCTTCTGATGAGGACTGACAAGTTCTGTCCTACAATTATCAGACCGGGTTGCGCAATTCTGTAAGGCTGATGGCCTGATATCCGCCAACAGGCCTTTCCGCACAGTGGTGAAGCTCCCAGTCTGCTACCCATGGCCGCAACTCCTGAGGCAGCAGCAGTGACTGACTGACTCCTGGCTGACTTGCTTCTTCCACAAGAAGCGTCGCTGTGTTCCTCACGAGGCCACAGAGTACGGATCCGGGCTGGCAATTGGCGTTCTTGTTCTTCTCGAAGTCTTCATCAAATGTCCGAATTCAGGGGCAAAAGTCAAGTTTTATTACGCATTTCGTGGGTTTTGTTTCAGAACCGAAGTTACGGCCCGGGCGGGTTCTGGTAATACCCATACATACAAGAGTACTCGTATTTGCGACTGCTGATTGGCGAAAGAGAAAGTGCCTTGTCTTGGCAGGGATGACACTTCTATTGTGTCACTTTAATTGGTGGAATAAGTACAGAGTGGAGACTTCCATATCGACGAAATAGAGCATGACGGTATGATACGGTTTAGATTACGGTGTGTGATACTTCTCAATTCCCAACAGGGAAATTATCACTTTCTTGTAAGAGAGAAGATCGCCTTGGGAGATATTCGAGACCTCAAAAGAAACTGCAAACGGATCAAGATCATTTCGTGCGAAAGGCCGTCAGCTTGAGATTCATCTCTTTGAAGTCGGATAGGGCAAGAAAAAAAGCCGTTTGTGGGGAAGTCTCGGCAATCCTACTGACATATTTAATATTGGTGAACCATCCGTTCCTCCACCCAGAAATGGACTTGGCCACGAACCAAGCCCGCAAAATCTCAATGGGTCTGGTGAACAGGTTAGCAATACGCGCCGCCTAGCAAATATCCATCGAGCCAATAGGTCACAGAGTGCACCAATCAAGAATACTTGCTCAGCAAACTCGGGTCCTTGAAACAAATCCATGATTCAACCTCCTGTTCTTCAGAAGCAAGTCTCAACTCCCGTTCCTCCTCTGCTGAAAGAATCAGGTCCTCACGAACATAGCAGGACCCGATCCTCGGAGGACAGATGTTTGGACGATCGAGCTCCTTGAATCGTGGTCCGTTAGGTCCAGATGTGTATTTTCGCTGCCCAAACAAATTGATTTGGCCGTCTGCGTTATCTGGCAGCTGTTCATCTCCCCACTGCCCGTCAAAGTAAAGCCAGGCTACTGGTGTGCCCTGGTTGTAAGGTCTGAAGAGCTTCGAGCTTCGATCATAGCTATATGTATATGCGCTCAATGTAGGATCCCAGAGAGAGCCTTTATCGCACTCATCATTTAGCAGACCGATTGGCAATCTGATGCCGGGAATGGTGTGGTCATGGGTGCTATAATTCCATTAATTTCTGTGAGATACGCCAGCGAAATCTGGTTTAGAACTGACCCTTCCGTTGCATACACAGCGTGGCTTCCATTTGCACTGAAAACGATTGGACGCTGTCCTTGCTTGTCGACAGTATCCCAAGTGAATGCCTGACCGCTTGCATGCTGGCTATACCATATTGCTTGCGGTGCGCCATCCTTGAAGCGAATCATATTGTGTTCCCTATTGTCGTCTTGTCAGCATCAATGTCACCCAAAGGGCAATCGTATCAGTTACCAGTCACCGACGTGGTTACCAAACTGGATCCCAAATACGGTATTGCCTTCATTATATCTAGCAATGAGTCAGTGGTGAGTGATAGATGCGTGAGATTCCGGATACTAACGAGTTGAAGTAGAAATAGAAGGCATCGACGATGCCATCGCCACGCTCTGTCACGACAATCGCGGCAGTTACCGCTCCTTCTGTCTTACCATCCGAATTTGGCCGAGTTCCTCGAAGCCACGGCGGCAGAGCACGGATTCCCTCTTTTGAAGTCAAAAAGATACTTGCACCGCCTAGGTTATTCAGCTGATCCAGATTGTCAAGCGTCAAAGGAGACGGTGCTCCATTGATTGGTTGATATTTAATCTGAGGCACGATGTTTGCGACGTGACTAGTGATATCTGACGGCTGGTATGGGTCCTGACTGTGTGTCCAGACCAACGGGGCTAAGATGCCGAAGCCGTTGTTAGAGCATCGAACAATGGCTTAAGCCAAAACATTCATTCAAAAAACTGGAGCGCAAGCAAAATCTTGAAAAGTATTTTCCATACCGTATTGCAGAACATAACTGGGTATCGCGGCTACGATTGGCTGCGCAGCATAGACTCCCAGCGCATTGTTCATACACATTAAACAGAGGGCAGACCAGCGCAGCGCCTGAGGACACTGTTTCGTTACCCGCATATTCTCCCGCTTAGGTGCTCTCTTGCGCTATATCTGACCAAAGTGCCTTGGTTCTGGCGATCGCGATTTTGTCAAGAGCGACAAGAGCGAAAAAAGGTTTGGAAATCACTAATTGGCCTGGGAAGGGAACATGGTATGATATTTATGCCGCCCCAGAATCAATGCCGCCGTGTCTTACCAGCCTTTTGTCTAGAAGGAAGTCATGAGTTCCTAGGTTAACCATGGTGTCGGGCAACCAATAATACTGGAAAATTGGCATGGATGTTCGGTGTTCATCCATTCTGCAGCCGGAGTCACTTGGCCAGCAGAAACCAATTATAGTAACCGGAGGGCATTATTTTGAACGTCCATAGCCTCCTACAATCGATGGAATACAAGGGTGGGAGGTTCATCAAGCAGAGACAGGGCTGATGAGCCGATTACCCAATGATATGCTGTTGTTAACGCATGATATGTACGGAGTGGTCGATCATCGGATGTAATCTTGGCTGGAAAAGCCTGCCGGCCTTGTCAGTAGTAATTGTCTCCATCTGTGAGGTGGTCAGCTGTCCAGCATTCATGTCCATCGCCCTTTTGGCTTTGTGAAGCACGGCGCAGCAGATGAAAACCATTCTCATGATGAGCGAGGAAAGAGAGGGTGTGTCAATCATCAAAGAGTGTGGAGTGAACTCCAGAAGCCTCAACTTTTGAGAACCTCGAAAGTCACATGCAAGCAAGAAATGACAGCCGCGTCGCACCGACTAACAAATAACGAATGACAGGTATCCCTGTGATCAGTCAAGAATCCTTTGTCCAACTCCAGCACGAGTCCACATTGATCAAAGCCATGAGAACGAGATCCAAGTCGCTGTCTCAAAGCCACTCCTCTCTACCAAGGAAACATTCGAAACAGGCGGCAACAGCCAGAGTCTCATCACCGAGCTTGGTCGCAGCCACAGGCGGCGCACCGCCACATGATTACCAAGACACCCCTGTGGCTGGTGGCTTGTCATCCCGCATCCCGCGACAACTTGGATTCCCAGGTCGATCTTCACTTGAAGGAGAAGAATAAATACAGAGTACTCCGTAAGGAAGAGAACGTTGCGAGAAGATCGCGCAATGAAGCGTCTAAGATCTTTCTCTCTGTAGAGCCACTTCGAGGGCGGTTAAGGATCATAACTGATATGTCCTGCCAGAACCGGCGTACATTGCAATTGCTGATGTTCTGCCATAAGATATCTCAACCGATGGAGAAAATAAGCTGGAGGGTGTGACAAATCCAAAGTTAGGACCATGCTGGCCAAAAAATTCTTGATCATTAACGATATAGATATCGGAGGTCAAGAGGCTAGCAAGTAGTGAAAGGGGACCCAATATGCGGCCGTGTCCGGTTTTATCGCCAACATAAAGAGTAGTAAACAGATATCTCAACAAAACCGCATTCAAACATCCAAAGGTCGCTCAGGTAAAAGGGCCTGTTTTTTTAGAGCTAGAATATGCTGCCGCTGTCTTGCACAGGAATTAGAAATGTATCTTCAAGCATTAGAGGAGGAGAGTGAGAAATAAAACTCGTAGTATGATGAAGCAGCTAAAGCAATAAATTTGCTGTAGCATGTTTCGGTACAGATGTGTCTGTGATCGAAAACGCAAGGGACGGCAAAGATCGAGGTTTCATTTTTTACCCCATCAGCGGTCGACAAGGGACAAAAAAATTTTGAAGGAAGGAAGAGGAAAAAATCGGGGCGAGGAGGGAGGCTCATCTCACGGCTGAGAGTTAAGGGGGACAGAGGCTTAGAGCTCAAGTTCCCTTCCATTTTCTTTCCCCGTCTCCTCGGAGATTGGCATCCATGTCTCTGTCCGAAGTTGTTGATCCTGACATCCGGGGGTTCAGCGTCGTCCTTTCCGAAGATCCCAAGGGAACATTAGCGGACAACAATCTCTCCATGTCACACACATGACTTCCACTGGCATTGAGTGAAGCGCCATTTCGACCAGGATTCCGAAACTGCAAGCTCCCTGGTCGCTGTGTTGGCAATAATGCCTGTCATTTCTCGTCTGTTGGTGGACCAAGCCTGACACCTTTCCACTGGGTCGGGTCGACAGTCCGAGCAATCAACAGACGAGAATCGAGTCACAGGTGCTCGGGATTGTTGGGCTTTCCATTTCAAAGCGCATGCATATACTCCGTATCGTATCCTTTTTAACACGGTTGATCGTTTTGTTGGCATTTGTAATATTCAACGGCATCTCAGCAAACGGATGTAGACGGCTAAGCCGGCCCAGATTTTAGAAAAAGAAATCAAGGGCCAAAAAGCAATACGTCGTCGACATAGCCGCCCAAATCCCCGGTGGGAGCTCAGCTGCAAGCTATAGTTTTTCAGCTGCAAGCCGTTTCCACATTCTTGTCCAAGCTGCATCAAAGAAATACCGGGCTTTGTTTGCCCCATACCCCGAGCGAAGACCGTATCTTCCTCGGGCTTCACTGACTACAGAACACCGTGGTTGGCTCTTTCAAGTTGTGGCTGTCATTGCCCACTCCATCCTTGTCTTGTCACTGAGCCTCGATTGGAGCCCTGTACAGCAGTCCCCGGTATGCGAGGCATGACTCCCAGAGGAGAAACGGAGGGAAGTATCAACTCCGAAGTACAGTACGGAGTAACATGCTGCTAAATGTGGAAAATGCAGAATTCCAAATCTTGGGTATCTCATACAGAAAAGTCGACCTTTCAAGCGACCGATTGTGAGGAAAATCCTCACCGGGTAGCTGCTTGCGGGAGCACAACAACCATGATAACATTGATGCATGTCCGTATGTATCTGTATGTGATTGCTGTTGCCCACATCAACGGGTTCGACATCCTTGAGCTGAGAAACAATTCTTTTGAAACAGAGTCGATGAGCCAGTTGTAACAACGAGTTCCTTCTTAGATAGCAAACGGGGTTGCTAGTCATGCGTATTCACACATGGTGCGAGGATGAGTCTCAGTTTTCAGTTCTCGATGTAAGAGTATTATTGATCGCTTTACAAGGGTGTTTTCGAGCGGAGACTCCCCTTAACTAAGCCCACGTCCCGCATTTCCGCGCCAATTGGCTCTTGAGCCCACCGCAAATCCAACACTTATACAACCCACTCGGGCCACTCCATAGTGTTTTTTCCAGAGACCCTGGTTGCCATGGACAATCCAACTTCATGGAAAGAGGTATGTACGAAGCCGTGGTGTGATCACTTGTTCTGGGATCGACAGATCAAACAAAAGCGGGCGATCGAAATGGGATTTGTTACTGCATGTCATGCATGTCAGACTCTTGAGAAGTTGAGACTACATCAAGACCCCAGTCGGTGGATCTCGTGTTTTTTTTTTCGTGCCTCTTGTCAGTCCCTGCTGTGAGAGCTCGAGAAAGGGCCGAAATGGCAGAGCAAACAAATTTTGATTCGGAAGTCAGCACAGGGTATGCGGGATCCGCAGCAGACTAAGGCGCATGTCTCCTCCTTTACTTTCAAAATGAACATAAAGGATGAAGGGATATTTTTTAAAACGAATAGTGTTGATACGGGATAGACTTTATCAGCCGCCCAACCCGCCATGGCCCCATACCGTTGCAGGGAGACATTGTAGGACCCCGGATTCTTGGATCCAACCTTGCGCGAAAGACCACTAACGGATCAAGCGGAATCCTTTCGCTTGTTGATAATCACTGAGCATAATAATGTATTTCTTGTTCCGTTTGCTCTTGGCTGGGAGACGAGAAAGGGTCCACCCACTATCATGAGCGAGCGACAGTGTAGGCATGCTGAATACAAGTGGTCATGGATGTGAAAGCAACCTTTGCCAATCACGGGCTGTGAAATCAGAGCGATGGATTGCGCAGGAAAGAGTGGCTTTGAAAGCTGCAAATGGGCAATTCCACCAACATGTGGAAGGTTCCAATGACCCGTGCACGGTATTCATGAAAAGTGTGCCGAGTACTCTGTACTCTGGAATGTATCAGCGGAACTTGTAATCCGCGAAGGCTATCTGGATGAGCTTGAGAAAGGTCTGGCTGATAGCTTCCTTACGCCGAATTGGCCCAACTTGAAGGTACCGTTTCACAGCGCGTGTTCTACCGGGATCAGCCTTCACTCAAACGGACAGGGTAAATTTCATGGAGAGAAGAGTCGGAGGGTTGCATAAGTCCGCGTTTGATCCGCTTCCGAGAAAATATTGGCAGGATCCTGTAAACGTAACTCTGAGAACTCTGTGATAAGATGGCGCGAAGAAAGACCAGCCGAGACCAGTGAAAAAAGACATCGAGGCCTTTTCCTTGCCAAGTTGCCATGACAAACCCAGTGGAGAAAGGTGGGATATCAGAATGGAGCCCCAAGCTACCGAATAATCATCGTAAGCGCTTCTTCGCCGGAAAGTTCTGTGAGATTAATGTTAGCTTGAGGCCTGTGATGCTTGCCAGGGAGCTTTCCCGACGAGCTTACCCCGTCCGGAAGGCCAGTAATGAGTTCCAGACCTCGACTTGCAAAATGATCGCCTCCATAGGTCCGTAGCCCAGTCTGGACTATTATCGAGGCCGTGGGAGCAGGGAGAACGCGGGCAGGCCAGAGATGCCGAGGATGCAGGCTGATGAGTGCGTGTCGTTTTCCTTGAGTCGGAGTGGCACCAACCAGCATTGCGAGTCTGCCAATAACGAATTATTGCTTCTGCATCGTTAGCGTCTGCGACTATGGTGCCATGGTGGGTTGTCGCATTTTCATTCTTCTCATGCATGTCGTGCTCTGGAATCTGCATGGTTGGGAGATTCCGGAAGGGGAGGAGGTTGTGCCCGAAAACGGAAAATGCTCGACCTCACCTCATCTGCTGGCACCCTCCACGACTTTCTTCTTCTGCTCTCCTCCCCGTTAGTCGACTGAACGAAGGATCATCATCTGCAGCAGTCGAAACGCATCGTTACCAGAGCTCTGGGATTCTTACTCCTCGTTCCTCGGAAAGCGACCGGATTTGTGACTTGAAAAAGCAAAATAATGGCCCCCAATTCTGGAGCATCCACAAAATACCACTACAGTCTGAGACTGAACGGCCCAACGGTGTCACTTTCCGCAGGGCGCAGATAAGGCACAAGGTCGTGTTGTGAGCACGATCCCGCCGTCAAGTTCCCAGTGTGCAAGGATCCTCGTTTAACGACCCCTGGACGTCATGCCGCTTGTCTGAGAAACTGCGTGCTTACTGGACGATGCTAGCAATGCAGATGCACGAGGCTCAGTTTGATAGCATGAAAAGGCCGACTTGACTTCGCCGAGCCAACAGTGTCAATCATGGAAAAGGCGAATCCGCAGTTCTAGACCGTTTCTCCACTTCCCACAGTTCATCGACTCCAAGTTTCTCTGATCGGCCCTGGACCTTTTGTTTCCCGAGCCCCATCGGCGCGAAATGCGGATCCCCAAATTCCCGCGTACCAATCGCTTCAATATAACACTAATAATAATAATGAGAATGCAAAATAAAATGAAAAAGAAATCTCCTTTTAGGGAGACTTGCTTCGGCAAAGCCATGTTGGAAGCTTGGATACGAGAACATATCCTGGCCTAGCGAGACCTCCTCTTTTGATGTGATGCACCGCTGCATGTTTCCTTGTGCCTGGCTAGCTGCGGGTGCCTTTAGCGCCTGAGCTGTTCATCTCTTTTGACCTGTCACATCTACATCTGTCACTAAGCTCTCGCTCGGTTGCACTGGGAAAATAACCAAGGATTTGTATCCCTTTTCAACTTCGTACATATCCTGCTGTCGTGGAACCTGCGCCATTATTCCGTTTTCTCTCAACTCCCTCTTCACATCACGTCCTACACCCAAAATACGGAATACACTTCGCTGTTCCTGAACAAGACTGGATACCATTTTCGAATTGCGTCCGTACTCATTACCTCTAGTCTTAATACTGGGCCAGAGAAGCCGACCTGCAGATTCCCGGTTCCCTTAAAAACAGCCTTTCGACACAACCGAGCAGCCTACCTCTGCCCCTGGATTCGGCTTTTGGATTGCCGTGATTCTCATTCTATGGTACTTCGATAGCAATTGCCTTTTGACCTCCTTGCCCGTTGGCTAAGTCTTCGTGGAGCCCATTCATCCTATTCCTTGCCCTATCCAAGTCTCATATAATTAACGGTTCCGCCCCAGGAGCTGTCTCTTCGGCCGGTTTCTCTCTAAGGCCTTCAAGTTTAAAGCACCACAACAGGAATCTTGTTTGAAGCCTCAGAGACCGCTGAAACTCCTGCTTCAACATAGTCATATTGGACAAAGATCCATTCGCCTGTACTGTACACTTCTCCCCTCTTCTTGAGCTGCTTCCCCTCTCTTCACAATGGACAGCACCAAAGAGCCCTTGAATGGCGTCCCTCTTACCTTCGGCATGGAAGTTTCGTTTTTCACCGCAATCAAAAGGACAGGCTTTCCCTACCTCCCGCTGGGCACGCTCGTGACACTTGTTGCGCGACGGTTCCGTGAAGCATCAGAACTCAACATGGGGGGCATCGGCAGTGGCGGGACGATCAAAATTGAAGGTGAAGGAGACTTTTACCTTCCTGATTACCATCTGGATTACAGTTGTTGGAATTTTCTCGTCGATAGGATTAGCGAGCCAATACATGAGAGATGGTTTTCATCTCGTGAGTATTGATAGCTTTCCTTGGATGATGTGTAAATTGGCTAATATATGATGAAGACCACACAGAATCTATCGAGGTTGTATCGCCTGCCTATCCTTTCCCAGACCCGAACTGGGAAATGGACTTTCAGAACTTTTTCACTTCTCACTCCCAGCAGTTCAATACAATTCCTTTCCGAGAGCTTTGTTTATACTGCGAACAGAACTTCACTACTCGCTTCCATGTGCATATTGGAAATCTCGCGCAACCGGAACAGGGCTTTGAATTCGAAGTGCTTCGTAACCTTGCAATGATACTACTCGTCTATGAGTCCGAACTCGATAGATTCGTAGAGTCTACTCCAGGCTTCGACACCTTTTTTGCAGGAACGGTATGTGTTATTGGTCCTATTCATCTATATAATATCTGATTTAGAATCGTAGCCCAAAAGCAAATCGCCTGCGGACAACCCTTACTTCGTATATTCAGAAGTTAAAGGCTCCAGCCGCAAATTTTTGGCGCTTCACCTCCTCAATACTTGCATGGATACTGAAATGTTAATTGAGGTTATGAATCCTCCATTGCCGCCTGTGGACAATCTTCCTACTTGCTTCAAATATAACTTCACGCCTCTACTTGATTCCATGGACGGCATGGTTCGAGAGAACAACCGTTCCCACCCAAGTGGCAGGTATACAAAGCAAAAACACCCAACAGTCGAATTCCGCCAGCACCCAGGCACTCTTGATCCACACACGATGATTCACTGGATCAAGATTTTGACTGCAATTGTTGAACTCTCTAGAAGGGTCGACTTGGGAACTCTACTTCACTTTCTCGGGCTGGATAACTACGTTGCCAGTCCACCAGACGATACTTGTCAGGATCCTCTATATCCCACTGTGCAACTCAAGCCAGAACCGCTACAAGGTAGACCGTCGCCACCCCTATTTCCTGCAAATTACCCGGTGGGCTCCTTAGCTCGACTTTGTCTCGCCATGGAAGAAACCCAAACACCGTTTTCCCACGACACTATTGAATTTTGGTTTAAAAGAGTGAAAAGAAATGACAATATACGCGCCAGGATGGACCACGAAGCATTCAGAAAGATAATATTTGGTGCAGCAGCGTAAGGCCCGGCGGAGGGGCCCAAAACACCCTGATCAAGCGTTGTTGTCATTATCTTGATATAATTCAACGATACATATGTACGATACATATGTGGCTCTAGCCAGAACTGACACGGGGTGGGTGGGATCGTCCACCTTCGCCCCTAATAGCCTAATCAACAAAGCAGCAGCAAATGGGGGAGACAAAAAAAGAAACCAGATCGTTTTCCATCGAATGACTCAAAAATTATCTTCAGTTACGACGTTAAGATACGCTCTTCTCATTGCTACCGTGTTGTCGATCAGTATCTTTGGGAATTATTTCTATAAAACAAAGTATACTCTGGAGTGGTCGGCCCTTTTCTTATTATGATAGCTTTTCCCCTTTTTTTGTTTTCTTTCTTTATTTCTTTTCTTTTTTTCTTGTGAAACGATTACGGGATACCCATCCTCTTATGCCTCCACGTCGGATTTCATTAGTAGATTGACGGAACATGTAATAATGGCTCATAATGATATGATGATTACTTGGATATTAAAAGCTATTACCAAGATGGTTTGATATCGATATGTCCATCGTCGTCCATAACTTTTCCACGGTCCCATTCACGGCCTTCACCTTTTGCACTCCACTTCACGTCCGTCATACATCCATCATCCAGGCCAGAGAATGCTTTCTTAGTCTCCCACTTTTCCACCACTCTGTCCTCAAAACCTGCCTCGCGTAATCGTTCGGCGCCCTTCCGTTTCCAGGCTGCCCGATCACGAAGAGCTTCAAGGGCCATATCCCAATCGTCGTCTTCCATTTCCATTCCGGGAACCGGCCGACGGCTGGTTTTTTTGGGCGGTAGATCATCGTCATCTAGGTGAACATCTAAAGCAGGGTCATATCCCTCCGCAAAATGCAGATCCATATTACTCAACTTTGAACTGTAGGCGCCGCGCCCACGTGGCGGGGCTGAGAAAGTGTGTGAATCTGTTTGAGATGGAAGTGGAGGACCTATAAGGCTGCTGAGTGGGTCAGAGTCGGTAGAAGCAACACTTCGGGCATCGTCAGAGCCATGAAAATGGTTTGTTTCCCTTTTTGGAGAGGAGGAAGGCTTTCTCTCTCTTTCACGGGAGGACTCGCCCTTCCTGTGACGGTGCCAGACATCGGGGGAACTTTTGCGCTTGGGGCGACGGTCAATGGAACGATGTCGCTCTCTACCCAGAGAACTTACATCAGATACACTGTGTCTGTGGTGTTTCCTTTGGCGCTCAAGGCTTTCATCACGCGATCGACGTCGTTTATGGCGCCTTCGATCATCCGTTTCGAAATCCTCTTCATTGCCCCTCTTTATCCGGTGCTTTTCTCTTCTGTGTCTTAATAACCTCTCATCCCTTGATGTCGCGCGGTCCTTGGGCCTATGGGAACGGCTAGTTCTACTATCTCGGTCTTCGTCCCTCCTGGCCCCAGCTCGTCTTATTTCAGGGGCAGTTTCCCGCTCATCGTACCGGCGAGACGAAGTTGGCGCGCCGGAAGATGTATTGCCCCTCCGAAGCTCCCTCATTCTCTGCCTTGCCTCTTCTTCTTCCTTCCGCTTCAAATTCTTATTGTGTGTATCAGTATCACGAAGAATATGTTTCAAGAATCGGGTGTTTGGTTTGGGAGCGCTACCAGCGGGTCTGTCGTTTATATGGTTAATGATAGATTTACACAGGGTAGTGAGTACACATCGACGTACCTCTTCGTTATACCGCCATAAACCCCTAGCGCGGAATATCGCAAGGAGTACTCTCGGGCATCCTTTTCCAGCATTCGGGCGGCATGGTCATCGTCGCCGTATTTGCCCGCGGCAACATCCTTAGCAGATGTTTGCATCGTAGCAGTCCCTGTGTCGAAGAGGGCAATGGGAGAGCATACTCTGTACCTTCGGCTGAGGAGTCTCCCTTGAACCTCGATGATTGAAGCTGTGGCCAGGTTAGGTAACGGGTACCTAGTCACCAAAGGAACAAAGCAAAAGGGGCAAACACGACAAACACGACAAACATCAGACGAGCCTCTAACTAACTTACTAATTAAGTTATGGATCATGGGACCTTACTCCGTAAGTTAGCCAACTCTAACTCGGTTAACTATTAGAGTCATGTGACTATTCTGTATGTATGTACTCCGTACTCCGTAGTAGACACACGTAAACATAGCATGACACGTCTCCAGAGCATCAACACCGCTTCTTCCAGATAGGTTGCCGAACGGTATTGGGGAATGGGAGAATCGCATTTTTGAGCGCCAATTCGATCAATTGGCAATGAACTGAGCTGAATTCCTCATTTGCCGGCATTCCTGATAATTCTTCTAAGCTCTTCGGAGATGGCACCGGGAAGGTCGGTCTCTGAAGTGCGCGCCGAACTTCGAAAGCTCGATAGTGTATACCCCGAATTAGCTATCATTAAGATCAGTGAATCTATATCTGGGAGTGCAGGTGTCGGTAATAAACCAAACCAATCAAGTCCTTCAAAACAGCGGGCGTCAGATGTGTCAACAAACGCAACTGAAGATACTAGCCCTGCTTCATTAGAGGCAGATTTGATTCATTACAGAGTGAGTGAGTCACTGTGGCTATTCCTGTCTTCCAGTACTGTTACTAAAAGCCATCTGTCTTACGCCCCAGGAACTTTTTTCCAAACTTCGCTTCTCATACCTTGAACAAGTTACGAAAGAGAAGTATCTTCGAGGCATCGTTGGAGATCCGCCTCTGGTAGTCGGTCACAATGACAACGTGGAACTAGAAGAGCAACTGAGCTTGGTCAAAGCAGAGTTACAGGAGCGCAAGAGGGAGGTTGCAAACTTGGTCGAGGCCATGGAAACAATGAGCCGAGATTTGGCCTCGCGGTACAAGGTGATCCAGCTGCAGACAACCCAGCTATCAGAACTACCGGCAGCAATTGCCGAAGCTGAAAAGAGGATAACCGAGCTCCGCTCTGCACAAACCTCACAATTCGACACCGGAGATATTCCTTCATCGCAAACACTACCGCTTCGAGATACTCTTGCCCTGCTCGCTGAACGTGAGGCAGAGATGGAAAGGATAAGCGGTCAGCTTGATGCAATTAATCCTATTCTTCCCCGGAAAACTAGGGAAGCGGAGGCAGTGGAAAGAGAAATCGCAGAACTAACGAGAAAGCGAAACGAGATCGTCGCTAGAGCCAAAGAAGCGCAACGGATGAAGCAGAATGGTGAGAGCGATGGTTTAGAGGAAATGGGAAGATGGTATGGAGGGGTTGAACGGGGACTTAAATCGTTGATTGAATTCTGAACGTTTGAGGTTTACGAAGTACTGAGGTAGGATTACGAGAAAACGAGGAACAAGTTTAAAGGGTATCATGTACTAGGAATTTTTACTCGATTGAGCTCCTGAACAAATATCATAATTGTACACGAAGCTACAGCGTTTCCATCGTAAAATTTTCTTTTCTTTTTCAATCGCGCAGGGGCGATTTGTCTACTCCTCTTCCTCTTCGGCTTCCTCCTCACCCTTCTCGCCGGCCTTCATCTTCTTTCTCCGGACACGACCGGGACGACCGCCACCGAATGGAGATGTAAGAGCGAAATCGATGTGCTTCTGGGAGTCGAGACGGACAATGAAGGATGGGACATTAACAATTTGCTTGCCAACACTGTGACATGATATTAGTTACGTCTTCCAAGCAAACATAATGCGTGTTTAGACTTACCGGATGTGTCGCTGTTTGATGAGGACACGAGCGTGGTGGATCGATTTGGCGAGGCCGAGTCTGTAAACACAGGTCTGGAGACGGCGTTCCAAGAAATCCTCAACCTTAAGAGCCAAGACGTAATCGAGCTTCATGCGGGATTCGTCCAAGACACCGACACGAACGAGACGTCGAATCAAAGCGTTACCTTCGAAAAGGCGCTTGGGGTCTTTCTCATCGAGGGTGAGCAGTTCACTATGGATATCGATTAGCATCCCTGAAAGCAAAATTTCTTGATTTTTTAAAGTCCCATTTGCATACCGAGCAGCACGACGAATCTTGGACAAAGTGAGCTGGACACGCCAAACCTCACGCTTGTTACGGAGGCCATATTCGCCAACCATCTTCAACTCGGAGTCACTATACGATTGCGAAAAAATATTAGGAACATCGTCAACAACGACATAAGCGCAGGCAAGCTGCTGCTCAGTGGCCGGAGGATACTAACAGACGGGCCGACTCGTATGCTAGAGGAATCAACAGTTAGCAAAACTTATCCGGAAATCAGTGTTCAGAACATAATTGCAGAGTAGACTTACGCCGACGGGGGACCTTGTAGGTCTTGGAATATGAACGCCTAGATATCGAGAGATCAGCATGGTCAACATAGTCAAATTGGGAGGCATAGAACATACGGAGCCATGTTGCCGATTGGTGAGGTGGCTGCGCTCTGGAAGTGTCGCGATGTCGAACAAGAAAAGGAAGAGAGAGAATTCAAGATCGAGAATGTTGAAAGTCGAGCTTGTTCGCTTAGCGCCAATCGAGCGTGTGGATGGTGGCGCTATACCTGTTTAGGCAACTTAGGGCTGAACCCGCACAACTCCAAGCCTAAACTAAGCGAAATCGAAAGTCATCCAAAGAACGCAGGCGAGAAGAACTCCGCAGAGTGAGTCCCAGTTCAACGTCGACAACCACCCTCTCACACCAGCAACACCGTCACGATGGGTCATTCTCGCGGTTTGAGATCCGGCACCCGGGTATGCAAATTTCTCGCTGTTTTGAACGACATTACGCCCAGTCAATGCTAATTACCCGATTTATAGTATGCCTTCTCTCGAGGCTTCAAGAACCATGGTGTCATCGCTCTGTCGACATATTTGAAGACTTACCGGTATGAAAATTCTGTGTGAAAGCGGCTGCGCTGGAAAATCTGACCGAGTAACTTTAGGGTCGGTGATATTGTCGATATCAAAGTCAACGGTGCCGTTCAAAAGGGGTTAGTACATACCTTCGGATCCTCAATTCATCGGATCGATCCCAGGACTATCTTCGGAAGGACAAGTATAAAAATAGCTGGCTAATCTTTCCTGATGACGGTAGTATGCCATACAAAGTATACCACGGAAAGACCGGCGTTGTCTACAACGTCACCAAATCCGCCGTCGGTGTGATCATCTACAAGCGCGTTGGCAACCGATACATGGAGAAGCGCGTGAACGTCCGTATTGAACACGTTATTCACTCCCGCTCCCGAGAGGAATTCTTGAACCGCGTTAAGGAGAACGCTCGCAAGAAGCGAGAAGCCAAGGAGAAGGGCACCCCGGTTTTCTTGAAGAGACAGCCAGTTGCTCCCCGGGAGGCGCGGACGATCGAGACAAAGGGCAACCTTCCCGAAACCATCACTCCCGTTCCATATGAGACGACTATCTAAGCGAAAAGAAAAAATACATTTTCATGTTGCTCTGGGCGTCTTGATTGGAGAAGGATCCTCGTTTTATTATTCACTGCCTATGTCTTCCGCTGGGGTTTAAGGTTTGCTGGACACGGAGGGTTTTCTCGACACGAAATCAAATGGTTCGAATATACCTGAATTTTCGCGTCTATGAAAGGTAGTGAGGCTCTGAGGCCTTCGAGGGCGAAACTTCTCCTGTTCAAATATATGGCAGAGCTATGTTTTACATAATGAGCAAACCTTGAACAATGAATTACATGAATTCCTCCCATATCGCCCTTCCTACCCGCTTGGCCATATTTTTACTTGTCCAGTTACAGGCGGAGTCTACAAACAAGTATGGGTGGCAACAAGCTATCACTACCGTTTCAAGTATATATGTATTGCCATTTAGAAAGCCTTCCGAGAGTGTACGTTCCCAGGGCTAAAGGGATTCAAGAGCCTATTTCGTTAACGTAGGGACGTGGAGCTGAGTGGTCTTTCTCTAGATAAGAATCCCAGAAATGTCAAGGAACAGTGAGAAAAGGGTTGAAAAAGACCTGCTTCCTAGATGGTAGGGCTTTATTATATGGCTCTATCGTACAGTATCAAGGTTGGAGAGACAGCTAATCGTAAGGGACACCCACGTCCCACTGAAATGAAAATGCTGGGGCATCAAAAAGGGACAGTCGACAATGAAAATAAGAAATACCAACCAGAAATAGCGCGTGCGTACCCTGGTATTTTACGGAGCAGACTTCACTCTGTCTTCGACCAATATATTACAATAATGAATCATGCCTCGCGAGCGTCATCTATGAGCAACACCTTGTATATGCATCCGAGAAGAGGGGTTATCCTGCAAACTCCAAAGCGGGGAAGAAGTGGTCAAGGAAACCAGAACTGTACAATAGGACGAGAAGAAACGAATCAAGTCAAAACTGGAACGTCTTTGCTCCATTCAGCGACTATGAGGTTGTGCCACATAATCGAAGGATCATTTCGTACCTAAGGGTGGTTAGCAATTCGCACGATAGCAGATAATGAAGATAGAATCGGAGTGCATCTTACATTCCAAACATGATGGCCGCGCTGGGCACAACCCGAAGTAAATGCGGCGTCAAGCCGCCGTATAGTCCTGCCATTCCTTCTTCTTTCCAAATGACGCGGAAACATTGCATTAAACCCGTATATTTCATTTCAACCTTCCCTCCACCTGCCGAGATCGTAGGTGCCTGTCGTAATCTCGTCCGAACTACCTCATGTGGGTAGGTGGCCGCGGCTGCAAGCAATTTGGCAGAACCAGCCGCCAATAGCTTTCCACCCCACTCCTCGGTAGTTTCCGACCAACCTGGTATATGATTGACATCAGCTGCCCGCTGGGCCGCTCGACGGGCAAGTATTCGTTTTCCCTCCTCGTACATGACCCACTGGAGCGCACTCTCTGTGACACCCAAATACGACGCGGTCAAACCTCGGTATAGGCCCTGAATACCCTCATGCCGCACTGTTTGTCGAATACAATCCAAACTATTCTTGTATTGCCTTCCGCGGCCCGGTATATTAGATGCATTCGACTTGTCCAGCTGTAACCGCGTCTTGACGAGCCAGATAGGATTTGTCGCGGTGCCTGTGGCGATTCCGGCAACTGCCGCAGCAGCAAGATGTATACTTGCGGGTGTCTCCGTTGGGACATAGCCAAAGTAGTCGTTCAATATCCTTTTGCCATTACCATAGACATAGAAGTTGATGGCTCGAGCGGGAACCACTCCGGTAAGATTTGGGCCCAGCCCCTTGAATAGAGCCCGCCATCCTTCGTGAACGTGAATTGAACGTAGGATCTGAATAGTTTCAGAAAAATGGACTATGGCGCTGCGAGATAATGAGAGAACAGATCGGGATTGGGGAAGTGGATGAGCGGCGCGGAGTGTTTGTAATTGCGCTTGATAGAAATCCGACTGGAGACGCGTCTTCAGAACATCGAGAGGGGATGTGAGTGTTGCAGCAGTCATACCGCCAATTCTAGAAGTCAGTTAGTTATTGTAGGTCAGCTTTGAGCATGGTTATCTTATCGGGTCAAGTACCCTCCAGCGAGCAAATGTGCCCATGGTTTGACGGCCGGCTTTGCTGATTCCAACTCCGGAGCTACTTCGACGTCGTCGGTCTCGCCGGATTGTATCATCACACTCTGATGAGATTCCGGCCGATCCTTCTTTAGTCGTGGAGAGCCTCGCGAGAGGTCAGGAGGAGAGACCGGATAAGCCATCGCGGGCTCAAGAATTTTGGTGGACTTGGGAAAGCGCAATGAGCCGAACTCTCTTTATCATCGGGTTTTGGTCTTTGATATCAATCAATAGGTAAAGATAGAAGCAGGGCCCGGTTATAGTCAAAGCTTCGCACGTTATTACTCTTGAGAACAACCAGCAGCGAGACCAGAATGAATTTTATATACATAGAACTCTCATGAAGCTTCTGAAGATTTTCGGATTTGCAGAAAGCAAAATTGCATGCCCACCAGCCACAATCACGCACCGCCACAGTGCGGCGACCTCGTTTTAAGGCTATTCCTCATCGGAACTAGTCACAAATGCTGACTAATAAGGTATCCATGCCACGCCAAGACATAGCCTTGTTGAACCCAAAGATCATGACAAACATCGCGACAGCAACGAAATATCGCAAGTTCCTGGTTCTGTGATGTAGCGATGCCAGGTTGCATTGTTGAATTAACCGGCTGGGAGCTTATCTGCAGGGCAGCTTGTCAAATGGCCTTTTACAGCGGTTGAAAGTCATTCGCTCACATAATATCAACGATTTAAAACCCAACCGCGTCCGCTTGAACGGAGCCCGATCATCAAGCCGGTTGAAACAACCGAGGTTTTGGCGGGGTCGCCTCTCGATTTCGGGCTCAGGCACTGTTTGGCAAGGGAAAGGCTATAGTTTTTTTGGTCTTCGCTGGTTTGGGGAGCTCGGAAAAGGGGTAACAGGGATAATAAAGGAGCAAACCAACCGGATTCGCGACTCTGACCCGGCTCCGAGTGCCGCCCAAAGAAAAATGAACGGGTTCAGACCCCCAAACCCAGCTGCTCAAGTGAGTCTTGCTCCGGAGGCCACCTTGTCTTGATCCCCTTTTCCGTGGAAGGGTTCCAGGGATGGCATAATCCAAAAAACTTTTGGTTCTAAAACGATAGAAAACATTGATGATTCATCTTTCCATGGAAGTTTCAGAGAGCTTCTTTATGATTCCCAGTAATCATCGGAGGGCATATGCAGTTGACTGCGCTGGTGTGAATTGAATAACTATCCGGTGGTGAGGAGCTGATCTCGATCAATAGCTGCCTGCTTCTCCTGTCGAACTCCCAAGCTGTGCGAGGGGTATGAGCGGTGAGTGATCGAATTGATTCGATCCCCTTCTCGCACCTGGTCGCCTGGTTTCGCTTGGCGGTATTATCATTGGTGACTTGGCTATAAAAAGGAGCAGAGGACTTTCAAGAAAGTAATAAAATTTCTGTCATGTACTAGTCTGTTTCCGTCTTCGTGACTGAGCGACGCGTGCATCTTGCCACACTTTTCGTCGACATGACGATTCTCGAGCAGTTACGACATCAAATGGCAGCTTGAGTTAGGCCGTTGAGAGTGTAAGACACGGAATATTTGACTCCCCGACCTCTATTTCCCCTCCTTTCTCACTATTACTTCTCTTTCCCTCCTGTTGTTATTTTTGGCCCACTGGCGGCCACAGGTATTATATAGCCACCAGCATTTTCCTCACCGCTACTATCACTTTCTCCTTTTCCCTTACTGTGCTTTCACGGTTGTGCAATTACCTTCACTTTGTGGCATTGTTCACCACCTGCCGCCACCTCCAGATCTGTGAAGATGCCACTTCGAAGCATTTCCACCACTGAGCAAAGCGAGATTTGGCGCAGGTATAATGCCGAAAACTCGCCACCTGAAGACCCTTTGCCTCCGATAGAGCCATTTCCTGAACATGACTTGAGAGGCTTTGGTGATCAGTTCGAGGGCATGTGGGTTGAAAATCTTTACGAAGTTCCCGATCCAACTCAGCCGCAATTTGATCCAGCGGACGTCTCGGTGGATGCAGAAGTAGACCCTGATGTCCAGTGAGTTATTGTCACTCTTTTTTCCCCGAGCTGCATCTGGTATCCCGTTACACCGCTCTCACCCGTCCCGCCACTGTGCGACGGATGCCTGGATTGACCCCTGCTGTGATCATATCTATGTAATATTTCCACCCCAATCCTTTTTTTTTTTTTTGGGATTTACTTTTCCCCAGTATTAACCCCCACTATCAGCAACAATGGCGATCCACCTTCTCGGCACCGGAGCTCTCTTACCCATTCTCATGCAACAGGCTCCAATTCCCGGATGACAAGCGACACCCCCGCTCGTCAAGCCTCCCGCGCCACAGAGGCCGACAATCCCGCGTCATCACGCCGGGGCCTTAAACGGCGATACCACAATGATTCAACCACACGCCGACCACGATCAGCAAAGAAGAAAAACAGCGAGCAGACGACCGGTGGTCAGGTTAAGAATAAAGCACGCCGTGGCGGCCGCAATCAACGG
Organism: Nannizziopsis arthrosporioides; assembly: GCA_029635245.1. Lineage (NCBI taxonomy): Eukaryota > Fungi > Ascomycota > Eurotiomycetes > Onygenales > Nannizziopsiaceae > Nannizziopsis > Nannizziopsis arthrosporioides. The sequence goes on along the minus strand of CP098260.1, from coordinate 6,531,811 downwards.
GTGGGACCTCCAGCTCCAGCACTGGGCCTGGGAGCGGACCGTGCCGAGGCTAGTAAGAATAAGGCTTGAAAGGATTTTGGGTTAACCATCTAAGCTTAAACCGCCCCTATTATTCTTACTCCCTCTCTCCCTTGAAAAACCACATTTTGCTTCTGTTACTTCTACAACTCGAACGAGGGAAATTTATTGGAATCGCGGCGGACTTTTCTTCAGCGCTCGATTTTCATCGGGCTATGGCCACGCGTCACCAATGCCTACAACGACATCCACGTGGTGGCACTCCGGCACACCTTTCTCTCTCCTTCATTACTTCCCCTCCTTTTCATGTTTGGCTCTTCTATATCAACAGAGCTCTTTTCAAGCTGTGCAGTGAGATGGAACTAAAAGGCGGCCATGGCTTTCGGCTTCTTTACTTGGACATGAGAAGGAAAAGCGCAGAAAAATATCTGTTTCTACCATGGTTTCTTTATCTTACATTCTGATCAACCCTTTTCAACATCTTAATAGTGATATGAGTGCGTGGGTGATTTTTTTCCCCTTTTGTTTTTTGTTTTTATAAAATCATAGCATGACAAGGATTATGATGTCGATGTTTGGGCTTTAGAGAGTCCAATTCTATGCTTATCTTGCCGTATCTTTTAACTTGTTGGCTCTATGCCCTTTGCTATTCCACATCATTACCACGCCTTTATGACTTATTTTTCTTCGCTTGCTCCTTGCTGCCCGTAGAAAAACCTGCATGACCGAGTTTCTATGTATGTATGTACATGCATAGATCTAGCAAGATAGGATTGGCATTACTTTTTCCTGTTATGAGGTGCCGTCATCAATGACTACGTAAATATGACAGGTAAGGCATGGGATTTTCTTCTATACATCAAAGTACCCACACATGTCATGAAAGAAAGACCGTTCCAGAAACATCAGTCTATCGAAACTGACATGTTATTCTAGAGTTTTGTTCCAAGCAGGGAGAGCTGCTATACAGCTATCAAGGGTTAGAATTCCACATCCTCGTCCCATATATTAGTCGCCGCAGCGAAATATATATTAAAAAAAAAAAAAAAAAAGAAAAAGGATTGGAAGGAGGTCAATGTTATAGGACTTAAAACCATACTTCTTCCTGGAAGCAAATCATTGGCGCCGTTCTCCAAGAGGCTTCCATCCAACTGTTCATTGAGGCCTCGCTTTCAGGAATAGTTAAATCCTTTCGCTCACCAATGTTGTACTTTATCTTCTTCTCCATCGTCTCACGATTCTCATAATGCTAATCCATAAAATATCTCACTTGCAATTGCTCTTCGTGCTCTCCATGCTTGCTTTTCGCTAACATTGTTCCCGGCTTTTAGCTCCATCGCCCTCAAATCCGACACCCGCATTGCCCCTCCCTTTTGCACGAAGGATTCCTTATGCTTTGCGGCCAAGTATTTCACCGAAGAAGCCCACCGCCACCCTTTGTGTACCTCCGGTGGGCAATTATGCGGCCTCGAGACCGTTACCACCGCGTGCATGTCCATGTCTTGTGACCTTTTGAGCGTAATACGGAGTCGAAATGTACAGGTTGCGCAACGGCATTTGAGGATATATCGTGTGGAATCGGCTCGCGAGACGGTGTATGAGAGATTCTTGGAAATTGTATAATGAAGGATGGCTTCGCGTGCTTCGTGCATTGTAGGGAACGTAGTCCCAATGATATAGGGATTGGAGCGTGGCCTCGGGTATAGATCAGGGGCGGAGGCGGGTATGCGAGATGGCCGCAGGAGATTGACTCGACGCAGTTTATCGAAAAGCCTTTTGCCATGTAAATGCTTTGCTCGTTGGTACTTGGAGCGGAAGAGTTTAGCATGGAGAGGATTGGTCCGGAGCGACGCGTTTTGGAGATAGGACGACATGGCTGGTTTGTGTAGAGTTTTCGAGTCTAATTATTCCGTATAGCCTTTGGCACTCAGAATGCAAAGCATTGCCTCCAGCTCAGCAAGGTGGTTTATATCTTGAAGATGAACACGCCAAACGTGGCACTCAAGGAAGTCGACTGGCAGAGTTGAGTTCTCAATTAGCCCCTTTCTGTCGCCAGACTATGGAGTTCACATGATCTCGCTTACTTCCCCACTTGACACCCCGCGTTTTATGCTCACTTCGAAACTCGCTGACTAACACGGGCTTCCCCCTTTTAACGACTGGCAATCAGTACGGAGGAGAGATGTGCTGATAATGATAATGCGAACAGATCTCTTGACAAGACATTATTTGAGCATATCCACTTCATATGAGGCCTAAGAAATCAATGCATTTTTCTAATTGGCCTCCTCGCCCTGCAAATCCCTCGTAATCTCCTCCAGGGATCGAGAGTCCAAATTGAGCCGTCCAGGGATGCTGCTGTATATTGGCAGCGGACTACCATCTAGAGAGGCCTTTATCTGCAAAGCAACGAAACGGGAGAAGAATCTGGCCAGTGCAAAGGACCCACCTGAGTACCATAAAGCGGGATCTGTACGTGATAACGTATGCAGTCACTATGTCAGCCCTATCTTTTTGGCTGGAAAATCTGGAATGCTACTTACGGCCAGTGGGTTTATGTGCCCCACGCAACTCTCCTTCGAAATCTATGCCCCAGAACTCCCGTACTTGATTGGCGATCTCATCACCCAAGTATCTTGCTATGTCTTCACGGACTGACGTTTTGAACCCTGTCGCTAGGACGATCACATCGGCCTTGATTTGAGAACCATCAGAGAAAGCAAGGCCATCCTCGGTATAACATGCAATACATGCATCGCTCTTTATTTTGATCTGAGTTGGTACCGTCATTAAGGCAAACTTTGTTCTCGGCCTTCCGTGCCAATTAGTGACTCTTGCTCACCTGGCCCTTGCGTATTTTGTCTGCTGTGCCAAGGTCTACATATATGCCTCCAAATCTCTCGTATATGTTGTAGAAAAGGTCGCCGAACCGCTCTAGGACAAAGCCTGCCTTTTCCAAGGAGTCGAATAAATGTGCATCTTCACGGATCAGTTTGTGAAGGTGGCATGCGCCTCTCTGGCGGTCAACGGCTAAAGGACAGGTGGAGTGCATTCGGTCCGCGACATCTATCGGTATTTGGTCATTGTATATAGCTAAAGAGAGAGTTTAGATAGCCCTCCAACTCCAATATATAGAATTGGTTTCTTACGTGCAATAGCCTTCGTATAATAATCTCTAAGAATAACAACTGTTCAAGGTTAATATAGAGATCCGGGAGGCGGGATCCGCTGGACTTCGTACATGTTGCTCCACGTTGAATCATCGTGGTGTCCATTCCTGCATTGTGCATATCTTCAGCAATGTCATGAGCTAATAGCCGTCGTCAGCGAGAAACCGATTGTAACATTCCGTGTTCTGATACCTGAAGATCCACAGCCGATGATGACCCCTTTTTTCCCAGCCCACTCACTACAATCCTTATATTTTCCGGAGTGCATGACTTGGCCTTTAAATCTATCCTATTGCACCAACTGAGCAAAATAACTACTTGTAGCTCAAAAGAGGCATCATACCTCACCTGGGAATTTAGGCACATGTGGAGTTTGTCCACCTAAGCCAATGCAAAGCACGAGGTGCTTCACTGTTAAAGACTGTGCGCGTCCCTCCCTGACGACACGGACAACCCACTCCTTCCTACTATCATCCCATTTTCCAGATTCGAACACCGTAGAAAGCCATGCATTCTATTGCATACCTAGTTAGGCAATCAAAGAGGGACTATCAGGAAAACACTTACAATGCCATACTTGTTGAACCACGAAGCAAAGCCCTTGGCAAGATCGTCTTTTGATAAATATTCATCAAAATCGGGCGTAAATGTACGTTCAAAAGGAAGCTGTGCTACTTGCTATCAGCCTTATCAGCTCCGTGTGTATAACTTCGGCTGCCTACAAAAATTTCGAATGTTTTGCACTATCGAAAAATTAGCTAAAGCCTAGGCAGAGTCAAACTGGGAGTTGCAGACATTTTACCGACTCATATCTTGAGCGCCAATTGTCTCCAATAGCCTGGATTCTATCAATGAGAAGATATTGTATTCCCAGCGCCGCCAGACGACCAGCAACAGAAAGGCCTGCTTGGCCGGCGCCTACTACGAGACACTCATAAGTTGTGGAACCAGTGGTCGGGTCACGTCGTCCATCGGACGTCAATCTATCCACGGGTATTAGGGTATCAACATTTGGCTGTCCTTTGAATCCTTCTAGAATTGTTCTCAGCAGCCATATCTTCCAAGTGCCCTTGTTAGTTGGTATCAAAGATATAAATCCGGATGCCGTTTGCCGAAGTGCACCATTAGTGTGAAAGGTGAACTGCGCCTCTACCCATGACGATCGCGGACCAACTCGAACGATCTGAGGTGACCCGGAAACCAATGCAAACCCGCCAGGCCTGTGGATCGCGATCACATCGTTCCATGCTGTTTGAATATCGGCTGATGTATGAAACGTTCGCAGAGTTCCCGTGAGCGCGAAGAGATCGCGCCAGAAACCGTCTTCAGTAAAATGGGCCCCTGTGAGAGATTGAAGATTCGGAATGAAGTCTGCTATTACCACATCCGGGTCGACATCTGGGGGCAGCTTTGCTAGCGGAAGACCTCCGGGTAGGTAATCCATGAGTCTCCCTGATTTAGTACCCATATCGACTAGGTGTGCGAGGTAATTATTTTGCGAAACTGAAATTGTGATAGAGCCGAATCATCTGCAAGCTCCCGGAGATTGGTGTCATCTTATAGTCCTGAGTGAAACGGTCACTCGACTAGGTACATCGGAGAACCCGTGTGACCTCACATTTGTTTGCTGCCCGAAATGCGCGAACAGGTAGTGATGTGAGACTGGTATGTTGTATGACGAAACATCGTATGCAGCCAGGATTGGAATGAACGATCTGGTTATCAAGGATTTTGCAATAGAAACCAGATTTGGAGCAAATTTGAAAAGCAGTATCAGCCTAGGATTTCAATCTTTAGTTTATTTAGAGGCCACAAGACGGGGAATATCATCTTAGCGTCGTAGCAGCTTATCACGAACACTTTCTGCGGCAGCAGACAAGAGGGGGTACGTAAAGCTATCGAAACAAATGCCCAATAAAAGAAATCAATCCTTGCAATAACACCTTAAACACTCCAATGATAAAACAGTCGTTGGAAAACCAGAGCAGCAGGTGCTTTGAAAACCCACGACTGCAGCCTGCATAATACAATCAAGAATTGAAATAATGACAAAGAGTTGAACCTTGACTTTGTAAGCCTGCGAAAATTTCTGAAGCTGTCAGCCTGTATGCGGAATTCGTGTGCGGAGTTCCTACTCCTGTCGAGTGCGTTTAGCACCATGCGGATTCCATGAACCGTCACCACCACCGTGCTGGTTGAAGAAATTTGGTGTAAAATGCGGGTTCTGGGTTTGAAAGCCTTGAATTAAATGGCAGTTAGCAACTCTTTCTGGCAAACAGATAGAAAGATGGGTCATAACGTTACCTTGCATACCCATTCCACCCTGCATGCCGCCCATCATGCCTCCCATCTGGTTTGGCATCCCCATTCCCATCCCGCCCATACCCATGCCCATTCCCATACCACCGACCGGCATCATATTCCCGCCCATGTTCCCGCCCATGGGTCCACCCATACCACCTCGGCCTCGCATATTAGGACCTCCGCGCATGTTCATCATGCCTCCACGATTGCCGAAGTTTCCGAATTGCATGCCTCCAACTGGGTTTGCTTGGAAACCAGCATTCATCGCACCACCTTGAAACCCACCGCCGCCCATCGGCCCTGAGAAATTGCGGTTGGCGTTAAAACCGCCCATGTTCATGCCTCCACGGTTGAAACCACCACCACGGCCACCTCTGAAGCCGCCCGTATTACCCATTCCGAAGTTCATTCCACCTTGTCCTTGGTTGTTAAATCCGGTAGACGCAGGGCGCGAGCGTTCTTCCTTGCCGCGCATTGGGTTATCTTTTGGTAGAGTACGGAACGGGTTCGCGTGTGGTGGTGTGAAATTCACTGCGTATTTTCTTGAGTTCTGCTGACCCGTGCTGAGAGATTCAATTTTGTGTTTTGCAGCCGTGGCCGCTTGCGGAGAAGTAAATTCGATAAAGGCTTGTCTGTGGAAGTAACCGCCATCAGTACCTATCATCGCTGTAGCTCCAAGTAGTGAGAATTATCCATACCCTTTGCTTTTACCGTTTACTTTGTGTTCACTGAAAGTGACATCCTTAAGCTCATCTTCGCAACCTGCTTGGTTCATCCACCCACGGATCTCATCATCAGTGGTCCACCAGTGAAGGTCAGATACATATAGGGCGCTTGTTGCATTTGGGTCTGCAGTTCGTTCGGTTGGGCTTTCTTTTCGTTTGACACCCTGAGGTGGTGGTGGTAACGGTTGCGACACTGGCGGCTCAGGTTTATCAGATGTGGCTTTATTTAATTGTGCCGACTCATCAGTTTTAAAAATCTTATGAGGGGCGTTTTCGGTAGTGCTGTGATTGTGACCACCAGACGCGTTGTCTGCTACCGCGCTATCACCAGAAGTTTCAGGAACATCAAGAATGATATCTGGCTCCTCGCCCTTGTAGTCTCCTCCAGTTTCAGTGCCATCGTACCCTCCTGCATCACCATAAATGTCAATGTCAAAATTATCATCTTCAGTTGCCATGTCGAGCTATGTGAGGACGGATCTTGGTTAAGACGTGAATTGATTGCTTTCTGAAATCGTTATACACAGGCCTTTGTCGTTAAATTTCAAGGAGAGTACATGTCTACCAGCAAAGGAGCTCAAATTAGCATCAAAGTAGTATTATCGAAACACAAACAACACTGTTTAGTATGCTCCAAGATTCTTGTTTTCTTTGGTTACCTTAAATTGAAGTGAGAGAAAGATGGAAAAGAGAAGCAAGGGACAGGAAAGAGAAGTCAAGATAGATACGTACAAATCCTGATAATCGATGGTTTGGAAGATGGATGCTTCAGAGGATGTGAAACAAGCTCCCAAAAGCGGGAAGATATTGCGCACGGTCTTCTCGAATCTGAGACAAACTGCCTGACTGCCTTCGATGGCAAGTACAGGACCAAATTCTTAGATATTTTCACAGTCCTTTCCGCCTTTGATTCCTTTAACAGATTGGCCCAAAAAAATAGATACCTAGTCCTCGTTGCTTGGTAGCAAAAGAGCGGGAAGAAAGAAGTGATTGAGCAGGACACAGGTACAGGCTTTATCGTTCAGTAACGAAATGAAGGGGAAAATAAGAGGTAGATTTCCTAGAATGAAGCTGGGTATAGGGTTAGTATGTCAGGTTCGAGAGCTTCGGGAGCAATCAGCTCGTGTTGAACAGTAGACGCGTTCGACAAGTGCTGGCACCTCAAGCCCGAAAGCGAGGACAAGAAAGAAAAGTTGAAAAGGCCGTCTGCTCCTCAATATGAGCCGATAATGAACAAAAAAGTGATAAGGACAGTTGAAGAAGGATGAGGATGAGGCGTTGGAGCCAGAGATCCGCAGGCAAGGACGACGTATTGGGATTAGCGTTTATGCACGTGAGTGGCGCGGCGGAATATACTTATTCCGTATATCCTTGGTCACCATTACGTAATCAATGTGGACACGAGGACACCTCGCCAGTTAAGGAAACATAAAGGGTGTCTCGAGCTCGATGCTGGAGATCATAAGAACCAGTTGTGTGATTGAAAACACCCCTTGCAGCACGCCAATTATCATTTATTCGAGGCGATAATCTTCCTTGAAATACTATCCACCTTGAATTAGCCGTCAATCCTTCTTCATCATGTCCGAAGCTTTCCAAGAACTGGCCGATATCCCTAAAGATTTCGTTAAGGATGGCATGCTTTTCGTAAACCGATGCACGAAGCGTGAGTCACTACCAGCACTCAAATTGACGAGATAAGACAGCTACTAACTACTGGTGTCTGATTATGCAGCGGACAAACGCGAATTCCTCAAGATCAGCCAGGCGGTCGGCTTTGGTTTCCTTATCATGGGAGCTATCGGATATTTCATTAAATTAAGTCAGTTCGCCCGCAGGCTTCGTTGTAAACCGATTTGCAATGAGCATCCGATTCTTTTAAGTCTCTTTGCTAGAGAAAGGCGTTGCTGACGTTTCACACTTTCCATAGTACACATTCCGGTCAACAACATCCTGGTGGGAGGCGCATGACACAGAACGTTTGAAGATAGCGCGATTGAAGATACGGATGCCACAATTCTTATTGGTGATGTGGTGGGACACCATTCGACTTCTGCGGACAAGTTACATGGCACCCAGACTTTATTTACAAGGTGGTTAAATGCTACTCGCTCAGGGGAAGAAAGAAGCATACTGCATTATGAAGCTCTTATCCCTGTGCTCACACAGGAACCTTTCTTAATATTTTATCACTTTTCAGGTTTTCTTGTATACTTATAACATTGTATATGATTTTCATCCCTTTACATGACCATCGGTAAACTTACATACATTATACGCAGTCCGTAGGGTCATAGGGTCAATTGAGTCGAGTGAAGGGTCACGGATATAAGAAAGAAAAAAAAAAAGAAAAAAAAGGTGTATTAAAAGAGTGGGAGGGAGAAGAGCGAAAAGGAATAGGAAAATAAAAGGACGAAAAAAAGAAGAGAAACAACTCAATTTGACCGTATCCTCGCAATTGTAGGATCTATTTTATATGGCCACCTAACTCTCTGATCGCCTCCACTGGAAGACCAACAAGACTAACCCTGTCTCCACAATAGCTTGACTATGTATGTACCTATTTTCTTGTCCGAGCCCTAGGAAGCGCGTGGTAGGTAGCTCCTCCAATCTCCCGGATTGGGCCGATTCCGGATGCGGCTTCCGCGGCGATATTTTCTTTTTGCGTGAGCATAAAGATTGAACATCTTACTTTCAATCAGATCTTCAGTAAAATTGCTTTTCAATGGAGGATCACCCTCATCATCGGAAACTCCATCATTCCAAGAGTGGACGCTGCATGTTCCCGTAGTCGATCCCCATCCATTCCAGGACGTTGCTAAATTAGAAGTTAAAAGTCAGAGAAATATGACTGGTAATGTAGTGCAAGGACTTACCTGCAACAACAGGGGCATCCGGATGCCAACTTGCATCGCGAACCACGGTCCTCCATTGGTTGTCATGTCTTCGGTAATTGGTGGCTGGGTCGTACATGGCTGCAGTAGGGGGCCGTGTGAGGTAGGTGGCTTCCGCAACATCAATTTTTCCAGCAAGGGTGGCGTCAAGGTTGAATACATAGACGTTGCCATCTTCGCTTCCTGTATAAACATATCTAGAGTTTGTGCTGTTTGGTGGAGAGAAATGGCATCGAATTAATGTCTTTAAGACGCTGTGGCCCCGATACGAAACTACAGAGCAATCGTACGGATGCGGTGAGTAATCCTGCTCTGAAAATGCCATAAATCTATAATCAAATCCGGTAGAGTATCTGCCGGGATCGATGGTATCAAAAGTTCCAGGAGTGATCATCTTTCGAAGATCCCACAATTTCATCTGTTGGTCTTTCCCGTTGGACAGTACGTATCTCCCGTCACCCTTGCTATCGACAAAGGTGATACCCTCTGTATGGCCTAGAAACACGCCAGCTTCGCGACCAGATCCCATGGATCGCCGGTCCCAGACCCTAATAGTAGTATCGTCCGAGCCGGAATAAATAATGTGTGGAGATGACTTATCCGCGAAGCATACAGCGTTGACATCGTCTTCGTGGCTCTGCACACGTAAAACTGGTGCTTGTTTCTCTATGTCATATACAAGTACGGAGCGATTGGATGTACCAGCGACAAGTTCCCGGCCGCAACCAGAAAACCGAAGCGACCAAACCTGGGACAAGATTAGGATCGGATGCTTGTAAAAATCAGAACTTCACGAGGAGCAACGTACACCAAAGGCTCCGGGGGAGCTTGGATCTCTAGCCACAGGCCCGGCTTTGTCAAGATCCAATAATTGTGGTTCCGCGCTTACTGACTCTGTGTTGGTTAGATGTACAAGACTCGTGATCGAGCTACATGCCAGATTCTTGTTGTTTGGGCTGAGGGAAGCATCCGTGATTGTCCACTGGCCAAAAGGACATGAGACTGTTTTATTGTACTTCCAGTCACAAGGATTTGATGTGTCGTACATCCGCACCCTGAAGTCCTGAGCACAAGAAAAGAAAAAATTGCCGTCATCAGAGAATTGACCCGAATAGGCCCTGGAATTAAAATGGATGATCTTGTCTGGCACGGTGCTAGGAATCATGCCCTAAACACAGAAATTATTTAGCTATGTAAGTAGAATGTGTGGCAGGGAGGAGCTGTACCTGCGGAATAGCTCTGGATGCCCTATTGTCCGCACCACGGGGCCCTCTCCCAAGCTCTCTCCACATCAATTTCGAGGAGAAGCCGTTTCTCCTGGCTCTGCGCCTATCGACGTGATGCGGATTGCTGCCGAACTGACCGGATGCCATCAAAGCAGCGCCGGCTTCACTTGGAACTTTAGGGTAGAGGTTTGGTCGAACCTTCTTCTTGCGCCGCCTGAAGCCATACGTACCAAGGACAAAAGCTTCTTCGTCGTCATCGTCTCGAGGGCTGTCTGTCCACAAACCATGGGTTTGCAGGATACGGCGAAGACCTTCAGCCCCAAGGAGGCGATACAACTGGTCAGTCGTGACTATACCATATGGAGCAGACAATCAGCAAATACTTCTCGAAACAGGGTAAGGCTGCTTACCCGGGGTGGTTTCGGAGTCTGTGGAATAATCGTCGTCGTCTTCATCGCTGTCTACGTGAAACTCCAGTCGTACATCATCGTCACTTCCTAGAATTCAGAGTAAGGATTCATTGTTTTGTAGACAAGAGTGAAAGACATACGCAAAAGCTCTAGAAGAGCTTCATCATCGAGCATTTCACCGTGCCCAGCGCGGCGATTGGCGCGATTGGATCCCCGAGAGTGTGACGAACGGGGACGCCGATCATCGCCGTCATGCTGAGTGTGGTCATTATTACGTATACTATCATTCTGCGGCGTCTGATCGGACGAATCCGAAGACGCTGATGCATCGACTGCTGGCGCTGCGGCTGTCGTATGTCGAGACGAGCTCATGGTAGCAACGCTGGGGGCGTTCAAACTCAAAAAGCTTACAAAGTCAAAATCTTATACACGGTAGAAAGAAAAGGGTACGGTTTAAGAGCAATCTATGGTGCTGATTGCAGAGGAGTAGACAAGAACGAATTGGCATTAATAATGAACATTGGCAACTGAAGCGTGTTGACTCGGGGTATATAGAAGAGCTAGCTTTGGGCGACGGGCAGGATGGAGGTCGAGGGATCCCAGGTGGCACCAGGTAGGTTGTGACTGTGGAGAAAAGCCACGAGTACACCACGCGGTGGAAGCACAGATGGGAGGCAAAACAGGACGGTGATCAAGCAGAGAATGACAGCAGACGCCAATCTGTTTTCAAGTTCATGAAGGTGTATAGAAACAGACCGAGAGGGTATACGAGACGCAGGAGGTTAAAGAAAAAACGATGGGGGGAGGGGAAGACGAGCTGCGAGGAAGACGGGGAGTTCAAGAAGAAGAAGAAAGGCGGATGAAACCTCCAGTTCTGCGGGTTGTGGGGAGTCGCCCGAACACCTGATGCGGTTATATCATCTGGCCGGATTGGGAAGTGATCGTCATTGCCGCGCGTTGTGATTGGCTGCTGAGGTAAGCCTGACATACACAGTGGTGGCGAAGCCGGAACATTAGTTTACCCGACCCGCCACCCGGGTGGGCGGGTCATGTGATCGGCGGGCAGCTTGAGAGCCGCAGGCAAGAAGGAACGAAGAGGGGATGAAGATACATATCACCGAGAGTGTTGATATTGTATTGCAATACTCACGGGCTGCTTTGTCCAGGACGTCCTGCTTTGTCACATTCAACATCTATTTTTAGCACCGTCAAATCTGGCTCCAATCGATCTATTCTCTTGACTCAAGACCTGCTGTTTTATCTCCCCGTCAACCTTTTAGAGGACTACTATCAACATGCAGTCGCTACCTGAACCCCGACAGCAGACATTTGATGAAATCTACGGGCCTCCAGAAAACTTCCTGGAGATAGAAGTATGGCACCCGCAGCCTTTTCCCGCTCCCCTGCCTCTTTGCTGATCTTTCTTTTCGTGCCCCTAAGCTCTGCTCTCGGATGTTCTTGTCATCACCATGAGCTAACCCATTTGTTCCTTTGACTGGATCCACAGGTGAAGAATCCTCAGACCCATGGCACATCGCGAAACATGTACACCTCCTATGAGATTGTCTGCCGCACCAATATTCCTGCGTTCAAGTTAAAACACTCCGTTGTGCGGCGCCGCTATTCGGACTTCGAATATTTCAGGGACATACTGGAGCGAGAAAGCGCCAGAGTGACCATTCCACCGCTTCCGGGGAAGGTCTTCACAAACAGATTCAGCGATGACGTGATAGAGCATCGCAGAGAAGGCCTCCAGCGATTTCTACAAATTGTAGTAGGGCATCCACTACTGCAAACCGGAAGTAAAGTGCTGGCAAGCTTCGTTCAAGGTACGCCTGGGCTCCTCGGCGATACTTGACCGTATACTATAGCAAAATAACTGACTATGTGCCATAGATCCAAATTGGGATCGCAATGCATGGTGAAAAAAGTGCCTAACCTCTACGTTCATATGAAAGTTTGCAGCTGGTGATGTCAACGACGAGCGAACATTCCTCATTTCCCGGTGTATACATACATACTCGGGTCTATTACTTTCCTCTAGTTTTCAATATTTGCTGTTGTTGTGATATATCTTTCTCTGCGCCTACGTGAAGCCGAAAAATAACGAAGCGTCTGTTTCTTATTCTTAACTTTTGCCCCGCGACACTACTTTTCCCAGTGCTATCTCCTGTATCCCTATGTTACGGACTATGAGCGACGAGGCGTTCGGGTCTGCTTTTTACTTCTTTAAACCCCGTACAAAATCATGTTTTACATTAGGTACAATGAATGAGAATGACCACAAGAAACTCGTCAATTATTCAATTCCCGAAAGCGACTAGCATCTTTACTCATGAAACACATACATGGACATACATGGCTTTCTAGAACTCCCAGTTTGAAGAAAGAGATACAGTGTTATCGGGCCAGCGAAGTGTGCCACTACTTTCATCTACTCCCAGGTCATCTACTGCGAATGAGAAGACCGGTGTGAATGGTACATTGAGTGGCTCCGGAAGGTTAGACGGTGGTGCCGGAGGTGACATGACTGGGTCAATGGGCATGGCGGTTCTGGTACTATAGGCTAGCTGAGGATCCCGTAGGGCATCACCAAGAGCTGGACGCCCTTGTGTGGATAACATGAGCGAGGAGCGTCGGTCCTTGTCGGTAGTGTCAGTGTTTTGGCCAGTGGCCGGACCTCCTTCACGATACACCTGAGGAAACTTAGTTCTAAAGCGATCTCGTAAGTCTGTCGCCTTTCGATGCATCAAATTGAGATGCTTGTCCTGGCGGATTAGAGTCCACTGGAAGCCGTGGACTGCATAGCCTTTAAGCAGGGCTTCGTCCTCGGCCGCAGTGAAGTTACGACGATGCCTCCTACTAGTTTTCACTGCGATAGGATCGCGCATCCCAAGGGACACAAGTGTCGATTTGGACTTATCAAGCAGCTCTTGGCCGCCGTTCAGCCCGGAAGACCGTTTTGGTTTCGAACGTGTTTGGTTCTGAGAAGGTTCTGAGGCCTGGGAACCATTTGCTGCGGGTAGGTCCGCTGAAAGACGACTTCTATTGTAGTCTGAACTTGTTTTGGAGGTTCTTGGATCGGGAAGGAGTATTTTTTGGCCATCTGCGAATCCGGATTGTTCATGCTCTCGGCCAACTGGGCCTGAAGATTACCAGCAATCGCTCCATTTTCATACGCCCAAGGGCAGCATACTCGGAATCGATCTTTCAGATTCCCAGCATTTCTGTCGTTAAATTTTAGGTCTGGTTGACCTAATATCGCTGTCCAATTGCCAGCGCCACATCTCACCACACCGACCAGTAGATCGTGCGTTTCCTGTTCAGTCCATTTTCGTAGCTTCTTCCTTGGTTTTTTGGGCTTATCGGGGAGCTTTGTATCAGTTCCTTTCACGATCTTCTCTTCCGTCAGTGGTATTGCCGATATTTCCTCACCCGGCTGACTCGGAAGAGTCAGCTCGGGTATTGTAAAAGGCTCCAGGGAAATATCGTCATTTTGGTCGGTGGAATCCAGTAAGTCCTCTATTCTCTGCGCACGGCGCTCTACGGCCGGCGGATCGGAGGAGGCTGGCGCCACGTCCTCTAACAGGTTGACAATGTGAGGCCGCCTGTGTGCTTCAATTGGAGGGAATAAGGCGGCATTTGGAGGAGGTTCCCGGAGTTTATTCAAAGTAGGCACCGGTCCAAACGGGCGTAACTTTGGTATTTCTTGCGTGGCTTTCGGGATAGGCAATTGTAAAGAATCGCCAAAAGTATCTGTCGTAGTTTCCACGCGTCGGCGCTTTCGAGGGCCTGTATCGAACAAAAATAGATCGGATAGGTTCTCGAGAGTGCTGGGGCTTATGAAGGCAGGCAATAAAGGGCCAGATGATTGATCTGAGGATGTCAAAGCAGGGGCATGGGAATGTCTAGTATCCCGTCTGGCAGCTTCCAGAAAGTACTCGAGGGTAGGGAGCTTCGAAGGAGGATTTCTGTGCGTGAGACGCATCGATTTTGCGGTGCTCGGTTCCAGTAGCCTTGTAGTAGCTGGTTCAAGCGGCGTAGGGACCCTTCTAGAGCTAGGAATGGGATTTCGGAGAGGAGCAATGTGTAGGAAGGGCCGCTGGGCTTCTAGACAGGGATCCTCCGGCATCGAGGAGGCTGTTAAATTGCCTGGAGGGTTGTCGAGAATCTCGCTCCAAGGCATGGTGATCCTTTGTCTCCGCCCGATGTTTCTCCCTTGACATCGCCTCCTCGAAGGAATCGTTCAAGCGTCTTGGTAACTGGAACTCGTCGCTGCTTGACTTCGTTTCATTTCAATGCCGGTGTGTATGGCACATGTGATTGGCCGCGCTGACAAACTCACGTGCAACTGCCAGCTTCGAGCAACTTCATTTCATTCTTACCGAGATAAGGAGGCAGAAGTCGAATATACAGATGTGTGATTCTGGTCAGGCACTCAGGTGAGCAGGGTAACTAACTACGATAGGGCCAATTCTCTGCTTCAGAGGGCGATCGTTCTGCCTCCGAATTTCGGATGGAAAAACGCCGCACCAACTTTGAATCCCAGCACCCCTTTCTCCAGAGGAAGATCTCTCGCTCACAACGGATAATCAATATTGGACTTCCCGAAGTAGACGGACTGATGCTCTATGCATAGAGTCATGCAATATCGGTGATCGACCCCAAAGAGTATCCTGTTTTCGCTCCGTCAAGAATGGAATATCAGCGTCAGAGAGGCCCTGGGGATCCGGACGATCTCAATGTGATCGGACTTTGCACAACTTGAGTAACTATACGGTAACAGAGAGCGAATTAGCATGGTTCTCTGGACACTGCAAACCCTCTGCATTCCTCTCCGCGGGATGGCCACGAATCCAATGTTCCTCTAGTCGAATCTCTGATCTCAGCCGGCCGTGATTCTCCTGAGTCCTGGACAAGGCTGAAGAATTGTTTGCGTGTGGATCTTCTCATGGAAGGCCTTCAAATTAATGGAAGAAACACTCCATCCTTGCGTCCAAGCAAACGAAGTTCCGCTGCATGCTAAGCTCAGTCGGTGGCAATTAATACCAACGATCATCCTGGCCAGCCCATTATTAGGCTCGCCCGTTTCTCTGGGCAGTTATCAGAGCACCCTCTGTGTCTCATTTCCAAGAAATCTATTGCACAAGCTCTTAGATATACGAAGTGCCTGGAACTTGGACTCCTTGGGAAATATGAGATGATCACATTTTCTCCGAAATTTTACAAGTAGGGGGTAAGTTGGACAACAGGTCGTTTGCGCAAAGCCATCGAATCCGAAGTTCCTGCAACGAGTGCTTTGGCCCCTAGTCTCATACACAAGGAGTACATACAATACCTTGTCACTGATGTAGCGGACGCTGGGACAGGGTGCGAACAACTCAGTGTTCGGCTGAGGCATCACGTGGAATCAATGGCGTCCCTCACTTCCACCTTCAACCTTTCCAACGAAGCCACCAATCAATGTCAGAAATCTCGATCTCAGCTGCATTCGTGTTCAATGTGGAAAACCGGGTCTGGCGGCAGCTAGTCGGCGGGTCAAACCTTGAATGTTTCCCTTAATCCTCAACATGACATCGAAAAGCAGTGCGCGGCCGCCTTTTTAGGCAATGGCTGACTTTCTGGACCAACAGCTCCGCGCGGAGTCAATGTGATACTAGTTACTGATCGGCCTATTGAATCTGATCCCGGAGAAAGTTGTGGGGAGGAATGCACACAATGTTAGGTGTCATATCCGCTTGTCAGGGGCCGGATATCGTGCCGCGTTTCTCGCCGAACACTTCTTACAAGCGTTACGAATAGGCATGCAGAGCAATTCAAAGAAGTTTTCGATATCCCGCTGCTGGAGGATCAACTTGTGCTACAATGAGCTCAGTGCACCAAGAAACAGCCTATGAGGAATGGGATGAAATTCGAGAGGGCTCAAGGCTCAAGAGCAATACGTACATACAAGTATTGAGATCAAGTGGTGAGTTTCGGGTCACTGCTTTCGTATAATTCAAGATGCAGATTGACAAACACACACATCTGACTGAAATCTCGTTAGCCGAGGCGCCCAAGGAATCGACGCAAATGCACGCACGTCCTAAACGGCGGTCAATCCTGTTGTGCTAAAATGGAGCTGAGGATGTGCCTTGCGGCATAGCCTTTGCGCCCAGATTCGTTCCAATATCATTTCCGAAAATCATTATTGCCTCATTGATAATCGAAACCGGCCCAGTACTCTTTGATTAGCATTGTTCATTAATCAAGATCGGCCGCTTCGAAGCCCAGATCCAAATCCCTGGAACATGCAAGTCTCGATCTGGTGTCAACTCATTGGCGCCACTTTCCATATCAGCTTAGCCAGCACACGGGAAACGATGGACTTTCCTGGGCCAGGTACTTTGAAATTCCCGGTACTTATCAGCCACGTTACGCTGAAAACCGATACATGTATGTTATGTATCTCGTACATGCATCGCCTGCAATTTTGCTGCGATATCAAGGTTATTTTAGCTTTGACTGCCTTTTCGCTTCTCCATAACTTGGAATCCGTGACCGCATTTTGCTCGTAGTTGGCATCACATACTCCCTTTTCGCTATAAAAGCGGTGTTTTGCCCACCTACTTTGACCCATTTCGCAAACTCGATTCCCAACATTGACTCAGATTCCTTTCTTCTATACCATTGTTGTCCCCACAGACAATCGCCAAACAGCCTACAATGGCAGCTACAAGTGCGGACGATGTGTCTGCCGACGAGTCCCAGACTGTCCAGTTGGACGACCAGGGTAATCCCATTCAACCCCAAACACTTCCGTTGGCTGCTTTTCAGCAGCTTAGTCTAACTACTACTACACCCTACGGGGTCAATCCCGCCCTATTGGTAAATCTGCCAATCCTAAGGGCAAATCTATTCGGTGTAGAGATCATGCCTCCACGGCTGGCAGTGCCCTATCCGTGGTGGGAAGAAGAGGCTCTGCCTATCCTCTGGGCTTTTAACATCGAAGATATCAAACGTCTGCTGGAATTTGGCCTTTACGATGACGAAAGCTGGCCGAGACGCATTTTGCACAGTCGGAACACAAATACCTTGTCACAGTTTCTCATCACGCTATCACCGGACTATTCGGTGCTGAAAAATATCACACACGGCCAAAAGGTGGATGCGATTCTCTTTATGTGTCAAAAGACTAGTTATATGATGCCGTGGAAGTGGTACCCTGATTCCTCTAGATGCTGTTCTCCGGCAGTCATTGCCTCCGAAATTAGTTGTGAAAGCGTCCTACAGTTTCAAGCGATTCCTTTCGAGCATTGGGCACGATTTGCTCTCGGTTACCCCACGATGTCTATCATTTGGTTTATCGAACAGCACCGAGATTTTTATGTTGCCCTTTACGCTTTCCTCAAACGCAACCCGGATCAGATCCCGTTCTTCTTAGATGTTGAGGCGGTGAGTCAACCTGGTGTGAATAGTTGTCGTCCCTGATGTGCTAATCAATCTTAGCATCTTCGAACCCGTTGCCCATGGGCTCATCACACCGTTTTACAATGTTTGAGCGATCTAGGCTATATAGGTAGTTATAGCTCTGATCATCGTATCGCCGAATTCATCCTCGAGCCGATACGGAAACTATTCAAAGCTCCCTGCAGACCTTTCGTAAAATTCTTGAAAAGGTTATCGGTGCTCTCTATTCACTTCTCACGCATGTACCATGAGACCATCGATATTGATTGGATTACTCCTTTCGATGCAACACCTCGGGGCTTAGACGAACTTCTTGCCGGAAACCCGGCAGCAACATTTGCACGAAGACTCACCTACTTCGATTACCGCGATTTCGCTGGAATCTCGATCCGGGATTTTGAACAGAATAGCCCTAAACTAAATTTCTTGTTAGACAGTTGGCTGTCTCTTGCTACGTCAGTGGAAGAATGTAGTATCGCTTACCCGGAGATGCCACTATACTTTAAGGACTGCGCTATAGTAAGTAGTACCCTCTTACCTATACCGATAACGTCAAGACCAAAGATTTACCTTTTGTCTACCCAGATCTTGGTCAGCCTCCAAAACTACTACGCAGCTACGGCGATACTTCATGGGCTTCATGACGCGCATCCAACCTATGTCCTTTCACTGACTTCTCCGGGAACTTATCTGAGCCTCCTCGACCCGGAGGATAACTACGCAGTCTACCGGGAATTTATGAAGAGAAAGCCAGGGCTTCCTTTCTTGCACCCCCACCTCGCAACATATCGTGCGACTGGAACCCTGGACATTTCTGACTCCTTCCCCCTGTCGATTCCATGATTTAGTTTATTTCCTAAAAAACGAGGGCGATCTTCTTAGCCTCGGCCGTGTTCGCTTCTATTCTGTTCGGTTTGTGAACTTTGTTTGGCTAGAGATCTTTCTAAAGATCGAAGCATTCGCTGCGCCACCTGATATAAAAACATTCGCCACATTTCGGTTTTACTTTAGATACAAATTTCGAGGCTAATAATTCGGTTTTGTTTTTGAACTTTCCTGCCTGCCCGTGTTTATCATCGAGTTGTATTCTGCACGAAGAAATCAAGTTAAACTCTGTATTCCGCATCGGTCATGGAAGCTCTCCTCGAAATACAGTTGGAATATGGCTCGAGAGGCGTAGGCTGTGCCACCAATGGCTAACTAGTAACTATACTCACCGTGATCGGCGCACGACCATCTTTAGTCTCGGCGGATATACCCTTAATTCCTGGGTTTCTGGGACCTAGCTTTATAATTCCAGAAGATCGTCCTCCGAAATTCCACCGAAGGGGTCTTATTGGAACCACACATGGGCATTAGCGTGATATCCTGGCCCTGGTGATTCCCCTGTCTTCTCCAATCAACTACCCGCCACCGGTCACCGATGTTGACGGTTGCCATCTGTGGTTCAGAGACGGCTGGAGCAAGGTTTTCTTGCAGCTCGACGTTTTAGTTAATGCAGAAAGTTGTTTGAGACTTTAGCAAGTAACTAACTTGAGTTGGTGGGATTTTATCTTTGTCCGTCGGATGCTACTTCCGCCTCGTTTTGCCGTTCTACACATACATGATCATTGATCAGCTATGGGATCCGCTTTAACCTTGAGAATTCGGTGGAAAGCTTCATAGTTTGGGTCTGTGCGTACGGAGTACGTTAGAACTAGGCATTTTGTGCTTTGAGCTGTTTCACGGACCATGACTCGAGCTCAGGGAGCAATAATGTTGGCAGCAAAAGAAACGAAGAAACAACAAGCTATTGGCCTCCACAACTGCCCGGGAAATGTAACCATGCTAAAGTGGCTTGTTGGGTCTATCCGCGTCCTATAAGTTCCCAACTTGTTGGTATTTCCATAATCAACTCCAGGTCAGTGTCAGGCCCTTGAAGGTTGTAGAGACGAGTCGCATGCGAATTGGGTTTCTCTACGGAATAATACAAAGGATCTTGAGTTGAGGCCCTTGCTTTTGTAACACAGTCCCCGGAGAATTCAAGCTTACCGGTCCAATTGGCAAACCTTCGAGGCAGACAATGGAGATTGATGGATACGAGCGGTACACGTATATCTGCACGATAAACGAACGTCAGGTAACCCAGCATATCGGCAGTACAACCAGATCACCGGGCGAATACCTGGTCTCAAATAATGTGAACCTGAAATACAAGGTGCCACCGCCGATTTCATGCAAAGAAGTTGGCATTATAGTGTATATTGTGTCACTTTAATACCAAGCCGCTGTCAAAATAAGCCTAAAGATCGTTGCGGCCTTGCCGATGAATTGATAGATATATTTCGACCAGGGTCGCACAAGACCTCGGAGCGGCAATGGCCAAGCAGGGCCCAGATGCTTTGATCTACACCGAGAAACTCAATGTAAAGTATTGGCAGGTACTTGGTACATGAGCGTTTTGAGTCAGATGAGTTGGTAAAAAAGAAAAAGAAAAAAGACAGAGCGAGTACTGATTTATGAAGTTAAGAAATTTATTGCCCTTTCACCTGACGCCACACAAATGCCCGGGAGGCACAGCCATGGAAAATATTTCATAACATATTGTTTTCATTAATTGTTTTTCACTTCAACTCGACCAACGTCAAGTGGTTATTGCTACAGCATGGAAACAATACAATGCACGATTTCTTATTTTTTTTAGCGGCCAGCAAGGGCCATGGCACGGCGACGATCTCTCTCTTCGGCAATAGAGAGCTGTGACGGCATATTAGTATCTTTGGCTTTAAAAATTGGTGGAACTTGAAAAATAGCTTACCTTGACACCCTTGCCTTTGGGCAAGCTGATCCAGGGTTTCTCGTGACCAATGACGAACACGTTGGATTCTCGGGTAGCGAAGGAGTTGTCAATGGCATCCTTGATGTGGACAATTCCGAAACCACCTTCGTGGCGCTCTCGGTGAGTGATGACACCGACACGGCCCATGTTTCGACCACCAGTGACCATGCAGATAACACCGGTATCGAACTTGATATAATCGGTGATTTTTCCAGTGGCAATATCAATCTTCACGGTATCGTTGACTTTGATGGCTGGGTCAGGGTAGCGGATCCTGTTACAGTTTATGTCAGCACAAAGATTAAGAACGTGAATCATTCTTCATCGTTCGGAATCCAAGGTTGATTGGAGATTTTCCATGGGAGAATATGACGGCGCATGCGTTGTTCTCAATCCTCCACCGAAAATCAACCAAAGCTTGGTCCAACGTCTGAATGATGCGGAATATGATATGAACTCACGTTCGCGCATCGTGCGTAACCAAGAATGGGATTCCACCTCGGCCAAGCTGAACACGCTTGACCTTGCCAAGTTTGTATTCAGCCTCCTCACCAGAGATACGGTGAACAGTGAAACGGCCCTTGGTATCGTAGATCAGGCGGAAGTTCTCGCCGGTCTTCTCGATGCTGATGACGTCCATGAATCCCGCAGGATAAGTGGTGTCGGTGCGGACTTTGCCGTCAACCTTCACAAGACGTTGCATGAGAATGGAAGTGACTTCACGGCCATTGAGAGCGTACTTCAACCTAGGATTCGAAAGATATGTTAGTGCACTTTCTTCCACTACGGATTTTCCCGAATATTTGAACCGACCTGTTACGAATGAAGACAATGAGAGGAAGGCAGTCTCTCAACTTGTGAGGACCGGGAGAGGGACGAGGGGCATAGGCACCGGATAATTTATCCAAGAGCCAGTGAGAAGGGGCGCTCAAGCGCTTCTGGTGCTTCTTTCTGTGAAAATGAGTCAGCGACACGATGAATAACATTAAGAGTCCAGTATATGCTTACGGTCCTCTACCCATGTTGAAAGATTGTCGACTTGAAACGCCTTGAGCACCGTTGTTGTCGAATGAAGTCGCGATTCAAAGGTCGAGATGTCCTGAGAAGCTTGAATCCTTTTTCGTGCGTAGGGAAATTGTGGGCTGAGCCCTAAAAGCTAATTAGATTAGGGATAGCGTCACTTCAAACCAAGAGGTCATGTGACCAGAAGAATTCCGGGAATCTATTAATCCGGATCCGAACTTTTGCCGCCTTGGACAATCGAACCTTGGCTCCTGATGAGCCCTGAGGATGACTACGGGTGAGATACGAAATATACATACAACGGCATGTCTGGAAGATAGATACAGCTTTTCTTTTCATTATGATTGTTTAAAATGGTCATTTTACAAGAGTCCCTTGATAACAGCGGCCTCAGCGTTTAGAATCGAGGATCCAGCAGCACCGATGACGGTATTATGGCTCAAAGCTGCAAACCTGATGTCAAAATGACCCCCGTTACCCTCTCGAATGCGGCCAACACTGACTGTATAGCCTCCAGAGAGGTTCCGGTCAAGCCTAGGCTGCGGGCGGTCAGGTTCATCGAAAACCTTGATGGTCTGGCTGGGAGCGGAATAACAGCCCAATTTCTGAGCCTCAGACTGATACTCCCTCATGGCTTGAGCAACCTGTTCTGCGCTTGGAGGCGGGCGATTCTTGAACCGTAGTGAGACAAACGCCATATGCCCGTCTGAAACACCGACGCGGGTGCAAGTTGCGCCAACCTTAAGCTCTTCCTGTTCTACAACGGCGGTAGCGTCCGCATTCAGACTTCCCAATATTTTTTGAGCTTCTGTTTCCAATTTATCTTCCTCTCCGGAGATAAATGGAATGATATTGTCCATGATGTCCATACTAGGGACTCCTGGGTAACCAGCACCCGAAACGGCTTGTTCAGTGAAGACTTCGACTTCTTCCACAGGGCCAAATTTTGCTTGCAAGGCAGCGAAGGGAATAACTATTCCAATGACAGCGCAATTCGAATTGCACACGATGAAACCCTTGTCGA
The DNA here is from genome assembly GCA_029635245.1 of Nannizziopsis arthrosporioides. Lineage (NCBI taxonomy): Eukaryota > Fungi > Ascomycota > Eurotiomycetes > Onygenales > Nannizziopsiaceae > Nannizziopsis > Nannizziopsis arthrosporioides. Next base: position 6,508,750 of record CP098260.1, on the reverse strand, counting down.
GGTTATAAGTTTTTTGCTGGAAAGGGATCATGTCGAGGTGTGCAAGATTGACGGTTGGGACAACTAAGGGGACCGCCGGGTCGCGTCGGTAATTCTTTGCATTGGAGAATACTGGGAAATTTGCCTTGATAAACTCCATCTCTAAAGTAGAAGAACGGTCAGTACTCGCGTCACAATGCTATCAGACATCCTTCGAACGGAAGAGAGCGCTAAATATACGAACCAATTTCACCGGCGATGTCACTGTCCAACCCGGAGAAGATGATATCACAATCTGTGAAGTGTTCTGATTGGCAGTCCCGCACCAGTAGATTTGCGGCTTTTTCAGACATGGGCGTTGCCTGCTTCCATTTTACAGCATCTTTGTAAAGCTTTCCAGCGGAGCGAAAGGATGCACCGATAGCATGGAGCTCCAGGAAAGGGTGGTCAGCAAGCAACAGGACGAATCGTTGGCCAACGGATCCGGTGCCACCCAGAACGGCTAGTGATGCTGTTCAGTACTGCAATACAGCCTTGTACCGCACTCGAGGATTCCATGACTTACCGCATTTCTTTCTCGAAACTGAATTTGGTACGACAGACATATTGGGCGTTTCAGTCACCTTAATCAAGGTTCCAATAACAATGGCGCTGTGAGTGAGGTAGGCCGCCTTACGGAAAGCTCTTGACCCTTGTGTGAAATAGGATGACTCTTTCGGAGGGGCGATAAGGAAGCTCATATCCGTGCGTGGGGCATGCATTAACCTATTAGATAAGCAAACTCAATCAACAGATAACTAACCAGTCTACCACGTGATAGCTAGTGCCTGCAGGTGGGTTACTGCATTGCTAAAAGAGGAAGGTGGTGAAATCCACACGAATACTAGAAGATATGTTGTTTTATAGGCATATATTGAAAGACTCTACGCATTGAGATACCTAATAGGCTTACTGAAAAACTAGTTACATGAGGTCTTCGTGATAACCAGCGTCACCCCATTGCGACACGGTTCCTACCTACGTGTTTTCGCGGTATCAATTATGAGAAGCAAGAGCGACATTGTGTCTGAAGATATACATCTATATGGAGCATTTTACCTTATGAAGCTCCAAGATCCAAGCTGGTATGGGTCTTGGGCTACCTACCAAGTCTTGATTCAATCATAATGCCAGCCACAACGACTTCTTATGGGCTAGGTGTGCAGGTTGTTCCAAGAGCGAAATGACAAGTTTCTGATGGCGGACTACGCTGCCTACACTCCTTATCATAATTGAGGAAAGGCTGTACTTTCTCCGCCTCCTTAAGAGCGAGATGTGAGGTACACCGCGACCGAATTACTCCGCGGGTACTGATAGTATAGATTACCTGCCTAACAGGACAACAATCATCACTTTTATACTTTGGAGAAGTGTATTGTCACGCCAAAGTGCGTGTCAATGAGGTAAACCCCGGAACAGAGAGACCAATACATAGCTGAACATTAGCTACTCTTATTAGCACAGAGAGAGCACACTGAATTTGCAGTCTATAAGCTGGCATGGGCTCGTTTAGATGGAACCATAACTCAAACCAGAGGTGGCTCCTTAAACCAATCAGTCCAGTTGTCGCCTGATCATGGATTGGTTGGCGACTGGTCAACTTACTGACCGGCCAGCAGCGTGGTACACAGACATCATCGCAGCATGTATAAGATGGCTCTGACCAATATTGTGGGCCCTTCAAACTAGCCTGCCTGAAAGCCACTTCGGCATCCGGCGAGAAGCCAAGTTGCTATTTTTGTATATTATTACCCAGCTCAAAACAATGAGATGAGAGAAAAAACTTCAAAGGTGAAAAAATGCGGGCATTTCCCAGAGTCAAAACACATTTGGCAAGAGATTTCGGAACGTTTTCAAGCTTCAGATGAGCATAACTCATGTTCTTTCCATAAAAGATTCTTCAAAACATGGGAAGTCCTCGCGGTAGACCACGACAGCTTGGTACAGAAGCTGTGTTCCAATTTAATATCATTGGAAATTATGCTATAGACTGACTTTTTGGGAAAGAAATCATTGGGTATCATTGGAACGTGAAAGGCCCCTCATCATGTATGTCACCTACTGTGCTCGGTTTGCCTCAAAGATCTTACCTGGGTTCAGCAACCAATGTGGGTCCAAAGCTCGTTTGACGCTGCGCATCACATCAATGGTCTCCGGGCCCAGCTCTTTGATTAAAGACGACATTTTGCCCATGCCAACACCGTGTTCTCCCTACAAAGGATGACATAAATGGTAAGTTGTACGGTAACGTTCAGGGGATGGGAGGCAGATTTACTGTACAGGATCCTTCCATTTCAATAGCTCGATCTACCATATCATACACAACCTTTTTCACCTTTGCGAGCTGCTCAGGATTGCGTTTATCGTACATGATGCTCTCGTGAAAATTTCCATCGCCGACATGGCCCAAGATGCTGGCAAACATTCCAAGTTCATCTAGGTCCTTCTTAGATAGCTCTATTGAGATCATTAGTACAACGACAGAAGTGATAGAAGTCGGGAAAATACCGACCAATGATATCGGGTAGTCTAGACAGGGGAACAGCAACGTCGGTAGACCAAACATCACTTGAACCATCTTTCCTTAAGGAAAGCATACTCCAAAGACACTCCTTTCTAGCAGACCACAGGTCTCGGCCTTCCTTGTCATTCCTGGCAAATTCAAAGGATGTGCTTCCGCTTCGTTTCGCAATGTCCTTGGTGAGGTGAATACTTTCAGAGACTCCAGATTTCGTGCCAGAGAACTTGAAGAACAACGTTGGACTTTCTTTCCAAACACGATTTGTTCCGCCGGCTTTGTTTATGACACCCATCTGAACCTCATCAAGAATCTCCATACACTGTACGGGGACACCTTTCCGCATCACTCGAATGGCTGCGTTTGTCGCATCTCGAATGGAATCAAATGTAGCCACACCAACTCGTGTTTCCTCGGGAAGGACGGCCAGTTTCAGGGTGATTTCAGTAACAATTCCAAGAGTGCCCTCGGAGCCGACAAACATTCCTGTAAGATTGTAGCCAGCGGAACTCTTGCGCGGACGGTGACGAGTCTTGATAACCCTGCCATCTGCAAGAACCACGGTAAGATTGAGCACCCAGTCCTTCATCGTACCATAGCGCACAGCATTAGTGCCGCTACAGTTTGTACCCACCATGCCTCCGATTTTGGCTGGTGGTCCTGGATCGATAGGAAAGAATAAACCGGTGTCTTTGATTAGCTCATTCAATTGCACCCACTGAAGAGAGGGCTGCACGACTACATCCAGGTCGTCTTCATGGAGCTGAAGGATCCTGTCCATGTGCAAGAAGTCAATGCTCAGTCCCCCGTGGGGAGCAGAGAAGTTGCCCTCTAGACTCGAACCACCGGAGTATGGAATCATAGGTACACGGTACTTGTGACAGATTCGTGCAATCATGGAGACCTCTTCTGTGGATTTAGGGTATGCGACTGCCACTGGCAACTTATCGGTATTGACCGTTGACCATTCCGAGTAGCCATGTAGACGCAGGTCTTCATCGTCGGTACTAACCATGTCCTCGCCCAGCATTTGTTTTATCTCGGTGATTGCCTGTTGCGGTAGATTAGCAGCTGACAATGAATACTGGAGGTAATATGGCAGGGAAATACCGTCTCCATCTCCTTGACAGTCCCATATTTCGGCTCATTGAATGTAGTAGTACCATTGGACTCGGGGAAGGTTTTACCCAGAATATATCCCGAGCCAATTGCAACAATAACAACCGCTGTCAGTATTCGACGTGTGCTCTGAGAGCTCGGAATTGATGATCGCACTAGGCTTTGAGTGGGCGGCGAGCTTGTGATCCATCGCGGACAGTTCTTCTGAGTCGACAGTTTTGGTCTGCAAAAGGATGAGCAGACACCACGGCTCGCGAAACGAGCAGCAGGCCGGCTAAACACCTGCATCTCGAGGAGCGGGAGTGGGAGAGAAATTGTATGCTGGAGTGGGGAGGTGGGAGCAGTTTTGGAAGCTGACAGCGTGCTCAACTTCTGGAAACATCTTTTTTTTTTTTTTTTTGGGTCCCGGCAGTTGACCCGGATGCAGGGTCTTTTGTGGGATTTAAAGACAAACTCTGATGCTCCTTTCGAGGGCAATACTCAATACTGTTTTGCGGGTGTCATACGGAGCTGATAAGAAGAATTATAGCCGGTTGCCAATAGTGCCTTTCGTGCATCCAGCGAGTCATGATCCAAGACGCCAATCAGGATCCCTGACATCACGCCAACGGTTCTGGCGGTCCTGCCTAGGAACCTAGGTACCTTAGGGGTGCCGTCATGTGCTAGTAGGCTGAGTCAGCGGTAGTGCGAGGGAACTGTGGGAGGCCACGGGGCTCTATGACCCGATTCTGGGAGAAGCACCTCGCTATAAACGCAACACTCGGCGCTTATATCACCGGGATCAGTGCAGAATAGCGGGCTGAGGGGTGAAACACGCAGGCCGGGGCTGGACTCTCTCCCAAGGTCCCTTCTCCTCTTTGTCCCCCTGTTTCCGCGCGTCGGCGACAGTAAATTATGATTTAGTAAGTGACTTTTAGTGAGCAAACTAGCTGCCAGCCGAGCTTCCAGTTTCTCCTCTTTTTCACCTCCAGGATATTAGCCGATCCCCCCGCACCAACGCGAACTCAAGGAGAAAACATTATTATGACTCCCAATTATCAGTAATAATGGCGTCCCTGCAGTCGCAGCTTGCACAATCATCTTATTTCCGTGTCATTAGCCGAAATGCGCTCACGATGGTCCCTGCAACCTGCCCTTTGTCGACCTGCAGGTCCCTTCAAACCGCTGTGCCACCTGTCCTACGAGCATTCCGTGAGACTTGCGGTCAATATCGGACTTCTTCCGTGGTTGTCTGCCCAAACCCGGCACTTCGTTGAAACTCCTTCGGGCCTGGAGAACCATCTTGTCGCGATTGACCCGTCATTGATGTTGGCGCAAATAACAGACTCCGATCCAGGTTGCAACTTGGAAGAAGCCGGCATGGATTGCCCATATTATTCGAGTGAACTGGGTGTGCAGCAACGGTGACATCGTCAGAATTGAAACTCTGCCGATGCGACTTTCCTCTGAGCTGCAGGGTCTCTCGCATTCGCATTTGATGCATGTATTATTCCGTGCTCCATGTTTGTGCCCCTCTTCGGCATATTTGGCCGTGGGGAACACCGATTCAAGGAAATTTCAGCTGAAAAAAATAAAAAATCAGCAAGTTGGTTATTTAGATTTGTTTCATCGAAAGGATAAAAATCCAGAGGCTTCTTGCGAACATGCTAGCTGTGTTCACCTGGTTTCGGAACTATCTCAGCCTTCGGAACAATGAGACGGGCCAACAATTCTCAATACGGAGCTTGTTTGCTTTCAACCGCTTCAGAATTCAAAGAAGTCTAATCCGTACCCATCCTGGCATTCATATTCTTTGAAGTTTTCGCCAGTACTCACGACCATATAGGCCGAGACCCGGCGTCCTAGTACTCCAGACTGTGCGATCTAGGATCAACGGGCGATTCGTACGTTGTAGGCGGAAGAAAGAGCCATGTCATTTTATCAATGCCTGCTCTTGATTATGGAATTGCATCTTGGTGGGCACACGCAGCAAAATACGGCTGTTTCCAAGCCAATGTTTGCTCGTTGTCCTCTATTTGGATTGTTTGAGCTGAAAACGGCTCAAAAATCCAGAGGCATTTCATTGTTGTCAATGTATAGGCAATCCGTGATGCCCCATCGTACTTTAGAAGATGACTATCAGAGACATCTTGGTATCAATTTCACGCATATTGGTAATACCCTGGCCCAGGTTCGCTTCGATGAGATTGTGAGGTTAAGAGCAGGCTGAAATGGCAAGTACTCTTTCTATCATATTGTTGTGCTGATTCTTTTCTTGGACGACTGTGTTGCCCAAAATTGTAGCCTTTGTGTGTTCTGCTGAAGGCCCTGAGATTTTGCACCTACATTCCCTTCTTTGGACCCGGCTTTAGGGCTAACTTGTGCGCCTCATTTGAGCCCTTAGGAAGGTAACCTGGAACCCTTGCCCAAGGGCCAGGATACTCATAACCGCCGGGATATACATAGCAGTGCGAACACGCGCACTGAACTGGTCACTAAGGATGAAAAGCTGAGGAAGAGGAAGGGCAGGAAGCAGGTTTCACCCTATATGGCTGATTTTGGGAGCTACCAGCAGGGCGCTTTGCCCGTTACCAGAATGCTTCAGGCGCCTTTTGAGCCGGATGTGGTTCCTTCATCGAGGATTATGCCGCCGCCGCCCGCCATTGCACGTGGGAGCCGCGTTCGAGGCCCAAAAGGGTAAGTCAACACAACCACCTCCTGACATTCACTTCTCTCACTTCTCTTCACCTTCACCTTCGCCTTCGCCTTCACAAGTATCTCGGTAAACTCCCTGGTTCTAGATAACATTTCAGCCTTCGTCTCTCACCCTTTATTAACTTTACCGCTTGCTTCCTTCCTTCCTTACTTTTTCATTCCTTCTTTGCTTGCGTCTTCAATCATGCTAGCTTGAAATCCAAAGGCCGGGGGCTATACTATTGCCTTGAGCCGTCGCTCCATCTTCCATCCTCCCGTTATCCTTTGTTTCAAGCGCTGTATCTAACAATGGCCCAACCACGGACACAAATCCTTAGACAGCGTCGTCTAGCCGTGAGCCCGTTAGAGCAGCAGAAAGTATCACAGATCTTCCCCCACTGGGTTAATTGGGATTCTGTATCCATCATCATATCCAGACTGCCTCCCTCGGTCAATACCTTCACTCTATGGAGATCATTCAAAATTTATGGCAATATCAATTCGATCGAGATCTTCGAAAATTCAAAAGGATTCAAGGAAGGCAGAGCAAAAATCCAATTCAGGTGAGTCCAGAAATCATCTTGTCAATGAAATTTCCCTGAGGCTTAAATATGCATGTCAATTAGGCCCCCGCCGCGAGATGTATTCTGTCCACATGGAACGCATAATCTTGAACTTGATAATGGCCAGTCGTTTTTGGTTTCTGTCAATATTGACCCGAAAAGACCTTCGGGTCAGGTTCAAAGCCCCACGGATCCGAATGTCCTGTACCCAGCCACAATGGTAATCCACCCAGTATCCAAGCAAAGGGCCTTGGAAGGCAAAGGATGTTGGACTAATGTAGATTCCTCCAGGAGCTTCCAGTACAGCGGTTTGAATTCGGCACACTCGTCGAAAATTCCACTATGCTCTCACTTCGCACCCTGCATTCCACACCAACAAACCAGGTTCGTTGTGTGGTGGATTGTCTCCGGCGAGAACTCTCGATATTCTTTGATCTATCTGGGACCGATACTCGTGCCATGGTCTATAGCTATCGCATTCGAATCGGATTTTCCCATCTTTCACGTGTCCTGCGACAGGTCGACTCCAAGGCAGTGTCATTCGTGATTGTTCTAGACTCCCCGCCGACTTACCATCGAAAACTGAATGACATTACTCGCAGTTTTGAAGACTCTGAAATTGTGTGGAGAGCCGCAGATTCCTGGTTTCGACAAACTGATATCCCGTATTCTCAAACGGAGGCCATGCAGGCGCCTTTGAGCCTGAAAAGGATGAATTCCTTAATCAATATTGGTAGGTTCTAATGCCCAAAAAGGTGAACCTCATGCTAATGTCAAGAAGGGAGGTGGACAACCCTTCGGTTGATGTTCCATTCTGCCGACAATAGCACTGTAGGGAAGAAATTAGAGGTCTTCCACAATATTTGCAAAGACTTCAACATTGATATCAAAGATGCTCCAGATTTCCTTTTTGAAACGAGTCATAGGCAAATCCCGGCATGGAGGTGGATTGATCCGCCTGGTCACCGTTCGAAACCAACAACGTCGCTCCAAGATTTGGCGGAAGAAGATTATATACCCCTACCATTTGCTGTTAGATATCAACTAGAAGTTTGCCTATCCAACGGCCTTCTGAGTGAGTACACTATCAACAAGGCATTCATCGCGTCCCTGGTAGACCTTGGAGAGACCAAGGCAAGGGAGCTTCTGGAGCATGTTGCAAGCGAAAAGAATGTATACTATGACCCGATGAAGATATTTGACATCATGTTCGTCAAGTCCTCCACAAGCCGTCGAATCCCGAAATACTGCTGCTATATGAGAACAGCGAAAATAACCCCTTCAACAGTCTATTATGGAACTCCATCTGTTGATACCTCAAATCGCGTCGTCAGACATTATATCGAGTACGCGGATAGATTTCTGCGTGTCCGATTTACGGATGAGAAGCGTGAGGGCAGGATTAACCCTTGTCACAATAGCACCATGGATGAGATATTCACCCGAATCAAGCGTTGTATGATGAACGGAATCACTCTCGGAGATCGCCATTACGAATTTTTAGCATTTGGCAACTCTCAATTCCGCGAGCATGGTGCTTATTTCTTTGCCTCCTTGCCTCATCTCACGGCCTCCCATATTCGGGCCTGGATGGGGCATTTTAGTGATATCAAAATCGTTGCAAAGCATGCGGCTCGACTAGGGCAATGTTTTTCAACCACCCGGGCAGTTACTGGTTGTCCTGTACAAGTCCGCGAGATCGAAGAAATACAGAGAAATGGATGTATCTTCTCAGATGGTGTCGGCCGCATTTCAAAGTTCTTGGCACAAATGATTATGAATGAATTCAAAATCAAGACGCCTAACGGCGAGCCTCCATCTGTTTACCAATTCAGGCTTGGGGGTTGTAAAGGTATACTGGCTATTTCTCCCGAGGCCCAGCGTCAGGAAGTCCATATCCGCAAATCACAGTATAAATTTCCGGCCATACACAATGGTCTTGAAGTGATTCGGCATTCTCAATTCTCCATGGCAAGTCTGAATCGACAGCTTATCGTCGTTCTCTCTACTCTCAAGATTACTGATGAGGTTTTTATTGATAAGCTCAGAGTGATGCTTAAGAACCTCGACCTAGCAATGACCGATGGACCTCAGGCAATTCATCTGCTGCAAAAATACATAGACCCAAATCAAATGACACTTGTCCTAGCGGAGATGGTCCAAGACGGTTTTCAAGAGTCGAGAGACCCCTTCGTGACATCGATCCTAGAGCTCTGGCGTGCATGGCAGATCAAGTACCTCAAAGAGAAGGCAAAGATAGTCATCGAGAAAGGCGCTTGTTTATTTGGGTGCATCGATGAGACGGCAACATTGAAGGGCTTTTTCAAAGATAAGATCCCTCCAGCAAACGCCTCGTACGAGGAGAAACTTGAGGCCCTTCCTGAGGTCTTTGTCCAGATATCTCAGGCAGAGCATGGTGGAGAATACGAAATTATTGAAGGGCCCTGCATAATTGCCAGAAACCCATCACTGCATCCCGGTGATATTCGTGTTGTTAGGGCCGTGAATAACCCAGCACTACACCACTTACGAGATGTCTTAGTATTTCCACAGACCGGGGATCAGGACCTTCCGAGTATGTGTTCAGGCGGCGACTTGGACGGCGACGATTATCTGGTCATTTGGGACCAAGACCTTCTTCCGGAGGATTGGTTCCGACAGCCAATGGAGTATTCACCCACTATAAAACCTCATGAGCTCCCTCGAGACGTTACGGTTAACGATATCACTTCGTTTTTCGTAACGTATATGAAGAATGACTGTCTGCCTCGAATCGCCCATGCACATTTAGCGCTAGCAGACTATTTAGAGAGAGGTGTCAATGATCAAAAGTGTATACGTCTGGCAGAGTTGCATTCTGCCGCCGTCGATTATAACAAAACGGGAATTCCGGCGAAAATGACCAAGGACTTGTTCCCCCGAAAATGGCCCCATTTCATGGAAAAGAAACACAAACCAAAAGAGGCCCAGTATGTGTCGCAGAGAATCCTCGGACAGCTTTACGACATCGTGGAGAGAGTGAATTACCGACCCAAGCTCGAGGCCCCCTTTGATGACCGCATTCTGAAGAGCGGTATTGTAGTTCCCGACGAATTGCTATCTGCAGCAACCGAGATTAAAATTCTATATGATGCTGATATGCGCAGAATAATGGCACAGCATGAGATCAAGACGGAGTTCGAAGTCTGGTCAACATTTGTTCTCCATCACGCCAACATGAGCAAGGACTATTCATTCCATGAGGAGATTGGCCGAATCTCATCGTCACTGCGAGAGCGTTTTCGCAGTCTGTGTTTTGAAAGGGCGGGCGGCAAGGATTTTGAGCACTTGGCTCCATTTGCGGTTGCAATGTATCAAGTCACACGCAATGAGCTAAAGCATGCTCTAGAAAAAGTAGAGGCGAAAACTGGTGAAGACGAAAATGAACTTTCCCGGAAAAGACGTGATGTAAAGATGCCATTGATCAGTTTCCCATGGCTCTTTCAAGCGCTTCTCGGCAAAATTGCCAATGGGTATTTCGACTCCGGCTCCATCGACGAAACGGGCTCCTGGACTGGACAGCCTTTTCAGAGAAAGCGAGGTTATGCCAAAAGCGACTACGAAAATAAGGCAAGAGATATCGAGACGGCAGATGGGATACAGCATGCTGGAGAGGTGCTTCAGTTGTTCGGAGATCATGACCCTTGGGATCGCCTAGATGATCTTGACAAGGCCGAACCAGCTACATCGGAACCTCAATGTTCCACTGAGAAGCCTCGAAGCATTCGAAACTCTAGCACAGAGTCCCACAGCCAACTCATCGACTTAGATGAAGACTCCCCTGTACCGATCTCTCCAGACTCGACCGCCGCACCATCATTTGATTCATCGCTGAACTTGATGGATTTGATTGATTGGATAGACGATGAGAAAAAGCTACCTCCGAAACCGGATGTTGCCAAGGTCGAGGAGGTGCAGGCTACTATAAAGGTAGCTAATCCTTTTTTCACCAAAAGGATGCTCCCCGGAGTGACAAGGGTGATATGGACCTTATTGAGCAGGAAGGCGATGTTAAACCATCTGCGCTTAATGCTTTGGAAAAGCTTCTAGGAATGTGAGCAGGATGCGGGAGAGGTATCAGCATTGTTCTGGAAAGATTTGGCAATATTGTAGCACAGTCACCGGGCAGAACTTTCAGGATAGTCAATTAATATGGAGATAATAGTGCAGGACATTAAACATCTTGAGATCCAACGCGTCACAACAAGCTCCTCGTAACTAGACTGCTGACTAAGTGCATTTTGATGTCATGTCTGCGGCTCTGCTCCGACGGTGCGGCAAAGACGATTTTTTGTTCAAGCTTATGGGCTTTTTATTTGTTATTCGGGGGTATTCAGACGGTACTGCTAGGTTATATCCACCGAGAGTGAAACGTCTTCAATAACATAATAAGCATCAGGTCTTTGACTAAATGCCTACAGCAACATCGCCGCGACTGGCTTCCTATACTTCCCCTCCTCCGGCCAAATCTCAAACTCTTATCACCTCTTGTCTAGCGACAACAAGCAATTGGCTTGTGCTACGTTTCATATGCGATGCACTCCCTTTTTCCTTATCGACGAAAGAGAAATGGCAGAAGAAGGCAGAAGGCGCCATTGGTCTCGAGGATGAGTTGCAACGTGCGGGTGGAAGACTCGGAACCATGAGAGTAGTTCTAGTCAGCTTTCTAAGAGGCTGGACATTTTGGAGAGGCGAGGCGAAGAGAGTAGTACGTATTCTCTTACGGTATTAGAGCTTTGACAGGCTCTAATTTGAGTATTGTTTCTAACCAAAGTCGCTAGGGTATTGATCTCAATAGACTCTCAACGGAGCACAAATTCGCATTTGTGGATGGAATCACAACCCTTCTTCCTGAAAACAACAACCATACTGCACCAACACCCCCTCTTCACCAAAGGAGGCCGTCTCCTGTGAACACACATCATCTACCTATTGTAACCCGAAATCCTCCTTTAACCCATCCCGTTCCTATTCCGCAAAAACCCAGCGTGGGAACAAAACTCCAGTGGACAAGAGGTGGTGATTTAGACACCATTGAACGGGGTATACTATCGGCGATCGAAGGTTTAAACGGTGGTGTAGAAGAGAACAGCCAATTTGCAACAGCGCAAGACGTTCTTTTGATCATTGACCAGCCTGATGCCCTTTTAGCCGTTCTAGGGGAAGAAGCAGGAATCGGGGCCCTAGAGATTCAGCACATGATAATGAGTCTACGCCAGGTAAATTCTCTCTATCTGTAGTTCGTTACATAAGACTGATCATGGATAGCATGTGCACTCTACGATTGTTACCCTGGCAGCGGATTCGCCCCTCATTCATTACGAGGAGCCGGGAACCACGTTGGAGTATGAGCATAAGAATTTGGTAGTTGCGATGGCATATCAATCCCGAATGGTGATGCAACTAAGAGGTCTAGAGACCGGCGCCGCTCGAGACATCAGTGGAGTATTGCAGATCAGTAGAGGTGGTTCACACACGCGGCGGAAGAAAAAATCGAGGAAGAGGTCCGAACGGACTCGTGTCGTGCCGACTGAGGTTCTGTATTTTGTGCAAGGCGATGGGGCTGTTCGTGTATTTGAGCGGGGCGAGTAACCGGATGTTAAAAAGTAATAACATTGAATGGTGGCTATTTTGCTGCGAAAGGACTCGGCTTTCCCGTAAAGCACTGGCATCTTGGGCCTTGTCCACGTACGAGAACAAGTAGGAACTTTTGAACCAAATCGACCTTATCATTGCGGGCGAAAAGGGTCTGTCATTACCTAACAAGAGAAAGAGACAAATGTACTCCGTTTATTTCCACATTTTCCGGCCCATAAACCCACTTCTCTTGAAGGCTTCGATCGTTAGAAAGCGAACTCAGTCGGGATACTACGCCGTGTAATAACAACAAAACTAGGCTCGTAGAAGACGGCCGGCTGGCCCCATAATGTTCAACTTCCCGCGCTCCTTGCGACTGATCAATGATATGTAACCGTTCCACATACCCCTAGAAATTCGGAGAAGGCAAATCGATCGTTATCTATGCGGTCTGAGGGCCCCGGGAACCTTTGGGGGTTCCGGTCTGGAAACCGTTCTTGAATTTTCTTTGGACAATCTTGAGCGATCTCATCCGTCCAGTGCCGGTCGTCCTTCGTCGAAGAGCTTTCTCTCCCCAGTTGTCTGTCGAATTTGTAAGTATACTTCTTGTCCACTCGCCGCTTTCCAAATATCTCATATAACTGTCGGGGACCGTTTGCACGTACACTTCCGCATTTTAGCAGCTGGATATCCGCAAGAACCGCAAACACTCTTCTGGATGTGGAATGAGCGACGACCTAGCGAGAGAAACAGGCCATCGTCAGCACCGATATAACCAAGTTGCTTTGCTTTGCCCCATGCATCCGCATATCATCACCCAAAAATATCGCCAAACCACGGATTGACTAACCGCATCGTCGGCACAAAGTGTGCGTCTTGTTGTGGCGCTTGCCAAAGCTGGATGTTCCCTTCGCTATTTATGCTATCAGTGATCCGATTGGAATTGAAGGTCGCGTTTCGAGAATTTGGTTCGTACTCATCTTGGATTAGGAACTCTACGAGGAAAAAAACAGCCAGTCAGTATTGTAACGAGAAAGACCATTTAAATGAGGGTGAATTTGAATTACTACATACCTTGGTCGTGCTGTTGGAAGCGCTGGTCGAATTGTCGTTGTCGCAAGGGCGTTGACTCCGAAGTTCGCACCCCAAAAAAGACCTAAGCGAGGCGTTGTGGGAGGGTTAAAGCCCTGAGTCACGTGACCTGAATTTGCGTTGAGCTCGAAATAGTGGTCTCAGATGCTCCATACCATCAAATGGTCTGAAGAAACATGATGGAAACGATACAGGCTGAGAAAAAATATCAAGGAAAGAAGAAATGATGGTGTTTTACTACATTTGAACGCTTGAACGCTAGAGAACTAAATACAAATTATCATCAAGTAGAGCTAGGTCAGCTCATCCTTCCCAAGAAATGCAGCCATGGGATCGTCAGCAACATGCCGAGATCTTTTATATCTTTCCAGTTCCTCTTCGCTCACTCCCTGCTGTAATTCGTGCAGGGTTCGCTTTTTCAAGGTGGTCGCTTCGGTTTTCCCGTCGTCGTTGCCGCTTTCTTTGTGCTCTTCGGCGGCGGCGGCCTCCTCGAGGCTGTTCAAAAGCATATTTTCCGCCTCTGCAAATGCTTTTTTGCCATCCTCCCCGGTACAGTAGCTGTTTTTCACCGTAGAGTGACAGCAGGCATAGCCCCATTGGAATTTTGACCACCAACTGCCCCAGACCGCCTTATGGTTATTGATCAAGATATCTTCAGGATACTTTGACTTGACCGCTTCCTTCGGCTCTCCCTTTATGGCTCCTGTTTCGTCGTATTCCACGAATCGCTCATTTTCTGTGACTGTGGTTTGATGCAGCAATCCGGGCTGCAGGTATTCCGCACCTCCATATTTGTTCAACAATGCCTTCTTGAGCTCCTGCTTCTTTGCCTCCACCTCCTCTTTCTGTTTTCTTATTGAATATTCTCCCTGGGTTGGGTTCGCTTGAAGATGCTGTCTATTCTCATCGCCTCGCTCCTGCGTTTCCCAGGCATATCGTTGGGCTCTCTCAAATTCCGCAGCATCTCCTGAAGCACGTATAAAATTCTCCTCAGCGACAAGGGCGGCGGCTATGTCCATCTGTGCACCCATATCTACCATTGAACGTGTTTTCGGGTCATATTTCGCAGACTCCGGGTCTAGATTCAGTAGGTACTTGGCCGTGTCTTCTCGAAGTCGCAGATTTCTAGTGGCCGTTCCCTGATTCCTTCCCATATCGGATTCCTCGGCGTACTTGGCTTCACCCACACCGACACCATCTATATTTGGCTTCGATACTGGCTCGGGCTCGCCCTTTGCCTGTCGTTTTAAAGCTTCGAGGTCCTCGTACTCCTGCACCACGCTTTGGTATTCTCTTGCATCGTAACCATTCCAGCGGTCTCTTTTTGCATCCCAGCCTAGATCAACCTTTTGGACAACTTCATCGGCGTGAATGTCTTTCCCTGTCCATTTTGCGCCGTGTTTTCGTGGCCTACTCAGACATTCCTTCGTTTTGTGTGTCATAGCTCCACAGTTCTCACAAGCACCCTTCCTGTACTTCGTAGCGGCAGGCCCAGTTCGCTTCCCTCGATCGTACCATTTTGAGTGGTCATCTTTTGATCTTTGTAAACGTTGGTGGTCAAGATAGTCGGTGGCGGCCGATTCATCAGTAACGTAAAATGGCTTCTTAGCGATGAAGGAGGGTATATATTCGTTGCGCTCTTTCTGAGGCACATCTGTTGGCCTTCGCGACATGTTTGACAGAGTGTGGATAGCTTAAATTACCAATAAATGGTTTGATTCTTGGAGAGCACTGCTGATTGATATCCGTCCGCACGAGACAAGCGGGAGCTGGTGACCTAAAGCTAATTAGTAAGAAGTAGCTAGTGACATAGTCACGTGCGCTAGTCTAGACTCGCGGTCTTCAAATGAAGGTAAGAGGAACGCGTCGGAGAACTGAACAGACAATGAGCACAGCAGCTCGCTGAACAGGTGGCTGTTGACTGATGAAAGGAGTTTTTTCGTGGATACCACCAAGTAACTGCTGCCAATGGCTTCCGATATCTTTCCGGCATCGAAATTACTCAATCTACCTTATTGCAAGACCCGATGGAGACTTTCCGCGTCCTCCTGAACTGTGTCGATCATTACCAAGCCGTTCCGACGAAACTAGACCCCGAGCTCCCGCACCACGATAATCTCATACCAGAAAAGTCTAGGCCGAAGGTCCCTGTGATTCGAGTGTTTGGGGCTACCGAAACCGGACAAAAGGTTTGCGCGCATGTGCATGGAGCATTTCCATATCTCTATGTAGAGTACCGTGGAGGACTAGCTGCGGCAGAAGGTCAGCCAGGCACTTCAAAATTCCAAGTGACAAACGCTTAAACTCCTGTAGTCAAAGCTGCTGCTCGTAGCCTCCATGTATCCATTGATCATGCTCTCGCGGTTAGTTACCGCCGAAATGCGTACGAATCCGGCACCGTTTACGTCGCCCACATAAGCCTTGTCAAAGGCACGCCATTCTATGGCTATCACCTTGGACATAAATTCTTCTTCAAAATATACCTTTTGAATCCCATCCATGTCACCAGGACCGCGGACCTTTTATTACAAGGGGCCGTAATGAAACGGGTGCTCCAACCATATGAGAGCCATCTCCAATACATTCCACAATGGATGTGTGATTTTAACTTGTACGGATGTGCATATCTTGACTGCCGTAAAGTCGTCTTCCGAGGGCCAGTACCTTATTCTCACGAGCTGGATGACCCAAGCCATCGATGGCACGATCAAAGTATATCCCCTGAATTAATATCCGACCCTACAATATTCCCAAAGCAGAGCCATTGTTCGCTTGAGGTTGATATTCACGTTCAGGATATCCTGAACCGTGAAGGCATCAGTGAACGTTTACTACATCATGAGCTTTTCGAGACCTTGGATCAAGTTTCTCTAGGCGAGAGACTGGTCCCAAGCTTGGCTAGCCTATGGGAAGACGAGAAGCGAAGGAGAAAGATCGCAATGGGCCTGAAGGACCCAAAAAGTACTCCCTTTGGTGTATCAGACCTCGTATCCATGTCCGCCGACTCTCGCAGCGGGGAACCAGGTGGCTGGATTCACGAGGAAATGTTCAAGGCTCGGATCGGGGATATCGTTGCAGACGAAAAGGCTCAGCTCCGTGATGATAAACCAGTACTAACAGATTATTTGAACCATATTCCAATTGAGTCGAATATTCAGTCAGCATTAGATAGCGTGCAAGACCTATTCCCAGAAAATATTCGAGCGCTTCATTCCCAAGCTCTTGGTGCCGAAGATGAAGGTGTCACCGCGGAGATTGAGGTCGATGAATCTCGAATTCTGTCACTGGAGCTCCAAGATACCTCAGCCGATTCCGATGAAGTTAATGGCTATAGTTCTCGAAATGCAGAGGACGTACCACAGCCGAATGGTTTCCAGGCGGCTGAGCAAAATCCAAGAGACAAGAGCAATGTCAGTGGCATCGATCCGATTACTGATAACGATCTAGATGAGCTGGGAGTTCGGAAATTTAAAGCCAACAATGACAGCCAGCAGGACATCTTTGAAATAGACAATGAGTTCCTGAGCAAAATTGGATCCAATATTGCCGAGCAGCCATCTCCGAACATATCTCATAAAAACCCACCATCTAAAAGGCTTCGATTCGCTTTGGACTCATCGAATCATCCAACTGCTTTCAGTTCGGAACAGGAGATTGAACCTCCTTCATCTCAGATCACCGCCTTTAATGAGCTCGGCCCCGCTGCCGAAGAGGTGCCTCGGGCACCACAAAAGG
This sequence comes from Nannizziopsis arthrosporioides, assembly GCA_029635245.1. Classification (NCBI taxonomy): domain Eukaryota; kingdom Fungi; phylum Ascomycota; class Eurotiomycetes; order Onygenales; family Nannizziopsiaceae; genus Nannizziopsis; species Nannizziopsis arthrosporioides. The sequence continues at coordinate 6,491,416 of CP098260.1, read as the reverse complement.
CCTCCAAAGCCGATGGCAGAATACAATTTCCGGTGATAAAGGACCCTAATAACCTTGCTACTATCTCGAGATTTAGCCAGCAGAGCGGTTCTTTGAAAGAACCCAATTCTAGCGTACAACATAGTTCAAAATCACTTTCGCCTTCGCAGCCGCACCGCCTGGAATCCGCATCCAAGCAAGATTCGAGCCCAAAGGCTTCACAGCCAACTCACTTGTCCTCAAATATCAGCAAATTCCTCCATGACTTCAACAACTTACGTTCGACCGATCGAGTATATCTACTCAATCAGCCCCAACCCCTTCCTTCAGTCACTCAAGTCAGGTCAAGTGACGGTTATCGACCATCCGTCATTTATCAATCGGCATATTACAGCAATGACGACGATTTACCAGACCGTCCAATGGAGTACGGTGGTAAACAGTTCAAATTGGAAAGCAATACCGTGCCTTATCTTCCACGATTTTGCTTAACTGGGGCACCCGTTGGTGATAAATCCTCAGCCCCCATTGATCGAGATGATATCGAGGGTAAAAATGAGGTTCTTCGGAAACGTCCCTCCAATCGTTGCTGGGAGTTTTCTCCAATGCCCCCATCCCGTGCGGAAGTGATCGAATGGTGCAAACAGCAGGACATGGGGGATTCTCCACCTCGATCCAGTTTCTCGAAGAAGCCAAAGCAGCTTGGTCTTTCACAAGTGGACGGCGCAACCCAGAAAAATGCGCATGGCTTCAAATTTTCCCAAAAGAAAGCCTCGAAGAATATCCAGCGCCACTCCAGTTATATGAGTATCATGAGTCTTGAGGTTCATGTTAACACTCGCGGCACATTTGCCCCAGATCCAGAAGAGGATGAAGTATCTTGCATTTTTTGGTGCATCCAGTTAGGGGATCGTTCTGCGAGTTCTGATGGCGCAGACAACGACCTCCAGACAGGAGTCCTTTTTTCGCAGACGCTCAAAGCATCGCAGCTAAAATATGGCACGATCCGGATGTTGAAGTCGAGGAAGAAACCTCAGAAATTGATATCTTGACCAGATTGGTGGACATTGTACGATACCATGATCCGGATATCTTGACAGGTTACGAAGTCCATAATGGCTCTTGGGGCTACTTGATCGAACGCGCAAGAGTCAAATATGACTACGATCTCTGCGACGAACTGTCAAGGATGAAGAGTAACTCTCATGGCCGTTTCGGTAAAGAAGCTGACCGATGGGGGTTCAATCAAACATCTACCATTCGAGTCACTGGCAGACACATGATTAATATTTGGAGAGCCATGAGAGGCGAGCTCAACCTGCTCCAGTACACACTAGAGAACGTTGTATTTCATTTGCTTCACCAGAGGATACCCCACTACCCATTCGATGAACTGACCAAGTGGTTCATAAGTCCTAGACCTCGACACATCGAAAAAGTGGTGAAGTATTTCCTAGCCCGGACAAAACTCAACCTTGACGTTCTAGATGCAAACGAACTGGTTCCAAGAACAACCGAGCAAGCAAGGATTCTGGGAATTGACTTCTTTTCGGTCTTCTCCAGGGGTTCGCAGTTCAAAGTAGAATCTTTGATGTTTCGTATCGCGAAGCCGGAAAATTTCATCTTAATATCCCCGAGCAAAGGACAAGTCGGGCAGCAGAACGCACTCGAATGCCTCCCACTCGTCATGGAGCCGCAGAGCAATTTCTACACCAGTCCCCTTTTAGTTTTGGATTTTCAATCACTCTATCCCAGTGTGATGATTGCATACAATTATTGCTATTCCACATTTTTGGGTCGCATTATGAACTGGCGTGGCCGAAATAAGATGGGCTTCATTGACTACCAAAGACAACAGGGCTTATTGGAGCTGCTCAAAGGGCACATCAATATCGCTCCAAACGGCATGATGTACGCCAATTCCGAAGTTCGGAAATCGCTTCTGGCCAAAATGCTGACTGAGATCCTTGAAACTCGTGTAATGGTGAAAAACGGCATGAAGGCCAACAAAGAGGACCGAGCGCTGCAACGCCTACTGAACAATCGGCAACTCGCATTGAAGCTGATTGCAAATGTGACGTACGGATACACCTCTGCGTCTTTTTCAGGGCGAATGCCTTGTGCAGAGATCGCCGACAGTATCGTTCAAACTGCTCGGGAAACTTTGGAAAAGGCCATTGCTCTAATCCATTCCGTGGAACAATGGGGCGCCGAGGTGGTCTATGGTGATACAGACAGCCTCTTCATCTACCTCAAGGGTCGCACCCGGGACGAAGCCTTTGATATTGGAGAGGCAATCGCTAAAGCCATTACTGATTCTAATCCTCGCCCCGTCAAACTAAAATTCGAGAAGGTGTATCATCCATGTATACTTTTGGCAAAAAAACGATACGTCGGGTATAAGTATGAAAGCCGCGATCAGACGAAGCCAGAATTCGACGCAAAAGGTATAGAGACTGTTCGTCGAGATGGCACTCCTGCTGAGCAGAAGATCGAGGAGAAGGCGCTACGAATCCTGTTTGAGACTGCTGATCTGAGTAGGGTCAAGGAGTATTTTCAAAAGCAATGTAGTAAAATCATGCAAAATAGAGTGTCTATCCAGGACTTTTGCTTTGCAAAGGAAGTCAAGCTGGGAACCTACAGCGAAAAGGGACCACCACCGCCTGGTGCGCTGATCAGCGCCAAACGAATGCTTGAGGATCGGAGACTGGAACCGCAGTATGGGCAACGCGTCCCTTACGTGGTAATCTCTGGGGCCCCGGGTGCACGACTGATTGATCGTTGTGTGGCGCCGGACGTTCTTCTCCAGGACCCGCAGATGGAACTAGACGCCGAGTATTATATTTCGAAGAATATCATTCCACCCTTGGAACGGATCTTCAACCTTGTTGGAGCAAACGTCCGGCAGTGGTATGATGAAATGCCAAAGTATCAACGGATGCGGCGCACCGACGGCGCCTTGATTCCGCCCTGCAAAGATGGGTCCCTTCAGAGGAAAACCTTAGAGTCATACATGAAATCTTCATCATGTGCCGTGTGCCGCGAGAAACTGGAAGGAGAACAGCCTCTCTGCAGCCTCTGTTCGCAACAACCACATATATCCCTCATGCGACTACGGTATCGAATCCGAAGAGCAGAGAAGAAAGTGGAAAACGTGCACGACGTGTGCCGTTCCTGTATCGGGCTTCCATGGGGTGAAGATGTGCAGTGTGATAGCAAAGACTGTCCAGTGTTCTATTCTCGAACCCGGGCGACATCTAACCTCTCATTCACGCAGGCGTTGCTCGACCCAGCGGCTGAAGTGCTGGAAAGCTCGAGCGAGAACGGGCCGTGGCCGTGGACGTGGTAACATGCGTTACGAGCTGGGCGAGACAGGTCACATAATCTCATTGTGTTTAATAATACCTTTAAAGTTCGATAGACATCAAAACAGACGCACAACAGTCTCTTTGTCGCTTTCAAAGACATGACCTGTAAACTCGATCATGACGTCGAGCGCGGGATAAGACGGAGATGAGCGCAAGTCCCGAATTAGGGTCAGCGCAGTGATGGTCACAATAATGGGCGAATAACCGAGATCCAACAGATGTGCAGTTGCCACGAAAATGCTGTTTTCGGTTTCTTTGTTCTCTTTATGATTATTGCTTCGTAGTTGTGCAGGGGGTCTGTTTGACCAGCCGATATCAAAATCCTCCCGCCCCGAATCCTGGTCAACACCATCTTTAGCGCTCTTCGCATCTCTTCGCTCTCGTTCCTCGAACCGGGAATCAATGCGGTTCTCCCTTTTTGAGCTTCTGTAATCTTAGCAATTCACTAATCGCCTTTTAGTCTCCGGTCCTTGTCACCCAGGAACCAGTCATGAAGGGCCGAACCCTCGCCACCCCTAACCGCTGGCCCGGACAAAAATCGATTTCTTTGTTTGCATGCAAGCGATATCAGACACCACCAAAGTCTCTTTGAAGTCTGCTTATGGATATTGCTCAAAGAACATGCAGGATCATCACAGCCATCGCTCACCGCGATTTGCCAGTGACTGCCAGCCCTTCGTGAACCGAGGCGTTGGTCACCGAGAAAAAGGGGTTTCTGTCTTGCTCTCAGTCTCCAGGGAACCAGCGCTTGGGATATCCCTCGTATTTCTGCGGAGATGGACGTTTAGCCCCCGAGGACCGAAATTCTCTTTTTTTCGGGATTCCACTTATCCAGCTTGAAACAATGACTCGGCTCGCAGGACAAGGGTCCAAGGCGGAGCGTGCGAGGGCACTGACCCTCTCCGCTTCCCATTTTTTCCTTTGAGCAGTGTTGGCGGTGGGACGCGGAAGCTGATAGTCCAGAAATACGCCAATGGTTCTCGACCACTCAAGCGAACTGTTTCCCGATGCAACTGCATTCGGCAAGCTGTTCTTTGTCTTGACTATTACGCTTGCTTTTTTCATTTTCGTTGTTCCGACGAGGCGAGTCGCGGGGATTGCCGGCGTTATTTGCTAAATAATGCATGGTGCAATAATGAACGATGGATTATTGCTTTTCCTTTGTGATAGCCATTCTCCCTCGCAAGGGTATGAAGGGAAGACATAAGAACGGGTCCTGCACCCAGCCGAGAGCTCTTCTGCTCCGCGTGTCCTTTTTGCTTTCTTTTTCAACAAACCGCCATTCTCCGCTACATCCGCTTCCTTTTTAACGGGCTCATTACCTCTTCACAAAGCATATATCTGCTAACCAGCCCATTATGCCGCAACGAGTGTGTCCCCAGATCCTTTACGACGACGAACAGAACTTATACGTTGTCGCCCTACCGCTCGAGTCCAGTGTCTTGTATTACCCTCTTTATCCCGGCATGCCTGTTCCAGACCCAATCGAAGTCCCCTATGCAGATGCTGCAGCCGATCTCCCAATGCTTGATGTTTCTGCTCTGGGAATTCCTGTGAGTAACCGAGTCTACTGTCTTAATGGGTCAGGTCCGGCTTTGAAGGCAATTGATAGCTGACTACTAGAAGGGGCCCTCCACTTATGAGGAAGATGATGATGCGTAGGTTTACACTTTCAGTCTTCGAGAATGGCAAGCAGCACGCTAACAATCCACGGGCGTGTTTATAGTCAGAGTACAACTACCGAGCTGACTCCTGACTATGTTGACTATCCATTCGACTATGGCCGCCGATATAATGCCTTCCAGGAGGGAGAATACTGGTATAATCTCCGTTACGCAAGCTTAATTACTTCATGCTCATTTACCTGCCAGGGCTCCAAACGATGATCTCCAGCAAGACCAGATGAACATATCGTAAGTTACTTTTTTACTTGGCACGGGAGACATGAAGACTGAACTATGGGTGTTAGGCATGAAATGTTCAGTAAAATCCTCCGAGGAAAACTTGTCGATGCTCCCATCTCCAAAAACCCAAAGGTATTCCACGTTGCTTCCAGTCGCCGTAATTCAGTCCTAACGCCAAGTGTAGGAGGTCATTGATCTCGGTACCGGAAATGGAACTTGGGCGATGTAAGCATTCCAAAGAAACTGTCCGCTTGACCAAACCTAATGCCTGCTAGCGATTTCGCTCAACAATACCCGTCCGCAAACGTTACCGGCCTCGACTTTTCGGCCATCCAGCCAGCCGACGCTCCTTCGAACTGCGACTTCATCGTTGATGACGTTTGCGACGAGTGGTATTACCCACCCAATCACTTCGATCTTGTGCATATACGACAGATGTATGGATCCGTGGCGGATTGGCCTGCTCTCTACCAGTCCATCCTTACGTAAGTTCAGCCCAAGCAATGCAGCATTCTGCAGTTAAAGCGAAATTTCCGAGGCTAATTACCGTAATAGTCATCTCAAACCAGGAGGTTGGGTTGACCAGCAAGAGATGTCCGTTGAGATTAAATCGGACCATGTCAACCTGCCTGAGGACCATCCCTTCCGTAAATGGTCCAGAGCAATGCTTGAAGCTGGAGAGAAGAGCGGCAAAACCTTTAAGATTGTCGACCAAGCTCGTGAACATCTCGTCAACGCAGGATTTGTGAATGTTAGAGAGCGCCGACATAAGGTGCCCATCGGCACCTGGCTCAATGAGCCCGGTTTGATTGAGCTCGGGCAACTGAACCTCAACCAGATAAAGGCAGGAATCGATGGCTGGACCATTATGCCGTTTATGAGAGAGCTAAGGGTAAGTGTCGTGCGTCCCCTTTTGTTTGGTGACTTGATCCACTAATTCCTGACTCCTTCCCCAGTGGTCCTACGATGACATGCGGTGCCTCATCCGCGATGTTATGGAAGCTCTAGAGGATCCAAATCTCCACGCTTATATTGAAGTGTAGGTCTACTCTCCTGCTGGTTCATTGAACTACCGCTAATGTAATTCTAGGACCTCGGTGTGTGCACGAAAGCCCAAGCCGAACCGGGGCGCTCGCTGGTTAGCATAAGAATAGCCCATAAGTTACTCGCTGGAGTCGCTACTTCGTCTTCGTTGGACAGTCAGGATGCCGGGATAATGCAGTTTGTAAAAAGGTGGTCACCGGCCTAGTCTTCGTAAATTGTTTCGTTGTACGATACATAATACCCACGCTTTAATGTTGACTTCGGGACTTAGGATATACTTAATAGTTGCGTGGAGTTTAATAAAGGAATTAATTGCAACTTTTAACATTTATCTTCTTAACGGCATATAATCCGGGTATAACTTGAGTCAAGAATTGGACGCGTCCATTGTGAAGCTGCTTTTCTCGTAAATCCCAATCGCAGTTCAGGGGCGAACGCGAGATTGCCAGGTCTTGGCGTAGCTTACTGTGTCACGTGACTATTTTTGGTGATGGGAAGCTGCAAACACTTGGATGAAATCAAGAGTGTTGAATCAAACCCCATGGGCGTGTGCTAAGCATTCGTCAAAATGGCGACGAGAAAGGATATGCGACGGGCTGACCTAGGTATGTTTGTCTCTTAGCTCTTCCATTTTGTTTGGGCCTGTTTTGCGGATGGAGCTGACTTTCGATCATAGTGGTCCCCTATGTCGACCCAACACCAAGCAAAAAGGAGGGCGATGTAGCCAGTACGTTGCTTTGAACTATATGGAAATGCCATACTTACTTCCCTTGAAAGACACTCTGTCGAGCACTTTGCCTATGGCCGCGGTGAGTCGTCCGCTCGTTCATTATCGACCTTGAATACTAACGAGAAACCTATATAGATGTTCACCCGTAGCCGGTGAGTTCATAGTTCTTTTTTCGAGCTGTAATAGCGAGCACGAAACCCTCGAGCCGATCCCTTCGTTTAAAAATAATACTAAGCAAGCTCTCGCCTCTTCACAGGATGATTGGATGGTTAGTCTAACACGGCTTCGCCGTAGTGCACAATGCTAAGGCGAGCTATATAGGACTGCGGTTGTGTTCTCGCTTCAGACATGGATGGCCGAGTCTTCGGAGCAGAAGAAAACCTCGAATACCCCTGCTTATCTATCGGTGTTTATGTCCCGTATGTTCCTCCGACCTGGTTGCTCTCCAAAGCTAATTTTGCTACTTTACCCGTGTGTAGTGATGGCAGTCGTGGTGGTACGTTTTGAAATCTCCCCTTTTGTTAAACGTCATTCTCCTGTGGCAAAGTTTCCCTCTATCGTAGGCATGAGGCTGATGTACTATCTCAAGACCTACCTGCCACTCTTCCTACCTCCTGCAACGACCAAGCCAGCTGATGCGGCTCCAACGCCATCATCATAGCCAAATGAACGTAGGTCAAGTGATGGCATATGATATGAGTCCTACTATATAGCTCACGGCGTGTATCTTAGCTATTCCCATAAAATTGTACATTGAGTCATGTCTGCGCGTACGAGATCTGGTACGATTTGTGCCACCGCCAGCATCATCACAACATCACTACCCTCATAGACCTGAACCGTTCTATCATCAATCAGAACTGTTCTGTTGCATGCCTTCTCTCACAATGACCCAAACAGCCACTACGGACATGAAACGATTCCAACACAGCACAGCCCAAAGAAGCCTCGGCCAGGAATCAGTCTCCTCAAAACGAATACAAACCTCGGCAACAAGTCATGCTCACACACCTCCTCAAAAAGAGACAAGATATATGCGAAAGAAACGTGTGGAGGCTATACCGAAAATGGGATCTACGACACTAGCAGAACTTGGGTACGGTGCTCGAAGGAGTGCCAATCCTCTCGGTATGCATAATCGTCGCTAATAACTAATAACCCACACAAATATAACTAGCTAAACTAGAAAGCGTGCCATTTGATAATAGAGGACATCGACTCTGAACCCGCTCCATCAGGACATAGTCAAGTTGGACTGCATATGACACCTCCCTTTCATGCCTTGCCCCTTCCCAATCAGGCCAACTCCTGCTGGTTATACTTGGCACAGTCCTACATCAAGCTTGACCTAGGTAGTGTCGGGCCCGAATAAAAGACTGTGTGTGTATTGCTATGATGATTCGTCCTCGAAAGAAACAGCTGCGATTCAAAATTTCAAACTGAACGAAGATTGAATGACTCGCGTCACGAGCGAGCACAACGTATGGATCTTCGAGAATATAGTGACGGCACAGCATGGAGCTTTATCGTGTAGCAACGTTAGCCAATAGATGTTTCGGTTTCCTGTACCAGGTCTCTATGATACTTACTGTATGTGCGTGCCTACACATAATCAGTATAAACCAAGAGTCCCTAGAACTATTATATCAAGACTTACGACGGCAGACTAAGTAAATTGCCAAATAAAGATTACTCAATGGACATATTGAGCAAAAAACCAGGTATGTACCTAATCGTATACGGAGTAGGCCAAAATAGATACTCCTTGAACCCCGATTCCGGGGGCTGGGCGGTTAACCAGTCAAATAATGCTCCGCCAAGCAACCCCTCAACCTGTTGATCACATAGAATGAAGACAACTCACCTGATTGGCAAATACACGGCGTGTCTATAGAGGACCTATCTACGGAGTACGGGGTACCTACTCGGTACCTAGGTAGGTACCTGTTTCGTGTCGCTTTAGCGTCGCCTATTTATAGATTGCTGATACGGTTGACGCCGACTTCTTCTGGTATCAGGAATTTAAAGCTTTGAGAGAAAATGCTGGCGGACGAAAAGTTATCCCATTAATTAACTACTTGACGCGTTCCTTGAGTAATATGCGGAATGATTTCTCTTCTCCTGATGCCAAACCACAAGTGGCATCGAGCTTTGGTTCTTATTGCGTTCTCGTTGCTCCTGATGTTCGGTCATTATTCACTCCGACTTGCCAGCGTTTCACCGCAACATTTGAGGGCATCATCACCCCCTAGCGCCGTTTCTTTAAAGCTGCTTTCTGACTATTTTGCGAATTATCCGCTGGGTTATTCGGATTTTGGAGAAATGGGCGGACGCACACAAATTCTCGAAAATTGGATGCGCGCGCAGGCAATATCAGGCGATGCTTCGCTTTTACCAGCCATTGAAAAATTTGCGTTATCTTTGTTCCCCTTCTTAAAAACTATGGATGACCACCCATTCTTATCACTTCTACAAAGACATGAAAAAGGCTTGAGGGGGCTTGTCATTCCTGTGGGAACTTCATCGTTCCGTTATTCTTGCCATCTCGTCGCATCCATACGACGTGTTCTGAAGTCTCGTATGCCGATCGAAATTGCATATTCCGGGGAAGAAGATTTACCTCAAGTGCTTCGTCATTACCTAGCTTCCTTAGGACCGGATATTCATTTTCTGGATGTTACGGCCTACTTCGACGATACCATCGTTCGCTTTGCTACGGGTACGTGGGCGATTAAACCATATGCGGTCCTTGCAAGCAGGTTCGAGCATGTCGTACTTCTCGATGCGGACACTGTTCTACTGCAAAAACCCGAGCACATTCTGGATAACCATCAAGGTTTTCAAAAAACCGGTGCGGTTCTTTTCCACGATAGGTTACTTTTCAGGAACGCTTTTCCTGAACGACACAGTTGGTGGTTGGATCAAATGAAGCATTCCTCCGCCAGTATCAACTTCCAGACATCACGAGTCCATAACGAGAACTACGCGGAAGAGGGCGAGTCCGGTATGGTGATTGTTGACAAAGCACGCACTGGTGTAGTTCTAGGGCTATTGCATGTGGCGTGGCAAAACACTGAAGAGGTTCGAACCAAGGTAACTTATAAAATGGGCTATGGTGACAAGGAATCCTGGTGGTTCGCGTTCGAATTGTGTAATATTCCTTATTCCTTCGAGGCTCACTATGCTGCGATCCTCGGCGAACTTATGGAAGCCGCCGGGATAATACGGGTATGCTCCTTCAATATCGCTCACACTGACGAAAATGATCGTTTGCTCTGGTTCAACGGGAGCTTGCTGAAAAACAAAGCTAGGAATACCACGGAATTTTGGCTTCCTGATAAGTGGATGTTAGATGGAGAATGGGAAAAGGGAGAGACAAAATCAACGTGGTCTTGTATGAGGAACGGTACTATCCTATCTGTAGATGAGAAGACCAGAGCTATACTGCGGGAATCAGTGCATGAAGCACAACGACTCGAATCTGACGCCAAAGCTCTACTAGACCAATTGCCTTAAGTTCTTAAGGGAAAGAAATAACAAAAGATCAATAGTTTGTCAAGAGTATACACCGAAGTAAAGGTGCTCAAACTGAAACACGGACTATTCAGTAGAGAAGGTTGCCAGACCACACATGCCGTATTGTAATAATTTTCGAGATAATGTGTTGTATTCAAGAGAAAAGCAACTAGCCTACCGTATTTCGAAGACATTCGGCGGGTATGGGTTGTATACACGTATGCATGGCTTTTCCCACTGGTCAAACTCTACCACTCCCGAATTTCTAAAGCCAGTTTGCCTAGGTAGCCTTGTCTTTGTTGTGATAATTGACGTTTGAGTTCCAGCTGAAGTGTCCAATTAGTCAATTAGAGCGACAATGAGTACAGGAGTGTTGTTCAGTAAATGTTGGGCTCATGGCTGACTTACAACAAGGTCTAGAAAAGTTGATTAGTCACATAATCTCGAACAAAAGGAGGCTGACTTAGTGAAGCTTTCGCTGGAAGCTCATACCTTGTCTCCATCACCCCAGGTAAAATTTTTAGAGCGGATGTTTTGATAAGGGTATTCGACTCGTTCTTCGAGTGGCGGCATATGTTCCCAATGCTCCCAATGTTCATTCCATAAATTGTAGGCATTGATTCCTCCAAGGATGAGAGCTGGGACAACAACACTTCTTCGGTTAGCAATGGTACGATCGCTCGCTTCGAAGGACATGGGATTTACTAGATCGACAATTTCCGCCATAGATCTATGTGAAAAGTTAGCCAGAATTACTAGTCATCAGGAAATGATACGCACCACTGGTGGCGGCTGCATGAGCTTTCACTGCTTCCCTTTCGTTATTGAATTTGTTCGCTGGGAGACCCGAGAGTTTTCCGTCAGTGCTAACAAACCGCCGGCGGAGAGCAGAATTGGCGACAGAATGAAGGCTTCGAGGAGTCCGGGTGAGAAATCGTTGGGACAACATGGTGGCTCAATTGAAAACGACGGGTATTAACAATTGATGGTTTCACGTTCTCATAATGAGGTGGGAATGAATTATGGGAATATCGGAAGCATCATACCACCAGATGTTCCAAATCCGCTTAGTAATGCGGATGCTAATCACGTGGGCGCTTGTTGGTCTGGTTCCAATTGCATAGTTAGTTACGTAAGGTCAGTATTACCAAATGCTACTTGGAACTCGAATTATGCTTCTGATACATCATCGCATAGCAAGCATCGATATCACTCCCGTTAGGTGTGGAATGCCTATGATAATTAGACAGAATGAACTACGAACATCTCGCTAAATCAAACTTATCTCCCTCAGGATTTTGATCCTCTAACAAGTATTAACAATGACTATTCGTCTAACCACTTGGAATGGTATGTTGAGAATGTAATCGAGTGCACACAGGCAGTAGGCTTATATTATTAGTTAATGGTATCCGGTTTGTTTACCTGAAATCTCGTCCATAGTCGAGCCCTGGATACTTAGCCAGCACAGGAATCCATTCGCCTATCAGCCTTGGCGTGGCATTAAATCTTTCCACGTAAGAGCTAGCCTCTTTCACAGATTCAAGCACATCAGCTAACGCGGCCAGGGAATGTTTGAGTCGTTAGAGGCGGACATTGTTGTCTTTCAGGAACTAAAGATTCAAAGGAAAGACCTGCAGGATGACATGGTATTAGTCCCGGGTTGGGATTGCTTTTTCAGTCTACCAAAATATAAGAAAGGTATTTATCCAAGGGCAGGCACGGTGTCACTATTTGCTGACTGCTGAGGCTACTCCGGTGTTGCGATATATACTCGCAACGCTACCTGCGCCCCAATAAATGCTGAGGAAGGCGTTACTGGAGTTCTATCTCCACCAAACTCGACGGTTGCATACCGTGATCTTCCTCTATCTGAACAAATCGGTGGCTATCTGACAAACCAGCAACTCGCAGACCTAGATGTTGACGCAGAAACCCTTGACTCAGAAGGCCGTTGTATCACTCTCGAATTTCGGGCCTTCGTTCTACTTGGAGTTTATTGCCCTGCTAATAGAGATGAAACTCGAGATGGTTTTCGGCTAGGGTTTTTGAATGCACTTGATTGTCGTATTCGAAATTTGATCTCTCTAGGGAAGAGGGTTGTTGTTGCGGGGGACCTGAATGTCTCCCGGTGCGAGATTGACTCAGCACATGCTCTAGAACAGATTCGAAAGGGTAAATTGACAGCAGCTGAGTTCATGTTATCTCCAGCTCGTCAAATTTTCAACGAACTGCTAGAAAATAATACCGCGGGCACTGTAGATGCTGATAATAAAGCGGTATTGTGTGATTTGTGCCGATCATTCTTTCCCAATCGAAGTGGAATGTACACATGTTGGGAACAGAGGATCAATGCACGTCCTGGAAACTTTGGTGCGAGAATCGATTATGTGCTATGCAGTTCCGATATGAAGAATTGGGTTTCTTCCGCAAACATTCAAGAGGGACTCATGGTTCGCTACCCAGACTTGCTTCGGTTTGACTCAGCTAATATTTCCAGGGCTCTGATCACTGTCCCGTTTTTGCTCTCTTCAAAGACAAAGTCACTTTTGATGGCCATCAGTATCACATACTTGATCTTTTGAGCCCATCGGGCGTATTCGAAAACGGTAAACGGATCAAGGAATACTCTTCGCAACGGTTGTTACCGCTGTCCGGAAAACTCATTCCAGATTTCAATCGGCGCCGCAATATCCGTGATATGTTTATGCGCAGAAGCCCGGCTCGAAATATACCTTCTGGCCCACCCAGAGAAGATGCGACTCTGTCAGTGGAAGTTGAAGGCAGTACGGTGCCAAACAGCGGAGAGAATTCTACTCAATCAGCCTCGTCGCGAGATCTCGTGAGAGGCATCAAAAGACAATACGAAGAAGCTAGTCCACGTTCAAAACGTAGTAAAAGCGTCAAAAATGATAAAAGCAACGCCGGAAATATCCCAAATAGTCAGACTACCATTCATGGTTTTTTCGAGACGAAGAAAGTCCTGAACAAAATCCCCAATCCCGAGACCCAAACGCCACTTACATATGTTAATGAAGTTAGAAGCCAAACTCCAGATTTTTCAGAGGCATCTCCAGCTTTTGAAGAACCCCCTTTGACTTCGTCCAGCCTAAGCCAAGAGTCGTGGTCAAAGATTTTTGAGAAAAAGGCGCCTCCCAGGTGCGAAGGGCATGATGAACCTTGTGTCAGTCTGATCACTAAAAAGCCTGGACTCAATTGCGGTCGAGCGTTCTGGATTTGTTCAAGGCCACTGGGCCCTACCGGTGACAAGGAGATTGGTACACAATGGCGATGTCCGACTTTCATTTGGCGTAAAGATTGGAATTCACAGAAATGATCCTCGGTATTCTATCACAACTATATAAGTCAATATACAGGCCGTATAGATGGACATATATACACACACATACACTGTATACTCTATACACAGCCTATACCTCCAGGAGGCTTTACTTATTGTCTATTGACTGTGACGCATACACAAAAGAGGCACAGCCAATTTGTGCCTGTAATGATGGAAACTTGTACGGGAGCGGTGATGCTACCTAATTGAGAGATGTCATTTGAATTCTACATACATGTTCATATTAACATCATCTACCTCATAAAGCTACCTATGGTACAGTACAGCGAGAGAACAAAATGAATACGTCACTTCGTTCAATGTCCTTCTATTTCCTCCCCATTCCTAAGCACCTCACCACTTCCGACTTTCCACGCGTTGAAGGTCCAATGTGAGATCAATCGTAGTTTCGAGATGGGTTCTCTGATGTCAAAATCGAATTAACAAAAGCGAAGCGAGGTCATGAGACTTAGTCTGAAGTGCAGACAGTGCACGAAAACCGATTGTTATCGCTAGAAGAATTTCAGAACTGAGTAATTCTCAGTAAGCGTTGGTTTGCAAACGACAACTAGAACGATCAAGTAATCGCCAAGTATGCGTTGAGTCCATGATTACTCCGCTGCAATGAAGTAATCCCCCATATCAAAGTCGAAGCCATCCCAATCGTCAATGTCCGAAACGCTTGTAGTCGGCGCTGCAACAGTAGACACGGGGGATGGGCGGCGACGGAGAAGAGTGAGAAAGCCGGAGTTGTCCAGGCCCATGATGAACCTAGACGTATCGTTCATCAAGGAAGGGTCAATTCCGCAGGATTCTAGAGTGAATGGAGGCGACGGTTTAGAAGCATCGACGTTTTCGACTGGCAAGCGAGTGTTACCAGGAGAAGGATTATCGGTAGGAGAATCGGCCATCAACTGATTCCCCAAAATAGGACTGATATCCGGAAGACCGGCATTGCCAATTTGCATGGTCTTTGGAGTCGAAACTGCATAACGGCGAGAGAGAGAGCGACGCTTTTTCTCCGACGGCTTGCGAGGAGCATATTGATAGTCAGGGTGGTCCTCCGCATGTTTGCGTTTGATATCTTCGGCGAGTTTCTTGAAGTGAGTCTTAGTTTCAACCGACTCGGATTTCCATTTTTTCCCAAGAAGGATCGCTAGTGAGCAGATGCATTAGTACAAGTCTGCCGCGGTATTCAGGTAAACTTACAAATATCATTGTTGTGATATTCCGGATGCGCAGCTTTGATGAGCGGATGATGATGCTGTCGATACAAAATGAAGGCGTTTGGAGGGCGAGGAACCTTTGGAGCCTTGACTTGCTTGTTCAACTTTTCACCAAAGGTTTGGAGTGACTGTTCTCCGCCTGTCATCATCGGCAAGATTTGGGCAATGGTAGACTCGATTGCACCATCTAAAGCTGGAGTTGGCATGATGCGATACACGTTGTTGGTGTGGTCTTCGAATCCAACAACTGGTACGTTGAGCATTTCGCTGTAAACCATTAGTTAACGAGTTTGAAATATACTAGGTATGCAGGATATGTTGATTGAAATACCTTAGACGATTCTTGATTTTATCAACACTCTCAGCTCCAATGAGTGAAGTAATATCGACGGGAAGGAAAATTTCGTTCTTGGTTCTCTTCAGGTGATTCACAGCATGCTGCCAGATGAGCTCAACGACAAGTTCCTTAGAACCAGCCATTGGCTGCAGGCCAGTAGCAGCGACAGTAGCCATCGAGAAGTCACGGATACTATCAGTTCAGAGAATATTTGAAGAGGAGAGAATGTACTAGCAGTTATATGAGTGTCAATCTTCTGTGCGATGAAATTGAAGAGGATGAAGAGTAGAAGACTTGGGAAAAGAAGAAACGGAGTGAGAAGAACGAAGCTTGCAAGAACATGGATTGTATGATGTACTAGCGTGGTATCCATGTAAATTATTTCTTTGTTTAGCTTGAGGAGAAATCCGTCAACGCAGATGACATTACTCTGTACCAAAGTAAGGACCCACTCAACTGGCTTTTGATAACAAATACTTGTGTTCCTCTAGCTTTGTCACTAAAACCTTTGATATTAGGTACCTACTAGGTAGGCTACTCTTTATGATATCGAGTGTTTGTAGACATCACTACAACCATCGAAATTTGGTTCACGCCTCCCAACCTTCGCTTTGCAATCATGGAGCATGATCCGGATTTCGACGCCTGGAACGGTTTTAGGAACTTTGTTGAACCTGAATTATTCTCTGATGCCAAAGACAGAGAACTTCAGCGAAATGCGACCTTACTGCTCGAAACTCGAAACAAAAGCGATACTCGCAAATTCAATGCCGATATCAAGCAATTTCTTGAAGAAGGAACACTGCCAGCTACGATCAAAGATCAAAAAATAACTCCAGATTTTACTGCGAAAAGAACCGCTATCCCTCCAGGAGTCTCACTCGAGGAGCATCTCACAAAACTCCAGCTCTTAATGGAGATCAATCAAGTTTATCCAGAGATGGAAGATTACACTGGCGACGATATTGATCTTTCCAAGCACATAGACTACTCTCGTCTTAATGAAGTGCCTCCAGAACTCATAGATTTCCTCGAGAAACGGGTAGAGATCAGGCAACGTCAGGCAAATCGACTTCTTAAATACTACTCGGATATCTACGGATATCAGCCGCTTTTTCGGCAAGGCCTGCGAGAGTTCTTTGAATCGTATGCAACAAACATCCTAGCATGACTTGGTACGATCATTAATTGTCTCTAGTGATTTCGCAAATCCCGAAGGTGTATTTTGGAGATATTTCGGCAACAGTTTCTATTACAACTCCCACGCAGAGGGCCTTTGCTCCCAGGCAATTAATAGTACCCCCTGGCTAAATGCGGCGGAGAAAACCATAGTGGTTCAAGCTAGTGGCTGTGTACCACAGGATGCGGAGGAATTCTGTAAGTAGACACGATGTGGCGGCATGAACGGGGGCTAAACTGCGGGACAGGGAGATGCACGACGAAAAACCGACTGGCGTATCTGACGATGAAGGCGGTGATCCAGGAGCATGAGCTTACGAAGCTGATGCACCATGGCGGATGAGTCTGAAGATAGATTGACAGTCCATTAATGCATCTGCTGTAACGTGGCGGGTTTGAGGGTGCGTGGGATTGATTGGGCGTGGGTGCGTCTGGGACAAAACATGATGTTGCGATAAGGTTCGCCTGCCAGTCCGTGCGAGTTTTTGGGTGACCACTTGTTTTGTTACGATTCGAGGCCGTGATTTGAGTTTCAGCGGCACATCTGCACGGCAGTTGATCTGGAGAGTCTGGAGATGCAGCTGTATGGGTGTAGGAGAGTGTGTGCAATGACTACTATGTGGCTATCTATCTAGTCTAGGCTCAAGAGCGAACATGGTCTCTCAGCAACGGGCGAAGCGAAGGGCAGGTACCTGCCGGTACATGAGGGGCGTGACGTAACGCCTGGTAACGGAAACGCCAAGACTATGCTGTGGGGCCGTCCCGAAACTCTGGTAGCAAATGGCGATCATCCAACGACCTTCTTGGCAGCCAGTCTGCGCAGCGGAGGTACGCATGAAGGTACGTGCAGGAAGGGAGGGCATTCTCCTGACGGATTTTTGCTGCATAACAGCCGTGTGAATAATTCACAGTAGTGGTAGAGAGACACTCAAGTCAAGTGTAGAAGCTCCTTTCCGCGGACAGAGAAAAAGAAAGAAGAAAAATAGCGGGAAATCAGCCTCGCGGACGGAGTACTTGGTAGCAAACAAATCCCCACGTGACGCAGCAAACATCCATTCCTGTCCGCAGCGCCCGGACGCCTGAGGAGTCCAGACAGCCTGCAGAAACAACAAGGCGGGGTTGATGGAGTCGAGGACGCGTGACAAGGCAGGACAACTTGGGCAAGTCACGGGGAAGGTGGAGTAGACAGAGTGGGCCCCGCAGAGTTTGCTTGGTTTGCTGTTCCCCACCTGAACCTTGTGACTAAGGAGCACAAAGAAAGGGAGCAGCGCAACCACGGTAACCGCTATCAAAGGACACAAAGAAGCACAAAGGAAGGAAAACAAGGCGGCTGGTCTCGCTGATAAGAAAAATACCTGCGCGGAGGATGCCTTTATTACAGAGAGGGGTAGAGAAGCTGGCTGTACGGAGTATTGTACCGTAGATAACGGGGGTTTCTCCCAGCTTCTGTGGGGCGAAAGATAGCTGTATGTACCGCGTATGATACTATACCCCAGCCTCCCTGAAGAATTGTCCTCGAACTGCAGGCCCCCGCCGTTTCCTGGAGAACGATAACAAAGGACACAAAAAAAAAAAAAAAATGGAGTCGCACTAATAATTCTGCATGCAGCCCAGCCTAGCCCGAGCCAGGAGGAGTTAGTAGGATTTGGGCGGCCATGCGATGGAGATTATATAAGCCACGATGCTCGCCGAAAACGGAAAATCGCAGGTCGAACAATTGCATTTTGGCATCTTTTGCCGTTTTGGTCCACAGGCCAATGGATGGTGCTATCTACACTCGAGTATATTCCCTTTGCGTCAATCGGATTTGCCTTGTGGCTTGGTACTGTACATACATGCATCCATGCATACTTAGACTCCTTTATTCCAAGTAGGATATCTTCCTCATCTCTCCCAGCCGCGATCGAGCTTGCGAAAGCTTGTTCTCCAGCTGCAGGATCTCGACCTACGCCCCAAGTAAACTAGTTAGCATAGCCGGCGATCATCGGGGGAAAAAAAAAAAAAAGAACGGCGTAAAAGGATAAAGATAAAAAAATAAAAATAACGACGTACCTGCTGCTCCATCTCGCGCACCTTGAACTCATGTCCGCTCAGCTTCGTGTAGTCAATCGCCTCCGTCTCATCCCGGTTCTTCTCCGCGATAATGCTCTGCACCTGCCGCACAAGCGCCCGGCACGCTGCTCCCACCGCCTTGCTCGCCGTCTCCAGCCGGTCCTGCGTTTTGCTCATGAACGTCGCCTTGACCCGGCTGGCCGCCACCAGTTGCGCCGTGCTCGCCGCCACGTCGTTACTCGCCACGATCAGTTGCTCCGGCGAGTTGCGTCCGGAGATGACTCCGTCCGCCGTCTCGATCAGCGTGTTGGTCGACGTCGCCACGGCCTTGGCCGCCGAGATCAACCCTTCGGTCCACCGGTTGTTCTTCTTGTAGAATGCCGTTCGCGACGAACTGCCGCGTCCTTCGCGGACAATTTCCTGCTGCGACGCCGTTGCCGCCCGGATGAGTTCGGCGATGGCGTTGGTCACCGCGATCGATGCTTCGAGAATAGAATCGTGGATGCGTAGTTCGTACGTCGAGTATCCATCGCGCGGCTTCTTCTTCAGCTTGGCCAGTCGTGCCGCCGCGGCCTCAATTGCATTGGCGGCGTTGCTCAGTTCACGGTCCACCAGGTCTCCTAGGTCTCCGGCCTCGTTCAATTTGGTGCTCTTCGGCACAAATGCGTCCACGAGCTTAGACAGCTTTTGTAGATTGAGCGAAACTTCATGGTTGTTGTTGATCACCACATCCGTCTTTTGCAGCGGCTCTAGATCCTGTAAGCGGAACGATTGGAGAGCACGGAAGAAGGTCATCGTCGACTGGGCCGAGTGTCGCGCCGCCCCAATGAGCTGATCTGCCTTCTTGTCGTCTGTAGCGAACCGCGTCAGTCCCTTGGTGTTGCTCAGCACGTCCGCAATGGACCCCGAGAATACACTGACGGTGCGGATGATCTCGGAATGTGTGCTGTTAGGTCCGTCCGCGATGAAATTGTTGAATGCCGTCGAGAACTCGGTTGCACTGGCAGACGCCTTTTCAATTTGGGAGAGGACATATGCTGGTGATGCATTTTGATTACCTGCCTGCATACTCGAATCCAGTTCATAGAGCGCATCGTCCACTCGCTGAATACCACTTTGCAGCACCGAGTCAATAATGTCGTTGATCTTCGCCACAGAGCCCATGAGCACGTCGTCGATTTGCGTATCGAGCGCTTTGTCCACATCACCTTGGTTCTAGAACAGCGTGAGTACTCAAATTGCAGTGTCGTAGCTTCGTTGGTTCCTTACCAATTTCAACTCTTCCAGTTCCATCAGAGCCTGCTCCATGCCAGATCTGTACACTTCGATTTCATCATCCTTGTCCCGTAGTGCCATTTCGTGGTCATGGTTCCGTTCACCAGTGCTGTTGCGCGCCTCCTCAAGTGCCCGGTTTTTATTCTATTTGACATTAGATCAATGACCCACACAGACGTACAGAGGAGCGGACGTCTTGAACTTACTCGCAATGCATCCTCAAGATCTGCCATTTCCCGATTATACTTGGAGAGCATGGCTGATATTTCGGTCGACTTGGCTCGCTCTGCGTTCTCTGCTCTATCAATAGCTAGTCGCAACTCTCGTTTCAGCTTTTCGAGTTCATCTTTATTTCCGCCAGTGATACGGTCTCGCTCATGTAGAGCCCGATCGCGTTCTCTAATCATATCAGCCAACTCCAAATTCTTCGTTTTCATTTCCCGCTCCAGCCGTTCGCGCTTATCAATTGCTTCTTGGGCCGAGGCGGCTTTCAGTTTCAGGGACTTCGTCGTCTGCAGTAGATCGAGATGTTCCTGTCGTAGCTGGGAATAAAGCTTGGCGAGTGCCTCGTATTTCGACCGCCATGTGTTTACTTGTTCCTGCAGCGCACGTATTTGGTCGTCCTTCGAGGAGTTTTGCATCGAGTAGTTGGAGTTGAGCTGGTTGAGTTGTTCTTCCAAATCCTTGACCCGCTTGTCGTATTGTTGGAGTAGGAGTTGGTCTCGTTCATATTGGGCGCGGGCATTAAGGTTCTCCCGCTCGAGCTCTGCCAAATGACCCTGTGTTTGTTGCTGGAACTGGTTCTGGAGTAACTGCTCCTGGGCCAATCGCTGCTGTTCTGCTTGAAGTCTTTGCTGCTCTTCAAAATCCCTCTGGGCTTGCTGTTGCGCCAGTATTTGCTGTCGCTGTTGGTCCTCCCACTGCTGCTGTAGCCGTCGCTGTTCGGCTTCGTACTCTTCTTGCTGCCGCTTTGCTTCTGTTGACCAGAAATCGTTGATAGGCTCAGGATCAGGAATTGTCGATTTAGGAGGAGGTGTTGGCTCCCTTTCGATTTCCCTAGACGGGCGCCTTGGAAGTGCTGGCCGTTCATCTTCACTAGCTAGTAGGTTTGGAGGTTGTTGCGGGAGTTTCGGAATGTTTATCAGGCTGGTGAGATAGCGTAGATTAGAGCATTCGTAATAGAATCTAACTAGTCGGTAGTGTTGAGCATCGTATCTTCCACGGAGGGGCTCCAAAGCTTCTTCGTCTCCAGTGGCTATTTCCAATTAGCAGGGCAAAAGAGCTGAAGAATTCTGTTAAAGACATACTTGTATGCATTGCCCTCAACATGCTCGTGATGAACTTGTATATACCGTAACTCTCTTGAACAAGAGGCACGAGCGCTGATATCCTGCACTCGTTGTTCGCTCCGCCTCGAAAATGGGAGAAGATCAGCTTTTGAAAAGCATCGATTTGATCTTGGAGACTCATAAGATCGGAGATCGTTTCATAGCTACAAAATGTCAATCGACTTTCGATCTGGTAATCCTGGTTTGGTAATGCTTACCCTTCATTCGGGTCATTGATAGACTTGAGACTGATATATTCTTCGTATTCAAACAAACCTAGTGATGGTCGTCAGCAGCAATACGGATTATTGGCGCTGGGGTCCAGGCACTAACCATTGAACTCCGGATGCTGGCGGTGAAAGGCTAATTTTGATTCCAAGAAGTAAACGTATTCGCGGATTAATGGGCCATATCCTACAATGCACTTAGCAGCGTTCCTCGATTGGTCTCCGGGAATGTATTTCGTTTGGAAATTGTAGCACGCATACCTCGGAGTCCCTCGCCGGCCACTCCTCTCACCAGGCTGTCGAGCCACGCGACATGTGCTTGTGCCTCTTTGACTGTTACCGGGTGGCCTTCCTGCAGCACCTTATGTACGGTTATCAGCGCTTTGAACGTCTGGACTTCGTCGGCAAGGACAGGTTGCCTAAATCACACAAATATCCATGTCAGCAAATGGCTCCATTCTTTGAATACCCGCTTTCCGATTTCCAGGAATATCCGGCGGGGGATACGCAAGGACACCCACACTTTCATCCCAGCCCAGAAGGAAGCGGAGGACTTGTGATCCCATGTATAGACGATACAGCTCCGAACATGTTTTCCTACACAACAGTTTAGTCGAGACACCCAGAAAAACCGACTCGATGAGATCCGTACGTTTCGGTGCCGTTTCCTCTATAGCCATATTCGCATTAGCAAGTTCCACTGTCGCGTGGTCGGGCGGAGATTGGTTTGCCTACCGATACTTGTAGCTTTGCGGATATTCACAGCCAAATCGGCTTCCGTTCTTAATGCGGTCCTCACATCAGCCGTATTTCCAGATAGGAAAGAGTCTAAAGAAGCTCACTTGCTCATGTCAACATTGCGCGTCACCGCGGAATTATAGGCCATAGCCATGATGGCCGAACGATTGAGGGAATATGTCGCAGCTCCGGAGAATGATTGAAATCCGAGAATTGAGGTCTAGAGGGTCGAACTTGTAATAAGTGAAAAGAAATAGAGTAATAGGAACAAGAGACGGAGAATTGAAGCTCTTTGCTCTCACCCTGCCTATTTACGATCTGTAGTTGATATGGTACTCAGGAGGCGTGAATTTCAGGGTTGCGCCAAGGATGGCTGACGTCGAATTACGTAAGTGAAGTTAGGCACGAAATTGATTCTGCCCTGTTTCACCGCCTATAGATCAATGAATGAGGCCGGAGATGAGGGTGATTTTGTGAGAACGAGTAAAAGCTGAAGATCCCGGGAGATGGGTGGTGAGACGTTCAGAATCGAGATCGTTGAGCATTTGATGGCCAGGTGAAGTTGTGAGAAGATAGTTTCTATTTGGATGTAACATCTAAGGTGGTTAAGATTTGAAGATGGAGCTTGGTTAAAGAAGCTCGCTCGGTTGGTAAAAGAGAGCAAGCAGGTCTATAGAAGTAGGTAGGTAATCCTCACTTAGTGTCTAGAAGTGAAGACTTAGTGAGCCCATTCTCCGGAATTTGGAGCTCATTTCCATCCTTTACAATTTCGTTACCTGCCGGACTGCCCGGCTCAGAACCGGCCGGCGCTTTGATGACTAGAAGCTCTTCTTGCGCGCGGCTATTCTCTGCCTTAGTAGATGAGCTCGATTTTCTGTGCCGCGCGGATTTGAAGTTAGGTGGAATCATTTCAGCCCTTTCAGCGAACTCGTGCGAGAGCTGCGAGGCTAAAGGCTTTCGCCTAGGTATAGTCATCGGGCCCACTCTCATGGTTGATTTCTCTGGAGGCGGCAGTGGAGTCCCAGGAGGCGGCAGTGGCCTGCCTCGACCTATAGGGTGGTCGGGAATGGCCGTCTCTGAATCAGGATGCTTCTGGTCACTGAGACCCAAGACATTCCATCCCCATTTCTTAGCTGCAGCCGCGGCGGCGTTGCCTAGAGACGCCATCGTCTGTCGGTTTTCTGCCGATTTCATTGACGTAATTGACCGAGGTCTACTAGTTGATGTGATATCTTCCGTTTTCGACACCCGCAATCCAACGCCGTGTAGATCTCCCTCCGTACCTTCAAAAGGAGGACTTGTGGAAGTCTTGCTGATTATAGAGTCGGCTCGAGGCCGAATGTGGGGGGAAGATCTTGCGAAGTTTGAGAAGAGCTAGAATGCTGTCTTCGCCGATGATGTATCTCTCCAGATGTGGGACTCTGTGGATGTGAAATAATATCCACCGAACTACTAGTAGCATCGACTTCATCATGCTTCGGTTCTAGGGAAAGATGCTCGACGCTAAGAGCATCAGGAGTCAGCGGATACTCTAGAGGTAAGGAAGAGGCCGATTGTTTTGGAGATGAAAGGCCTGGGATGTTCTCGATTTCCGCGGGTTCATCGTCGGGTATAGGCGCCTTTTTACTCAATTCACTAATAACGGGAGATGGAGGAATAGATGGCGAGGAAATACCCAAAGTTTCAGATACTTTGCCAGGGGGTTCATCAGGTAAAGTCTTTGGGGTAATTTGTTCTGGTACGGGCTCATGGCTGTTTCCATTATCGGCGGCTGGTGGCGAAGACTCTTGCCAAATTCCGCCGCGGTAGTGCTGCCGTGTAGTATCAAGAAATGGTATATCGTCCCAGAATGGTTGTACTAAAGTTTCTCCGACTACTTCTCTTATTCGGCTTTCGATGGCTCGAAGAATGATGCCGTACGTTATTTGTCTCGAGCTAACAATGGGCTCGATGGCCATGTCCATTTCTGGCATGGTTTCAAATGATATCCAAGCTCGGTTGCTCGGTGGAGGCTTGAAGCGAACGAGAACGTGTCCTTTTAGCCTTTTGAGGAGAACGGCTAATACCAAGTCAACTTCTCGGGCTTTGAACCTCTGACCTAATTCAATTCGAGCGGTTGCGGCGATTTCGAGTCGAAAGTTTCCGC
Organism: Nannizziopsis arthrosporioides; assembly: GCA_029635245.1. Taxonomy (NCBI): domain Eukaryota; kingdom Fungi; phylum Ascomycota; class Eurotiomycetes; order Onygenales; family Nannizziopsiaceae; genus Nannizziopsis; species Nannizziopsis arthrosporioides. Next base: position 6,467,024 of record CP098260.1, on the reverse strand, counting down.
TGTAGGTAACATCGGCCTCCACGCAGCAATTCCCATCAACCGTGAGATCCTTCAGACGCGGATTTGTGATCAACGGTGCACCTTCGCCAGCATTTATTTTTCGAAGCACAACGCTTGTAATAAAATTCGGCTTTTGAACTCTGGATATTTTCTTCGTGATTTTTGTCCAAATATGATTTTCCAGTTCTGAGGTTTGGTATAAAGCCAAGAATAGCCGTCCGACTAGAGCGTTGAACCATCGAGTCTGGAGATTCTCCTCCGAGGAATGAAGTCGTTTAACCAAGTTGACCATGTGTTTAACTGGAAACTGCTGAGCAGTGGGTGGTGATATCGGAGAATCTGGAAGCTTTTCTAGGTTCTTTAGGATCGCAAAATAGAGATCTTCTTTCTCCGAAGGATTATCCGAGAAAATATAGAACGGGAGGGTTTCAGTCTGAAGGTTTGCGATATCAGTTTGCGATGCCCTTTTTGTCAAGCATATGGCGTTGCGCTTAATCCATAGCTCTCCCTCTGGAATGTTGTCTTCGCCACTATATATGCTGACGTCGTAATGGGATAAAGAAATGACATAGCGTACTTCCATCTGCCCTGAGTCGTCGTAGAGCATGAGATGGCCGTGGCTATTGGGGAAAGCATTAACGGTTTGCCAATGGCTGTTCGAGGAGCGTGTACTCACCGTAAGACTACATAGAAGACATTCCTACCTTTTCGGCTGGGTCTTCCATTGGCCTTTCCAGGATCCAATGTTGGAGGATTCTTTCTTTCGAATATACTCCTGTACATACTTTGATATACACTCGGACTTTCAGGCGTGATCACCTCCCCGGCGGGAGTCGTTCGCTCTGGAGGTTTTCCATTGATCCCACCAGGCACATATTCGCGGCAAACGGTGAAATAGCCGGCCGCGACGTCTGACTCGTGGTTTCGGTGGAATTTCTCGGCGAGTACATCGGTGCCTGTTTGAAGAGCAGAGTGGTCACCGGTCGGCTGTTTAACGTTGTCCGACGCATCGGCGCCGGAGGCTGAGAGGCCATCGGCGAAGGGAAGGAAGAGGTAAGCATGGAGAAGTAGGAGTCCAAAGAGTAAGGGGATGAACGTAAGGCCACCGAGGATATAGACCAGAAGGAGCACGACCAGAGAACCCATTAGGTGCTTCTTTGGGGCAGGAAATCAGGCAGCCCCATCGGAAAACATAGACATCAAACACACATATCCAGAGCCTCAAGCAGCAAAGTGGAGAATTCGTTGGGATGTAGAGATGTTTGGTGCATCTTGAGCTCCAGTGGTTGACTTTATTCCCAGCGGCGAGACGTCATGGCGTTCCAGCGATGATAACACATCAGCAACCAACGGCGGGCTTGGCAGTGTAACGTACTGTACTCTATGCCAAGGCTACAGCCATAAACAGTGTAAAATAGCGTATTGAAGGAACGGGTCGTGAGAAATTAGAATGAGCTTCCTTTTCGCTCTCATCCAGAGCTCACTGGTGCCAGAGGCTCTTCTGTCATCTACTCATGAATGATATCTCACTGTCACCTCAATTTCAACTGAAAACCTCCAACACGATCGCCCAAAAGAGTGTCGCAGTGTTGCATGACTAGAATATTAATAAGCTATCTGGGGTGGCGGCAAGCTCACGTGGATCGACCAAACCCACCCCCGGATGATTAATGATCCGCAAGCTTCCGCACCCGATTAAGGTTGACCCGAGAAGCTCGGTGATTAGGATTGGAAAGCATGACTTTAGGTGGGAGGTGCCTGGCTCTAGAATACGCGCTTGCATCAATGAGTGCGAGACCATCTGCTATACACACTCAGAACCAAACGAACCGACTGAGCTATGGCTTAGGTCCATCGTATTTTTCGAAACGAGTGACCTGGCTCGAGATCTGGGTGAGTCCGGGACCCCTGCGGATCCACTGAATATCGTGATACGGAGAGAATAGCTGACTCCATCGTCTGAGAGGCAGTCATCGAAAACCACAATAGCCTGCTTATGTTGAAACAAAACTCATCGAGCTGTTAGCATTTCTGGCTGATCTACCTTCCTTTCTCTCCAAATTGCTTGCACCTAGAGCCTGCGTGTGGCCGGCGCTTCGGACACGTACCAAATTCGCCTCGCGGCAATGGGCTCACGGCAGCGATAAGCCGCTAGTTTTCACCCTCGGAATGATCTGTGGTGATATCTAGTCACTCTATGGATCGTGGTAATGCTTATACTTGTGGATTGGCCGGTCGGGGGAATTCGCAACGGCAAGCTCAGGTCGATGTCAAGTTCGAACAGCCTTTGATAGATTTGACAAAAAACGACGATGGACTGTCCGAGGAGTATCGGGCGTCAAAACGCCAAAAGCTCGATTCAGGAACCGGCAATCAAGGTATACCAATTCCTTCGAACCTACCTTCCTTACAATCTGTTTCAAATGCGGCAACTGCTCGGACCCCGGACCCGTCAATCCCAGTAGTACGGCCTCCGTGGATCCTTAACGAAGAGAATTCTGAGCCTAGCAATTATGGAGGACTAGACTACGTGTCATTTGGTGATGAATTTCAGACAGTAGAATCATCACTGCCATTGCCAACACGGCCTTGGAAATACCGCCCGCCATATGATAGCTTCGCGGATTCCGTCTCATATGTTGACGAAGGCGATAATCTAGACTATGAGGTACAGACAGTCCCTTTTGACCTTGAAATACCTGAGGCTGCCCCAATCCTCGACTCCGATGGTATGTTGTCTTCCAGTTGCCTTAGATATCCCAATGCTGATACACCTTATCCAGGCCCCCTGGACTTTTACCCTTGGAAGGGGCACCATCCAGAAGATTCTCTTACAGAACAGACTTCCAAGCAAGGATATTACGACCGACTACAAGTCTCACAGAACGAAAGCAATACTGCAAGACCATCGCTATATACCCAGTTTAAACATCGATCTGGACTCAGGCTTCTGTCCTCCGTTTTTACCGCGATTTTAGATAAGCGTCAAGCTCACAATAGATTAAGGGAGGCTTCTACCTTTAAACCACCTCCTCGTGTGACTCTCACAGACATCAAACGTGAGGCATGGCTGCGAGATCTAGCAAATTCTTCCGTGCCGCTTCGAAGGCTCAGCCGTACTATTCCCCACGGGGTACGGGGAAAGATTCTTCTCGAGCAGTGCGTTAACAAAGGAATCCCGATTGAACGAGCCGTTTGGTTGGTTAAATGCGTAGGTGCGAACGAAATTCGCGCCTTCAGAAGAAAAGGGACTTCCACCGCCATTGCCTCTAACCTTGAGGTTAAGTGGGTGAGAGATTGGACTGTCATTGTTCAACAGTTCGTGGAAAGTATGGTGGCCACATGCAAGACAAGTTTGAATTCGAATATACCCTATGTGTGAGTAATCACTGTCTCATTCGCTTGGTACATACTCACGGGCATATTTTGATTAGAACGAGGCTCATGGCACGCCTGTATCAAGAAGAGCTACTCGACCAGGACTTCTGCTTGGACTGGTTCCTCCAATCTTTGCACTCGTCTCCCATGGAGGCCCTTCCCGTCTGGCTTCTGATGCTTCGAATATACTGGTCGAGTTTGGTCAGATACCGGAAAAGGGGACGAGTCTTAGCAGAGTATCTACTCGAGAAGACGAAACAGGTTTGGCCCCTTGAATTCCTCTAGTCGGGAAAACTCTGATTGAAAGTTTCAGGCTCTATCGAAAGAACCCCCCAATTCCAGCCAGCGGGTTGCTAAACCTCTTTACAGATTACTCAAATTCTTTGCTGACGGTCATCCATCCTGCTTGGTCTTACCGTTATCCTGGCGAATTTACAAAAGTACAATTAAAGCTTGTTTTGAGCGAGATCCTCCGATGAACGGAGACAAACTTGACGACTTATCAGCGAGGAATGACAGAATACTCAAATATGAGAGAAGCACCCGAAACAATCAACAAGGGTCCGCACAGCGTGTCATTTGCTTGGTTGATAAGCTGGAATCGTTGAATAATATGGAAACCCTGTCTTTAGACTGTCTAGATTTGGACCTAGATCATTCAAATCTAGTGTCAAAAATCTTGGAATGGTCTTCCACAACTTTTCGCCGTGGATTCGCAAGAGTATATGTTGCAGTACGACTATTACGGAAATGGAGACGGGCGGGAATAGATACCGACAGCTATATCATCAATTTTATTCAGAAAAAGGGAGAAAGCTCTGTCTTTATAAAGAAAAATTTCTACCATGTTATCTCCGAGCTCATCCGGTCACAATCTTTTACAGTCGGCAAATATTTACAATGGCTTATTGCGCGAGGCACAGTCAGTAGTGAAAGGGTGAGTTGTTTCCAGTCCTTTTCCTCATCACAATCCGAATTATAAAACTAACAGATACAAAGAAATTCCATCCTGATGCTGGCCTACTTAATCAAATCCCACGTCGACCGCTTCCCAGACACATTTGGAACCTTCGCAACACTCTTCTTACAAGAACGGGATTTTCGATCCGTTCCGAAATTCAAGACATAACAAATATTAAAATATTCATTCGCCGAGAACTTCAGGATATAATCACAGAACCTATATCAGACAGGGATGCGGAATTCACAGAAACCCTTATCCTCGCCGATTTTAGCTGGACAGCGAAATCAGAAGTCGGACCTTGGCTAAGGGGACACGTATTCAGGCATCGGAAAGAAGTCTTAAGGTATGTGTAACTGTCCAATCAACATGGCTCTCTAACTCACCGTAAAAAATTTAGGACAACTTCGGTGGACAGTAATCGTCGCACCACTAAAATAACCGCTCTAACTCCCAGTCAGTTTTTCAAAGTCAGGGGCATCATAGAATGTCTAGAAGACTTTTCCCTTTTAGCGGACATTCTGAAAGAAGCTTCTACTTCGGACGACGTTGTTGTGTTGACCTCTGTCGCGGACACTTTAAACCTTCATATAAACTCTTTCAAGGCCATAGGGGCACTATCCGACATTTTCACCAGTACCTTGGCGGGCTATTCCCATGTCAACAAGACAGATCTATCCGCACTAGATTTGATAATTTCCCTGCTTGACGTTGGCATGAAAATACAAGGCGAGCTTTCTACCGTCACGACGCTTCGACGTGATCTTTCACGGTTCGATACAAAGTTTACTATAGCGGCTTCCTCGCCTGTTTCGGAACATCCGTCAGACTCCTTTCCTTCGATTGACTCAGCCTTCACGGAGACCTTACAACAATTGCTCGCCTCTGGAACGGGTATGGATGATGCAACTATCAACCGTACCTTTGACACTCTGATCCTGATTCTGCAGAAACAAGCGGAATCAGGAAAGTCATGCCATGATAGTGCTTATCGTCTATCCCGCTTGCGGATCTTTAACACAAAAGTTTTCGATAGTCGAATGGTGAAATGGATAGTCAAGATTTTAGGTTCTCCTTCACGACCTCGCCTCCTAACATTCATTCCACCTCTAGTTGGAGTTGGCTGCATTACTCTCGATTCTTTCTTCCCAATCGTCAGCGGAATTCTTACTTCTGGCTCGCAGGAGCAGCAGTCAGTTACAGACCGGCTTCGAATCCGTTTCGAAGCGATCAACCTCCTTGGAGTGTACCAAGCGCGGAATTTGGACCCCGCTGATGTTGTAAGTCTCAAAATGCCTACCTATTCTCGTCCAGAAGCCTGGCTGACTAAGGGTGTAGATATCCTATCGCTTTAAGATATATCAAGAAGAGTATATAACTCAACATGCTTGTGAGGCAATGAGTTTCATTGATACCACTCTAATGGCAGCCCAGACTGCCGCTCCTCAGTCGATAAACGAGGATTATTGTGTAATTCCAATCATCAGCGAGCTTTTAATCCAGAATGTGAATAAACTCGGGCCCGAAGCAGTCAACCGAATTGTTACGGGCTATCCACATTGTGCAAATGTGGTACACCAAGCGTTGGATGGCTTTCTCGGAACAAACTCAGAAGCAAGTTAGTATAGCCTTTGAATATGCCAGCCAACACCCATTCTCTGACATAATTCAGATTTAGACAGTACACAGATGACTCAACGTGTCGTCGATCTCATCGATGATTTCTCCATATCCTATTGCCTGATCAAACTACGTCTGCTCTTCGAAGTTGGTTCCGATGAGAAATCTGGTAAGGATAGTATCGTCGATCTGCTATTCAAGACAGCGGAATCCGATATTAGGGAGGGAAAGTGCCGCTGGCTTGAAGTTCTGAATGTACTGCCGATCAACGCGGCCGGGCTGGTATGGATTTCCTCCATTTTCTACTCCTGCATGATATCTCACTAACCAGTTATACAGATCAGACAGCGCGCGGAGAGCGAATTTTCGAGGCTTTCTTTTCCTACCGCCTTACAACAATTCTCCACATCCGATGAGACCGCATTGGTCTTTCTCCGTATAGTTGAGGAGCTGTCGTATTCTATATCTGATCAATTTGAGTCATCCTCATTCGACAGCGATCTTGGAGCAAAGATGGCTAGTCTTTTTCAAAAGACTGTCGAATTTGGAAGGCCAGAAAAAGGAACCACCGAGGAAGGATCAGGCACAAACTCTCCAGCATCATCCGTCGAGTCATCAATCGGCACCTGGTATTTTGTGCTTCTCCGACTAGTGGCATTGCACCGCTCATCTCTCCCGCAAACCTGCGAGTCAAAAACGGAGCGGAAACTCCAAATACACCTATTGGCTCAAATTTTCTGCATAGCGCGGTCTTCACTCTTTGCTGGCCGGTCCTCCGACAGGTTTAATTCCGCTATTTCCAATTTGACACAGTGCAGCTCGCTTGTTAACACGCTTCCAAGCTCCTGGATCAATCTACAGCTTCAAGGATTCGATGTTTGTTCTGCCCTCTCCGATACTCTCACGGATGAATCACGGCTGGAATGCGCTCGGATTTTACGTGAGCGATACTCTCGTTTTTATTGCCAGAATGATCCGTGTCTTGATTTCCTTCTCGGTCCATTCGTAGACAGCAATTCGCAAACAGCAAGCACCTCAGCGGGCAACTCCGGTATTAACCTTACACCTCAGGTACAACCGATCCTTAACAGTACCCCATTCTCTGCTGCGCCGGAAAGTTGTGACTATGCTCTACAGAACCTTCGTTTTCAACAGAAAGGGCGAATCATTGGCGCTTGTTCCCCAAGGCAGTGGGAGATGCTTGGAGAGGCCGCTCCTACGGTGGGTCTCAACGATACGCCCGTTAGCTTGTCGTTTTTTGGAGCACGGCAGGCCAAAGGGCCATCGGATTCCATATAAATACGTGCTATTCCTTTCCTCTCACATACCCTTTTTGCCTGTTCGGATTACATACTATGTGCAAAGGCGTTTGACTTGGAGGTCGGCGTTGCTTATACCTATCTTCGATCTGAATACCTCTAGCAGATGTCCTGTCTACTCTGATTTCAAACCGGCTCCTTCATCATGAGCGAAAGTCCTCAGTTATAATGTTTGATGAGGACAATGATTTACATACAATACCCAGGAGCTGAACGATTTTTCGCTCCCCTTTTTTCATATGGCGTTATGTAGTTTTTCTGTTCTTAGCAATATTTCCAACTCTTCTTATTACGAGAATTTCAAAACTCCCAATCGTAAAGGACGTACTCCGTAGTTACAGAGTACCTAAGTTGTCATCCATGTGATGTGGTACTATCAATCTTTGGGCTCCATGATTGGCGTGCACGTGATCTGAGGTCCCCCTGTTAGTTAACTACGGATTTTATACTCGCCTCCCAAGGAGCCGCCAAATATTTTCGGAAGAAAGTGTTTTCAGTTCACCGCTAGGAGTATTTTGATCAATTATCTTCTTTTGCGAAGAATTTGCGCCAATGATACCGACAGCAAAATGCCTTGCCCGGTCGCCAGGACTGGTGAAACGAACCTCAGAGGAGCTCAGTCGCCTTTCAAAGCTAGGTGGGTAGCTTCATGGTCTTCCTTTACGGAGTGCATTTTGCCAACTTTCGTGATATTTGCACGCTTTAAGAGGCCTTACTTTGATCGCTAACAGCTTGACTTATCCAGTATGGAACTCCGAAACCTTTGATATCCCTACAAAGCCACAATACCTGCTCGACTTCGAACACGAAGATACAGTCAAAGGATGCAAGACAATGTCGGATCGGGCCGTAGGTGGCCACAGCACAGCAAATTTAGATTATATTCCTGCAGACTCATCATCAAATTCCCCTGCGCACGCCCGATTTCATGGCTCAATATCTACCAAACTGCCCCCGAATTGGAGGATCCAGAGGACTGGTTATGCAGCATTCCGGAATAAAGACCGTTGGTGGCTGTTCGGCGGATTGACATGGGATATGGACGTCTATGCATACCTAGCACTACGAGTCAAGTCCGATGGAAGAAGATACACAGTGAACGTGCAAACGGATAGCATTGTGCAGACAGATATCCATCAACACAGACTCTGGACGCATCATCATAGGACAGCGTCGCAGTCGCTTCCGCCTTCTGATTCATCACCAGAAGTACCTCCGGCACTCGCTGATTTCCCGACTACAATGACAACATCTACTACACACACACCGACGCCTAGGGCGGACTCAACGGGCTGGGAAACGATACTGATCAAGTGGAGTGAGTTTGTACGAACAAATCACGGAATGGTTGTTGAGCCGCAGACCGGCATGATTAAGCAAAGAGTTAAATCTATCGGGATCGGCTTGACGGACCGAGTTGAGGGGCCTTATGATTTGAGAATCCACCGTATGTGGGCAACCAATGGACTGTCAGAAGAGGAGCTTGAGGAAGAGGGAAGGATCTGCGGCACCAATGCCCTGGATAGATCCGCTACGGAACTCAGTCCAGACGAAGAAACTTCACTGGTGGATTCCGAGTCTAGAGGGCTGGATAGATTTCGAAATCTCAAAGGATTCAAGAAGAATGATCATAGCTAAGCTAAATGGAAGCATGACATTTCAGGGTTATTAAGGGGGAAATGCGGGCACAGTTCACTATTTTAGGAAATATATAAAGCAGTTGTCAGATCGAGTGGTTCATAGGAAGCTGGACGATGACCATTCCACCTACATCCAACCTTCAAGAGTGCTCCTTGCGTTGATCCATCGCGGGTTCCACTTGATATCAAGCGCGAAGTTTACGAATCGGTTTCTGGGGCAGGTGTTCCGGCCGTTTCCTTGGGAGCACTCTCCTTGACAGTATGCTTCCCTACGAGTTTCGAGTAGGCCTCCCAATACCTATGTGCAGTTTCCTTCATAACGTCTTCCGGAATGGTAACTCCCTCCTTTCCATTGAGGCCATTGGCTTTCAACCAGTCGCGAAGGAATTGCTTGTCGTAGGACGATGGTGGCTTGCGAGTAGCGTAGTCTCCTACCGACCAAAATCGAGAAGAGTCGGGGGTCAGAACTTCATCAACAAGAACGATTTCGTCCTTCTCAACGTCTAGTCCGAACTCAAACTTTGTGTCGGCAAGAATGAAACCGCGGGCATACGAGTGGGCCGCTGCCAAGTTATACAGTGTGACAGACACACTCTGGATTCTATCGGCGTATTTCTGACCTATGATATTGCTCGCTACTTTGGATTAGCCGCGTCAAACAAGTGAGCGTGTGTAAAGGGGCTATACCTTCATCAGGGGTGAGATTGATATCGTGCCCTCCATCTTCCGCCTTCGTGCTCGGGGTCCAAACTGCCATTGGCAAGCGACCGTACTTCTCGATAGTTTTCGTCTGCCTGACCTTGTTGATTGTTCCATGAGTGTTGTATTCTTCCCAGAGCGAACCGGCAAGATATCCGCGGACAATGGATTCAATTGGGAACATTTTGAATTTGGTGACGACCATGCTCCTGCCCTGGTACTGAGGACGGATTGACTCTGGAATCTGACTTGGGAGGTCCAGAGTGATGAAATGGTTCCTCAGATCGGGCATGGAAACCGCCAGGTACTTGAACCAGTAGGCGGAGATGAGGGCGAGAATGGTTCCCTTGTTTTTGAGACCCTGCGAGACTTGTGAGCAACGATGCATTCAGGCGAGTCAAGCAGCCCGCAGACTCACATTTTCAAGCGTGACATCGTAGGCGGAAATCCTATCAGTTGCGACAAAAAGGAGCGTATCCTCATCGAGCTTGTAGATATCCCGGACCTTGCCTTTATGGACAAGGGGAAAGTATTGCTCCAGGGCCGTGGTCATGAACGGCTCTGGGATTTCCGGGAGAGGCTCTACAGTAGGCTCCGACGCCGCCGGGTTCGCCATGGCGAGGGAATGAGCAAAGACGAAGAGCAATTGGGCGTGGAGGAGGGCGAGGAAGAGCAATGAGGAGCAGCCGAGCTGGCCAGAGACTGAGGACTCGCGAAGAGCAGTGAAATCCGAGTCGTTGTGGGTTTTTGCGAGGGAAAAAAGAGCGAAAAAAGGAGGGGGCGACAGAGAGTCAATTTATAGGGGGCGGGCAAGGGGCCTTACATAAGCAGCTCACCGCAAATCTTCTGCGCAGGCGAACAGAAAACTCTGTTTCCCGGAACGTCGCGGGTCTCGACCGTCGAGTCTCAGGGATTCATCGCTCGGTGAACCAGCCAGCCAGCCGGCTAATTTCCACGGACGTCCCGCTATTTTGTGATCGGCTCCGTTGTGCTGGGACTCGTCACTTGTTCTTTGTCTGATCAAACAATATCACACCCTTCCGCTCACGCTCCCCCTGGGCCTGCGGCTTTTGCGCTGTAACACCGCTCCGGATTCATCCGGGCTCCGTATTCACCTTGGAACCAACCCTGCTCGCGCGCTCTAGTCTGCACTCTGCTTCCAGCCATCCCGGTACAACACCCTGGAGGATTCAGACTAGTCGATGTGATTGCGAAACCTAAATGCAGCTGAGCACATCCTCATTTTTGAGTCGATGGGCATCTAACTAGCCCATTATTAATTCTCTTACGCCGTCGCCATGGCACGGTATCTCACGCCATCAAAGGTCGCCCTGCTGGCATTGGTCTCTATTTATGCCGATGGTGTGGTGCCAAACTCGGCAATTGTCGCTCTGTTATCGTTTTTTATGACCCATCTGCTGCCCCTGGACTCGGACACTCACGCGCCTATCCCAGATGATATCCACCCAATACCCATCCTGCAATTCGAGAAGGCCACGGCTGCTCTGCCGTCGTCCATTCCTGGACGCACGGTATGGGACCTGTTTCTCCGGAAATTATGGCAGCTCGACTGCATGGACTCTTTTGAGCAGTTCTTCACGCAGATCTCCAGCCTGCTAGCGAAGTCGCGCGAAGAGCTCCTTCGGGATCGGAACAATGGAATCCTTCCCGAGATGGGCAAATTACAGCTGTCTCGGACCTCGCCACTCGGCATGTTCGTGCGCAGAGCTCAACTAGAATATTCGAAACTACAGTTTCATGATTCAGTCGCCTTGTGGCGCGTTTTTCTGAAATTTAGGATGCCTACGTATAACGCTTGGGCCAAGAGGAATCCCGGAAGCCAGTCGAAAGTAGACGTGAACCTCGCAAACCGCGGGCTGGATCTAAATGCACCGTTAGGGAAGGTCCTTTATGGCGACTTGGAGCATAGCGAGGAGGATCTCAAAGTCGCAACGAGTACGAAGGATATGGAGAAACTACTGGATTTCCAGGTCCAACAAATGCAGAGTGGGTGCCCCCCTTTACGTGCAATCATACGCGAATCACTCCTTGTTGACCTTGTTCAGGGGAAGGGATAAGGATTACCGAAGAAATGCGAAAGAAACTTCAGCGGATGCTCGCGTCCGGCATCTCCCTCCCGAGAGCATCTCATTACGCTAGGTAAGACTAGAGCGTCCTAGACCTGATCGATTTGGGTGGCTTCAGCTAAGACTGCACCCCAAGATTTCTAGACTCCTGGAGGGCCGGAGACTTCCCTTCGTCATTTGATTATCTACACCAGTACTTTGACTATACCATGCAAGGCCACGATCGCACGTACTACCAATACGCCTTGCTGAACTTGGCGATTCTTCAAGTTGATTTTGGGTGTTTTGAACAAGCAGTCTCCGCTATCCAAGAAGCTCTCGCCATTGCAAGGGAAACGCAGGACATGAACTGTTTGAACTACTGCCTAAGCTGGCTGTATCACTGCCGAAAAGCCTATCCGGGTGCTCAAAAAGCAATTGCAAAAATTGGAATGATCGGCAGTGACAGAGAAGCCTTGTTGTTCCTCCAAACTAAAGCTCGGGAGAGCGAGATGTGGAGCCTCCTCAGTACATCTCTCCTAGGCGAGGTTAAGTTAGACTTACTCAATGTATGCTGACAGCCCCACAGTAATCAAAGAACCGGCTGACATCACCTCAGGGAGATAGTGTTGCCACTGTTTTCGAGCATATTGCTAAGACAGCTTTCCTCAATTCCAGCCAGAACTTGCACTCTTCGATGGGTCAACTGCTGGTAGTACAACAAGCAGTCTTCACAAGATTAGGTAGAAAAGAATCAATCCATTCGATTCACTGTGTTTTTCTGACTAGTAGTAGGCCTTTCACGCCTAGCTATAGCGACCAATAACCTCTTTCGGGAATGCTACTCAGACAGCGTGATATCTGGGGATCGCTTCAAAGCTGCCTTCCAGACTTCTCATCTGGTATTCTACTCTATGTCTCTATATAACAGTGCGTCAGAACTAATATCAAGTACCAGCTCTCATCAAGCGGGCGCCATGCTCAAGCAGTATCGCACTTGGAGAAAACCTCGCCCAGTGCCCCCTACACCCTCAAAAACTTCCAACAATGGATGTTTGTTCAAGGTATACTCAAGTTGAGGCAGCAAATACATAGGTGTGTCTCCCTGAAACAGATTATGGAGGTACCTGTTGACGTCTTATGATCGGTAGGAATGACCTGGTCGCCGCCGAGCACCTGGTATACCAACTGCGGGCCTGTGTACCCAACGAACCAGAACATAAAACCGCGCTATGTCTTCTCGAAATAGAATTCCTCCTGTGTAGAGGAGAGCACAAACCCACACTTGATCTAATAGAACAAACGGCAAAATCTATCCAGCAAGGTCCCTTTGATGTCGCTCTCCAGGTTCAGCTACTGAATCTCAAATCACGATTATTTCTCAAGACAGATCAACCGGAGCGTGCCTTTTCTCTCATTATGCGATCCGCCAGTATCGCCCATAAATCTCGGGTACTGCCGGGACTCTGGGAGGCCCTTGGAATCTTAGCGGTTGTGTTGATGGCTTTTCAGGAATTTGGGCCCGCTAAAAACATGCTTGAAAGCATTATCCCACAGGTGCTGGAAACTGACGACTGCAGACTGGCCGCTCGTATTTACTCAGTTATCGTGGACGCAGATATGGGATTGGCTGGGCAGAACAGGGAAAATGCCGTACGACACAAAGAGTACACCTCGAGTGCGTCGGAGTACATCGACTGCGCCTTCCAAGAGTATTCAAGGATTGGGAATATAACCGGTCAGTGCGAGATGACGTCGAAGAAGGCCATTCTCATGCAGTTATCGGGGGATCTCGCGTTGGCGAATGATTATGCCGCAAAATACCTTGATCTCAAAGCGCAGGCCCGACAAACTGCATTAGGCCATGTATGAGAGATTAACGCCACGGCCTGACCAGTCAAACACAACGCTCGACAGGGATAGCCTGGAGTATGTACATACATACATACATACATACATAATATATACATGCATGCATGCATGCGCCTTGTCAAGAGGCTTCCAAGTCAAAAGAAAACATGCGGCCGCAGTGTAGAGACACAGGAAAGACGGAGAACAGCCCCTTTTCTCCGCGTAATAAAACCGCCCAGCTGAGCTTCCCAAAAAGGAAAGGCCTGCCAAGACGGAACGAGCCACCTGCTGAGTCATGGCGCGAACAGAGTTTTGAAGCGCCACTTTACCCTTTTGGGACGCGCCCTCTTTTCTCGCCTGCTTTCCCGCTTAAAAGACGCCCCCCAACAATCCTCTCTGTTTCTCCTCCTTCCATCACCTTCAGCTTCCGCAACTCCACTCCAGATTCTACCCAGCACTCTCACACGATCACCGTCATACTCCTGGATTTATTTCCCACCTATTCTGCTTGTTAAGAAGGTTCTGCGAAAAGTTGAGTTTATGTCAATCGAAAACCTCAAGACCTTTGGTAAGTAGTTCCTTCGCTCCCCGCCACACCTACACTCCCAGAGCCATAGCCGCGCAATCATGACCCCGTCGGCACCCACCGACACTGTATGGAAACTACCGCCATACAGATATCCAGTATCTTGCGGTCTGGATATGTCGTCGGGCGCGTTGTTAGGCCTGAAGCTCCCTTTGAGTGCTTGTGGCGGGGTATCTTTTGCCTGTGATCGTAAATTCGCGAGACGAGACAAGCTGCTAACAACAGTCGTTCTACAGACCCCTTCGCCGAAGCTGACGAAGACAACGGCGATACAAAACAATCCCAAAATTATATCCATATACGGATTCAACGTATGTCTCCTCATCGCGGCTTACCGAGCCCTGTGTCCACTTTCCATGTTGTTTTCTTGGCACAGCTAACACGTCACTACAGAGCGCAATGGTCGGAAGACCCTAACCACTGTTCAAGGTCTGCCCAAGAAGTTCGACCAGAAAAAGATTCTTAAGGTCATTAAGAAGAAATTCGGTATGGAACTCTACTGCTACCTTATCTTACACTAGACCTTTGGCTGATCTCTCCCCGCACTACAGCTTGCAATGGCACCATCGTGACTGACTCTGAGATGGGCGAAGTGATCCAGCTCCAGGGGGATCAACGCAAAGATGTGCAAGAATTCTTGACTGACAAGAAAGACGGGCTTGAGCTCGATGCTAAGACCATCAAGGTCCATGGCTTCTAAGCCAAGCTCCACGCCTGCTCGTGTCGAACCGCGCCTCAAAGAAATGTCAAACTTCCACTTTTTGGTGTTTGTTTGTCCGAGGGTTTGATGGCCGCAATCAATAGATGTGAGCTCTCCCGACTGGGATATGTCTGACAGGACATCTTTCCCGCCGCTCCCGAGATTCGATACGACGAGGGAAGGACAAAAGGTCGACCAACGAGTAATGGTGTCGAACAGGCAACCCGTAACGGCATGGCAGTTTCTTTCCTTTCCCATGGTGGATGGTGGTTCAAACTATATTCTTTACCGATTGCGTAGTCCTATCTGTTCATTTCAAGTGTCTAGCTTACAGACGGTTGTTGGTAATCAGGTTTTGGAATCGATGCAACCGGGGAATGTGGACTTATTATTATTCCAGACCATATGCAATCCAATTTGACTTTGTCGTACCAATTATTCTTTTACCAATAACCCTCCACTACTTCTCGGTTACAGCAATGTCGCCACGAGACGTGGTATAGTTTCCGTCCATAGTAGTATCTCCATGAGCATACCCTGTGCCACTATATCGAAGAAGTTTCCATGTTGGTCGTTATTATTATCAGTGCTGGCTTCATTTGAACAACTAAGCGAAATGTCGTCCACGTGGTTTAGAGTAAAGTGCTTGAATCAATGTGGCCTGTAGTCGGATCAGATTTGGTATTCCTTCTCGGACCAGCTAGAGGGTTACAGGTATAATCTGGAGCATATCGTGGTGAACGGTCAAGACTTTAAGCGTCAGGGCGCAGCTCATAGCTGCCGAGACGCAAAATATTTCTTGGTAGATGGGGAAGTCTATGAGAAAACTGTGCTTCTTCTTAAATCCAAATCCAAATTCAAAATGTTAAACAACAACCATACGCTCCGCGAGGATGCTCCAGGTCCGCTTTCCTATTCGGAGAAGAGGAAGATCAAACTCGTCTTCACGAGACAAATGGAGTTGCAACAGGAGTAAAGACATGCTGATAAAACTGGCTATAGAGAATACGGACAGGGAAGCCGCCGTTTCTTTCTTGATATTGATCTTGCGCTGGGTGAGGTGGTATAGAAGGGTGAGGATCTATTCAGAAGCGGAGCCACGTTAGTTCAGTGCAGGAGTAAAGGATTGGGGCCGAGACAGACCGATGTGATTGATATCCAAGCAGGGAGGAGCAGGCGAGGATCGGAAGAAGCTCCAGAGAGATAAAGAATACAGGATGTTATGTATGCAAGAAGAGCATTGGTGGTTAGAAGGCGTATCACGACCGCTGGAGGTGAGTAGTTCACCAGCCTACATAGAGCGCCCGGTCAATTTTAGGCAAGAGGTATGGAAGGCTGGCCATACCCACCATCGAGACATAAGGCAATCGGCAAAGAAATAGGACAAATATGCGGAAGAAAAGCACTGTTGATGTGGTCCACCCGTTAGCAAACAATTCAATTCCGTATACTTCTCGCAAAACGTACCCAGATGATTGCGAGAGCGACTTCCGTAACTCGAAATCTTCTATCACTATTCCAATCCACAGCTGCCATTGAAGCTGCAGTTCCCTTGACGATTGCTGCCGCCGTCCATCGCCCAATCCCTGCGCCTCCGTCCGGTTCCCGCAGCCACCAATACGGTTCAATCCGAAGCAAGTCGCTCAAAAACGTAAACGCACAACGCAAGCCCCACCAAACTGCCGGTCCAACACTCAATGCACGGCATATTAACAGTGGGATATAATAGCGGCGATCGACCCCTAAAATCACGGCGACTCTCGGGTGCAGCGGATTGGTAGCGACGGGAAGCGGGGAGGGAGTACTCGGAGGATCTTTGAGCGAGGCATCGGTAGGCGGCCGAATTTCCAGGAAATTGCTCAGCAGCATAGAGGGACTGCGAGATCGAAGCTGCGAGGTTGGAGCATCGCCAGAAGAAAGTGACGCTCGGGCGTCAGTGGTGGAAGACGCCAGTCTCAAGGAGCTCCGGGTCGATATCTATGAGATATCTACAATTGAACTAGCCCGGGAGCGGACGACTTTAAACAATAGAAAATTCCTTGGAATCTGCGGGCTGGCTTTGAGGCATGATATTTTAGAGGATTTGAATTAATGAACGAGGGAGTTGATACGTAAGAAATTTGGCTTTAATGAAAGTCTGCGCTGAAGATGCGTGGCGCATTCAGATGCTTGATTGCACCGTGTTTGAAAATACAAAAGCACTCGGATGGGTTCTTCGATCAACCGCTCTCTCCTTGTGCCTTCAGATATAGTGCTCTGTCTTCATCAACCTGAGTAGGAAGCTGAGTTCGATGATTCTACGGCTGATACATAAGAGCAAAGTGGCCTCAAAACTATATATAAGCTGACCATGGAGCCGCTCGTTTCAAATTGCCGTTTGGTCTACAGATTCTTTTTAAATTGGCTCCACTATCCGCTTTGTATCCCTTCAACTAAGAACCAATAACAGTACGGAGTATGAAGGCCGAGGAATGTGGAAGGGATCGTGGCGTACGCGATATTCGGTAATGCGTAGAGTATTCGTAGGCTTTTATAGGGGCCGAGTCGTGGACAGGAAATGGATCCGATTGAACGCATTGGGAAAGGCCAATTGCCATAAGGCTTTCTGTAGGATCGTCAGCGCAGATAGCTTTTCCCAACATTGCTCTCCTATCTCCATCGTCTCCTTTCGCGTTGTGAACTAATTTCTCTCGGTTTTTCGAGTCGCGATGACGATACTTTTTCTCGATGGCAGAAAACGGGCGGCAAGCTGATGACTAATACGCTTAAATGTTAATCCGAGATGGAGTATCATATGCTTATGTAATGTCATAGCTCCGGATAGGATCATAAAAAAAGATCCTGAAGAACAGAAGCTCTTATATCAACACCACTCGGAGCGTTGACGAGGGGATCTAATTGTTGCTGGGGGAGCTGGAACGGTCAGAACTTTTATCACAGCCATGAATAACTCAATTTACTCTTCGAAGCGCGCCATCACCTCTACACTCGCCCATTTCACATCCTCCAGCGCTCCTACACAATCACCATGGCTATCAAGGCCGTTCTCTTCTACTTCATGCCAGTACTCTATTAAAGGGCTACGCCAAACGATAAAACCCCGAATGCCAGCGCAGATGAGCATGAAAAACCGAGTGAAGGATACCATGAGTGCAGCCAATAGGGACATGCTACCAGACGACGTGGGATTATTGCCAGGAACATTTATTCGGCCTCGATGGGATAACTTGCCTTCAATATTTTCAAATCCCAAAGTGAGGCTAAGAATGGAGTGGCTGTGGTTGAAGATGAAGTTTATAAATCTTGTCAGGTATTTCAGAGCCCTTCGTACTCTCTCCATTGGCCTTGAAGCTAATTTGGTTCTTCGGATACCTTGATTAGTCTATTTACGTATTGTAAATTTTTTAATAAGAAAATACCATTGAGATTATTCGAGCGAAGAAGTCGAGGTCTCGAGCTACATAAAGAGATGTACACTGCATTCGCGAAGTACGTGCTTTCATCCCAAATCCACTCCAGCTTCCGGCCCTGCCTCGTCTCCATGCTAGTTGAACGGAGATCTAATTGAGTCTATACAGAGGTGATATGAGCACTTTGAAAAAGATATGCTGCCAGGGTATCTACCAGACCTTTGCGGCCCGCATCTCCCGCCGCCCACCCAACGCCCCTCCACTCCGTTGGACCCTCCATTCCTACAAGAAATTTCCCTTTGCAGCCACGTTCTCAGGAGCAAAAGTTATGTCCGATCGTGCCTCCTCCCTCCCAGATTCCAAAGGCTTCGGTATCCGGCAGACAGTTGTCAGAATACAAAGCAAGCAATCTTTGATCACGCCAAGCGCTTCCGAGGATCAAAACGTAGCACAGACAATTGAGAAACAGCAAGACTGTACAGAATATGTCGTTCTTCAGAGGTTTATGATCAATGGCGAAGATGGAGACTGGAAGGTGTGGGGCCTGGCTGAAGAGACGACGGAGAAAGATCTCGAAACGGACCCCTTGTTTGCACCAGGCTTAACGTTGAGGGATCGCCTTAGCGTTCTGTCTTCGAAATTTAGAAATTGACCCTCCTACGGGAGCTCAGAGCTTCAAATTTCTGCTCGGACTGGAATTCACTCCCCGATAAAGCCGCTCCTATTCTCTTGGCGGAATGATATTGCCCACGAATCTATGAATATCGAAGCAGCTCAACAAGCTTGATTTCAAGTCAGAAACGTGTTCCGGAGCGTTCATGTGGTATGAACCACAGACTGTACAAAAGGATTTTCGCAAATGTGTATTTGTAGCCATTATAGGCATAAAAGAACCCATTTTAATATTGACTATATAGGAGTAGGTAGCCACCTATTTATACATAAGGGCTGTCGGCTACTTCTGACTTATCAGCTCATTGTCAGGATAAATCTTCAAAAATAATGCGACATTTAAAATCTCCTTTCCCTGGTCATGATGTACCGCCCGGAGACTTATTCACTTTAGTTTCCACCAACGCTTCTGAACTCCAGCTTGAGTGGCTGGACTGTCATTCGGTTTAGCATCCTCTTCGTCGCGGGTGATGGCCGTAGAGCCAAAAGACGCAGAGCCGTCATTGACAGCGGATGCGGGTTCGATCGGTTTTTCAAATGCATTGAAATGGGTCCCCGTGATTCTGGCGTACATGAACTGGTAGGAAAGTCGTAGGCCCAATGCAATTAACGCGAATATCAAACCGCCTACTGGAGCGGCGACGAAAGCACCTATAGAAAATTAGTTACCATCCCAACACTACGCTTCGTCAACTCACCAAAAGCGCTCCAATCTTGTGCATACAACCCATTCTCCAACAGTATCAGCCGCCCGCCTTCACGGGCATTGCCGTAATAGATAGTTCCAAAAATGAACACGGACAAAATCCCTCCCAGTCCGCCGACGATGACCTCAAAGCCTCTCCAAAAATAGCACCTATCCCACAAACCTATGATTAAGACCGGGATTGCGGAGGCGGAGACAAGATCAGAAATCAGAAATATCTGTAGGACACTGGGAGACTTCAAGGCAACCACTATCACAGGAATAATGCATAGTACGACACCAATACGAATGTACAGCAATGGCAGCTTGTTGCGGAATAGATCGTTACTCGCAGTGCTAACCATGGCGGACTGAAGGCTGTCGAAAGCGGCGGTGCTGAGCGCGACAGTCATAACGACGACGATGCCAACGACCCAACTCGGAAGCCTTTCCAGAAGCACAAAGAATGCAATTGAGCCACTCTGCGGAGGATTTCCTGGCCATGCACCAGACCATGCAGCTAAAAGACCAGTGCTACCGACCAGTACCAGAGTGCAAAGAACCACAACGGTGGCAATAGAAACGCCGATGCGTAGATCTCGATCCGTCTTTGATGCGAAGGTCCGGAGCCAAAAATTAGACAAGAAAAAGTCATTCGTCAAAATTGCAACGGGAAGAATGTATATCAGTTGCCAGCCGAGTAGCGAAGGCTTTAGATACCCAGACGAATCAATAAGTGATCGGTTTATCTCCGTCTTGGTACCAACGGTAATGACACCAATGATAATAAGACCAACCACCATCGCTCCTTGGATGTTATCAGTCATAAAGGAGACTTTGAAGCCGCCTAAGGATGTGTAGATTGTGGTCACCACAACCTGCACGATTACTGCAGGGAGTCCGTTCAGCCCGGTAAGCGCATTGATAATCTGTTGCAGCGCAGACAGCTCGGCAACCATATAGAGAAAGAGCGTGATGAGACTAGGTATCTCTTTAGAGTTTCAATCTCTGCCCAGGGGAGGACAACTCACGTCAGTACACTCAAATAAATCGCTGTGATAACACCATATCGCTGTCTGGTCCATTCCGTCAGAACGAACCCATCAGGGCATTTCTTTCGAATGATCGGCCCCAGAAATCCGAAGACCAGTAAAGGCAAGGAGGAAGCCAGTCCATAAACGACCAGCCCCTGAACTCCAGCAATGGTGGCAATTTCAGGATATGTAAAAAGAATCCCAGACCCAAGAGCTATAGGCAACAAAAAAGACAAAAAATCCTGCAATCAGCGTTTCCATTTTTCAAAATCAACAAAGTCAAAGGGAAGGGGAGAAGCGGCAGCACGTTTCCCACGCAAGCATTAACTTGATCGAGTGTTCAACGGTACATCTCAGCATCATGCTCGCATATGGCACTGTGATCTCTCTAGCAAGCATGGAAATGCATTCCAGAGGTGGATAATTCAGTGAACCAATGCCACAATCAGCGCCCGTAGTGTTGCCGCAGCAGACACTACTCTGGAAGAGCCAACGGGACAGAGCAAGGACGATATTGGCCTCACAATGCCCGTAGACACGCCCCAGAGTAGCATATGCCGAACTGAACGCTCTGATACGAACCTGGTATATGCTGCAATCACTGAGACCACGAGTTATAGGTCCAATCCTGATACGGGAGACACCCGCTTCATTGACACTATGAGTCAATGCCGTGAAATCTCGCTTAGAGCGAGTTTGTTGACAAGGTACCTAAGCCGCTACCGCTTCTCACTCGGAAGAGAAGAGACATGCTCTCATATGCAATCATGCATTCGACAACTCACCCGAAGCGATGAAATTCAAAGCAAGAGGCAGAGCTGATCAAGCGACGTCGGCGAACGGCCGCACAAATGGAATTAGCAAGTCCGGAATTATAGATTGTATGAGGGTATAAAGAGGTAAGGCATCAATCAACTATAATTCTAACCCTTTTGCGTCCCATTGCTGGACAAAAATTGATCTTTTGTCTGCCTGCGCAGCAGATACGCGATGTAAAGACCGACAATTCTAATAACTCCGTCAGCCTGCTGAATTTCAGGGATTCGTAAATTCAAGGAAGTCCGTACAAAAAAGCTCCATAAGTCAGATATATCACGGCATTTGAAGCCTGAAACGATGGGTGGCCCATGGCTGAATCTATGGGCAATAAGGAGCCAAGTGAGAGAGGATGTTCGGGATCGGAAGACGTTGACGAAGGAAAGATGACTTTCTGGAGCGCCTCCATCTACTATTATATCATTAATAGGATCCGGTAATCCTTTTTTACTTTCTTTCATTCCTTATCCGTCCTCGGACTTGGTGGCATAAAAGTGAATTTTTCTGCCCAGGATCGCATCCACCCGAGCACGGATGGTGTCGTGACGAAGTCGAGCTAGGCAGGCTCCGGCGTAAATATGGTGAGCTAAACAGCCCACCAGAAGGCCGACGCTTTCGTATCTGCGCAGAGTTGCTTGCAGCTCTGGCCCGAATGCCCAATCGCTGCAGATTTTCGGGAGCACCAAAGCGTGCGAGTGGATCAATCTACTCAAAAGCGTGGTATTTAAGTTTTCGCGATGAACCGAAGGTTGAGTCCATCAGGTGGAGTTGAAGCCTCGCCGTGTGAATTTGATCATGGGATTGTCGAAAAAAAAAAAAAAAAAACCTGCAACTTTTACTCCGTACTACTCGAGTACTTATTATTCGTGAGAAGGAGTAGGCATTTCATTCACTATTCAAGCGTCTCTTCCATAAACTGGATTGAGGTCGAGGCGATTAGCCAAGTCCAAGAACCCATCATAAAATCATGTCCAATATCCAAAGGAGAATATGAACTTCGCCAGAACCAAAACCACCGGGTATGATTCAAAAAGAATTAAAATAATAACATATGTAATACAAAAGTCAAGAATGCGAATACCAACCCGCAAGGGATATTTTGGTGATCAGAGCCGGCAGCCTTCCCATAGACGTTGAAACAAGCGAGGAAACTTCAAGGGACGACTACGACCGCATTCAGTCGTCATCGAAAATCTGGAATGTGTTTTGAAGTACAGTTTCGATAACCCGTGCTTGCCATCCCGAGTCGGCAATACTCTGGCCGGCGTTGGTGCCCATTAGCGTGAGGCTATCGATATTTGATTAGCACGGTATCAGGAGCTGTATATCGTTGGGACCTACCCGAAGCTGATAGCAATATTTCCTGCGTTCATTCTGTTCTCGGAAGCGCGCTCTTGTACGTGGTTAAGATGCTAGTGGGCATATAATCAGCGACACCTGATCATACACACTAATAGGAGTTAATACCTACCAGGATCAACGCTCTAAGGGTGGCATAGTTCGGGTCAGGAAGGCTATTGATAAGGGCATGCAAAGTATCGCGACGCTGAATGTCGTCCTCCTTGCCTATTATGATTTTAGCATAAGAAGAGCCACAGAAAAGGCGAGAACCTACGAGCAGCGTTGATGAAGTCCTGGTAACGTTCATGCGTGAAAAGCGGGTCGGGCAGTTCTCGAAAAAATTGCTTTAACAGCCCGGCTACGCTGTTGACATCATGATAGAAGTTTTCCGGGTTTGTGAAATCGACTTGGCGGGCATCTGTGTAGAAAACTAAGTGTAAGAAAGGTGCAAACATGAGAGTGTACAAGGGACGTACCATTGTCAAATTGTGCCTTCATATGCTGTATATGCAATGCGTTTCCGGAGAGTCGATAGATCCCTTCTACGCCCAAGCCAAACAACTCGACTGCCTGGATGCATTGATAGACGATCAACGGAATGGCCGTATTGTCTCTCTGGTATAGGTCCTCCAAATTAACTCCGAACACTGGTTTTAATGGTGGTAGATCCGGCGGATGGTTGCCCCTACTGGAAGGGCGCAAACGGTCTAAGCTTTGAGACTGACGTGGTTGGGATGGTGGGTAGGGTGGTGGTACAAGCGGAGGATGCTGGAGCTTCCCTTGAGAGAGAAACATTTCTTGATGAGAGTTTGGCATGGGTACAGGGTGTGATATGTGCTGGAGCTGCGGAGGACCTGGTAGAGGGGCGTTCGGTGTCATTTGAGCGAAGGTCTGGGCCGCAGTCTGCGGAGGTGGTGGAGGCGCCGTATTGATGCTCAGTGACTGTCGTTTGGGGTGGGTACTGGCATGCTGAGATTGGGGAGTGACGAGAGTCTAGAACCGTTGGTGTTAGGCATTACTTTTGGTACAACTTGACATGGTTTGCTTACGGGATGTCGTTCATATCTGATGATCGCTGGGTTGCTAGTCGCCTTATTGGCATGGCTCAGGACATATTCTTTGAAATCTCGCTCGTTATCAATTTGGCGAGCAGCTTCGCGGAGACTTGTTGGGAGGGTGGTAGCGCTATCCTGGTTTTTCAGGGGGCTGACCGTCAATCCACCTCCTAAGAGCAGTCTCTCATTGAACGAAGCTATAGTAAGGTATACGTTAGCCTCCATCAAAATGTTTGCGTGAAGGTATGCACATACCAAACTTTTGCAACTGGAGTGTCAGGGCGGAGTCGCATTCGTTAATCAAGTCTTGCAATGCACGTGTTGCTTGCGGACGGAGGGTGGCGACGAGCTCTTGCCTCAATGCTTGCGCAGCCTGTACCTTGTTTGCGTAGTCCGTATCTGCATGCTGGACCTTTCGCAACAGATCCTCCTCTTGTTGTGCAGCAGACTTTTTAAGGCCGAACTTGCCCGGTTGCCGCTCGCCAGTCCTAGCACGGTCATACTGATCTGCGAGACTGTCATACTTGACCTTTGCCTTTTCAGCCGCAGCCTCCGCGTCCTGGACCTTCTTTTCTGCATTCATTCCATTCTGCTTCCAATGCTTCCGGCCTCGTTCCATGCCTGCAGACAAATCCGCCAAGTCCTCGGACATCTGATAGAGAGAGGAGGAGAATTGGGTGCCATGGTCTGCCATGCGCTCATGTATCTTGTTCATTTCATCATAGCTTCGCGAAAAACTTCCCTGGCGGTTCTCAGGCCGTGTCGAGGAGTCGTGCATGGCACGGGCAAGCTTCTTGAGGCCTTGAGCATGGTCGTCTTCGAGCGATGCTCGTTTACGAAGGAAAGTAGAGAAGTCCTTCGGTTTCAATTCGTATTAGCATCTTCCACACATCGCCACAGTGAAAACGGTACTTACCCGCGCGGAGGCAATACTTTGCTTCAATCTATTCAGAAGGGTCACAACGCCGATCTGATTGTGCTTGGTTAGCAAGATCCGGCGAAGCCGTATATAAGCAGAAGAAGATTGAAGCGCACATCTGATTGAATCACTCGATCGAGTCTCTCTTGCTCCTCTGGGTCCACTGGTATGGTCGGTGGCGGGTCTACATCCTTCTCCTGGGCCACGGTAGGGCCTTGTACCTCCGGATTCGAGGGTGCGGAAGGGAGTTCCGGAATGTCGTGTGCTGGTTGCTCGGCCATGTTGGATGAATTGGGATCAGGCAGCTATAGGTTCTGAGAAACCATCAGACCCAGTAGCCTCAAAACAAATGTTTATGTTGAAACAGAATGAGGAGCGAAAAGGGAGCGAAACGGATGGCGACTTGTTGCGATATTAAAGTGAGAGTTTTGGCGTCCATGTGGCTTGGACGTCGTTGATTAGCTAATGACGCGTACGGGCGGGAGACTCGAGGCGAAAAGGCATCTTCTTCCCAACAACAAAACGGGAGAAGAAGAGCGAACGGACAGGATCTACCCGGCATATTAATATTGCTGTTCTCTACAATGTCGAGGAAATGATCGGCAGAGGATGAAGAGTGCTAGTTTCAGTCCGTCGTCAACTGCGTGGTTTGGGACTTGGACGGAGATGCAACTAAGCAACTCCGACCATGCAGCTGTGAGGTTTGATCAGTCTTGAAGACGAGCACCGAGGCCTTTGGTGAGCCGATTGCAGTGCGATTATCCTTGGGATCACGCTCGAGAACCAGCAGGGATAAGTCACCCAGGATCCAAAGAGTACGCGCTTGAGAACGGCGTGATTTTCCTTCAGTTCCATCATCCTTCCAACAGAACTCATTCAGGCGACATCCAAACCGATTTCCATCACAGCATGAACTCGTGATATCTATATATTTATACATAGGATTCGCATAATTTCGCATTGAACTAGAAGCTGAATTGAAGCCAGTTCCTTGGTGTTGAAACCTCCACAAAGCCTGGAAATCTTTGAGACCTGCTGGACGCTTTGATGGCTGGATTTGTTGCCGCGGTTCCCACCCCCACATTCTTGGTGGAAGCTCTCCGGACGGCCGTAGCCGGACAATTATACGCCTGGACGGGCCTAGGTTGAGGACTCACGCTACGTTCAATATTATATTTAAAAGCGAAGCAGGTAGACATTGAGCAGCAATTATCAATCTCTCTCAAGCTCTATCCATTGATTTCGGCCCAGGTTTGCGGTTCAACAGTTCTGATAATGGCCTCAAAGGAAATCCACGTCATCGCCACCTTTTCGCCGAAAGAAGGCAAAGCCGAAGAGGTGAGTAATAAGCAATTCGCGAGTCGAGGAGCTAATGTATAAGTAACTCATTTGGTGCCAGGTCGAGCAGTTACTCGCGGGGTCGGCTGCAAAGGTACAGGAGAAGGAGTCAGGTACTCTGAAATTCTATGTCATCAAGCCGAAGAAGGGCAACGAGCTCATCGTCGTCGAGAAGTACGTTCTGCTTGGCGTTTAATGGATACGTAGAAGGCTAACGCAAGTGTCGACGGTAGATATAAGGACGCCAATGCCTTGAAAGCCCACGGAGGAACCGATTATTTCAAGGCAATGGTGGCCAAGGCAGCACCTTTGTTGGCTGCGCCAGCTGATTTGAAAATCTGCCAGTTGGTCACTGGATTTGAGGGAAGACAATCAAAGCTATGAGCAGAAAGACCACCATTTTGTATGCTTATTTGCCCGTTCAAATACCCTTGAGAGTAGACAGGGGTGATGCTCCTGTCATCTCATAGTTGCCTCAAAATTCTGTATGTAGATTTTCTTTTAGTTTTTCGCGGGATCGAAGAGCCCAACAAGGAACGGTAGAGGTTTATTTTCATAGGCGGAAACAAATTGAAGGAACATCCCGAATTTTTATCCTAGTCAAAAGGAAGCCGGAGATTCCGAAGTCAAAGCGCCAATATGTGAGCCATCTGGCCGCAACTGGGAGCTCGGATTTGATCCTACAGGTACCGGATCCATTCCCTCAATTTAAGCTTCTCAGGATCGAACCCTCTATGGCCATTCAAACTTCAAGAGATGGCTTTCTCGAAGTCGCCAAGAGAAAGGCATATCTAGCCCTATCGCTCGAAGCGGGCGACGATCACTCAGGAGTCAGTGGTTGGTGACTCGGTGGCTTCCCCTTGCGATTCGGGAATTGAAAAGCCAGACTGCATTGAAGCCATCTGCGGCGCAAATCGTGTTTTGGCAAGTGGGCCACCAATTACATCGCAAGCCAGGAGAATCGACCCGTCAGAATCGACAGGGATTGCTGACTGTCTCTGAGATGTGACATGTTACTCGCCTGAGGTCATCAGCGAATAGGGCTGCGGCGGTTAACCCAATGGCGGGACCGTTGATGCTGGACTCAGGAGACTGGGCGTATTGTGGTCAATGTATACGGGAGTGACTTGTTGGATGTCAATGTCGGATTGATATGTGTCGTTCATACATCCATCAGCCACTGGCCGAGAAACCTGGAGATAAGCACACATTCTGCGGTCTCGTGCATGATCTAGAAGAGAGAATGGCGCCACTGTTGGAAAACAGGAGTTTCTGCCACGGAGGCTCCTCAAAAGAGGGGTCATCTCGGAGGGCTACCATGGAATCAATCGGTCGTGGGATTCGAGATGATAAATGTTAGCTGTTTCGGGCACAGCGCGAAGCTCTAGTCCACCGCAAGAGTCTCAACATACGAGACGTCGTGCCACAGGGCCTGACCAGATCGGAGGCAACCTGGCGCGAGAAGGAGTTTGACGTCTGTTCGAAGATCCCAATGAACCTTGGGGATAAGCATCCAGGGAGTCAGGGAGCCCATTAACTAGTGAGCGCTAACCGTCCCGATGGCTGTCCACAGCGGTTCCTCGACGAGTCGACCAAGAGGCGGGCGCTCCACTGGCCAGCAAAGATGAGACGCTGCCCGCCAAGTATCCCCTTGCTGATAATCTTAATCGGTGCTGAACCTGTAAATCGTAATCATATTATTAGCAAAAGGCCATTCCAATGCAAATGCAAGCTGCCGCCAAGCCCACAAGGAGCCAGCGACGGAGTTGCGAACTGACAGACTGACTAAAGCGACTAGTGAGATCTGGTGAAGTTTGGCCCGCTCTCGTTCGCTCCCTCTCTTCTCTCTCGCTCTCTCTCTCTCCTGGCCCGAGTTGAACGTCAACTCTCCCTTCTCGCTGTAGCCGCCAGTGTGCGTTTGACGCTCTCCCTGGAATTGCTTTCTTCTGCTGCTCTGCCTGAAAGATTCTCCCATTGTCTCCATAACCACCTGAGGCTAAGTCCGTCCTCCTCTCTGCCATCCTCGATTCTCGCTTTGACTAACGCAGACCCGCCTTGGTATTTAATAGGAGTGATCTTGGACAGCTCCAGCACTGGCCTCCCGACCGATTCCTTCCGCGAAACTACCGGGCCGCTTCGATCTTTTGTGATATTCCCGGACGCAGATGACTTTGTATCCCTTGATATTTTATCGGACTTGAAGCTGGCTGTCGCATCTCCCTTTTTCTATCCACCGCCCCTCGTTCGATCCTCTCCTCCATCCTGCGCTTTTCAGCAGCATTCTGCAACAAGAGAGCTTGCAGAGACGACCGCCGGCAATAATTCACCGTCGGACTTGCAGATCTATCGCTCGACCATCCTATTTATTTGAATCTAAGCTCACTGGAGGCTTTCTGGGTCCCCGTGACCCCTATCACCCCTCTCTAAGATTCTTCAGGTATGCAGATACAAGAGTGCTACTCGGCATCCTCCACAGCATGGCACATTACTCCTTACACCTATTCTTATTTTTATCGAGACTGGAAAATCCCAACCCAGCGCCGCTGAAGACTTGTTACACACCCTGCGGACGGAATAGGGGCTAACCGAGCTGCATTCATTAGGCCTGCCATTCCTTCGGGCTTCCGGTTCCGCGTTTATCTCCAATCGTTCGACCGAGATTTTTCCGGCCTCTTCAGATAATTTATACAGTAGAGTTCAGTGAGAGATGGCTTCCGGACCGGCCACCCAGTCCCTGAAGGTTGGTTAAACTCTGCCCTTTGTTCTGGATGAACCCAAATCATATGTTAACCACCAACAATTTCTAGTGTGTGGTAACTGGTGACGGTGCTGTGGGAAAAGTAAGCATTATTATTTTCCAGCTCATTGGTTTTTTTGTTGACAGCTCCAATCAGACATGCCTTCTAATTTCTTATACCACAAATGCTTTCCCCGGCGAATATATCCCAACTGTGTACGTCGAGGATCAACTTCACTATCCCGACTCTGGAGCTCTTTCTGACCTTCCATAGCTTTGATAACTACTCCGCGAGTGTGATGGTAGATGGCAAACCGATCAGTCTCGGACTCTGGGATACTGCAGGCCAGGAAGATTACGACAGACTTCGACCACTGTCCTACCCTCAGACAGATGTATTCTTGATATGCTTCTCAATTGTTAGCCCGCCATCTTTCGACAACGTCAAGGCCAAGGTGAGCTCCCATTTAGTCCATTATACCCGATTTCATTTCCCTGAGACTAATGCGTCCCTGGCATTTAACAGTGGTACCCGGAAATCGAGCACCATGCACCTGGAGTACCTATTATCCTTGTCGGAACCAAACTCGATCTAAGAGATGATAAACAAACGAATGATAGCCTTCGAGCGAAGAAAATGGAGCCTGTCAGCTACGAACAGGCTCTCGCAGTTTCGAAAGAGATCAAAGCTCAAAAGTATCTAGAATGCTCTGCTTTGACACAACGAAACTTAAAAAGTGTTTTTGATGAAGCGATTCGGTAAGCTCTTTCACCATTACCTGGTCAACTAGGAGTAGTCATTAAAGCAGAATAGGGCTGTTTTAAACCCGCGGCCGATGCCCAAACCGAAGGCAAAACGATGCAGCATACTCTGAATTTTTGGCAGCACCTCCTAATTCTTTGATGACTATAACGATAATAGTCTATTTGGCGACCCTTTCTCTTCTAAGTCTTCAAAACTGCAGAACTAACCATATTATACGTACTTTCCCAGCGTAGCACCCCGACTGGCATTCTAACTCCATGTTATTTTGTCTGGATGTACTCAAGTGCTTTTGTGAAATAGCGCAGCAAGCGAGTCTCCTACCGTTTTTCATAGTGATGAGCGTTACAAGTGACGTCGGATACCCCTAATAATAGAGCTTGTCTGATAAGGGATTCGTCTTTTTACCTTCAATTTATCGTGGTGACGGTCAACTCCCACATTACACATCGAGGAGCTTCTCACGCAGCTGCAACATTTCCTAAGCTAGGGAGCGTATTCCTTCTATTTTAACATCTCTTTATATTTGGTCTATCCAGTGTCCCCATTTTCCCTTGCTGGAGAACCATCTCGATTTTTATCATCAAATCTTGGCGTTCATACCCTTTCGAGTGTTCATATGGATATGGAGTTTTCATTTCGCTGCGTATCTCCTACCTTTCTATTTTCGTGTTTGCCTTTATAGAGATTCTGATTTCTTTTTGTTTGAATCTCTTGGTAGCATCGACCATTTTCATTTGCATAAGGGGCATGTACGGATCGTATTAATTAACCACTTTCTCCATTCGCATTTCCTATTGAAGCAGTATATTTGTCTATCCATGGATATTTTAAAGTCAGTAAAACCGCGATGTTTCAAACACAACTCCTATTCATAAAGAGATCCGCGCCCGAACAGGGCATTCACTGAAATCGATTTCTTCGGCTTGGATGTATGCCATCCAGCTCGTCAGCTACTTCAGTGTCATCACCACCCTTTGGTCCATTTTCCTGCCCCTTCTTCTCTTCAATTCTCTTGCGCTTTGCGGCTTCTTTCGCTGACCGCGCCCGTTCTTCATTGAGCTTCTTGTTCTTTTCCACGATTCTAGCCTTGCGTGTCTCAGACTTGGAGCCACCACCGCCGGCACTAATGAGAAATGGATCGTCAGCTTAGATCTAGACATGTAAAGACTTTTCCTCAAATTCAGGGAAACATACGTCAGCTCAACCCCGATTTTTCTAGCCGGCGACTTTCCATCATCGAACATTGTGTGATGGTACTTCTTCAAACACGTCTTCATGCGATCGTAGCTATCGAATTCTAGGAATGCGAAGCCTCTGCCCTTCTTCCCACCCTTTTCAGTGGGCACACGGACTTCGCTAGGCTCGAGTTTTGCAAAATGCTTCACGACGGAATCGTAATCAGCTGTGAAGGGGATATTACCTGGAGCGCCATATAGTCAGTACTCATGTAAATAAAAGCAGAGATGCTGTAGTGACCGAAAGACGCACTTATGAAGGCTATAAACCTGTTCTGCTTCCGATCAGGGTGAATATGGTCATCCTCTGCTACCTCTTCTGGTACCTCTTCCGCTTCTTCTTTGACAACTTCTGGTTCGGGTTGTTCAGCCTCTTCGCCTGAAGTCGTCGAAGGATGAGTCTCTTCGGGCTTGACTTCCTCCTCTACAGCCGACCCGGCGTTGTGTTTGTGCTTTTTTGGCCTGGTGCTTTTGTTGTATTTGTCCTTATTCTTTTTCGGTTTCTTTGGCTCCTCAGCATCGGCCTCGTTGGTTCCGTTCTGTAGACTCTTTGCCTTTTTCTCGCGTTGTTTCCTCAATTGCCTCTCCCTCTTCGCCTTCTTTCTCTCCTTCCTGGCCTCCCTAGTTTCATCTCGGGCTTCCTTTTTGCCCTTCTCTTTCTTGGGTTTGGACGCGCTCTCGGATTTTACATTCGAGGCTTCCAAGCCACCCATCTCAGTCACGTCATCTTTCGCATGTTTTTTCTCCTTCTTTTCTTTGCTACTGGAGCTCTTTTTTAGCTTTTTGACTTCAGCAGCTTCGGTAACGTCGTCCGCACCAACGGCCTCGCTTCGCTTTCGTTTATCGCCCATAACGGCCCCGCTGTAGGAATTGGGACGAAAAGATGATTCGGCAGTTCAAGTGCAAAAAGTTCCAAGTTCTAGCGTCTCAACCTGATTGAATAACCAAACAAAACAATAAGCTTCACGGGCCTGTGTCGAGGAAGGTCAACCGCGAACTCGCAACCGCAACCACAGTTTTCTGCGATTATGGAGTAGAGTTTGCGCAATTTAACTTTTGCTTGAAATTGTTCTGCCGCCCGAGCTTATTCGAGCGGTGAGTTGGGTCACCAGTCTCCACATTTGTATTATGTAAGGATCTTGGCAGCTTCGCCCAATGCGGTTGACTGGGAAGTTGAGGTCCTCGCCTTCTGAGCCAACAAACTTCTTCTTGATCTACGGTTCGTGGAGGAGCAGCATCGCTTAATAGGACTGTCATGTCATGTCATGTCATTATGTTTAATGGTATGTGGTTCACCCGTAGAACTTGCATCTTCGCGGTCAATCTGGGTGAAGTACATAAATCGGCCATGGTTATATGTTTCCAAGGTTCGACATGGGCGAGCTATGTAAGTGGCTGGTCGATCGAATATTGGATTACTGAAGACTCCACCGATTGGAATCCACTCAAGTTCGATAATCAAAACTTCCTGGAAACTCATATCACTCCACGATTGGATGGAGATACAACTCCTCAATACCGCTGAGTCGAAAACTTCCCTAGAGCGCCGTCTCCTCTTTTCATGCCGTGGATGTGGAGTATGATTCGCCGCGCGCTGGCTGAATCCCGCCCTCAGCATTTCTAATCAGCAGTGAATCACGAAGTTCGTAAACATCAGGCCTACATCGCACGTATCAGAGAGCTCGAACATCGCGAGTTTCTTTGCTCCAAATGATCTTTGAATGAACAAAGCTTGATTCAGGCGCTTCTCTGGTTCCGAGTTGAAGGAGGCTGGGGAATCAGGAAAATGCAGCCATATCCACGTCAATAGAAACGAACATAGAAGCCTCAACCAAGCGCTAAGGCCATGATCTTGCTTCAGTAAACCATGATGTGGACTCTGTCTTTCTTTGAGTTGTACCGCTCTCGTAAGCTTTCGTGATTGAGAAACTTGAGCAATGGCGTATGTAGATCTTTCATGTCGAAAATCCCTCGTTTCTTTTGGTCGACGTATGAGCCATCTATTACTATTCTCTTGAGAAATTTGAGGCTCAAAGCTCCTGGATAGAAAGTCAGCTTGTGATGCCAAGCAGCACAGGGAATCTAGAATTACCTGAGTCTACTAGGTCATTTAGGCGGGCGGGTGTCCCAATTCCAATTCCCATTCTGTCCAACTTCAGTTCAGTTGTGTGGCGAGAGACTAACCGCATTTATGAGACTATTGTAGGCTTACCTGGTATTTTTGACATATTCCAGAGCTTCGGCGAGTTTGATATGCTTCGCAAACAGTTTACTAACAGCGCAATCCTTTGTCTGAAAAGATCGCAAAGACCTACAGAAGTCAGAGAAGCCTGCTTTATCCTAGCTTAGTTGCATACCTTGTAATATCGGCAGCTCGAAGTCCCGCGAGAGTAATGACCAGAGTATGAGGGCTTCCCTTCGCTTCTGGCGCTTGTGATAGCGGGTATCCCTTTTCCGAGCCAAATTTGTTGATGAAAGCGGCCAGGTGTTCTGTATTCCTCACGAGATCCCAGGACGATGTATCCAGGAATGCAGAGTCTACAAGTACAAGCTGTTAGGAGACATCGATCACTTGGATAATATAGAGCGTACCAGGCACATATAGGTCGTTTAACTCGACCTCCGTCATGTCTTTATTCTGCCTCCTGGCCTTTTGCGCAAAATGATCCGCTAGCAATCTCCCATCCATTTTGCCAATTGAGTGATTCAGGCCATCTGACCTCTCTTCTTCATCGAAGCCGCCGCCAGACGGTTTTGTCTTCTTGCGCTTCTTCCGTTTGCTCGTTTTTGCCTTGGAGACATCCGCCGCGCGCTCTGAGGTCTGCTCGTCGAGATCCTGGTCCCTTTTGCGCTTCACATTTACGAGTGGCGTGCCACGGGCCTCAGATAAAACCATACTGGGATCCATTTAAAGGTGCAAGATAATCCGTGATTTGAGAATAGTTAGAGCTCCCGAGACTCCCAGTCGTCAAAATTTATGCTTAGTCATCCGGTTGAAGTGCACGGGCCAAGGAGGGCTAGCTGTCGCGGTTTCTCCGAACGCGTCAAGCTTGCTCGAGTTCGATGGGAGGAGTCGCTATGCTTATTGGCTACCCTGGAATATTCTTGATCTACCGCATTTATTAGATCTGATCTATCTGTTGGTGCTCGATGAGCCGGTATCTTTCTGAAGATATCACTCCGCGCCGGAGGCACGGGAGTGCGGGACCGGAGCTGAGTCCCGCTCAAAACACACCCCATGGCACTGTACGCATACCATTCCGCTGTCTAAGTCAGCTTCACTCAACTCTATAATTCTACAGCTACAAAGACTAGCCGGACTGACTGGGGGCCCTATGACCCCGGCTGAACGTCGTCGGAGATCACTGTCTACAAGCCGGATCTCATCATTCCGAAGCTCTCATGGCCCTGCCGATATTGGTGGAGGAGACGGACGTGGACCGGCCACGCCGCACGCATTGAAAGCATTTCAAAGGCGGGCTGCAGCCTATACTCCCGGGCGGGATCGAAGGAAAAGCGGCCGCGTCCTCAGAGAAACGCCGTTAGACATTTTGAGAAATCTAGGCAGAGGCAAGTTCTCAACTATGGTGAATTCCAGTAGGGAAAGGATGAGCTAACTCGCCACTTCACTCCGCAGCACTCGCTTCCACTACGCAAGTGATTGAATCCTCCCCCATAACCGAATCCGACCCGGAACCAGTAGTTCGGGAAGAAAGTGATGAATTGGATGAACCCGACTTGCCCAAACCGAGATTATCGTTGCCGATGAATGAAATGATTGTCGCAGAAGAGGAAGATGGGAGCCCTGAAATTGACCCGCCAAGACTATCCTTACTTCCGGAGGATAACGACACCACGCAGCAATCCATTGAGATGCCCCGAAGAGAACGATCGGCCCGGGATCGCGCAACACTTTCAAGATACAGCCTAGCCAGCGCAAGGTTCAGTGAGCATTTTGGGGATGCGAGCCGATTGGAAGACACAGAAGAGGGCCTGGAATTTACGGCACCACTCCTGAATGACCAGTTTGTTGACGACCAGGTAGACATGGCTCCGGAACCACCTGAATTTGACATTGGGTAAGACTTTCGTTATTTGAACGGTTAGGCTTTGCCTTCGATTCTGATTCTAAAAATACATTTAACAGGGGCGATACTGAGGATTTGCGTCGATTCGATCTCAACTTCTCCTTTCCAACCCCCGAGGCACCACAACACCTCGATAATGACCAAGATGATTTCGTTCTAGACACCACAATTCCAATGGCTGACAATGCTTCCGTTTCTTCTGCGGACGACTTTGGAGCGGAAGGCTTAGACCTGACTATGCCTGACGTTCAACTGGATACCCATAGAACTTCAGATGACGAGACTTCTTCGGAGATAAACAACCAAATGAGCTCGGACATACCTAGACCGACCAAAAAAGATATGTCTGGGCCAAAGCTTCCTCGAGGTATTGTCAAAAGGTTAGCTACCAGGTTTGCCCGAACGGGGGCTGGGCACAAGACCAGACTGTCTAAAGAAACACTGGCCGCCATTGAACAGGCTACAGATTGGTTCTTTGAGCAGGCTAGTAATGATTTAACCGCTTTCTCCGACCATTCGCATAGAAAGACTGTCGACGAAGCAGATGTCATAGCTCTAATGAGAAGGTAACCCTCCTATTCGTATGTGGCAGGCAACAAGGTTAAGAAATTATCAGGCAACGGCAGATTAGTAGCGGCGCCTCCATATTTGCTCTTGCGCAAAAGCACTTGCCGAAAGAGCTGCTCCAAGACCTACGTCTTCCGAAAAAATAACGTGCCGAATATCGAAAAAAGGACGGCTCATCGTTTTTGAAGGGGAGTGGAGAGGCATCCTGGCATCGCTATTACCAGTTTTTGCTTTGTCGAATTCTTCTGGTTGTTGCGTTCGGCTTTTTCCGAACGACCATCCATAACATGACCGAAGTAGCCGCAGCCAGGCCATACCTTAACAATTGTTAGCCACGGGGCTTCCAGGGTCTACAAACCACCAACGTTTCCTACCAGGTAAAAATGTACTGCGTGTGGTTGTTTCTGAGGTTGACCTCCGGAGGACGGCCAATCGGAATTCCCGCGGCTTCCCTCCGATACTGTTCCAATAGCTCTGGGACTATTTACAGTCAGCTACCGGTGTTGTTAATAGCCTAAACTCGGGGTCATACTCATGGTCTCTTCGATCCAAATAGGCTGACTACCGGTTATTTCAGCCATTTGCTTCACGTCGGGAAAGTAAAATTTCCCTTCTTCCGGTTTGTTATCAGGGGTGAACATGTTCTTTTTCCATGGTGACCGTAGAAGGCCTTCTACAACAACTTGCCCTTGTGGGACACCTTCGGGTCTGTCTTTTTGATTTCTTAAAGATTTCGGTATCCACCCACGATTTATGAGGATTGTACTCTCTCCATCTCCTCTTTCCAGTGGGGTAATGACGAGGTATCCATCTTTACCATCATTCATTCGTGGCCCAATCAGCATCTCTTGATCATGTCTGAAATGACCTCTAGCATATACCCGACGGTAATCGAATTCCGATATTGCGTCAGGGTCAACAACCGGCGGAAGAGGAAGCGGTGGTTTAATCAGACGATCTTCGAAGGTTGTGATTAATTTCGTTTTCCAGTCGAGACGCTGCACCTGCCAGGTACCCAAAGCGAACGCAGTTATAGGGATAAGAGCTACACGCAAAACGCACATCAGTCAGTAAATTTCATAACCGACAAGTTAAACCAAACCATAAACTCAGGAATATTCAAACCTAGAATGATCAATCCGGGTCCATGTCTGTGACCGGTTCGCATGAGTTTGGAGGGGTTATCGGCCACCGAAATCCAATTGGGATCATCTGCAGGAGTATGAGCAGACCGAATCTGCTGTCTTTGCTTTCTCCAACACCGAAAACAGATATCCTGGAGACGGCTAGAACTGTTTTGACGAAAGGGACGATAGAATGTGGAGGCGAAACCACCTCGAAACATGCGCGTGGATCTCATGGCATATGGTAGTGGCTTTCGTTCAAAACGAAGTGTGAAGAAACGCGATGGTGAGAGCGGTCTGCAGTTCGAAGGTTCCAAATATTATGCTCGTCTGATTCATGCGAAGGCTTTCGCCTCTATCGTATCCCGTGTACTGATTCATCTCAAAGGCGAAGAGTACGAATTGGCTTTGGTCGCGAATATTTCTGCTGACTAACAGGATTTCGGCCTCGGCGCCCGTGAGAATAAGGTTTGCATTTTGACTGGTTCGCGGCAGCGCAGTCTCTTTTAGGCTAAGTGCGAGCCCACTCCGCGCGCTAGAATCAAGATTACATAATTAGCGCCTTGCCATCAGCCATAATTTTGCTTCCACGCACACAAGCCACCGCCACAGCATAATCTCATATTAAAGGGCGCTTCTTCCCCTCTCCATGACGCCCGAGACTCCATCGCGAGTGCTACCTTGTCTTTTTACTCGATATATGTTGATACCCGAGCTGCTGAAGGCCATCCTCAGTTCCAGAGGAAAAGATGGAATCTTTAGCGAAGTTTCGCGCTTGGACATGTGGAAAATTCAACCGGAAAGGGTCGCAGGCACGCCCAGGCGCTTCCAAATCCAAAGAGTCCAAGCGCTCTGTGCTTTTCCGTCAACGGCCCGTGTCTAAGCCCAAGGCTCACCAGAATTCCGCCTACACTTGTACATTCTTTTTCCAATTACCTACTGAGATTCGATTCATGATATACCGCCTTGCTTTCGGTGATCGAATTGTGCATATGGGCCTGCAAACCGACTCTTTGAATTTCGATCCCATGTATATCAGGTCACTCAGTCGGCTGCAAATTGAGCCTGGGAGTCCTATGGCCGAGATAATATGGAACTGGTGGAATTCCGAATGCCCCCAACGTCCACGCGGAGATCCTCGGACGGATCATTGCCAGCAACATTTAGCCGAGGCCTACCTCTCCCAGGCCAGACCGTCAGGAGAATCATCGTTGGGCGCTCTTGGATGGCTTCTCAGCTGCCGACTAGCGTAAGTCCATTCCGTCCTTGTAATGTTACTTCACACTTGTTTAGTTGTCTGTGCAGTTTTTTTATCGGGATTGAACTCTATACTTGACTCTGTAAAAATGATTCCTTTGGAAATTAAACTCCACTGGGATGCGTACTGGAACTCTTCTATTGCTAGTACTATTGAGAAAATACCCTTGCGTGTTGAGCTGGATTGTCTCATGTTCTTCAGCTCTCGTTGACATGTACCCGTGCAATGGCTACACTCATCTCTTCCCGAACTTTACGAATCTTTTTTGATAAACTTTGAAAACCCTTCGTACTAATAGTTGACTTAGCTACAACGATGCTATCGACATTCTCTACGGTAGCAATACGATCTCAACTAGCAGTAAGCTGCTGATGAATAATTTCCCAGCTCTTGTGCCCCCAGCCAACCTGAGTCGAATTACTTCGTTGGAGCTGAATTGTCATCTTTATCTTATGGACGGGCCCCGTCCAATGAGAGAAGATGGGTACCAGGGCTGGCCGGCGTTCGAGTCGATTCTTAAGATTATTGAATCCCATTTTCAATCTCTCAGGCATTTATCGGTGGCTATCCAGGCTGGCGACTCCACCGCCTTTCCCGGCCACAGGAAAAAAATTCCTGAGCAAGATCTAGAAAGATTCTGGAAAATCGCCGATAGGATTGCACAGAACTTTGGACCGCAACTAAGAAAGTTTGTGCTTGTGCCTCAAGCTAGCGTGTTCCATGCAATTGAGGATGAGGCTCAGAAGGATGAAAGGCCGTTGCTGCAGTTGGATGGTGACTGGGTCCGGCGTACTATCCCTAGCGCCGATCCTACGAGCGACCAACTGAGCTACACGATCAGAAAGGGGGCAGTTGACTATATGTCACTCTGTAGTCTTGGCCTTGATTTCAATATCGACATGGATGTTGAAATGGATTTGCCTGGGTTGGAACCATAAGGCACCTAGGCAAGCCTCGTGAGGTGGAGTGAATGTTTATACTGTGTTGAGACCGTGGAGCACAACACTGAGACACAGCGATTA
This sequence comes from Nannizziopsis arthrosporioides, assembly GCA_029635245.1. Classification (NCBI taxonomy): domain Eukaryota; kingdom Fungi; phylum Ascomycota; class Eurotiomycetes; order Onygenales; family Nannizziopsiaceae; genus Nannizziopsis; species Nannizziopsis arthrosporioides. Next base: position 6,428,137 of record CP098260.1, on the reverse strand, counting down.
TATTTATAGTTTGATTTCCCTGAGTGTAAAATCAAATGCCTGAGCTCTCTAGGCCTCACGACAAGGCATTTTTATGCTGGGTCACTACCTACTTTTCCTATTTCTTTACAATAAGGAACCTTGAAAGTGCCGTATTAGAGCGTATGGACAGAGGTGATTTGTGCGCTAATCGATCATGATAAAATCGTATGCCATTATGGCCATATGAGTGGCATTAAAGTCGAGGTGATCAGCCGGCGTGATGCCTGTAAATGATGTAGGGTTTCGTGCAACCAAGCTTCCAGTTTGATTGTCTCTCAAGGTTCGGCTGGTCCGTGCGTCCCCACACCCTGACTGAAGGATCTCCGTCATCAGCTCGCTGTCAACTTGACAAAGAAACCCGCCAGCTGTGATCACGTACGACAAATTCCACTCGCCATGTTCTATGACGGAGACTTACAAAGTGGTATTGCGCTTGCTCTCCAACAGGGAAAACAGGTGATTTGCTTCGTTCAGGGTGAGTGTCTGCTATCCAAGGCGGCCGTTATTTGACCTAATTCAGTGGCGGCCTAGATGACGGCGAAGAGAGTACGAAGTGGGAGAACGAATATCTCGTCGATGAAGAGGTAGGACTCTTCTACTTGATCTCCAGCTGCTTCTGTAGGACTCAACTGGCTAAACATAGGTTAGGTATCGGAGCTCTTAAAGGCAAATAGCGTAGCTCTGCGACTTGCTGCCGGTTCACAGGAAGCAGGCTTTCTAGCATCCTTCTGTCCAATCAACAAAATACCCACCATCGTGTCTATAAGGTCAGCTCACACAGCCACTCGATGAAAACATTGCTAACGATTCCAAGAAATGGCTTCCTTCAAGAGTACATTGTTTCCGGAACCGCCGAAGACGAATTCAAGCGCCGATTAACAGCTGCATTAGCTTCAACCCAGATACCCCCAGCACCACAAATACCGCAAGCACAACCTTCTTCTACATCTTCTTCGCAAATCACGCCCGCAGGTCCAGTAACGTCTTCAGAATCTCAGAGCACTACTATATCGGAGCCAGAAGCTGCGGAGGAGGAAACAACGTCGGAACGTGAGAAGCGTGAAAACATTCGTCAAGGTAAAAGAGAGAAGCCTCTCCGAGGAACGTGCCGCAAGCCCTAGAGACAACCGAAAGTCCCCAGAAAACATGGAGGCAGCAACAGCGGAACAGAGAAAAGCAAGAAAAGTCTGAACGAGACCGAGTCCTCGCCTTGATAAATCACGATCGAGAGGAACGGAAAGCGAGGGAGGAACGCCGGAGACTAGCACAGGCCACGCCGAATCATGCTAGCGAAACACCACAACGCGACAGGCCGTCAGCGCAAACTTTGGGATCCGAATATCGTCTGCAAGTGCGTCTGTTTGATGGAAGCTCGATCCGTTCGAAATTCTCTCCGACAAGTTCTCTCCATAACGATGTACGACCCTGGATTGATGGTCAACGCACGGATGGAAATACGCCATACACCTTGAAGCAGATTTTGACTCCGCTACCAAACAAAACGATATCTATTTCTGAAGAAGATCAGACTCTTCAGGAGCTTGGTCTTGGGCCTACTGCTAACCTTGTCATGGTGCCGATTCATGACTATACAGACGCTTATACGAGCTCAGAGAGCTCACTTCCAATTCGAGGATTATACGCTGGTTACAATCTAGTAAGTGGCGCCCTGGGGACTGTGACAGGAGCTTTAAGCTATTTCCTTGGACTTGGGCAAGGCCAATCCGGCCCTGGATCCGCGGCCGGTCCCAGTCAAACAGCTTCTACACCATTCAATCCACCGAGAGGGAATGATGGCAACGGCGACAATTCTTCACGTCCAGCTCGCACCCCCAATGTACGGACTTTGCATGATCATCGAGCTGACCAGGGAACCCACCATTTTTACAACGGGAATCAGGTATACTTAGAACCCAAAAATGGCTGATCAGAGCAGAAGTGACTAATGCGATACTTAGTTAAATTTCGAGCCCAGGCGAGATCAAGATAAGGAAGACTAAATGCCGACTCTAGCTTTATACCCGTATTTCCATCAGTTGGAAAAGTACTCTTTTTTCTTGAACCAAACTGTGTTGCAAGCTATGATGTATATTTACTGGAAGAAAGATGAGATAGAGAGATAGACGCTTGAGTAAAACTGAATTTTATTCAAATGCTCAAATCTGGCCCAAGCCAAATCATAAAGCCCGTGTCGGCAATGGATATATGCGATATTTATCTTACAAAACTGATCTCGCAAAAGGACGTCGATTTATGTATGTCGTATGCGCGTAGAAGGTCGAACTGATGCAGCGAGGCGTGTATATTGTCAAGACTCCGTGCGAGGAGTTTTAGTATTGCTTAGCGGCTTCCTGGCAGGCTTTCTGTCGAAGCAGGAAAGAATATTCATTAGCCACCGGAAAACAACTCTCGGGTTGTGTATTTCGATTTCAGCATACCAGTTGGTCCAAATACCATCCGCAAATGGACATATTTCCAGAGTGCTGGTCCATGCAGCTCCGGAAAGCCTTGATATCAGTCTCGCAAGCGGGTGACTGGCCCCAGCTACTAGAGTTGCTTTGGTACATGCTGTTGTCCACAGGGGCGGCGGGAGAAGCTTGGGCGGCCTCTGCGGGAGCGCTGGAGGAGCCGCCGGTGAAAAAGCTGCCGACGGCATGGCCGATAGATGATCCTACTGCGACACCACTTAAGAATGAATTAGCCCACTGTTGGCTCGGAGGTAATAGTTCAAGCCAGATATGTGATTGCCTAAACTTTTGATGAGTGGACTGTAACTCACGCGGCAGTTGAAGCCATCTGGGCGAAAAGTCCAGGACCTTGGCTTGCAGCTTGTGCAGGAGGAGCCTGCTGAGTAGGTGCAGTCTGGCTAGGAGCGGCAGCCGTGGACGAAGGACGTTGCTGAGTTTGGGCTGGAGGATGAGCAGCGGCAGTCGGTCTTGTTGGAGCACTCCGAGCGGGAGTAGGGGCGGCACCACGGCGTTGGCGAGGCATTTTGATATAGTATGCGATAAGATATGATTGAAATAACGAGGAAGTTCTATTGAGAGAGATCAAACGGAAGAGATCGATTGCCTGTTGAGTCTGACAGATAGATTGAGGAATTTGGAGAAGTAACGAGTGGTATCGTGAAAATTACAAACCAGCGAAGGAAATGGCGGAATTCGGGCCGATGATAAAAAGGAGGCCTCCTATTGGTCAAATCCGTTTCGTATTGTTATCAGATTACGAGATCAGTTTGATGATTCGAAACTACGCAGTACAGCATGGAAACATCGAGCAGACGATTCGGAATTAAAGAATAGATTATTTGGGTATCTAATGCTAATGCGAAAGGTTTGAGGGCTCGTCTTCTCTCCAACTCAGCATTTAGGAAGATCGAGACTTGAACTGTGCAGAACGTCACGGGTTGGTTATGGTGATGAACAAGGATCGCTCGTTCGGACAGCGAGACTACAGCTCTTGCTAGTAGACCATCTCGAGCAACGCTACCAAAAGCCGGGATCAAAGCAGAAAGGACAGTGAAATACGTGCTGGGTCTTAGCCACATGTCAATCAGCAGTGGCTATTGTTTCTGCTCTTGCTGTCGCCTCTTCTGTTTCTTCCGTTTGCGTTGCTGCTTAGTCTCTTGTCTTCCCTTCTCCGTAGACGCATGCTGGTTCATTTGTTTTCCGAGCCGCTTTCTCTCCTTTCTAGAGAGCTGCGGCTGCGGTTTGTTCGGCCCACTTGGCGCTTGAAGCTGCTGCACATCGCTCTCTTGCTCTTGTAACGAGGATTCTTGACTCATTGGTGTTGTACGCTTACTGAGTTGCACGTCTTTCGTTGATTTTCTAGCTTCATCCTCAGCGCTCGAGTTCCGCCTGCTGTCCTCGCTCGAACTGTCACTCTCGGGGGAGTTGTTTTCGGGAGCCGGCATAGCGGGAGTTTGAGCCTGAGCTGCGGCCGTCGCAGCTGCCGCCGCCGCCGCAGCTTGTCGTTTAGCTAATTGAGCTGCCTTGAGCTGGGCCATAGCCCTTTCTTTCGCTTCCCTCTCAGCACGCTCAAGGTCGATCTTTTCATTCCCAGCCTTGCGACGACTAATCTTAGCAGATTCCGCACCGACATCGGGAATATGGAACTTACGAGGCCATGCTTGATAAACCTGGATACTGCCTCTTTGTCGATTTTGGCTGTCGGTTTTTCTGGCACTGTCTCTATATCCTTGATTTTCGCGAAATACTGTTTTACTCGAGTCAATTCCTTAAAAACAGGGTGTTCTCTGGCATTTACGCCTTTGAACCGTAAGTATGCTATCCAACTGTCAGCATTAAATATGTAGGAAAACAAACAGGTAAATTGCACCTACAGAATAGCAAAGATTCAATCGCGTAAGTGATAAGCACATGTAGCTTAGCTTTATCCATGATGGTCATTTTCTGGGTCGTCGCGGACAAAGCATGCTTTAAAAGCGGCTCTAGAATCTCTTCCAGCTCATCGAGGTTCCCTTCTAGCTGGTCCACCAGCGGCGTTATGTCTGGTGTCTCCATACTCGCTGGTGTGCTCGAAGTTGTTCGCGCGATGCCTAGAAGAAACTGAAAACATACGCAATAATTGTGATCCGGGAATCTTTCGGCGCCCAAGAAAAGCTCAGAGACACATTTAAGCTTATTTTGGCTTAGCTCGTATTGAGCGGCGAACCTCAGCTTTCGCGGATGTATTTTCTTGACCGCGCGGCTTTCGCAACCGCGATTCTTCGAAACGCATTATCAAGTCCGAAAACTAAGGGATATCATTCCTTTGCTCGAATATCTACGGTGTGGACGGTCTTAGGATTCCGTGATTGAGGCTGAACTTGGGGCGGACTCCGTCCTGGTTTCATACAAATCCTTCTGTTCTGTCAATGGTATATCATGAGTCAGCTAGCGCCAAAGCTCAAACGGTGGTCACTTGACTAAATTCGCCTGTCTGTCGGCCGGGACCCTATCTTATCTACAACATTTTCAATACATAGCCGTCACGAGTTTACGATACATCACAAGAGCTGCAGAATCTTAAAATCGGGTCCATGAAATCTCTGCAGACGAAGAATCAGGTGGCAGGCCCGCAAACGCTGGATATTTAGTATTTATAGGCCTGGAAGAGACCAATTGCTGACCGAGTCTCGCAGCCTTCAGAATGTTTTGTACCATTTGAACCTACCACCGAAGACACAGCTTCCCGGGTGAGAATGACCTTGAGGACGTACACCCTTCAGCCCATATTCAGAAGCGCGCCGTATCTCCCTCGCCTGTCTCCCAAAACCGCTTTATACTACAGGCGAAGCTTCGCGTCGAAATCCTCAGGCATCATGGCGGCGCAAGAGTCTAACCGTCAACCTTCCGAGATGCCGAGTCCTAGTCAAATTACCCGAAGGATCCATATCCTGGGCACCGGCAATATCGGAGGCTTCATCGCCCATTCCTTAGCGGCGCTTCCGAATCGACCTCCGGTCACTTTGCTTTTGCATAAGATGGAACACTATATCGCCTGGAAGAGACATGGCAAGTGTATCACCGTGGTGCGAAACGGGGTCGCAGAGCCTAGGGCGGGTTTTGATATCAACGTTTTGAAGGACGGCATCTGGCAGGAGCCTCGCAAGGTCTCGGAAGTTGGCTCTGCTGCAGTGGGAGCGGCTGTACCTGGGCCTCGCAGCAGAGAACCCGAAGAAGATTTCGTTGACGCGGACAACGAGCGAATCGACAATCTGATTCTAGCCGTCAAGGCCACCCAGGTTGAAAACGCACTAAATTCCGTGCGGCATCGACTCACCCCGAAATCGACAATCACATTCATCCAGAATGGTCTGGGCATCCGGGAGGAAGTTGACAACAAGATCTTCACGGATCCAGCTACTAGACCAAATTATATCCAGGGAGTCACGTCGCATGGACTGTACGGTAAACCGTATCACATCACACATGCGGGCGTTGGTATCTCTATGTTCAGTCTCGTATACCCCGAACTACCTCAACGGAGCAACACTCCGGCGGGCCAACCTGACGAAGGGCCCAGCGTAAGAGACCGGGCAATCTCATCTATCTACTCACTCAACACATTGACCCGTGCGCCGGAGCTTACGGCCACTCGTGTCAGTCGGATTGAGATGCTTCAATTTCAACTCGAGAAATTGGCTATCAACTGCGTCATCAACCCTCTTACCGCTCTCAACGACTGCCGTAATGGAGAGCTATTGTATAGTTTCAACATGTCTCGGGTCCAGAAGCTCCTCCTTATCGAGATAGCCGCGGTGATCCGCTCTTTGCCGGAGCTTGAAGGTGTCTCTGGGGTTATGGCTCGATTCGCCCCGGAAAGATTGCGAACCTTAGCCGTGGGTGTGATGCAGAAAACTGCATATAACCACAGTTCAATGTTACAGGACATAAGAGTGGGAAAAGAAACGGAAATTGAATATATTAACGGATACATTGTTCGACGAGGAGAAGAACTGGGTATAAAATGCGCGCTAAACTATATGTTACTACATATGGTTCTGGCGAAAACACGAATCATTTCAAAAGCTATGCGTGGGGAAATTCCCATGGACCCATCAGAGGCCCAGCAGTAAGGCTCGGTGATACGACGCCTGCGCGATTCTCGGCCGAGGCTGCACTTCCTTCTTACGACAGCGGGCGACTTTTTTTGTTTGACAATTAAGAACGATTTTTGAGCTCATTAGGTGAAATCCCCAAATGATCCAACGCGGTATGGAACAATTTTTCTATGTGCGTCCATCTGTCTTGGGCTGCTGAAAGGATGGGTTCGTGGCGCCCTCCTATCCGGCCCTCCCGAATCCTCTCCTTAGCCACATCCGCCTCCTGCAAATATTTCTGTATCCAGCCGGCGATAATGGTGTCTGTTTTCTCCATATCATCAAGGTCATGTGGCAAAGTACCGCTGGTATATTTTGCCCAATTCTCGGGAGTCATCCAAAGCATTGATGCGACGACCTCGGTGCGAAAGCATGGGCCAGAGCGCATAAGCTCGTAATTGCTTCTCATATTGTAAGCAATTTTCGGATGGAATTAATGGCGGAATATTAGCATGATTAGGTGGCCTTACCCGAGAAAATTATTTTCCTTGAGAGTTACTCTCTGTTCTTCCTCTAATTCATCAAGTATGATATCATCTAGGAATATAGCATCCCACTTGTTCTCCTCGGGAAGAAAGCCATCTAGGCAAACGTGACTTAGCCTCGTCCTTGAAATGGGAATGTTTATGCTGCAGTCTTACAGTCTGTTAGAAGGAGATCGTCCGTATGACTACCGTAGCAGATGTATATTTCTTCCCCTGGCGCTAAAGAACGTCGATTTCGTTAGAAATCCTTCGATGCCATAGGCATGAGTCTTACCGAATGACCTGGTCGCTCTGAAGTAATATCCATGTTCCGTAAATTCGGCTGAGCACTATGTGTGGTAAGATGTTAGAAAGGTCTGAGCGAGAAGGGACCAAAAGCGAGGGCAGGAGGAGAAGAAGGAGAAGAAGAAGACGAATTCCTGAGGGTAAACAATGTAACACTTTATGAGAGGGTCATATAGCGTACCCCAGGCTCATCTGCATGGTTAAAGTAGTCCGCAACTGGGCACATTGCCATCGCATCATTGCGGTCTACTGGCATCTCTGTGTCTTTGCTTAGATAGTGAAAGCATCTTGTGTGCGCAACAAACCAGAAATACGTGAAGTCATGCTCGTCAAGAGATGGATACACGAGTCTGGCATAGTAGAGAGCTTTGTCGAGTCTCTCGCGTTGGCGTTGAAAGAGGTTCCAATTAAGGGGTGTGTAATCTGCGGGATCTGTGCTGGATTTCTGCAATGTGTGCCAATGGCCGGATAATGCAGGAGGAAAATATTTTGAAAGTTCCTCGTTAGGGTGTTTCCTTAACCAGAAGAAAGGCATGCTCTCCTCGAAATCCTGAGTAGTTGGCCATGTTGACTGCCATTTGGCATATTGAACTCTCGCTTCATCGTCGCAAGCTAAATATGCAGCGAAGAGAGCCTGGACGGGCGTCTCTGGTGGAAACTGGTCCTTGAATGACGCCGGAATAGTATCCAGTGATAGCAAACACCTTGCTTCGACGTAGAGTATTACTTCTCCGGCCTAGTCTAGTATTAGCCGGTGACAAAAGGCCGAGCGAGGCTCGAGCAATAAGCAATGGGCATGCGTGTAAGTGAAAGCGCAGGAAGTGCATGAGCGGAATGAAGGCTTGGTCCATATTCGAGCAGACAATGCACGAACACAAGGGAAAGTCAAGACCGTACACTTATATTCCGAAACGCGGCCATTCCAGTACCCCGTCCTGGGAATCTCACAGGCCCAATGCCACTCATTTGTACTCCATGGCCCAGAGACCAGCGGCAGAAGTCCTCATGATGCGGCTCCGCGCGGTAAAACTGGCGGGGAGGGCCTAACGGGGTAGCCATAACGCTGCCGATACGTTCGTAAAGAGATCGCAAGCCAGTTGGGTAATGATATAGCCAGAGCAGAGAGCGATGCTCATTATCTTGCAACTCGCAGGCAGGGAATATCGAAGCGTGAAGGTGACTGGAGACAAAACAGTTACGCGCAGATACGATGAAGTGACTTGAAACGGGCGTTCGAGCGGGGGAAAAGAAAGAGGAAAAGGCGAGTGGGGTGAGTCACGTGAGAGTCCACAACCCGACGCCACAGAGTTTGCTTCGCCGCCGTGGCGCGGCTAGTCGCTTATGTAAGGAGGGTCTGCGGCGAGAAGTCGGGATTCGGAAAGGCCGGATCGTCCCATGCGGACAAGCAGAGCTTCGAAAGCTATCAACTTTATAAGGCAGTTAAGGAAGTATTATTGACTTCACGGCTCTTTGCAAGCTGACTGGATCTCCAATTCCGCGATGGCGCTGCCGACAAGGGCGGGTGCTGCCAGCGCGCGTTGTTTCCGAACACTATGTCACGGTACTCCGATGCGCGAGTTCTCCGTTCTGAATCGACCTCAGCCGAATTATCCGGGCCACGTTCCTTTGACCACGATAGAAAGAGGAGCTCTTGCGATTGGGTCCGCAGTGGGATCGCTACTGAATCCGAGGCGAGGAGGTAACATTGACATTGCCCTTGGAACGGGTACCCTTCCACCGCTAACGCAAATCGCTCTCCAGATTTAATAGCAGTCGTGGGTGAAACCACGGCCACTCCGTTCTTTATCTACCGCCTCCGTAATGCTATGCTCTCCGACCCCACCGGCCGACGAATTCTCCGAGACCGCCCTCGCATCACGTCTGAATCCTTATCCCTTCCTTACCTCCGCAGCCTGCCTCCAAACACGGTTGGGTACACGTACGCCGCATGGCTTGATCGAGAGGGCGTGAGCCCAGATACTCGCAGCAGTGTGCGATACATAGATGACGAAGAATGTGCATATGTAATGCAACGATATCGCGAGTGCCACGATTTCTACCATGCGGTTACGGGCCTGCCCATTGTAGTGGAAGGCGAGATTGCGTTGAAAGCGTTTGAGTTTCTGAATACATTGATTCCAATGACCGGGTTGAGTGTGTTTGCGGCAGTAAGGCTGAAACCCGCGGAGAGAGAGAGATTCTGGAATATCCATCTGCCATGGGCGATACGGAGCGGGTTGGCCAGTAAAGAGCTGATTAATGTGTACTGGGAAGAGCAGTTGGAAAGAGATGTAAACGAGTTACGGGAAGAGTTGAACATCGAGAAGCCTCCGGATTTACGTGAGATTAGAAAGAAGCTCAGAGAGCAGAAGAAAGCAGCAATGAGGGCAACGGCTGAAGCTTGAACAATTGCAATTTTGGAGCATACTACCAAACATCACCATAATATTCCTTAGAATTTTCTTCCTAGAGCAAAAGGATTAAAACGAGGCCGTGTACCAGTTCGTAGAGAAATTCATCCTAGTCTTCACAGGTCAAGTAAATCGTCGTCATCGTCCCAACCGCCTTTCCGACGACTAATGATGACCTTCTCTTCTTCTTTGTGCTCCGCCACGGCATTCAGCAATTCTTTCAGCTGCTCTTCAGTGACCTTAGCTCTCAACTGGCCGGTGCGTGCCAGAATGATCAATCTGTTTTCCACCTCGGTGGCGCGGGATTCTTTCACCATTCGGATGCGGTTCAACCGATCTGCGGCTTCGGGAAGGAGAATTTGTGACAGGATGCTCTGGCGGGCATCGGCTACACAGCGGGCGTCAGACTAAATGTTTGCGACGGGCGAAGGTGTTTCGAAACAGAGCTTGTGTGTACCTACCTTCTTGCTGCCTTGATGTCGAGCCCGAAGTATCAGCGTCTTCCTGAAACAAATTTTGGTTGTTTCGGCGGAGTTGGTCTGCTTACCTTCGTTGTTCTGCCGCATCGACATTGCCGGCTCCTGCTCCAGCGGCGCTTTCTTGCTGGCGCTGGGCAAGCCGTGCGCGACGGATCTCAAGGGACCTCTTAGCACTTGGGAATTGATGTTAGGATGGTGTAGGCTCGACTGAGCGTACCTCTTGCAACTCTGGGTCCTCCATCACGATGGTCTGGCCCGGAGTGGATGTTCAATAGCTATTGTGGTCGTTTTCGCGCTGTATCGAAGACCGGCGTGGGCCTTATCGGTCAAGTAGGTAGTTATGTAACTAGTCCACTAGATAGATGATATTCCTGAGTTCGTGCGTTTGTCGCGGTTCTCACTGCGAAGTGGCTCTGGACCCCGCACTGCTCGCGTTCGATGCTCCAGGAGGTCTCCCGTGCAGCAAACAGCCAATGTAGAACCGAATTGAAGCCTCTGCGATGCCTATTCAAATTTTCTCGATGACCAGAAGACACTCTTCCAGCCTCAGCTGCAATTATATACCAACGTCTTCCTTGACTCACTATGTGGAAGCGAATTACTCGCCGCCAGCGATTACATAAGCCTCCCGCTGCGAGCTTCTCCCAAAAAAGGCCCAAGAAAAGCAGATGAGACCCGGTTTCACAGCCACAGAGCCAGGATGCTTTCATTTCGGTCTGTGGGTTCTTTTCTGGGGTGCTTTGGGAGCGAAGAACGGCGGATAGAACTGGACGGGTCAACGGCGAATTGAGACGAAAGACAAATTGGCTCCAACGCGGCGGCTTGATCTACAATGGACGACGGCCCCTTTAATGCATTCGGTCCATCCACAGAGCTTCCAGTAGTTACGAGTAGCTAGTCATCAATTCGTGCGACCGTGCCGTCTCCAGCGTCTGCATCTGCGTCCTCCTGAAGCCCAGCTGCCGTTCGTGAAAGAAGTTGGAAGACTGTCTGCAGGAGCTGCTCCACTTCAAATCTCAACCGCCCAGCGCTTTGCCCGATCAAGCCTGCTGGAGTCCCCGAATCCCAGTCGTTTTGCCTGCGCGCCGACACTAACATTCGTAAGGCTTGAGCCACCTGCTCGTTCGTCGCCAGACACTCCCATCATCATCGTTCCTCGTCCAACTGCTGCTTTTCCTGCTTCCCCTCCGACAGACTCTCCCGTTGCCTGTCCTGTACTGCCTGCCGTGAATCTTGCTTAGCATCCTGTCGGAGGGAAATCGGGTATCTCAACCGTCTGGTACACTCTAATTTCTTCTCCCGTTTCTCTGGAACGATTCCAGGCTTCGTGATGGTTCATCCGCTGGGTTGAACCGTGGACCGGAAAAGGTCAACCAGACTTCACCTCTCTCTCGCTCTCTTTTTTTTAAGAAAAAATTAAATCTTCCTTTCGGAAAACAGTCATTTGCAGTTTGAACACCGACCATAGTCATTCCTTTTCCCTCCCAATCATGGCCGAGTAAGTTCTGCTCCGCCGCCATCTTGAAATCCCCGACCGTTTGGCCGCACGCACCCCCATTCGGAGCTTCCACTCTAACTTATATAGAAGATTAATGTCTCTCCACGGCTGGTCTCACTCCTCTCGTGGAGATCTCACGATGTCCGACCGCTCCGACAAGCGAGAAACTCGCTCAACCTCCAAACTCCGCTCTCTCACGGCTAGCAAGACCGTCTTTCGAGCCAAGTCCAGCAATGCGCTCTCCGACATGCTTGGTCGTTCCCAACGGCCAAAGCTCCTGTCTGTCGAATCCGATACCTCTCTGAATACCCTCCGCGACCCCAGAGTTGCAAGCACTACCGACCTGTCAAGCACGACTTCCTCCCACCGCCATCCTGACCTAAGCAATGAAGTTGCCGCGCTAAGCGACAAGTTAATCCAAGCCATCAACAATCAGACTGTGTTGGACGATACTCTAGCGGCAACTCGTCAAGAGTTGGAAGTAGCTCGCGAAAGAGTTCGCCAGTTAGAGGAAGAAACTAGACGGCATGACGAAGAAGTCTCCAGCGGTCTGCTGATCAGACGTGACAAGCTGGATCTTGAGAAGATGGATCTCGCGAACGAGCTGGAAGATGAAAAGAGTAAACGGTTAACGGCTGAGAAGGACAAGAAACGCATGGAGCAGGAGCTGGCTGATTTGACCGCTGCGCTCTTTGAAGAGGCCAATAAGGTATGTCCCCTGCAATCGGATGCATTGTGTTGAACCACTCTAACTAGGTTATAGATGGTCGCTGCGGCAAAAAAGGATCGTGAAGCAGTTGAAAAGCGCAATGATCAGCTCCTTGCGCAGCTTAAGGATACCGAAACTCTGCTCACATCGCATCAAGAACAATTGTCGGAGCTCAAGTCAGTCATGCAGAACATGAACGTCGAGCGCGACGACAGCGATCTCAAGACGACCCCTTCTACCGCTCCGGTGTCTCCTTCGACAGTTCCGCCATCGGCCAGTCTGAGCCGTTTACTCGAGGCCATGAATCTATCTCCCACTACTCCAGGTGCCGGCGATATATCGCCCGCCCCGTCAACGAGTTTCTCCCATCTGATAAAGTCGGTTTGCCGAACCGACATCCAAGCCTACGAAGATTTCCGGGCTTTGCTAAAGCAATCAAACACTTCAAAGCCGCCTAGTAGAGCCGTCAGCGGCTCCTACGCTGGACTGAATGTTATCAGTTTTGCCAGCTTCACTGGCAGTTACAGCTCTCCGCAGCACCAACATCGATCTAGTGCCCCCGCGGCATCAGGCTCCGCCGGCGGATCCTCTCCTAGCGGCGCAACCTCTCCTCGCCAGATTCCGGCATACACTGCCTTGAAAGAGTCTAAGTTTTATAAGAGAGTAATAATTGAGGATGTCGAGCCTACTCTTAGGCTGGATATTGCACCAGGAGTATCCTGGCTCACGAAACGCTCTGTGGTTAGCAGTATATGTGATGGAGGTATGGTTATTGAACCAATGCCAGCCGCTACGATAAAATATTCACCACCGTGCGCACTTTGTGGCGAGAAACGAAATGGCGATGAACATACTCGTACACACAGGTTCCGAACATCGGACAGTGACTCCGCACAGAGACATCCACTTTGCATGCTTTGCCTCGAGAAGATGAGGTCGTGCTGTGATTTCATTGGTTATCTACGTCTCATCGTCGATGGCCATGTTCGCATTGGCGATGAGGAAGAGGAAAAGGAAGCATGGGAAGAAACCGTCCGCCTGAGAGAGCGCATGTTCTGGTCACGCATCGGCGGTGGTGTCGTACCAACATTCATCAGGACGGAAACATCCGAACATGACCCCTCTTTATCGCAATCGCCGGAGTCCCCTCTCGCAAACAAGAGTTATGGAAGCCTGACTGACGCAAATGCCCTTCCGAGCTCTCCTCGTGAGGAGGAAAAGAGCATCAAAGAAGACAACGAAGCATTACCCGAAGATCCTTTCGTTTCAAATGTCGATAGGACATCGATAGGACATACTCTCATATCACGGGAGGAAATTCGACAAGTTGAAAATACAAGCCACGATTCCACACCGGAGATAGAAAGTGGTCATGAAACATCGGATAGTAATACTTGTACTACCGAAGATCCTTCACCCTCAGACTCTCTCCCTGTTGAACATGCCGCCAGCTCCTCAAGGCCAAATTCAAATCCTCCTTCTCCGTTGAATAGCATAGGCTCACCTTCGTCGCTTGAACCCAGGCTCAAGGTGACGATTCCAGCCATTTAGTTGCAGCCGTAGCACAACCGCGCACGGCTAACTTCTTACCCCTTACCGACCCCTGGAAATTTCCACTCGCCAACCCGAACTTGAAGTTCGGCTATCTTCGACTTCCGCTGGTGCTGGACGCCGAATTCTGTGTTACTTTTAGATCTAATCCTTCTTTGGCGATTATAGCATCTGGTGCTAATGGCCCAAGCACCGTTTACATCTGATATTCTTTGGGTGTCCGCGTCTTTCTTCGATTTATCGCATTCACTTTGCATATGCATTGTCCGTATAGCGGACACCCTCCCTCATCCATCTTCCGTTCATCTTCATGCCCTTCAGTACGGCGCTCCGACTGTGTGTGGCTTTTCGTGGGTTTCCACAACCAATGCATTTCTATACACTCTCTCGCATCGCTTCATCCAAGACCATTTCATAATTCTCCCCTTTCTATCGTCTCTTCTCTTTCTTGGATTCTTTGGGATTGTGGTGTCGCCCCAGAGTTCGCATCGTTCTCATATTCATTTACCTGTACATTTGCATGGATAAAACGCGGCTGCTCTTTGACCACCCTTTTATATGAATATTAATGAGAGCTGAGGAAAGACATACTTTCCTGTATATATACATAATATAAAGTTGGGCGTTTCTCCTTCTTTTCTTCCCTTTTTTACTATTGTTCCTAATCTTATCTGCCTTATTCTCAATTTGTATGTTTACGAAGTCAGCGACTGACTTTTGAGAAGACACTGATATTTCGCGTCAACGAACGAGGGACGTAGTCACACACTGTAAATACTTGAAGGTAACAGTACCAGATCAATGAAGGCATGTAAGCATTAAAAACCCCATTTCACATTATAAGAGAAGCTATAAACGAGTACACCGCCCCTGCCTGCGGCTGCTCGGGACGGAAAGGTTAAGAAGACATGATAGAATCAAAATGCCCAGAAAAAGAATATAATACGGGAGACTAGAATACAATTTTCACGGTGGCCTTATTTATTGAACTTTTGGTGAATATTCCTAATCTGCTCCTCGATATCGACCGGTTGACCCGGTAATGGAGGAGGAGCCACCTGCGGCATTCCTGGTGGAACAACTTGTGGGCCGGCATTGTATCCCGGCAGTCCCTGGCCTGCGCCTGATACGGGAATTTGTATAGGCATACCTGCAGCATCAATTCCTCCACTCATGGCCAATCTCTTTCGGCGAGCTTCTTCTTCAGGATCTGGTGGAGGTTCTTGGACGTCTTGACCGCCATTGGGGGTGACCACCTGGTCAAACACGTCGCTACGTTGACTAGCCAGTCGTTTGAGATTGTTCGCTACGTCTGCTGTAGACAAATTGGTCGTTGCATAGCGTGCTTCGGCTTTAGCTCGCTGCTCCTTCCATCGTGGGTCGAGCAGTTCGATACGCATGTGTTGCTCCATTTCTGCAATTGGAATTGGTTGTTTGCAGTTCGGACAGATTGAGGTCGGTACCGTTGCATTGTTGAGCCGTTTGGCTTGGGCGCGGGGAACGTAATCGGAGCGAATGCGCATGGGTGGTTGACCAGGAATGGTAGATGGTATGGAGGTGGCTGCGTCAGATTCGGATATTGTGGCGGTCGGCAAGGGAGGTGTAGGAGTTGATATTGGTGTCGGCACTTGAGGAGACATGAGCGGATGAGGCATAGGAACAGAGGGAGGGCGGTTGGTTGGAATGCCTGGAGGCGGGTATACGGTTTCTGGTGGAGGTGGTGGAATCTGAGACGTTTGAGGGAAGGCGTTGTAGAAGTTGGTGCTTTCGTCTTCCGTCGGCAAAGCTTCTTCTATACGCATATTTGAAGGTGCTAGTGAGATCATGGCTTTTTGTTCTAACGTTGCGGTTTGTAAGTCGTGGAGCGCAGAGGGTGGCGGAAGTTCAGTACGGTCATCCATCTCGGAGAATTCAACTGTTTCGACCACCACGAAATCGTGCCAATCAATCTCGGCATATGCTAATCTTTCTTGCTCCTCTTCTTCCTCCTGCTTTTGCTTCTGTTGTTCCTGGTATTTGACCCATTCCGCTCGTGCCGTTGCCCGACCAAGGACATTATACTTATTTTTCACATTCCTCTCAAGTTCGGCAACGCGTTCCTTCTCGGCCTTGGCGCCATCGGCGTCGCTCACCTGAAGGAGCTCCGTGTATTGATCCACCAGGCGCTTGAAAAATTGGTACAGACTGTGTTGCGGCCGTAGGAAATCAAATTGGAAGTTTCTCGTTTCGCGTTGCGAAAGTGCTGTCATGAACGATTTTCCTCTCTTGGCGACAAACAGCGCCGTCAGCTTGACAACCTCAAGATCTAAGGCATTTATGTTCGGCATACGCGCAGAGAAATGAAACTCCGGAGGCGCTTCCGGTCCCTTAGGCTTCTCTGCTTCAGGTGGTGGAACAGTTTCCCCAGCCCTGCCCGCAGAAACCGCCGTTCCCCTGCCGGCTTTGATTTCGTCCAGTCGCCATGTATAGAAAGCGGCGTAAGGGTCGCCTGGGTTCAGGAAGGAGAATTTCGGGTTTCCCTGCTCTTTATCACGGACTCGATCTAAAATTGGAAGCAGATTACCGTCAGAGAGCTGTCGACCCGGCATGCAAGTTTCGACCGAGGGAAATTACCTTCGAACACAAATCCATTTCGCGCAACGAATCCAGCGGTCTTCTCGATGATTGCTAATAGCGCGTTAGCAATCCAACAAAGCTCGCCTCCAAGAAAGTTTAGGGATACTTACTCCTGATGTCCTTGGGTGGCACAACGACACCCTCCGGAGGCTTGCTAGCTTCCTCCGGGAGCTCTGAGGTGGGAAGGGATCCGTTTGCCGTAGCGGAAGCCATTATCGATCGGTTTATATCTGTCTAAAGCCCTCAGCGACGGCAAATGGTGCTTCGTGCAGGTTGATGGGGCTTAGGTTTGATACCACTCGCCGGTCTTGGCCTGCTGGGGTTTCACGTGTTTCGAAGATGGCTTACATAATGCTTCCAGGGTTCCCCCTTTTGGATGAAGGCTTGACAAGGACAGTTCGACAATCGCGCGTTCGCCCATTTAATTGCTTCTCGATAGTAACGTCAATTCGTGTACCTGGATGGGTAATTGACCATCTTTTGTTCTATTCCTATTCTTTTGATATTATTCTTCCTCTTTTGATTTCGGACTTTCATTAATTTTGTTTCTTCCGAACTCCCTTTGGATCCGACTCTCACTTCACGGAATGCACACCGTGTCTCTACCAATGTTCTAGTACAACTTTTGATTTATCACTTACCATAATAGTATTTAATACTTTGCAATGCCTCCAAAGTCAGCCAAAGCTGGCCTTGAGGCCAAGTCTCCCGCGCGTCGGAGCAGTCGGTCTCCACGTCGCTCCCCCGGCCCAAAAAACCGAAAAGCGGCAGGAAAATTGTCAGATTACTCCTCCGAAGGAGTGCAGAACAATGACATCTTCAACTTGCCTACAAGTGACTACAAGATAATACTTGCTATTACCGCCCTTGCGACTGTCGTAAGACTCTTCAGGATCTATCAGCCTTCGAGCGTTGTTTTCGACGAAGTCCAGTCAGTAGTTCCGCACTTTCTGCTTATCAGACACTTCGGCTGACTAGCTTTCTCTATAGCTTCGGTGGATTTGCGACGAAGTATATCAAAGGGAAATTCTTTATGGACGTTCATCCGCCATTGGCAAAGCTGCTCATTACTCTTGCGGGCTTCCTCGGCGGATTTCGCGGAGACTTCGACTTTAAAGAAATTGGCAAGGATTATCTGGAACCTGGAGTTCCGTACGTTGCGATGCGAATGCTACCGGCCATTCTCGGGATTTTGTCGGTTCCTACTATCTATTTCACCCTAAAAGCGTCCGGTTGTCGATCGATTACGGCAGCATTGGGAGCACTTCTTGTCACATTCGGTAAGCTCTCTGCACCGAGAGGCCAGCAATTCTAGGGATTGAATTAACACTTTCTATAGAGAATGGATTAGTCACTCAATCCCGTTTGATTCTTCTCGATTCTCCATTGGTTATATTCACTGCATTGACCGCTCTCTCGTTCACGTGTTTTACCAATCAACATGAGCAAGGCCCTTCTAAAGCATTCGGACTGTCCTGGTGGTTTTGGTTGGCTTCTACGGGAGTTTTCTTAGGCGCCACGGTCAGTGTGAAATGGGTTGGTTTGTTCACAATTGCCTGGGTTGGTAGCTTGACTGTGCTTCAGCTCTGGGTTCTCCTTGGAGATAATCGGACAGTGACGATCGTAAGTTAATCCTTCAGTTGCGCGAACTTTCAGCCTAATATTAATACTCTTTGATAGGAATTATGGTTTAAGCACTTCTTGGCAAGAGCATTCTGCTTGATTGGTATCCCCGTAACGTTCTACCTTGCAATGTTTGCCATTCACTTTCTGTGCTTGGTGAATCCTGGAGAAGGCGATGGTTTTATGTCTTCCGAGTTTCAAGCTACGCTCAACTCGAAGGGAATGGGCGATGTGCCCGCTGATATTGCCTTTGGCTCTCGTATTTCTCTTAAACATCACAATACGCAAGGTGGCTACCTCCACTCCCACAATCACATGTATCCCACAGGGAGCAAGCAGCAGCAAATTACGCTCTATCCTCACAAGGATGAGAACAACGTCTGGATCCTCGAAAATCAAACTCAACCACTCGGACTCGACGGCGAGATCGCGGGCCCTCGGGCATGGGACAATCTTACCACAGCTTTCATCGAGGACGGGGCCACAATTAAACTTTACCATACCACGACTGATCGGAGACTCCATTCCCATGACCACAGACCACCCGTCACCGAAGCCGACTGGCAAAATGAAGTTTCTGCTTATGGTTATGAAGGTTTTGCCGGTGATGCCAACGATATGTTCCGTGTTGAAATTGTGAAATCCCTATCCTCTGGTGTCGAGGCTAAGAAACGACTTCGAACAATCGAGACCAAATTCCGGCTCGTCCACGTTATGAGCGGTTGTGTTCTCTTCTCGCACTCTGTCAAGCTTCCGGATTGGGGATTCGAACAGCAGGAAGTAACGTGTGCGAAAGGCGCCTCTCTTCCAAACAGTATATGGTATGTGGAAGATAATCAGCACCCGATGTTGGGACCGGATGTAGAGAAGGTCAACTACAGACGCCCTGGTTTCCTGGCGAAATTCTGGGAGCTTCAGCAAGTTATGTGGAAGACGAATGCCGGCTTAGTCGAGTCTCATGCTTGGGATTCTCGCCCGAACTCCTGGCCGCTTCTTTTACGAGGAATCAACTTCTGGGGCAAAAACCACCGCCAGATCTACCTCATTGGCAACCCTCTCATTTGGTGGGCTTCCACTAGTGCTATCTTGGCATATGTTCTTTTCAAGGGCTTGGCCGTCCTTCGATGGCAACGAGGATTTGCGGACTACAGCAATATCAACTTCAAACGCTTCGATTACGAGATTGGCCAGACAGTGTTGGCTTGGGCGTTCCATTATTTTCCTTTCTACCTAATGGCGCGTCAGCTATTTCTACATCACTATTTCCCGGCTTTATATTTTGCAATTATTGCTTTCTGCCAGGTCTTCGACTTTGCCGCCAACCGAGTGTCTCTATGCGGTACTAAAAAGAATAGCATCGCCGGCGGTATTTTCTTTACGTTGTTTCTAGCGGCGAGCATCGCAGTTTTTGCGCTCTTCTCTCCCTTGGTTTATGGCAACCCATGGACACAGAATGCTTGCAACCAAGTCAAACTATTAAGTTCATGGGACTTCGATTGCAATACTTTCTATACAGATGTAAGTCTCCCAGAATGGCGTGCCCCCCTTCGTGGCGGAAAGTAAGGACTGAATGTAGTTAGTTGGCCCAATACTCAAATGAAGTGATCCCGGACTCATCCCAGCCAGCGCAAACCCAGTCTGCTCCTGAGGTGGTTGATCGGCGGAATCAGGCTCCTGAACAGGAAGTACCGAAGGCGCAGGCACAAGGCCAGAATAATGCTGAATCTCCTGAAGAGGCCGACGTTACAAAGCCGGCAGCACAAACAATTGTTGGTCGGGAAGAAAACATTGAATACCGTGATCAAAATGGAAATCTTCTGAACGCAGAGCAGGTCGAAGCTATGTCAAAGTCGGGTCAGGTATCTTTTGAGACTAAGTACGAGACCCGTACGAGGGTAGTGGATGCCGCTGGGGAAGATATCTACAAGAATGTTGCTCCCCCGCATCCTGATGTCGAGGGCCAGAATCCGGAAACTCTTGGTAAAGACAAGAAGGACGTCCCAGAGGATAAGCCTGCATCCGTGGCTGGTGATGAAAAATCCGTGCAACGTGATGAAGGAAAGCCGAAGCCCGCTAGCGAAGGAAAAGAAGCAACCAGAAATGATGAACTGTAGGATATTTGGATTTTTGGCTCTTTTTTTATTCACTCTGTTAATGTTTCATGGCGATGCTATATGAGCGAGCGACACCGAATTGGATTCGTTGTTGCAGGTTTCCTAGGGTCGAGACTCAAAAGGCAAGGGCGCAATCGTAGATAATATAAACTTATTGTATAATGACGTTTTTCTAATTTTTTCTTTTTCATGTGCTTAACTCATGTAGAACGACTAAGCTGCCTTTCAAAATAACTCATCTAAGGATTGGTACTAAAAAGTTACATATAGCTTATTTACACACCGTTGGCAATTGCGTCAGGGGCTCGATTCCCATCCTATTCAGCACGGCCGATATTTTTCTACAGGTCCTTTCCGTACTTGTTGAATTTTTCGTGCAAGTCCTAGAGTCCAGATTCAATTAATTGATGTACTAGAGTTCCAAAATATAACACATACCTTTGGCAAAGTCACATTTGGAATAACGACTTCGTTCAAAGCGCTTGGGGCGGCCTTCAAGGGCTTGCTCTTGTCACCGTGGGGATGGTACTGGTATTTGAAATTGCCCTGGCCTTCAGAAACATTTTTATCGTCAACCTCCCAAGGCATAGCGCTTTCTCCGATACGGATATTGCTCTCGGACGTAACAGTGGTAGGTGTGCTGCCGAAATACCATCCCGCAAGGCCGAAGGCTCCGGCCATGACGCCGAGAAGAAGCTATAGGCGAAACAGACAATTAGTTTTCTATATTATAAGAGAGTATACGAATGGAAAATTGCGTACGTAGAGCTCAGGATCTCTTTTTGGGCCTTTATCAAGTCCGGCTTCCTCTACGCGGGAAGAATATCGTCGCACTGGCTGAGCGCGGAAAGCTCTGAGAGGTTGTCTCATGATCGCCCGGCGGGCGGCGTTAGAGACGATGGACGACATACTGAAATGATTATGGCCAACAAAAGGCGTGCGCGAGGGGCGATGGGATTGCAATTGCAGCAAGAAGTTGTTCTGTCAGGTCAGTCCAGATGGCCGGGATTCACCCAATAATGGTGGGTTTATTTGGATGGCGACGTTCCGAGATGACACGTGACAGGCTAGTACGATTCTAGCTAGAAGGCTTCACCTGCTGAGTCATCAGAGATCGCGATGGCCCGAAAAAGGAAACACGGAGAGAGACTTCAAATGCGGGCTGGGCAGCAAACGCATTTGGAATCCTGACGGTAACATGTATTTGGTCAATTTACGTGGGTCATTACCTGAAGCCTGATGCCATTCGCCATATATAATAACCTCCGAACATTCCGGCCACTCTACACTGTCAAATATCTCGTTTTTCTAAGACCTTTGCCTTCCATGACCCCTGTCCCCGTTGATTCACCAATCGCTCTTCTCTAGCAAGAGAGGGAAAAAGGGGAAGCTCAATAGATACTACTATTCCGCTGTGACTATGAACTTGTTATAACGGCTCTACCTATTTTTATCCCCAAAAGTCCCTCCGCCCTGAAGCAATGGCAGCTTCTTCGAACCCCCAAGTCCCCGCGGAGCCCGAGCTGCCACCAAACCGTCCCGTCTCTTATATTTCGTCTCATATGACGGACATTCAATCCGAAGATGGTGAAACAAAACCCCAGAGTCCTCCGTCGCGACCTCGACGAAATACCTCTCGTAGAGGCCCTCCAGCGAGACACTCCATATCAGCAGCTTCGAATCATGGCGCCGGACCACCTTCGAGCGCCGGGAATCGAATGAGCCGAACACACATTCCTTCCTTAAACTCACATGCCGTCTTTCGTCCGATGAGTTCCCAAAGGCTGCAGATGCAACGGAGCGGCCGTCCTCCTACAGGAACAACACAGGGAGCTTCGGAGGACGGGCAAAGTGATGCTGGTGCAAATCAAGTCCGACGAAGTGTGATATCCAATCCGATGATACTGCCAGCAATTACCGGAATAGACTATGAGTACCCCCGCCATCGCGAGGGACGGAATTTACGGACCCAATGGTCCTCGATAGGGGAACATCAACTGCAAGCCCCACAGGCAACACCACGATCAGAAGCGGAGGAGAAAGCGCTCGCCTGCTGTTCGATCGGTCCCGAGCTATACCTCCGCCCCAAGAGAATCCAGCCACTGATCCTGAGAAGAGTGGACCACAACCTCCAGCACAACAGTCGCCCATTGCATTCAGACCTAGCTTTCTTAAGGAAAATAAATCTGAAACACAGGAAGGTGCTGGTGCGAAAAATGAGAAACCACCTTCGGCGTTATCTCCTGGCCCCAAACCGTCGAAAGCCGTTACTCCCACTCCCTTAAAGACAGTTGGGAAGAATTATGAATTCTTTGCCGGAAACACCATATTCTTTTTTGGTGGACGATTTCAAAATGCTAGGGATCGTCCGGTGAATATTGCGACAGGTATACTTGTGGCTTTGCCCGCGGCCTTGTTTTTTGCCTATTCGTACGTTCTTCCTCGCAACAATACGCATAGATCTTACTAATTTGGTATTCACAGCGCCCCGTGGGTGTGGCACAATCTCTCGCCGGCTATTCCCATAATATTCGCGTATATATTTTTCCTTTGTTTTTCCTCATTTATACATGCGTCTGTCGTAGATCCCGGTGTGAGTCAATCTATGCCCAGTCAGACCGAATGTTGCGGTGATAAAGCTAACAATGATCTAGGTTCTTCCAAGAAATTTACATCTTTTCCCTCCTCCTGACCCTGCTGAAGACCCTTTGACCCTTGGACCTCCAACTACCGACTGGATTATGGTCAAATTGGCGACCCCTGATACGGCTGCCATGGATGTGCCGATCAAATATTGCAAAACATGCAATCTTTGGCGGCCTCCTCGATGCTATCATTGCCGTACCTGCGATAATTGTGTTGAAACTTTAGATCACCACTGCGTTTGGCTGAACAACTGCGTTGGCCGGCGCAATTATCGTTATTTCTTTACATTCGTCAGCTCCGCCACAATTTTAGCTCTTTACCTCTTCGGCGTCAGCCTAGCCCACATTCTCGTCTATCAAAAGCGGAACAGAATCACTTTTCTGAAAACAATTGATGAATGCAGAGTACCGTTTGCAATGGTCCTCTATGGGGCAATTTCATTTATCTATCCAGCTGCACTTTGTGGTTACCACCTCTTCTTGATGGGAAGAGGCGAAACAACTCGAGAGTATCTGAACTCCCATAAATTCAAGAAGGACGACCGCCATCGCCCATTTTCCCAAGGAACTGCAGGAAGGAACATAGTCGCTGTACTCGGAAGGCCTCGGCCACCAAGCTATGTCGGATTCAAAAAAGCACATATCGAAGGCGATCAACGTTTCGCTACGGAAAAGGTGAAACACAAACATCGTGAGAAAGTGTCACCAAAAGAAGATTACGAGTTAAATCCCATCAAAGGACCGCATACAAGATTCGAAGGCCCCATGGGCCGAGGGCCTCTGGGTAATGCTCAGCAACCAGAAGCCTAAGAAGACATGCCCGTTTGTCCCATACCCTGCTGCCCCGCCTGGAATCCCTGTGTATTCTGGCGGTGCCTACAAAAGTATACCCCTACATGACCTTTTCGATTCTCTATTGTATTTCCAACCCAATTGTTTTTAATGACTTGTTCAATTTTCAGTGCAAAGCCCGGAGTTTTCAGTTTACGGGGCATTTGGCTTTTTTTTACATAGAGTGGTGATCTGGCATTTTACGACGCACGACGAGGACCCTGTACGATAATCTAATTCACTAAGATTGTAATATAACTTCGCTGAGCTTCCAGCTTACGCTTTGAGAAGACGGTGCACTTGGTCATGCCTGTCAATGGGTTTTCGCTTTATGATGGAAGATGTAGATTTGCGAAACTAGAGACCTGGGAAATTGATCAGTCAAAAGTTCTAGCGTAAAGAAGCTAGAATTCTACAGAATTTCCAGCCATAATAACGGCCAATCCAAATACAGAAGTCCAGTATTTACGTGTTTATATTTGGGTATGGGGCCGTTCGGTGCCACAGTGTCTAGGATAACGCCCTCCACACGGACCCCAATCCTATTCTCGTTCTCAACGAGCAGCACGTTGGCCCGTTTTCTTTGGGAATCCAGGACTTTGAATACATATGGCTCGGTTAACTCTTTTTTCCTCCTGACCTCGTTTGTGGTTCTGATCCCATATGCCTACGGAGTACATTCACTAACTTAGCTACGACTCAAGGAGATGCCGTGTATGCAGTATTTGAACGACGACACACGCAGCCGCCGGCACTCAGCCTCTTGAACTCACGCGCTGGGAGACGTTTTGACCATATATCCTCACCCTCAGGTGCTCGGTTTTCGAATAGATGCTCAATCGATTGTTTGTGCTAAGTATGAACATGGCACGAGACCTCCGCACTTCCTTATCATCAACACCAATGGAATCCACAGCCGATAGCGATACGACCACGATTGATGCGACAATCCCCATCCTCACGCCCGCTACCAGTGTGTCTGATTATACAGCCCCGGCCAGTCCCAAAGATGAGCCCGAAAGACCCCTGAAACAGGTCACTGCTACGAGACGCGTGACGCGTAGCTCATTAAAGACCACGGAATTCGAAGCCATAAGAAGCGAGGTGGCAGATGAAGAGACACAAGATAAATGTCAGGAATTTCAGGGTTTGGCAGGCCGACATGAATCGTTTACATGCGCAGAGACAGCGCCAACTAGAGCAATTGAGCTGAAACGCGTTCCTTCAAAGCGTCGTTCTACGCGTCTGAGTCTACTTGGTAAACCGAAAGAGCCCATTGGGACTGGTCCTTCTACTGCCAGTAAACGGCCCCACGATATGATGTCGAAGAGCAAAAATGAGCCCAAAAACGCGGATAGGAGGGCCAGTCTGCGGTCAAGGGCTGTAACTCACGCGCCTTCCCCGACTCCGCCAACCAAGAAGAGGCGGATAGAAAAAGATATCAGCAATCCTCGGCAGTCTACAGAAATAAAACAACCGCCTATCAGGGAAAACTCCTTAATCCGGCGCAAACGGAAGATTTGGCTTCGACATGGCCTCTACGCTGGGCAGGAGCACGTCGATTCCTTGACCCCAAGGCTAAGAAAGAGTAAAGGGCTTAAAAAGAAGGGGATTGCCAACTACAATCCATATTTCCACTTCCAATGTATGCAGGCGCCAGGCTTTTAGAATCCGGACGCAATTTCAAACTGCCTTTCGACATTTTCTCGCCTTTACCACACGGTCAGCCAAAGCCAGATGAATGGCGGAAAACCAATAAAAGTGTGTATATAAGGACTCCTCTAAGGCTGCTGGGCGCTAAGTTTATCACAGATATGTTTGTTGGTGATGCTGCCTTGATCTGGAAGGCTAACAAACACAAGGAGCATTCAACCTGCGCTTGTACCCCTGAGTCTGGATGCGATGAAAACTGCCAGAATCGTTTTATGTTTTACGAATGCGATGATACAAACTGCAAACTGGGAGCAAGTCTGTGCCACAATCGGCCCTTTAGTGAATTACGGCGGCGATCGAAGGCTGGCGGCAAATTCACCATTGGTGTAGAAGTCATCAAAACCGAAGATCGGGGATATGGTGTCCGAAGCAATCGATCTTTTGATCCAAACCAGATAATTGTCGAATATACGGGAGAAATTTTGACACAAGAAGAATGTGAACGAAGAATGAGAACAGTATACAAAAAAAGCGAAGTATACTGCACCCTACCCCGCTATTCCATTCCGCGTATTCATGCTAATGGTCTCTGGATTAGTGCTACTATCTGATGTACTTCGACCAGAACATGGTAATCGATGCCACCCGAGGCTCAATTGCTCGCTTTGTGAATCATTCTTGTGAACCAAATTGTAGAATGGAAAAGTGGACCGTTGCAGGAAAGCCACGGATGGCTCTATTCGCCGGAGAAGCGGGTATCATGACTGGTGAAGAACTTACATATGATTACAACTTTGAGTATGTAAGAATTTTCTGAAGACGGGAGGGGTTTGCTAAGTTATTCTATAGCCCTTATTCTCAGAAGAACGTCCAAATATGTCGCTGCGGAGCATCAACTTGCCGCGGAGTCTTAGGCCCGAGGCCCAAAGATATTAAATCTAAGGAGAGAGAGAGGCCTCCGAAAGCCTCAAGAACCAACTTTACACAGAAAGCTGCCAAGTCTTGTGACAATACCAAGTCCGAGAGACGTAAAAAGCAGATGAAATCGAGAAGCCGACCCGCAAAATTAGGAGCAAAGAAGATTTTACCAAACACCCGACCCGCACTTAAGTCAGCTCAAGCCAAGGTCAGAGCGAATCGTCAACAAACTGGGTCTAATACTAGGCAATCCAAGACGATCATGGTCAAGAAGCGCACTCCCGGACGTCCTACGATGTCCACCAATCCCACCCGGCAGGTCGTCAATGTTGTTGAAAAGAAACCACAAGAGAGTAGCAAGAAGCTCAGAATGCCTTCGAAACCGAGATTCAGCAATTCAATTGCCGCTGCGCGCACCTCCGATCTGACGCCCCCAATAATGAAGAAGTTTCTTGCGGCTGGAGATATGACAGTTACTCCTAAGTATAAACCTAAACCACGACAAAGAAGAAAGAGAGGGATCAATATTGGCTGAACAATTTTGCATTCTTATAGGCTTTAGGACCTAATACTTTCCCGTTATTTGTCTTCTGCATCTCATTTGTATAGCAATTTTAGCTGTGTTGATATGACCATAAATGCCCATTCATCCATTCACTTCTACTGCCTAGCTACAATACATGTGGTCTCCTTAAGACACAGAGTCAGTTTAATGGACACTCTTATCTAAGAAATCATCATCCAACATTTGCACATTACAGAAAAGAAAGACAAAATTGCATACACCGATACAATCCTCTGAAACCAGGCATTGCACGAGGTAAAATACTTTCTAGTCTTCGAAAATAACTTTGAAGAAACCTTCGAGTTTCGGTGATATACTTATTGATATGGAAAGTCAAAGGGTAGGAAAAAAGAATTAAACCTTGAACCGGTGGTGAGTTCAGGGTTGACCAATGTCAAGTCCAAGACAGCCGATTTACGAGGCGGAGATCCGACCTTAGCCTGTCATCGTGGTATCTTCACCTTCCGTAGTCTGTGGGTCAACTTGACTGCCCTCTAGGGGCTGATTTGGCGGCTCGGTCGCTGGTTCTTGTGCCGGAGGTCGGGGTTGACTTTCTAGGCTGGCCTCTAGACTTCCCAAGAGATCGAGCTCTCCGCTATCAAAATGAAACGGCTGTGGCTCTGCTTTAGACGCACCGGGAGATAAACTTGATGCTCTCCTAAGATTAGCGAGGGGCAGTTGAGGTTGAGAAGTCTCCACAGCCATATCTGGAGGGGCAGATGAACGAGCTGGATCATAAGTGGTCTGTGTTGGCTCATGAGTCTCCGCTGCTACTGGAGACTGCATGGGTATATCGACTGGCACCTCGGAGTCTTTCTGGCCGTCGTCCATCTCAGATGGCGGCGGTTCAGTTTGGATGTCAGCGATTGGTTCTACTGCAAGGGCTGACACGGGATCATCAGATTTTGTATCGTCAAGAGTGACAGTTTGGCCGATATCAGGTGTTGGTATAGTGATATTATCAGATGCAGTTGATGGAGCCGGAAGTGGAGTTGGCGAAGCCGCCTGTACCTGCTCGTGAGGCTCGTTTCTAGGCTCGTCTCTAGGCTCGTCCTTCTGAGCTGTTGGGCCTAGCTCTTGGTTTTGATTGTCCGTCGAAGCTATACCCTCAACCGGAACGTCCGTAGTTTGAGATTTTGATACATCTTCCAGATCCTCCTCATCCTCACTGCCCTCACCATCGTCCTCTTCATCCTCATCCTCATCGCCTCCCGTGTCCTTAGTGGACTGCTCAGAAGGTTGTATGGAAGCATCAGCATTTCCAGTCACGCCTTTTTCACCGTCCGCGTAACCAGATGATTGTCTTGGAGCATCGCCGTCTTGGGCAAACATGACCTTCTTCTTCCTACCTCTTCCAATTCCTTTAGCTTTCCTTTTAGGAGGTGGATGTCTCCTTCGAACGACTGCGACCATACTACCTTCAGGCTCCGCAACAACAACTCCTTGCTGATCGACGACACCAACTCCTTCTATTATCATGCCAGGTACGGGCTTTTCAAAAACAACGGTCATATCGGGATGTTCGGCTGTGATTTGGGATTCGTGGGCAATTTCTCCCTCAACCTTATGGCCCTCCGGTACCAGTGCCTGATAGATTGATACCGTTCCGGCGGTAGCATCAACTTTCTTAAACTTTGTTTTTCTCATCGTTGCTTGACTTGTAGCATTTGCCAGACTAAACACCGAACTGCTGCCCACTGACATTGCGCCAGCTCTGTACAATGACCTCAGGCCAGTCCTTTTTTTAGCCAGGAATTCTACCTCGGGCGGTTCAAGGCTACGCGGGATTGCAGTCCACTTCACGGCAGTAAAAGTTCGCTCGTAACTCGTCATCATCGCCGAGTCGTCTCCTTTGACCTCCTTCTCTGCCACATCAATGTCTTTCTTGACAGGTTTAATATAGGTGCACCCGGCGCGCGCGGCACGAAGCAATGATCGGCTCAATGGAGTCAAAAGGTTGCTATCTCTGGGCATGGGTAGCTCGGGCAATATATACGAGGACGTCCCGCCGGCATCCAATTCCTCGGTCTTGGGATTTTGGGAAAATATCGTCGGCTGGCGAGCCCAGCGACGCACAGGTAAACCCTCGAAGACATCATGTTCGATATGACCGCTTCTGCCTCTGCCTGAGGTTCCTTCCGCGAGGGCCTGCGAACGAGTACGAGAGGATCGGAACTGCAGGAGATTTCCGACTCAATCAATGCTCCGCGAACAAAAGACAATGCGCAATCATAGATTACAGAGCACAACGGAGTTGGAGTCAGAAGGTTATCTCTTCCCGAAACTTACATTGACCATGTTGAGCGCGTCTCCAGAATCACTGCAAGGACCCTTTAACCTACATGCGACACCACAAACCAGGGATTATTTCTGCTTTTAATAGAGGCTTTGATTCATTTGAGTATTCCCAACAATTTAAAATGATAAGATGGGTAAATGGGGTCAATCATTCCACTTGCAAGTTGTCACTGGAACCTGATGCGAATCGAGACAAACAATCGCGAAGGATTTCTGTGCAGGGGACAGGTCACGTGCAGGCTCTGTTCCTGCCACCACTTTCTACAGCAGAACAAAAGAACTGGATACTGATAACATGCTGCTGCTCATCACCATGTGGTAGGAGAGAGTCCAAGGGCCTTGTAAATCATAGGTATTGGCCATTACATCTCGGAATGCAATGGCAACAGAGTTGTATATACGGAGTAGAGAGAGACAGATCAAAGGAAAAGTATCTATCCCACATCCATGCCATCAATGACAGTAGTCTCAGACTAGAGAATTCGTCCCATATTCACGCCCGCTCATCAATAATCAAAGAAAGGGTTGGCCCTCCCGTGTCATGAACAGTCAATGAAGTGCTGCTTCAGCTGGCCCTTTATGGTAGTTAGCAAAAGAGCCACTCAAACTGGCTTTTCTCGATGCGCTCTTACGCTGAATCCTTATCTCGAATTATACTCCCTTCCGTACCAGTTTCTCTTCCCTAAATAAGCCCGTTAATATTTGAGAAAGCATACCAGACCCGATTCTAGATCGCTCAACGGACGTTAACGTACCGACGCTTGTCCTTCCACCACCAAACGGTCTAACTGATAGAATTGGCTAATAACCGTTTGTCGCTATTGGAGAATATTAATCCAGTGCATTTACATATGTATAAGCCAGGTTTAGGCGGTTACGGGGCAGGGAGAAGCTGAGGTGAGAATCGAAGACATGGAGACCGACCTTCATCATTCGGAGATCGCTTATTCCTTTCTGAAGCAACTCTTGGATCCTGCGTTCCTCCGTTTCATTCTGATATTCCCTAAATGTATCCCGCGTTTTCCTCAAGGCATACTGTCGGAAGTTGTAATTGGAAAATTGTTTGGACTGTCGTAGGAGGGACCGGAACTGGTGGATTTGAGGTAAGCATTCAAGGCTTGTCTTCCAGGACAGAGCGACTAACTAATGATCGGGCTTGGAAAGCTGAGTCCCGATGTAGCCGAGCTACGGACATTCTGATAGAGGTATCGTAAAAGCGCAGAAGAGAAGACCTATTCGTCCGAGTCGGTCGGGCAACTCACGAGCTTCGAGAAGGAGAGCGGATAAGTTAAAGGGACAATTCGATGCTTGCAGCTTGTCAAACAGCAGCCAGAGGCTTTCGCCAATGCTATCTCAAGCAGTATCTATCGTAACAGCAGTATCCGGGATGGGACATGGGAGTTTTGCGGAGGTGAAGTCTGCGATCGTGAAATTTTAGCGTCACTTTTGTCGCTCGGAGATAACGGCGACTGTTTGGGCGAGGCAGACGGAGAGCTGAGACGAGTCACGGTAACTGTTGGAGATTCATCTGTCACTGCGGGCGGAATATCACCATCAAAAAGTTCTGGTGTTATATCGCATGCATTTCACATCGAAAGGCGTTCTGGTCGAAGTTCTTGGTTGCTTTTTCATCACAGCTTTGGTTCTTGGCTCGGGATCCTTGGATGCCGCAAACGCTCCTCCAACGCGTCTGGCTACTTGCGTTCAATCATTTTTTTCCACTGACAGCTACCGCGCATCCCGCAACGCGAGCATTGATCTTGCGGTGTTACACTGATCTGAGATATAGTGCTTGGAATATGGCCGAATCCTCGAGTGAAGATGGGCTCCCAACACCGCCCGATTCTCCAGCTCTCCCCAATGCCACAGAAGCATCAGACATGGCCACGGCCATTGATTCTCTACTGGAGCGATATCTATACCTTCTGGATGAGCATCAGAAGCTCTATCAAGAACTTGGGAAGACCTTATCACTCGTAAGTCCCGGTGGTGCTCGATGGTTTGAGATAGGGCCGCTAACCGTTCCCAGTCATTTTTCTCACTTGCTCGCGCGAATCAATCCTGCCCTCCTGGCCGCCGTTATGGAGGGGACTATTACGATGAGCGGATGAAAGCCGCAAGAAAAGTGTATGCTCGAGCACCCGCCCAATACCGATGCTCACCGCTCGGCTTCATACGCTCCTCCTCCACTCCGAGAGCTACGAACAACAAAGATATAAAAGCTGACGTTGCATTTCTTCCATACAGATTCCTGCACCCCGCTGGTTCTACTGCGACTACTACTGCATATAGCCCCGCACCGAGCTATGCGACTTACCAATTCGCCATCGAGATAGAGGGCTCTGATGACCAGACAGATGAGGAGCTGGCAGAAGGGAACGCTACGTCACAAGCATCGGGCGAGCAGGACCCGGACATCGGACTGTCGGGCCAGCTTTCAGAGCGGACCAGAATTATGAACGCCCCCTCAAATCCCTTGCGCTGGTTTGGCGTACTTGTCCCTCCTGCACTGCGGGAGGCACAAAAACTTTTACCTCGGCAATGGACGGGCCCATCGCCGCGCTCGCAAATGTGGTGTCTGAAATGC
Source organism: Nannizziopsis arthrosporioides (assembly GCA_029635245.1). Classification (NCBI taxonomy): domain Eukaryota; kingdom Fungi; phylum Ascomycota; class Eurotiomycetes; order Onygenales; family Nannizziopsiaceae; genus Nannizziopsis; species Nannizziopsis arthrosporioides. The sequence goes on along the minus strand of CP098260.1, from coordinate 6,396,244 downwards.
GCATAGTGGAACAAAAAGTACACGATCAGAGGAAAATTTTGAATCTCGAAGGCGACGATCATGAGGATTAGAGGTGACCAAAGCCACAGCAACTTCATGGGTCGAATCTCATAAATACCAAGTGCAGTTTCTGGAGGAAGAAACAGCAAACAATCCGCTGGCAATTCTCCGCAAAGTCGTCATCGCTTGAAGCGTTGTTCTTCCATAAACACGAGGAGCGGAAGAAATGTTCCTAGTTACCCGTCTCCGATCCATGCTCTTTTTCCGTATATTCATTTAAATGTTGCATCGACTGGAGAGGAGACACTTGTTCGTCGATGTTTGCACGAATCACGGAGTACGGAACAGGGAAATCATCCTGTTTCTCTTTTTGTTCTTCGTCCTTGGTATCATTGAAACAGGCCGACATGTGTCGATCCCCTCGCTTATGGTTCATTTCTCAAGGAAATACGGGAGTCTGCCAGGGGCTTTCCACGGAAATCAGCCTTTGGAAGCACCGGCGACAGTCCAGGGCACCGACCGGCCGGCCCAGCCCCATTGAATAGGCTTTGCTAGCGAGCACCAACGCCTGCCAAACACCCAACGCCCCAGGCCCACTGCTCACCGCAACTGCCAACATCTGCTCTCCACATGGAAAATCCAGAAATGCAGCGCCCGGAGAAACGAAATGCGGAGGTCACGACGACGTGGCATATATGCCCGCTCTCGGTGATGTTGAATCACGCGCGCGCGCGCTCTCTGTAAAAGGCGGAGCGTCTTTTCTCCTCATTTCTTTCCATCCCTGTTTGTCACATCTTCCGGCGTGCAGCGAACCACGTATTTCCTTGTGATTTCTCCGATGGCCTGCGATTTGCCTAATTCGGTTTCGGCTCGTCTGCACTTCCAAGACATTTCCTTGAAACTATTGAATGCTAAGCTCAACCCACCAATCACCCAGGCGCCACAGGGCAGAGTTTGGCTATTTTTACGAGTTTATCTCCTAGCCTTACATATGAACGGCCTTTGTTCACTTCATTTCTCCTCTCCGCAAGTACGTTAAACTTCATTTGGAGAGACTTAACGAGATAATACGCTCCTCGTCATGGTAGCTAAAAAGCCATCATGGCCACCACCCGGCTTTGGGCGTTCAGCCAGCGAGCAAGTTAGCCCGGATACAAAATCAGATCACCGCGCCCCTGGTTGAACGTGGAAGAGTTTGGGCATCCAGATTCACTCGTTTTATCTGTTTCCCTACACTCGTTTGCCTGCTTTTCTGAATTAACTCAATTCATTTTCTTTTTTTCTTTGAATTGACGTTTGTGCTTGCCGACATGTTGCGGCAGTCTCTACTGTCGCTGGTACTCCTTGCGGGTTCAGCCATTGCGGGAGCTCCAGTATGCTCAGGGCCTCGGGCACAGCTGTTTGTCAATCCTTCGTTTGAGGATGGTGTGAATGGATGGAGCGTGTCTCGCGGAAATGTCATCTCGGGTGATGCGGCGGATGGCTCTAAATTCCAGTGAGTTCCTCAGACGCTTGCCCCAAGCGTGGAATGCTTGCTCAACGGCTATCTGATACTTCCTAGCCGCACTGCTGTCACTTCCACCAGCACCTTCACGGATTATAAGCAGACTGTGGCCGGTCTGGATCCCGACTACCGGTACGACTTATCGCTGCGATGGCGAATCTCCCGGACTGTCAAAGGGGTTGTGCCCCAATACTGTACTCTTTCAATCTTCGCCAACAGCATGTTTGTAACCGGAGGAACAATCTCACTCTCAGTCGTAGAGCAGACCACTCCTTGGACACTGAAATCAACATCCTGGGACCCATTGCAATCCGCTACTACTGTCACTTTCGTAATTAGAACCTCGTGCACTATTACTCAGGGCCTAAACCTGGACGTTGATAATATTCAACTTTTGGGTCCCCCGGCATGCCCCTCGGCATCATCTACCACCGTGGCCTCAACAAGTTCTGACTGTGAATCTGATACCACTACGACCACCTCGGCTTCCCGGACTACCGCAACAACAACTGACTGTGAATCTGAGACTACTACCGCCACTTCCGCTTCCCGGAGTACTACAGCATCAACAACTGATTGTGAGTCAGAGACAACGACCACGACAGGCTCAGCATCTCAGTCAACTACAACCTCGACAACTGATTGTGAATCTGAGACTACCACAACAACAGCTAGTTCAATTTCCCAGTCAACTACAGCGTCGACAACCGACTGTGAATCTGATAGCACTACGACCACAAGTGGTTCAGCCTCCCAGTCTACTACAGCTTCAACAACTGATTGCGAGTCAGAGACAACTACCACAACAGGCTCGGCATCTCAGACTACAGCTTCAACCACTGACTGCGAGTCAGAGACAACAACCACGACAGGTTCAGCATCTCAGTCAACTACAGCCTCGACAACTGACTGTGAATCTGAGACAACTACCACAACAGGCTCGGCATCTCAGACTACAGCTTCAACCACTGACTGCGAGTCAGAGACAACAACCACGACAGGTTCAGCATCTCAGTCAACTACAGCCTCGACAACTGACTGTGAATCTGAGACAACTACCACAACAGGCTCGGCATCTCAGACTACAGCTTCAACCACTGACTGCGATTCAGAGACAACCACCACAACCGGTTCGGTCTCCCAGTCTACTACAGCATCGACGACCGACTGTGAATCTGATAGCACAACGACCACAAGTGGTTCAGCCTCCCAGTCTACTACGGCCTCAACCACTGATTGTGAATCTGAGACTACTACCACAACAGGCTCGGCATCTCAGACCACTACAGCCTCAACAACTGATTGTGAGTCTGAGACTACTACCACAACAGGCTCAGCATCTCAGACTACCACAGCATCAACAACTGATTGTGAATCTGAGACTACTTCCACAACAGGCTCGGTCTCCCAGTCTACTACAGCTTCAACCACTGACTGTGAATCTGAGACAACCAAAACTACAACAGGCTCAGCATCTCAGACCACCACAGCTTCAACCACTGACTGTGAGTCAGAGACAACCAAAACTACAACAGGCTCAGCATCTCAGACCACCACAGCTTCAACCACTGACTGTGAGTCCGAGACAACCAAAACTACAACAGGCTCAGCATCTCAGACCACCACAGCGTCAACCACTGACTGTGAATCTGAGACAACCAAAACTACAACAGGCTCAGCATCTCAGACCACCACAGCGTCAACCACTGACTGTGAGTCAGAGACAACAAAAACTACAACAGGCTCAGCATCTCAGACCACCACAGCTTCAACCACTGACTGTGAGTCAGAGACAACAAAAACTACAACAGGCTCAGCATCTCAGACCACCACAGCATCAACAACTGATTGCGAATCAGAGACAACAACAGGCACGGCATCATCTGTCACAAGCACAACCTCCGGAGCTCAAGCCTCATCTACGTCTACCACTGACTGCGAGTCGGAGACTACCACCCGCGCTACATCTTCAGTGATCAGCACAACCTCCGGATCTCAGGCCTCATCTACTACTGATTGTGAGTCAGAGACTACCACCCACGCATCTTCATCGACAGGTAAAGTGATTCCGACATCCGGAGCCACAACCGGAGCCACATCAGTGACAACCACGGACTGTGATTCCGAGACTACTAGCCCAAGCGGAAAACCCTCCATCTCTACGACATCGGGCTCAGGTTCGCCAGCACCTTCCGCCACGAGTTTCACGGTATCAACCATTTATACAACTCGTACATTCACTGTCACCGCGTGCCCTACAACGGTACACGATTGCCCAGCATCAGCCCAAACTACCTACACCACTGTTAAAACAGTTGCCTTCACCACTACGATCTGCCCCATTGTCACTGGTACATTGAGGACGGTTTCGATTCCCGCTGGAAGTCAAGACGTCCCCAAAACCCCCTCTCATCCATCTCCCACTATCTCCATCCCAGGTGGAAGTAAAGATATTTCGAAACCGCCTGTGGGCACATCTACCGTTCCTAGCGGAGATCAGGACACGGCAAAGTCTCTCACACTCTCATCCAAGGATACAGGCTATCCCGGAATCAGCCAGGCTTCCACTACTGCTGTCGTATACCCCACTCCAAATGTTGAATCCCCTCCTGATACAAAGAAACCCGTTGCTTCTCCCAATACATCATCCGGACCCAGCAACCCAACGGTCCCTGGCGCACCCGGGAAATCTCCCAGCGCACCTGCACCTGCTTCGCCGTCTGTTTTTGAAGGAGCGGCTGCGAGAACCCTGATTTCAGGAAGCTCAACTAGCTACTTGGGTACCATGGTCGTATCCCTCATGGCATTTGTTTTATTCTTCTAAAGGGGATGAGGTTTAGGTGCTGAGATCACTTTTTCATGACTATAGCAAGATCTTTCCTTTAAAATCCCAGCGATGTCGTATACAATTGATTATGTACTTACCTTGGTACTATGATGGATGTATATTCTATTTAATTCTAAATTTTTACCGTACCTTTATTCCAGATTTCCCAACCAGGTTCACTGCACTCCTTCATTTCAAGTATCCCTTTGTGCATGCATATTGAATATGCCATTCAGTCCCCACAACATCCATGCACCAAACAATAAGTGTTCGGTGAGGATCTTTCATTCTTTGTTTGTCTAAGGACCTTGTATCATTTGTTTCAAATTACTCAACACTTCTCCTCGTTAATTAATAATAATAATAACAAGAATACACACATAGAATATTGGCACATGAAACAGAAAAGTTCTGTGTTCCAGGTCGCAATCTAAAAATAATGATGAACAAGGGTTTCTCAACCAAACACCAAGGATACGACTTTGCCATATCCTGATCGCCATCAAGCCCTTCCCAGCCAGATAACAATAGTAAGGATCGCCGGTCTGAAACTGTCGAACAAACGCATTATCACCTGGATCTCGGACCGAAACATCGAACGTCAACAACAATAATGGAAGCGAATGCACTTCCCTTAAGCCTCTGGTGACACAAGTGATGTAAGTAGTTGTTGAGTGCCTTGAGGGGTTTGATACGTGGGATTCATTTCCGGTGATCCAGAAGGTGTGCGACTTTGCTGTATATTATTGTTTTCGCCGCATTGAAGGACATCCGATGGGTCATTTGGGTTGACGGGCGCAGGGTCTAGTTCGTCTAACCATTTTCTAACGTGCGCAGTAGACGGATCCGTTCGAAATCTCTTTCGAGGCATTGGATCATTTCGAACTATCTTTCCAAAGGGCCAAGGACGCGAGTACGCCTTGGTCGCATTGTGGACAGGATGGAACTTCGACGAAAGAGTCATGGCTCCTCCCCATATTCCATGTAGCGGATTATAGTCTCGAAAAGGTGATCTCCGTCAGTACCCGTGTAAAACGGCAGAGCCCGAGAAACGAGATTATAAGAGTTAAAGATGCCAACACACCTAGGGTCGGGATTCTCTGTGACGACATGGATATAATATTACGCAATCTAGATCTCGATCCCGATGTTTTAGACCGGATTTAGATGGAGAGATAGGATGGAGAAAAGTATTGGCGAATAAATCCTTTTCAATAAGTAGCCCTAATAATAGACAATCAGGAGGTGAAGGTTGGAGGTTGATGGAGTAGAGAGCAGCAGACGAGCAAAATCCCTTCCATGTTGCCAGGAAATCGTCCGAATCTCGCCGCCTTGAATGTTTGGGAAAGAAAGGAGCAGCGTGCTTGAGAGGACCATGGTCACTGAGAGGAGAGAAAGAATGCCTGGCAGGACAGAAAGAACCGTCATGAAACATAGACGAAGCGTGGCAGAGGGAGAGGGAGAGGGTCAGTGGGTATAGTTGGCCAGCTAGTTAGTTAGTCAGTAGTTGATCCTCAGCAGACGTGAGCGACAAGCGTCGTTCAAAGATGGAAGATCATGCTGGTTGGCGACATGATTGTGAGCGTGAAGTCGACGATGTCGCGGCTCAAATAGCAATAATCACCTGACCTCGAGATCCCAATTCCTTATTTGGACGTCAAGCGATGCAATTCTCGTTGGATGCAGCAGAACAAATACCACTATTGACTATCAATAACAAGTGTCAAGCGACTTGTGCTCGTCAGCATGCCTTGCAGCTCGTCGCAGATGGAGTCTCCCCAGTGCGATCGGATAAAACCTCAGAGACTTCGGTGAAACATACCGGCAGCGGCGGGGCCAGGGCTGGGAACGTTGATAGGGATGGCCCCGGTGACTCGGTGACCCGGTACGAATCGTCTGCGCGGCATGCGTTTCCCCAAGACGCTCTGAGATCATGGAGGCTGTAGCATTGACTATTCCTATCGAGACTCAGCACAAAACCGTGACTATTGAACTCACTCCACCGAGTGGACTTTTGGAACGTTAGCCGAGAAAGAACCTCTCGCCTCTCGGTTCCTCTTAGTCAACGAAACGCGACAATCAAAGAGGTACTTCGTGAAGCATTCGGCACCAAACCCGGGATACTTGTATGGATGCACCTGTGCCAAACCATCATTGCCGATTGGATTGCTGGCAGGCATACTAATATTAATGATCATTATCCCAGTTGCGATTCCCGTGCTTTCCCCGGGCGCAATGCAGGTACCACTAGGGTGGCCCTGGAGACCGGACGGCTGGGCCCTTGACCTCAAGCGGGACTGTTTCAAGGTTAGACTCGCCACTTATGAGGATCGAAGGCTGTCTAGCAAGGGTTAAAATTGGCACTAGAAAGCAAACGGCAAGGCTTTAAGCTCATCCGCCAATGGCCTGCTTGCAGTACGAAGACCCTTGAAGAATGGTGTTTCAGAGCAAATGACTGCAGCCAAAGTTGACGTGAAAGCTGATGCGAACGTCGGCAATCTCAGGCACTGCCGTCCGCGGGCCGTCATGTTTTCTCTCTCAAATTCCTTTCAGGAATTCGAATCCTTCGACTTCAATAATAATGCTTTCCCTTTCTTTCGAGCTGGTCGCTCGCTTTTCTCTACTCCTGGAATCCTCGGCCAGGCTCGTCGAGGTTCTTGTTTAGGCGATCACTTCGCCCTTGTTGAGACGAAACCCGAAAGGGTGATACATCGATATCTCCTTACCCTCCCCAACTCTGATACATGAGGAGTTTGACCATAGACTATGTGATTATTCTGTGAAAATTGCTATATTCTTCGCCCAAGTCACTCGTTTGAACACTTCTTTCATTCCTTCGTTTTGGGTAGGTCTTATACATTTCATACTCTGAACATACACTGCGACTTTTCAATCAAGGTCGGGCGAACAGCTCGCCTAAACTTCTTGGAAATGGGTCACTGGTATACTTAACCTTTGTATTTGAGCCGATTCTGGTTTGGAGCTCTGAGCCTGAGCGGGATTTCGCAAGCATCTTTTGATTGACATCGCTAACTACCTATTAGAAACCTTTGGTCATTATAGACCTTTCCACTCATTTGCGCAAGTGACGCCTGATTAGCCCCGACACCTATCAATCACAGGTTGCGATTCCTACGTTTAATACCACCACATCCTCTCATTTCAGGTTGATATCCTTCTTCCTTTTGCTCGCAAAATTTCTCCCCTTACAGCAGCCGATTAATCCCGGGAGGATCCGTTCTACTTTCAATTCTTAGCTTTTCGATATGCTACAAACGCCATATTACAACCTGTCAGTTTATCCACATTTGGTTTGTAGTAGTGAGACGGCCTCTAGATCTCGGCGTTGGCCAAGATCGAGACGAGATGAGCGGCAGGCGATATGATGACGATGCAAGCCATAATGAAAAAGGCTCCGTACGGCGGGCAAGGGAAGCGATGCAGCCACCAAACGGGTACGGCTCTGATGGAATGGGTCGTACAAACCAGCTTCCAAGTCGGCTTCCTGTGAGAAAACCGCCACCTGTCCCAGCAGCATTCCCGCCAAACGAATATGGGCCTAGAGTATCACATGTGGCCCCTTCTCCTTGGCCTCTCTCAGATAGCAACGGTCGACCACTAGCAAGGCATCTCGAGAATAGCGCCCATTCATACCGGCCCGCGGTCCAAATGCCTCAAAGGCCCCCTCGTCCTGGAACCCGAAATCCTCCACCACCACTGCCACTGGATTCACGAGCGCTTGGTCAGGACCCAAAAATATCATATCGTCAGCCCTCGAACACTACAGAGTACCAATATGAAGAGCCCCCACAACCTTTTGCCTCCGGTTCGGATTTTCTGCATTCCCCGGATGCATTTTCAGATCCTTTCAGCTCTCCTGAAGTATCTCCGCAATTGCTGAGGAATCAATATTTGGGTCCACCCCCGTCCCGGCGTGGAAATTCTTTCTTTCCGGCCGGTGTCAGCGTATCGCCAATACAAGAAGAATCATCAGAGAACTCCCCGCGAGGCCCTGTCTCATACGCATCTAGCCGGGCCATCCCTTCTAGTTGGGGAACCGCACCCCTCGAAGGTGACTTTGTACATCCGCCACGAGAATCATTTGACACCAGTGATTTAGATGGTGATGGCCTCCTTCGTCAAGCCAGCGTTGGAAAACGAGGCAAACCTTCTCTCCGTACCATCAGCAAGCCCAATGCAAGTCAAAATCTCGAATTTGATAACCTGCGTGGTCTGTCTCAAAATTCAGAGGCCGCAAAAATTAACAGGGAAACACGTCCAAAAGCATCCGATAATCATGAAGCAGTACCCGCGAACTCATCAGCGGACAGATCCAAAGTGTTCAGTCCCACACGTCTAAGCTCCGATTCTAGCACCACAGACAGTTCTCTGGATGATCTTGATCTTGAAAAGCCGCCAGTCATCGGTACTCGATATCCTATTTCGACCTCTTCGGATGACATCAAGGAACTCGAGCTTGAAGCGAGCCGTAATGGTTCTACTTTAAGTTTGCACAGACTTGACCTGAAGAGACCGCCCCCAATCAATATCGACGCCGTTCGAGAGGCCGAAGCGAGAGGTAGTCTTACCAGTCTTCCCGATCTCATCCGTCGTGCCACCAGACTGGCCTCAAATTTAGACCGTGGAAAAACTGCCAGTAAACTCGGCATGCTCGATATGCTTCATGCAAACGGGCCTACTGCTAACGTGCGGGGACGAAACTCGGGCTCCATATCAGACATTCTTGCATCGTTTCCTCCACCGGGGCCGATCGGAACCTCAATTGAAGGCTCCAGACGCTCAGCGGCCTTTGACAATCGTGGACATCCGAATGCCCCTGGTGCCCAAAATGGGGATGGCCCAGCCAGACCACAACGTTGCTGTGGCATGTCCCGTTGCGCATTCGTCCTGATAATTCTCGTTGTATTCCTCCTTATATCATCGGCCGTGGTCATCCCTGTTGTGCTTATTGCCCTTCCTCGACAGAATGATAATAATAAAAACGCACCCGTCACCACGCCTTCGATATGTCAGACAACCCATCCCTGCCTCAACGGAGGTGTTAGTGTAGGGCGGGAAGGTGCATGTGGATGCGTATGTGTCAACGGCTTTCGAGGCCCTCGATGCGCTGTCCCAGGTGATAGCAGCTGTTCTACGATCAACATTAACAAGCAATACCAGAATGCCACTCTGGGAAACGCTCTTCCTCGGCTTTTTCAACAATGCCAGACTAATTTCAGCATTCCTTTGAATGCTTCCAAGATACTCGGTCTGTTCAATCAAGAAGATTTGTCTTGCACCAGCGAGAACGCTTTGGTCACCTTCAACGGGGCGAATCAAAGGCGACATGCTGTTCTTCCTCGCCTTGATGTCGCCAGCCACCATAATTCGGGCCGACGATCTCGAAGGCTGGCAAAACGAATTTCACAACCCCTTTCTCTGCCAGCTAATGTCATCGATTTTGCTCGTGTTTCAGTTTTATTCGTTTTCGAGTTGAGTGAAGAGATTCGGAGTGCTTCTGGTGTACACGATGCGATCCAGGGCCTCTTGAAGATCGCAAGTAGTGACTTTGACACTGCGACCCAAAGGCCCCTGGAGTGGAGATCGGCTAACAATCAATATTTCTCGCTAAATTTCAGAACTCTAACGATCCAACTCGGGAACGGTACTGTCGTCGGGCAAATGTCGATGAAACAAAACTGAGATTACGAAAAAGCATTTTAGCAGAACTTACCCTGGCTTACTGGGCCTTTTCCTGTATCTGGTCTTCTTCTTCCATATCCTCCAGCTTCATTCTGTTCTTTCATGCATTTTCTAGCGACGCTATTGTTATACCCCATTGCGTCCACTTTCTGGTTATTTTTACAATACCCTCCTTACTGAACTATCCCATTTCATTGTATTATATTACCATATTCACTCATGTTCTCTTTTCTTTGCCATATATCTTTTGTTGGGTAGCGTTTCCTGCATCCACTTTGTGCTACGGCTGAATGGGTTGCTGCATCGCCATATCGAAACGAATCAATACCACTTCTCGAGATCACTGAATGGCCATAGTACTCATGGCCCCTGCCGTCATTTATCATGTGTTTTTTGAATCTCTGTTGCTCACATTTGTCTTCCATATGCTGCATGCCGAGATACTATGTATGTATGTACACAGTCGTAAAGCAAATGGCCATATTGGCCTACGGAAATAAAACACGAATTGCAAACCCCAATTTATTTATCATCGACCAGCATTTCTTCCTACTTTAAGCCGCTCGGCGACAGCAGGGCGTCTCTTTTTTCGACTACACCATTACCCAACACCTCTACGGCACATGGAGTGATCACTTTCTCATCACTCAAGCTTGGATGTTGGACTCCTGTGCGTAATGCTGGATAACCAGAATGGCTTCTCCTATGTTGTGACGCCGAGTGAAATGACGAAATGCGCTCCTGGCTTCTAAGATCTTTTTTGCAAGTACTGCCCTTTGTGTCAGGGTGTCTTTCTTCGTCATGCGAGACCGCTCGTGAGTCCCGAGGGCTTCCAGATTGGCCTCTAAAGGTAAGCTTAGAGTCCGAGCCCTCGTACGCCGCTATAAATGGCTTTAAGCAAGGGATGGTATTCGCCACAAGTATAAATGCGAGCTGTGTTTGGGCGCATACTGTGGAGTAGGTTCCATCATACGTGGGATCTGAAGAGCTTAGCTGTCGCTGAAGGTAATACAGATGCAAGATCGTAGGGATGAAACCACTATGAGAAATGTCAGAAAACTTTTCCCATGGTATCATGGGAGTTTCGCACATACAGTAAACGAGAGCTTAACGCTAGTACGATAGAAAGCTTTTGTTTTCCAGAAATTTGAATGTTATGGACGAGAATGATAGATGTACCGGCTATAGCCAATTCAAGGGCCATATCGATTGCGGTCACAATCTCCCAACGAAGAAACTTCACACCATTAGCGCACTACACCGAATAAGGCAGCGATGAGGTCTCACCAATGAGCTACATTTTTCGGTTATGTCGGCCCAGGGAACCTCCGCATTGCATCTAATGCCGAGTAGTAATACGGAAACAATTGCCCACATGGTCGCGGCAGAAATGATCGCCCAAACCACGAGAAGTAGTACCCTGCCAGGCGATATGCGCAAGTAGAAGAAGGCGCCTGAGCATTTCGACGTGTATAGGGTGAATATGTATAGAATATCAGATATATACGCAGCCTGCAGATGTTAGCAGATGGACCTCATTCGCTCATGTCAGGGAGAGGCATCGAACCTTCAGCATCCCATCACGGTTCCCTACAAGTAAAAGCTCATCCGTCTTCCCCCATCCTCTATGAACCTGAGAGAAAACAAAGGATGACTGGACGCAAAAAAGTAACTGGATTTAGATTAGCAGGCGTTTCAGGTCAATTTGCGCACTGGAAAATCTGCCTCACAGTTGCCCCAGCAAGGAAGATGTCATCCACCTTCAGTGTTCGTCTGATTTTTTGGATATAGGCCCGGATGCCAAGCAGCACAAGGGAAATACTCAGCGATAAAGCTGATAAGACGATAATTAGGCCTCCACGGTCATTTTTGTTATTGACCGTCAAAGGAGCAAGGACGCCCTCCGGAAATGTTGTGGTGTGATTTGCCATGAATCATAATGGCAATGGGAAGTTTGATGCAAATTCTCCTGGATGAGAAAGGCAGGGAGTTTTTTTCCGGGTCTCCAACGATAATCGGACTGTCCGGGCATAATCCTCAGACGGGCATTTTCCAGCCTTGCTGAGAGAGAGAGGCGATAAACGGAAATTATCAATGTCACACAGGCCAGTGGATGGGCCGAATTCTTTTTGTCTTCGAAACTTCGGGTCACGGTACGTCTGTATGTACATACATGAAAGGGATATCCACAAATATGTATACGTATGTAGCTCTACAACAATCAATTGACACGCCTCCTGAAAGGAGAAAGAAATCAAAGACGGCCGAAAGAGCGGGCGGGGGTGTCAAACTGCATATGTACTGCAGATGAATTGGACAGAGTGCATGAAAGAAGCCTGTGACTCCTCAGCAACTCGTTGACCGATTGACGAGAAAGCATGTTTGCTTTTCTGGTACTCTGGCGATCATTAGCGGACGTTGAAGCGGCTGTTAAGATTGAGAAGCCTTTCGGATGACGGGTAGCATGCCAGAGTCGCGAATCGCAGACAAGAGTCTACCCTTAGGATCAGGGATGACCCACTTAGCTGTTGAATGTGATGCATTGAGAAAATCTCGACGGTGATCTTCCAGCCAACCGCCCATCTTATTGGACTAGTTACATAGTGAGGTAATGTTTGGTATTTTCAAAGAAAATGTAGGCTCCATACAAAGATCTTGAAGGAGACTTTCTCTTTTTCCTTTCTTTTTCCTTTCTTTTTCCTTTCTTTTTTCTTTTGCATGAGCAGCCTGCTTGACGTTTCATCAAGTATTTGGATGCCAACGCAGGTGACGTTGAAGCAGGCCAGATCGACACTGCCGGAGCTTCGACAAAGACTCCTTTACTCCGTACAGGACAACGAATGCATTTGTGTATGTAAATCACGATATGCCAGCGTCTGCATTGACGTGCTGACATGGTACTGGTAGTTAATAGTTCGTCACTGATCTCCCATTAAGATGCTCTTTTGGGATATTTCTCCGATTCCCGTGTCCCGCTATCTTACTTCAACATTGAATATCTTTGCTTGTCTCATGTCCTGTGGCGTTAATCGTTGTTGCACAAACTCGGGATGGAAACCCGTTTCCACTATGATCAGCGCCGGATTTTGTTTGTTTTGGGAGGGTCATTCGCCGGGTCTGCAACAAAACTATCAAGCGAAGCCGGACCAACAGTCTCTGATCCGCGGGGAAGAAAGAATGCTGTTTTGACACCGTACGGCCTCCGGAAGGTCGGCTGTTGGCTCATCCTTTTTTTCGGCGGTGCAGATCGCATCCAAATTCCTCCCCGAGAAAATTTGACAAACCAAGTCCAGCTGCCTTTGCCTCTGCGGCGGGCGTCTCCTTTTCCCGGCATCCGCGACAGACTCCCCGCAATATCAGGGTAGAATTCTGGAAACTGAGGGTGATTTTCGCAGATTTAACAGTAGTGGTTTGACATGGGGCCCCTTTATTCCATATTCTCCCAGTCAGCTGAAAAATAATGAGCGCCGTTCGCGGTCCAAGAAGTCACTCTTAACTCATCCCGGGCATTGATTTCTTTCAGCACTATGCAGTCATGCCGCTAAAGTGCTAGCACAATCTCTAGCAGAAAGAAGCATATACAGTTTTGAAAGACTTAGAACTGTCAAAATGCCTGGAAAAGACGATTTGACCTGCGACGACGTTGCAAAGCCAACATACCTTTGTCGTTCAACCGGCATCTCCGAAGAATATCCTCTAGACAGCATTGGAAGTGTTGAGAGTAGTGATGAATTTGTCCCACCATTCCAGGGCCATACAAGGAATGACCATAGAGATATGATGCGGATGGGGAAAAATCAAGAGTTCGCGGTTCGTTGATCCCCCAATCACTCATACTTGGGATATTGCAGGAATAGCAATACTCGCTGGCATGCCTGGTAAATTCTACCTGCATAATTGATATCTGACTCGTAGTAGAGAACCTATCGGCCAGTAGCTGCCCTCAGCTTTTCGATAGTGGTTGGGGCTACCTGGGAGTTCATGTTGATGTACGCGTTCTCTTTCGTGCTGGTAACGCAGCTCAACGTTGCTCTCTCGGTCATTGCATCAATGAACTAACATCGATTCCAGCTCGCAACACCAAGGTCTAAGCGATGGGGGGCTTGCAGGTCTATTTTGGTCCTATCTTTGGACCTTCATCGGATTTGGCTTTTGCATGTGTTCTATGGCAGAAATGGCATCAATGTTAGTAGGGTCGTCAAATATTTGAGACCAAAACCACAACCAAGGCTGACGCCTCACAATACAGGGCACCAATCTCGGGAGGTCAGTATCACTGGGTGTCGGAGTTTGCTTCTCCTAGATATCAAAAGTTTTTGAGCTATATTACGGGTAAGTCTGAACTGTTCCCAACACTCGGACTTGGTACTTAACTGAGATCGTCAGGATGGATGTCGGTTTTGGCATGGCAGGCGGGTGCAGCTGCAGGGCCCTTTCTCGCGGGGACACTTATCCAAGGCCTGATAGTCTTAAACCATCCCGGCTACAGCCCAGCTCGCTGGCAGGGAACTCTTCTAATCAGCACCATGGCTCTTTTGACATACATCATGAATGTCTGGTTCGTCCGTGCCATGCCCATGATTCAAAACATTCTATTGGTTTTTCATGTTGTCATCTTCATGGCCATTGTCATTGTTTTGTGGGCCCTGGCTCCTCGAAATTCACCAGAGACCGTGTTCACCGTATTCAGCGACCGAGGCGGCTGGCCATCAATCGGGCTCAGCTTGATGGTTGGTCAAATTACTGCAATGTATGGATCGCTAAGTAGGTATATTTTCTCAAGGGAGTCTTTGCCTGACCTTGAACAGTGTTAATTTGGCTCTAGCGTCCGATGCTGCCGCACACATGGCCGAAGAAGTAAGAGATGCGTCTCGGCAGGTTCCTAGAGCGATGGCCTGGGGGTATGTTATCAACTGCGTAATGGGTCTTGCCTTACTGGTTACTTACCTGTTCGCGCTCCCATCCGTGAATGCGGCTATCACCAATCCGACTTCTTTCCCTTTCCTCTATGTTTTTGGGGGCGCCGTTACGCCACTAGGTACAACAATACTCACCATCCTGATCTTGATTTTGGTTGTTTCGAGCAACATTTCCTTCGGAGCGGCGGCATCGCGACAAACGTTCTCTTTCGCGCGTGACAATGGCCTGGTGTTTCCGAAATGGTTTGCTGCCGTCCACCATACCAAACACATTCCGATAAACTCCATCCTATTCACGTGTGTTTTCACCATTCTGTTGTCATTAATATACATCGGCTCCGGCGTTGCCTTCAATGCTATCATATCCCTCTATGCCGGCGCACTCATGACAACCTATGGTTTGTCTATAGGCTCCGTGTTTTATCAGCGGATATATCACCCGGAACGAATGCCTCCAGCTGCCTGGAGTTTGGGGAAGGTGGGAGGCCCCATTGTCAACGCTGCGTCCCTATTATATGTCATTTTCGCATTTTTCTGGAGTTTCTGGCCCAACAAAAGAAAGGTCACTGCGGAAAATTTCAATTGGGGAGTCGTGATGTATCTTGTCGTCGCGATTGTGAGCCTCGTCATGTATCAGGTGCGGGGACGAAGAGTTTATAGTGGCCCAGTGAGTACTGTCGCCGGACGGTGAACTGTTTTTCTGCACACAGTTAAAGGGTATATATTCCGCCATGTCTGATTGTTTAAGACTGTAAGAGCAATACTGAAAGATTATTGACAATAATCTGGGGCTTTTGGCTATTTCTTGAGCAGCGCAGGTTGGATGTTTGCATTCTCTTACTTTGCAAGGCCAACAGCACGATAAAGCAGAAAGTCCGGCCGAATCCTTTTGGACCCTAGGGGTATTGTGGATGTAAAATATGATATGTCTAGGCTAGAAAAGCAGCTGAGACTTGTCGAATAGCCGTGACTGGCAAAACAAAAGGCCTGAATCGCTGGAAAAACGTATATTCAGGTTGATTGTACTCTCGTACATGACATTTTACAGCATTTGTACGTACAAGTTGTATTGCTCGCGTTGAAGGAACGCGGAAGAAAGCTTCCTTCTGCCTCTAATAAAGATTCTACTTCCGTATTCTGGGAATTCTGTCCGTGTTTTTCTGGGGCTGCGATCTTTGAAGCCATCTCGAAAGGGCAGTTTTGCTTGGTTTGGCGACATTCCGGATGCAATCTTGAGTTGCTTTCAAAATTATCTCGGCGAAGTGGGATTCTTTTGGCAGAAATCGTTGTTAGATATTGCTATTAACTAGCTTGCTCGAAAGCCGATCAGAGAGCTTTTCTCAGTATCATCTTGTGTGTTTTTATTTACTTATCCGGTGATATAGTAGGAAAGATTGGAAG
Source organism: Nannizziopsis arthrosporioides (assembly GCA_029635245.1). Classification (NCBI taxonomy): domain Eukaryota; kingdom Fungi; phylum Ascomycota; class Eurotiomycetes; order Onygenales; family Nannizziopsiaceae; genus Nannizziopsis; species Nannizziopsis arthrosporioides. The sequence goes on along the minus strand of CP098260.1, from coordinate 6,379,890 downwards.
GCAGTAATATCGAAATTTTGCAGATTTGACCCTTATCATCGACGTCGAGGCGTCCAAAACTAGACTGCAAGCATTATCCATGCAAAGTTACCGGGTTTGCATGGAAATGTTGGGGAAGCCTGTTCCTGGTCAGTCCCAGGAACAGTTCCCACGTTTTCAGGTAAGGGGCAGGGCCGGGCTCACCCGTAATACCCTGTTCGCCCGAGGAATGCGACGGATGCAAATTACGGCAATGATAATAACATAATCATGTATTCCGTATTGCATTTCAATCCGTTCAGTTCGAATTCATGCAGGGTCAGAGCGTGGCGGGGGGTAGTTGTAAGACCCGATGTGGTGACAGGGCTAAAGCCCATGCTCACCTGGCCCGTGCTAAAGACAATGGCAAGGAGGGCATCAATATCAAAGTGGTGTTGGCGGGGTTCCTTGGCTACCCTCATTCTGAGTCCTTTGATACAAGCAGGATGGAGAGTGAGGTGTGATGGTAGACAGTGATTGGAAGGCAATACCGAGGATTGATAGTATCAAATGGCATTGACCACGTTCCCCTGGATCCTTGCCTAGTGTTTCCGAGAGCGGCTGCTGACCATGATAACCAGTCTACTCAAAGGCCAGTCGCCTCTTCACCTCGTTCCGTATGCGTAGTTGAGTGGCGTCCAAGATCCGTTGTCCGCTGTCTCCACAAACGTATCAACGCGACCGAGCGCAAATTCATGGCTTCGCTGCGTAAGTCGATCACAATCTAGAAGAGATTTCTCGTCATCTGTCACGCCTAAGGCATGGGGTGATATCTCGGCGTTACATTGCTGTAATGTTATGTCTATCCATCGTTTTTCATGTTGTTCCTCAACTTTCAAGGGACGCGATCATATCCTTGCAGGACTTTCATTGGTCCCAGCTTCCACTAGGGAAAAGTCTCAAGGATCATTGTCACGTAGCCGCGCGAGGATGAGCGATGGAAGACCACGGATATCAAGCGAAAGTAATTTCTGTTCCCAGCACTAAAGCAAGGAAGAGTGCGTATGCATGTATCTCCGTGCACAAAGTGTAAGAGTATCCGACTCCACTAAAGGCAAAGTATCAGAACGCTTCCAGATCGCCTCTTTTGGAGTCCACAATCCTCGAGTAGTATGCAAGATGCACTTCGCTCTCTCGTCTAAAAATATCCGTTAACGAGAGGACCTGCAGGAGGGAGTCTTATTTCAGCCACCGAAGTGAGCCTGGCCCTTACTGTAGTGTAATTGTCGACTCGTATCCGAAGAGGAGCGAAAATGAACCACAAAGAGCCTCATGTCCACTGCCCGTTCGGCCTCCCGAGACGGCTACAGCCTACTCCGTACAGGGGACGCATAATAATGAGGGACCTTGATGGCTTGTGTTTTCTTGTGGGACTGCCCGATGCGGCCCGCCCTGCACCAGTGTCCCTGTCAGAGCCGGGGTCCCACGCAGTACGGGGCAATCCCTGTCGCCAACTCCCAGGGTTGCAATGCACCTCCTGGGCAAAACATATCGTAAAGAATTGAGACCGAAAAGCGGGAGCCTTTTCTGTGATGGGGGCGAAAGCAATAATAGTAAGAAACGAAACGCGGGTGGCAATCCAGCATGGGCGAAGGATTGCGGAAACCCACTTCGATAGTGACTGAGCGAGATGCAAGATGTTTCGTATCCCGGCTATGTTGTTTCGATGCGAGTCTTAGTTGCAGATCAGGAAGCTCCAATACGGCGAGTGAATGTCACAGTCACAAGCCCACAGCTGACTCAACGAAACGCCAAGAAGCTGCAGCCCTAAAACATTTGGCAGTAAGGAGCCCGTCTCGTGGCAATATTTTCTTCCACGACCCCCGGTTTCAGAGACAGGGGGTCTGGATGCAAGGTACTCGATATGGAATGGATTTCACATGTGTCATGGGAAGGCGAGCGGAGCCAGCTAGAAGGCAACAACAGTTGGAGACGTCTGGGCATATAACAAAGTTTCTGAAAGCTCCAAATTATGGAGTACGGAGTGTAGAGCGAAGTAACAAGAGCAGACTATCAGAACGCTTCCAATAATACTGATGCTAGAAGACAATGACCTTGGTTCAGAGAGCCGGACGCCTGTCGTGAAACCCCAAAAAACGCCCAAGAAAATGTCAGCGCGCGGAACCCAGTTAGCTAAAGAACATCATAGTTGAGTTCGATGCTAAACCCGACAACAACGGGTCTCCAATGAGTCTCTGGATTCGTTTTGACCGATCCTGAACGATCATTTCTTCGGCTTCCCACCGCTTCCTTTGAAGGGCTTTGGCCTCTATCTTCTTTGCACGGCTAGTAAGCCACGAACCCTTCTCGTTATTTATACACTCCAACTCTTCTTGCTCTGCTTGAACAACAAGTTGGCGGACCATTTTCTTCCAATTGTCAATACCAGTGCGAAGGCAGTCCTGGCAGCGTTCTTCGTCGGTAGAGTATTGCATTCCGTATTTGTGGGGTGCGTCGGGGTTCTCATCTAGTTGTAGGAGGGACATTTCTGCAAGGTCGACGGCATCGCGAGTCCATGCCAGCCCTTTATCGGGCGAGGAGGAAGAGAAGATAATTTCTCCAATGTAGAGCATCAAGCCAGCTTCATCGCAGGACTCTGAAGCGGTTCGGAGCGGTTGTTCATTGCCGGTCAGAGTAGGAGTAGGGAATGGAGCAGAAGTCAAGATGGATGATATCCTTTCGCGGATCTCAGTCAAAATAGAATCATCAGCCGGCGGTTTGTTTACAGGTGCAGGCGCCGGCGCCTCTGGGAGGCTTCGACGAGCCCGTAGCACCGATAAGAATATCGAGAGTGCTGGCGCCAGGTCACCCTGTCGAACTTTATGTAGACCAAGAGCGGTTGAGGCTCGCAATATGTTATCGGTCACGTGTTTATACCCATCATCCTTAAGAACCCCCGTCTTCATATCCACGACTTTGTTCGGACCCTCAGGAAGACCCGATGCAGCGATATCCATCGCCCATTGATACATTTCATCCGCTGTCTCTTTCAGTCCTTTATAATCCAGCCAATCTGCATAGGCCAGTGCCGCATCGAGCCTCTGATTCGTCTGAAATCCCTTCGTGGTTAGGATCTTCAAATAGAACTCTTCAGGGCTTCCAAAAGCGGGCCGACAATTCTCTTCCTTCAATTCTTCTTTTAATCCCATAGGTCGTGGTTTTGGATTTGGATTTGAGGGACCAGTAACAAACTCCGCCGGTACCGCAACACCGGCCTTTTCATCATACAGCCAGCCTTCCAGCTTCTCCGCCGCCTCCGCCATTCCCATTAAGGTCTGAAAATAGCCCATCTTCCATGACTCACCCATAGCTTCGATATCATAACCTGTTTTTCCAACACCCGCAATCAATAAACCACCTTCCGTTTGCTCTTTTAATCCTTTCCCGTCAATCTCTGGGTTTTCCAGCCGTTCTAACAATTCGGTATACAATCTCCCCACCCTTGACCACGGAGTCATCGCTAAGCTCACTGAGCCGGGATTCTGCAGTGCACGCGCAGTACGTATCATCCATCGGCTATGCGTAGTGAAATCTGGCGGCGAAGGGAACATGCGCTCGATCTGTTCCTGTTGAAGACCAGTCTTGGCAACATAATATAGAACTATAATCGCGCAAACGGTGAGACCGAGTTTGATGGTCTTGGAGACTGTCTGGCGGGTTTCCGTGCTTATCAACCGGAGCCTCATACTGGGGTTCGAGTAGCGTGGAGAGGGTCGCGTAACTGGCAGATGAAGGAAAGGTAATTGTGGTCGGTTTGCCGGTCTTGATATAAGAAGAAGCGGAGAGTTGTTGGAGAAAAGACGAGGCCGCGGAGGAGATACATTGCTAGGAGGCCTCAATGGGCGGCTAAGACGAGGTATTCGACGTATCTGTGAATGTGCTGCTATCATTTTGCTTGAATGATCATTCAATCAACTGACGACATTCAGGATCGAAAGCCGTCGTTGAAAAAGAAGTTTTGTGTTTGCACTGTTTGCACCGACGAGCTCAGATGACAAAGCAGAGCCATACGCCCGGAAAATATAAAGTCCGACAATACCCGCGGATTTTACCTAAAGGGGCACCACGAGGATGAGATTAATAACGCGCATAGAGGATGTATGTACTCAAGTCACATTCGAGCGAATCTATTTGATTGTTTGAAAGTGATATATGAAACCCCGCCAGACAAACTCATCCTCAGCGGTCTAAAACACACAACTATTTGATCAAGTTTATACATGAAAACTATCTATCCGGGTATTCAGCCGTAAGCTCATACTACAGAAACAACGAGAGCTATTTTAGTACTTCTCCAAAAATCCCTGGCTCTCAAGGACAAGGATAATCTCGTGGACAGCGCTGCGAACGCTTTGCTTCTCGATGTCAACGACAAGGTCTGGCTTCTCAGGGGTTTCGTATGGGTCATCAACACCGGTGAAGCCCTTGATCTCTCCAGCTCGGGCTCTGGCATAGATACCTCGCTTATCGGTCTTCTCGCAGTATTCAAGAGGAGTGGCGACGTGCACGAGGAAGAATGTGCCAGCAGCGGAGATGGTCTCACGGGCTTGTTTTCGGCTCTCTTCATGGGGAGCAATGGGAGCGGCAATGACGGCAGCACCGGCCTTGGTGAGCTCAGCAGCAACGAAGGCAATACGCTGGATGTTCTTGTGGCGATCCTCTCGGGAGAAACCCAACTCGGCAGAAAGTTCGTGTCTCACGGTGTCACCGAGAAGCAGGGAGACGGAGCGGCCACCTTGCTGATTGAGAGTCACCTGGAGAGCACGTGCAATGGCGGCCTTGCCGCTGTTTTGGTATCCAGTAAGGAAAATAGTGAAGCCTTGCTTGGATCGAGGAGGATTAGACTCTCGGAGAACCTTGACGACCTCAGGGTACGAGAACCATTCTGGGATGGGAGCGCCAATGCGTAGACGCTTGCGGAGCTCAGTTCCGCTGATGTCGAGGGTCTTGACACCCTCTGGGATCTCATCTCTCGGCTTGTATTCATCGGTATCTGGAAGATAGGTGAGTTGCTGGAACTCAACGACTTCAATGCCCAACTCGTCGCGGTATTTCTCAACTGCGTGCTGAGCATCATATGGGCCATAGAACTCAACACCTGCGGAGTTCTTTCCAGGACCAGCGTGGTCACGGCCAACGATGAAGTGGGTAGCACCGTGGTTCTTGCGGATGATAGCGTGCCAGATGGCCTCACGAGGACCACCCATTCTCATGGCAAGAGGAAGCAGGCCGAGGACGGCCATTCCGTTGGGATACCGGGGCAAGAGAGCTTCGTACACTCGGACACGGGTGAAGTGGTCAATGTCACCGGGTTTGGTCAATCCAACGACAGGGTGGATAAGGACGTTGGCTTGGCGGGCACGGGCAGCTCGAACGGTCAATTCACGGTGAGCTCTGTGCATGGGGTTTCTATGGACACATTAGCATCTGCATTTAGTACAGTATCAGGAGTTGTAAGCGCATACCGGGTCTGGAAGGCGACAACTCTGGTCCAGCCGAGTTTGTCGAAATGCAGACGCAATTCTGCGGGAGAAACTGATTACCACCAAGTCAGTATCATATCACTTCAAACCACACATCCTACAAGTCGGCGATTCCACTTACATCGGAGACCGACATAGTCGTAGTGGTTAAGCTTGTTGACCGCCTCGATCTTTCCACCGATGTAGAGCTCCTTGACCGTGTTGTAGAGGTACTTGACTGCGGGGTGTTCTGGGTCGCCGCCAAAGACCTCGCGAGCTTCCTTCTCCCTGGTTAACAAGAAAAAAAGCAATGTTAGCACTCCGTTCAAGCTATTTTTGCCAAAAGCTTCCAGGCCGAACTCCCGAAACTTACTTGTCTGGTTGGTAAATGTCATCGATGGTCAAAATGGCAAGATTGCGGTCATCTCGGAAATCTCTGAGGGTCACACGCGAACCGGGCTTCAGCCCAAGGCCGTCGATCGTCTCTTTCGACGCATCCAAGGTAATTGGAATACTGAACAGGTTGTTATCGGCAAGACGAACATTCTCAACGACTCTAGCATTTTGCGGATCTTGTCAGTACAGAACATTGAAGGCCGAACCGCATTAGCGGGACTCAAAATAGGAGGTGGTCGAGGCCACAACGTACCCATTGTAATCCTTCTCGTTCATGAACCCTGCTCACGGCCAAGCCACACAAAGTCGTTAGTTAACTAGCCCCAGTTTCTGCATCTTATCACGACATCATTACGACATCGCTTGCAAGTTTTGTGGTGTTCCACGCACCTTCCAGAGGGCTGAAGCCTCCGTTGAGAATCAATTCCAAGTCGCAGAGCTGTCTCTCGGTCAAGAGAAGAGCGGGCAGGGTCTCAGCCTCAGCGGCGAGTTCTGCATGTCTGGGGGCATCTCTGGCAAGCAGATCTTTCAGCTCTCCGCCGTGTGGTGGATTGGCCATGGCTCAGAGAGTAGTCTAGGGTCTAGGAGGAACGATGATGCCTGGGCAAAGACGAGGGCAGTATAGGCAAGGGAGATATAGAAACAAGCGAGGAAGACAAGCACCGTTGAGAGGGTTGGATGGAAGAAGAGAAGAAGAAAAAGAAGAGAAACAAAAAAGGCGAAAGCTCCTTGATAGTTATATGTTCTAGGAAAAAAACTCCACCGGCTACGACATACTGGAGCAAGCGAGAAAACGACAGAAGCCCCCGACCCATGGAAAGCCACCTCGTCCCATGGAGCTGACCCTGAATGCCGCAATTGCCTTTGGAATCCCGGTGGATACGCTCCATGCCTTGACTCGAGGGGTGAAAACCCGCGTATCTGTCTATGCACGGCGGTTTGAGCTAAGGTTCCTCAAACCCCAGGCCATCTCATTCTCACCCGACGTCAATGGCATTATTAGGATTCATTTACGAAGGTAGTATTATCCACATGCCCGTACACTCTGTCGACATGCACTCCAAGGAACAAGGGGGTCTGCGAAAAGGGTACCTGACTCGGCTGCTGAGAGATTGGATGTGCTTCAGTTAATATAGATTGTGATGCAACCTGGTCTGAACAATCCCCGACTAATGCCTCTATGTGTATCTTCTAAAAGTACTAGACTAGACTACGTCCGGCGATCCTCCAGCACGAGAAGCCGACAGTACCGAGCAAGCTCAGAAACAGGCAAGCAGAGAAGGATTCCAGACACCGTAGACTGGGCACAGAGCAGAGTCAGGTCACAATCCAAGCTTGCCTCTTGTTACATAGATTACTCAAACTTCAAACCCGGACAAGAAATACTGTTAGTCACTTGGAACCTTCCAGGACCCCTTGCCATCCATAGCGCACGGATGGAGATACCTTCGCAGCAAGAAAAGCCCCAATGCTAATAAAAATGCCTGCCGCGATCGGTTTCAGGAACGTTTCTTATTTCCACGCAGATCGACGAAACTAACATGGGCCTCCGCCCCGCATGGGGCCTGCTAAGGGCTTCTGGAGTCGAAGGTTAGGTTACCAGCTAACTAGTTACCGTGACCCTGAAGAAAAATTGCGTGATCGGCATTTATGCCCAGACCACAGTGTGAGGGGCGTGCGGATGGTGGAGGAGCAGCGAAAAATATGTATAGTAACAGGAGGATTGATTGAGACGAGCTGGACGAGGCGGAGGTGTGAGAAAGAGAGACACAGCTGCGAGTAATGATGCGAGAATGGGCTGAAGGGTGGATCGGCTCACCGACTGTCAGCTCTAATTATCTTTTTTTATCTAATATCAGCCATGAAATTAACAGTCTGGAGGATTGTCTGTAGCTACGCGGTGACTCGATGGTTCTAATGTCAATTATAGCCGAGATCTGAGACGTTCCGTATACCACCTGCTCATTGACCTGCGTAATGAAACGGTTGCTGATACGACGAGCATACGAAGGGTGATCTGGGCATTTTTGTTGATGCACCGACCTTCACGACAATATGACCTCTTCTCGAGGTTCCGAGGACACGCCGCAAAAGGAACGAGGCGCACTGCTGCACGCGTCAGAGCTTCGGGATCAAGCGTGGGGAGAGACAGACTCGGGACAGGTTTCTGCTCGTGATGAATACGGCACTGCGATCCGAGCAAACGGCTCTGGATGATTTCATGGAAAATGCCAGCAATTTTGTTTTTGTATTCCACGCTACGAGAAGACAAATAAAAAAAGTTATGTAACATGGATGTGCAGATGGTGTATACTCTATATACGACGCACGGAAACAGTAGGTGCATGATAAGCAAGTCAACGGCTGGAAGGGGTAATCGGTTGATAAAGAGAATGATGAAAACAAAAATAGACCAAAAGAACATAAACCGAAGCAGGCTCCCGAAGCGAACGATGAGATGGAAATCTATAACGCCAAAATGTCCTGTCACAAAAAAATCAAAAGTCATCATGAATCACAAATGCAAGGAAGCGAGGAGCTGAATGATGTTGGAGTCGTATTAATCACAGCTTCACTTCCACCACCTCCTGTCCCTTGAGGGCTTGCGCAAGGGCCTCCTGTTGCTTTTTAATCTCCTGATCCCGAAGGAATTGAGCGTACTTGGATCGAGGGTTGTGGATGCCACACTCGGTCTTCGCCTGGCCCTTCCACCGGCCAGACCGCTCATCCTCGCCTTCCTTCACGGGCTGTGTCGAGTGCCAATCACCAACACTCTTGTAGCCTCGGTCGAGGAGCTCGTTGTAGGGGACGTTGTTGGCAGTCACGTACTCCTTGACTTGCTGGAAGTTCCAGTTGGCGAGAGGGTTGATCTTAATGAGGCCAGCCTCATCAACCTCAACGATGTTCATGTCGCCACGCTTTCCTCCCTGGCTTCGTCGGCGCCCGGTTAAGACAGCATTGACACCGAGTTCTCTGTAGGCACGCTGCGCAGGTTCAACCTTGGCAGTCCAGTCATAGAGCTGGTCATCGGTTTCCCACAGTTTCTGTCCGTATTTGGCGGCGTATTCCTCGGCAGTCTCCACACCTGCGGGCTTGTAGACGTGGATGTTGATGTTGCTGTATCGTTGGCGCACTTTTTCCACCAAAGCCAGGGTTTCTGGGAAATGGTGAAGTGTGTCAAGGAAGATCAAGTCAACCACCTGGGGTCTGGGCACATCGAGTTTTGAAAGCATGTCAATGGTCACCAGACCGGTCAAGCCAAAGGCGGTAGTCTGGAAAAGCCCTGGAAGACTGGTGATGCACCATCTCAAGACATCTGGATGCAGAATGTTAGTTAAGGGCCAATTGCAGCTGGGAGAGCTATCAATCCCATACCTTGTGGTTCAAGGAACTGCAATTGCCTGTTCAAGAATTTGAGATGAGCCTTGGTGAAGACCAGGTCTGGCATCACCGGTGGTGGGCTGGAGTCACCGCTGACATAGCCTGACTCCTGCTCTCTGAGGTCGACGGTCTCGGAGTCGGAAGGGTAATTAATATTTTCTTGCTGGATGGTGGCCGGCATGATGAAAGAAACGGCAGAAGAAAAAAGCTGAATAGTCTTCCGAGAGGATAAGGAGAGATAATGGTGGCGGGGGCGTTGGACTGAATTTTGACGGATTTGAAAAGCGAACCAAAGGAGCTAGGCCTCTGGTTCTTAAACACAAGAGAGCGAGGTGGAAATGTTTTATATTGTGAGAGTGAAGGTACTTTTTTAGTGACGAGGGAGTGGAGAAGGGGGCTTTGTATTGAAGGATGACGGAAGATCCGGACTGGAACACGACAGCGGATGAAGACTCCAGACGGATCCAGAAGGGCTTTTAGAGGAGGAGAAAATAAAACAAAATAAAAACGAGAACCAGGAAACGAGCTGTACTTCAATGATTTCTCCCGCAGGAGGTAAGGATATCAGGGAAGGCGAGATATAATTTTGGGCGATTACCAATTCGCGCCATCTGCGATGCCAGGATTGCTCGGATGGGGAGTCATGTCAAGACGAGCAATTCCCGGAGAACGGTAATCTTACAGAGTCAGAGAAACCCCCTGAACCCTTCCAACTTGATGTTGGAAACATTATCCGGGTTGTGGTCCCTTGTGTGGCCCTGGAGACTGGAGAGAGGGTAAAAATTGAGCCAGGGATGTTTGATGCACAGATGCGCACTGCATATTGCATCCACCCAGATACGCCAATCACCCACAGAACTCCCACACACTCACACACTGCTTCATCCAGAGCGCACAAGACACAGCACACATAGTTATAATACCAAAAAAAAACACCAGATACACAAGAAAAGAGCAATTTAGTCATCGAAGAGCAGGGTCTGATGTGGTGATGACCAGTGGAAATCACGCAATTTTTAGCGTGACCGATACCCAAAAGAGTAAAGAAACAGGAACCCAAAAAGAAGATTTCTGCAAGCTCACAGTACGACGAGGCTTGTTCGCTTTGCCTGTGCCAGACGAGGCCAGACCCTGGTCGGGGGCAGATCAATTGATCAATTACGGCAGAGGAACGAGATTGACGTCCAGCGTGGTATGTCGAGACAAGAGGCACGCGTGGTGGTGCGTCAAGGGTTCGAATCCCTGACAATGCCAATGCGTCTGACCAGCACGGCCAAGCACTTCTCGGCTTCGGCAGTGGAGCAGATCAGCAGTAATCTCGGTGCCAAATCCCACTGGGCGACAGAGAGTCTGGAGGTTCCAAAATAACATGGAATCAATGATCCGTCCGTTTCTGGTCAGGCTGCAATAATCCTCCCATCCGGGTAGTCTCACCAAGAAACAACTGTCAGAAATTCGGCTTGTCGGGTGAGGGAGATGTAACCGTCTGCGACGATCGACGCTGGCCGAGTTGCTAGTCACGTCGGGTCTGTCGGCGTTAGTGTTAGCTCGCTGGCCTGAAGGTCCCCTCTGGTCTCCTCTCTGCCCTCTCGCCATTCCCGCCGCCTCATCGTGCGTGTTTCTGGCTGCTGAACTGCTTGCAGTCGTCGCGTTGCGATGCATTCGAGACTTTCGAGAATCCGAAGATTCCCCGCAAGTACGAAGGGGCGCTGACTCAGCCGCAGCAAGGCTGTGCTGACTCATCTGGAGCTTTGTTCTTCCGGCGCCGGGTGGGCACTGCCGGCACGTGGGGGTTGAGTGCAAAATAGCGTGGTGGCATGACAGGGAGGGGGATCTCGGGCTTTGATCTTTTTCGCTCTCTCACTGACAGTTTTCTTCGTTTTTTTTCTCTTTTGCTTCTCTCGCAGGGTAACAGGCAAAAGCTTCCGAGAATAGAGGATATGCGCGTTTTTTTGCTTTTTGCTTGACTTATCATTTCCTGCGTTTCTCGACGGACTTTTGAGTTATTATGGACCGGGTGTAGATACGATATTACTTACTGCCAGGGCAGGCTCCCAAATTACCTATCGAATAAGTCATATCAATTCCGCCTCCCACTTTTCCTTCCAGGTATCCAGAAGATAGTGACGCTACTACTACGACTCTTCGCTTTCCCTTGTGGATTCTCACTGCTACTCTTCGGACCACTTGCTTGATGATCTCCTGACCCAATTACTGGCCCGGCAAGCAGAAGAAAAAACTTTTCTTGGAGCGTTCCACGGCAAACCACTGGACTAAACAAAAAGGACAGAAAAAACAAAAAAAGAAAAAAAAACACAGAGCAAACGGGAAACTGGAAGCAGAATTGAGTAGCCATGACGACCACCTCCCTCCCTTCGCGCGGGGGACGTCCCGTATTGCAGCATAGTTCGGCGAAAGGTGGTTCTTTCATCCTGGATCACCAGCAATACAAACCCTCATCGAGCGCTGCTTCGGGAGCCTCCGAACCTACCGATGTCTTACGGGGTTCCGGTTCGGTGCTGTCCACGGCCCCACTTGTTCTTGACGGTGGCAGTCCAATGAGTCCAGCAAGGGCCAAGGAGGCGCGAGTCAAAGAGAGTGGGATTGTGCATTCCATCTTCAGCAACTCGCTCAGCTCCTTGCCCGCAGATACGCCCAAACTGGTTGCCACCGTTTTCTACAAGGCGGCGCAGCCTGTACATCCCCATATCCATCCAGACTCCGCCACTCAGTCAGCAACTCTCGGGACTCCGCTGCCTGCGCCATCGGTGCCCGAAGGCTCTGCGCCTACTGAGAGAGTTGACGAGCTGCCTCGAGAGCCACCGCCGCAGGAGCCAGTACCATTGGACCACCTGTACGGCCCGTATGTCTCGCAACTATGTCTTACCAACTTCTTGCAGATAATGGAGGAGTTGTCCACGCCATACCACCGCATGAGCAGCTCGCATAGATGTCTCGACAATGAGGATCAGCCTTGCGTGGTCGAGGTCACCATCTGTCCGCCTCCGAGTCCGGAGTATCTGACCTTTGCCGATATGCGGAAGCATGAATGCATCTGGAAATTCGAGCGCGAATGGAACGTCGAAGTAGTCCTCCAACAGGAATCTGTGTTTAGACGTCATAAACGACTAGCCGTGTTTGATATGGACAGCACCTTAATCAAACAGGAAGTCATTGATGAGATCGCTAGGTTCATTGGTGTGGAGAACGAGGTTTCAGTATGTCGAGATTCATCTCATAAAATAACGACGATAAGCAAGCCGATAAATTGAAACTAACAGGGATCAACAGGAAATCACTGCACGCGCCATGAATGGCGAACTCGATTTCTCGGCATCTCTGAAAGCGAGAGTCAGCCTGTTGAAAGGGGTTCCGGCTGATGTCTTCGAGAAACTCAAACCTGTTATTACCATCGCCCCTGGCGCTCGTGAACTTTGCCGTGCCCTAAAGCGGCTCGGGTTCAAATTGGCCGTCTTAAGTGGTGGCTTCCAACCGCTGGCCAGTTGGTTGGCAAATGAGCTTAGCCTCGACTACGCCTATGCAAATCATGTACGTTGAAGTATCTTTTCTTTTCTTCTCTTTATTGTTCACCGGCGAATGAACCTGTTGGGCTGACAAGCGTGTTCTCACATCGTTTACTATTCTCAGCTCGTTTTTGACGAGTCAACTCAAACTCTGGCTGGCACGCTGTCTCCAGACCATCCAATCATCGATGCAACGCAGAAAAGGAATCTGCTGCAGAAACTTGCTGCTGAAAATGGCATACGAATTTCTCAGACATTAGCTGTAGGTGACGGTGCCAATGATCTACTGATGCTTAACGAGGCGGGGCTCGGCGTGGCCTGGCGTGCCAAGAGCAAAGTGCAACTGGAGGCGCCGGCGCGATTGAATGGCGAAAGCTTGATTGATATTCTGTATCTCCTTGGCCTGAGCGATCGAGATATTAAGGAGCTGATCAAGGAGTGAAGGTCCAGCAAAGTGGTCAGTACTGTGGCGAGATGACCGATACATAACAAGGTACTTAAAGGATGTTTTCTTTCTTTTCATTATTGTGACGGTCTAGTGAATCTTTTTTCCAATTGGTATCTTGAGGGTTTTCTCCCACCCATGTTGATTGATGATCCTTGTCCTTGTAACCGTTCTGATCAGATACCTGGTACTTGCATGGTCAGGGTTAGTTGATAGAATCAAACAGTACAATGAAACATGATACCATCTTCTGATAATAAGTGTATAATATAACGCGCTCATTTGCATCATTTGACATCAATAAATAATTAATAATTGTGGCGTAGATGAAACACAAAACTTGGATTCGGAAACAACTCCAAGCTGTAAAAAGCTCGGTTCGAGATAACTCATGTTATACCTTTGTGGCCTAAAGCAGGCGATGATAGCAACTCCTAAGCGCCGGCAAATCTCCCTCAGATAAGGCAAACGATCTCACTGTTGCATAAAATCAAGGATCAGCCCCTTGAATCAAAACTCATCTAGAAATGTCACTGGCAGCAATATCCTGGACACTAGCACTATCCGTCCCTGTTGCCTCGGCTCTTCTCTTCTTGAGAACATTCTCGATAAACGCTTCACCGGCCTTGTAGCTACTTCGTACTAGTGGCCCGCTGGCACAGTAAAGGAATCCCATCTCTAACGCTCGGTCCTTCCATAGCTCAAAGACATCGGGCCGGACATATTCATGCACAGCCATGTGACGTTTCGTGGGTCGCATGTATTGACCAAAAGTGACCACATCTACTTCCATCGCCCTCAGCTGCCGCAGGGCATCCCAGAGTTGATCTTCGGTTTCACCGAGACCAAGCATCAGCGACGTCTTGGTGATGAGTGACGGTCTAGCAACCTTCGCAGCCTTCAGCACCCGTAGACTCTGCTGGAAACTCGCCCGACGGTCACGCACTTGTGGTGTCAGAGCTTCGACTGTTTCAACATTATGGGCGTATACATCAAGTCCGGACTTGGCCATGAGAGAAACCATTTCCACGTCACCACCATAGTCTCCCGTGAGACATTCGACCAGCATATTCGGCGCCTTTTGCTTAATCTTCATCACGGTCTCTGCAAAATGTCTTGCTCCTCCATCTATCAGGTCATCTCGATCGACTGCCGTCAAAACCACATATCCCAGGCCCCATCTAGATAACGCCTCCGCAGTATTTTCTGGCTCATGCGGGTCCAAAGGCGGAGGAGCCTTGGATGTCTTCACGCTGCAAAATCGACACCCCCTTGTACATGTATCACCCATCAACATTATCGTAGCGGTAGCCGCGGATTTTGAGTCTCCTCCCCAGCATTCCGAGATATTTGGGCACCGCGCCTCTTCACAGACAGTATGCAAATTAAGTCCACGCAAATCATTTTTGAGGCGCTTGTAGTTTTTCGAATCTGGAATAGAGGTCTTGAGCCAGGAGGGTAAGCGGGTGATTTCCTTCTTTTTCCCCTTTGGACCCACCAAAGCTGTTTTTAAGGCATATGCTTCAGCTGGGTCGAGAATTCGGGAGTCTTCCTTATTTCCGCTAGAAATGAAGTCCGAAAATGATGGACCGGCGTTAAGTTTGTCCTTGAAAGATGTTCGTGGTCGTGTCGAGGTGCGGTCGGTGGAGTTTGTGATGGAGGATTCGGGTGTCGTAGTAGCATAGCATCTGGACGCCGCAAGACGTAAAGGAGTGGCAGACGTTCCAAGACGCTGCAGGCGGCTCGTACAGACCGACATATTCAAATGATCCGTATATCAAATCGATAGACGGCAGTCTCACGATCCCAGGATGGCCGCGAAAGAATTGTAATAGCCGCACTCCGATTCGCGGTAAACGGAAAATAATAGCTCCGAGGGTATTGGTTGACAAGCAGAGCGCAAATGAGTGGTAAACTGCTTCAGAAACACGTATGGCTTTTCAGGAACTTCTGTATATACAATTCAGATTCACTCGATTCCTGCATTATCGCGCATTTAATAATGAAATGTTGAAGAGATTGAGGCGACGAAGAATCTTCGACTTTCCGCGGCGAAAAATTAGACTTTCGGGAAAATATCAGGCTACTGCAAACAGTGCAAACACGAATTTGAATCTTGAATTTTTGAAGCTTCAAGCAGCCGATGGATCGTCAGGATGTTTACAAAGGCGATTTCTCTCCATTGAGGACTGTCGCCTTTTTGCTTACGAACTGAAATGCTGTCCGAAAGCTTTGTTGCTTCACTGCTGACCACTAGTACCCCTCCCTCCACAGGGTCATCCACTTTGAAAGATGTGGGCATCTGTACCTACGAATTCCAGCCAAATCCTTCCATACGCTCGACACTGAAGAAGTCTTCTACAAATAGAAATTGCGTATGCATTAGCTCTTCGCACATATTCGCCGCACAATCGGGCAAGGCGGTGGTTTTTGTGTACAGCCGGGAACGTGGCAATCAGGAAGCTACCATACCATTTCCGGAGAGGATACATTGTCTTGCGATTGCAGGCGGAGATGATGGAGCGGGTGCTATATTGGTTATGGGAACGGAAGGAGGAAGGTTGATTATCTGGGAGGTAAGATGCGCTTCGTATGCTTCAAACTGAAGAAGTGCCCTCGCTAATACGCGGACCAGACATGTACCGGCCGACAAGTATCTACCCCTGCAGCTCACCTGGGCCCTATAACAGCGTTGGTTGTCGACCCTACGTATAACTTCGTAATATCCGGCTCCGAAGATGGAAATATACATGTTTGGTCACTGCCTGGTTTGATCTCTTTCTCAAGTCCTGATTCTGCAGGACAGAATCTAAATCCTTCCGATTCCCCTATCCGAACTATCTCTAACCATTCCGCCGCAATAACAAACATTGTTGTTGGTCATAGCAGCAGTAGGAATAATATTGCGGTATCCATAGCCAAAGATCAGACAGCTGTTGTTTGGGAGTACCGAACAGGAAAGATACTACGCATATATCTTCTTCCCGCAAACCCTTTGTGTCTTGCGCTCGATCCTGCGGATCGGGCGTTCTATATTGGCTACGATGACGGGAGCATACAGCTTATCGATTTCTTCAAACTTACGTCTTTCCAACATGTTCTTTATGATTCCAACCAGCAACAGACTCCGCAGCAAGTATCATCCAATGAACGATGGCTCCCACCATCGAATGAAGTTGGAGCGGTGGAATGCCTTACGCTGTCATATGATGCCACCAGTCTACTCTCCGGACATCACGAAGGCTCGGTCGTATGTTGGGACATTACGAAAGGCAGATTCGCCTCATCTATCACAACATTCAGCCATCCAGTGACGAACATCCAGATGCTCCACCCAGAAGGTCTACCGGGCATCAATCAATGTGCAGTGGCCCATACAATCGTGAAACCGCGATATGACCCTGAATGTGCCAACCCACGTTCCATTGAGGATGCCGCTCCATCCACGTACTCATTCACTGCCCACTTCACATCACCATTTGCTTCTCAAGAGCTGGCGTCCGGCCTAGACGAGTTTGCTACAGCACTCTCCCATCCACATTTCCCATCTTCTCTTATAACTGAAGGCCTTACCGAGTTGCACACGCTCAGGACTGAACAACCGAGCGTCCCACGGAACCAGGCCCAAGTCCAGAGCGGACAATCAAAGGCTATTGAAGAGTCACACATCGCATCCCTTAAATGCGAGATTGAGTCTCTCACACGTCAGGTTTCCCAACGGGAGTCAGCGCGCAATGCCGATCTAGCCGAGATAACCAAACTCCGTGAGTACGTCACGAAACTCGAGGGCTTGAACGATGATCTTATCGAGAAGCGGAATTTAGCGGTGCATTTGGACCTCGGGAGGCGAGCAAGGAAAGAGCTGAGGGCGACGAAGAGAAGAGAAGCATGGTTTGAGGCTGAGAGAAGCGGGAAGAACGGAGACAGAGTGGTAGAGGAAATGGAAATAGAGGATAATGACGGTACGAGTGAAAGTGATGAGATGAGCAGCGACGACTGAGAAGGGTCACAAGGGATGAAAAATTGGATGCAGCGCCTGCATCGCTATTATGACTGGCCGAACCATTCAGCGAGCAGGACAGTCTCGGGCGAGAGATTCTCACAGGGGAGAGTCGGCATTTTGTATAGATTAATCGACCGGATGGTGGTGCCGAACGATGTAACGAACGGGCATGCATATAAATTGAGACTGTGAAACCATAAACGAAACAAGCATTGCGGTTGATTCTCCCTGTCCGACTTTATTCACGACGTGCAGATGATGACGGCATCCGCCTGCAGGCCTTCGGGGCATACTTCAAGCATGGGGGCCATCTGTTTCCTTAATCCAAGTGATATAATTGGGCAGCGTGAACGAATACTAGGGGATGATCGATCGTCAGACCATCCTCGTTCAAAATCTCCAACTTCAGTCAACCCCCTTGTCTGTGACGACCTCCCTTAACCCCATCAGCCCCAGCCAAACCGCTTCTTCGGTGCGGATCGTCCTACTCCCTTGTCCTGGTAGGACGTTGACCCAGTAATCGAATAATTCTCCTACCTCTCCCGGGCCAATACCCTTTTTCGCCAGCTCACCATCTGCCTTTACGGCTGTTTCCAGCCCTGCCACGCCGCCGAAAACAAGCAATAGGTGCCGGTATTGCGGGATTTTTTCCGGGCCCTGTAAAATCTTCGTAATGGGAGTTCCCCGCTCGGAAGTACCAAAGGATAGATCATATCCGCTGTCAAACGGGCATTCAGTAAAGACTGCAGACAAGGAAGCACAGCGTCGTATAGTATACCCCCAGTAATAGCCCATCTCCACGCGTGGAATCGAAGGAGCTACGGGTTCGGCTCCGTCGGCAGGTTCATTTGATTTGAATTTCAGGGTAAGACGAGTGCGTGGAGGGATGGAAACATCAGGCACACGGACGGGTTCGGGTAGGCCAACGTTCACAAGAGTCGATGTTTCATTTTGTGGTTCTTCTTGCCGATTTCCTTTAGTCTTCTTGTGCTTCTTTTTTCGATATTTGAAGGTGCATTCCCGTAAAGGCTGTCCTCCTTACCCGGTATTGTAACCCCTTCACGATACTCGCACCATTCGTTTGCTCGGATATGGTGTGGCATATCCAAGCTAGGGAGGGTACCCGCGGTCCTCAGGTTTGGGTGCATGGGAAATAAATCCCTCCGGAGGTGCGGTGGTGTCTCGAGGTAGGAGAGAACATGCGCCAGAAAATGCGATGGGTCAGAGAACGCCGTATATTCGTTCTCTTCTGGCGGTGAATTTTCCGGTCGGGGCTCATCGTCGAAGATGACGATTTCGTCGACGCAAAATACTGCGAGGGCGCGAGCGATTGAACCGACTAGGAAGGTTTTTTGGTCATGCGATTTAGCACTATATGCAGAGTCTCATATTAGACGCGTGAAACCGTTGAGGCCAATTGAGTGGTTGGGGTTGTATACTTCGCTATGATACTGCCAGGTAGAGCGACACTCAGCGTATGGGATCGTCCTCCCTCTGGTTTGAACACAGCTGTTGGTTTGGACGTGTCTGGAGTATCTTCGTTCGGCTCGAGTCTTGTATCATCAAGTATCTTTCGCTTCTGTATTCCTGTCAGTATGGACTTTGCGCTGAGGAGAATAACACGGGCTTTCTGACCTTGGATTTATGCATAGCTCAAAACTATGAAACAATGACTTTTTAAAACTGTGGCTATCGTCTTAATTTTGTGATCCAGATTGAATTGAAAAATATCAATTAGTTATTTGGCTGAAGCCTTTCAAGTGCTGCTACCTGAAAAAACCCACTTTTTATCCGCAATTCGATAAGTTGAACAGCTTTTATACTCCTGAAGCAAACGTCAATATAACATCCATCGCTCACGTGACGATCATAGCCCTATTTTATATGCCAACGGGATCAACGAGTCAATCGAAAATACATCATTATCAAAAGCAGTATGAGTGAGTAGAGATGAAAATGTTCAAGATCAACTTGTTATCATCAGACCATCGCAAAACGCCAGGCATCCAATGCGAACCACGCTTTCAGTAGCTGTCACCACCAGTCGAAACGTTTTCCGTCGATTTCACTGCTGCCTCCGCCATCTCGTCTTTGGCCTTGTTTGTAGTCTCTGCAGTTTCCTCGGTTGCCTTTTCTGCGGCCTGCTCCGCGGTTTGCTGTGCGGGCTGTTCTTCTGGTTTTTTTGCCTCCTGATCTGCAGGATCGGGCGGATTCAGGGCTTCTTCAACGATCTTCACCCCCGCACTCGTGCCTACTCTTTCAGCTCCCGCTCGAATGAACTTCACGCAATCTGCGAGGGTCCGAATGCCTCCACTGGCTTTGACCTTGGCTCCAGTTTTGATCGAGCCGCAAACAACGGTCATTAAGGCAACATGCTCCAGGTCTGCGCCCGAGCCGTTGAATCCAGTGCTGGTCTTAACATAGTCGGCACCAGCCAGACACGCCACGACACACGCGGCTATGGTCTCTTGATGATCGAATTGTGATATTTCAAGAATGACCTTTAGTGTCGCAGCTTTCGAACATAATCTCACCGTGCGTATCTCTTCAAATACATCGGAGTAGCGCTTTTCCTTAAGCCAGCCGTGGTTCATGACCATATCTAATTCGGTCGCGCCATCCTTGATGGCTTCCTTAGCCTCAAAGACTCTTTTGTCGGTTGTATTTGTGCCTTCCGGAAAGCTGATCACGGTTGACACCTTAGGTTGGGCGTTTTTGAGATTTTGAGCTGCTCGGGATACATAATTTGGCCGAACACAAACGGTTGCAAAGCCGTACTTGATGGCTTCGTCGCACAGCTTGTCAATCTCGGCCTCAGTGGCGGAGAGAGCAAGCAACGTATGGTCGATTTTGCCGGCAATGGACTTTGCTTGAGGAGCAGGAAAAAGCTCCAGCGGGATCGGAGTGCTACATACTGCCACTGTGATTTCGGCAATTCTCAATTCTAGAATTTCATCCGTTGCTGGTGTGATGAAATTCTCCGCCAATTTGATTCGGTACTCATTGCTCATGGTGCAGAGTGTATGTAGAAGGACTAAAGCGAATGGGATGTCTCGGAAAGATAAACCGGGGGCCTCCAAGTGGGATAATCGCGTTCGAAGGATGGAATTTTTTCCTTGTTTCTCCTTCACCGTGTCAGCATCTCGCAGCCAGGGAGCTTCGGGAGGCGGGGAGTTAGTTAATTCAGGGAGGGGTCCCGAATCCCAAGGATACCTTTGGAAGGGGGCGGAACCCACATGACTTCGTGCTTCCGGGTCGCGTCAACTTGGAACTCCGGCTAATTTCCTGCACCTTCGGGGTATCCGATACAAACTGTGTATCCCAACGGAGGCCTTGACGTTACTCCGAGTGACATGCAAGTTACCTGAAATCCAGATGCTAAACCTCATACTGTCGGTGGTACTCGAGTGCATCAGAGGGCGCCCTGTACGGATCATTTTGATCTTTGTGGGATGACTCGGATAGATGCACGACAAAAGTTACAATCTCTAGCCGCTTCGCGGTACATTCTACCGTACTAATAACGCGTTTGCAGGTTCTCCGAATACCGAATTCATTTTGTGTCCGCAAGATTTATCTACCTGTTTCCTGGCTAGAAGGTAGGATGCAGTGTTCCCCGAAGTACCCTAACACCCGCTTGATACTGATATGCTGAGATATGTTTGTTAGAGAATCATCGATGTGGAGATCGCTTAGCACAATTATCTAACAAAATTTCTAAACCGCATCGACAATACAGCAGAACGAAATCAAAGCCTAAGGGTAGTCTGATCGGTACCCTCGAAGCTCTGAAATCAGGCTGGAGGCATCAGACATGACCAAATATGCGTCAATTTGAATTCGATTTCCTGTGGGCCGACTAATTGGAATCATACTGGCTCTAGGCAAGTGTTCTGGTATCGCTGAAAATTTCTGCAGGAGGAGAACACTACTAGCATCAGAGTGGATACAGTATTGACTGGCCCACCACGGAGGTCTCCAACAATCCGATTTTTGAGATCGTTCGCTGGACCACAGTGGAAGACCGATGTGCCTGGAATTCTCGCTTGGAGAGAGCTACTTTTTACTTTCAGGAAAATGAACTGTGCTCTCTGGCTCTCGACGCCGCTACGCTTCATACTCGAGGTGTGAGGTAGCCAGCCGACCAGGTAGTATGTGAATACTCGTGGATTTGGGAAAAGCTCGTTGATCGCCGCTGGAATAAAACAAGAAAGACCGTTAGAGAAAGACCCAAAAAAGGCCTTACATATCAGAAGCTGGGTAGGGCCACGGCAGTGAATGTTCAGGAAACCTGTTCGGTGATAATGTGTACATACATACGTACATACATACATCATTTGAAGCGAAACCTGTGTGCCGCCATCATCTTTCACTGATAACCGACCGCATTGCAGGTGCAGCCAAGCGGCTTGTTGCATGAATAACATAGCTAGCAAACCGCCGATCTTTCACCAATCTGCTGTGTACCCTAAACTGGATTCCTTAGTTGATTGAATTCCATGATTGAGAAGTTCAGGTGATTACAGGCAAGATACCCGAGAAAACACCTTTTATAGTAATCATGACGATTGTTCATGCTGTCCTACCTTGTACATCTAGGCCAGCATTGCAAAAACTTTGAGTGGTTATGTGTCTATATGAATTAGGAACTCGCTGTGCCACCACGGCTGGTTCCTGGGATGTAGCAAACCTCCATCGCTTCCAGTCAGCATATAATTCCAGTATAAATTGAGAAGAGGCGGGCTCGTAGTACCCCAGAATTGCAGGAAAACTTGAGGACCCAGTCGAGTCCGCATTGCTATTCCAATCGCTATAAAGTCTTTCCTTAAGAAAAAGTCTGATCATCTCTGGTATGTGAAATACTGCTTAACGGAAAATACAACGGAAAGCTTCGTCAAGAGAAAGAAGAAAAGAAAGGCCGAAATGACTCGCCGGCAACTCGTCATACCAGGAACTCAATGCATACGGAGTCGGGAACAACAGTGTATAGGTATACGACAGGGAGTGTACGTTGCGGTTCTGGTTTTCAATTTTCGCATGAGCGTCATTAGAGCGTGTTCTTCCGTCATCCGCAGCTTCCACACTCGGGGCCGCGGACATCGTCAACTCTACCGATCCGTTTCGAGGGGCCGCCAGGTCCGCTGCCTCCGCTGCCTCCGCCACCTCCCCAACCCCATTTACCGCCGCCGCCGCCGCCTCCGCCGCCGCCTCCACCACTGTTTCCGCCGCTACCGCCAGGTCGCAATGGCCGCTGTGTCCGCTTCTGTGGTTTTGTCACGTTGAAACTGGAGTTTTGGGCGGAGGTATATGGATCCAACTGTAGAAGGAATCAGCGGTTAGGTTCGAATTTTGCAACAGAAATAAGGTACATACAGAGAACAAGCTAACGACATAAAGGCCGAAGAAAATATATATCGATTGGACGAAATTTTGGATTCTGACAATCAAAGGCGGACTGGAAGCAAGATTAGTGTTCCGAATGGGCCAATTCGACAGCGAGGACACCATACTTTTGGAGAACCTGGCCGTTAGAGACGTAGGGTCTGCTAGGTCCAGGCGTATTGGCCATGATGTTATGCCTGTAGCCCCCTCTTTTGACAGTAATGGAAGCGATATCTACTTTGGTTTGAAGGTGTAATTGGGGAGCACGAGAAGTCGATCATATATTAACTAGAACGCCTCCAAGCGGCGGAGCATTCAATGATGACAGCTCTCATTAAGGTTTGATTACTAATGGTATGTTATTTTGTATCCAGACACGGAGTAATAGTACTTCGAGATCCTCAGTTGCCAGCGTCCACAGGCTGTGGTCTTTCGGGTAAAGCGTGTGTAATTCTAGCCTGAGAACTATGTGTACGGTCATTAACGAGTCGCTCTTCAATTCTAACACTTTTGAAATATCGAGGGGCCGAGATTCTAAGATTCACGTCCTAATTCGTTAATGATATCTGCGCCTTCAACTCCTCCAATGCAATCTAAGTCATCGAATCCTTCCTCGATAACCCAGTTCTGCTGGATTCTGTGAAGGATTTCACAGCTCTTTCCCACAACCAGCAATCCCGGTGGCCTCGAACCCTCAGCCTCGACCGCGGTGCAAACATGCTCGAGTGTCGATCTAATGACTCTTTGATCTGTACAGGAGGCCCTTTCAATAACAGCACACGGCGTTTCTTTTGGCCAAGGTTTCCGCCATGAGACCCCTGTATCGGGGGTAACAATAGTTAAAGACTCTACTAGAGATGATATTCGGTGCAGTGCCATCAGAAACACTACCGTCTGAGAAGGAATATGAGTCGGTGGTTCAGGTGCCGCTCCGTGTCGACCAGTTCCGGTGCAGATGAGAACCTGGTCAGCTACACCACGATGAGTGGCAGGAATATCTGCAAATAAAGGTGCACTTAATGCACTAGTTATTCCGGGAATCACAATTGGTTTGTAGCCTTTTGACCTGAAAAACTCCTGTTCCTCTGCGCCGCGCCCGTATAGATACGGATCACCTTGCTTCAGCCGTAAAACCGTCTTGCCCGCCTGCAGGCCTGCGAGAGCCATCTGAAGGAACTCGTCCTGTGCTTTATCGGCGTTTCCAGGAAATTTGCGAGCGATGTGAACCTCCGTTCTTCGGGGAATGAGCTCTAGAACAGGTGCAGGAACAAGCTTATCAGACAAGATGAGGTCAGCTGTTTGAATGGCACGGTGGGTTGCACGAGTGATAAGGTCCGGATGCCCTGGCCCAGATCCAGCTAGAACAATTTGCCCTCTTTTCTCTTTGGCTCCAATGACGGCATCGTTCATGGGCTCTTTGGATTCCTTGTACGCCGTAAGAATTGCCTCCACGTCGTGTTCTGTAATTCGAGCCAGCCGTTTGAGAGGCCAGTATTCGCATATTTGGGAAAGCCACCGCATTCTCCTTGTTTTTGTAGTCTCTGAGTCCTCAGGAAGCACCAAGGAATTAAATGTGTGTTGTTGTGCCGGGGAGTCATCATCCGCCGTTCCAAATAGAGTCTCTGTGGATGGCTCTGATGAAATATCCTGTTCCCAAATTCGCTTCCTAATGGTTCCTAAAAGTTCGATTGCCGCTCCGAGCCCTGATGGCAGAGCAGCAGCGATTTCTCGTCTCAGCCGAGAAGCCAATTTGCAGCCTCTTCCGGAGGTGGTGATACCAATTAGGAGTGGGCCATCAGAATAAGTAGAAAGAAGGGTAAAAGAGCACAGTTCTGGGGTATCCACAACATTCACCGGGATTCGCAGGCGCTGGCAAAGCTTGAATATGTTTGAATCTAAACATGAAAGTTAGACTTGCTTACAATCCCTCCAAAAGATCAGAAACATACTTCGGGTATTATTCCCTCCCGCTGTTACAAAGACTGCGTCCACTACGCGGTCAACTTCTTCCCTTCCAAGTGATGACAGATCCCCGTCTTCGAAGTCTCGCTGGATCCATCGCACACCATCTTCTTGAAATATCCGTGCTAAAGTTGGATTAACTGTTTCGCTGGCAGGCGCAATAACAATCGGTATAGCTCCTGAATCGAGGCATTTGCGGCAGCGGGCCGCAGCCAGAGAACTCGCGCCAACTATCAAGTGGATCTGAGATTCCACATTTGAGGCGGTAAGTAATGGCTCAGGTTCTGACGATTTCGACGAAGACCCTTTCATGGTTCAATTTCACAGACTTAATACTGTATATGAACACGAAAAGTTATCTGAAACTTGCAACCAGCTACGCGGCTATGGTATATCTGGAACGTCAAGTTAGGGGTATTCATGTAGCTGAAAACGTCCAGATGACTATATCGCCAGCTCGACTTTGCCTCAACCAGGCCAAAAGCAGATCTCATTTATAAAGCAAACAGTAGTATGCATCTCCAGAAAATTGATTTTTGAAGCCTTTTCCCCTTTATATAGGTTTTCGACCAGCACTGATGACGAAGGTTATTTGCGTGATTGCGTGATTGCACTTGCTCTTACTGGTGGATCACTAAGCGCTATAACTAAGCGCAGACGCGCGGGAAAACGCCAAGGATACGCTTTACCTTTCCTGTATCTATGATTACATAATACACCAGTAGGCTCTGGCTGGACGTGGACGCCCAGAAGGAGTTCACGGTCCAGCAACACTCCCGTCTTGCTCTATCAGCCTTCTTTTATACATTTTTTTGCCTCAAAAAGTAAACGTGTGTATTCTGCATCTGTACTCTGCTAGATTTTACTGGTGCCTTTTCACATCCACACCGAGAAAAGCTTTAATCCAGTTCATCTCGACGCCCAGCATGGCTGAAGGGAAGCTATTCAAGCCTGACAAGGACTTTATGGATGATGTCGACAAACAAATACCAGAAGCTCAAGAGCTGGCAAAGGTATGGCACAAGCTTCCCGATCCCTAGATCTCAGCTGACCTCTTGTTTATAATAGACGAATTTACAAGGCGCGATAGACAAGCTCCTGCTTCTGGAAAAGCAAGCTCGACAAGTGCGCTATTACTCACCCTTCTTGGGCTCATTGATCCTAACCGATGCTATTTGATCTAGTCATCCGACCTACCTTCTACATCTAGACTTCTGGTTGCGATCTGCACACTCTGCAAAGACAATGGCGACTGGCCTCTGCTGAACGAGCAAGTGATTGCTCTGTCCAAAAAGCACGGCCAGCTCAAACAAGCTACCACTAAGATGGTGCAGGTGGTGATGGAGTTTCTGAAAGAAGCGCCTAATATGGAAAAGAAGATGACCTTGATTGAAACATTAAGGACTGTAACTGAAGGAAAGGTAAAACCCATGATATGGTGATTTTCTGCCTTGAGGTAGTGTGCTTATTGATATTATTAGATTTTCGTCGAGGTCGAAAGGGCTCGCGTAACTCGAATTCTTTCCGATATTAAAAAATCTCAAGGAGACCTCACCGCCGCTGCCGACATCCTTTGTGAGCTTCAAGTTGAAACCTTCGGCTCCATGACCCGAAGGGAGAAAACAGACTTCATCTTGGAGCAAGTCGCGCTGTGTATAGAGAGAGGAGATTGGACGCAGGCAAACATTCTCAGTCGAAAGATCAATACAAGATATTTTGCACGAAAACCGAAGCGGACCGCCGAGCAAATCGAGAAGCAGAAAAAGGAGGAGGAAGAGCGTGAACGCCAACGCAAACCCGATGAACCGCCAGTTGAGAAAGATGAAGACGTGACAGACCTCAAATTACGGTACTATGAACAGCAAATTATCTTGGCCAACCACGAAGATGAGTACTTGGAAGTGTGCAAACACTATCGACAGGTGCTCGATACCGAATCCGTGGAGCAAAATTCAAGCCAGCTTCGAGCGGTAAGTGTTTAATTGCCTAAATTCAAGTAAGTGTGCTAAGTAGCCATCAGACCTTACAGCGAATCATTTACTATATCGTCCTGTCTCCGCACAATAACGAACAGTCGGATCTTATTCACCGTATCAAAGCGGACTCGCGCAATTCCCTTGTACCTGTTGAAGAGCAGTTACTTAAGCAGTTTACAACCGATGAACTAATGCGCTGGCCTATGGTTGCTGAACAATTTGGTCCTCACCTCTGCGCCACGGACGTGTTTGACGTGCAGCCGGGCCAGTCAATGGACGATAAACCGCACCGCAGATGGCAGGACCTTCGCAAACGGGTTATCGCTCACAATATTCGCACAATTGCTAAGTACTATACTCGTATTGAAACCGGTCGCCTAACCGAACTTCTCGATCTCAACGAAGTGGAAACGGAGAAGTTCATAAGCGACTTGGTCACATCAAAAACAATCTATGCTAGAATTGACCGGCCAGCAAGGATTGTAAGCTTCGCTCAACCACGCGATGCTGATGATATTCTAAATGAGTGGAGCGGTAACATGAAGTCTCTCTTAGCGCTACTGGAGCGCATTGATCACTTGATCACGAAAGAGGAGATGATGGCTCGCATTTTACCAACTACTTCAGAGAAGGCCAAAGCACGTTGAGACGATGATTAGCGAATGTACAATACATTTCATGCTTTTATAGACCACAGACTGCCCTGGCTGCATTCAAATACTGATATAGGGCAATGGCTGTTGATATATCCCAAAGTTTCTTAGAGTGAGTCTATATATCTACCTTGGTCTCTTCAAACACATTTTTTCTATACACATCGGATTTTCAGCTCTCTATATTCGCGAGGCAATCAGATTTTCCGATCCTACGATAACGGTATTAGAACGGCATGGCCATATCTTCCACCGGGTCCTCCTCCTCCAACTTACCACCGACATTTCCATTCTTAATCTCTCCTTCTAGACATTCTCGGATAAATTTGACCGCTCCATCTAAGTACGGCCTCTGACAAGGCAAGAAATGACCTCCAGGATGCCAGATCACCTTCCCTTCCTGCTCCGGATCCCCGGAGCACGAATCAATCAGGAGGCGACTCCTCCTTTCCTCAACAATCGTATCTAGACTCCCAAGTACATGTAACATAGGTGTCCGTATTGCAGGCCTCTCGTAGAAACCTCGATATCTTACTCCCAAAACGCGGAACCCCGAATAACAAATGGCAAACTTGAACGGTGGGTGCACGACGTCCTCAAAAGATTTCGGAAAAGGTATCCCGGAAACTGCGCCCAGCGTCTGTCTTTTTTCTATAGTGGTGGTTCCTAAGTCTCTTGTTACAGGAGAACTGTTGTTCTCGTCTGCAAACCATTCGAATGCATCCTTTCTACCTTCGCCATCCAATAAGCCCGCCAACATCCCTGCAAGTGCTGCACCTTGAGAAAACCCCACTACTCCATCAAAAGGGCCTTCTTCTTTCAGAATATTCGCAATAGTCTGCAACCCCTGATCAAGGTGCAGCATTTCCGGTGGATCAATGCCAGCTGCCGCGCGCCACCAGGCGCATAGCTCTTGTGCTGGTTGGCCATTTGAGCCCTCCGCTTCGGAGGATGCAGGACGAAAGTTAGGGACATCGGCGGGATCAAGGCGGATGGGCCCAGAAGGGTATGTAAGAGAAACGGAATGGTGTGGAAAGGATTTTTCAATGTGTTTCTCCAAGGCACGACTTTTGGCGCGAAAGAGAGTCCCAGATTGCGTGAAGCCATGAAGCATGAGGATTTTGAGCGGGGGTTTGGGTGTCATTTTTGCCGAGGCAAGAGTACTGCCAGCAGGATGGGATAACCTGGAGAGCGATTTCGAAAATCAAGGAGAGGTTTAAGAAGCTGATAAATTATTGTATATTCGGATTTGGGTCGAGCGGAAATGTCCGCTGGGTATTGTAGTTATGTTACAATTGAAACTGTGGGAGAAACGGATGCGTAAATATAATAAGTCATCAGGCTAGAAAACTAACTCACCAGCGATATCACAACATGTCCGTGTTTCAACGAGCGAAGATGGCAGTTGGTCTGAATCCGCGCACACCGTATGAAGGATGATTTCCAATAGGTTTGAGATCCAGCGATGTCGGGTTTATGGAGAAGGACCTACAACAATTTTACGGCATAAGCAGCCAGTATGGCAAGGGCCACTATGTACCGCAATACGCGTGTTAGTATTGTATTTCGTTTATGAATCGTGATTATTTAATTATGATGAAGAACTTGATTCGTTTCTCCCTATATACTTGTATGTATGGATGCCCAAGTAATCT
Organism: Nannizziopsis arthrosporioides; assembly: GCA_029635245.1. Classification (NCBI taxonomy): domain Eukaryota; kingdom Fungi; phylum Ascomycota; class Eurotiomycetes; order Onygenales; family Nannizziopsiaceae; genus Nannizziopsis; species Nannizziopsis arthrosporioides. The sequence continues at coordinate 6,351,033 of CP098260.1, read as the reverse complement.
GGTGATTATAACAAGTAGACTCCCCGCCACCCAGCTCTATTGCGGCTTGATCAACTCCTTATGTACTGTATGTTGATAGCGGTTTTGTGATCCAATGCAGCTTATTTGCCTCCGCTAGATTTACTAACGTCGCCGCTAGGAGAGGTGTAGGTGGAGCTTCCGTTGCCACTGTTGTAGTAGGTGCTGCCATTGGGATTGCTGTAATAGTAGGACCCGTTGCTATTGATAATAGAAGTATTAATACACCATCATCACGAATAGTTTTGGGGAAGAAGGCCTTACGTGTTGGAGTAATGGTAAGAGTTGCTGTTAGCGGCTCCGGAGCCGTAGTCTCGAGAGCAGTAGTGGTTACCCTGTATCACAGCGGATCAGTTACCTTGCTTGTGGCAGTGTGTATAGCGGCTCCAGAAGGACACTAACCTGGCTATTTGTGCCAGAGCTCTTGTAAGTGTAGTTTCCGTTGCCGCTACCGTTTCCGGACATTGCGCTGGCCGAAGATAGAGATATGTAAACCAAAGGAGGTCCAGAATATCAAGGGCTGAAAGAGTTCGAAGTAATGGAACGTTTGAGTGAGCAGATTTAGGGGGAAATGCGAAGGATCTGGTTTCAACCTCTCTTTATATACACGCCATGGAGTTTCCCGTCTCCTCCTCCACCGCTCCTGCGAGATTATTGACTTCGTATTAGAAGAAGTAAACAGTCACTCTGATCTATCGGGAAGGGAAGTCCCGGTCAATGCGACACGATCAAGACCACTCGATGTGGGACTTCGTTTGCCTAGCAGACTGGGAGAGCCAATGCTTGCTGTTATCTTGAGGCTTAAGTTTGGAGGCATGAAGTCTAACACGCGACGGATGGAAGCCTCAAGAAAGAAGAAAGCGTCCTGTATGAAAAGATAGAGATCCGGCATTCAACAGACGAAGTGCTGGTATGGGGACTTCATCATTCAGATGTGTATATCTTGAACAGCCAGAAAGGGCTTCCGCAGGACATGGGCACTGTTCGCAGTTCGTCTCTGGGCGAATCTAGAGCGATTGGCCCCAAAACGCACTAAATTCCTTAGGGCAGTCTTCGATCATTGCTGCTGCCATTTTGGGTATCACTGTACTGCCATATGAGTTCGAAGTGAACTAGAAGAGAGCTGTGTCAATGAAAAACAGACCTGGATGTTGTTGATATGCATGTTGAGCTTGGCTGCAGATAGTTAATGGACCCAGTATGGCGAACTACGCTGGCATCATGCCGCAAAGGGGGAGTGCACCGTCCTCAGACCCCACAAGGTACTTATTGTAAAGAATAATATGGAAATTCGCGAAGAAAATAGTAAAAGATGGTACGAGGTAAACAGCGAGCTCGCTTGATACGTAAATACTACATTTAGCATACAAAACCCTCGTGCAATCCGGCAGATATAGACCGGGAAAGCAATAGAATTCAGATTCGCTATGCTTTGAGCAAGACCAGGTAGATAGGTATCCTCAACGGAGTTGCATCCAATGTCACAAGCCTCGAAACCATCGAAACACGGACGTTGTTCGTGTCATTAAAAGCAAAGGGTGTTTTCCCTGTTTAAAGAACGCAAAGCTCGAAGTCATGACAGATGCTCCATCCATCTCCCCTTTCACCATGATACAGTCGAATATCAAAACGAGTTTCCGTCAGAATGCAAGATAAAACGAACCAATGTGGATGCGGCAGGGAATATCAAATTGGGCGAAACGAAATGCAAGAGTTTGAATCGCCAGATATCCGGAACTCCACCGCCTTTTCTTATGTACGCGGGATCGAGAAGAATAAACACTGTCCAACAAAAACATTATTCAGGTTGATCCACGTTTCCCATCCCATCCGCAGCACAGCATTAAAGAAAAGAGGGTTGATTGAATCCATCTTCTATCTGTAGAGAAACAGGTTGGTATGGTTCAGGCGAGGATTTGAAGTCGAGAGGTAGAGAGAAGGTAGGTTTGTTGTGAACGAGGAAAAAGTGTATTGAGGTTCATAACGCCATGATTGCTTTTGAGGATAGAATCGTAATCTGGTATTGCTTGTTCATGACCCGTTTCCTCCTTGTTTTCTTTTTTTAATTTTCTCCTGTCCTTTACTTTCTCCTGAAGGAGCAACCCTCTGTCAATCTTGCCTTTCCACCTGTTGGTTGGCAAAGCACGGTCGAGCATCCAGCGCAGATGACAACGGTCTGAGCGTGAGAGAAGACGGTGGTAATAGCGAAGCAGCCGGGGCACTTGACGTCCATGAAAAATGATCGTGGAGCGGGCACAAGAGTCTAATATGCAATTTGCCGTCAGTCCGATTGTCCTCCCCAAAATGTGTCAAATCGAGTGTTCGATGGGCAGGCGTACCTTAAGCTTGTGCTTGCGGGCCTCGGCCTGAGGCGTAGGGTTGAGGAGATCGACTGCGAGAACCTATTCATGGAAAGAGTCCGTGGTCAGTATCAATATTCAAGAATCGAGAGGTTATCGTGAACGATAGAGCAGTAACTCAATCCACCCTAAAAGCTTTCCGCAGATGCGTTGCTCGGGTACCGCTGTTCATCGGAAAATCGAGAAAACTCACCATTTTGACTTGGACGAGGCGTTATCTTCGAGTAGAGCTTGGCTTGAATCAGGAATCTCGAGATAGTCAGTCGGTGATGGTTGAGGAGCAGGTCTCGTGGGAACTGACGAAGTCGAGCAAAGAGACTCTTGTGGAGGCAAAAATCTTTACGCGAGTTGTGCTCTCGCTTATCTAACCACCTCTGGACTAGTGCGTGCATTTCTTAGTCATCAGCGACAATATTTCTTGGCATCCGTTGACAACAAGAAGCTGCAACTCAAGAACTACAACTCTACCTACCCATGGTTTGTTGAGGGCATATTTAGCTGATGATACCCTGACGCTGGCCATGGAAGATGTCCAAAGCCAGCTGCAGCTACCTTACTTAAGCTCTCTCATCCGGTATGAAGCTTAACCGTGATCACGTCCTCGGCAGCAAGATGGAGCTGCCGCTCGCGCTTGTTCTTTTTTCAATGATGAAAAGGTGGCCAAGCCTTTTCACAGCGCTACAAGCTCATAGCAAGCTCTATGTATATAACATGAGCCTCTGAAGCTACGCCTCTCGCTGGTCAATATGTCGCGCGGCCCTTTGAGCCCTCGGAAACTTGGCACTGAAGCACAGCGCCGGCCCATGGGTTTATCTAATGCAACGTTCGCCCGGAGTAAGAAATGACTCCCACCTAGGTATGTATGCTGACAGCTATGGAGGATATACTTTCACCTTTGCTCCCACTATACTTCACACTCCGGGAGTCCTCTTCAGAATACTCGCTATCACTTTCGGCGAACACCATGAGGATATCAGCTCTCCTGAATCCTTCGCCAAAGGCGTGGTGGCCGAGTGCCTCACTTTGTTCCCAAGATGCGTACAGTGAGTTTCATTTTGCAGGCAAAGAATACACTCTAGCTGTAGCTCATATGCTTCTTTTCTCATCTCGCAGTCCCTACACCTCACCCGGCAGCCACCCAGGCAGATAGCACCCTGAGCCTACCGTCGTACCAAGCCCTTGTCAATACTCTACCAAAAGAAATGAGACCAAGTCCGCGACTTGAGCGCTCAAGCATACAAGAAACCCTATCCTCATCCCGAGAAGTACACTACAGCACTTATTTCGCTCCGAGACCTCTAAACACTCTTCTCCGGCCTGTATCTCTTAGCCCTTATACAACAGGTATTGAAATGCTGGAAGAACTCGCTTTACACCCGCCTCCCGCAAATCAGCGCCTTACCCTCTCGGAAACATCGGTTGCCGAGAACAGTGAAAGGAGAGAAATGTGTGTAAGATGTGGCTTCGCCGAGGCCATATGTCAGTACCCCTGCGTTGCGGATGGGCAACGACTTTGCAAGCCTTGTTTCATGGGCGGGCTTTTGGCTGCAAGAGAGGCGAGACTACGGTCTAACGCAACTCCGATCTTTCCAAATGGTTGAAAACGGAGAAGAGTCGACTTTCCGGTTTTGAAAAGCAATTCGAATACATAAAATTAGCACTACTCGTTTGAAAGTGACTAGTTGTATCTAGGAGCTTGATAGACAGAAAAATCATTATAGACTAATACCAAGAACGATGACTTTCAGACATTACAAATGTCAACGCCAGTGATATTGAAGTATCTAGTAGTGTGATAACCGCTTCAACCCAGAAAACTTATCTCGAAGTGGCTGTGTATCCTCAGAATTTTATGGAACGAGTATCGTTCGGACCTCAGCATGCCTGTGGTCTCGCATGTATGAGCTAAATACGCTCGTGACATTTAGGAGAAATCTTTCTCTAATCGTCGGGCTAACTCTAGCAACGGTCGAGGGGTGAATATTGCAGAACAGTTATCTTGACTTCAATTCGCCCGTTTGTCATGGATAGGATGCTTGATTGTTAAGCACCAGATATCCAGGTAGTCGCAGATAGTTGTAATCACGTCGTGCTACCAACGTCAGTTAGATCACTATCATACCTTGCCGAGTATAGATCCCACGGGTTGACTTACGACGAAGCTGCCGTATACGCCTAATCCTAGTCCCAAGCAACCGAACACGAATGCAACCTGATAGGTGGAGTCACCTAGATATCCCGGCCAGGGTAGACCCAGTTTTGGTGCCGCGCCATCAAACACCGCAAAGAGCAGTGGGAACATGAGAGCGTTTAGATATGGGAAGTCTTGCTTGACTAAATGAGCAACAATCATACGCCCTACGGAGTATGCGTTGATCATGCCAACAAACAGGGCGAACGGCACCAAATGGTAATTGAGGATGACGGGGTTAAGCTTTAAATAGAAGGTAATGAGGGTCCAGATAACAGCAATTGGGATAAGGCCAAGTAGTGGCTTAATGGTGCTGTGGCCGCGCTGGCGTTGAATGGCAAGAACGTGCAGGATGCTGTCAACAGTGCTGAACAGTAGGACAAATGCACCATAAATAAAGTACCAAGTGGTGAATGGAAGACTGTAGATGTTGTCAGGAATAAGGCCGAGTTGCGGGATCCCTATTGTCTGCAACATGGGCTTGTGCCAGAAGCTACCTCCGCCTTGGATTGCCGTGAAGATAAAGACAAGGCAGAGTGTCAAGATGCCCTCGACGGGTCCGGAAATTAAGCCCAAGGTCAAAATCTGAGTATAGTACTCATCCCAAGTTTGAACATAGAAGGTAAGTGAAGCTAGGAACGGTGTTAGCAGGCTTCGCTCTAAGAGGCCAGGTCTATGAAGAGTAACCCACCACCCCACAGTGCCAGAACGGTAGACCAAGTTTGACCTAGGTTTAATGCGCCGGCGAAGATGAGAACCTCAAGCGCCGTATTGCATGCATCCACACCTGAAAATAGTGAGTGATAGGCGTTGTTAATGAAAGAAGGATCAAGGGTAGTTACCGTGGTCAAATAGCTCTCCCAAAGGCCCACTTTGGCCAGTTCTCCGTCTATTGTCCATTAGCAAAATGCACGTATGATGCCGCGTTTCAAAGAGCATACGCTTGCGTTCCATCCACGGCATCGAAAGTTTGATATAGGAATAGACCAAGAGCCCAGCTCAGGTATACCCACGGGGGCAATCGGTATCCAGACCGGGATTATAATACAATAGAGTGAGAAAATTGATGACGACAAACGAGAACCCGGTCAATGTAATCTACAAGAATGACAATTAGCTTCCCATTCTTCCGCTTTATATTTGAATCCATTTTATGTGTACTTACGAGGTTTGGCCTAGAGCATCATAAGTCATACACAGGGACTGTTAGAACAAATATGCCCCTCATATAAAGTGACCCAATCGGGACCTGAGAGGATAATGACTCACGCCATCGACAGCGGAAAGAACTTGATCACCACATTGGTATAGAATGGCTTTAGCACATATTTGGACACAAGCGACTTGTCCACACCGGAGTACTTATACTCCCGCAGCGCCTGGAGGTCCGGCTGCCGAATGTACACCATGGCTGCTGCTTTCGAGAAGCGCCTAGCAGAGTTATCCGCGAATGCCGGTGTTCGTAGGAGGACGAGACGTGCGGTATAATCGAGGACACGAGGGACGTGCTCCGAGCAACACCAAGGCTTCCCAAGGCTTTTGCAAAACAAGCGGAGCAAAGGGAAAAGGAGGACGACACGATGGAGATCACGAAGTCATCTGAAGGTCGCGTAGACTGTCAGTTCGGGCAATGCAAGAATTAACAACTCCATGAAACGAGTGATATAATTGTCTTGAAGGCACCGGAGATCAGGGACCCAGAAGGATGGATGATTGAGAGAAACGTCTCCGCTCTGTCCCAACGACTTTTTTCCGGCTTGTGATTGAAATTCAAGGAAGCACGGGATCGGAGCCGCTGATTGGCTCCGGCGGCGGGGCTAGTGTCGGTCGAACCTTCCCTCCTGAACCTTGGCTCCACCTTCTGCTCCTGCCGTTTTGATGTCAGGGACAACACTCCGACGCCGAGACTGGAAGTCGCGATGCACAGGTAAACAAATACCTTCAATAGGCAAAACGTACACAATAGGACTGGTGATTACCCTTTATGGAAGCTCTGGATGGGGCTTAGAAAATACTGGCGGATGTTCATGTTGATGAAATGGAGTTTCCCTTAAACTACGGTTCACAGAGCAATCATTTAGTCACTCGGCATATGCCTCAAGGTTAACGCTATGTACTCCGTAGTACTAAGTAGCCTTGCCTGCAATCTTCTCAGGCTGTTGCCACATCAAGGCAGCTCCGAGTGCTTTCCCAGGCCTTGCTAGTGACATGAATGCTCAGCCGCCCTCGCAGATATGTATTGATCCATATATAATTGATATGAAAACTCCATGCCACCCGGATCGTCAGACAGTATGTATCAATAAATTCTCTTCTGTTCCTGTACATGACGTCATGTGCCTGGACTCTCCGCCAATAATTCCATCTATGGCCTTAGCTTGCCGGATTGTCGTGACTTGAACACTTCGTACGATCTTCTGCTTTATCCGACCGGGCTCCAGGGCATAGGGATGAGGATTCGGCTCTTCATCGTCTGGATCAGCGGGACAGTCTTATGCACAGTGTCCGCCCAGCCCTCAATATTCCATGATTCTTCGCGGCGCTTCTTGCGTTCTTCAAGATCCGCGAACTGCCAGAGATGGTGCACCGTATTGAGATCGCCGATTTGCACGAACCACGCGCCGACACCTTCCATAACGACTCGTCTAGCAGCCAATCCCTTTCGCCAGTGGCTTTCCCATTCTAGGAGATTTCCAGGGTGTAAAGTGTAGGATCGAAGCTCGAAGATACCGCCCAGCCGTCGAGGTGGAGTGGTGGGCCAGAAAGAAAACTCTTGCATCAACGATGTACTCTTACTCTCAATGAGAGATTTCAGCTTCTTGTCGAATTTGACGAAGTCAGGGTGCTTGGAGATATTGTGGAGAGATGCATGGTATCCAGTGTAGCGCTGGTACTCCCAAATGTGAACTAATTATTACACAACAAAATCAGCCCATTTCGTAACATCAATGAGAAAATTTGTGTGTAGAAGATGCTGGTCAACATACCAAATGTGTCATTGTCTCCGACTTGTGTACGCCAGCTTCCAACGAGGTTCACACGATTTGCCTCGAGGGATGCCATCTTGGGATACCACTGGCCAACCAGCTCCACATATTCGTCGACTTTGTCGGGTTTCACCTTGTGAAAAACGATCGAATGGACATATTTGCCGCGAGCAAGCACTTCGGAAAAGGACCGCTCGATGTCTCTGTCCAACTGCTGGCCTTCTTTGGTGCCGTAGATGAGGCTTGTGAGGGGACCACGCTTGGTCTGAGAGCCCAGTTCCGACTGGCGTTTTTCTCCTAGAATGCGGTGAGTGGAAAGTGAGCCCAAAGCCTGGACATCTAAACGATCGGCGGCATCAACGAGGGTGCTGGGCCCACTCGCATCGCTCGCATCTTGAGCGGTGGGAGCAGAGGAAGGAGAGGAAGAGGAAGAAACAAAATCATCAACCGACTGACTCTCTTGCTCAAGCTTTTTCTTCCGTGCAGCCTCGAGGTTGTCACGGAACTCCTTCTGACGCGCATTGAATGTAGCAGCATTGTCCGGAGTGACGTCTCTGATGGACGGAGCTCTAAGGCGAGCGCTGGAAGAAGCGAAGGAGCGAGTTAACAGGGAAGAGGACGCTACAGGCCGAAGAGCACGCGATGCCAGCATTTTGAAGTGGGAATAGGTAGTACAAGTTGCCAATTAAGTGTTAGGACTGTGGATGACTTTGAGATGGACAGGTGGCTGACGGAACCCTTGTTGGGATGAAACGGGTGAATAAACAAAGAGAAAATGGACAGAGGGTATTTAACAAGAGAAAAGAAAGAAAAAGAGATGCTACAATAGCAAAAGAAGCTGCAATCAAGGGCGGGTTAACTGCGTGTGAAGTGAAGGGAGACAGCAGATCCAGACCAGTTCACGACAAGAACAAAGACAGGGATGAGAGGTACCACCAAGAGCAGGCCGTGCCACCAACAAACAAAATGAGGGGCAGGAAACAGGCCCAAGAGCTAGGTTTCTCCGTGAAGAAACTAGCCAGGGGACCGTGTGAGGAGAGAGGCCGGGAATCTCGTTCGTCCAGGCAATCTGCAAGCAGAACGACCAGGGCCGGGGATAGAGAAGCCTGAAGGCTGTAGGGGCGCCCAATGCTACTACAAACAATTGGTCGAGAGGAGCTCGCAGGGAGGAAAAGAGCGGAGAAGGCGCAGAATTCGGCAGCAAAGCCGGAACTTGGGATTGGAGCGAGCTGAGAACCGATATGCAGAGAAACTCGCAGTGAAGGACAAAAGCACAAGAGAGAGAGAACTGGAGAACAGAACAAGCAAACGCAATGGAGCTGCCGGTTTGATTTGATTTGCGGTGGTTTTGGGTGACCTCAGCAACACGCAAGAAGGGAGCCAGCCAATGAGCAGGCGAGCCGGGCTGATGAGTCAGCACAGCCAAGCCCCAGTTCCTTCCCCAACCGGAAGTGCGGGGAAGAGACGGCGCTAGGCCTGTTTGGGACAACAGGTAACGTGACCGCGAGCTCTGGATCGGTCGATGACGTACTGATTTGCTAATGCCCGCTCACGTGAGCTTCCGGGTGCGCGGCGAAAGAAACAAAACAAACTAAAAACGGGATCCCGTGGGATTCCCGTCGACTTGCTGCAGTTCTTCCGACTGTCTGTCCATCTCAATCCTGCATATAAGACCTCAGCTTCGGGGTAAAGAAAGAATTGTAGGGATTTAACAAGCTATCTGATCCCTTACAATCTGTTTCAGGGCACAGAGTCCATTGCTCAATTGAATATACCGCCGCCTGATCAGCATGGCCTCGCAGAATCCCCCTCTGAGCTACGAACCATCCGCCTCTACTACCCATCCTCACTATGCCTCCACTCTCCCTCCTGAAGTCCTTGCTTGTCTCAAGAACTCCCGCTTTGTATGTCCCATTCTCAATTCTACAGTCTCTTCTTCTGATCAGCGTACGTACTAACCCCGGTATTCAACTAGCTGCATCTCGCCACCTGCGACAACCTTCATCCTCATGTGTCTCTAATGTCGTACACTTACCTGCCCAATACCCCTTTCTCTCCGCACCCAACCATCATCATGACAACCAACCCATCCTCCAAAAAGTCTCTCAATCTCATTTCCAACCCGCGCGTCTCGCTCCTCGTGCATGACTGGGTCTCTCACAGACCACCCACACGAGCCCGGGATCCCACCCGCGAGGGCTCTCCGCCACCCGCCGCCACCCAATCCAGTCTTGCCGCATTGCTCCTCAATCTGAACACCAGCGCCATGAGCAGCATTAGCACCACGATCATCGGCACAGCCCGCTTTCTCGATGCCGGCAGCGACGAAGAACGATGGTGCAAGGACCGACACTTGGAGAACAACACTTTTGCTAACGATGTACCCGAGATAGGCGTGGTCGGAAGCTGGATGGCAGATGGTTCAACGGTGATGAATATGCCGTCTGGGGATAATTCCATGCGAGTGGTAGTGGTGCGGGTGCGGGAAGGTCGGATTGCGGATTGGAAGGGTGGTGTGAAGGATTGGGCGGTGGTTTCTGAGGAAGAGGAGAGGTTGATTCGGGAGGCCGATATGGCTCCAAACGGAGTCGATTCAAATGAGACCGACTGATGGTGCTGATCTTCTGCCAGTTCGATCTTGCGGGGATGTGCGGGCCCACTGGATGATTTTTTTCAGCTATTTCGAATCGTGGGAATGAACTTGTGAAACACGACCAATGAGTTTCAAATTGCTCGATGCTTGGTTCACGGTTGCTTTTTCTGGCTTTTGACTTTCCGCGTCACGCTTTATTCTGTGTATGTACAGTACTGTGCAATTCAAAAGTCTTGTTTTGCTATTCTTAAATGTTTCGCGAACAAGAGCATGCATAGAGGGAACATTCATCGTAGATACTAGATGAAACTATATCTAGAAAGCTTGTCAAAAGTATATAAATTGAGCTGCCGAAATGGGGAAAAGTGGAGTTCTTAGCCTAACAAGCAACGCGGTCCAAGAAAAAGAGGGAAAACGTTAGCAAAAACAACTTATCAGATATGCAGCGCGCTATCGCAGAATATTTGTGGCACATAGTGGATGGCCCAGAGCGGAGAAAGGCATGACATTGACGCACTGCAGCCACTATAGCAATAGACCGCGATAATAAAAGGAAATTGAGGAAACGTGACAGTACGAAAAAAGAAAAAATTCCCGAAGCCAATACGCAGTCTAACGGCAGAGCTGAAACGACAAGTCTCTGAGAGAGGAGCACAATGAAAAAGCTGCCGATCGCCGTGGAAAGTAAGAACACCGTATCACATGGGCTACCGTGTGACGTGGTTGTGTCACCAGTAGAGTACTATTTGTACTCCTTAGTATAATCCCATTGCGATGGTTGAAAATCGGGGTTTTGATAATGTGCCAGGTTGTGTTGGCAGCTGTAAACCCATCAGCATACATGAAACACAAGAGAGAGCCTCCTTGTCCAAGACGAGACCGCGTTACTCACTTTCTAAAGGTCATCGCGCCCAGCGGAATCGATTTCATTGGCTCACCAACCAAAGGATTCATTCGGATAGGAAGCTCATGGGACCTATCTGGGGGTGGTGGCAAAGGGTTCATACGGATCGGTAGGTCGGTGACTCTCTCTGGAGGAGGCGGCAGAGGGCTCATTTGAATCGGACGCTCGACGTGGTTGTTTGAAGCTGGTGATAAGGGACTGGTCGGCATGCACGGTAGAGTATGATGTTCAAATGGTCCAGGAGAAGTCAATGCAATGGGCGACTGATAGGGCGCGTACGCCTCTATCGGCCCCGCAATATGGTGTAAAGGTGAAGGCGGCGGCATGGAAGGGGTTACCTCGTCATCTTCCATTGAGAGCGTTGGTACCGACATGAGAGATCCATTGAACTCGAATGGACGGGCATTTGGACACCAAGCGGCGGTTTCATAAGTCATCCCAAGTTGGTAATTGACTTTTGGGTCCGGTTCATTGACGTAAAGGATATCGTAGTGGCCACTGGGAGACAAGTCAGAATAAATCGCGATGGGAAGTAAAGGAGTAGCTCACGGTCGATAAAGCAATCTTATTGTTGCAAAGCTCGGCCTTGCGGGAGTAAGGAGATGGAAATTGACCTCGTCGCCCTGGCTTCTGTCCAGGTAGGCAATTTCGACGCCAAAGCCTGAATCGGAAATGACTCCGTCCACCAGGCCTTGGAGGCCGAACTCGTCGATTTCAGTCTTGACTGTTTCGATGGTGTTTGCGCAGTAGAGATCCAAAGGCTCTGGTAAAAAGGGCTGGTAGCCATCACGATGGGCTTTCAACCAAGCGCTCGTCATCAACTAATGTCAACGTCAGATAGAAGCTATTTCCTGTTGATGTTCTAAAGGACTAACCCTAAAATGCTGGATGATAGATGTCGAGCCGTACTCGTGGTTAAAAGCCTCAAGGAGAAAAGCGTCATCATGGTTATCGTTCTCGATGGCCCGAGAAATTTCAGCCAGTAGGTCCAAAGTAGCATCGACAAACATCTCATATAGATCCTCTTGGTGGCCAACGGAATTCAACATGTCGTTGAAGGCTTTGATTCTGAGGATTTCTTGATTAACTTTCTCCAGGTTCCGCATATTGAAGAGGTTTTCGAAATAACTGAACGCAATGGCTAATCCGGCGATCAGTTCGAGGTCATTTGACTTTCAGAAGGATAGTATTGAAATTGCCATACCTCTCCAGCCGCAATTGCCATCTCCTTTCATAACCCGATAATAAGAGTGCGTGGTGGCCAGGGACTATCATACAGTTAGAGTGCGAGGCGAAGCATATCCGAGACTCCTGGAGACTACGTACCAATGTTTTTGCGACGAAAACTGGATCACCCTGGGCATACTCGGTGACGAGTGCATCGGTCGACAGCTTGGGAGTGACGAACGGACCCTGCTTTGTGTCAGCAGCGCATTTAAAGCCTTGGGACTCCATCCAGGAAGTATCTCACCTCCGACGATGCGTGGAACTCAGCGGTGAGTCTCTGCATCTCCTCCGCGGTCATGGTGCTCTTTTCAAGGGGTATCTCGTCCATTGAGAATTGTGGGTGAGGGTTGTCGTGGGTAAAATATGGCAGTACGAGGCCGCGATGAAGGTCTTCAGGCCGAGGAATAAGCTGGTAGGCGTCAATGCCAGCTTGCGTGAGCTGAGACGTGTAGGGTATATGGTAGTAGGAGCAGGGGTCATCTAGGGCAGTGGTATACATGCTTTCGGCTCCGGCAGAGGACGACGTTTGATCCATGATCTCAACGTAACAAGGATAAGCAGAGTGCAATGGCAAAGATGATTGGTTTTCTTTTTGTCTTGTTATTGGATTGAAGGAAGCTGAACAAGAAAAAAGAGACCCGAGAGGGGGATGATATTGAATATATAATAAAATGGCAGATCACAGTGGGAGTTGGATAGCCGATGCAGGAGACAAGCCGAACAACAAACAAAAAAGCAACGAGCGCAACGGCAAGGTGGAAAAAGAAGAAGAAGAAGAAGAAGAAGAAGAAGAAGAAGAAGAAGGAGAAAAGAGCACTGACATGTTTTTCTTTTCTTTTTGCTTTTTGTGGCTTTCAGACCAATTTATTATTAATATCAGGGAGTCGGGTGCAACAGCTGCAATCCTGACTGAGGCGATGGAGATTCCGCGTGTCTAATGCTGTAATCCGCTTTCTGCGGTGGATGCTTGCTAGTCAATGCTGCTTGGTGCAGGTCTGGAGGCGTCTGGGAAGGATGTGAGGGTTAACCACAGGTTACAGGCCATGTAGCTATCCTAACAAACGGATTCGGAAAATAAAAGCAGAAACTAAGGGTGGAAAAGAGCAAGGGAGAGGTTTTGGGATAGGTCGTACATACATTACGGAGGATGTTTGCACGGCAACGCAAAGACGGGGAGTGAATAGTGGGTCGGAGGAATGAGGCCCCGGGCCAGACGAGTCGAGAGAAAGAGAACAGGAGACGAAGATGCAGCTAAATTAGTGTGTTTTTGGGAAGAAAGAGATGGAGAAGAAAGAATGCAGCGAGAGAGATTTGCGACGATGCGAGGAGGAGGAGAAGGAGAGAGAAGACGTTGAGAGAGAGAGTGAGAGTCGGTGGAAGTCAAAACCCCCCGCCAAGCCAACGACCGCAGCCTCTCCACTCCCGCACTTCTTCTTCTTCTTCACTCGGCAACAGAACGCCAGCAAAAGCGACAAGACACCGCAATTGGATCTCCAGGATGCTGATTCCACTGGATGTGATTTGACGCTGCACGGACGAGGGGCTAAAGCGAGGGTATTTTTTGGCTACGCACTAGCTAACTAGGCGGGGATCCTGTCCCCCTCGCAACAGCTGCTGCAGCTCTGCCCTCTCAACACCCTGGCTTGCTGCGGTGTGATCTCTCGACTATGCCTCATTAGAGTCCCGGGACTTCCTCCAGGTGTAATTCATGCGCCGTTGGACCGAATAATGGTCACGAATAATGAGACACCACCCCCTGTTCGCCCAATCGCGGACCTCCTCTGCGCGCAGTCAAAGAAGCATTGATTACCACTACCTCCAGTGCATACGGTCTCCGTACAGACACACATGCACCTAAAGACGCACGAAATAGCCCTCGAATTCACGCCATGGTCCGAAAGATAAGAGGCAGAAAAAGAAATCATAATCGAATAGCCAATGTCACTCCAATGCGGATCCCGGCAATGGCGGAGCCCGCGAGAAGGATGGACACCGATGTGCTTGAAGCCCTGCTCCTGCTTTGCTTCAACGACCATGCCCCTGTCTGATTACTTTCCGTCATGGACAGTAATATACATCTGTGTACTACAAGGCGTCATGCAAGTTAATCAGACGGCGGTGAGGGAGGGCGTGCAACACTTCAGAGACTCGTCTCCCTTTGCGATCCTGGGCCAGCATACATTATGGGCTATCGTGACCTGCGCGGACACCTACAGATGCTCACACACAGGCGTCAGCTGATATGTTATTTTTATTTATTTTTTTTTCTTGAAGAAAAAGTTTCGAATGGCATTGCGCAAGGCCATAATGGAAACTGATCGGGCTTGGAACCAAATGCTGTGTACCACCCACGCCGGATCTCATGAGAATTTACGGAGTACATACATACATCCTTACGGACGGATGTACGGGATGGTTTCAAACCGAGTACTCAGGGATTAGGTCCGCATCCTTTGTTTCAAAACGCCTGGGATACAGGAATCTTTTGGCCGTACCCGAACAAGGAGCATATGTATAGAGACGGTTTGTGTTGTCCAGTGTCCGGACCCATGAGCACACCCTTGTCACCGCTTGCAGCTCATTCTCTCATTCTCAATTTTGAGACCAAAAAAGCAAGCAACCGGTGGTCCAGGGACTTTCCGTTCCCAGTTGCCATTTTTCCCAGGATGCGGGCGACGGAATTCCAACTTGTCTACGGGAGAATGGACTAGTGTTCTTTTTTGTTTCCTTTTTATTCCCCTAATTTTCCGCTTCTTCCTCCTTTTTTGCTTTTTGCCGTTCAAAGATGCCCACTTTCTTGCCCTGTTAATTGGGCGTCTAGTAAGCGCTGACTCCCCTGCAGGTCTCAATTTTGGGCAACACGACCTGTGGAGACCTTCGCTGCATGCCCCATGACAAATACGATAGACGAGCAACTGACCAAAGCATAACATACTGTACTAAAATGTTGGTATGTTTGCCTGACGCGTTGCCCGCCAAAAGTCCCCTGTCTAGCCCTTTTTTCCAGTCTTCTGTCAGCCGAGGGTCTGGCCGAGCCCTTGGGGCCATCTTCGCTGCTCCTTCTTCCAGGCCCTTCCCAGCAGCCCCAAGGAGCGTGGAATGCAATGCAATTGGGAACGTGGGCGCTAGTCGTCAAGGAGAAGTCACCGTATGCTTCACGGTTGCTCCGTTCCCGCCCCACTCTGGGTGCTGAGAAGGGCTGGACTCGAGGTCCGAACGCCAACTGCGAGCAGATCACTTTTTAACTAAAATCAAGCGCTTTTCCCGTTCGGGCCTTTTCCGGGGAATTTTGCATGCAAGCGATGATGGCTGTCGACGGTGTCAACGGCTTTTCCCAGCTACTTTTGATCTGGTAACTATCTTGTCACCATAACTTTCAAGCGACAGACTGTTGCACCAGTTAGATCCGCACATGCCCAGAAAACGCAGGTGATATATTATATTAGCAGTCCTGATATAAGTCGGACAACGCCCTCGTATTTCCCAGCAAACCGCTTTCGGTAGCAACATCCCTTCAACCTGACGACAGATTAGATGGAACCACAGCATCTCAAGCATGGCAGGTATCCAATGACGGTTCCTTGGGTCCTCCGCCACCAACCAATAAATCGCAATCCGGGCCAAAATGTTGTGATAATGGTCTTGTCATTAAATTCTATTGGGTAAAGAAATTGTGTTTGCTGCATCTCCCTCTCAGAGCAGGTTGCTTGCAGCATCACCGCGCTGTTCGCAATGCGAGGTTTACCGCATCCTCCTGCGCCTACGGAGCAATTTTGTTTTTCCTTCTCAATTCTTATTCCACTTTCAATTCCCGTCGGGGACAACATCTCGAATACCGACGTTTGTCCCTTACAGCCACCATAGTTTTTTTCTGGCGTCAAACTCTCCCCGCTCGATCGAGAGTTGAACTCGGCTTGTGCGACTGCCCTTCGTCGTACTATCGGGAGCCCTGGAAGTTTGAAACTCATCATAATTTACGTATCTCGGGCAATGCAACGGTCGCGAAAGCCTCTTGAAAGCTACTCATGCTTCTTGATGGTTGACGTTGTCTGGTTGGTCCCGCATGATGCATAAGACCTGTCCATATACATACAGTTCAATGAGGGGTACCTACAGATAACACGGAGCCCATTTGTTGGTGACGAGCCAATTTGCAAGGCCCTTGACAAGGATGGCTCGATGGCGTGTATGTCTTCACCTATTTACTTATTCAAGGCATGCTAAACGACGGTTTCACCACAGGTCGCTATGTCGACATTTGTATACGCAGACAAACAGCCTGCTGATTTTGAAAGGGATGACCAGGGTTGATAGGGACCGCGGTTACACAGATGGAGCGAGTGACAGGCGAAGCGAGATGATCGGCCATTGTACGGAAGCTCTCGTTGGCCAATATGCGGCGGATTTGAGGCCATTTCACGCTTCGAGGTCTTGGGCCTCCGCCGAATCCCAAACAAGCCGTGAGAGAAAGGCTAAAAGCAAAGCCTCTCGTAGGATCATTGACAACGCGTCGACTGCTGTCAGCAGCGGCCAGCTGCATCAAAGAAAACCATCTGCCTTCCGGGTCCCGTACACATCTGTGATTTCCAACCGGCCTGCGCATAAAGATTCATGAACGCATACTGGATCTGCAAGCATACAGATGAGCACATCTGTATTCCCTTCTCCCAATTCGTGATTCAAACTAGTGCATCGTGCAAGAAGATCCAACGGCAAAGTGGGACTTCCTTGTGCCCTTGAAGTTCCAAAAAGAAGGTTTCAAGCAGTGCGGCTAGAGAAAACTCTCTTTTCCGAACCGGAAGGTATCCTGAACAAAAGCCATTAGCGCCATTCTCTTTGGCCCCCTTTTCCGAGTACCATGTGGCAATGTTTGCTTGCGAACCGAGCCCCTGAAGCGTCCACTTTCACACAATTCGAGGATCAATAAGCAAAAAGAACGTCACAGGGAGACCCTTAAAGGGGCACAGCATGTTAGGAGGATTCAGCCTGAGTTTCTAGTCATCGGTGCGAAGTACAATGGTGGTGGCGCGTCCCGTCACCCAAAAGCAAAGGTAGCGGAATGAGGCTCAAGCGTCGAAATAATGAGACCTGTTACATTCCGTCAATCCACTCTGTGTTCTCCATGATCTCTCTCTGAAAAACCATATCTCCCATCGGAAATTGCGCAACCTTATCCTCACGTAATCCAACCGGGAATCAAACGATCATGAATCGTTGCTTTTTGTTCCGCTGACTGCTGATACGTGGGAGACACGCGCTGTACTACTCGTAGATTGGAGCAAGCAGCAGCCGACTTTGACGTCATGACGTCTTCTGTAGAGAGTATGAATGTGGATAATTGACTCATCGGTATGTATATGAACCGCATCATGTCCGCTTCACCGAAAGATACGGGAATGCAAGACTGAGGTCCGAGAGCAGAAAGCTGAGTCGTACGTACGTTTGGGCCTCGAGATGTAGAGGTTATCACCAGATCCCGGCCAATCGTTTGTGTCCGTCTGCATCGGGTATGCAGCGGAATATTCGGTACAGAAGGTACGTCATGAGGATCATCATGCATTATCTCTCCTCTGCCCCTTTTAGGAGTTTGTCGGTGAGTGCTCGGTTGCGGAAAGCCGCAGACATTATCAAGAAGAGGAAGG
This sequence comes from Nannizziopsis arthrosporioides, assembly GCA_029635245.1. Lineage (NCBI taxonomy): Eukaryota > Fungi > Ascomycota > Eurotiomycetes > Onygenales > Nannizziopsiaceae > Nannizziopsis > Nannizziopsis arthrosporioides. The sequence goes on along the minus strand of CP098260.1, from coordinate 6,333,111 downwards.
TGAACAAGACCCTGGTTCGTTTTGAACCAGAAGAAAACATGCAATTGGGCATGAGGGCGCGTACCGACTTTGTGATTGTGGCGTCGACAAGGGACGGGAATAGGTGAGGTGTATGACCTGATTCTAGCCAACAACCAAGACAAGGCAGTGCCGAATGTTCTCATGCGGCGCGGAGTAGGTAATTGCGGTGCTGGATCAGAGCAAACGCCGAAGAGACCTGAAAAATGCTGTGTCACATTTTTCAATAGGATTTTGATACGTGCGAGACTGAGCCTTACGGATAGAGAAGGATATGCAAGGGAAATGGTAACAAACGGGAGGGAGAGTGCGGAAGACATGAAGGTGTATTGGCGCCACTAGGCGGCAGCTGCATCATGTAGCTAAAATTTGTACCAAATTTCGGTCAGGCAACATTTCCGCTCTCCTTCCCATGTATGCACCTCTATCGGGGCTGTTTAAACATATGCCTCGCTTTCAGATGACTCTTCAGTGCAGCGACACGGCTCTTAGGACGTAACATTCCACCAGCAGCAGGGTGACGTGGTCCTGAGCCACCAGGAGGTGCCGTCTTTCGAGGTCCCTTGTCTTCCGCCTTGAGACCATCGCCTTGAGTTGAAACCGTCTTCCACAAATTATCCAGTTCTTTCGTCCATTTTCCGACATTAGCTGTTCTCTCAGCATTTTTTGGATTGCGTATGGTCACAGTGCCGGTCACTTCGTCAATTTTTGCGTGCTTAAGTTTACCGTCGAGTATGCAGAACGACAATATATCCTGGACCTCTGGAGTGGAAATTTTGAGGCGTTTTGCCACGAATTCCAAAGAGAATCGAGAATATGGAGCAATGAGCTTGAGCACTGCCTTGGTACGCATGGTTCGGCTGACTTCGTCAATATTTTCAGCAATGAAACGATCAGCTAGTAAATCTTTGTTCTTCGCCAGAATTTCCTCGTATGCTATGATGTCGTCGCGTTGAAAACAATCGACAAGGTCGGTCAAGGCGGAAATGCGGGGATCATTTTTATATGGTTTTGTTTCTTGGGAGTCGAAAGGATTGATATCAGACTCCATCAACATAGTAGTAAGAACGAGGTATTTGAGAACCTGAATGCGCTGCATAGAACCGGCCTCGTCGTAGTTTCTGAAGGATTCAAAGAAATCGCTTTGTGCTTCTTTCCAGTTTTCTTCGCTCATATGCATTTTGCCACCACATTCTCGGATTATACCCATAATCTTCGGGTGGGGGACAGCAGACCGAACCCTCAGAGCTTTTTGATACAATGCTTTCAGCCTCTTATTGTTATTGGTGTTGGCGTACATCTGTATCTCCAAGGCATACACTTCAAGCGAGTAATTACCCTTCGTGGGATCGTCTGATCCATCTTCCGTTTGGCACGCTTTATGTAACTCTCGGAGTTTCTTACTGAGCGGCACATACTTCTCGCTGTCTAGCCATAGCTTCGCTAGTTTAATGTTCGTTTTCAGCCAGAGCCTCTCATTGTTACTGCTCTGAAATGAGTCCAAGGTCAGAAAATAAAACTGCTCCATGCAATTGTACGACTCTTCAGAGTCGCTGGTCTTTTCAATGTAATCCAACATATTATTTATCGATTTCTCGGAGTAATTTCTTGTAACGGCCGATTTGACGTATTTGAGAAGTTCCCGATAATGTTCGATTGCCTAGGTGGTGATAGTGAGCATCATTACCACCAAACAGGATGGGTATTATGCTAACGTCGTCATATCGACCCAGTTTGAATTCCAACTTAATAGCTTGCTTTAGTCCTTTAAAACCCCTGTGTAGTCTTCAGTGTTTGCTCGCCCCAGCCAAGCTGAATGGCGCATACCATTCTCCTTTGTCTTGTTCTAGTAATTGAACCCCGAGAAATTCCCCGACTGCTTCGTCTGGATTGTCAATTTTTAACTGTTTTGCATTATAGTATTTGTTTTCAATTCCAATATCTGCTGAATCGTCTTCGTCTGCGTCTTCATATTCGAAATCGTACCTAGGAGTAAAGTTAACACTGACATTGGCGAAAGTAGCAACGCGTGAGATGACATACTGCTCCTGGTCGGATTCTTGCATAAAATCGTCGTCAGACATTTTGGAGGAAGGCAGGCAGATGCTCAGCTATTTATTATACGAAAATACTATACCCGTCAGTCGAATTGCGAAAATTTCAAGCTGCAGACGTGGTATTCCTTAACGCCTTTCAACATTATCGATTGATGGGCTCCATTCTGGAGCTTCAGCGGTGGAGGACGCCTATATTGCACTAAGCCATAATCGTCCTAGCGCAATCACCAGCCACATTTGATTATATAATCATTTACTTGGCGCAAGCCTTCGCCACTCAAGTCCATCTCCAGCGATTCACAGGCGCCAGACAACCCCCATCATTGCAAGAAGAACAGATCAAACAGCGAACGAGTTTACAAAATGGGTGGTGATCTCAATTTGAAGAAAAGCTGGAATCCAGTCCTCCTCAAGAACCAAGAACGAGTATGGTTAGAACAAAAGAAAGCGCTCGAAGAGCGCAAGCGAATCGACCAAATGATGAGGGAGCGACATGAGGAGAGACAAATACAGGAACTTCAAGAGCTTCAAGAAGCGGCTGGTGGAAAAAAACGACCGAACCGTGTTGATTGGATGTACTCTGGTCCTGCCGCCGGCCAGGCTGGCACGACAGAAGAAATGGAGGGCTACCTGCTTGGAAAACGCAGAATTGACGGCTTGATAAAAGGCAATGAAAACTCGAAGCTCGAGAAGTCTTCCGGAGAGGAGTCATTCATGGCTCTACAAAATGCTAACACGGCGAGAGACACGGCTTCAAAAATCCGAGAGGACCCTATGCTAGCGATTAAGAAACAGGAGCAAGCAGCGTACGAAGCTATGATGAACGATCCGCTGCGACGGCGAGAGCTATTACACGCTGCAGGAATCGAACCTGAAAAGCGCAGGTCAGATAAAGACCAAAAACACCGAAGACACCACTATCGAGATGACGAGGGCCGTCACTCAAGGCACAGATCGAGGAGAAATCATGAGGATGATCGCCGGAGTAGCCATCGACATCGGCATCGTCGGTCTTACAGCCGCTCCAAGTCAAGAAGCACAAGTCCTCCGCGCAGAGAACGGCGATCGTCGCCTGCTTATCGATCGCGACGTCCAAGCCCTCCACGTCGTGGTGGCCGGTCCCGATCACCTTATAGACCAAGAGATAGCTACAGGCGGGAAAACCATGGTACTAGGCACTCTTATCCGCAAAGGAGTCAAGAAAGTGCTGAGGAGAGATCACATAATTCAAACGAGGAGAACAGGGCTGCTCGTCTGGCGGCAATGCAGCAAAACGCGGAGGATTTAGACCAGGCTCGCACGGCTCGGTTGAACGCGGCCGAGGCGCGCGATAAGGCCGCGCGTGAAGTGGAAGATGCTGCGCGGGCCGAATCTAGTAAATACGGTGGAAAGGGGGCTTTTGTTGGAGGACTCAACCGTCGCGCTGGGGATATTGATTTAGCGGACAGATTGCGCAGGGGCAAGCGGAATATAGAAAAGGAGCAGGAAGCATATTGATTGGTAAATCTACGACTAATGACCACTACTCGGAAAAGCAGGTTTTTTTATCAACGTTTGGCTACTATGGACGGATGGTGTTTTTGGCGCTAAAAGGCGTATTTCCTGCATATTCTGCTTGTTCTTGGACTTATCACAATCATGTCAACCTGTCACTATTTCATGGAGTTCACGGGAAGTTTAAAGCTGAGAGCTGAGGCCTGCGAACATCACGGTTTCTTTTTAGTGGATCACAACGCTGGCCAAAGGCGGGGAAGTTGAGAAATAACTACATCATTTTTCATAAGACTTTTTTGTGGGTAATTTCTGATTTCTTGGGCATCAGGTATGTACTCCGTATGTATAGATGCATCTTGGGATTCCTCTATGCAGCGGTGATTTTGTGGACGATATACCATCTCAGCTTCAGAAACGCGGGATCTCGAGCTTGGAGCTTGTGCGCATCTAGGCAACCAGTGTTACCCGGAGAAATTGCTATTTACCAAAGCCGTTACGGAGGTTCTTCGCAGATTTAACGGTAATTACCACTTGGCTGGTGGAGTGGCGAGGGCTTGTCCTCCTGGAATCTACCAGGATCCGGCAGAGAGTCCAGAATTCGGGCGTTTTGTTGAGTCCTCCAGGAAGGATAGCAGACTCATCTCTCGACCAATTTCAGCTGCGAGACATTTCCCCACAGGGTGCATGTAACCCGACAAACTATTTGACAACTCACCGACCGGGGTAGTTGTTCTGGGTACGTACGGAGCACGCTTGGTCCAGCTCCTTCGGACGATCAAAGAACTGGCGACGGTTTGTTTGCCATAGCAAGCAGCAGCTGTCCCAGCATGTGCTGTCCCTGCATATCAAACAAATGGACAGAGCATATTACATGCAAGGAGGTAATTTAAGAAGAAAAGAAGAAAAGAAGAAAAAAAGGAACATAGCTGTCGGGTGAATAGCCGTAGTCATCTGCAAACCCAGAAGCCTGATACCATCTCATGATGTCCGCAATCTTGCGTTGCGTTCCTCCCGGCGAAAGTCAAGAATTAATTGCCATCTCCCAAGCCTGCGCTTGTTTTTCATCCTCAATCCTCGGTACCGACTTTCCTTCGTCTTTTCCCATTCATCTCTTCTTATCTTCTTGTTTCTTCCTGTCTTTAATTTTCTCCTTTATCGTTCGCCTTGCGGTCATCTCACCCTTTGCTCCATTCTCGAGCATCCACCCCTGTCTTTTCGGCCTTATAACGCAGAGATCGCTCCAACTCCCGATTAACCAGTGGAAGCGGCTCAAACCTCAAGCGAAACATAATTCAGTTTACTCCGTGGACATATAATAATCTCTTCAGCGGGACCAGCGGCAGATTGTCTTTTGCCCGTCGTTTGCGTGAATTGTAGCATTAGTCCCGTCTTCGACCTCGAGTGGCCTATTCGCATAACCGTGTTTCAGGATGCCATTCTCGCTGTGCGGACGGGAGAAGGTCGTTCGACGGAAGCTTGTGCTCTTGTCAGTAAAAAACACCCCATCCTCACTTTCGTGCTTCTGCTAGGAGACAATCGATCAAATGTGCTCCATCCACCTGGTTTAGAGAATGCGCTGACGATGGGACTGATGGATGTAGGGGCGATGGTGCCTGTGGAAAGACTTCGCTCCTGAATGTTTTCACTAGAGGGTAAGTAATCACCAGTCGTCTGAATAGCTTAGCTACCTCGTTTTGGTATAATTAAGGACCGAACAATATTGACATCGCATAGTTTCTTCCCCACTGTCTAGTAAGATCCTTTGCCATCTCTCGCTTGGAAACCACATTAACCAGCTTCTGCATCGTCGCAGCGAACCAACGGTCTTTGGTGCGTGTGTAATCTCCTCTGTTTCAAAATCTTTTTATGCTTCTTTGCTAATTTGATACGTCTAGAAAATTATGTGCACGGTATGACGTCGTCGAGTCGAGATCGTCGAAGGCGGGGCATTCGCTGACAGCTACGGACTTTTGCAGATATATTCGTTGATGGAATTCAAATGGAGCTGTCCCTGTGGGACACTGCTGGACAGGAAGAATTCGATCGTCTACGTGCCCTTTCATACGATGACACCCAGGTGATAATGCTGTGCTTCAGCGTAAGTCACCTCCATGTCCCCAAGTCGATGTCAGCAAACTGAATCGGAATATGTACAGGTCGATAGCCCGAACTCACTCGAGAACGTCCAGGCAAAATGGGTGACCGAAATCGCGGATAACTGCCCTCTCGCCAAAATCGTTCTCGTTGCGCTGAAATGCGACCTTCGAGAGGAGATGGACGAGAAAGAACCAGGAGAAGAGAACGAGACCCGAGAAGTTGTCACTTACGAGCAGGGCCTCGAAGTTGCGAAACGTATCGGTGCATTGAGATATCTAGGTGCGAAGGAGCTGTCCTCTCTTTGTCCGCCTTTCACTAACAGTATTCAGAATGCTCTGCCATGAGAAACCGTGGCGTCAACGAAGCGTTCACCGAGGCTTCCAGAGTCGCAATAACCGTACGCCCAGCAAAGAAGGACAAAGGCTCGAGTTGCATAATTATGTGATCCGAGATCCCTAGCAGCACGGCCTGGCCCGGCCAATTCACCATCTATTGTCATCGGTCTTCTGTCTTGTTTCACGCTTCAGTTTTCGTTTCGTTCGATGTGGTGGTCCTCCAGCTGCGTATCGCCCGTTCGTTTCCGTACTCACTTCTTATACCGCGGTGGCCGACTCCTTCAAGCTTGCTTCTAATGTTTATCTGTTTCTCTGTTTCTCTGTTTCTCTTCGCTTCTCGCACTCCCTTTTTGGGCAAGCTGAATTAATGCGCCATCTCTTTGGATCTTTTTAACTGTTGTATATACCCTTGTTGCGAACTGCATCGCTCATGACTTTGTTGCCAAGCAGAGTTTCAGTGATCCAGTTTGGTGCTCCTGTGTGAGATTCCTCTCCTTGCAACCTGTGAAACAAGTCTAGCTCTGTCTGTCTATTTTCTCCATTTCATTCGATTTTTGACTTCAGATGTCTGGTCATCTTACTGTTAAATGTGACAATGTACTATATCAACCATATGGCCAATGAACTTCCTTATGTGTTATAAGCTCAACGATGCCCAATCGGGAATGTCTTTCGCTTCGATTCTATACACTTGATCGATTTTTGGCCCAAGGCCACCACTCGCTGTCCCCTCGTTAACTCTGTCAACGAAGTCCTTTACGAATGTCTCCGAGACCTCTTCTAGTCCACGTTTGACACGGACGCCATGCGCCTCAAGGCTGGTCGGTTCTTTTCCTTCCAACCCACAAGCTGAGATCTGTTTAAGAAACCAGACTGGCTCTTCAGTGACGTTCAACGCGACCCCATAACTACTCACAAATCGCCGCAGATGCACGCCTACTGCCGCGATTTTCCTCAAAGATACTGGCTTTGTCCCGCTCTTGGTCGATACCCACACCCCTGGGTCGTCAGTCAACACTCCTTTCACCCCGTAGTTGGCTAGAGTATCCTGGACACTTTCTTCTATTAGCCGAATATGTGCCCTTGGTCCAATTTTTAGACTACGCAGGTCCAGGATTGTGTATGCAACCATCTGGCCAGGACCATGGTATGTGGTCTGGCCGCCTCGTAATGTGGCATGGTACTCCGCAAGAGGCGGGGAAGATGTGAGTATTTGACGGACTGGCTCTAGTGGAGCAGGTAGCCATTGAGAGCTAGGAGAAACACAGTGATTATCGCTGTCCGAGCGTTTTGGGCTAGGGAGGTCTCGGCGGCCGGTAGTGTAGGTCGGATGAGGTGTGAACGTCAGGATCGTTGGGTCTGGAGGAAGTACTGCGCTTGGAGAGGAGCCGGAGAGCCTTTTGTAAGTGAGAAACCGGGAGACAAGGGCTTGTTGAAGGTGGGAGGCACGCGTGAAAGGGACGAGACCTGGTAGATGGAGATGGGCCAGGCGCATCGTTGAGGCATCGGCCGAGGCGGGACGTTCTGGGATCGGCAGCGTGAGATATCCGTAGTTCAGACCATCGGGATGCGATGCGATCGATCTGTGGCGAGCAGATATCCGAATGCCAAAGTGCTGGGTGGACTTTGGCTCCGAAACAGTCGCCTCACCCCCTAGAGTTCCCTAGTTTGATGTCGCTGACAACCTTCCCTGTCGCGACCGAAACACGGGAACTATTGCGCGCTGCACCATGGGACGGATTAACCCAAACCACTTCCCTGGTTGATCATCTAGACATTTCGAAATAGTTGGTGGATATTCGCTACTGATGATGGCCATGTGAGATGAAATGTAAGTTGCAAGTTTCCCCTATAATGATCCTTCCGACGGCTAAGTTTCCCGCCCGTAGGGTCGAGCTATCGGTTCCTGTCCGCCTTCGAAGGGCAATCATCCTCAACGACATCTTTCTCGTGAAGCGGATTATCAGGCATAATCCGAGATGTCTAGAGAATCCCGACTACGAGGACAAGAGCAATACATCGTTGCACCTAGCCGCCATTCTCGGCCACATTGAAATCCTCGTAAGTTCCCATTCGCCTCATGGGTCTGGTTGACCAGAACCTCTAACCTTGGTATAGAAATTCCTAGTCGACTTTGGCCATGACTCGTCTGATGTTACCGTCAACACAGATTCGTCGACCGCTCTCCACCTTGCAGCTGCTAATAGCCATCCCGAGTGTGTCGATGTGCTATGCGGTGCATTCCCTCATACCATTGAACGCCCAAACAAAGCCGGCGTGACGCCCTTAATGCTTGCTGCGCGGGCTTCAAACCCTAATGGTATACTGAAGAGCACCAGTCTTATACCGCCGAATCAAAGGCCTCGTTCTTCGTCCAAAGCTCCGATTATCGAAGATACAAAAACGGTGGCTACCTTGCTAGGTTACGGGGCTAATGTCAATGCATCCGACTTGGCTGGCAATACGGCATTACACCATGCCAGTGCTTGGGGAAATCTGAAAACATTCAGGCTGCTTGTGCAATGGGGTGCGCTGCCGTTGGCCAGGAATAAGGCGGGATGCTTTCCGACTGATTATGCGCTGACCAACCAGGCAGCTGCATACTGCAGGAGTTTGATAACTGAATTTAGAAACCAGAGAAAAGCTACATCGGACAATCAACCCGAGGAGGAATTAGAACGCCAGACCCAGCAACGTCAACAGGTGCAGCAGAAGACAAAGCTAAGTTTACTCGTTAAACCGAACGAATTGGCTCAGTTCACAAACAAATCGAAAATGTCCCCTATTTCTCCGAGTGAGACGAGAATGAAAGAATACGGAAAACGGGGCTCTGCCAGCCCCGGGAAACACTCCTTTGTCGCTGGACTGCGTCTAGTCGAAAACGATACCGAGCGGGAAGATATCGAAGAGGCTCCTTTGACTGGTTTCAAGCTGAGCTTTCCAAGACTGGATAACCGTAATCGGAGTTATGACAGTGACTGAATGAGTCCGCAGCAATGAAGTATTCTCTGAATTTCCAGTTACTGCTTTCGAGAAGCGGCATGCGAATGTCCGTACATATTACTGTATGCTGAATGCGTATTACAGCCCATACCATTTTTTTAGAGCCACTTTTGATGCCTAGACATTGCATGGAGTCCGGGTTTATTATCCTTTATGTATGGTTTAGTGTCATAATAGCAGTCATTTCACTTTAGACATGCTAGAGAAATTCTCTGATAAAGATGCGTTCACATCTCCTATGATTGCCCACATGAATAGCCTAGCATTATCTGTTTGGTGGTAAGATTTTTGCTCTTTAACTGCTTGATATTGTAATGAGTACTGTACAAGTAAATTGGCTGTGGTGGACAACAGGTCGGTGACAGCCAAAGTCAGGAACGTATATTAAGCCTGGGCAATAACAGACGTGAAACATAACCAGCTCAGCCACCCGAAAGGCATGCACCCATGGGCCACTTTTTGGGGCCTGATATAAATGGATCTTCGCACGCTGCCTTTGAAATTCAAATTTCCCGTTCTGTTCATATATAAACAGCTAGCCTGCTGCATATACTAGTGAAAGCAACACTGACAGTCAAACCACAGGGTTTGTTCCTTTTAAGGTTGGCTTCTTCTTATTTTTCTTCAGTCAGATCCATTTTTTGAACCTGTGCTCTTTGTTCTATTTTGTCTTGCATTCAAGCAATTAGTGCTAAAGGGTATAGAGTAATGCAGTGCTGAAGCCATATTTCTTGTGGGTGGTCTTTCTCATTTTCTTCTCTTCATTACCTTTTCACACATGTCAATCAACCCTCGTTTAGCGTCTCCATCCGGAAAGATATGAAGAGCCGCTACAGCTTTATCTGCGTATTCTTGTGCCAATGCACGTGTCTGTTCAAGGCCATCAGATCGAGAAACAATTTGACGGGCCTAATATGGATCAGAGTATTAGCCTAGTTCAGCGCTTGGATAAAAGTAGGCAATTCAAGTGGAGTTGCAAGACATAGGATCCACTCACCATCTGAACATCTCCTGCCTCGCAAAATTTTCTCCCGACCAATGCACCTAATTCAGGGTTCGATTTCCAAGCAAAAAGCAAGGGAGCTGTTGCAAGGCCAAGCTCAAGATCAGCACCAGCAGGCTTGCCCAGTTCTTCGCCGGTGATCGTGTAGTCCAACATATCGTCCACTAACTGGAATGCAAGGCCAAGGTTTCTCCCGTATAGGTAAGCAGCCTCCACGATCTCAGGAGCACAATTACCCAGTACAGCGGCTGCACGACAAGATTTGCTCATTAGACTTGCTGTTTTCAGGTATGTTTTTTGCAAGTAATACGCAATGATATCCTCGTCCCATGTCGGATTTCTCTCATCTTGCGCCGTATTTTTCAATTGCATGAATTCGCCTTCCACCAAATTCGCAATTGTCGTAGCCATAAGCTCTGTGACTTCAGGGTCCCTGAGTCTCGCCAATGCCACGGAAGCACGTCCCAGAAGAAAATCACCGGCCAAGATAGCCATCTTATTACCAAATTCCCTATTGGCAGACCCCAAAGAGCGTCGCGTGACCGCGGCGTCGACAACATCATCGTGCAAAAGCGACGCAGTATGAATCAATTCCACAATCTCTGCCAATCGTCGTTGTGATGGTAAAATATCGTCACTCCCCTCTGCATATGCGTATGCCGTTCCTTTCTCGGTTGAGATCGGGGCAGTCAAGAGGTTGTACTCGGGATTTGTGTCCGCAAGAATGGCCGGTGAGTTGATAGAAGCATTGACGCCTTCAGAATCTAAGATAGGTTTCTCGTTGGAAGTTCGCGGTATCAACGCCGTTGCTTGGGACATCAACAGCACTAGAAGTGGACGTAATTGTTTCCCTTCACTCCGAGCGTAGTATTTGGCAATTCTGTCAAGCAGCGGGTGCCCGGAGCCCAGCAAATGGCGAATATTCTTTTTAAGAAACTTCAATTCTTTAGCTACCATGCGTAGCGGATCGATTGAGACTTCTGGCGATCCAGGACCGGTCGCAGGAGGAGGTTTCGATGGCAGGCTTTTAGAAATCACCTTTTGTGCGGTGGAGACGGCGGCCGCAAAGACGGATTGCTGGTTTTTTCGTCGCGACGGATGGTAGCTCCGGTATGTAAAGGAAACAGTCGCAGGGATATAGGCGAGAGGTCTGCAGGTATGCGGTAGGCACTGGGAGCATATTGTTAAGGTCGATCGAGCAGCTATCGGAGTTCCTGGCACCAGGCCTCTCCAAGCTCGGAGGCCTGGTCGAGCTTTCATAGCGAGAAACAAATCAATAGCTACAAAAGATTTTCATAGAATACAAGGAAAGAAAGTAAGAGAAGCTCTGAAAGTAGTATTGGACGGTGTTTAAGTGTAATGGGCAGCTTGGAGGATCTTGCAGGTGGTTTCGAGGTTTGAGAAAGTAACTTTTCGTGCCCGGAAAACAGTCGTAAGCCGGGATCCAAGATCACCCGTTAGTTAGCTCGTCAAGTCAAGCCGCGCCCTGTCTCCAGCTTCCATATACATACTTTACAGTCGCCAGTGAAAATGGTAGAATGCCGGTTGGGTCATCTGCACAGTTTTAGGTAAAATCTCCGGCATGTATATAACTAGTCCTGTCATACAACTATCTATGTGATGTGTAGCTGAACGAGTGGTCCTTGAGTCGATTGGAGGTCTGTGAGCTACAAGACAACCTGAAAAACCAGTGCTACACAAAGCAAATTCGGTGGAATTTAGAAGCAAATCTTTAGGGAGGATCAAGTAGCAGTAAGAGCATTTGAAATGGGACTGGTTCAATCAAAGCGACTGTACAGTACATACATCATCCAAGCCCCTCTCTTTGCCTCCTGTAACATAGAATAACCACTAGATAAACAACCAATAATTATAGGATCCATAATCACCCTGTTGCGGATGTAGTGCCGGAAAATAAGACATGAGGGAGAAAAGAAAGAGCATGGGAATGAACAACAGGGAGAGATAATCCCCAATAACGCCGGGTTGGAGTATGTGCCTCCAACTAGATGCCATCAAAATCTCCACCAGCATCATCATCGTCCATGTCTCCCTCGGCTATCTCTTTTGCCAGCTCGCGCTCACGATCGCGGGCTTCAGCGGCGTTCTTCAACTCAAGGCGGTGCTGGTGCATAGGGAACCTCATCGCCTGGAAGATCGTCAGCCATCATATTACACCATGTACGCTTGGACCACGTCATTTCATGCACATACCTTAACACTTTCGTCATGCAGGTTCAAACACGCTTGAATACGATCATGGAATACTTGACCCGGCTCCTGAGTGGCATACACATCGCCGACATCCTTACTCTTCATGAAGCCGTTTTCGTGGTCTATAGAGGCCTCGATTACCCCGTCTCGAATCGCCTTCGCTACAATGTATTCGGCGGATTCCTCGCTACCGAGTCCCAGTCGAACGCAGATTTCCCGAAGAGATATCCGCGAATAAGAAAGTGACATCAAACGAATACCGGTTTTAATGACGTTCTGCCGAAGTCGAAGAATCAGGGTATAGATGCCATCGCTTCGGAAGGTAGTACCATGCTGCTCAACTACTTTCACAAATGCATCCAGGTCACCAACATGAACTGCCTTAACCAGTAGGAAGTAGGGCTGTATGGCGCGTTCGAGTGTAGGTTCTCGAAACAAGGCACGATCAGGTATGTCTCCCATCAACAGTTCCACAACAATAAGCAGCTTGTTTGCGGCTTGATAAAAGCCGGCCGCACTATGCGTAGTCGGCGCCTTCCTGGTTGCACTTGTTAAATGCTGATGAGCCTCGGTATATCGTAATTGGATAGCTCTGATGCGGCCTAGATAATAAAGGTATCGTGCAATCTGATTGTTAGGCGCGTCTTGAGGGAACTGGGTGTGAGATATGAATTGATCGGCTTGGGAAATGTGGGAGGTGGATAGGTAATTCCGGAGGAGGAGAGTAGTGATGGTAGCCTGAATATCTTCGTCTTTTCGGAGAACTGCGGTACGTAATGCCAAAAGCAGAGGTTGTCGGATTGAAATAACGGCAGCACTTGGTGAGGGAGCGAGCGGTTCGACCTGTTCGTAGAAAAGGGAATAATAGTAGTAAACGCGGGCAGCAAGAGGATCTAAAGTTCGGCGATTGTAGGTTCGAAGTCTCTCCACCAGGGAATTAGAAAATTCGGCTCCCTCCTTCACTCCTTTACGGTCATATAGGTGTATCTGGTAAAGTATAGCAAGATAAATGTCTATTTCGGGAATGAACTCTTGTGGAATACCAGATTTGGGGCTCTTCGATCCATGGTCGAGCTCCATGATATTAGGCATGGTATCATAGGCGTTTCCCAGTCCCATGGCGTTTAACAGAAATGATGCTCTTGAGTCGCTTATGGGAAAGGTCTCCACGATGGATTGGGCGATGAGAACCGGAGTCAGCTGCTTCCGCATTGATGAAATCGTCCGAAGCACTCGGAGAGTAAATCGCGGGTCAAAGTGGTTGACACCTCGTTCCAGAAGATGAAAGTTGTTCTTGATGGCTATGATGGTACAAAGATCGAGGTTAGCACGTGCGAGGATGGAAATCTCGACAGCAAGGAATGAGCTCACTTGACAATGCCTTCGCCTTGAGGTCATCTTCTTCAATCCCTTTTACGTCGTCTTCCTCCTCCGTTCCGCCCATCGTGACGTCTTCGAGCTGCCGTCCACGGTCGACAGAGCGCTTAGCAACTTTTGCGGGAGGCAGCGAGGCAGTCTCGCCTTCGTCATCGGGGCCATGTTTGGTGCCGTTTAAGCTATCATTTCCCATCTCCACATCCTCCGAATCACGGACGCCGTTCTCAGCAGGCTCAGTGCCGTTCACCTGTGATTTGTCGCCATGCATCGCCGTTCTGTTCTCGGAGCTTTTCTGAGAGGTCTTGCTTCTCGTTGTTCGGGCGGCTGGAGCAGGTTTGTCTTTGGTAGAACCGGAGGTTTGAGAATTCGATCGAGCCTTCTCCCCGTTTGCAGAGGCGTCCGATCGGTTGGACCTCAGTGTGCGTTTTCCTGCAGGCATCCTGTTGGAGCTTCTGGCAAGGTCAAGCTCGGCAAGATACCAGTCAGCGAGCCGGAGTCTGGAACCAGCTTAAAGTTGCTGCTCGGGGATGGCAGAGCGAAAACTGTGGAAGAACAGAGAAGGAAGCACAGAAAAATTTATGTACGTCAAGTAAAGTATAAATCAAGCCACTTTTATGCACAAAGAAGACAATATCTGCCGGTCGAAATGATAAGGCGACAGCAAGGTCGACGTTGATGAAGAGAAGTTGGTAGAGCGAGAGTGAAGGAGACCTGATGGCGCGTTGTAGTCAGCAACCAGAAAAAGCCACAGCAGGCGAATTTATTTGACAGCCTCTGAGTGGTGCCAACCAGCCTTTGTTTCCGATTTTCTCGGGGTCTCAGGCCCTGTTGATGGGATTCCTTTTCGCCGACGAGCACACGGTGCGATTGTCTCAGCGAGCCCTCCAGCAACGAGTGAAGCAGATGCTGTAGCCTGCGGATGACTCTTTTGCTCAGAAGGTACGAAAAGTTAGCCGGATCTCCTTTCGCTGGCGAGACAGCCGGGTCTTGGCGCTCAAGCTCGCGGTCGCATGTAAGACGGAGGATCAACAGGATTATCGACTATCATTCAGACCGATGAAACAATTCACGTACGGATAGCTATTTCTAAGTTGATCTGCTGCTGAGAAACGTGAACATGACGACTCTGCTGCAGAATCATCTCGAGCAGATATCGCTTTCAGCGACTGCGATCGCTGAACTGCCGTAGGAGCCCATTCTCAAGTACTTCGTACCACGCAACTCGATAGCTAATGCTTTGGCGAAACAGCTTTCCTCCTCCTAAGATATTTGTCAATGCGCTCTTGGGGCCTCATGATATAACAACACTCATACGCGATACCGAAGCGCACGAACGCGCCCTCTTCACCACCGACCCTACTGCGAGTTCCACGAAACAATCCCACCGACGAGCTACGCGTAGAGGTACCATGTTTCCAGTAGAAGCGGAGAAAGAGACAATGCTCAGTCGAATACAATCTGCGAGAAACCACAGAAACCAGTCGGCTGTTGCGCGGGTGTTGGGAGGAGACATGATGGAAGCGATCAGACGATCAGCGAATGCGTCTACCAATCGTGGAGAATTGGACATTGAAGTTATTCTACGAGGCTCTGAAATGCTTTGCAAGGCTTAGTGCGTAATATCTGCGGTTCAGAAGCTTCCCATACTCTCTCCGAGGCTAACAACTCATTCTAGTCCCGTTGAGGGCGCACAGGAGAGAATCGCTTCGCTAAGGCGGCGATACCGAGAAATCTGCGATTCAATAGCCCATCTGGAGGAGCGTGTGAATGAGCAAGCAACCCAATTGGAACAAATGAACCGGTCGGCCTTTGATAGCAGCGAGTACCACTCTTTGGATATGCCGGAAAGTTCACGCCAACAGCCATTATCTCCAAATAAGGACGATATCGCGAGAGAGCTCGAGGCTATACGGGAACTCGAGGCCCGAAAACGGTATCTAGAGGATCGAGACCATGAACAGGCCACAATTTATCAGAATACCAAGTTTTGATCTCAGTCACCGAGAATACTTATCAGAAATCCGAGTCGACGTACGCGGCCTTCATTTCTCTTGCATGCTGCTTGTACCCCTTCTCGAATCAACTTCCGTATTTGGGCAATTGCTTTGCGGTATCCCAAGAGACTACACCTTTTAAAGCGACACGTCTAGACTTAGGAACCCCCGGCATTAAACGCTTTGAGGCGCGGCCTAGAAGCGCGTTGATTGGGGCTCCTTTGATATGATCTATGACTCTACTACGACTTCCGAACCTCTGAGGATGTCAGATCCATTACCTCAAGGGCATTTTCCAGAACTTTTGGAGGTCTCGGAAAATGCGCATTTGGGCACTGAGAGATACCTCAGAGGGCGTGGATCAAAGAACTCCGAGTATTTGTCATTAGAAAACATCAGTGTTCAGTCCGTTGATCAAAGGTCTAAACAATCAAGGTTAATAATACCACATGATATGATAGTTGGGGTCCGAAATGACCAGCATGCGGCCTGCAATATGTCATTGCCTGATTCGGCCTCATGCCGGAATTCAGTATCCGCAAGGAAACAGAATCTCAATTTTGACGTGACTCGGTGAGTCCAGAATAAGGACCGCCGGAGCCAATATTATCTTCGCCATGATCTTCACTGAATTCGCTACGCAGCCTTGGGAAAGAGTCTCATATGGGCCTCCACAGCATTGAGCCCTTTAGAGAACTGCACAGAGGCTAGTCGACACGCACTGTGGGCCATTAGAATGGCTGCCTTGCCTATTTGACTCTAAGAAGGCGTACCTTTTCCGCTTAGATCAATAGGGGGAATATGCGCGGCATTGAAATCCGGCCGTAACTGCTCAACACGTCACTCATTGCTCGTCAATATAAAACATAGTCTCGTGTTTGCCAACTGGCACGGCCGTCTCGTCTTTTTGCTGGCTAGGTACGCAGCAACATGATATACGCGGCCACTATGCAGTTTTTATTCAAATAGGACTCTTGTCTACATACTCCATACTAGTCACAACAGAAGGTCGATCGGCATTCATCAAACAATCCTAACGTTCTCCCTTGTAACCCTAACTGTCCATTGAAGAGCCCGCGAGTTCCGCGACCACATTCCATCATATAAATGTAAAGTGAAGTATTTCTTACATAGAATTTAGCAGCTTGTGTGTACTGAGAACTGCGATTGACACTCGTTGGCAGCAGGCGACTCGGAGATAATACCTCTTCACGTGATCCCTTCAAATGATCACGTGATGATGCTCGACTATATAGAGTTGTCCTCTTTGATCAATTCCTCAGTTCTTGTGCAGTCACCTCCTCATTTTAAGCAGCCAGAGTCCATTTCCAGCCAGCAACTCGTGCGCATTGCTTTAATGTTCAGGTGTCTACTGATCGGGTAAAATCTCATAACCCCTGGTGTAGGGCTTGACCCCTGGAAGTCAAACTCTGCTCAACTCGACTCACGCGGCCAGCTCAACAGATAGTGAATATCCATATAACCCTAGCCAGCCTAGTATCAGTTTCCAATACCCATACAGTCAACTCCTGACTTGATGTTTTCTATGATCAAGTTAATGCTATGGGGGTAGTGTTTGCAAGGATTGGCAAGCTCCGAGGCTCAATTACCGCCGAAGATGATGGTTCGTGATAGCTACAAGGCAAACGAAAACATAAAGCGATCTAGCATATGCCCTCGATATATGAACGCAAACTCTATACTTGAAGTGTTTTGCGTGGGGAGGCTATCATTTGTTGCTATACAAATATTTGCATACGAGGGTTTCAAACCTTGATATCACTCGGAATTGCG
This sequence comes from Nannizziopsis arthrosporioides, assembly GCA_029635245.1. NCBI lineage: Eukaryota > Fungi > Ascomycota > Eurotiomycetes > Onygenales > Nannizziopsiaceae > Nannizziopsis > Nannizziopsis arthrosporioides. The sequence goes on along the minus strand of CP098260.1, from coordinate 6,315,725 downwards.
GTGGAAAATATCATTTCGAGTCTTTTGGGCTTATAGATAACCAAAAGCTCGAGGAATGGAATAGGTGATCTCGATAACTTCCCTAGGAGAATTATTGTCGAGTCCATGGCTAATTGATAAAGAAGTTTTTCAAAGCTACAGTAGGTTGATGTATTCTACTTAAGAATGGGCCCCTGACGGAGTCGCTATCATTCTTGGTTTTAATGTGAGTTCTCCTGAAGTGATACCCGAATTGCGATAAGTAGCTACCGGAAGAGGAGTAGAGGATTGCTCTTATCTACGACCTAGCTGCTAATGGGTATTAACTATCTATCTATAACGAGGCATCTTCGCAACTACTTCACAAGATGGGAAAAGAAGGAAAATACAGCCAGGAGAGCATTTTCCTGATGCATGTGTGTCTATACATACGAAGTATGTATAACTGCCGCGGACTTTAGTTTAGATACGTCGTACACGGGAGACACAAGATCCCGGCTCCGCAGATCTCAAGCATAGATGCAGCGGCCGTGCATTAAAGACACAAAAAGGATGTAGATCTCTTTTCACACAATTTCCTAGTTAGTCGCGTCCCGCGATCTGCGATGGAGAACCTTGGTATTTGTGTTAAGTGCTAATAGTGTTATGGTCGTGGGCCATGGCCCATGGCTCCAACATGCCATGCTTCCTGCGAGCCTTGAGTGGATGCACCGTACGGACTGGACAAGGTAGAAACATCAATCGGATGTAGTCTAAACAAAAACCCTAGCCCATTTCCTTACAATCAGGACCTGGATGTCAAGAAGTAGTGAAGTATGGGCTTGCTTGAGCCTTCACCAATATGGCAATATGTAACTCTCCATGCCGGGATGTGGGTTGCCGCGTGACTGATGAGCCTCACAAGATAGCAGTTTGCCATCACTGGAGTACCACACAAAGCACTAGAGCTCATGTTATCCAGTTCACATTTCTCCTGCTTGATACCGAATCTCTTCACTTCGGACCGACGGCCGCGTCCATCATTGAATCCAAATTAACCTCAGACTTCACGCCAAGACCGGCGTCTGGCACGAACATTGCGGGCAGCCAGAGCTTCAGGCCAAATGCGCCTCCGAGTCCGCGACAATTCTTGTTTCCGTTCAACCCATCACTATCCATCGATCTGACCCTGTCTCTATCTATTACTCCTATCTACCGGGCTGCTGTTTAACCTTTCTCAGTCTATGGGCTTTCTGTTCGTCCTCCAGCGCCTCGTAAAACCGCACTCCAGATTCGGCAGCCCGATCCATTCGCGATGGAGAACCAAGCGGCGGCTGCGAGTCAGCCCGCCAACGCATCAGGGCAGCAGCAGAATTCTGCACTAATTCGGACCGATCAAGTTCAGAAGCTTCCACATCTGTCGGAGGCCCAGAAGCATTCCCACACGGGAATGGTGAAAGGCCTTTGGGATATCCTCAACTCGCACCCTCAGGGCTCCAACGAGTACAACAGCGCCCACACCAAATTAACCCAAATTTCTCAGAGCCTCATGAGAGGCATGAGAGTATTTCAAGCCACCCGCCAACAACAGCTCCAGCAACTTGCGCAGCAGCAACAACAGCAAGCACAGCATCTCCAACAGCAGCAGCAACAAGTTCTTCAAGTGCAAGCTGCCCAGGCCGCTCAAGCTCAAGCAGCACAAGCACAGGCCCAGGCCCAAGCCCAAGCGCAGCAACAACAGCAACAGCAACAGCAACAGACCCAGCAAGCAGCGCTCCAGACAACCCAGCAGCAACAAGGCCAAATGTCTCGATCCGCCACGACTCAATCAGGCACTAGCCAGACTGCACAGTCCAGGCCCTCGATGGCTGTTCCGCAAACATACCAGCAATTGCTCCCTCAGATCCGCGCGAAAGTCGACACCTTAACCTTCATCTACCCTCCGACGATGGCACAGGAACAGACGGAAACCTGGCTACTCGAAGCGAAACTTCGGTACGGGCTTGCGCTACAAAAACAAGAGTTGGGCAAAGTGAAGCTCAGCGAGCTGCGACAACAATTCAACCAGCGCCAGACCGCCGGTACCCTTACGCAGGAGGACGTACAAGACTTCAAAACCCGTCAGTCCAATGCCAACAGAATACTGCAAGAGGGGAGTGACTTTCTAGGCAAGTTTAAAGAACAGCAAGAAAGCTTCCGGCTGCAGTCCCAACAGCTTGCGGCAAGTCGCCAAAACGCCCAAAATACTCAAAACGCTCAAAATTCAGCCTTACAGGCGCCAGTCACCACCACTCAAGACACCACGTCTGCTTCATTAACTACAGCTACAGCTCCAGCCCCGGCGTCAAGTGCCGCTACCACAACGACAGCGGCAGCGACGTCGACAACGGCGCCCGCAGCTACCACATCTGCTAATTCTGCTCCACCTCCAGTTTCGACTCCTGCTGCTCCCGCACCCGCACCTGCCCCCCATACAATCAATTCAGCGATGGTTGCGGCTCACGCCGATCAAAATCCGGCCTCCGGTGCTCCAGCTTCGACTGCCGCTGGTGTCACCCTCGCCGCTACTCAGCAGCCGACTGCTTCCGCTCAGCAAAATACAACATTGACCGCATTTGGGCAACAAACTATACAGGAAGGTCTTTCGGCTACTGGCCAAACTTCTCCAACTCAAGGAGGGCCTCCCCGTCCATTATCACATCAAGCCGCGATGGCTCAAGTCGCGCAAAGTTATTCTAATGCGACAAACCAGCCTACCACTCCGACTACGCAGCCAGCGACTACTCACGCCCACCCAACAGCTTATATAGGTGGTCGCGGGCCGACCGAAACACGAAACCTGTCGATGACGATTCCAAAAACGTTGAATGTCTCCTCTCCTGAACCTGTTACGATGGGACCAGCACGCCCAACTCTGAATAGCGGACCGAGTCACGGGGCAGCCGGTGTTTTGGGCCAACCAGCGATACAAAAACATCCAGGTTATGTGTTAGAGGGCGAAGGCCATCACGTTTTGAATAAAAAGATGCTTGACATTCTTGTAAAGCAAGTCACTGGAGGAGGGGAGGCAGACGGCTTGACTCCCGATGCCGAAGATGTACGGTTACCATAGCTTCCTCTGTCGTTATCTCTATCATTGCTGACATCTCTTTTCTCAGTTCATTCTTCAAATGGCGGATGACTTTGTCGATGACGTTATTTCTGCAGCCTGTCGCCTCGCGAAACTCCGGCCCTCTGCGACTTTAGACATTCGAGATATCCAGCTTGTTCTTGAACGCAACTACAACATGCGCATTCCTGGGTTCACTGCGGATGATCTTCGCACCGTGAAGAAACCACATCCCACCCAGGGCTGGATTCAGAAGATGTCCGCTGTCCAGGCCGCTAAAGTCACTCAAGGTCGTGTTGATTGAAAGGTGGACCTGGCTTCCCAAATCCCATCGGCGTCTTCATACTTAATGTTCGAAATTGTATTAATGGAAAGGAGCAAGGCAGCATTATCGGATCACGGAGGGCGCATTTTTTCTAGAACTACATTGTCTTGCTCGGTTGTATTTGTGCGTTCTAATCAAGTTGCCGGTGTTTTCATGAAAGCTGGTGTCCAGGAGCTCATGGCGTTCAAAAATGAGTCTTTGGTCAATGGTGTTCTCAGTCATATTGTTCATCTGCGAGTCTATCTCAATAGGGACTTAGATAGAAACTATTTGCATCTTGCACAGCACCTATCACATCTCCTCATAGCTCGAGAGTCATGTCTCAATTAGATATGTAGGTACAGTACCGCTGGCACATATCAAGTTGACTCAGGTCACCATACACCACGAGAAACAAATACTGGTCATCTCCCTGCAGCCAGCTGATCGACATTCCTCCCGCCTCAAGGAATTCCTTCCACGGTACGGAGTACTGCGCACACCAGACTATTTCTTCGAAGGGCTGGTGATCATCCTTCAGCTGTCCATACGAGTCATGTCACATGGGGACGTAGCCCCCAAGCAAGCGCTCTGATCGCTTCGGATACGGGTTTGGGTGGAAGCGGCTGAAGTATACATATCTCCGGCTGTGATCAAACTGCTCCCCGGGATACAAATATAACAACATGGTGATACTGAGCTACCAGAATCGAAAATATAGAGTCGCTTCAACACCGTTTTGCGCGACCCACCAAAATGAATGATCCTCAAGCTCCAGTGGCGGATTCGAGCCCGGGCCGTAAGGGTTCGCGACCGGACACAACGAACCTTGGGCCCGTCAGACGTAGTGTTCCAGGTACGTTGAGCTTTGATGAGCTACCTAGCTCTCTGTTGACCTGCGACAACTGTTAATTCTAACGGTACTCTTTACTAGTAGAACCATCTCCTGCAGCATCTTCCCAGGTTGCGGAGGAGCTTCCAGCTTATCTTCTTAGGGAGCAGAGCCCAGAACGTATCTCGAGAAACAGTAAGAGCAGATCGAGTCCCTAAACCTCATCGGAGTCCGTCGTTGAAGAGCTAAGTCGTTTGATCCAGGGAGACGGACACATCGCGACGCTGGTCCAAAATGGCACAAGGAATATTCGCAGATCGATCAGTCTTGTGGACGGGTGTTGGTCATAGACTTCGTGAAGCAGGGTAAGAATCGGGCTATTGTCTCCATACATACACAGTCAAAATACCTGCTGACTTCGTTGTATTTGGCAGACGCATCGAACAGGAGCATGCGAAAAGTCACGGCCCAAGAAATATACCATCTCCAAGATCTACGGAAGCTCTATGCTAACCAGGAGCGGAAGAGCGAGGCGGTTCTCCGAGTTTTTCATGTACAAAACGCGGACTGGGCCGCTAGATATCTCTTACGAAAGTTCAATATTGATAACCGAGACGACCTGGTTGGGACCGACTTTGGGCGACATGTCCGGAATCGACGACCTGAACGGCGAGGTGGGAAACCATCCATGAACGGAAAGACGTGGAAGGTTCAATATGATCCGTGGCGCGGTATCAGCAAGACCTCCTTTTCACTCGATTATTTAAAACAGTATAGTGTGCCAAATCAGCTGAACCAACGAGATGACGACGGAGTCAAGATGATGGAACTGAATTGCTTTGATGAGCATGGTGGGTTTAAGCTCTCGTTTGAAGCTCTCAGGATATGAGAACCCTTGCTAATCAATCCCATTCCGGACTGTGCATATTGTATCGCACGGTTCGGTCGACGGGGTAACTTAACCAGATGACCCAGCCTACGGTTATGATGTTTATGTTCAGCGCATTAGTTGCTATGTTCAACATAAGCAGACCACCATCGACCCATTACCGACGGATCCCGATATAAAAAATCCATACCTTTCGGACCCGCAAATTGAAGATCTTAACAATGGCAAGCCCTCAAAAGAATACATACCGCGACTCAATACCCTCGACAACGGCAATGCCATTTTAATATTTGATAATTCACAATCTGGCAATCTTGATGACACGTTAATCCAGGCACGGCAGATGTGGGAGGCTCGTTGGCGCCGTTTACCATTTTTCCTGGCTTTTGAGTCCCGAGACTTGGTAGCGACCGATGATGAGCTAGCGTTCCACTGCACACGAGTTATCATGGGGGATATATTCAAAATTCTATCCGGAACATGGGATACGCTATTAGATCTTGCATATGATCACGTCAGTATACTCGAAGAAAAGATTTATGAGCAACCTGCAGATGAGACTCGGGCATCCGAACTCTGGACCAATTCCAGCCTGTGGCTGAAATTAGAAAAGTTGATGTTCCTTCACATCGATATCATCAAGGAGTTGAAAGTTCGCTTGTCCGATTTGACAGGTAAATCATTACACATATCTTGAATTCCATACTTTTCTAACGCTTTCGTATGTAGACGACATGGAGAGAGACGATCCGTGGCTCGAAGGTTCTCAGGGTGATTTTGAACGACTCAGCAACCTCATCACCGAGGACTTAGTCAAACCGACCAAGAATCTCATATCTTTACTCTATCAGTCTGTTTCAATTCGCGATAGCAGGCAGAACATTCGACTCAGCGTCAGCAGTAGGTTTGACTCAAATATTAGCAATTGGCCCCCGGCTAACAACAGAAGTGTGGCGCTTGAGCTGGATCACCTTTATTTTTCTACCTTTGACTTTTATTACTGGTATCTTCGGTGAGTGCTTTCGTTGTGAATAGAGCCTGACATATGTATGGAAATCAATTAATGTGTGCGCAGGTATGAATGTGGATATCTTTAAAGATGACCCAAGCATCAAATGGTACTTCATAGTCTCGGTGCCATTCATGCTGACCGTCCTTATCGTATGGTATTTTTGGAAACACACGCTTACTTCCCGCCAAAACTCTCCATATCGCCGGGGGATATATGAATCTTTTTTCAGTAGCCTAGCAAATGCCAACCCGGCGTTGTGGTCTAGGGCAGGACCACGCGATTATGTTGTACCAAAAGGTCGTTTCGCGAAGCTAAAATGGTATTTAATTAAACGATGGAGTGATCCTCGCAGGACTATCGCAGCCGACGACGGTTCGTCGCAAGATGACCTTGGTGTGGTATCCAAACTCAAGAAATATCTGATTTGGCGCTGGACTTCTCAAATCGCGCAGGATCAGAATGTCGATCAGGAGACAGTTGCACTTGAGAGTGGTGAAATTGATCTAGATGATCTTGCGAGCGATGCGCCACCTATCGTCACCGACCCAGGCAATGGATTTAATGTGACCACGCCGCCGGCCGCTCTAAACGCCGGGAAACTCCTTGAAGAAGACAATAAGATGCTCCCAGTGCCTTCTACCGAGCGCCATAGCGGGGAACTCTCACGACTAGGCCGACTGTCGTTCCATAGCCACCACAGCCGCGGATCTAGTGCTGGCAAGAATAGTGGCATACTAGTGGAAGAGGAAGACTGGCAGTGGTTAAGCCAACTTGGAAGGGAAGGTAAGGCGTGGGCTTTAAGGTCTTCAAGCTCACGAGAACGAAGCCCTCGAAGAAAAGAGCACGAGGAAACGGAGCCGGCGAATGAGTCGAAACCCACGCCTGCCACCGGGAGTACACCGGGATCAAGTTCTAGCAAAGCACGAAAGTCGAAAGACAAGCTTGAAATTCCGCGAGTCGTTCGGTCGTATGAAGACCAAGAGCGGTAATGTAACGCCTTCAGATACAAAGCTGCATCGTTTCACAAAATGAAGCACCAATACATTGAAATGAGATCTGTGGCCGGTGTGGCTCATATAGTTTGCTTGCATCTGTCTTCAGGGTGTGTTTCCTGATGCGTGTGTATACCATATAAAGAGTCGACCCTTTTAATTCTTTATGGAAGAAAAGGAAGATACTGGCATCATTCCCTTTTTCACCTCTGTTTGCGGTAGCGTCTCATACCCAATGTCCAGATTCGAACTTACCTTCCATGAAAAACTCAGCAAGAGCTCATGTTTTCACATCCGTCCCTTGGTGTAGTGATTCAGAGCTTCATTATCAACCAAAATTAGCTTTGTTGTTTTTACCATCGTCTTGGACAACGGTCTTTGACCTCAGAACATTTTGTTAAGATTTCTCTTTCTTTCACGTGTACGGGCATATCTTGATAATAAACGTTGTGTCTTAACTCTTTGTCTAGCAAGATAGGCGATTCGACCTCGTGTGTAGCCTGTCTCGCGGCTCTCGAAGGCATAAATACCACCTCAATTCCTCCGTTTTCTTTCCTTCTAATAGCAGGGAGGCCTTCTTTTAGATGTGCCTCCCTATTAACCCCGACTTTCTTCGTGACTCGGATCGACCACCCAGCGCCACACCTTGCCCTACGGACGGGCGCCGGAGAATAACGATCTTATACCTTGTTCCGATTCAAAAGTGGCAAAAAAGGGCCAATCCAAGTCCGGGTTTGCTTGAGGCGATATCTTGGGAGATATCGAATGAGGCTCATCTGCAAAGGTTGGCTCCAAGACGGCTTCCTTTCCACCCCGCAGCTGATAGGAGGAGACCTGTAGGTCACTAAGTCGTGATTCTAGATTGAAAATGTCAGCTGATTTATGTCTAGACAGCCCCTAACCGGCTCTCTGCACCGTAGCAGTAGGTGCCGTCAAGCTCTGTGCAGAGTCCCGGAGAGATCCACCCCAGCTCGTTGGTGCTTGGTCCCTGGGACAAATTGGGTGGCAGCGGCAGCATCATCATCATAATCTCGGATTGCCCGCGCGGTTCGCGCTTTGCAAGATGGTGAAGGTTCTTCTAAAAGCCCTTGGTATTCGCTTCGATATGGAGCAAACGCCCTGGTTTTTATAAATTCCTGCTATGATGCTGGTCTATATCTGCATCACAAACATCCTACTGCGGCTCACCAACATCTCAAAACCGGGCAACTTATGTTTGGGATTTCAACTGGGTGTGGCTCAAATGTGGCTCCTGAACATCTTCCCCTACGGAGCTTGGTATAGCTCACGCGCTTCGATAATAATCCATCAGATTGTGATATATCACAGCCTGGTGGGTCTACAGTTTCTTCACCCGAAGTGTTGCCCGATTCGCAGCTTCGTGGCAAACGCTCAAGTCTCCTCCCCTCCCTGATATTGCGAGGCTAAGAGATCGGGTAGGCATATCATTATCCAGTTGTTGCTGCAGGATCATGATGATCGGGAATCGTTGCCAAACAACATGGAGTCCTTATCAGTCGTGTTGGGCTGGCTATGAGATTTCTGCCCACTAAACGCATGGGATAAATGTTATTATCCCGGTACGGCTCGTATTCTCCGTATTATCTTCGGGGCTACGTCCTTTGATAGGGTATTAGGGTATGCGGAGGAAATATCGGGCGTGGGCTACTTGGGAGGGCTAGCCCCAGAAAATGTCACTGAGAAGCGGAGTTCAACTGAAAATGAGCGGCTTCTGTACCGTCTGCTCCAAAATGCATGGTGGGTTGGTGCTTCGTCTAGCACCATAAGAAGGCCAGAGAAAGCCACTGCGCTTCGTGATCAGGGAGATTCCAAACACATAGCAGCTGGGGCTCCCTTCGCAACTCAAGCAAGAGCTCGAGTTTGAATGCAACTGTCAGTGTCGGCTATGTGAAGGGTCTATTGTGCCCGGCTTATGATCTCCCAATCGAGTTACCGTCTCCCTCGAAAATATCCTCACCTGCCTGCGATTAGGTGCCGCAGTACCACTAGATGAGATAGCGGACTCCTATCTCCATTGCCTAGTCGAGGCTGCTCCGCCTCTTCATCAAGAGGGTATATGTGAAGTTCCCGACTATTACTGTCAATCTCGCGCGGCTTTCCTACCCTAGGAAATCCATATACCCACCAGAGTTGACTGAGTTCGAAGCTTCGGATGGATGCGTCTGACTAGATCAGCACTCCATGCCACTTTCTGCCCTAATTCGCTAGGTGTGTACGGTAGTATCCAGGGCGACTGGGTTTACATTGGTCGAGTCCCGGCACATACAGGCGTCTTTTCCTCGAGTTCCCGAGACTACGAGGCTGCCTCTCATCTGGCTGTGAGGGCTAGACCTAATTAAAGAGACTTCTTAGAAAAACACCAATGCTTGAAAAAAAATTGTTGGATATAGCCGACTACACCAAAAGAGAACGTCCTCTCTAGTAGAAGCTATTGGATCCATTTTATAGTTTTGACAAAAACACAATGTATTTCACGATCGCGAGCTACCCAGTGCTCGAATATGGAAGCGAAACAGCCAGGTCCAACTACTAACAGTGTACTTATGTTACCATACACATTTGGAAATACTCCAATTTTGCTACGCAGACGGAGTACTCCGTACCTTGTTCGAGATCATTGAGATAATTGAAAAGAGTTAGCAGAGGATAGAATGTTAACAATTAAGATATAATGAAGCTGCTTCAATTTTCTATTGACGGATTGTTAACAGATGAACAGAATGTTCATGTACTTCGCGGAGAAAACTCGATTGCACTCCAAACCTGTAGCATCGACTCTGTAATAGAATCTGTTTTTACTTGGGCTTCAGGAGCGGGTGCCAAGACTGGTGACAGGAGATGTGATTACTAATAAGATCACGTGTAACACATCTCTTAGGTTAGCCACAGCGTTCTATTATTGGCTGATACTAAAATGCTCTTACCTCCTTGGGACATAGTGTGCTGCTTATATAATTCCTAAAAGATCACGTGGGAGGCGAGCGCCAAGCGTTGGATTGGCCGGATCCAAAATAGGTAATTGTCTGTATTTCTCATTACATATATTGATGAGGCTATCTACCAATGTCTCTACTGCTTAAAGATTGGTTGCAACAACATGCAGTGGGGACGGGATCACCGCAGACTGATTTACTTCATCAGATATTAGATTCTCATACATATCAGAGGAGTCGTCCGGACGGTCCCAACCAGCACCACAATACAAGAACAAAATTTATATAAGTAAAGTCCCTTACAAAAAACCATACCTTGATGGATTTTTCAAAAATTTTCTTTTCCCCACACGAAATTAAACCCAGGCTCCGAATACATGTTGCACTTCACGTGCAGGACACTTCCCAGAGGCTTGGGTCCGCAAAAGAACACACCGGCTTCTGCAGGCGCGTGGAGTTTTCGGATTGAGCGGAAGACCATATCCCAGTTTGGCCGGCCAAAGTTGGTTGGAGCGCGGAGGCCAGTAATTGTATCTTGTTCGGCATTAGCATCGTTGATCATGATGTTCGTGGCATCATCCGGGCGGATCTTTGCGGTAAGGTACTAATAGAATGAATAAGTCGAAGTCCCAAAGAGAAGATGTAGTGACCGATACTCACAGTGTGAATTTCAATATGGTTCATTTTATCCTGCGCTTCAATCGCGAGAAGCAAGGATTGAAACCACTCAAATGACCCAAAATCTCGACAGACCCAGAAAAAGTAAACCTTTCGTAGCCGTGTCTTCGTTTGTGGAAAATTCATCCTGTACCATATACTCTTCAAGATGGACGCAAAAGGAGTCACGCCAATACCTGCTCCGACTAGAACTGCAACCTCGTACTTGAAAACATCCTCGGAAGCACTGCCGAACGGACCGTCAATGTAGATTCGAGGTAAAACACGGCGGATGCTTGGGTCCACATCATCTTGAGCGGTTTGGTTGTTGACACCAACAACGCCCGTCCCACCCTGGCCACCCTTTCCGCCTTTGCCTTCATCGAAATTGCAACCTAAAGTGCTGGCAAGCGCTTTCGTGAAATCTCCAACGCATCTGATGTGAACAGATATATAATCCTCCTCAGGGGCGCTAGTAAGTGTAAAAGGATGATATTGCCAGACGGATACTGTGGGACAGCAAAGGAAGATATACTGAGGAACGTTAGACTCCACAGCTCGAATTTGGTAGCCATGTTTTCGCAGAGGCTTACCTGGCCCGCTTTTGTTTTTGTCTTTTCCTTCTTCATCTGAATTTCAACCACATTGCTCGGGTGCTGTACCACTTTCGTTATGTAAGTTTTATGCCGCCCTCGCAGCTCGCGTAATAAGCGCTCTATCAAATATAAAGTAGCGCCGTATATCCAGTACAGATAGAAGACCCCAGTGCCTGCGCAAAGCGGTGGGTAATCGGGTTTGATCATGCAGAAGGATCCATGGGCGGCCCACATAACGAAGAAGATAACAAAGAGGTGGTGAGTGTACCAGAATCGCTCGAAATTTGCCCGACGCTTCTTTTCGAGAGACGTGAATACTATGGCCATCAGAACTATAAGCATCACATATCCAGTCCATGCTGGCCCGGTGATGACATTGGCTAGAAAGAAACCTCCTACGCCGAGCCCGTTTTTCGCAGCAAGCTGACCATAGTTACTCCAGTGAGCGACTGTATGGACCCAGGAAAAAATGACAATAGACCAAGCGACCACTAATTCAATGTTAGCGCCAGTGAGCATTAAAGAATGGTGCAGCGTAACAAACATTTGTGGAAAGTGATGTTTTTATCTAAACAGTAAAATTAGTATATCCTGGTCATCTGTAGACTTGAGGATAGAAGTTCCTTACCGAACTGAATAATTCCGTTCAGAGGCGTTTGCCTTAGAAGAGATATCAGGGTTCGACAAACAGCTATGACGATGGTAAGTCAACACTTCCTAATCGAGCCCAGACTATCAAGTCTTACGAAAAAGAATTAAAGCAACGTCAAAGTGCAACACAAGCGCTGCAGCTCGAGCAATCATGAATGTTACCCCAAAAGTTGCTCTTGGACCCGTGAGGCTTTCCTGGATGAGTAGGCTTATTAGTGAGTGTTATCATTTTCATTGCGGACCCGTGTTCTTACCTTGAGACCATAATGCACCATGCCAAAGGCAAATATCATGGCATGTGTTAATACAAATAGAAGAACAGTGCTATTTATCATTAGGATGACTTTAAGAAAAGGAAACATCATTTAGAGCCTACAATCTTCTCCAGCCCTCGTTGACCATCCTATTGAGCAGAAATTAGTGAGAGCTCCCTGGAAACACTGATTCCAGCTTGTCTGTCTAGCCCAGGACTTTAGAACGTACCATCGATCGAACTTTTCCCTCATTGTAAGATCCCGCATTGGCTCTCCACTCATTTCGCCAGACATGAGCATTCTCGTTAACGGCGGCCATCTTGCGCGCTCAGGACCTTGGACAACGGTAGCTGAATATGCGTCTTTTCTATCCATTGTAGCGGTGACAGTAATGTATAATTAAACGGAAGAAGGTATTGTATCAGCAAAGAAGGAAATATGACCAGCTCAGAATGTCAAAGGTGGCTGGGCCGAAGGAGAACGCCGTCGATATCAAGAGCAGCGATTGTTCATGTCCGTTGAGCTTTTGTAAAAACAGGGTATCACAGACTGCTTTTGGAGTACGCCAGCGTAGCTTCTGTCAAGGAAAGAAAGAAAGAAAATCGGTGGGTAGCAACCAGAATCACGATGCCGATATGGCTGCGGAGGTGCTAAGCAAAGAATATAAAATCTAAACCCGAGACGTTGAAACGAGAGGACCTGCCAACTTCGAAACTTGTCGGTAAGATGAGTGATTGATTCTACAACTCCAATCGAAAAAAGAGAGGAATTGAACAAGAAGGAGGCGTGATAGTTGAAAGCGATCAAGCAAGCAGAGGAGCGACAATTATGCGCCTGGGCCTCTTCTAAGGTCGTTGCTTATGCGGGGACAAGGCTAGTGAATTTTCGAGAGTTGCGGTTCGGATCCTGGTACAGGGGTCGTCTCAAGCGGCGGGGATCTAGTGGCAAGCCTGTTACAAGCGAGAAGTTGCCCCTACAAGTTGATGAAAGTGGACCGTAGCCTGGAGCTGGATAGAAGGAGAATAAGATAAAAGGAAGTCCGCGGCATAACAGTCGATTTATCGTGAAGGGAGAGGGTTGCGTTGGAAGGCTGGATATTTCACTCGGCAATTAATCGATGTCCAAAAGTATTGGCATGCGTCTCCCCCTGTTGGTTCCTGAACCAATGATGCCGCAAAATGGGCATTTTGACCGGCGACTAGCGGGTTTGCCACAGGAATACGAGTTGGTTCCAACCTTGCAAATCGCCCGCCCTGGTTGGCAGTTAGGCGGATGTCACAGGACAAACCTTGCTGCAGGTGAATCAGAGCGTGCTGCAGCTCTGGCACCGAATGCCAGAATCTGGCGCCTAAAAAGTGAGAGAAGTGGTTCGATGGACCGGGTGAACCGGATAGAATAGTCAAGGCACAGTTGATAGCCGATCTTTGGCCGGACTGCACAGTGCTTTGAATTCTCCAATTTGAGACCCCAAAGTAGCCTACACCAAAGAGTTGCATTCCATAAATCTCTTGTTTCTATAGCTCCGGATCAACGCCCGGCTAGAGCCAAAACATTAATAATAGTAGTTCTGCCAGTAGTTTTGACATCTATGTTGTCCAAAATCCTCGTCCAATCTGTGTAAGAAGATAATCAATTGATCGCTTGCTACGATTAGCCACTCCACCCAAGAGCTTCCAGGTCCTTGCGAACTGATTCCTCAGTCTTGATCTTCTTCATCTGCGTATCTTCAAGCTTCTCTCCTCCAGCTAGTCGCATTTTGAGCTCATCAATCGCCCGCATTTTCTTCAGAAGACCACGAATTTTCTTTTCATGTGGTGTTGACACGTTGCTAGCCGGAGAGGTGACTCTCACGTCCGGAGTTGGGGTGTGAGTGCCATTCTGTCCCTGGCGGGTATTGACTTTCGGGGTTGATGGGCCGCGAGGACCGTTGGATCGATGAACATGAGCATCGCTTCGTTGACGATGGTGGCTGCTACGACTACGGTTACGGTGCTGCTGACCGTGCGCATTCGGCTCCAAAGAATGTCCGTTGTTCCCTCGTGAGCGGCTGCGGGAATGCGCCCGCTTTTGACGATCCACATTATGATGCCCAGTCGAGCCGGAATCATCGGCGACACCATCCTCGACTGACAGATTTTGAGCTCTTTCAGCAGAATCTTTGGCTTTCTTAGCATCACGTTTCTTCTTGTTCTTTGCGGCAGCCTTAGATGCCTTATCATCGCCGTGGAGGCCTGGTGGGAGAGCTACTCCACCTCCAGGAGCCGCCCCAGGAGGAAGGAATTCATCAATGGCTTCTGCGCCCGGTACAACACGACGACGGGGCTTACTACCGAAAGAAGCTGCACCATGACCGAAGGTGTTCGGGTGTTCATCCCGAACAAAAGCCGCTCCACCCTCATCCTCCCGACGAAAGGACATCGGAGTGCTCTGACCGCGGGCTCCCGGTGGTCGATACGCACCAACAGGCTTCGAGGGTGTTTTCTTCGTCGCAAGGTAGGCCAAAGCAGATGGATGGGGGTTTGGCATTGGGTGTAACGGATCTGAAGGATAACTACGCGTCGTCTGGGGGCGCCAGCGAACTTCGTAGAGCTCATTCATATCCACATTGTACATCAAACCGCCACCAACGTGCCAGATTCGAACTCCGTTGTCCACACGGAGCCTCGGGCTGGTTGTAGCAGTCATAATGTGTTGGCCATCCGGGCTCCATTCGCACACGCTGGCGTTTGAAGCTTCGATAGTCGCGACCTTGTTGTAGTTTTTATCCAAGTCGTATATGTCCATCTGGCCTGCAAGATTGCCAAATCCTGCAACGACGACAAAACGGCCATGAGGAGAAAACACAATTGTATTTCGAGGGGCAAGTGGAAAAGAATGCGTCGCGACGGCTCGAGAATTGAAAATGGTTGTCTTCGTCGGCACATACCCGTAAACCACACCAAATTCCTTTGAGTTGGGAGACCAGGTCACATCATGGATCGGCCCTTCCTTGTCTAAATGAAGTCAGTGTTGCGAAATTTGAATGGAAATCCGCTTGAAAGCATACCAAGGTGAATTCGCGAGTCAAACCCATTCGTGCTCAGGACGTAGAGAGTAGTCTCTCCATAGTAGCTCTTCCCGGTTTTGTCGACTTCAGTCTGCGCGAGCACAATTAAAGTGGTCCCGGAATCATTCCACTTTAATTGGACTTTGTCGCCTTTGAAAAAGGTCTTCTGAGAGATCGGGTGTGTAAATTGTGGCACGTTGAAGAGCTTGACAGCAGCAGGTTGGCCCTGTAGTATCCCCGTAAGAATCCGAGATTGCAGGTCCGCGAAGGCTGAAAGGAGACTGTGGAATGTCGACTTACCTTCCGCTCTGGAATAAACACCGCAATTGAATGGTTTTGTCCTGGAGCAATTGCGAACTCGGCAACGCCTTCAGCTCGGAGTTTGTTCCACACGGTTGTCAAATCTCCGCTTTGATAGAATTGCACCTCGTTGGTAACAGTACGAGCACAATAAGCCTCATCGGCTGTATACTGTAAATTCCAACCGGACTGCGACTTTTGTACGAAGCTTCCAATCGGCTCACGTGTTTCTCCACCATTGATTCCAGGTGGACCTACAATCACCTTCCACACTTTCAGATTCTTGGTCGCATCGCCGTTATCATCCTTAGAAGGTCGCTGCCAGGTAATTATGTACGTTCCCAGAGGGGAAAATCCGAGTTCGTAAACGTTCTCTGCAGGAAGAGACGCGATGACATGTCCAACGGAGGGGTCAACAATGGAAACTCTAATGTAAAAGTTAAATCAGCGAAGTTCAATATCAGCTCAAAAGATAGGTATAACGAAACGTACAATTCGGGAGACGCCCAGGCAAAATATCGGCCACATGGTGAATAAGCGCAGCAACGTAGATTGCCTCCTGGTCTACACATGTCTCGTCAGCAGTGTCCAAGAGGCGTTAATGCTTGAGTATCATACTGGGTGAACCCTGGAACGGGCTCATAGAGGGGAGATGCATCCAATAAGCCAATCTCCTTACTAGTTCGATCTGTTGCTTGATTTAGTACCATGTTCACGTTTGTCAAGACTGTATAGACGTACACGCCAGCTGGGTTGGGGCAGCCATGACTACTAAAAGCCACAGGTATGTTCAACGCGCAGTATAAAGGCGAAGGAAGATCGACGAGGGTCCTCGCAGGTGATAACCCTCTTCCAGCTATAAATTTGAGGCTTTCCAATCTATCGGGCGACTTGTCTATGAATTGGGTGTGGTTCGGGGGCCGGATAGGTCTCAGGTTGACAAAAGGCCAATCGAAGAGCACTAGTCTCAGAAGTGAAGGAGGGAGATCGGGTGAATCCGAGATAAATTATCTAAAGGCTGTGCCAGTTGTTTTGAATGCAGCTGCTTTGTTTTCTCGTCAGGCTGGACAAGTCAATGCCAAGCGACAAAGAGAATTGACTAGCGGACCGAAGATGGGATTTGACAGGACAGGTCCACTTCGCTGAGGGAGGTCACAGAGGAATTCAGGATCCCGGGCGTTGCAGGAGCAGAGCGGAAGAGGGTGGGCGAGGAGCACGACGGGAGGATCAGATCGTGATGGAAGCGACTCGAGGGAACGAAGTCCGTCGAGATTGACGAGTTTGGCAGGCGAGAGGATTTGTGGGAGCCGCTCGCTTATGTAAGACGACCGGCCAAGCCACTAGGACTTTTGGGGAATGGTGGTGGCTGGGTGGCTGGGTGGCTGGTGCGCGGTAGGGCTGAGAGTGGCTGGTGCCTGTGGCTGGCAGTTGACTCTGACTCCTGAGCAGTGGAAGATATCAAATCTCAAGCCATTACGGATTACTCTGCATTGGATTGAGGGTCCGTCAAAAAAAGGAATGGACAGATAAGAAGGGATAGTAGAGAACTTGGAACAGCCTTGTAATAATGGATGATGGACTCTGGACCCAAGGAGGTTCTGATGGAACCTTGTTGGGCTGCCAGAGGCACAATTAGGCGATAGTTAATGGACAGCTGCAGAAACCAATATCCGTACTCCGTGCATTCAGCAGTGACACAGACAGCCCCCTTTGTTTCATGCTGCCAGCCGCCAATTCGCATGCCCCAGACCCTCTCCGGCAGGTCTCTTTCACCCGACTGTTCTTTCACAATGCGAAAATCGTTCACTTCCAGTAACTCGATTACATAATGCTGCATCCCATCTTGGCGTTCCTGATGACGTCAGCCTCCCGCCGACTTCGCCCAGTCCGGATTTGGCTCGCACAAGGTTTGGGTTCGCCTTCGACTCTCCTCTTTCAGTCTCCGCATCTCATTCCATCAAAGCGTGAACTGCATCTCTTCTTCCACGGGATTCTGCTCTCTCCATCTCAACTGCTTCCTGCATATGTCGGTATCCTCCTTGCAAGTCTGCATTCTCACCGCTGTCTGCTTTCGATCGTTCTGTGTAACTCGCAAACCCCACCTCGTGTTGCCTGGTGGTAGTTCGGTTTGAGTGCATCGCATTCTCGCTGTCTATTTACCACTATCGACGATCCGCTTTTTGAAGTGGCTGTCCTTCTGTTCTCTCTGCAGAGATAACCGGAATAGCTCGCTACCAAAGACTGTCGCACGAATTTCGACGGCGACTGGTCTCTGTCGATCTGCCTTGCATCAAGCGATCAGCAACCCCGCTCATCCCAGAAGTACCCTGCCGACCAGCAGCACAAGGCAAACAACGCCGACATCCCTTCCGTTCTCTCCAAGTGCTGGACTTTTGGGATTCTGGGACTTTTAACCGTTGACTCGGCCTCGCAGCGACTCTTTGGACCAAATTCGATACCCTGTTCTTCTACACAAAGCTCTAATCCAATTGAGCATCATCTTCCACCATGTCCCATCCAACATTGATCAACCTCCCACCTCCACCTTCGGATACTCCTACTCCTTCAGAAGTGGGCCCGTAAGTCTATGTGCAACTACTCTGGCTTTCGTTTTGCACACTCAGCGAGCCTTGTTTGGTAAAGCCTTTTCATACGTGACACAGCTAACTGAATTCACTTTTTTCGACTGCAGAAGCACTCCAAACTCTGGGACTACCTCTCTTTCCGCCCTATCCACTACCGCCATCAAGGATGGCCACCAGGGCAAACTCCACCCTCACGGGCATAAGCCTCGTCGTCGCCCTTCTGATGCTTCAGATGACTCAACAGATACCCTAGCGGCTGAACGTGCCGACCGAATCTCGCGCCTGGCTGGCTTAGGCCCCAATGATTCCACCGATGCCAACATTCCTCTCCCCGGATATTTTGACCCGACTCACGCGCACCTCTATCAGAAAGAGCGCAGTACTGTCGGTAGCGCCAGCGCCACCGGTAGTGTCGGAGGGCGCACAACGTGGGCCAGTGGTAGCGATATATTCGACCAAGACAAGATCAACGATGACGACGGTGTTTCCAGCGTCATGAGCGATGAGAACGCTAGTCTGGTAGGATTTGGAGAGGGCGCAAGTAGCACAATTAGTGGGCCTATTTCGGCCAGAATACCTACTGTCAGTCGCCAATCCTCTGGGCTAGGAACTAGTAATCGACTGTCCGCAGGGCCGGGCGGACCAGCCGCTCCTCAAAACCTCTCGCCGCAAGCCGGGCAGATCCCGCCATCTTCGCCATCCCCTGCGGGCTCGACTACGCCGCAGGGTCCGGACAATGACCCGGAAGATGCGCGCATGGTCGACGGCGTAACCTTCGACGAAAACGTTGTCGACACAACCCTTCGGCCGCCCCAGCCTGTTGCTGCTAGTACTTCTGAGCGTGCTTAAGCACCAATCGGCGTCATTAGATGTCGTGACAGCGAGATATGGTTCATTTTGCTACAGCTTTATCAATTTTTTACCCTTTGAATGAATGTACTCGACGGATACAATTACCGAAATTTTGTATGGATATGCTGGCTGGAAGAGGCAGCAGCTTCTTTGGAGCAGGTATTTGAACGATACAAAGGAGTTCAAGCTATGGATAGCCTAGCTTGTTCGGAGCTGGGGTGGGCTTTGTATTACCGTATCTTATGTTTTTTGTGTATCCATTGGGCTATATACCCAGCTGATATTACCTTACCTGTCAGTGAACAGACTCATACCTTATGACATACTGGCTTAAGATCAAATAGCATAGTCATCAACTGCGATGGCGTTTATTATTTATAGAGTAAGCATGCCGTCGTCAAACATAAAGGAGAAGGCTATATGTATGTACAGTACAATACATTGTCAGTACGAACAGGGGGAGTATAATATAATCATTAGCCAACTGGCGAAGCACGGTACTGCTTTGCCGTGATTGAATATCCAAGATAATACCCCTGAGTCAAGCCTTTCTTTTTGGATGGCTAACCCAGAAACGGTAGAAGTCGGCTTTTGCTGTGTCAGGCGTAATCAATAACCTCAGGAAGAACTTTGTTGTTCGTGTTCTTCCTGAAAATCTAGCAGTTCTCGTTGCAGCTGACTTAGATCATTCAGGACCTGAGAAGCAGACGAAGGCTGCATGAATGGCTCCCCTGTTTCTCCAGCTCGTTGTTCCAGCTCTTGCAAGACGGTGGGTGGTGCAGATTCATTCCCACTTTCGTTTACATCGCGTACCTTCGAACTACCACCCCGTCTTCGAGGAGGGGGCTGTGGTGGAACATTAGACGTACTTGGAGCCCGAGAAAGGCTCGCCGGCGCAGCTGCGGTATGGGAAGTAGTCGTCTCCGGATTCGCCGAGCCCAGGGTACTGCTGGAGTTATTATTTTGGCCAGAAACATCCAACGCGGATTCTCGGTCTCGACGGCGAGATGGTGGAGGTGGAGGTGGTGCGGGATGCAAAGAAGAATCAACAACGGAGGACATGGTGACGCCGGTTAGACTTCCACTTGAGCGAAGAGATCGCTTCCCAATATTCGCCATCGTCCGTTGGCTATTTCGCCGGGCCGGAGGGGTGGGAGGCCTCTTGGGAGATAATCTGGGCTGCGGAAATGGCTCGGATCTGCTCCCAGCACGCCGGTCCTGTGCAGTGGAGCTAGTGGTGGCTCTTGGTGTATCAGAAACGCTTCGCGCTCCAGTAGACACCTTGGGTGGGCTAGGCGGTCGAGCACTGGATTCATTTTGTATTAATCTACCATGCCTCGTTTTTGGGGGAGGCGGTTTCTTCCTTTTCGCAGGTGACGGCTCTTCTTGATCGTTTGACGGCGAAGGGTCATACGGGGGGTCTTGTTGAGAGTTAGAGGATGTTTCGGTGGGCAGTTGCTTTGAAGATTCTGCGTTTGCACTGTCGCCTCGCTCTGATACCGCTACATTTTCAGTATCAGAGGGTGGCTGTGCCTCGATGAAGTCTTCAAAGCCTGCATCCCCAGTCAGAAGCAACCTTTTGAATGCGTCCACATCGAGGGTACCTCGTTTTATCCTCCCCGGTGACGCTGGGCCGTAGCTCGTGTGATCAGCTGCCAGTGATTCTCCGGTAGTTCCCACTGGGTCTCTCCAAAAGCTCGATGCTTTTGCTCCTGCAGGGTTCGACGGGTTGTAAGTCCGGGTGCCGTCTTCATCATAGCCCGAAACCAAACTCGAAGAACTAGAGACGAAAGGATTGCTCAACTCCGGTGGTGTTGGCGAATGTAAGGGAAGTTCCGCATCATTTCCACTTCGAAAGAGAAGGGGCATAAGCGTCGGATCGCCGGAGCCGGATAGTCGTTTTATGTACGGCGACGGGGCTGTTTGATAGTGAGTAAGGCTCGGGACTGCAAAGCGCCAATGTTAGTGGCACGTATTCTCGAAACAGGCAGAGTAGAAACAGACATGGACTCGCATCATCAGCTCTTGAAGCTGGGCCGGATGCGTCTGGCAGCTTGTCACCATCGTCGGAGGTGGGCTGTGGTGCTGGGTTGTTTGCCTGGGCCCGAGTACTACGGCGGAAAGGATTTAAACCAGACATGGTAGACGGTGAGGGTTGATTTGGGCATGAATGACTTGGGAGAGGAATTGGGAGATGCGAAGAGAGCGGCGAGATTTGTTGATAGCGGTGGTTCGGCGAAGTGGGAGGAGCAACTCGCAGGCAAACACAAAACCGCAAGCAGGAACAAAGCAAGACGTTTCTTGACGTCGCGAACGCGGCAGCATCTCCACTATTGCAGAAGTCCCGAGGAAGCCACTGGAGTTAAAAATAAGGATGGAAGGATTCAGCTACTGTTGTTCTACGTCAAATGCAATTTATTGCTAAACAATGTGATAGTTGATCAACTTGGGCGTGTCCTGGTAGGAAAATAAAAAAGAAACAAAAGGACAAAAAGGGAGAGAGACCGGTCATACAATCCAAACGAATGTCAAATATCATAAACTCGCAAAACGCAACGCCCATGAATCTCGGAGACTGTCTGTTTTCTGATTTCTCTATCGCAATTTGTTCCCGCGGGCTGCAAGTTTTCTCCAGTGGCGTCGGTCCCAGCTAGTTAACTATCCAATATAATCACCGAGCGCGAAGTGGATGCGCCTAAGTTCGATTCGACGGCGTGACATAATTTTCCTTGTAGACGTGCCATGGTTCGTCCGTACCATAGAATGCTTCCATCAGCCGGCATCCACTCTCCGTCGGTTGACTAAACGCGATCTTCGACTTGGGGATCTCGATTCCGTAGAAGTAGTTTCCCACCACGCAGTCCAGCAAGTCCATGGCAATGCCTTTCCGTCGCGACGACGAGGATGTCCAGACCCGCGATATTCCGACGACCGCGGGGTCCTTCTCTGGGCTTGGTGTGATCGACGAGCTGTCGAATTCCTCCGATTTCCTAGTGACTCTCGTGCTGGGTCGCTTGACGGGGTGACACTCCCATATCCGTTCCGTCAAGCACAGCCCAACGCATTTACTGTCCTTCATGTGCAAAAACACTTTAAATCGATCAACTTCTTCCTTTGATCCGTTCTTCCTGAGATGCTTCGGCGTCTCAATCTGACTCCAGAGGATAGAATCCTCGATTTCCGGCGAGGATAATTCTTTATTGACCACTTCTAGCACCCGCTTTGCTTGATTCTTCGCTGACGGCGAGCTCTTGCGGTCGATGATCACCACATAGCCCTCCTCAAACCTAGCGGCCTCGTACACCCACCGACAGGCGTTTGCGCGGACAAACGCCTTGCCTAGGTCGACGCCATTCGCATTCATCTCGTGAAATTTTTTATGCAGGGCCATGTCCTCTGCGTTCGATGGAATGTATTCCATTTTGCAGCCCGAGCACGTTTTCCGGAGCTCCGCGCCCAGATCCAGCTGCATCTGCTTCAGCGCCGGGGGCTGGTTATTATTTGTCTGTTTTTTCTTCGGCGGCTCAGCAGCGGGCGCGGGCGGGAAACCGTTGGAATTCACCTCGGCCAAAGGCGTACCAGCGCCTGAAATGCTCGGGGTCGATCGCTTTCGCTTCAAGAACGAAAAGGTAGGTTTCCGCGTGTTGGCCGGCGGCGGCGTCAACTGTAGCGTCGGCGGTGACGACGGCGGCGTAGAGCGATCATCGAGCACGGTTTCTGAATAGCTGACCGAATTGCGACGCGACGGGCTGGACAGAATGGCGGCTGACGACTCGCGTATGGCGCAGGCGAGGTTGTTTTCGCTCTCGTTGTCGTCCAGATCAGATTCGACGCGTCGTTTTTTGGATGCGGGACAGAAACCATCGTCCCAGAATTGGCGGATGGGTTTGCTGTAAGTTCTCATCATGAGACCCCTGTGGCAGTGTCTTTAGTGTTAGTTAGAACGCGTTGCGAGCATGAAGAAGTGGTGGTTGACAGAAGAAGGCGTTGGGGGGCGCTTGGAACTCACCTCTTGAACGAGTTGGTCACGGTATAGGGCATATCTCGTACGCTGACCATGGATGCTAAAGTAGATAAAAAAACAAAAACAATCGGCAAGGATGGTAAGGAGAGGCTGCAGTTTGGTTTCTTCCGACAGTAAGAGAATGACAGAATGAGAGCGAGAAAGAAAAAAACGAAACAGAAAAGAGCAAGTCGCTTTGGGGCCTGAAATTGATTGATTTAATATTATTTATCCGATTGAATTGATTTCCTGTTTTGATGCGCAGCGCACGCAAGTTGATTGGGCGGCTAAGCCTGTTTGGGCCACCAGGCAGTCGGAAAAGTTCCCAGTCAGTTGCAGTGCTCTCGCGCAGAACACCAGCGAACGGCGAAGAACCAAAAGGATTCCCAGAGAAAGTCTGGCGATCAGCCTTGGTGACCCGGGGGTTTGTTACACCCGAGAAGGGATTCTGGCGGAGATTTGAACTGCTTGGGGTCTGCGGACTCGAGGGAGCGAGGAGCAGAGAGAATGAGGAGGAGGAGAAGGAGGGCTGTGCGGCAGCGAGCAAGCGAGCAAACAGAAGACAGACGACAGAAAACTTCGTAAAAAAAGATTCACGGGCAGACACACGGAAAACACGGCGATGCGAAAAATAATAAAAAAGGGACGGACTCCAGATCATCCGTCGTTTGCTTTCTCGTCAGCCTGAACGACGGACGGGGTTCGCAGTAGTGAGTTTCTGCGGGTGAAGCTAAAATTCCCTGGCCTGGGGCTTATTTAACGTCTTTTTTGTGATTAGAGTGCATTCCGGGCTGCAAGGATGCGATCGCAGATTTGTGGGAGATGTGTTTGTCTCAGCATCCGTTAGGCTTGGGCCTTGGGCCTTGGGCTTGGACTTGGACGTGGATTCGAAGGGAGGGGAATGCGATGTGGAGTTGGACAAGAAGCAGGCCGAAAAATGCTCTTCTGCTTCAGCCAGCAAATCACAGCCCGTGCAGCACCAGTACGGAGACCAGCAATGTGTCATGGGCCCGTACATGGCCGCGCCCCCTTTGACCAGGATGCTGCGACCTATCCGGATGCTGGATGGGAAATGGCTGCCTGTTTGCACCCGGCGGGCGCTGCCCTCTTGCGGCCATCCGCAAATGAGCGGTGGCTGGTTGGGATGTGTTTGCTCCCTATCCTCGACTGCTCGTTGGTCACTTGCCAACTCGTCCAAGGTGCGTGGGAGAGAAAATTTGACTCGTTTTCTCCTGCATCATGTGGACGGATGGCTATCCCCGGGCTTGCGACATCCCAGCCACTTTTGATTTCCCGCTCCTGGCCCTACGCTGCAAACGCCTGGAAAGAGTCATCAATAATCATGGATCGGGAAAGCAGGCTGTCGATCCGGGAACCGCATCGCCTCTGATGAGCCCGTTCCCAAACAAACATTTCGTCCGCTGCCGCTTACGTCTATTCGATCCAGGATGATGACGATGAGACTGAGCGTGAACGACGATGAATGATGGAGGATGCCCGAGTGTTGAGTCCCTCCACGTACCTCTTCGTGTCTTGGAGGGATACAAACTTTTATCCCTGCATTGTGAAAAACTTGGTATCTTGCTCAGTTGGCGAATTATCAATGGTCAGCTTGATTCCCACTCTTCTGTTCTGGGGTGCGCTGGCAACACAGAAGATCAGATATCCACGTTTGAGTGTTGGCTTTGCAATTTACAGGCCAGCTAATGGCTGGAGGTGAACCCGCTGCGTCTCCTCGACGTCGTACAGCCCTCCAGTCCCCGACCAATAGATGTTGCTTTTTACAATGTCGTTGACGGCGCAGTTGAACTCTCGTCGGAGAGATAACAGCTGTGCTACGGCTCTCCGCGATAAGAGCATTCCTTTGAAACAGAAAACACCTGCAGGAGCTCCTGCTGCAGGAATTCCTGCTTTCGACACTCCGTGAAGACTGCCTTGTTTCTTCGTGTCGCCTACGGAGAATACAGGGACGGCGCTGCCGCCTCCCGCAGACAAAAGAGAAAAATCCTTGGGCTTAGAGCCAGGATGATCTGGAGGTGCGAAAAGCATCTGCTACCCCCTCAGGCCCTCCCACTGCCGCCTGGTGGACAAGAGAGTACCAGAGGCAAAACCATGCGGCAGCGTCGTTGAGCTCAGTGGCCAGTGGTAAAAGCTAGACGGCCTTGGGACAACCGCTGCACCCCTCAAGATGAAACGAGGCAACGGGACTGAAAGTTCTGTCCGACACTGTGTGACACTCCGAAGCTATGTATGTCTGTATGTCTGCTACGGACCTTGGGCGGGGTTACTACGCCGGTCCCTGTTGGAGAGCGAGTGAGACGTCGCAAAGTATACCGTCCACGGGAGAAATCGATAGCTCCTGGTGGGGCCGCTTAGGAATATCACAGTCTGCGTGCTGTCAAAATCCCTAATCTGTTTCCAATAATATTTCAAGGATAAGGAAATATGGGATGTATTGTTTATCAGATCGATGGGAACGAACGGATGGTATTATCTCCTTCCAGAAGATTGAAGGATTGATATAAAAAACTTTGATCTTGTCTCTGTTGATAATCTTGGGTGTCTCGATAGGAGGTAAACACGCACCAAACCGCGACCTTTGTACATACATATCTAGCTCAATTAGAGGATCTAGAGAGTCTACAACGGCGGAGAGAACGCCGCGCGGCAAGATGATTCCAGATCATGGCTGGCCGTTTGTATATAGAGCGCATTACTGTTCATCTGTCGAATGGCCCATGATCTAGACATGAACAGGCTATGTCTGATGCCAACTTGGCTGGCTTCAGTACCCATTTTTTCTCACTCCCATGCATCCTTCTAGTAGTGTCAATCCAGCTCATCAGAAACAGCCAGCGACTCAAGCAGCAGTAAAGATCTTCAATCTAGTGGTATTTAAGCAGCTCGACAAGTCTCATTCCTCCCGTTGTCTCCCGGACCGCAGCAGAAAAGTCTAAACGCCCGCCCAAATCCGCGCTTCCACTTTGCTCGACCACATTTTCTTCTTCACTCCTTTTGCTTCAAAAGCTCTCCGTCTGGATTGACAGCGAGTCTCCTTGGGATCAAACAGTCTTTTTGTCGTACGTACGACTCAATAATTACGCGGACGCCCTTGCAGCTCCACTGCCCGTGGGACCCTCAAGCAACAAAAATCCTCCGCCATGGCCTCCACGGAGAGAAGAAAGCGGCCCAGTAAGTTCGCATGATCTCCTTGATGTTATCGCGCATTCTCCAAAACCCATTGAGCGAGAAAACCACCTGCCCTAGAACCCTTGTCGATAGCTGCAGCAAGGCATCACGAATAGGAGAGGGGCTGGGAGTGAATTCGTGCCCTAAAACACCCACGCCTGCGCAAAGCCGCCCGCGACTGTGGACTGCAAAAGGCAGCCTGGCGATACGCCGCGTCGGCTTCAAATTTGAGATTTTCTTTCACCCAACAGAAAGCGAATCTTCTTCATCAAACCACGCACATCTTCTCCATCTCCCATGCGCTGTTATCCGGATTCAACATTCCCTTCTGGTTGGATTTCAGAATTTCTTTGAGACTTCAACTCTGCTCTAGCGACCTCCTCTGTCTCATCTGCTCCCGTTTCACCTTATCATCCTGCTCGAAGATCCGAGTCGTTAAAATGGCTGCTAACCACGCTTTATCGTCTACCCAAGCAGGAACGCAGTCCTGCCCTCCTCCTAATCTCCCTCAGCTTGTCGCCGAACAGCATGTCCCGATCTCTGCACAGGATAAGGATACGAAACGACTGGTCGTGGTTTTGTCCAATGCGAGCCTAGAAACCTATAAATCTGGTGGCAAGGCTGCAAATGGCAGGGACGAGAAATACTCGCTGCTCAATAGCGATGAGCACATCGGCGTGATGAGGAAAATGGGTCGTGATATTAGTGAGGCGAGACCAGATATCACTCACCAGGTTTGCACCTTCTCGACCCCTCAATTCCCTACACTTTTGGGTCAGAGCGCTTATCGGTTCTTCTTCTCGGGTTCGATGTTGATAGTGCCTCCTTACCCTCCTTGATTCGCCGATCAATAAAGCCGGGAAACTCCAGATCTATATCCATACCGCGAAGGGCGTCTTAATCGAAGTTAGCCCAACCGTCCGCATTCCCAGAACGTTCAAGCGTTTTGCAGGACTGATGGTGCAGCTTCTGCACCGACTCTCCATTCGCTCAACGAACTCGCAGGAGAAACTTCTGAGGGTGATCAAAAATCCCATTACCGACCATCTCCCACCGAACTGCAGAAAGGTTACACTCAGTTTTGATGCGCCGGTAGTACGGGTCAATGACTACATCCGGACACTAGGGTCAGAGGAAAGTATCTGTGTATTTGTGGGAGCTATGGCAAAAGGCCGCGATGACTTTGCCGACGCCTTCAAGGATGATGCTGTCAGTATCAGCAATTTCAGCCTGAGCGCCAGCGTGGCCTGCAGCAAGTTCTGCCACGCGGCGGAAGATGCATGGGGCATCGTGTAAAGAAGGCCCTACCAATTGGACGAGCCCCACGCCATTCAGCAGGCACTTGCGACAGGTAACGAGGAGTTTTTCTTATCATTTTGTATTACTGACGACAAGTTGCGGGACTTTTCCACTGCTCGCAGACCAACTTCTTCCAAGGACCGCGGACAGCAAACCCGAAAATCAGATGCTTGTGTGCGACGGCTTTCTATCCTATCAGTGTTTCTTCTGTCGAACTCGCCATGTTACCACCTGTCAACCCGGATCTTTTTACATCTGGAACTTGTATGGATGGAACACATGAGACCGAGCGGGATCCACGTTCGAGACCTGGCTCACGATCATAACATCAAGGCTTGAGATCTCATCTGGCTGTCCGTTTCGACCAGATCAGACACAGTCCAAACCCGGATTTCAAAAGCTACCAAACCGGACCGCTGGACGACTCGGCGACTCGCCTCTCTGGAGACCTTTTTGGTTTGAATTTTGGCTTATTACTCTGTCTCTTGTCTCTTGTACACTGTTGTAACTTCACGCTTGGATGCCGTTCTGTTTTTACAACCAAAACATGGGCGATTCAACAGCCTCTGGGTGTGGGTTCTCTATACAAGCAATGTAATTTTGGACTTGATATTTATTAAGCATCACATAACCTTACGATCTTGAGCAGCATACAATGTCTTTTTAGCTGCTTCGGCTTTCCTTGACACTTGTGAACCAGATACACTCCCTTCTTCGCCTCTTCTTCCTTTCATAGACCCTTCTTACAGTTTTGGTGCGTTGGTACTTCAACTTGCCACCACACTTAGGTATTGAAATTCGTGGGGAAGCCAGAGAGCAAGCAGTAAAATAAGTATCAGCGAGACAGCTTTCTGCGAATCTAGAACCCGAACCTCTGTAACTCTCCGATTCGGATGCAAATGACTCGAAAATTTTTCGGACCAGCATTTAGTACACGTATTGCACTTGTCTCGTCTTCAAGCCGGGATTGCCGTGGCCGGCAATGGCCAACTAGCAATGCATGAGCACCCAACTATGGAGATTTGAAGACCAGAAAAACAATGCCTTTCGGGCATAAAACCGACCTCAGAAATTCATTTGTCTACAGAGTACCTTGGCATTTCTTGCTTCACTTTTCAGTCTCGCTATCGCCTTCGCTTCTGCGTCGATCTCACATTCGACCACATACAGGGATAAATGCACCGCGCCCGTCTTCCGAACCAGTTGCATTCAGACGCAGGTTCAGGGGCCTATAAACAAAGGTAAGGCATCGACTCTGAATAGTGAGAAATCGCATGAAATCCATGATTCAATCGTGATTTACAAGCGGGCTAGTTAGGGGCTGCAGGGAGGGGCCACTCCTGGGATTCTCGCCTCATCTGCAAAGCTGCGGTGAGCTGGCAAGGGGCCCGAGGTGCGAGAATTCACCGTTGGAGAGGACCGAGAGCACAACTAATAGTGACCAGATGAATATTCAAAATGCACAGAAACCTATGGTGATGGCACCTTTTTTTGCGGCCTTTTGAGACTCGACTCCCTAAATCGGGTTCTGTCTGGGCTTTCTTCTGAACCTCCCAGTCTCGTCTTTCAACCAACACCGGCGACATCAGGCGGGAAAGAATCCCAGAGGCCGGGTTTCCATTGGCACGACGCATCCACAGTGCTATAAACTCTCTGCAACAAGGTCTAAAAAAGTGGCATATCTTTTTCTTTGCCTTATTCTTTCCAGGGTCCAGATGCCGCATTCCCATAGGATCGGCCAACAACGTTCCAACTCACCATCTGCAGCCGATGCTCGAATCAGCGTCGGCACGAAGTGATGCGGTGTTTTATCTCCATTCTCCACTCCCGTGGCATTGTTACCGATGTCAGACAAGACCAGTTGTTGATTCTCGTCGTTTCTGACTGCTGGATACCCGACGCCCCGGGCCTCCTCGCTCATATAGAGTAGCTAAGGATTCATATTAGCAGCTCTGGTATGGGAGACAGCCCCCGTGGCTAGGCTGGCAACGGCCTTTTCGCCTTCGTGCTTTGCCCTGCCAATGCTATTTCTCTATTGAATGCTCTGTGGACCCAAAGAGGTCGATGCTTTATGTTTGGAACAGTGGTGACTTGGTCCGCCGCTAACGCGGGCCGCTTCGTGATGCTACCCTTCTCCTGCATAAATAATTTTCTGTTTATATTTTTCCCATTTTCCTGATCTGCCTTTCTTCTCGTATGTATAAAGGATCGGTCCCTTTACTTTGTTTGAGTTACCTTACTTCTGCTTACCACAGGTAACGGGTGCACAAACGGACCATAGATGCTCTAGGAGCCCAGGCCCGAGCAACAAGTCTTTATATTTGTTACCATTATTTGCAAATTATTCGTTTCTATTATACCATAATTTTCGCTGCTGTGCTACCGACAGTGGTTTGTTTTAATATAGTCCAATATCTAGTCCCAAGCTAGATAAACACCTCGACCCTACAGTTGCTTTGGCACAGCACTCCGAAGCGCTCTCAGTGTACGATTTCATTTGGGCAGTGTACAACAGTTTCACCATGCCAGTCTCACACCTTACACTTACGGTTTCGAACCTCCCTCAATCAACGTCGTTTTTTCTCTCTTGCCTACAGCCTCTTGGGTACAGGTTCATTGGCCGCCATGAGAATAGTATTGGGTTCGGTGCAGAGCCAGGAAAGCCAGCGGACTTCTGGATAGCTGAGGAGAGACCGGGGTGAGTAGGAATTCATCGCGTCAAGTGAACATTCAAATCTAACAGCAATTATTAGCATTCCTGCAGGTGCAGCGCACATTGCATTTCCAGCGCCTTCTAGAGACGCTGTCAGCGCATTTTTATCGCTGCGCTTAAAGCCGGAGGAAAGATTCATGGAGAGCCCTGCGTACGAGATGCAGAGCAAGGGTACTATAGTGCCGCCGTTATTGATTTTGATGGGAATAGTATCGAGGCGGTCAATCGTGCAGTGGAGCACAAGGATAACAGCAGGGCATTAGCCATGGCTGAAAATGCGTCATATGTGTCTCGAGCCGTATCCACAAAAAGCCGCGCTCTTAAGTCAGAAGTCGCTTCTATTGCGCAGAAAAGCTCCGCTAGCATGACAAAGTCGATTCCCGCAATTGAGCCTAAAGCCAGATCGACTGTCTCCATGGCGAGGCGACCATCTGCACAGTCAACATACCAGAACTCTGTGCACCCATCAATGCAGCCAGGCCTGTCTCCGCCAGCGCCGCAGGCAGCCTCGACCCAGTCCACCTTAGCAAAGCCAACCGCCGTGGACAGTCTGAATGGTGCGAAGGCTGTTGTCGGTACTCTCCTTGGTGCTGCGGCCGGCGCTGCAATAGCGTATGCTATGGTCAAAGGCGATTCACAAGCACCGACCGAGACTGCACCGCCTCAATATACGGCAGATCCTCTTTCTTATTCAAATAAAAAGGTTGCATCTGAATACAGAGCAATCGAGGGTGTGCAGAGAACGATGTCTATGGATGATGGGATGGCTGCATATGCCCGGTCGACGTATTCCAAAAATCCTCGCGCAAGCACGATTTTTGAGGGACTCGAGCAGTGCACGCAGCTCCTCAAGGCAGCAAGCCTTGCTGGCGCCAACCAGGCCCAGCAGGCACTTCCTCCACCTGAGATGCGTCGTGCTTCCAGTGCTAGCGTGGTGTATGGCGCTGGATCAAACATGGATATACCCGTCCGCGCTATCGAAGGTGTTCCAGCGGGCTACGACGACGACGAACTGTCATATTATAACAAACATCCCAGTACGTTTATTAGCGGGTTCACAGAGCACCCTCGGCGTCAGCACGAAGAGGGACGACGTAGTAGCTATTCCGGTCACGGGAGCAGCGTTGTCTCTGCTTCTACCATCAAACCACCCAAATCGAGTCACTCTCGCCCGCCATCCTCCCATCGCTCGTATTCTACTCGCTCCGTGAAGGACACCGATGACTACTACGAGCAGAAGTCTTCCACATCCCGCAAACACAATGGTTCTGTATACTCAGCCACTCACTCTGCCCGCAATATTCCTCTGCCTCATGGCTCCGTCACGACGATGTCTACTTCTACATCTCGCAGCAAACGTAGCCATCATTCGCACGCGAGCTCAGCCAGACACATTCCGCTCCCTGCCAGCACCGGCAACAGCACTATATTTTTCGATGAGCTTGACGATGACTCGCACATGACTCTACCCACAGTGCTCCCCGATGGTGCAAGCCGTGCTTCACGCAAGTCTCATGCGCACTCGGCATCGTCGCGGAGACGATCTCGATCCGGTTCCCGCCGAGGCTCAGCGGTGAGTGTTAATACCTTGCGAAGTAGCAAGTTTGACGAACCGGTGCTGCCAAGTGATAGTGTGAGTCAGGTTGGAAGCAATGCGGCGTATTCGACGACCTCCAAGAGAAGCGGTCGGAGTAAGCGGTGAACTGTATCCGGCTTAGTCTTGTTGCGGCTAAAGGCCAAGTATGGCCCATAATGGGGCATTGTAGGATGCTTTTATGGTTCTCTGGAAACATTTCTGGACACTTATCTGATATTTCTCTGCTTCATTATGTTCGGGTCTGGCGTCTCGTCTGAAAACATTCATTTCACACTTCCTTCGCTTAATGATGTTTTTAATTGCATTTTGCATTTTCTGCTTTGCTTATTCGGACTTCGCATGATTGGGAGTAGTAGGTTGTTTTTACTTATGACTTATATGAAATCATGCCACGGCTACTTAAACGCAATTGAGACGTCTCCTTGATCGAGGTGTAGATCCAGTAAAAACATGGAAAATCGTGAGAAATGCAGACAAGCAATGCTATTAAGAAGTAAGGCAGATACTAAAAACTTGCAACATAGTGAACGCCATAGAGTAAGGGACAGAGGCGAAAATGGTAAATCTCCCCATACCCACCCTTGAAACTCAGATGCATCTAATCTTCAGGCCTTAAGTTGAAACGTAAAACATACGGGCGAGAAACTTTGACCCGCGTTTGTAGAAGCCTTGCGCGAGAGAGTGTATGATAGTACTGGAACTGCATACATAAACGTAAAATGCTTGTCATATGGGTGTCGTCAATACGAAAATGAATCAAAGGAAGAGCATGATGGATGGATCTAAAACGAGCTCGCCGGAGAGAACCAAAAGAGCAGTTTTGGCCAGCACCACACAAAAACACCACCCAATTCATACACCCGTCGCATTAGTTAACAAACCCAGGAAAAATGCTCCACATGCCGTTACAGAGGGTAGTCGTGATGTTCAAGGTCGCTCATATCTTCGGTCAAACCACCACGATTCCTTCAGATTGCATACTTTCTAGTCCATTCACGAGCCGTGGCTTCGTATCGAGGGCGATCGGTTTTGTAGACATGAGCGATCTCAGGCACCAATGGGTCGTCCGGGTTCGGGTCAGTGAGCATAGAGCAAATAGACAGTAGCACTAGAGAGTGGTGTGAGCGAGTTGATCTCGAAAAGAATTGGGTTGCTGGAACGTACCTTTAGAGATGGTGAGAGCGGGGCTCCATTGGTCTCTCAGAATGTCAAGGCAGATACTTCCATTAGAGTTGATGTTAGGATGGTAGATACGAGTGGTGAAGTTGACCTTTGGCGGCTTGAATGGGTAATCGGTAGGGAAATGGATAGCTAAAAAGAAGACACCTCCAGAGTAAGGGCTGTCACCCTGTTCAATGATAGCGATTAGCCTTCGTTTGACGCCGATATGCGTGTCAAGAACGGGTAGAGACTACTTACAGGTCCCATGATGGTGGCTTGCCAATGAAACTAAAGTGAGGTGTTAGTGAGAGATCCTAAAAAACGATGATCGTCTGTCCGAGCGGGTTGTGTTGATGTCGTGATGCTGAAACATTTGCCGACACGCGACACTTCCAGGTGACTACAGGGGATTGAACGCACCAAGTCATCGCCAACTGGGCCTGCAGAGCATGACGAGGGGGATCACTATTAAATCTGTCAGCTTCTACATTGAAAAACATGATATCGGGTGCTCGAGCAACCAGCTCGTTGACGGCTGCCAAACTGCAACCATCATGCCCCGCAGGTGGGGTTTGCCGCGCACACCCCAACTCAAAATGGTTATCACTCACCGTCCGAGGTCTGAGAGTTCCTTGTTGATTCGTTTGAGAGCCATTTGGAGAGATATGAAAAGGAATGATTGCTTCGAAGCAAATTGTAGACGGGTTGACGTTGGAGTGTTGGGAGTGTTTCAGGCCGGCTGTGCAGCAAAGAGCGAAGGTCAGTGAGGAAGAAGGACGTTGAGGGGCGCTGCAAGGCCAGAAAAGTCCTTAAATAGCCGCTGAGAAGAGTTCTGGGATACTCACTGTGAGAGAAAGGTGGTGACTTGGGCAAGCGATGAAGTGAGGAGATTTAATGATTTTGTAGACGTGAAGTTGTGAGGTCCAAAGAGGAACGAGGAGCGAGAAGCAGGCGGTGGGTGGAAAGAGGTGGTGGGAAGTGGGAGAAAGGATTGAAAAGAAAAAAACACCTTGAGGACCGGTAATAGGCCGTATTAGGCTTGTATTATTGCACCATCCGCTACCTTCTGTCACCAGAAGTGCGGCGTATGGCTGATACAAGTGAAACGATAGTCGGGTATTTTTAGGGAGAAATATCGGGCCGAACCATCACCTGAGATTACTAATCCAAGATAAGATAAGGCGGGTGTTCCGGTACGATTACGAAATACGCTGTCACGTGCCTGCTGTGCCAAAAGGGGCTTCCGCTTCGCTTCGCTTCACTCTCAGCTATGAATGAGACCACCAAAGAGGCAGTGAAGAAGGAAAGGAGGCTGAGCAGGTGAAGCGCGAGACTTCGGGCACAGGGATCCGGGGAATATCTGTTACGGCGCGTATATACAGTATACGCCCAAGGACGCTAGTTTAGATTGGGCCGCTGTCACTTCGCTTGAACCCCTGTAGCTGTTGGGGCCGCCCCGTGATTCGTCTTTCGCGCAACGCCTTTCTTGGAGTGTTGGATACCGGCGTTTTGGGAAATTGGGCAATTTAGGGAGTGATAAGTGTGCATATACGAAAAACCGGCTCAAAGGTCCCGTGTTGAATTTCCAATTATTGACATGTCACAATCTGTGAGATTCCATGGTCTTCCAAGCTTTTCCTCTAGCGCTTGAACAGCCAACCAATAAACAGACCGTTGATACCCCGTACTCAGATATAACAAGGATTCCCTTTAGCAAAATGCCTGGACGCCAGTGATGGCTCTGCCGAGGATCAAGCCTGATTGTGTCCGTTAGCCAATCAAACAGGCATA
This sequence comes from Nannizziopsis arthrosporioides, assembly GCA_029635245.1. Classification (NCBI taxonomy): domain Eukaryota; kingdom Fungi; phylum Ascomycota; class Eurotiomycetes; order Onygenales; family Nannizziopsiaceae; genus Nannizziopsis; species Nannizziopsis arthrosporioides. The sequence goes on along the minus strand of CP098260.1, from coordinate 6,280,981 downwards.
ATTATACTTTTTCGCGGTTGGGCTTCGGAGACTTACTGTGGATGTCGCTCTGACCCTCATATGTCTGAGCAACAAAGAGGTTGGCAACATGTCGGCCGATATGGTACTCATCACTTGCGGCATTGCCGCCAAAGACCTCCTGCAACCTACACGAGTCGCCTTGTCAGCCTCGAGAGAGAATGTGCAACATGGGACCGGGGTGGTAGAAAGGGGCACAGCTTACACTCTTGCACCTGCTAGCGCCCGATCACAATTCTGTCGTTTGATCATGGATATCATCTCCGGCGTGCATTTTCCCTCATCCTTGAGCCTCGCTACTTGAACCGCAGCAAGTGTGCCGTATGCCGCATCGGTAGCTGCATCCGCTAGTTTTTCTGGATCAGCTGGTACTTAGCAAGCGGATTACCTTTGAACTGTTTTCGTTCCAGCGAATAGGTTCGTGCTCGGTCAATGCAGTCTTCTAATGCACCCATTGTTCCGAATGCAATGCCCATCCTAGCGCTGTTGAGACATGTGAATGGGCCGACGAGACCTTCTACATCGGGAAACATGTTCTCTTTCGGGACCGGGCAGTTGTCCAGCTGGATCATCCCTGTGATGGACGCTCGGAGAGCTGTTTTGTTTTTTATGGCAGGGGTTTCCAAAGTGCCGGGCGGACAGGCATCACGCTCAATAAGAAACCCCTTGATTTTACCTGTTGATTCTAACTTGGCCCAAACAACCATTAAGTCTGAGATAGGCGAGTTGGTTATCCATGTCTTCGCGCCGCTGAGGGAATAATAGCCTTCTTTCGTGGGGTGCGGTTTCGCAACGGTCTCCATTGATCCCGGATCAGAGCCATGATTTGGCTCGGTGAGGCCGAAGCAACCGAGCAGCTTACCCTTCGCAAGATCAGGGAGATATTTGTCTTTCTGCTCTTTTGTGCCAAATTCATAGATACCGGTCATAGCTAGAGAGCTCTGCACGGACATGCCGGATCGAAAGCCTGAATCAACCCGCTCTACTTCCTTGGTGATCAGTCCGGATGCCACGGTGCTTACACCAGCACAACCATAGTCTTTGATTGTGACTCCTAGTAGGCCCAGCTCTCCCATTTCTTGAAGCATTGTCTTATCGTAGTGTTCATTCCGGTACGCCTCTAAAATCCACTTGATTCTCAGCCATCTTTGTCCGACACCGGATACCAAGAGAGCACAAACCTAATACTCTTGGCATCAAACGCTCTTGACAGTATTGCCTGGCAATATCTGCTATGGCCAATTCCTCTGGAGTGTAAAGATTCGTTGCATTCAGCGGATCTTGCCAGTCGAATTTGGCGGCGGACGTCGAAGCGCAACGGTACCCGATGCTTCCCGACGTAGTCTTTGCGGCATTAAAGGCTCTTCGAGCTGTACGTCTCAGAACGGAAGCGCTCATTGTAAATTGCGTAGGGACGAGGGATACCAGTCGAGAAAGAAGCTATTTAGTTAATTGGTTAGCTATATTGTGCAATTGTTCCAGGGCGGCTTACAAAACTGAAAACAGTGCACAGGTTTTACAGCTATAGTCCATGCAATATCGGCATTTATGTATCGTATCCCTCGCAACGCCTCTCAGCATGGTAAGGAGGTGCTCGGTTGGTCGAAAGCGACCGGAAGCTAGTTCGGCAATACTTTCGGGTAATTTGATTACGGTGGTGAAGGCTGTTTTCTTACATCATTGCACGCCACTAGCGAAGTCGATAACGGTCCGGGCGGAAATCTCTCCAATTGCAGTCTTGAAAGGTAGAGTTAAAGAAGCGCATGCAGAGAAGCCCTTTGCCCATTTCGCATCGGCTTGCTAGTCACTCTAAGCAATCAACCGCATGGTGAAAGACATAAATTGGTCTCATAAAGCTGTTTTCGCGGGCGCGTACGATGCCAAGCCTTTGACCCAAAACGGCTAGCGCACTTCTGCTGCCTGTTGATTACATAATCAAACACACTCTTTCCAGTATTGCAAGCGTTTTCGTTTCATCTTCATGCTCACTCTGTAGGAGACTCGCTGTCACAAATTGCCTTGTTGTAAGTAAGTCGAGCTGCAAGTTTCCAACTCACTCATCGGGCAGTCCCTGGAATGGTGCTGGAGCTCAGCGGCTGTGGGGAGCGGACCGCGTATACGGAGTAGTTAGACTAAGCCTATCTTGGCCAGATTGGATCGCGACTTTCACGCGCCAGCCTCGCGTCATACCTAGTTTCTAGTCGGTCGGATTGCTCCCAACCTGTAGACAACGATTTGGACATCAATTGATTAGTTTTCCCCTGAGCTGCAGAATTTGAATGCTCATGATCTGGCGTGGTCTATACTCTCTTCACAGCTAAATTCTTAGAAAGTGTTCAAAACATGGGTATCAAACGTAAGTTTCTAGGTGTTGATCTGTAGAAGCGATGCTGAAGTACTCTCAAGATCTTTACCAGGTGATTTCCGAACATGCGCCGGATGCGATCAAAACGGGCGAGATCAAGAATCATTTTGGAAGAAAAGTTGCCATTGTATGCTTTCCCATTCCTTCTTTTGGATTTCGACTCCCTAACCTTCGCTGCTTTGAAATCTAGGATGCGTACGTTTCCTCCGAGTTTCAATCGCAGAAAATCACGCGGGCATATTATTGACAATTTAATTTAGCTCTATGAGCATATACAGCTTCCTTATTGCAGTACGTTCCGAGGGCCAACAACTCACGAACGAATCTGGCGAAACAACCTCACATCTGATGGGTTTCTTCTATCGAACACTGCGCATGGTTGACAATGGCATAAAACCCTTGTATGTTTTCGATGGCGCTCCTCCAAAACTTAAGTCTGGTGAACTGGCCAAGCGGGTTGCACGCAAGCAAGAAGCCGCCGAGCAACATGAAGAAGCGAAAGAGACTGGGACAGCTGAGGATGTCGAAAAGTTTTCGCGACGAACTGTTAGAGTGACGAGAGAGCACAACGAGGAGTGTAAAACCCTGCTAAAACTTATGGGAATACCATATATCAATTCGCCAACGGAAGCGGAGGCTCAGTGTGCTGTTTTGGCGAGAGCGGGCAAAGTGTATGCAGCCGCATCCGAGGATATGGACACATTGTGCTTCGATGCACCAATCCTGTTGAGGCATCTGACATTTAGCGAGCAGAGGAAAGAGCCAATTCAGGAAATTCACCTGCAAAAAGTACTGGAGGGGTTAGGGATGGAGAAGAAACAGGCATGTACAGCAAAGTTCTGTTTGATTTGCTTATTTCGTACTAATGGTTTGATTTGCAGTTCGTGGATATGTGCATTCTGCTAGGCTGTGATTATCTCGACCCGATTCCCAAAGTCGGACCTAATACTGCTCTCAAATTGATTCGCGACCATGGTAGCCTGGAAAAGGTCGTGGAAGCGATAGAAAAGGACCCAAAGCAAAAGTATACAATTCCTGCAGACTGGCCATATGCACAGGCTCGAGATCTATTTTTTGAACCCGACGTTCGACCCGCAGATCATCCCGATTGTGATTTCAAATGGGAAGCGCCTGACGTTGAGGGCCTTGTGAAGTTTTTGGTTGAAGGTAAAGGCTTTAACGAGGACCGAGTACGCAGTGGAGCAGCGAGACTGCAAAAGAATTTGAAGACGGCACAGCAAGCACGGTTGGAAGGCTTTTTAAACCGGTTGCAAAGACTGAAGAGGAAAAAGCAAGTCTGAAACGGAAGAATGATGAGAAAGTGGAGGCGGCTAAGAAGAAGAAAAAGGAGGATGCAAAGGCTAAAAAGGAAGCAAAGGCAAGGCCAAAGGGGACATCATAAGCAGAATTCGACTACAGCATGGTTTTGTTGTTGTTTTCGTATGGACTACTCTGTTTTCTTGACGGAAAGGCCATCGTTGATTGCATCTGCATATGGATAAAGTTGGACATTATGATTGGTAAACGAAGTTTTTGGTGAAATTCATTCGCATTTATTTAACAAAAACTTCGGAGTAAACAGTGAAGCTGGTAGCTTTAGGAGCATTAGGGCTATAGGAGACAGTTGTTCAGTTTCAAGTGAGTAGAGATTTTGTGGGCATAGACGGTGGAGCGATCATGTCCTCATAGGGACCAAATTAGAAGCCCAGCGTTGTAGCATGTCGTTATCGAGCGGACAAGTATCATAAGAAAGTCACAGAGGGTAAAGAAAGCAATCAATAAATCAACATATGAAATCAGCACAGTCTTGTTTCCGACCGGTATTCGAAAGATCACAAGTGTCGGCATCGAGGGCGACGTATGCGTGGTCTCCTCCGCCCTACCGCGTGCCGAGCTGCATCAATTTATTCTGGGTCGCATGAGGGAGTGATATCTTCCCAGATCTTCGGCCGCGCGCTTGAGTGTCACGGCATGGGCTGCTTCAGCTTGAAGCACAAGGGCGCGAAGCTCTTCGCAGTTCACGCCCAAAAGCGAGCCGAGGATAACCACGGCATCCCAAGAGTGGGATGCTATTGCGGATCTAATTTCGTTCGCATCATACGGATGGCCGTATGGTGGAATCTGTGTTCTGGCGCCAATACGAACGCATCGCATGAGTTCCTCACCAAGACGGTAAAATTCTAGGAGGTCAAATAGCGAGTTCCCTGCATTAATTGTCAACGATAAGAGTGCTGCTCGGCGCGGGAAATGGAGTGAAGAAACATACAGTTTTGTCTATACTGGAGCCTATAAAACTCAATTGCCGACTTGGGAAAGTTGGGAGGGTAAGGGATTTTTGTGTGGGAGCGGTCCAGCATTGCTATCGGTAGAATAGTCTGACCGAGATGCGTCACCTTCGAGTTGCGGTCCCTGGTTTGCATAGCGGTGAACTCCTGTTCGAGCTTCAGCAGCTGTGTGGTGTGGAACATCAGGCACCTGTCCAGCCTCTCCACCTGGCTACTGACGGCGGCGACATCACGTTTAACTTGGTTCAAGTAGGCATCGCTCATATATTTGAAGTCCCGTTTTGTTAGCATGGTTTCTTTCAACTCATTCACGATGCTTCGGACCAGCTGGGCGTCCCGATTTACTGGATCCCGAGCAGGAGAAAGCAGCGGATACTCGGGAGCCTTATTTCTCCAAGGTTCAGACATAGCGTCAATCTTCCGGGAAGGCCTCTAGATCGAAAGGCGTTGGTAAGGGGGAAGATAAAGAATGTGGTGGAGATCGTCGGTATCAGGCACCAACGGAAAAGGAGCAATGATATATCAGTGGAAAATGATGCCTAGGTCAGGCACACGTGATACTGAACAGAAAGAGAAAAAGAGAAAGAGGGAGAAAGAAGAAGTCGAAGGGAATTTCGGCTGCTTTTGAAGGGCAAAGGGGGAGACTCTGCTCATCTCCGCTCGTTCGTAGTCGCATGCCAGGGTGTTCCAGTTCTCTGGGATATACGACCAAGTGGCTGCATGCATCTTGCCAAAAGGAGCTGCGTCGCGTTTAGCGTCAGCATGCAGGCCCTGCTAGTGAGCACGCTGACCGAGTGATTATCCAAGAGAGTGATGACCATCATTGACCTGGTCATCGAAAATGTGGAAGTCGACCAAGTTCAGCGTTTACCTGGATTGGTAGGCTTGAAGTTGCTCCGTACTTTCATCCCATCCCACGAACGGTGATGTTGATGAAGTCTTCGCGCGGTTCCACCGTCGCTGCGCTTGACGGAGGAGCAATCCACCGGGGCGGGGGAACCCGGCACGAAAATTGTGATTTCCTGGCAATGCTGGCATGAAAGAAAGACATGCAGCATGAACTGCTGCGACGACACGAATGTGATCGATCACCTTGGCGCCAGGAGGCCAATGCTGGGCCGTTGGAAAGAGGACAAGGGTATGGAGCCGGGGTGTCTGGAGGGAAGAGGCCTATAAGAGCAAGGTGGCTGCGGGCGTGCAGCAGCCCTTGGAAAGCCCCGAAAGTGGGAGGGCGCTCGGGCTCCCATTGGCACCCGGGCCCTTAACTAAAAGGCGGCTAGTTAGGGAAGAGACGCTAAAGGAGCTGGGGAGCTCGTTATTGGATGCGGGAAGGAAAAGCGTCTCGTTAGATCACACCAAAACACGACCAGGTCCAGAGAGACGGGATTGCATCTTGATTTTTAAACCCACCATCATGGAATGAGGAATCGCAAGAGATATTCATGATGTTTACCGGACGTCAAGACAGACTGGCCATGGAATAAATGTCTGAAGGTGCAGATAAAACATAGATCTTCGGCGCGGCCCCTGGCCTAGTGATCCTGTTCCAGCGCACACTGTTTTACCGAGTCAATCCTATCAGCCAGAGATAACTAAGACGCAGCAGCGATGATTCGCCTCTCAAAATTAAACACAGAGCGTATCAATCAATCATCATGCAGTACACTCATTTGTATGTGAATCAAATCTATAAGGTAAGTCGTACTAGAAAGCGTGTCGGACGTCGCCAGTTTAATCACATCCAGTTGTTCAGACAGAAGCGATCAAGCACAGGAGACGGCCAGCCAGACGATAGATGTATGCAGGGCCGATCACGCGGACTCCTCGATCAAATCCCCAGAAATGAAGAATAAAGAAGAAACCCCTTCACGAAGATAATATTTTTTAAAATAGAGTCAAACGAAAATAATCAAAAAAGCGCCAAAAAAAAGGGCAGGTGACCATCGTCAAGAGTTTGGATCAAGAGCGTCGAAAGCACTGATGCGGAAAACACAGCGCTGCCACGACAATGACGTTGAAGCCACCAGAGAACCAGGAGCCAGAAGACTCGCTGGGACAGACACGGCGATTCCCACGCGCCAAACAGTAGCCAAAATCGAAAAATCAAGAGCAGACTGCAACCCTCGCGCAAGTGGTTGATCTGGTGCCAGCATCTGGTTCCCTCCCTATATAAAGAGGCCCCTTTGCCCCGCCCGCGACTCCTCCCACGCTTTCCAACTCTTCCTCGTCCACAACAAACACCCGCTTCTCGCCAACTGCTGCTCGCGATTTTATCTCTCTAGAGACGTGCGCCTTTGTCTATCATCAATTATCTTCAAGCAATCTCGGTTTTCAATTCACCACCATGCCTCCAAAGAAAGTCGCTGCTCCCAAGGCTCGCCCCAGTCATGCATCATACCAAGGTTAGCCACACAGTCCCAACGCGACTGATACCTTCTGATCTTCCCACGCCGCCACGCCGGATTGCTTTTCTGTTTACATATTCGTGATCGCGTGCATTTGCTGATTCGTTTGATATAGATATGATCAAGGATGCCATCATCACTGTGAGTAGATCGGCTTCGCGCCTGTCTCGCTGCTGCCCGCCTCCCTTGGCCCGGTCGGTGGCTTCACCAAGCTCGACCACCCACATTTTGATGTCGCGTCGCGTTGTTCTGTTTACATGGTGCTAATCTGACTCTTACTACAGCTTAAGGATCGCAATGGCAGCAGGTATGTCGCTTGATGGTTTTTGTTTTTCTCCATCGCTGTCGCGTTGTCACCGCCTCTGTGCTGGCCGACGCCCACACCGTCGAGACCATGACGTGTCAACGCAACAATGATTGTTTCATGATGACTAGGAGCTTGCCATGCTAATTCCTCTTTCTTCTTTTACTACATAGTCGCCAGGCACTCAAGAAATATGTTCGCAACAACAACAACATCAACCTTGCTTCCCAGAGCGCCTTTGATACACAGTTCAACCGAGCTCTCAAGAACGGCGTTGAAAAGGGAGAATTCATTCAGCCAAAGGGTACGTGTCCGGTAGCGCACATCCAGGCTGGCTGATTAGTCGTCACCCGACCGTCGCGTTGCTTTGTTTATTGCTCCTTCTCTAACGCGTCGCGTGTCCATACAGGTGCTTCCGGCCCCGTGAAGTTGGCGAAGAAGGAGGCTCCAAAACCAGCCCCTAAACCCGCTGCTACTGCTAAGGTGCATAATGGCCCTTCCCCTCATTGCCTGGAAACGACATGTTGACATGGATACCCACTAGAAGCCCACTACAACTACTGCGAAGGCGACCAAGAAGACTACCACTAAGAAAACTGCTGAGAAGGCTGAAAAGTCTGAGAAGACCGAGAAAACCACGAAGAAGGCTGCTCCCAAGAAGGCCGCGGCCCCCAAGCCAAAGGCCAATGTTGCCCAGAAGCGCAAGGCTCCTGCCCCTGTATGTCCTCCTGACTTATGGACATGTACCATCTATTCTAACGTGCAATATTCAGGCACCTGCGATCGTTGATGTTCCCAAAGTACTGAGCAAAACCAAGTCAGGGCGTGTTACTAAAACCCCTGCCACGGCTGCTGCTGCTCCAAAGAAGCGAGGTGCCCCGAAGAAGCGAGCAGAGAAGAAGACGGCAACACCTAAGAAATCCGAGGCATAGGCATGAGCGAGTGCTCTTCTTGGTTATTTTCCTACGGTGTTTGTGTGTTGCTCGCGTACGGGATATTACTGCCTTATCACGATACGACTTGATCAACTTGTTTATTGAGGGTCATACACGATGAGGATTTTCTTTTGCGCGCGCGTGTATGGGAGTGTAAATGGACAAAGTGCAACGGCGTCGAGGCGGAATTCTTTTTAGGTCGGGACGGATTGTGCGATTACCAATGCCTTTTTTGCTTCTTTTTCTTTTCTCGCTGAGACTGAACAGTCTTTTCATTGCTTCTATTGGGAATATGGGTAGTTACGTATTTATCTTGAGTGCTGCATCTTGCATGTCTGGTCTGGGGAGCTGGATGTGGCTTGAGGGATACTTTGAAATGAAATCGTTCCTTTTTTTCCTCTCTCTCTGTGTAACTAACTAATAAGAGGAATAATAGGAGTGCCTTTTTATACTGATATGGTTTGCTACCCTTGAACCCTGCATCATCACAATAATCACCGCTGCGAGGAGTGGAGATGCAATGAGATGGAATTACGTGTCGCTTGTTATCTCCTGTGTTTCCTTCGTGTCTCTCTTTGTTGTTTATCTCATCCTTGCGCGAAGTCTTAGGAAGTGGAGCCGCCCCTTTTTCTTCCACGGCGGGCGCTATCGTGCAGAAAGCCACAGCAACAACGAGGCTGAGTCAATTCCCCGAAATATATCGCGTGTACCTTTGATAGTGATCAGCCAGCATGCAGGAGTGATCTTGGGCTCAGATTGCTTCATTGCCGAAGGCATATCAAACTGGAAGCTTGCTAGCAATCACGCAGCCAAGATACCCGTGTAAATGAGCACAAATAAAGCGGAACTCACCAAGAGCAGGCCGAGAGCAACATGAGCGCCGGACGGCCGTTGTTCCATTTTTATCATCCTGTTCCCTGTCCGCTGTGGCTAGAGAGAAGCAACGGAATTGATAGTGAGACTCCCTGACGGAGCGCTAGTGAAAGCCCGACGCTCTTGGCCGGGCAGGGATGACTCAGCCAGTCCCTTCACCAACTCAACCGGAAACCCAAACATCAACCCTGCATTTTGCTGTTCATCCCGTCAGGCCATCTGCAGAATCTGCTTGCATTCCACTACTTGCACAGCGGGCGGTGTTTGCGCTGTGCTGCTCAGATCTCTAGTCTGCTTTGGAACTTGTCCCGAACCCTTTGGCCCGTCCTCCTACTATGGTGCCAAGCTCACCACCTCGGTCCTCGTTCGCTTGCACCTTGTACGACTGTGGCTCTGTGCGTGAGGCCACTGTTTAGCCCGCCCCCGGAACCAGGTGTCTCTCGATCAACCGAAACAAAAACCATCGAAACGACCGATCGTACTTTGAATCTGGCTTTTCTTTGCATTTTTGACCAAGTAACAGACGCTATCGATGACCTCTCTTACTTCGCTCAACTAGCGACGTAACCGGGTCATCTCTTCTATCAAGCAAAGCCCATCATGCCCGCCGTGTCGGCTACCGCTCAGGAATCTCCAGCCTTGATCCGCCCTCAAAACTCCTCCCCGCCTCCCCTCTTCAATCATTCGACGCCCCGCAAGTCTCTCGACCCATCTCCGTTGGGGAATAATGCGTTTCTTTGGGCCAGTGAAGCTAGTGGCGAGAACGGCCCTGTGGTGGATTCATCTTCAGAGTTCTTCATGACGAATTTTAAGGCCGGCAGTTTTCAGTCCCTGCCGCATACTAATAAGTCCGTGGTGTCATCGCACGGTAGGGAACGGTCGCATTCGAGAAATGGAAGTGTGTTATCGTTGAATGCTGGAGAGCCGAGAGAGAGAACGAGCAAAGAGTACGGAAGATTTGGCATGGTGAACGGAAACGCTGACGCTCAACCGGCTGGACCGCAGGGTACGAGCTTGCCAAATGGTGTGCAGTCCGTGCCGCGTGCAGTTAGCCCTAAACAACATATGGTGAATGGCGATCGCCCGTCTACCGATGGCGCGTGCTCAGAGCAAACGCCCCTGCAGTCTCCTGCTCCGCCGATTCCCGAGCCTGATAACACTGGATTTGCTCCGACTCAACCGCCGTCCCGAACTATTTACCGGCATTCATCTCCACAACCTACGCCTCCAACCGATTTCGAACACTCCACATCGCCTCCTAGCCCTCGCAGCTCCCGTCACCCCTACCGAAATACCCTTCAAGTCCCAAGAACAACCTCCGGTCGAAGAAGCCTCCGGGATCCTATTGCACCAAGCCCTTCCGACGACACATTGGCTACTAGCGACCGATACTCCACCACATCCGGTTTTCGAAGAACATCCATTACCCTCACAAGACGAAACCCAAGATCCGTCCAGTCCGATATCGCCCATCCAGACGAACTTGTTCCACAGGACGAAGATGCTGCGCGGTGGACTGAAGCCATCAAACACAGACGAGCTAGCAAACGGAGAAGGCGAGATGAAGAGGATGATGAACGTGTTATCGTTGGAACGAAGGTCGACCACAATCATGTCAACTGGGTCACAGCGTACAACATGCTGACTGGAATTCGTTTTACCGTCTCTCGGACGAACGCAAAGCTGGACCGCGAGCTGACGGATGCTGATTTCGAAGCAAAGCATAAATTCTCTTTCGACGTGTTTGTCTCCCCTACCCAGCTTTGTTTCTATCAAGGTTTTCGAATGCTAATTTTGACACTAGAACCGGTAACGAACTGACACCCTCCGCTAAATATGATTTCAAATTCAAAGACTACGCTCCGTGGGTGTTCCGCCGGCTGCGGGCAAAATTCCAACTCGATCCAGCAGACTATTTGATGTCCCTAACGAGCAAATATATACTTTCCGAATTGGGATCGCCTGGCAAGAGTGGAAGCTTCTTCTATTTCTCTCGCGACTACAAATACATCATCAAGACAATCCACCATGCCGAACATAAGCTACTTCGGAAGATACTTCGCGATTACTACGAGCATATTGAAAACAACCCGAATACCCTGATCTCGCAATTCTATGGCCTACACCGTGTCAAAATGGCATATGGTCGAAAAATTCATTTTGTTGTGATGAATAACTTGTTTCCTCCGCACAGAGATATCCATCAAATGTTCGACTTGAAAGGATCAACCATTGGGAGAGATTTTCGAGAAGAGGATTTGGAGAAAAATCCAAGGGCAACGTTGAAGGATTTAAATTGGTTGCGAAGAAATCGTCACCTCGAGCTCGGAGCGATGAAACGGCAGGTGTTTCTGGCACAGCTTCGGAGGGACGTAGCTCTTCTGCAACGCCTAAAAATCATGGATTATTCGCTCCTTGTTGGCATTCACGATACCGAGCGAGGCAACGAGGAGAAGCTGCGGGACAAAACATTACAAGTCTTTCAGCCGGGTGGCGATGGTGTCGATGAGCAACAGCAGCCAAATGTGCTGGTGAGGACCCCTTCAAGACTTGAACATGCGCGAAAGGCGAGAGAGCTGCGTGAGATGATCAAGAAAGAGAAGCCAGTCCCAATGGAGCAAACGACGGCGAAAATGCCTGATGAAATCCTTGATGAGAGGAAAAATCGCGTTTTTAATTCGGATGAAGGAGGACTTCAGTCGACTCATGAGAACGGAGCTCCAGGTGATGAAATATACTACCTTGGTGTGATTGATTGCTTGACACATGTAAGTTTTATCCAGCTCTCGATGCGATTCGAGATATTCTAACGTCGTTGTAGTATGGTTTCGTCAAAAAATTAGAGCATTTTTGGAAAGGGTTCTCGGGAAATAAGACCCAAATCTCGGCTATACCGCCAGTGGCATATGGTGATCGTTTTATTGATTTCATAACAGTGATCACCAAGTCGAAAGAAGAGGTTGAAAGGGAAATGCTCGATCAGCAAAGAGTTCAAGAATTGTCGACAGATCTGTCGGCGGCTGAGCCTGGTCCTTCTCGATCTCCAGCCGAGAAGGCTATGGAGAAAGCTGAACGGGAGGCGGTAAAGTCCTCCCAGACTCTTGATAGACTACCGGAGCCTCGTACTCGTGTACTGTCGACGGTCCGTGCGCCCGATAGCGAGCTATCAAGCCCTGCTACCCATCTGCCTGTCGTGGAGGAAGTTGGAGAAGCAGCTAGCACTGGTGGCCGAAGCGGTAACAGCGGCGGGTCTCCAAATGACGAGTTACAATCTGCACATGGAGCTGCTACTGGGGCTCGTCCACGACAAACGGGGCTTCGCACGCAATCATCGACTTCGCTTCCAGGCAGCCGACAGAAAGGCAAAAATGTTGTGAGAAGTAACTCAGCATCGACGGATAAAGAACTACCCAAACTTCCCACCGAAGCCTTTCAGTCTTTGCGACCAAGCGAATTGCAATACCCTAACCATCTTTCAGCAAACGGCTATTCACACCAAAAATAGAGAGCAAGAGCTCGTTTTCCTTTCATTCTGCACTGAATTATCATAATACCTTTCATTCTTTAGCACTGCTTAGATTTTACCATGGCATTGACTTTTTTTTTCTTTTGTTGTCCCTGTCTGTCCTTGATTCTGAGTTCAGCGCGCATTCTAGCATTGGTTGCTGATTGTCTGATTCTCTATCCAATTGTCTTCACTTTTTCTCTTGATCATGCTACTTTTGGGCATTATCTGCATGTTACGCTGCATGACAATCCACATAGGCTATGTGGTTTGTCTCTTTCATTTCGAAAGCTTTTCCATTATTTTTCATCAGAAAAAAGAGAAAAAAGAGGGAAAACTGTTGCGGTTCCATCACCAATGGACCTATCTGGTTTGATCTTACCTGCTGTACTTCCGCTTGTTTTCTATCATGCAGTTTTTCCCGGCACTGGTATTATGATTTGGATAATGGATGCATTCAATGAACAGGATCCTGGGTTACACGTCTGATCCCGTTTTCATTAACCTTTCTCCTTTTACTCGGTCTTTTCGTCCATGGATATACTCCTTCCCCTTTGTCTTCCCTTTGTCGCATCTGGTCAGCCTCTAATTTGGGCTTGCTTAGCATAGTGGCATTTATTCTCTGGAAATCACAAACCTGATGATGACATTGATGTGCTTGCAAAAAGTGGTTGTCGTTCTTGCATCACTCGCTTGCCTGGAGTTGCTTGTGCACTTTGCCTGCCCCTTTCTTGTGCTGTTTCTTGTCCATATTACCAACCACTACCCCATGCTGTCTTTCCTTTCTAGTCTCTAGCCCTTCAGAATTCTAAAGTCCGATTTCAAGCATGGCGGTATTGTCCTATGTTCTGTGCCTGGCTGCTTCTCTGCTTTGGGATCTGTACTCTATACTATATGGATGCATATTACTTTTCGCTTTCAGTTCGGTGTTCATCAGATGCATTGATAAGTATAGATATAAATATGACTAAAAAGGTCACTCAAGGTCTAATACATCTACATATTGTGTTTAACATTTACTGGACAAAGATTACTGGTGTTTGAGAGACTAGCGACTAGCGACTATTGTTCTCTAGATAGCCAGCCACGTTTCTAATGGAGAATAGAGAGCAGAAGTGAAAGAGATGTGCTTCCCATCCAATCTGCTAAAGAAAGTGAGAATGACGTGGGCCTAGCTCATCACTTGAAAGTTCGAGGCCGAAGCCTCGTCTCTTAAGCTCAAGCCGGCTTATCATCTTCATTTAGCTGCACCTCTAACGTCGACCTTACTAATAGATGTAAGGAAGAGTAGGGAGGTAGGATGAGAAACATTTTTGGCCTTGCGGCATTTCTCCCTCTCCTCTCCTCCGGCACAAAGATCGAAGGAGAGAAAGAGGATGCCACGCAGGCTTGTTTGGTTGATGTATCGCGTCGAATACAGGGCTAAATTCCCCGAACTGCACAGCACACCCCAGGACCACAAGGGCCTTGCGAGTGAGGCAGGGTAAGGGAATTTTCAAGGCATTAAAGCTCGCCTTGTGCTCCACCTTGCGTCGCGAACGTTTGTTAGAGTATGAAGATTGGCTGTGAGAGGAGCGAAACATAGCTATGGCCGGATGTACGGATACATTGGGCTGATTTCATATTATCTGTTGAGATTTTGTTATCAATTCTCCATCACAAGGAGATGTAAATGGATCACAGTATTCAAACACTTCTTCAAAGCCTGTCGGATACTGAGGACATTTCATCAAGGTCGTATAGGGCTCCAAATTTCTAGCAATCAGTGACACTGAAGACCCATCCAATGTTTCGATAATTTTTTCTCATGCAAAAAAGGTATTTTGCGAACTTCGTAATAGATTAGGTCGACTGCTATGCGTTCCATTGGCCATACCGGCCAACATACGGTCCATACCGTCTAAGTCTAGCTCTCCTCGATCCAGCATATGCTGATCCAACTCTTGGGTTATATGTGAGACAGCAGTTTCTTCTTCCGCTTCTTTCAGGTTAGGGAGGATAAGTTTGGTGGTGAGGAGAAGAAGGCGGCTTTCTGCAGCGATGAGAATATCAGGCCGAATATCCTTTTGAAACGAAGGAATGTAGCAAACTGCATTTTCTAATTCCCCAAGCATACGAATGTCCCGGATAAGAGCCGGTTTATGCCTACCAGATAAGTCGGAAGCAGTATTAGACGATTCGACGCTATTTTTCCAAAAACTTCGCAAGCTTGGGATCTGCATATTTTTGTTATCGTGCCATATCAAAACCGATTCGTCGACAGGTTCGTCCCAGCGCCCGGGAGTCGGAACATTAGAGATGCCTCCTCTATAGGAATGGCCCGAATCAGAATCAACTGCGGGATTTCCTTTGAAAAGCGTTTCTTCGCGGATACGACGCGTTGATGGGGTCATGGGCGCAAATTTGGTCTTGCTTTGATTGGTTACGGAGGCCCTCGCCGCATGTTTACTTTTTGGTGAGCTTTCTGGCATGATAACACGGCCGCTAAGGACAAAATTTGTCAACTTGCTGAGAGATACGGTCGCGTCATTCGAAGGCATTCTTCCATCGGGCCCCGAAGCATCGATATCCCATAGTCCCCACTCCCCATCTGTTGTCAATACCATAACGGCTCGACCCTCAAGAACCCATCTGGCATCAACAATCCTTTTTCGGGCTAGAATATTAGCGGATGATGTGTCAAATTCAGTATGTAGAACGAAGAACATTTTGAGCTGAAGCTCTCGCGTTTCGGGTATGGATATCCGTCCTGTGTTTCGCATCTTCGATGGCAATAACGAGTACAGCTCTATAGTTCCTTTCTCGTACGCAAGTAGCAAATGTGTGTGGCGATCGGAAGGATATTGGCTAGGGTGGAAGGATATGACTTTTGCTGGGGAGGAGAGATAAAGCTGCTGGATCGGAGATAGATCCTTTGCCGAGAGCATATATGGGCATGGAGCTTCAGCTGGTTGCTCCTTAAGACCAATTCGATAGATCGATAGTTTTCCCGCCGCCTCCGAAGAATGAACAGCAAGAAGCAGCTTCCACACCTCAGCGGCCCTGGCTGAAGGACCGTTCCGGCCATTACCCCTCTTTTCAGTATCAACATCTGTTTTCTCGCGAGTAAAGGTCATCGATACGATCGTCGGTATGACTTGAACATGCTGGGCGGGGATGGTGATATTTTGGAAATCCCAAGCATAGGGGCTGTCGGGAGGAGGCGGAGGCGCGAGTGGAAGAGCAATGATATGGACAGACGAGTCAACACAAGATGCCGTTAGAATTATTGTTTTCGACAACGCTGGCGGCATTGAACCAGGTTGTTGAGTTGCGCTCGGTAGGATGCTAGGGATCCCTAATTTGAGTACTTTAATACCCAAATGTATATTGAACGTCTCGATGATATTGATGTATGGGTGCCTCTTGTCCATTTCACCGAGATCGTCTTCATATTGCATCGGATGATCTTTTGCTTTTTCTGACTCTTCCTGAGTATCTTCCTCCTCGTCAGAGTCTATTATCATGACAACATCGTCATCCTTCCCATTCGCCTCCGATCCGTCTTCGGTATCCGTGTAGAGTTCCTCGTAAGCTTTAATATGTTTGCCGCCTCTCCATAAAATATTTATTCCGGTCTCGTGCGCGTAGAAAATTACTGTCGAGCCATTCGGGGCTTGGATAGGGTAGACTTTAGCATCATAGACGCGATGCGGAAATGTGTAGCTAGGTAATAATATGAGTTAGCAAGATCAAACCAATTTCTCGATGAAGCTACTAGCCTCATTACCTTAGCTGCAAGCCATCGTCCCTCAGATGGGCGATTGGTTCGAGCTCGCTTGGCTCCATGGTGTTTTGAGTCTAGCGAAAGCTGGCTGTGTTGGACTGTGCGGTGCGATTCACAGCATAGCGGTTTGGGTCTTTGGATGGAGAAAAGAATATAAGCGAAGTGTAAGACAGTCAGAAGTGGCTCTTTTTACTCCCAGAGCTGGCCGTGTTGTTGCTTCTTGGATCGTTTGGATTGAGTGAATGGAGTGAAAGGCGTGAAGTCAGATCGCGAGTAGTTTGCGACTTCGCGACTTTTGGTCTCAACAACGTGACTTTCCTTCTTTATCAACGACACCTGCACCTCGACAACCACGTTTTACCAGCGCGATACTCCCTCCCCTTGTTGATTTTGATGGCTAGAAGAATATATATTCTGGCTATAGTGGCCAGTCTATGCTGTAAAGCAAGTGAACGCCGATAATGGCCGCAATTCGCACGCTTGGCCTTCACCAACCTTCCGCTGTTCCCTACCTCGTCGGCGAGTCGATTGTTTCTCTGCATAGCTCTACCGATAAGTTTATATGGAAAACGTTTCACTACGAGGATGAGAATGGAACTTCAATTGAGGAAGAGCTGTTCCTAACAGACTACTGCGTCGTTTGGTCTCGCGGAGGAGTTGTGGTACGGTCCTATAGATTCGACGTTGAAAAGGAGAAGGTTACCCACGCACTTTTCACGAGTCTTCCGGACAGTGACAGAGCAAATGATCTTCAAAATGGCTTAGAGGATATTCGTGATACCCAAACAGCACCACGAGGGCCTGTTTCAACAACTGGGGACCCAAAGGGTTTAGACGGAAAACAGGGAAAGCATGTTACCATCGAAGAAAAGCTCACTATCAATGGAATCCCCGGTTTATCCGTGGGCGCGGGTACCAACAAGCTTACTGTGAGAGCACTAGTTGTGGTTCTACAGTCACAAATGCACATATTTTCCTTCGCTGGCGACACCCATGTTGTTCCTTTGCCTTTTGAAGTGGATTCGGTGTGGGCTACCCCAACTGGTCTTCTTTTTCAACGGAAGATTCCTGATGACGCTGTTTCTCCCATCCCATCTGCTCCCCCGAATTCTTTTGTCTCATCCCACGGTGGCTATGGACCGAATACGTCTGCATCCTTTACTGCATCCGGGCGAAGCAGCACCCGATTTTCTCTTACACTCTCTCCCTCCAGGCCCAAAAAATGGAATCTGAAATCAGATCCGGAGATATCACACCCTAGGACCTTTTCGCTGTTAGATCCGCACTCCGAAATGGGTCTCGTGGCAGTTGCCTCAAGAGAACAAGAAACTGAATCTCCCAAAACCCTCGAGACCCTAGGCATATCTGAGGAGGTCCTTTATGTATCGTCTACAAATGAATTTCTGGACCCTACGGACAAGTCATCCAGTCCATTAATACTGGTTGTAACTCTGAACGAGATCACGGGCCTTTATACTGTTTGGACCGCTCAGCTCAGGGATAAAGATTATACAAGTCGCCAGCAAAGGAAATCACTCGGTAATGTTCACACGAAGAGACGAAGCTCACACTTTGATATGGCTACGGAAGCTACTACTCCGGTAGGGCTTGGTCCGAATGCGTTGAGGGAAAGCTTCAGCGCAAGCCAAGGACGGAGTTTTTCGAATACCATGAACAGCCAAAACACGGAGGCCCGATTAGAAGATGTTGATGATTTTGCATCTCAGCTGGGCCATGATTTTGGGGATATCGGAGGGTCCTGGAAAGCGTCGAGGAGAGTCAGTTCTTTACTGGCTCGGAGCGATTTGGGAGGCAATCATGACCGAAGTACCTTCTCCGACATAGCTACTGGTACTCAGCCCAACCCCCAATTGCCTCGAAAAGGTGAATCGTTTTCAGGGAGCACCCGTGGAAGTTTTGGCCACCGCCGCAAAAGCTCACTGCCTCCAGGAAATACCTCCGTGTTTAGTGCTAGCAGTTTCCTGGACGCTCCTGTTGATAAATTTCTGGACGGCTTCAATAAAGGAGGTCAATTTGAAGGAGTTGAAAGCATGGGTCTCGGAGAGAGTGTTTCTCGACTACCCAAAGAGGTGATCTTATCGAAAGTCGGAAGTTCTCCATCCGGATTTTCCAGTACTCATGGGATGTCAGCTCACGAGAAAGATCGAAAATTCGAACTTTTTACTTTGTCCTCGTTCTACGAGTCTCGACCCCACGAACCCGAATGGACGCCATTGTCTGTTTGCATCCTGAATAAATACTCAAAAAACCTGGTCGTCTTCCATATATTAGCCCGGAAAACGCACCGTTCGTCACTGGCTTCCAAAAAATCAAAGGCCAAGGATGGTATAGGAAATGCTGCACATGCAGTCCGGCTCAAATCAGTTCGACAAGGATCTAATATTCTCGACTGCCGCAAGCTTGTGGATGGAGGCATTTCTCGAATGCTTGTGTTATCGGCGACCCTAGATGGCCGCGGTGAGTTGACTCTGCAGTCACCCTGGAGTACTCTCGTGAAGGTCGATCTTCCATCAAGTTTAATGATGCATGACCCATACGGGATCTCATTCGCAAGCTGTTCAACCCATCCCCGAGAAGCGGGCCTAAGGAGAGTACTCGATAGCAGTAACATGGTAATTACTGGACTAGATCATCCTAGTTGCCGGGGCAAAATTGATATCGTTGATGGTCAGAGCGAAAAACATCGACTTCAAATCCAATTAGAGCCACGAAACTCTCTCGTCAGACGCATTATTCAAGTTTGCAAATATGCCTTGCGATATTCGGAAAAGGCCGGTGATGGGATCCTGGTTGCATGGTGGGAAGTACTACGATGGTTGAGAACAAGGAACCTCACCGAGAGCGATCTCGAATGGACGGCCCTGGTGGTCACGCTTTTCTCTATGGCAGTCTATTTTATCGAGCCCAACCCTCGGAAACCTGTAAAGAAACCGAAAAAGAGGAAGGGTGCCTTTATGCGTACGAATAGTGGAAACTACGTTGATTCTGAAAATTGGGATATGATGTTAGAGCAAGAAGTCGGTTCCTCTAGTGTCGCGCCGTCTTGGATGATGACGCCTGCGTGGGCCTGGATCAATGACGGAAAAGGGTCTCCTGGACGGAATCTGAACGCCTTCTCGTCTCTCAAAGGGACTGTGAGAAAAAATGAATTCATCACTCGTTGTGCTACACTCGCGCGTGAATTCAACTCTTCACCTCAGGGAGAGGCAGCGTGGGGAGGAGAAGGCTATCTACCCACGGCTATTGCTAAAGATCAAGAGACCAGAAAGACTTCGCTAGCGACTCTATTGGTCGCTCTCCACCTGCTTCGTGAGGATCTCAAGTTGTCAACTATTGATGCTGACTCGTCGACACGCGATGCAGGGCTGATGCTCCCCATATTAGCTCAGATTGGAAAATGGTTGGGCTGGAGTTCATGGAGCTGGGAGGGCCATTGTTACTATGGCACAGAAAGCTCGAATATCAACGCCTGGACATTTGAACCAGGGCAAATATCGTCACTCAAGGTACCTCCGGAGCCTTTTCCTCCATCGTCAATTCTTTCTTTTGTGGAAAATTTCTTAAGTCGTAAGCGCTCAAGCTTTATGACCCTTGTCGATATGGTGACCACTCCAGACGTCAAGCGAGGCAAGAAGAAAATCTTGCAGGAGGCATTAACTCTTACACCGAGAACCATTGCGTTGTCCGGTTTTCTTTCGGAACTCGACCTCCAAACCTCAATAGTCGAGAAAACTGCCCTGTTAATCCGGTGGGGCCTGACACCTTCTGTGATCGATACCCTCCCTAACGGTGTTAATGCGCTTTTGCACGAAATTATTCTTCGCTGCCGAAGCAACGCCCCTCTTCGATGCGGGCCATCACTCCTCAAATTGGTTGGTAGAAATGACATTTCCTTAACTTTAACGAATGCGAGCCTCTCTCCCTTGATAACACGACAACCAATTCTACAAACGCATGAGGCTTCGCGCGACGTCCATACTATCGGCACATCCGTTTACGACATCATTGGAATGAGCTCTTTTGAGGCCTCGGCCGAAGCTGACAGGCTCTCGATTACAAAGCTCATTTTCCGTGAAGATCGAAGATTTTTTGAAGCAGTCAGAATTCTAAGCCAGATGAGACCGCCGGTGGTTGAGTGTCATCAGGAGCCGGATTGGTCGGAAGCGGATCTGCTTGAAGCGCAGAAAGAACTTGTACAGCTTGTAACCATGCGGACTTTGTCACTCCCGAATGGACGAGCTTTATTGTCATTCAGCTGCCGGGTCCCTCTTTCGACAGAAAAGCTTCCGATCCCATCGTTTTCATTGCAATGTGTCGTAAAACCGTCAAATATTACCATTAGTGCCGAAAGAATGGCTTTCACGGAAGAGAGAGTCTGTTGGGCTTTCTTTCACAACGGCGTATCGACTGGATTAGCCATATCGAAGGCAGCGAAGGGAATAGATACGTCATGGATATTATACAATAAACCTCTTGAAATGACCAACAGGCATGCCGGCTTTTTGCTTGCTTTGGGATTGAATGGGCACCTTAAATCTCTCGCCAAATGGGTCGCCTTCAAATACTTAACGCCAAAACACACGATGACATCCGTTGGTCTTCTTTTAGGACTGTCTGTCTCCTATCTCGGTACCATGGATACATTGATCACCCGCTTATTATCGGTCCATATTACAAGAATGCTACCGCCAGGTGCAGCAGAGTTGAATCTTTCGCCATTGACTCAAACAACTGGAATCATGGGTATTGGCTTACTTTACTGCAATTCCCAACATCGTCGCATGAGTGAGATCATGCTTTCGGAAATTGAAAACATGGAGATAGAAGACGTCTCAAAAGCAGAAACACTGAGAGAAGAAGGCTATCGCCTGGCAGCAGGCTTTGCCCTCGGTTTTATTAATGTTGCCAAAGGCGAAGACCTCAAAGGTCTTCGGGATATGCGAATCATTGAAAGACTTCTTACACTTGCTGTTGGTACCAAAAACATTGATATGGTCCACGTACTAGACAAGTCCACGGCAGCTGCAACTATTGCGATAGCGATTATCTCTATGAAATCGAACGACATATCTGTGGCCATGCAAATTGATATACCTGACACACCAGCCCAATTTGATTATGTTCGGCCAGATATATTCCTACTTAGGACGCTGGCTCGCCACTTGATTATGTGGGACTCTATAAAGCCAAATCATGACTGGATTCAAAGGTCACTTCCAGAGCCTTACAAGAGAAAGTCCCGTCTCATCACTGTTAACCGTCTGAGCACAGATGACCTGCCACTATTCAACATTATCGCCGGCCTCTGCTTCGCGGTGGGCCTGCGATATGCTGGTTCCGCATCTATAGCAGCGCGAGACCTGGTCATTTCCTTACTTGACCAGTTTACACGCCTCTGTCAAATTCCGGCACTCAATTACGATTCGAGACTTACTCGTAATTCAGTTAGGACCTGCCAGAACATCGTAGCCGTTTCTGCCTCTCTGATCATGGCTGGAACTGGTGATGTTATGGTTTTTCGTCGCCTGCGGTTGCTCCATGGCCGTGTGGGCGCTGACACCACCTACGGGAGTCATATGGCAGCACATATGGCTATCGGAATGCTCTTTTTAGGCGGAGGGACATATACTCTAGGGACCTCCGATATCGCTGTCGCGTCACTCTTATGTGCATTTTATCCCATATTTCCGGCCACTGTACTCGACAATAAATGTCATTTACAAGCTTTCCGGCACCTCTGGGTTCTAGCCACAGAGCCTCGATGCTTGATTCCTCGAGATCTAGACACCGGAAGGCCAATGCAGATCCCAGTATCTCTGACATTGAGGTCTGGACATACAAAAACAGTACAAGCACCTTTCCTTCTTCCTGAGCTATCGACAATTGCTAGTGTTAAAATACAGAGTCCCGATCACTGGAACCAGACTTTGGATTTCACGACCGATGAGGCCATGCATGAGAAATTTCGTTCTGGAAATCCATCTGTATACCTAAAACGACGAAATGCGTACAACACTGCTAGCAAATCGGTATTTGCAGCGAGTATGTCAGCGATCACGGAATTACAAGATGTCCCGGTTTCTTCGACGAGACGTAAGGGGCTGAGCCCGAATGTGCAACAAAATCCATCTTCATTGGTCACCAGTAGAGCCGCCGATCTTGTATCTGGACGACAGGTATGGGATTGGGTATTCAACCTTGCCGCCTTTCGACATCTGGATATGAGTGATCGAACACTAGTACTCCCGCCAATCGCCGTCGAACAACCCCAAGAGTTGGAGGCTTTTAGCATAGATGTAAATGCAGCCGTGGAGAGCATTGACCTTCCAAACTGGATACGGCCGACCGTTGTTGAAGCGCGACTTGAGATGGACAAGGTTGTGAGAGGCGTGCTTGCTTCGCTTTTGGAAAACAAGGAAGCTGGGACTGATACTTTGAAGGACGGTCTCTGGCAACTAAGATTGCTATTTGCTTGGGCTGCTAGGAGCTATAGCCGGCGAACTGACAACCAGAACGCTCAAGAGGGGCGAGAAGAAAAAGCAGTCTGGCTTAGGAGAGAGCTTTTGGAGGAGGCCAGGTGGAGAATATGGGCCGTTCAGTCGGGAGATATGGGCTTGCTAAAAAGGGATCAAATAGAGAATGCGACCCCTAACGAAGAAGAAGATGATGATGATGAATGAAACGGTTTTGAGCCGCTAGTATCTTCGGCTGTGAAGTACTACGCACTACCTGCTCTTGAGGCATCCATATATGGATCCCAAAAATCATATCAAGTTTTCATTTTCCAAAATTAATAATTAATAAAGATACTGGCACCTTTCTACATCTGTGCCAGTGTAGTTTTCCCTCATAATTTCTAGCAACATTGCCATGCCGCTGGCCAAATGCCACAATATATGGCAGTGAAATAACCACACCCCAGGATTGTCTGCACGCAATCTCAGCACGGCATGGCCACGACGTGGGATCATGACTGTGTCTCGCTCCAATGCCTTAGTCAGGTCATACGGTGGTCGCGGGGAAGGATTCAGATGTGGCTGATACGGATTATAGGAGCCCCAGCCGATAGTAGATTCGAAGACTGAGATAACAAAAAAGTTATGGCCATGCTGAGGAGACTGTCAAAAATCATTGGATGACAAGAAGTGAATAAAAGCTTCAACTTACAAGGTGGAATGGATGAGGTCCTTCATCAAGGTTATTGATAATGAAATCGATCCAAACAGGCTGAGGGCCAGTGGACAGGGAGAATTGGTTTTCATCCCATTTAGAGCGGTTCAAATTGATAAGAGGATACGGAGGCTCGACTTGGGGCCGCCAGGAAGTGTGATTAAAATAGCCAAATGGGGCATTAGCATTTACAGACAATTTCGAAATTTTGGTGTAGACCATAAAAATCTTATCGGCATGGGCAGGAATGCGAGACATTACGGCTTTCGTGGAAGAAACTTGTGAGAGGTCAATGCGGCGATCAGTCCATGGAAAAGCGAAACCACGCCGGCGTGATGTGCTACGTATTGGGAACGATTGTACGCGGGTGAGGGCGTGATTTGGATACTTGAAACATCTGCATTCTGTTAAATTGATTTTCCAAGAAGAGGCCTAAGCTAATTAGCTTACTCGGGATCAAGTTCCACTGTTAAAAAGGTAGCTTCTCGCTGGAGAACCAGGTCCATGCGCTGGCCAGGGTAGAGGACGCCAGCGGATTTGGCTTTACCAGTTGGCGTGACGTCGATACCGCCATCAATTTGGATGAGACGTACATCTCGGTCGAAATGGAGAGTGAAACCGGCCAGAGAGCTGCTCAGATCAGTTTGGAATTGATAGTGTTTAATGGGAACTAGCATACCCAGTATTTACAACCCGAAGTCGGTGCGAGAATTTTGGGTCCAGGGGCAATTCTGGAGGATTTACCATCACACAATCAAGTGGACGGGCGGGGACGGCCATAGAGCAATTGAAGTGACCGGCGCCATTGATGAGGAGAGAATCGGGTACTGGCTCATTGCCATAAGATGCAGCACGCATGTACCATTCGAGGACCTTCTCTGAGGGACGGTGGTACCAGTCACCGACGAGAAGGAGGTGCTCCTGCTGGTATTTATATCGGAGGTGATCTGTACGCAGTTCGCGGGAATGGATGTTGCGAGAAGTAGATGCGGGTTTATGGATAACGAGACCGCCGAAAAGACCGTCTCCACGTTGCAGACCGGTATGAGAGTGGTACCAGAATGTGCCGGACTGAGAAGCAGAAATGGTGAAGTTGTAGACAAAGGAAGCCGAGGGCGGAATAGGGCATTGGGTTATGCCGGCCACGCCATCCATGGCATTGGCGCCTAGAAGTTAAGAGTCAGCCTAGCATCCATGAGCTTTGCAAAGGCCGAATTGTGTACCTCGCATATGAAGGCCATGCCAGTGGATCGATATTCCTTCGTTAGGAAGGGCGTTGGTAACATTGATGAGTAGGCGATCCCCTGGGCGAGCTTCGACTGTTGGACCCGGAAAAGCACCTGTCCAAAGCATCAGCACTGAATTGCAAAAGAATTGACATCGTGTGGATTACCGTTGATAAGGTAGACCAGCTTAGCAACGCCATCGGGGCGTCTTAGGCCGGCCGTAATTGTCCAGTCAAGGGAAATCGTAGCCGGTGGGCGGTGGATATGATCGTTGGGATGGAGGAGAGACGGGGACAGTCGCGATGGAGAAGGCGATGATACCGGGGTTTCAGACGGAGAAGCCGGAGAGCTTTGTGCAATTGACAGAGAAGAAGGAGAGAAAATGTGGAGTAGAATCAGCACAGCAGCCGAAAGGATGAAGACAAGCAGAGTCGTCGAGCGTCGAGACTTGGCTGGTGGTTGAAGTTCGTCTTTTCCTTCATTCTCTTCGTGACGGACATCTCGAACACCGTCTGCCGCTGGCTGTCTCTTGCGGCGGCGGCTTGCTGTCCGCTCCATGGAGATTTCGGGCAATTGCAGGCATGATTGTTTCTGTCTCGACAATTGTCTTTGCTATTTAATACCCGCAAACCGCGAAAGTGACACACTGACAGTGAAGGCACTCAACTGGCTGATTCGCAGACTGAGCCACGAATCCCTCCACCCAAGAGTCCACTCCAGCCCACCAACGCCAACGGAATGCGGAGCTTCTGTCTCAAGTGGGATCCTTGTCGATCGGCAGCAGGGATTGCGGTTCTCTTCTGTTTAGTTTCTTTTTCGAGAGCCAGCCGCTGGACGCGTCGAGACCCCGTGCGCAGGCCTGCATATAAGAAGTGTCGTGATATCCATCATGGGTTCGCAGAATTCCGGGTCGGAGCCTGGATAGTTCCCTGCGCATTGCAACCCTGGACTTGGAAATCCTCCGTTTCCCATTTGCTCTCTCTATCGGGCCACATGAATGAATCAATGTCGCCTCCATCAGCCCAGCTAAAGAGCCAACTAGTGAACTGATTACCCGGATGTCATGAACAAGGCACATCGGGACCGCCTGCGTCGGTGGACTAGTCCCTTCCACCTGCTGATATACTCCTCCATCGTAAGCCCCCTCCTTTTCTCCTCCAATCTTCTCCCTCTTTTGCTGTCCCGTCTCCTTCATTCGTTCAGCAGCTCTAACGAAAATGAAGGCCTTTGCTATAGCGCTTGTTCTGACCGTGACTCTGGTCCATCACCGGATCCACGTGAAGGCTGACAGCTCAAAGTCCAAGTCCGAGTCGCAATCTATCAAAGATATTGAACATGTCGTTATCTTCATGCAGGAGAATCGCTCGTGGGACACTGTAAGAGCCCCCTAGTAGACTTGGAAATGCCTAGTTAACATCCTTTAGTACTTCGGAACTATGGCCGGCACCAGAGGCTTCCAGGATCCGAATGTTCAAATAAATCCTAGCGGGCGCTCTATCTGGTTTCAGGAAACAGATGCCAGAGAATCCAAATCCAAGACCCTTCTGCCCTGGTACCTGGGTTACCTCGGTGGTAACTGGTCCGAAGCAATCCAGTGCATGAATGCTGGTAGCAACAGCTACTTCGAGAACCAGGCGGCTCTGAATCATGGCCTCAATGACCAGTGGGTCCGCCAAAATACCCCATGGAGCTGGGGATATATGAAAAGGGACGATTTGCCTGTCCAGTTTTCCATTGCAGAGGCCTGGACCGTTGCCGATATGTACCAGGTAGAAAGGCCTTCGGATTCTTTATCGCTTCTGTTAACAATCTCTAGGAATCGCAAATCACCTCAACCAATCCAAACCGCGTCATGCTGGTCAGCGGTTCTATAAATGCACCTGGTAGTCCCCAGCGGCCCGACCAAGGAGGTGTATACCTCGACAACAACGAGACTCCTGGTAGGACTGCGTTCAACGCACGTTTTCTATATCCACTGACCAAGTGAAGGCTGTCCTAAACCAAATATCAATTGCTATCCGCTCAAATGGAAGACTATTTACGAGATTTACGAGAAGGCCGGTGTCTCTTGGCAGGTTTATCAAAACGAGGACAACTTCGATGATAATCCTCTCGCCTGGTTTGAGCAGTTTCAGAACGCAAAGCGAGGTACGCCTTTGGCTAACAAAGGCCTTGCATATCTTGGCCTTGAAAGATTCTATCAAGATGCAGCAAAAGGCAAATTGCCCCAGATCAGTTTCATAGTTGGCCCAAAGGAGCTCTCCGAACATCCTCCATTTTCACCAAAGGACGGTGGGTGGCTACAAGAAAAGGTGGTGGAAGCCGTCATGAAAAGCCCAAAATATGACAAGACTGTTTTGATGGTCAGCTTTGACGGTAAATATTCCATCCATATATTACCATGAAGCCGAGACTAATTATCTAGAATCGGGTGGTTTCGGTGACCATGTCCCTCCATATCACTCGCCCAAAGGAACTCCTGGTGAATGGATTGAGGATTATTACGGCCGCTTCGGCAACATCTTCACGGGCCCCGGTGTCCGCGTTCCCTTTTACATAGTCTCTCCTTGGACTCGAGGTGGTCGTGTTTTCACCGAGCATGCTGATCACACTTCTCATATTCTCTTTCTAGAGGAGTGGCTCACCGCAAAAGGATTCAAGAACATCAAATCTCCTGAAGTCATTCCATGGCGTAGACAACATATGTCAAACCTCGTGAACGCCTTTGACTTTGAGAATGTATGTGTGCCTACGAATAATGTTTGGACTTTCAACTAACATATCAGCCCGATACCTCTCTCCCTTCACTTTTCAAATCTCCCGTACCACATCGCGATAAAGATGGAAAGTGGGATGGCAGCGCCTACTGCGAGTCCCGTTTCCCACAAAACCGCCCACCCGTTCCCTACGCTTCACAGCCTGAATCTATGCCAAATGATCTCGTCGAGGAAGGCTACAAAGAATGTATTGGCGGTCTCACCGAAGGACGCTACCTTGTCTTCACTACATCGAAGCACATACTCACACATTCCGGTAACGCTGTTTCATCCACCCCAAATGATGAGAAAGAACGTGAAAAGGGTCTTCGTGATCCAGCTGCACGCTGGGTCCTGCATTATTATAACAACAATTCAACGTCATCCACCGATTACCAGACCACTGCGATCAAACAGGAGCCACCTTATCTACTGTCGACCGGTAATCAGCGCCTGTGGATCGGTGCTAAGGGTATATTGGTGTCTCGCAAAGATGCCGTTCCGGTGGATATCGACTATATTGCGGGCAAGGATAGGGGTTATTCTATCAAATATCACGGAAAGGATGAATTCCTATCCTTGGAAGATGGAGGACAGGTACAAGCAGCCAGTGGAAGAGAAACAAAATTTCGGATCTGGAGCGTGACTTATCATAACTAAAGAAAAAGACACTGGGATAGTACACCAAGGATTCAGGCAGAACGATAGTCCTGTACATAGTAGTAACGACATAACGATACCATTGACTGAAATACTCATAATTCGGGATATAATACTAACACACCTCCCACCAGACCCAAGAAATTATACACTAAAAGATGATATACATGCATGCAACCAACCAACTTGAAATAGAACAGACTCCTTTACCTACCAACAGCATACCTCCCTGCTAGTCCCAAACCCATCTTTTCCCGGTCTGCTTTCTCCTTTTCCATCATCGCCCGATCCGCCTTGGTCATTCGCGGCTTTCTCGCTACTCCTCCCCCTCTTGACGACCGGGGCTTTGCCTGCGTCGTTGTACTGCCGGATTTTTCTTTCTCTTTACCCTCCTTTGCCTCCTTATCTCTCTTCACCCTGGCAGCGGCAGCGGCACGACTTTCTCCAGCGGTGCCACCTCTTCCGCCACGGCCACGACCACCACGCTTGATAGTTCCATCCGCCCTGCAAGCAAGTGTATTAGCATCAGTCGCCGCAAGAAGGCAAACGAGAAGAAGAAACCTGACCCACCTTTCAACAGTCGGCTTCTCTCCCTCCTTCACTAAAGGTCCACTATACACAAAGAAGCCATCTTTTGACGCTGCCTGCTGCGCCTCCCAGACCATCTCGCTATCGTCTACAAAAGGATCATCCCGGTCATACTCTTCTATCTTCTTACGTCGCTTCCTCCCATCGCCTTCAGCGGCATCCTTGCTTCCCTCGCTCGCTGGCCCCATTCCGCCCATTGATACGTCCAAATCGCTATCTTTATCCGCATCCAGAGTGAGATCATCTTCGGCTCCGTTTTCACCGCGGTTCTTCTCGTTTTTCTCCAACGCTGCACTGGCAGCGGCAAGCCGGGCTCGTCGCTCTCGCTGTGCAGCAATGCGCGGATGCAAAGCTTCGAACCCATATTGCGCTTCGGCCAGGCGCGCGAAGTTGACAACGACATTTTGCTGGCTCTTCAGTGGAACGTGAAGGACAATGCTGGGAATCATTTTGGAGCTGGACGTGGACGAACCCGCGTCAAGGCCAAATACGGCACTTGTGAGCAAGCCAGAGCCCGATGGTAGCGGTGGAGCTTCTTTTGACCGTGCCGGTTTGGGTGACTGAGCACGAGATGCGGTGTGGGAGCCACTTGGGGCCTTTTTTGCGGGCGTAGAAAGCTTCTGGGTTGCCGAAGAAGTCGGTGTGGCCGCTTTGTCGACTTCCATTGGGTTGGTACCTCGCAGATCATTGGACGTATCGGGTTGGGTATTGGCTGACTTGTTCGCGCTCTTTGTTACCATTGCTGGCGTGAGCGGGACTGTAGAAATTGTGCTGGGCTGAGGAGGATCAATAATACTAGATATAGCAGGGGATGCACTGGCACGGAAAATGCGATTTGGCGATGAAGAGGTGGCATTGGGAGGTGGACTGAATGTGTTATGCGGGGAGAGAGTGGCAGAAGTGGTCATGGGTTGCGAGGTAGTTGATATTGGTGCCGGCTGGTAGTTGGTGGTATATGAAGCGCGGACAGGATCATAATGCTGGCCGCTTGTCCGGGGTGGAGGAGCCGAGTATGAGGTTACCGGCGTAGACTGCGGGCGTGGATGATAGGGAGGCAGATCATATGCGGCATGTAGAGAAATCGCAGTCGCTGATGTGCTGTGGAGCTGGTGAGAATGCGACGGCGAGGGCTGGGCGGAAATGGAATGCGGAGCGGGATCCACCAGGTCGGTGATCTTTGACTGGCGGGACGCGGGCGAGGGTCTGATTTCAGGCAGGTGGGTGACTTTCTGCTTCTTGCGCGACGACGAAGCAGGGGCGGGAGCGGAAGCGCCATCGAGGGAGGCAGCGGCGGGCTTGGTTCCGCCCTTGTCCTTGTCCTTGTTCACACCGCGGGGGCGGCGGGTCTTGGGCACGTGAGGAGGCTCCTTGGCGGGCTCCTCTTTCCGTTTTCGGACTTGCCGGCGGGGCTTGGCAGAGGACTGTGGCTGGTTAGCGTCGGGGGTGTGGCTGGAGAGCAAAGCTGTGGCTAAAGCGTCCTTTCTCCTGCTGCTCGCGCTTGTCGCTGCGGTCGCCATTCCTGACACCAGAGAGCGGAACAAAGAAGAGGAAGAGGACGAAGAAAAGGGAAAAGAAGAGGAGTTACGCGGAGAGCGCAGAGCAAAAGCGAAGATGCGCTAGCTAGACCAGTACTGATCAGTACGTGGTGCGGCTTTGTTGGAATGCGCGGTGATTGACAATAGATGTTGGTGACGACGCAGCAACAGCAGCAGCGAGAGCAGCAGAGATGGTGGAAGTGGTGGTGATGGTGGTGATCGGGGAGCAGTGGGAACCTACTCCGTCTCCATTTTTAATGCCGGTCATAATCTTGTGATTGTCTGACGTATTTGAAGCACTTCACGCGAACCGGTCGATCACGGGCGACTGCGAGGTGTGTGGTTGCGGTGATGGTGGTGGTGAAAATAAATCGGGTTCGGAGTTGGATAGAGAAAGGGGGCTGCGAGGAAATGAAGGATTTGGCAAAATAATTGGGGACTAATTTGTGTTGGAAAACCGAAATTCGTGAACCGATTTTGGCGCAGGAAGTGGTGTGGTGGCAAGGAAAAGGGAACAGGCCAAAGTCGGGGTTGGAAGTGGATCAATAGACGAGATGAAACGATAGAGACAGAGGAGAAGACAAGAAGAAGATGAAGATGAAGGAAAAGAGGAGGAGATCAAGAAAAGGGACAAAGAGAGGGAAGAATGGGCGAACCGGCTGGTGGGATGAAAGGCGAGAAAGCACGAGAAGAGGGAGAAGAAGGAGAGAAAGAGGAGAGAAAGAGAGAAGAAGAGGAAAAAAGGGAAGACGAGGAAGAAAAGAAATATCAGGACGACGACAAGACTCTCAACCTGCTGGCAGGCCCAATCCAAGGCTTAATTAGTCCAGAAGAGAGCAGTGAATATCCGCTTGTCGGGTGGCTCCTGGTTTTTTACTAATTTGGCCATTAGTGTTCGACTATCGAATGAGTTCATTGCTTTGCATCACTCGCTATATTTACTTCCTTACCGTGGACAACGATATCAGCCCATCACCCGGTTATGGAGTGCCTGTATGTAATTTACCGCGTAACAGCCCCCCCAGCACGGCTTTTCGTGCCCGATAACCTGTAATTGCTCGACTCGCGCAGTCAATCAGCCGGAGTGCCTGTTTCACTGGCGTTTTGCGCCGTAACATCCCTGCCAGTCCCTCTCACAGGCCGCACAGCAGCAGCACTCGAACGCCTGGGGTAGTGCCGTGAGCAGGCAGAGATAATATAGAGTGCGAGTGTCTCTATGAGCTCTGATAGAAGCTGCTGCTGGCCGCTGCTGGCCACTCGAGAGCGATTCTGCCGCGCGAGATGGTCGATGACGCCCCGATGCTCGCTGCTCAAGTCGCTCTGCGGTCCTTGCCCAGCTGCCAACCCGCGCGAATCACCGCCTGCGTCTGCTTTTTGTTTTCTTTTCGTTGCTTTTGATCGCCGCAGGCGTCGATACCCGATTGGGACTAGCGCCACGCTCGCCGGCACATGGTCGATGCGCTAGTCTCCAACAGGCCTAGCGGCTCCGTTAGAGTTTTTAAGCCGCGGCGGCTTCCCAAACCGCCGGAAGTCACGCGTTTTTGTCTGGTTTTTTCAACAAACGGGAATCTCGAGTCGCGACCGACTTTCAAGTTCGCGTCTACTTGTGAACCTCGTGAGACACAGTCGCAGTCATGGCGGTACGAGGCGAGCGGTTTGTGGTCGATCTTTCGGACGACGACGACGACGACGACGACCAGCAAGTCTCCCACGTCCCGCAAGGCTTGGGTTTCGTCGCCGACATCCACGAGCGAGTCGCGTCGGCGACCCCTCCAGCTCCTCCACAGCTCGCGTCAACCACCACCGGCTTCCCATCCCATCGCATCCGGTCGAAAACCTCAGCTTTCAAACGACAGCGCGATCTCACACAAGTCGCGACCCAGCCTTCGACGAAGGAAAATGTTTCAGATAACCATGCACAGGAGGAGAAGCGAAGCATTGATAGGGAGAATAAAGAGCGACTGGCGTCAATGTCCGAAGGTGAAATCAAGAGGGAGCGTGCAGAGCTTTTGTCTGTGCTGTCGCCATCTTTGATCGAAAAGCTCCTGAGGAGAGCCAACATCGATGATGATGGGCAACAAACAGCACCGCCGACAGCGAAAAAGCAGCCTAGAGAGGAACAGCCTGACCAACCACCTCAACCGCCTCAGTCTACCGATGAGATCCCACCGGCACACCCTCCGCCAGACTTGCAGCCCGCATCCGAACCTCCTTTCGCGCCAATTCACTTCCCAAAACCTCCTCAGTCGCGAGACACACCCATGCCGAGTCTCGATCCTTCATCGCCGTCATTTCTCGCGGACCTACAGACGCACTATTTCCCAGATATACCTCATGATTCCTCCTCGCTCTCCTGGCTTAAACCCGCTGACGAAGACCCGTCCTCCGCATATCATCCCGATAGCACAGCAACGTCACTGATGCCAGCTTCACTTCGCTTTTCACTTACAGGCGCCATTCTCGCCCCAAAAACCTCCCTTGCATTACCTACAACGTTGGGCCTTCATCATCACGCGAAGGATCCAGAGGCCGCCGGCTATACAATTCCAGAACTGGCGATACTATCTCGCTCAACAGTGCCCGCACAGAGGTGTTTAGCCTGGCAACTTTTGGGCCGGTTACTGTATCGACTAGGCAAAGGAGAGTTTGGCCAGAAAGGCAGTGTGCTAGTGGAAGGACTATGGAGTGTGATTGAACGTGAGAACATAATATCTGGAATGCTACTTGAAGCTAGTGGCGACTCGACCAAAGATGCCCGTGGAACCGGAGGAACGCCAAACATCGGTGGCATTGGTAAACATGCCAGTGCGAGAGCTTGGGCGACCGAAGGCGTCTGGCTTTGGCGACAAGGTGGTGGAGGAGATCGAGGACTGTCGCGAACAGGCGAGATGCCCTCAAAGTAGAGCGTTATCACTACTTACGCAGCCTTTAAACAAATGACTGATGAATGAATGAATGATGACTTATTAAGTTCCGCCATTGACGCTCTTCTTACATGATGGTTCCAAACAAACTGATCGATTCTATCGCCTCTAATTAAAAACATTGAACCTCCATTCTCAACCCCAAACCACCTCCCTCAGAAGTAGTTATCTTTTTGGAAAACTACTCGACGATCAACAGCCCTCAATGGCACATTCACTACCAGACCGTACCCATTACTGCCCTAACGACACCATCCTCTCGCTCTGGGAGTCCCTCGGGCTCCCTCGCGACACCCTCTCCTCTCTCGTCCCTCTTCCAGAAGACGAACGCCACTTTCCGTCCTCCTACAAGATCGACCACCTCGCCCAGTCCACCATTGCCCTTGCCACCCTCTCTGCAGCGCTGGTCTACGCTTGTCGCGAAGAATTACATGGCAATGCAAAGGATGTTCCCAAAGTGACGATTCCTCCGCGCGCTGCAGCATTAGCGTTCGTCTCGGAACGCCTTTATACGCTGTCGCCGGGTTCTTTGCCGCCGTCTACCGGGCCACTCACTGGCCTCTACCTCACCCGTGATGACAAATACATCAGGATTCATGACTCTCTGATTAACCATCGCCGAGCAATTACCAGGATCCTCGATCTGCCAAAGGATCCCACTCGCGAGACGGTGGCGGAAGTGATCCGTTCGAGCTGGGATGCTGATGAACTGGAGAAAACAGCACTATACGGCGATGCAGTCGTCGTGAAACTTCGCAGTCGCCGGGACAGCTGGCCGGGCTGGCCCATCGCCGACACTCCTGTCTCAGTCTCTCGTTTTGCAGTGGCGAGCGCGAAGGACGCCAACCCTATAACAAGAGGCAACTACGCCAACTATGAAGTGCCGCGGGACAATTTAAAGCCTCTCAAGGGTCTTCGTGTCTTGGAACTCACGCGCGTCATTGCTGGTCCAGTCGCTGGCCGCACTCTCGCTGCATTGGGAGCCGACGTGTTGTGGCTCACCGGCTTCCATTTAGCTACAATTCCATCCATCGACATAGATGTCAGTCGTGGCAAACGCACTATCCAGCTTGACTATCGCTGCGCACATGACAAGGATGAAATCGATCATCTGATACGCGATGCGGACGTCTTGATCCAAAGCTATCGCCCCGGCTGCCTCGACATTTACGGTATGGGCATGGAAGACGTCGCGTCAATCAATCCAGGCATCATCTACGCCAATTTGTCTGCTTATGCCGAGGGCAGTCGACAGTTGGATGCGCAGAATCCGTGGTCTGAGTTTCGCGGGTTTGACTCCATGGTCCAGACGTGTTCTGGCTTGAATGTCTCAGAGGCACAACACTTTGCTGCTGGTAGCAATCAGCCAGCGTTTCCGGCACGGGTGCTGCCTTGTCAAGTATTGGATCATGCATCAGGATATCTTCTTGCCACAGGCATCATGGCTGCATTATATCAGCGTGACTTTGTGCCGGAGAGGTTCGGTGCATATCGTGTTGATGTGTCACTCGCCGGTGTGATGAAGTATCTCCAATCATTGGGACAGTACGAAGGCGCCTCCGGTTTCAGGTTGGAAGACCCGGTGCCTTCGAGGTATCCGCTGGCAGACGATCAGGACGACTGGTCAGATGATTGCTGGGAAACGCAGGAGTGTGAATTTGGTACTCTGAGGGCGCTCAAGTATCCAGGCGTGATTGAAGGGTGTGAAAGTGGATGGGATTTCATGCCAAAGCGTCTAGGCAGAGATGAACCGAGATGGTTGGGCTGCGAAAGATTGCAACGAAATCCAGGACTTTAACCCAGAAAATTCTGCTTCTCAAGATTTCTGTTTGACAATCCCAATTCGATTGACTGTTTCTATTTTAGTTCCACTCGGATTCGTTGCGTTGTACTCTTCGTTTTCCCACCTGCATCAAAATTCTATTTCATGGCGAGAAAAGTAAGTCCATGCCCAGGCCCCATTATGGTCGATTCCCAGATACCCATTCAGATGCGCCGACAGACACTTCCACTGTCGGTTCTCCTGCTCTTATTATCAAAAATAAAGAAAGAAATCCTGGATCATGGACCTTATTGCTTGTATGTAAATGATTGTCCTCGCTTGCATATTCTGTATTGTCCCTGCGCTCTTTGCACCAAAACCATGCAACCCAGTCCCACAAGGATAAGTTACCCTAGCTGGAAGTATGAACCTGTCCGACATGACTAAAGTAGTTATATTTCATGTGGGTTTAGTAAGGAGTTATAAAAATGATTCCTTTGATAAGCACTTGAGATTTTGTAATTGTGGACGGAAATTGTCAAGTAAAGGGCTGATGAGCAAGGAATCATGACACCTGCATCAAATGATTGTTGAATTGGATACTCCCAGGCCAGCACGGTTCCAACTCATCCCGCAGCAATCATAGCAAATGCCAAAGCGTCATTGAACGAAACGATCAGTATGACAAACTTTTTCATACGGCCGTGGCTCATATGAACTCCAGAACCGGTTTTGCTCATACTGCTGGATTGCGACCCGCTATATGAAGTAAAACTCGGATTCCCATTACTACGGGGTGGACACCTAAAGCCTCGAGTTGCATGAGAAACGTCCGAGCCCCCGAGAAAAATGATATAGCAAACAGTGCCCCGTAAGATTCTTGGAATCGTTTCGAGTGGGGGGCTCCAAAAGTTTTCAGGCGTTAGGCCAAGAAAAAGGGGCCTTAACTGGGGTTCTGACAAGGAAATTGCAAAAGAAGACGAGCCACCCTCGCTATTTGAAAAGCAGTCTGGAACTCAGCGGGCACTGACAAAAATTCCCCGGGACTGCCCGCGGCGTATTGAGGAATCTTGCACAAACTTGTGGATGGATTGGCAGCAGTATCCATTTCAGGACGAAGGAACAAGCAATGAATATAAGGGTATGGCTTGGAACCTTGCAACGGCAACATCCGAAGCCATGCACTATCTAAGAGAATGATCTCTTCCGAAACTGACTGGGATAGCTCGTTGGTCATTAAGTGCAATCTCTGATATTCGTTCGCTAGCTTCGCCAAGGCACGATCTGAAAATGCCATGCGCTGACAGACATGCACCGATCGCCGCTACCGACGTGGCAGAGTCTCGCAAAAACGAGACCCGCAGAGGCAGCCAAATAGTTAATGGCCCGTTTCAATGACAACAACGACGTGGGACCGCTGTGCCCTCTTACAAAACCTGCAGAATACGGTGCGGGGGTTTCTCGGTCAGATTCGCGAAGGTGGGACGGGATGGATGTTGTCCTCCAAGACAGCGCGAGGTGACGAATGAAGGAGAACTGGTTGGGTGCGGACGTCTTGCGCCGGAAAGCGCCCTGGGTTCTCAACTAGGTACGACCGTTTGACCTCAGACGCGTGCGTTGAAGGCTATATCATAATTTTCGGCATCGCGGTCTTTAATCATCCCTGAAGAAGGGAGAAGGTACTGAAGGACGAGTGCAGCAGCTCATGGATTCTGCCACAGCGGAGGCATCGGAGTACCCACTGATACGAGCTCGACGGTCAGAGTGGTCGAGGTCTGGACAATTGTCCGCCGCACCTGAAGGGAGAAGTGGCATAAAAATGGTAATGCGATCCACGCCAAGCCTGGATCGATCGTATTCTTCAATTCTCATTCGCAGGGATGCATGGCCTACTTCTCGAGATCAAAATGCGGGAGGATAGGTTCCGTATAACTAGGGGATGGGGTGATGTACTTCCGTGTGTATGCAGAGTATGCAGGGCTGGGATTGCTGAGAACTCATTGGGCTATCCTTTCCGTCCCAGAAAGGGTAAAACCTGAAAGAGGCGTACCGTCAGCACGAATCATCCCCCTGAATTCCATATCCAGGCCGCCGTGGCGGCGACAAGCCAGCGGAGCCTTCCTAGCTGCCGAACCTTATATGCGGCTGAAACTCCGTGCACATGAGGGACCATTCTTATGTAGATTCACAGTTTTTCTTGATGGAGATGTGTGGCTGAAGCCTTCAGTAAAGGACTAAATGACATCTGTCTGAGATCATATGTATGTACTGTACACAGGAAGCAAATCCCGTTCGTAATTGCGGTTCGCAAGTTGACAGCGAGGCCCGAGTTCTAATCATTACGAAGTAACTAACACTGCCGATCTCGATAAGCAACCAGCAAGACCACTAGATATGAGCTTCATCTGGGCTCTTTGGACTGGCTCGGAAGTTTTCCATGGCCCTTGAGCAAGCATGTCTTTGATCGCGATTCCGATGTGAACAAATGCAAATTATCGTCCAAGGTATCTTTTTTCACCCCACGGAATATTATCGGCACCCTGGAGCGAAAGTGATGTATGTCTTCGGGAGCTTTCCCCCAGCTTTCGGCCTCAACTTCTCGGTGTCCGGACCCTAAAATTCCCGGCTCACGGCTTTTGGCATAAACCCTGTCACCGATGAAGATTCCAGCCAGGCAGAAAGGGTTTGCTCCGGGTTGTCTGTCGATCGAACAGCCACAAAACCTGAGAGAAGGCTCGTATTGTCTATGTCACTAGATTTGACAAGATACGGGCAATTCCTCCCAGTACTTAGATTTGCGCGCCTTGCACCCCTCCCTGCGAAATGCATGAAGATAATGCCCTGACCAAAACCTTGGCGATATTTGGAGGAAGAGTATGTACGCACATACAGACATTATGGACATCAGAACACGGCATCTAATAGAAAATATCTTAGAGCTATTGGGGCAAGGGTCTCTCACTGAGAAAGTGAAGTCGCGGCGTACTGAGAGTTCGAACTTTTGGCATTCCCGGTAAAGATAATTGCGCCGTTACACCGCTGGAAAACCGCGGCCACGATAGTCCCATATCTTCCGCGCCTTCTAAGGCTGGAATTTTCAAGTGACACAGATGCTGGGGAAGGTCGAACGGGCTTTTCTGGAGACAGATTCAGTCTAGATGCTTCGGGTACCCGCATGCCCTCGCTTAAGGAAGCTGGCTTGCAGAAAGGTTTGTTAAAGACGGAGAACAGGCTGACGGGTTGAAGGTAAAGAACGCAACGACTGTCTTGAGGGGGCTGAGAATCCCGGCCCTCGAGCAGCACCCATTAACACGTTGGCTCTACTGTATCATCAGCCAAATCAAGTATGATCTAGGGCTTGCGGAAGTGGCGGTTGAGATATGGATCTATACGGTTTCAAGTTTCCATCATATGTGAGTTTTCCCACCTGTAGAATTCGTCAACACGGTATGAGGGATCTTCACATGGTTTCCACTTTTCGCATAGCCATCTTCGTATAAAAAGGGATACCACAACAGGATTTTAGCACCAGAGAGGATGCATCCTTTCGCCCCGTGTTACTCAAAGAAAAAGAGAATAGCTTCTCTAGCGCTGACACTGAGGAAAAGCATAGTCGTTGGGAGTATTGATATATTCTGAGCAACATTGTTGTGACTGCTTTGTTTCTCAACAGATGAATCTCGGAAGATTGACGAGGCCACCGTTGAATCTGATAGAGGCAAGTATGCTAGCGAGAAAAGTGGCGCCTCCTGATCAGCTTGCCCCTTTTCTTGGGCTTAAAAACACTGAATCCTGATTTCTGATCAATCGAAGTCCATAATACTGCCGAGGAGCTTCCGAAGGGCGGAAATACCGAGCTTAAAACATACAAGTATCTGATAGGATTAACCTCTGTATTCCTGGGTAATGCCGCAAAGTGCGCTTTCTTTCCGAGATGGCCACCCCACGCCCCGGAAAATTTCTGTACTATAGTCAATATCCCACCGATAATCAGCATTGAGACAGCCGGCATATATGCCAATTTAAATACGAGGTAGGATTGGCCTGACAGTGATTCTATGAGGACGGGTCCAGGGAGCTGAATTCACTTTCATGGCCCTGTGAAGATGGCGCGGAACGAAACAATGCGGCATGGCAGGAGGCAAAAATGTCTCCGATGCATATATCTTCACGGGTTGAAAGGTTTAAAATGAGCAGATTAATTCTCCTTCAGGATGATCAAATCACCAAAGGCGCTGTAAACGAGATACAGCAGCAAGGAAGCCTTTCAATTCAGCCGAAACCCATTGTCGAAGTCGCAAATTTGAGCAAATTACCGAGTTCACGGTTTCCTGAGCCCAGCTATGCCTTCGTTCAATAGAGGATCCTCGTTATACCATTCGACGTATGCCTTATATTGGCGTGATACAACCGGCTCCTTGCTGGCCGCCGAAGGGAATGGCTCTAGGGAGTTTCGTCAGGCATGGACACATATTTGGACGGGTATTTCCTCATATAAGGACGAACGCACCACCATCACTTTACCAGCTGGAAAGGAGATCGAGTGTTTCCAGATCCAATATACCTTACCTGCCCTTAACGATGCAGGCCGTCTAGACTCCGATCATCCAACAACACAGATTCGCGAACTAAAAAAGAAAATGGCCTCACTCTTGGACTCGTTACTACCGGGACTTTGGATCAGTCTTCGAATTCCGAGTTATATACTTGGTTTGAGAAATACCTTCTTCTGCGGACAGAGTTCGTGCCTTTCCGAACTCTATCAAGCTCGTCCGATCCCCAAGCACAAAAGACAACCGTTCAAATCACCGATTTATTCGATACGATGATCAGGAACATCGCCCAGAATGACCAATGGAATACTGGGGGAGGAAGGGAGTATTTCATGAATCGGGTATATGGATTTGTCGACAAGGAACAGCCCATAGTTATGGTTGTTCCCGCATTCCCATGCAAGTCTCCAAATCCCGAGAAGGTTGGTGGGGAGGATCCCGATGCGGCGGAGTACTACGCATTGGTGACAATACACGATTTTCTCAGAGCGGTGGCCGCAGTATATCAACCGGGAGCGGTACTCTGGATCATAAGCGACGGCCACGTCTTCTCGGATTGCAGTAAGTGGAGTAATTGAGTAAGCGGTGCAAGGGCGCTAATTCAAATGTATTAGTTGGCGTCGATGATATCAAGGTAGATGAGTATACGGAGAAGCTCATGGAGATGCACTTTGACCTATGTCGAAACGAAAAAGAGCGCCAATCAATCCAATTTTTTGGGCTGAGAGATTTATATTACTCCAATCCGGTTGGGCCAGATATGATGAGTCTGCTGTCTCCAGAGTGGGCACAGAATATCGAATTGGTGCATCCCGTGCAAACAACACATTTGGAGGAGGCGGAACTCACCAGAAAGCTGCTGATGGAAATGTGCGAACCCGATCGAGAGTATCTTCGAAAATTGATTCAAGATCAAGTACCGCAGCCTCTAAAGTTGTACAGAGGCCTTTCTAGATTCATGTTGAAAGATCTCGCAAATCACCCAGCGATCAAAACAATTAGCACCAAACAGCAAAAGAAAGTTTCCAGCGCTGTCGCAACGGAAATGATTCTTGTAAGTATAGATTGACTCTCTGTTGCGCGGTGGAAGAGCGCAGTCAGCTGATCCAGCGTAGCGAAATCAAGCATATTCAAATCTGGTTGAGCTTTTATATCCCAACTACGTGCGCCTTTCGATCCATGCGTAAGTGCTTACTCATTCCAGTCAGAATTTTATTCGAATGACTGATGAATTTCGATAGCCACAATAACAAGGGGCCCAAGTTTGGTATCACGCTTTTCCCCAAGTCGACGGTTCGATGGATCAGCTCGTTAGAAAACCGGCAAGAGTCTGATACATTGTCGGATTTTCATTTACCGACCCCTTGGCATAACTCTATCATTAAAATAGAGGGTGACAGATATGAGTACCTGACAGGCGCGGATGTTGCCCATGCCGGTCTCAAGAGCGGTTCATTCAGCGGTTCTTGGGTATCAAGCCCGAAAGGCGGACACTTTGCTCTAACCAGTGTCGAGTCGACTCTGAAGACGGTCACAGAAATGAACGGGAAGCCGATCACGGAGACTGTCACGGAGATCGAGAAAGAACAGGTCATCCTGAAGAAACCAATCCAGGACACATACCAGAAATCCGGTTTGCTGGCTTTTGTACAATGGATCTGGTCTGGCATCACCAGACCATTTTGGATGCTATGGGAATGAAAGTTGAGCTCGAGGATTTGGTGGGACCTCAACCTCAGCAAGCAGCTGTGACAATACAGTTAAAAAGGTAAAAAGGAATACTGAAAAGTTCAGAAATAAACAAATTTGGAGGATATAATGAAAGGTGGTTCTGGATGCCAGAAGCAGAAAGGATTAACAGCAGCAGATGATAGACGCATATGAAGCCGGGCCATCCTCGGTTTGATGGCAACCCAAAACATACCGAGTCCTGGATTCTTTTGTCTGTTTCGTTTTAGCA
Organism: Nannizziopsis arthrosporioides; assembly: GCA_029635245.1. Taxonomy (NCBI): domain Eukaryota; kingdom Fungi; phylum Ascomycota; class Eurotiomycetes; order Onygenales; family Nannizziopsiaceae; genus Nannizziopsis; species Nannizziopsis arthrosporioides. Next base: position 6,239,370 of record CP098260.1, on the reverse strand, counting down.
ACACGAGCTGAATTCTCTCCCATGCAACCATATGTTGGGCGACTGAAAATACTGGCAATAATACTCCGTATAGTAAATCCGAACCCGAACCATTCCATTATTAGATTGTTTATTTTTTGTCCCCTCCTGAATGGGCTGTCTTTGATCAGGCGATGATTGGATATGCATTGAGTGTCTATCATTGCTGGGGGGGACGATCCTGAGTCAGTGAGGGGTGATCGATTAGAATGATTCGTTTGCAAGTCCTTGCCAAGCTGCCATTGAATCGATACATGCCAATGAATCCCCGCATCTCAAATCGGCCGAGGCGGCATTTTTTTCAAGGCCAAAGTACAGAGTAGCATCTCAACGTTATGGAGTCCAAGTCGCCTTGAAAATCGATCCAAGCGGCATGATACTCCGGTGTTCTTGGGATCAAGGCCTTGAACTGGTAGACCAATCGTGATCGGTTCGCAATGATCGTGGCAGTCGAAACGACGAGGCAACCTGGAGCTGAAATCACCATTATATTAGCGCCAGCAAGAGGCCGAGGTGGAAGGCCGGATAAAAGGGGTTCGGCAGAGAAATAGTACGCGGGAGAGGAAGGATCAAGGATGGAACGATAGAAGACTCCGCGAAGACCCCAAAGGCCGCTGATCAAATGCAACTGTCATGCGGTGAAGCTCTGTGCGAAGGAGTGGAGCGCCTGACACGTGGAAAGTTCGATGGCGCGGCGGTTGGCCGAGAATAAGCTCATCGCGCAAATCTGCTGAGCATGCTGGTGATCCAACAGCAAAGATAGACTGGGATGGGTCTGATCAACAATAATGGAGATTCGGGCGGCAGAGAGTGAAGCTGAAGCATGAAGTTGATCCGGTGAGGAGCTTTGAACAGAGTGGAGGTTTCGGGAAGGATGGGATGTCCGAAAGGGGCAGTGGGCTTGGCACCGGGGTTGGTGGCTCCAGCGCCTGGGAGGTCGAGCCAACGAGTTATCAATGACTTACTGGTGATCAGGGAGAGAAGAAAATTTCCGAAGCATCCATATCGGACTTTTATTGTGATCAATATTACTGGTATTATTAATTAATTAGTTACTATCATGATATCATTCATCCATCCGTGATTTTTGGTGAGACGAGTCAAGCAACAAGTCGTCGGGACTCCCTTCATCTCAGCTGCAATTTCTCAGCCAGCCACCCTACCAGCTAGCTACCTATGCCAATCGGCCATTGATAAAATCCAACGCTGCCTGTTGGTATTTGGGGATATACTGTCCATGGACTGCCATTTCGAGGCCACCGTCGCAGAAGAAATCGCCAGTGTCGCAGTAAGATTGGATTTTGTCGGCATAGTAATCGCAAGATTGCGATTCTTGAATTCGTGGGAAAAGCTGAGTCGAAAATTAGCTCACATGGACTCGATTGTTCCCAACTTGAACGGACTCGGCTACTTACACCGTTCCTAATGGAGGTTCCTGCATTGAAAGGGGCGTCACCCACATGCCGGGGGTCACCAAGCCAAACCACGGCGGTCACTAGTTCAGACAAGTTAATCCTCTCACAAAACACCTAGCAAAATTCAAACCGCTCGCTTGAAGTATGTACTTACCGTGATCACCGATACTTCTCGCAATTGGTGAAACAGCTGGACCGAGTCCAAGGGCGTTTCCGCCTCCGCAGAGGCTGTCGCCAATGACATGCGCACCCTGGGAGTAGCCAACCATAACGATCTTCGAGTCAGGGCATCTGCCAACGAATGCCGTGAGCTGTTTGGTGACTGCAAGGGTTCCTAGGTGAGAGTTCGTATCGTAGGGGAAGATTTTTGCCGGCCAGTCAATTGGCTCATGGCTCGCGCCGGCGTGCATCTTGAGAAGCATATCGACTACTGGCGCCAATGTTGCTCCAGAGCCGGGGGCTGGTTGCTTCCGCGTGCACTAAAAATGTGAACTGCGGCACAGGCAGCCTGGGCTTCGGGTGTTTCTGGAGCTGGACTGGCAGGCGAGAATATCCTGCCAGGGAGCGGACTGCCAAAGACAACCGCATTGCTGAGGGCCAGAGCGACGAGAGTGGTAGGGAAACGCATGGTGGTAACGCTTAGATAGCTTTAGATCAAAAGAGTGTCAATGCTCGGAGTCCCGCGACTGTACGCACTGGCAAAAGCATTGTTGGCGGGCTGTGCCTCCAGTTTATATAGATACTCGCCGAGCCCATTCTTGCATAGGATGGGCTCTGATACGGAGACTGGTTGACGGAGAATTTCTCTTGTGACTCGTTCAATCCGATCATTCCGATGTAACACGGCGCCCTGAAGAAACTCTAAACCCTGAATCGAGCTATGGTCGATCAAGGGTGGCTTCAGAAGGATCGGCGTATTGACTAAAAAATTGAGACTATCGAAACGGGTCACTTGGCCAGACACTGGACAGCCGGCCCGAAGGCTCGCTTCGCTCACAGTCCATACTTTAGGAAGATGCCAGTGAAGTAACATCGGGCCTTCTCATAATGCATGTCTAGTTCGCCTTGTAAGCAAAGTAGCATGCTCAAATGGTTCTGTGTCCCAAAGGTGCGTGCGTGTCATACAGACATACATGATGCCAGCAAAACATGGACTAAGAGTAAACACTCAAGAGTCCTGGGGGGTCTTCTCCTCTCTGTGGTCAGAAGAAGACCGCCTTGCGCACTGCCTGTCCAGCTATGCTAGAGAGTCAAGAAATTTCCCTGTCAGTGATCTGCAACATCGTAGCTGGCAGCAGCATGATAAATCCGAAGAAATCAGTTCTTATTCCAGTCGAGGCTGCACGTGCACTTCTTCATGCCTCATGAAGCACTGCTGAAGAGAAATCCCATGAAAATTTGGATAGTGTTGTTGGAAAATCGGTCGGAGGAAGAGAAAAGAGAGCTGTTGTCACCTCATGCTCCATCTCCGTACATACTGAATCTACCCCGCATTATCTTCAGAAGAGAAGAAAATTCAGATTTCTCCAAATGACATGGAATGGGAGATATGGCATCTTGCTTGCTGATGCGTTGCCTTTTAGCAACCCGTCAAAACCATGAACTGGAAAATCCCTTCTCACAGCATCTCCAACGATTCATTGTGGTTGAAAAGCTCATTCTTGAATGGAAAGATCCGGGCGAAATGCTTCAATAAGGAGATACTGATGTCATTGTCTTCTTCAATGCAATCATTCAAGGTGTCATGAATTCATTCATGATCAAGATCAATGATTGCTTAAATAGGGCAAACATACAAACCTCACCAAGCAACACAGCTTCTTCCAATCTCCTCTGAACACCATAAAAGCCCCCGGACTCTGCTTAGAAGCTGTAGTTCTTGTTATTTTATCACCTGGTGGTTAGAGTCTTGTCTGAAAAAATGGAAGGAGAAAGACTACGAACAAGTTTGGCTCCAAAGATTTATCATCGCATGCACCATGCAGTGCGGTCTGTGTTTATCAAATGGCTGGGAGAGTTAGGTGACGCCATGCACAATGAGTACAGTCTGTTTGTTGATGCAGGTGAGAAGATCCATACACAGCTTTTGGCAGTTGAAAGCAGCTCAAACTGACGAAGATTGTGAAGAGATGCGATTCAATGGAATGTTTCAGCAAGTCGAGCTTGGCCTAGTCCCGTTTGCTTCGATGAACCCGGTTTGTGTTGTGCATGTTGCATACAACGAGCCCTGGAGTATTTGGCAGGCGACCGCCCAACAGCTAGTATCTGGATTCGACAACGACTGCCGGGTCGCCATTGTTGTGGAAATAAATGAAAGACAGGATCCAAGATACCCTGCCCCGCCGGAAGAAGAGCTTTGGAATTCGCTGCCATTCATGCATAAGCATCAGGTTGACCGGTTGGCCGAAACGGTTTTGGAGTTTTGTTTTCGGAAAGATTACCGGCTGGTGGGCCGTCTGACCTGTAAAGTCCACGTTGTTTGCCTGCGCTGGACGGAGTCGCTGCTTTTGTGGGAGTGCGAGATGGCACGAGGGAAAATTGTCTCTATGACCGAACACGATGCAGACGGGGATTTCCCTGACTGGCGAAATCTTCTCTCGCCCGAATGGTCGCTGAAAAGAAAGCTTTTGCTACCGTATAGAGAACTTCTCAAGGCTCTGAAGCACAACACCGGATTTTACAACTTGATGGCCTCTGTGGAATTGGCGGCCAAGAAAAAGGGAGAGCGATGTCCGCCCATTGAGGAGTGTGAACAATGCAAGCTCTGTAAACCACACAGCAAACCGTTTGAGGATCTACGAGCCCTGATTCGAGTAGAGGAGCACGAGATGAAGGAGTGGGAAATTAAGCGAAAGAAGGATGAAGCCAGAGCTAAACTTAAGCGGCGGAAGAGACTTCAAATGCTTGGCGAGGAAGTCGAAAGCAGCGATACGGAAGAAGATCCCAAAGCAGATGGGTTCGAGACCGAGGAAGACATTGATAAATCGACTGATGAAGAGGCAGAAGAAGGGGCTGATGAAGAGACCGATGACGACGAGGACGACGAAGAAGGAACCGACGAAGAAGAGGGCGCTGAATACGAAGAAGACGAGAACTCTGACATTGGAATGAACACAGACTAAGGCTTGCTGCAGAGGAAAGGAAGTTCTATGGTGATTTTACTCATACCATTGAACCCTTGTAGAATAATGAGTCCATGGTTGCATTCTAGAACTGCTTAGACTCCTGATAAAAATAAATGCCCGAAACAAGGTTGAACAGCACAAAGATCCGTATTCCCAGAGGTGCGTCTTGTCATCCAATGCATAATAATCTGCTTGTGCCAGAGATGCAAAGAGAAAGGAAGAAAACATCACAATTGCCCTCTCCATCACATGGAGGTTGATCTGAACAATTTCGGCGACCTGCAGGTTGGGAAGCAGGACGTTGGATATTTGCACTGTTTGTAGCGATGATCCACTGCTTACATAAGGAACCCAAGCTCTGAATGTGCGGGGCAAGCTAAACCCAAAACGGAATGAAACCCCGCTTTTTCCCGAAAGTGCGGCTTAAAACCTTGTCGATCGCCCTTGCCGTTTTGGGTCGAGAACGTCGGGAACCTCCCAAATATTAACCCACAGCAGGGAAAGAACAGCACTGCTCAGGCCATCGCGAGTGATTCCCCGGCTTCATTTGCATGCAGACCAGAAGAATCATCACCGACGCCTTGGCTTTCGGGTTTACTCTGCGTAGCCACTTTGGTCCGGGCGTCGGACAAGGCTATCGCGAATCTGGAAGCAGATCCGCGGAAGTTCTAATGGAAATCCTCCTGTCCGAGCGATGGAGGTCAGACCACTTCAGCTCTCGTATCTATATAGAGAGACTGGGATGTTTGGCGGGGTATTGACTGGGCAATTCTTCGCGTTCTCGCGAGTTAGACTGGTTCGGAAGGTTAAATAATCATGGGATTATCTTGGATCTTCCCTGTATCTCGAAAAAAGGTATGGTGTCAACTATCACTGTCGCCCAAAATGCAATGCAGCATTATGGAGTAATCAGCAGATGAATGCCCCATGGGCTGGCGGAACACGAGACCAGGACGGGCTTCACAGATAGCTTGCAAGGCTCTGAGCAGTATTTAAAGGTCCATGATTTCCTGAATTTCTTTTCGAGGACAACAAATCAATCAAAACAGCAAAACCCTCAAGCCGAGATCTCGAATCACTCCAAGATGAAGGCAAGTTCTTCCCATAGCGATGCACGGAATATGATACTAATTGGACAAAACCAACTAGTACGCCACCGTCTTCGCTACCATTGCCCTCCTTCCCGCCGTCTTTGCTGCGGCTATGGATAGTCCAGCTCCTGTCCCCCCTTCTGTTGTGAGTTTGCATATTACACAATCGTTGTAGCGGGATGCTGAATTTCGGCACTGCTATTTAGCTGAGTGAGAGGGCCTGCACCCCGAGCGCATGCCGATGCAATGGTGTTCGTGGCCAATTCTGCGGAAACGAGAGCATCAATCCGAATTGCAAGAATGGCCACGTCTATGAATGCAACCCCAACCACAATACTTGCGATTATGGAATTCGCGACTCCTGTGTTCGATGCGGAAAGCTTCAGTGTTAAGTGTGACATCGAAGGATGAGCTTGGAAAGTTTCCTGAGAGAGAAAATGTCATTAATGTCATCGTTTTTCGGGAGCAATAATATTTAGCCATGGAATTCACTCACTAGTTAGCACTCCCTCAATAACATTGCTGTATTTTGTCATCTGCGGCTATCTTCCATGTCTCGTAGAGCATTCTCAGCACACAAAGTACCATTCGATCTGAAAGGAGCTCCATTTAGTTGGAAGGTCTCACTTGTGCTACTCTTCTTGGGGGTCAGGTAAAAACTGGAAATTTCTATGAAACCGAGACATCGTTCGTTTGACGTCCGGCCAAGATATAATTACATAATCAAATATAGAAAGGATTAACATATATCCGAACGGATAAAGTCGGCTGGATCTGTGAAACACTGTCCCCTCGAGGAGGAGTTCCCCTGAAAAGCATCCAACTAACCTCACAAAGAAGTCTACAACAATTCTACCAGCCACGGTCATACTAACAAAACACTTACTCAAGGTCCACTCTATATCTCCTTCGATCGCATCGCAATGGCTCTGGCTCTGGCTGTCGCTGACAGCAACGCGGGAGAACCTGAGCCGGCGATTCGCCATAGTCCTTTTTTCAGACTTCCCGCCGAGCTTCGGGAGATGGTCTATTCCAACCTTTTCTCGAGAGGCAGAATTCACCTCTGGTTCTTTGGTAGCGAAAGTGCCAAATGGCACTCGGTTTGCCAGCGATCCTCGGACTATGGGAATGATCGATGCAGGAGCCATCCTACTGCGTCGGAGAGCATGTATATCAACCCAGAACAGCTCAAGGCCGGGCGCTTACAGGTTTTTGGGTGGCTTCTTTCTTGTCGAAGAGCGTGAGTGGTTTTGCTATTCCCTTTCCTCAGCCAATTGCCTTTGGCTTTCGCTCGTTGAAGCTTAATCTCACCAAGGCCACCATGTAGATTTTCCGAGTCCATTGACTTCCTTTACTCCAGCAATACTTTCTCCATTGAGCCAAATTATTTCCCGCCTTTCTCAGCCTTGGAGTTTCTCTTTCCGCGGACTCGTCTCTCGTGTATTAAATCCCTAGAGCTCCTTTATCCAGTTGCGACGTACCGTGATATTCCGGTTCTCAACCACTTCACGGCGACACTTTCCCTTGTGCCCTCTATATTCCCTGATATCCACACATTTTATATCTCTATCAGCTCCTGGTGGATGCTTTGCGCCCTTGAAAGTTGGGAGAGCTTTACAGCAAGCCACACTGCGGTGTTGAGGTCGCGATTGCTAGGCACGCTAGACGGCTTAGTAAGACAGTACGATGGTCGACTGAGAAAGTGCGAACTGACTTTGGATCCTCATTACTATCAAATTGTCAAACTGCTGGAGGAGGAAACAAATAGCGACCGTTTAGTCGAGTTTCCGGTACCCGATCGAGCCCAAGAGTCATCAGGGAAGAAGTACTGGAGAGCATTGGACGGGCATAATGACATTGAAACCTCAAAGCTGGGATATTGGATAGTGATGGCATGCTGAGGCTTGAAGCTATTCCGTTTATGCAGGCTGTTCAACCCACTCCAACAGCTAGCTAGGGGCTAGGGATTTCAGGAATACGCACCGTTTGACTTGTAAAGCGGATTTCTAAAGCACAACATGCTGCGGCCTGAAATCTGTGCACTCATGTTATTGGGTAAGCTCTGTGCTTCTTCTCAAATGCCACTGGCGTCCTGTTATTGAAATCATTCACCAAAAGAAAGGCTCCAATCTACACCTATGTATGTATGCATAGGTGTAGATTGGAGCTGGGCGAAAGATAACTATAGCTTCTGAAGCTAGGTACCCATTTCATAGTTTTATGTTGCTGCGTTCTTGGCATCGTCGCGGAATATATAGCCCGATAGTCTTGGTCATTTGGTGACTAATCAATATACCTCGTAAAAGGAAATGGGTTCCGATACTCCGCACGAGGTAGACAGACTACAATGTCTGTAAGAATGTCAGAATCATGGCAAGATCAAGTGTTATGACTGCAGATTATGACTGCTGCAGTGATTTTTCCCTAATATTTTCGTTTAAACCGACTTTTGGCCAGGTCGATAACAAACCTGCGTGGCTTGACATTCCCGAGGGCCGGGGTCAAAATGCCGGTTGATAAGCGGAGAGCCAACATGGAGTACATACATATCGACCTATAAATTGGCCAACCATACCCTTGATATTGAGCCTGGGATTGATCCAGAGGATTCAAACAAGCTATAACAACTCTGCTATCAAGACGATTGTCCCTTTTTTTAAGGGTCAAGAAACCGAGTCGGTAAAGATGTTGTTTAAATCAAAACACCCAGATATACACCGTAAGCCGCCTTATTTAGCTATAAAGTCCGAAAATCGTTGGTTTTATGCAGACTATGTCTTGCTGGCATCTATAACGCTGATATACCCGCCTCTTCTTTACTTAAAGCCCCCAACGGGATCACGGTCTGGGAATGGTTATTTGAGTCCCCGGAGTCATCGCCTCTCCATAAACTCGAACCCGATCAGCTCGCAGGATACACGAATGCAGTCACCAAGGAGATAATCAACTGGCTTCAGGTCAAAGAATATGCAACCTAAGTCAGCACTGCTCTAGTCAAGACATATGGCGTTGAACAAGGGCAGACGGTCTCCTTATTTACCCAGAATACAATATGGTACCCGGTTGCCATGTTCGCGGCAATAAGGGTTGGTAATTATTACTTTTCGGTCCCAATAATTAGTCTCCTCAACTGACTGAGAATGGTCTAGGTTGTAAGGTTGCTGGCGCCTCGCCTGCATATAATGTTGAAGAACTGTCATATGCCTTGAAAACTGCTCAGGCAAGGCTCCTCATGACAACCTCAGGCTCCGTTGAAGTTGCTTCTGCTGCAGCGGCTATTGCCGGTATTCCGAAGGGGCATGTATTCTTGCTTGAAGGGGGTATCGGGGGCTACACCACCTTTAAACAACTGCAGGAAGTTGGTAAAGGCTATGGTGACAGTGGCCAAGTCCCAGCTTACCAAATCCCGCCTGGAGAAACCAACAAAGCCTTATGTGGAATCTTGAATTTCAGTAGCGGAACTACTGGTTTACCGAAAGCCGTAAGCCTTTTTATGAATTCAATGGGGAAAACCAAATGCATACTGATAACATACATTTAGGTCATGTTGTCGCATCACAACGTCATCGCACAGTGTATGCCACAGGGGGCTATAATACCGTCTCTCACAACCCACAGAGCAGTTATGGGAGCCCTGCCCCTCTTTCATAGTGAGCGCCCTAATCAAGGTATTACAGAAAATTATACTGATGCGAATGTAGTCACTGGCCTCGTCAAGTTTATGACTTTGACGGTATTTCTCAATCAGGAGCTTGTCATCCTCCCTCAATTCAGCATGGAAACTATGCTTCGGACCATCGTTGATCACCAAATCAGTGACCTTGTTCTCGCCCCACCCATAGTTATCCGCCTTGTTCATGATTCAATCACGAAAGATTACGATCTTTCATGCATAAAACAAATCTCTTGCGGCGCGGCGCCGCTAAGCGAACAAGTAACTCGGCTTCTACAGCAAAAGTTCCCCCGATCCGGATTCAAACAAGGATACGGGATGACAGAGACTTGTTCGTGCCTTACCGCCCATTCGCCTAAGTTTTACGACTATAAATATGCAAATTCGGGTGGAGATATTGTCCCGTCTACAGTCATCAAAATCATTGATGATCAAGGTAGACAACTCGGATATAATCAGCCTGGTGAGATTCTTGCTAGAGGCCCTCAAGTGGCCATGGGATACTTAAACAACCCCACTGCCACTGCCGAAGCTTTTGACAAAGATGGCTTTCTCCATACAGGTGACGTTGGCTATATAAATGACGAGGGCTTGATCTACATTGTTGATCGGATCAAGGAGATGATCAAAGTCAAAGGTATTGCTGTGGCTCCCGCCGAGCTCGAAGATCTGATCCTTGGTCACCCTGATGTAGCAGTTTGCGCAGTTTTGGGAATGAAAGACGATTATTCCGGTGAAAGACCCAAAGCATATGTTGTCCATAAGAATGGCCTATCGGCATCGGAGGAAAAGGGAAAACAATTGATGAAATATATCCAGGAAAGAAAAGCGAGGTTCAAATGGGTTGAGGAGATAGAATTCACGAATGTGGTGCCGAAAAGCCCCAGCGGAAAAATTCTGGGAAGAGTACTCAAAGAAAAGGAGCGGAGCGGAGAGAATTGGGGAATTCGAGTTACCGCAGACGGTAAACGGGGTCAGCAGAAAGCAAGACTTTAAGCTTTAATTAAAAAGATATACATATTTCTACTACTTATAATTGAACGCAAACCTGGATTCCTCCACTCGAGAGAACTGGCGAAGGAATCAAAATTCCGTGTCATGTTATTGGAGAATTGAGATTTTACCCGAAATGAGCCCCGAAAGCATCGCCACCAGTGTTAATAAATTCGATCGCACACATGTTCCTTTCCTCTCGGAGTTTTCTCCGTCCTCCTAGCAAAAAGGCTTCTCACCCAGTATCCTGCTTCGAGCATATAATACCGCATAAGGCTCAACCACTTCTTCGGACTGACCTTTGCTGCTGGCTTTCCAACCCGGAAGATATAATATAAAACCACCGTGGCGCATAAATTGAACACAATGTAGGCCCAACCAATACCGAAGTTGCGCCAGCGTTGATTCCATGATATTTCAGAGTTGGCCAGAAATTGGTCTCCGGAAGAAAGCGGGCAATATTCGCAGCCGCTGGTAGCTGATGGGTTGCTAAGTCTACCTGGGGCACCCAAGGAAAAGTATTTCTGCAGGTATTGGCCACATGTAGCCCCGGCAGGCGGATCGAATTTGGCAAACTCGTTTTCCGCACAGTTCACGACACGACCATGAATCACTGTGGCGGCTAAACCGCCAACAGTGTAAGTTAGAGGGGAGACGCGCCACATGAAGGTCCAGAATCCTGGAAGAGCTTTCGGAGATTGAAGCACACCGTTAAAGGTAAGCATCAAACTGAATAAGGTTGTAGCGATATTTCCAGCTGTTTCTGCATCGGGAAGGCCTGCAATGACCATTTGAGCGAACGTAGACGCAAAGATGAAGAACTGAACAGTATATATGACAAAGAGCCCTTGCCTTTCGGATGATTGGTGGACCCCAAAGACAGGGTAATAAAGTGATGCGAAAACGATAATTCCGAGGAATATTTGATATGGAATTTCGACCACGATATTTGCTAAGAGAAATGCTTGCCAGCTGTAGGCACGAGAGGGGCGTTCTCGAACTTCGAAAAGACTGCGTTGTGTTACGAAGCGAGGCATGATCTGAATAAAATGTTAGAGATGTCAAAGTAGATGACGCATCAAAAACTTACTTGCTGAACAAGCGTACTGAATATGGTGGTCAGCATGAAGATGGAGAACAGCGTATTTTGAAGGCCAGCGACGGATGAATTTTGCATGTAAAACGAGAATCCACTTGAGATATGAGGTCAGTGCTCTGATCAAAGGTGTTGACCTAAGTGTGAAGGATGCTTACATGAAAACCGCTGCCATGAAGCCTAACAGCAACTTTCCCCAAATATAGGATGGTGTCCTCCAGTACTGTTGAAAAACTCGAACAGTAACATGATAGAGTTGATATACGAACGGCATAGCAAATTCGCGTGGTGCATGATCTGATTCCTGGGGCTGTTCTTCTTTTTGCTTCTCCTCAATTATGCGGTCAATTTCCTGCTGTACTTTGCGAGATTCTTCACTTTCATTCCATACAGCAGGCCAATCCTGCGCAGACTTGCCGCTAGGACCGGCTCCAACAATATCCAACATGTATTCGGCTGGATTGTCATTAGGTCCACATGGCTCTGCCCCGTGAGATTCAAAGTAATTAAGCAAAGTCCTAGAGTTTTCACCGATGTCCCCGAAATATACCGTTCTACCGCCCTTTGCCAGAAACAACAGTCGATCGAATTGCTGGAAAAGAATAGCTGAGGGCTGGTGGATGGTCGAAAGCACCGCTTGTCCATTGTCTGCTAGCTTTCGAAGGAAGGTGACAATTGACCAAGAGCTCTGCGAATCTAGGCCGGAAGTTGGTTCATCCAAAAATAGGAGAAGAGCGGGCTTCGCGGCCAACTCCACACCGATAGTAAGAAGTTTCCGCTGTTCGACATTGAGACCTTCGCCTGGATTACCAACAACAGCTTCACTGAAATCTTGCATGTTCAGCATGTTGATCACATCCTCAACATAGGCATATTTCTCAGCCTTAGAAACCGATTTTGGCTGCCGAAGCATCGCAGAAAATCTCAATGCCTCGCGAACTGTGGTTGTTTCTAAATGAAGGTCTTGTTGTTGGACATAACCAGTCTTTCGCTGGAATGACATGTCCAAGGGTCGACCATTGACTAGCATGTCTCCAGTAATGACTCCAGTAGTCGTCCGTTGCGCAAGAGCATCTAAAAGAGTCGTCTTCCCTGCGCCAGAAACGCCCATTAAAGCAGTAAGGGTGCCTGGTCGGACCCAGCCAGAAACATGATCTAGAAGCCTTCTCGGTTCACCTTTGATGCTGATATCATAGACGACATCTCTCCATGTGAAGACGTCCGTCTGAGGGGGTATAGCATTGACAGCTCCCTTGCCCGGGCCTTCATCAGGCGATACACTAAGGTCCTGTGGAGAGACCGTCGAATCTTTCTCTTCATCCAGCTGTTCAACAAGTCTTCTAGGTGCATGACCACGTCTGAACACGAGGTATTCAGCCGAGGACATTGCTGAGAGGTTTAATTCTGTAGCCAAAAGATATAAAGCGTAGAAGAAGATCATGAATCCGAAGAGGATCCCTAGATTTCGCCATATATGAGAATAGCTATAGCCGTAGCTCGACTGGACCCAGCTGTCACCTGAAACCGTTCTCTCACCGGGAACGGAGCCAGCCACGGCGCATTCGAAGTTTGTACCAGACCCATATGGAGGCACGAGTACAGCACAGTCGTACCGCTGGCCATGAACTTCGTTCACAAGAATAGCTTCAAAGCCATAAGCAACTGGGTTTATCCAGCTAATCCACTTAAACCAGGGATGCCTATAGTTGCATTAGAAACCCCAATTCAATGTTGAAAATAAAAGTAAAGGGGAGAAAGCCGGCCTTACATATATGACCTTTGGATGGTGAATCCTGTATAGATGACTATAGCCAGGACCATCACCCCTGCAAATGCCAATGCTTGAGAAACTGTCTTTGTTGAAGCCGCAATCGTGCGAAATATAGCCGACATTGTTAGCATAGTAACAAATGTGAAAAGGAAAAAGATGAAAAACTGCGCTGGCTCTCTTCTCAGGCCACCAAGAAAGTAAAGAATAATGTTGAAGACTGTGGCTATGACAAATTTGATAGGAATATCGGAAATGACCCCTGCAAACGCTTCTGCATATGCATGATAGAAGGCAAAGCTGACATGTTTGGCAACAATTGGTCGTTGGACGTCTATTTCATGTTAGTGATCCCTCTGCTTGAGAAAACCATGTTGATTTCTTACAAAGCCTAGAATATATTAGCATCTGCCGAGGTGAATTCAATTGGAGGGATTAACACATACCCATTGATCTCCGAAATTGACATAAGAGCATTCAAAAGAATAGCAAAAAACAGAATGGACCCTTTAGCGAAGAAGCTATTGGTGGTGTTGGGTGTCCCAAAGAAGATCGATCCAATTATGAGGGACATGACAATCTGGCTGATAATGACTGCAATAGTAGACGCTTTATCACCCCAAATACGCTGGTATGCGCGTATTATACATATTTTGAGCTGCATAAAAATACTAATGGTATATGGTGATTTTTCCGGAACGTGTTTTGCCTGAGCCTGGCGGTGAGCTTCACGTTGCTCAGCCAGTGTGTTGTTGCCACCGATAACACCAGTATCGTTCTCATCAATCTCATTTTGCAAGTTTTTGAACTGTTGGGACTCAAGCCAGTACTGCTCGAATTCTTGTGCTGTTCGAGGCACTCGATTTTCGAATCCCTCCCTGGGTATCCGCTCCTGCGGATTTGTAATGGACGTAAGGAAATCGCCGGTGGTTTGGCGCTGGGGACAGAACCAGCCCATATCTTCAAAATACTGCTTGGCCAGTTTTGCGGAGCCGAAATATATCTGTCTTCCTTCGTATAGCACGATGGCCTTGTCGAACAGGTCGTATATCGCCTGACTAGCTTGATAAATGGCAAGAAGTTGGGTCATGCCGAGAACATGCGACGCAACTTTCAGAGCGCGAGTGAATTCAAGTGCCGTAGCCGCATCAAGACCCCTGGTAGAATTATCCCAGCACACGATTTGAGACCCAGCAAGTGATAACTCCGCGATACTCACTCGCTTTCTTTCGCCTCCACTCACACCTCGAACGTAATCGTCGCCGACCTTGGTATTTCTTGTATGGTTAAGCCCGTAGATTGCCATGACTACCTTGGCAATGTGTTGCGAGAATGCTTTTCGCGGAGCATCCATGACCCTAAGCGACGGAGTTCTCGCTGCAGCGGCAAATTCAAGGGTTTGGCCAACGGTCAAATGCGGAAAATGCTTCTCATCTTCGGCACTATATGTACTTTCACCACGAAACTCTTTATTGAATACTTCCTGAGGAACGCCATTGTAATGAACAATCGAGTCTTTGTCCTTCCGTAAACCCTGCATGTCCCCACTGATGGTTTTTAGAAATGTAGAACAACCACTGCCAGGCCGGCCGAGCACAATGAGCATCTCCCCTGGCTTCAAAAAACCATTAAAATTCCTCAAAATCATTTTCTGCGTTTTCTTGCCAACATATTCTCGAAAGCGAAACGGAGCCAACAAGGGTTCGAGCACCGTGCTCTGGTAATGCATAGCAGCACCGGTTCCCGAAACAGAGAGATTCTTGAAGGTCACACCAGTACGAGGACGTTTGATCCCATCATCTTCCATCAATTTCATGAACATCCGCGCCCATTTGTAAAAGTCGAATTCGGGTTTCGTCGGATCCAAGACTGGGTCGCCAATCTCGACTCCAGCAAGAGTATCGCGTCTTTCCAACGGCGCGGGTCCTTCATGTCGCCGACTGGAGGCTCGTGAAAGCACCGATGCAATCTGCGCATTGTTGGAGGGGGAATCGGACGAGACGAGCTGTTCAATGGCTTCGTAGAGTGACTCGTCATCTTCAGATTGGCTGGATGCAGCATGGGTAGGTAGAGAGGTTAGCCCAGGGCGGGTGTTCTCACCCGCGTCGGGACGAGAGGTGCCAGATGGCGGCGCAGAGTGGTTCATTGCGCGGGGAGACGGAACAGACTCTTACCTTCAAGCTGCTTCTGGAGCGATTGGGGGCTATAAGGGCAGCCAGAAGAGAGTCCCATTCATAAGCTGGTCACCGACTAAGAGCCGGAAGACTTGAAAAGGTGCTAATGAAACTCTGTGAGCAATCTTTGGTTGGGAAGTGATCATCGTTGTACCAGTCTTTGGGAGATGGAGCAACAAGCTCCGCTTTCGCGGATTGGCATCGTCATCATGGTATGTCGTACTCGGTATGTCTCGGCCCTTCTTCACAGTATGAAATTTCATGCTCATATGCATAAATATCAGAAAATGTTGCCTGTCCTCTAAGCATACCTGACGTGGCATTTCGCACCGCAATCAGGAAACAAATCCGAGTGCATTTGTTCTGGAGCTCTCGTTGTATGACAAGGTACTGGATGACTCAGCACTGAGTATTTTTAAGCTCGGTGTCACATGTCCAGGCCCAATACACGCACCGACGCGGCGGAACCAATCACAGCGCCTTATTGCCGCTTAGCTCTTACGTAAACGTGAAGGTCTGGCTTAGTCACGGACACAAGGCGCGCGACTCGACTCTCAGCTTAAGCCGACGGGCGAGCAGTTTTGACATCATCCAAAGACCAGTGCGGGGAGTATGGAGAACTCCATCCAGATTCTTACTCACCGTGGGATTGTTCAGTACGGAGTACGGAGTACATAGACCCGATTCTGGCCAGGTCTTTTAAAATACTGCTATTTTTATCTGTTTGGCCGTGTTTGCTACCTCGCAATTGTCAACTCAAACAGAGGGTTTCAACCACGCTGAGATGAAAGGCCGTATGGAGAAGTGAGTGGGGGGTCGTCGGCTTCAAGTTGCTGCTGATCACTGTATTTTTACACACAGAAAGCTATCAAAGATACCAGATTTGAGATACCAAATACCTCGGCCTTAGGCGTGGTGGATATGCGATATTCCTTCCTTCTTATTCTCCCGTCACGAGCCAAGAGAGACAAATCGGCAAGATAAATGATGCAACGAGCAGGAGCATCTGCATCAAAAGCCGTGGGACCGGGGATTGAAAACGTGCTTCGCTGAAAGGTACAGCCCGAAGCGGGTTTGTTGGCTGCTCGCTTTCAGATTCGTTGCCGACAAGACCACGCCCAACCATAATCATTCGCATAGCACTCTCGGCGCTTTCCGTCAGAAGTTTGGGTGCTTGATCAACTGCTTCTTGAAGGCTCGTTGGCCGCTGAATGATGGAAGTAAAGGCATCTATTCCTGCGTCGTAATTCACCGAGGCACCACTCCCAATTGTTCCAGCAATCGCAATGACGGGAAGACCGCGCCGTTTTGCTCTTACTGCGAGCTCGCCTGGAATCTTCCCCTGAGGAGTCTGATAATCTATTCCACCCTCTGCAGTGAACACTAGATGACACTCGTCGAAAAGGTTCTCGATCCCAAAATACTCTGTGATTGTCTCGAATCTTGGACGTAGCGCGGCACCAAGTAGGACCAAACCTGCACCTAGACCACCAGAAGCTCCTCCACCTGGCATCATACCCAGGTCCTTTCCTGTCACGCCTTTCAGAACGGCCGCATAGTTTTCAAACGCCGAAACAAGTTGTGCAACTTGGTCTGGAGAGGCACCCTTCTGTGGGCCATACCTTCTCGCAACACCATGAGGTCCGCACAAAATATTCTTCCAATTGCAAAGAACGTCGATTTTTACCGTCTTTAGACGTGGGTGAAGGCCCGAAAGGTTGACGTTAGCCAATTCAACAAGTGTTCTCCCGCCTCCAGCTCGAGGCAGTGGGCGCCCTTCCCGGTCGAAGAACTGAACCCCAAGCGCCTGGCACATGCCAATTCCGCCATCACTTGTACCTGAATCACCACAACCGACTAAGATCCGCTCGGCATTTCGATCCAGTGCGGCGTTTATCAGCTCTCCGACTCCATAAGTTGTCGTTTCTGTTGGGTCTCTCTTGCTTTTCGGAACCAAACGAAGCCCAGCGGCCTCCGCAATTTCAATCACCGCTGTCCGGGGTCCATCGTTACCAAGGAAACCATAATAAGCATCAACCCGTTCTTTGACAGGCCCCATTACAGGAACGATCTCATGTTTCCCACCCGTTGAGCTCACAAGTGCACGAGCAAATCCTTCACCCCCGTCAAATAACGGTACTTTGCGAATTATTGCATCCGGCACAACGCGCAGGATTCCCGCCTCGATACAATCCGCAGCAGCATCAGGTTCAAGACTTTCCTTAAACCCACTCGGTGCAACAAGTATGTGCATGTTTATCGTATAAATTCATCAACAAAGGGGAAGGCTCGCTCTAGTGAATAGGACCGACTGATGCCAAAGAAGCTCCTGCTGATATTCCGATGTGCGAGGGTTATCTCTTGTTAAGTATGATTATTCGGTGCTGACGGCTTTATGTATCATCTTAGCAGCACACCAGGCTATCGAGGACATCTTCCGGTGCCCTTTTATACTATCCTACACGTGTTGCAAACCGCTTACTTGCAGACCCAGTCCGCGTTTCCAGGTTCTTCAGGGCCAGTCTAAGACCGTACCTGACCAATTGCAAGCGAGTCACGGTTACCATGAACTTGAATGCCCTCTACAACATACTGGAATCCGAAGTCGACCAAGTGTGACTGAATGTGACCCCATGCGAGCGCCCAGGATTCTAATGCAAGTTCAGTGAGAGCTGAGAAACTTCACCTCATCGTCACCCTGGTATGCGTCCAATATTGACGTGCCGTGGCTAAGATCACAAGTATCCCGCTTTTGATCAGGCCAGTGCCGCTGGCCGTGTGGCACAGCGAGTATATCGGCTGCCAACCTACCAAAATGCGAAAGAAATTGAAACCTGGGGTTGAAAGGCGATCGTCCTAATTGAGTTAAGCGCGTCTGGAGCTACCGGATCTGGCTTAGCGTATATCACAAGGCCCCCAAATTTTTATGACGAAGCCCAAGCTTCACAAAGACTTGCGGTAGCTCTCGGTTTACTAGGCGCCAAACCTGCGGATGACGTGCATCAGGGGCTGTACTCCGTACACCCACTTTGTCCTCCGCGGTCGCATGTCACATACCAAATTGGTATGGTCAGCCCTTGGGGAACCAGTGTCAACAGCTCTTTGCTTCCATAATTGGGCTCCAGGGCCATGTTTCCCGGTAAATTCAGCGAATCAGTCCTCTGGCGTCCCATAGTTCGGCAAAAAACCCGCTATCCGAGAACTTGTGTCTTGTTTCGCAGAATTGCTGCCATTCGGGATAAACATTCCGAGCCGTGCTAATGGTGGCTTGGAACTGTCACGGTCATACTGAATGTGTGCTTCAGTCACAGCAAATTCGTAGGCATGTTGATCAAAGAGTTCCAAAGGTTTGAACCGCAGAGGCGGTCGGCAATTGACGAAAATGCAATATATGAATGAGTCGAGTCACTCTCGTTCTATGGAGAACTGCTTCTCATCAGATTTCCGAGTGGCCTACCTTGGCTAAAAGCGTCATTTTTGTGCTGCTCTTCTCATTGAAACGAAAGCAAATATCTATCGTTACCATTTAGGCTGTCGAGCACCGCGCTGGCAACCCGCTTTCGGGCTCATCGATATTCGTCACAACGATGGACCTCAAAAGCGCAGACACCGTAACTACCTCCTCGACGACTCCGAATAAGGATAGGGACACCGATGTCGAGAAAGGGCCGGCTGCTTGTCAGCGAACCAGCGGAAAAGTAGAGGGTGATATGGAGGAGATTGAAGATTCAAACCTGGTATGTACCAGCGGCCTCTATGTAATGATGTTCATTCAAGGAGACATACGAATGAGAATTTGCAGATCACTTGGGCCGGCCCAGACGACCCGTCCAATCCCTTGAATTGGCCCAGACGTAAAAAGTGGGTTTGCACATGGATAATTGCCATCTATGCTTTCATTTCACCAGTCTCTTCAACAATGCTGGCTCCTGCTCTACAAACAATTGCCACAGAATTTCGTATAGGCAACTCGATGGAACAGGCATTGGTCATGTCCATTTTCCTTCTTGCCTATGCTATCGGCCCTTTTATTCTAGGCCCCCTTTCAGAAATATATGGCCGGGTAGTGGTTCTCCAGTACGCAAATACGGTATATTTTGTTTTCAACACGCTTTGCGGATTCGCTAAGTCCAAAAAACAAATGCTTGCCTATAGATTCTTAAGCGGTTTGGGTGGGAGTGCACCACAGACGGTACGTCTTGCTAAAGTGTGTGCAACTAACAAAGTTTTCAGTGCTGATTCTACTAATCAACAGCTCAATGGAGGTGTGTTGAGTGATTGCTGGCGTAAAGAGGAGAGAGGCCAAGCAATTGCCATATATAGCTTTGCACCGTTTATCGGACCGGTCGTTGGGCCCATAGGTGAGCACTATCAATACCTTCTTAAATTTCTCTAAATGACTTCCCTAGCTGGTGGGTATATTGCGCAGTATACGTCCTGGCGCTGGATCTTTTGGGCTACCTCACTCTTTGACGCGGTGATACAGCTCGTGGCCTTTGTATTTCTTCGTGAAACCTATGCACCGAAGATTCTGGCGGTCAAGGCCAGAAAACTGCGCCGAGAAACGGGAAATTACAAATTACACACGGAATGGGAAACGGAGAGAAGCTCCCATATCCATACTCTCTGTCAAAACCTGGCGAGACCCTTTGTCATGCTCTTTACACAGCCGGCAATCCAGGTTCTTGGACTCTATAGAGCTTATCTCTATGGGCTAATGTATCTTGTGTAAGTGGTGTAACCATGATGTTGCGAATAGTATAGCTTACATTTATTTATCCTAGCCTGGCAACGTTTCCGCTCGTATGGGAGCAAGCATACCGATTTTCCACTGGGAAAGCTAGTTTACATTACATTTCACTTGGAGTTGGTTTTGTTATCGGATTGCAAATTTGTGCTCCACTTAATGACAGGGTGAGTTTTGACGAATTATATGCTCATAGCTCTCACCACTGACGGCACGCAGGTATATTGTGCACTCAAAAAACGTTACTCTCACGACGGTCGCCCTGAATTTCGCATTCCATTGATGATTCCCGGCGGATTACTTGCTCCTATAGGTATTTTCATTTACGGGTGGAGCGCCCACTATCGAACATTTTGGATTGTTCCGGACATTGGATGTGCCATATTTGCCATGGGACTGATCATTGGCTTTCAGTGTGTTCAATCCTATGTTGTGGATGCTTATAGCCGCTACGCTGCAAGCGCTACTGGTTCCGTCGCTTTTCTTAGGACAATGGCGGGCTTTGCATTTCCGTTGTTCGGCGCCCGGTTATATGAACGGTTAGGACTTGGATGGGGAAATAGTCTGCTTGGATTCATCTCCGTGGGGCTGGGACTTCTTGCTCCGTGGGGTTTGTGGCACTTTGGCGAAAAACTCAGAGCTGTGAGTAATTACTGTGCAGGTTAAATTTTGGGCCTGTAGCGGCCGAACAGATCCACTGGTGATACTCCTTACTTTCACCTCTGCTTCGTTGAAACGAGGCCATTGGATTGCTCAAGACATGCACTCAAATTAATACGAGATACAAAAATTCAATACGCAACGCACGTAGTTGAATGAGTCGCAGTTCCTCCTGAGCTCTGTGACCTTGGAACTCTCTCCATCATCTAGACATCACGGAAGCATTTACGAGCAAATAAAGCAAAAAGCGTTAAGCTTAGGCGGCACATAAGCTCAACTAGTCGCTACTAGAGGCTCCTTTCCAGGTGTTTCATTTGTTGAGTTTATCATATCTGGGCTGACAGCGATGCTTAAAATCACGACTCCACGTCACTTTTACGAAGAGATACGAGGCTACGAGTGCAGAATGAGGCTCGAACAGCGGGGCGGCCATTCTGATACAAAGTCAAAGGTCAAAGGGTTTCGCGCATGCGTAAAGAAACGGGAGCACATCCGAGATATATAAGATGCCCATCGTGCTGCTTTCATAGTCCCATCCTTCACTTCGAGTCCCTAATTTTTTTCCGAATCATCACTTCAACCATGGCGGGATTCAATATTTGCATCATTGGCGGTGGTATTTGCGGCGTTGCTTCAGCTATCGCTCTCGCTAAATTTATTTCACAGAGGGACACGAAGATCACAGTCTACGAATTACGTGACCGACCGACTACTCTCGGTGGCCCTGTTGGCTTGACACCTAATGCTCTTCGTGCGCTTGATACACTGGGCGCTTATGATATCATCATAAGAGAGAAGCAAGGGGTTTCGGTTGACAAAATAGATATACGCTCAATGCATACAGGGTCCAAAATGGGAGAGATTGATTTCACCGGAGCCGATGGCCAGGGGTATGGCGGGTACAAGGGCCGGAGGTTAATGAGAGCACAACTTCTCAGTTCTCTGATTGAAGCAGCACACAGGTACCAGAACATAGAAGTGGCGTATGGAAAGAAGTTGACGAAGCTGGAGGAGTCGAGCGACTCAGTATTGGTCTCTTTTGCGGATGGGACCATTATTCACGCGGACTTGATGCTGGGGTGTGATGGCGTACACTCCGTGACGCGAATGGCTTTCGTCGAGCCGGATCGAGTGCCGGCATATACTGGTATCTCGACTGCTCAAGGATATGTTGAATGTGAGAAAGTCAAGTCCCAATTGCACTTTGACGACACTACAATGAATTCCGGACGGAAAGGATCCCTGCTGACGACATATTTCGAGCCGACGCATAAGCGCATTTACTTGGCAGCCGTGACGGAGGCTAAAAAGGATCTTTCGAAAGATGGATGGAAGGCCGTAGGAAAGGACCAGGAGTTTATCAAACAAAATCTTCTCGATCGTTTCGGGGATGCAAAGCAACATTGTATCAAGGAGATGATATCGGGAGCGGAGGACTGGTTTTTATACCCAGTGTACTCTTTGACGCCGAATGGCAAATGGAATACCAAGCGAGTAATTCTTCTCGGTGACGCTGCTCATGCGGTAAGTTATATTGCTGCTACCAAGACACTTTGACCCTTCTCAGCTCACAATCATCTCAGATGCCGCCTCATGGTGAAAGCATTGGGTACGCACTTGAAGATGCCATTCTCTTTAGTCGTGCTCTAGCAAAACATTCGTTAGTGTCTTTGGGTGAGGCTTTTGAAGCATACGAATACTTGCGCCGAGAGAGAATTGAGACGGCCCATCGCAATTCAAGTACGCGCTGGGAAACCATACGTGACAGTGGCTATATCGCGACAAAGATCAAAGAATGGATAGTGCCAGTGTGGCTTTGGTGGGCGAGGAGTGAGATGGTTAAATCATACCAACTTGATTGCGAAGCTGTTGAGATACCCTAGACGGCTAGCAAAATGACTGGTCTTCGGCCGCTCAAAATAATGCTATTGTCCTTTTTTTCTCTAAATTGACTGGGAAGGATTGACTAGTAGCAACAATCTCGCCTGATCTTCAAACACGGGCCTCACCGGGAACAAGAATAAACAATCATTCATTTAAGGGACTGGAATCAAGGAAATGGAATCCGTCTAGACAAAATGAACGTTGCCAAGAAAAGGTGTAATATGGAAGCTGGCTTTATTAGGAGGGCTCCAAGCGCCCAGCTCTTGGCTAGGGTAAGTCGATGGCGAGGTCACGGTGCGAAAAAATTCATTCTCCAGCTACTCCCTCGTGGAGAGTCGACATTGAAAAGTGCGAGAGGAATTCGCACTTGCGAAACCCATGTTTGCGCTTCACGATTCAAAGCCGTGGCCGACGTAAACCCATCCGTGAGCGGATCGGAGATAAAGAAGTGGTCGAATGGCGCTTTCTCTGCACGAACCTTTGACGGGTTGTACACAAATGCTTGATATGTAACATTGTTGGGGTTGACTTCGAACTCGAGGTAGGTTTGTGGGTCACCTGTCCCATGTTGAATAAATGCTTCCATAACCTCATATTGCCAGATGTCATTATTGGTGCCTTGTTTGGGATCAAAAAAGAAATTGGTCTCGTTGAAGGCTTTGAAGGAGAGCTGGATGGTGGTTTGGTCCCAACAGAGGTCGATGTGGGTGGTGGGAAATGGTTTGTCATTCGGAACGCTCTTATCAAACTTCACAGTAGATGAACGAGGACATTGCGGTACTAGAATCGAGGGTGGGCGGTGATCTTGTCCGTTTGGAGAGGCTACAACAGCAGTGGCAGCCGCCAGGAGGCAGAAGAGGGCAGACTTTAATAAGAGCATTCCGATCCGACTTCTGCCGAGAGACGAAGGATGAGATCCGCCGTAGGATGGTTTTGTATATGAAAAAGTAAAAAATCAAAGAGGAGTTATGCCTTAATATCCTCGCTATCACAGGTGAAGGAAAGATATCAAAGGCCAGAATTCCTTCTTTCATGTATATATAGACGTTGAAATCGCTGTCACTCCTCCGTGCGAGTGGGCGCACTGGGTAAACTCCTTTTCCAATGTTGGTCCATTATTCCTTCGGAGTTCAGCCAGGTCGTAGTTGAGAGCCAAATTCAGAGTCAGGGTTTCAGTTTCAATGCAACTCCAATATTTTGAAAGGCCCACCCTCCTTCAAGGCTATCGAGATCGAGAGCGTCTCAAAAGTTTTCCGCCGAAGGTTTTGTTAGTCGCCAGGGAGGGCCGCAAGGGTTGGACGGGAAATTCTCCGCACAACATTGCTACAGGGGTCTTGCGAATTTTAATATCGCCGAGGGCAATCGATGACACTTTTCGGTACAGGCATGTAGTGTACGACACTGGAATGAAGGTTACCAGATCCCCGAACTGTGCAAATCTCTTCAGGCGGCGGGATCCCGCCGTGACGGAGCATCTTATCAGTCAAGGACCTGGCAACTATTTTCGCGATGACCGGGATGTATTCCGTTTTCGCAGGGGTAATGTCGTCGCGTCGGGTCATTCCAGACCATTGCAAAATCCAGATTGTGACTCGTCAAAGCGACACACTTTGAAAATGCTCACAAATACACAATGAAAAAGGGGCCAGTAGTATTGATAGGCCGAGGGAAACAGCGGTTCTCAGGCCATGAGCCCGAGAGAGATTATTCGTAATTTAATACCGAGTACTCCGTAGATGTGCAGATAATAGGGTCTTTCCCCCTGGGAAAAACCAGCGGTAGAGGGAGCCGGCCGTTACGAATGCAGGTATTCGCCGCGGAGGCATGGAATTTTACGGGCGAAAACGTAAAATACTCTTAGCCTCTCCGGGCTGGAGATCCTTGGGATAACAAAGAAAATGCGGGCTTTTATGTCAAAGAAAAACTCTTCTTCGCAGAAAGCGCCAAACGGGCGGCGGATAGCGACATTTGTGTGTTGTAACTCAGGAATTGCGTTGACGGCATTCCACTTTGTCTCGTATAGAGTACCATAAAATGCAGTCGGAGGCAATCCAACCCGCTTTATCTATTCTCATAATTGTGCCACAGGCAGCGTGGCAGTACGGGGTACTGAATAACATGGCTGAGGAGTCAAGGGTAGTATTTCGTAACCAACCCATCACTTTCGCGTGTTTGTTCAGTACCACCAAGCCAGTAAGGGGGACATAACTACCACGCTGGGTTCATAGCGATTGGAGTCGGAGCCAGCGACTGGTAGAAAGATTCACTATAGGGCCTCTCAAGATTGTCAGCTCTTTTTCCACTAAGCGTCGGACCTGGAGTAAATTATCGCTTTCCTGTTGCATGCATATGAGCATTTCGAAAACGCCCTTAATCCAAGATCGAGGCTAGAGAGTGAAGCTCTTCAAGCCAGGTAGAAATAGCAGCATCGGCTGTTAGTAATGCTACCATGTAAGTAGCGTAGGTACAAATATATGTATGTACATTCCGCTACCACTTCCATCAGGCATCACGACCGTGATGATTTTCGCGGTGGTGATAATTCAGCGAGACTTCCAATTCCAGGCACAGAGCTACCACGTGATGTCCTGCGTTGTCTGAAATTATGTAATCTGATGGTTTGATATGTTTGATATGTTTGGCCTGTTTGACTCAGGAGAAACAATATACAGACTCTCGCGAATCAAAACAATCGAAAATTTCTCCGAAGCACTCGGGCTTTTATAAGTTATTTCTTGCCTGGCTCGGTGCATTGTGTACATAAATACATGTCTAAGAATAGGAGCTATATACATGATTGCGGTTCATTCTCCTTCTCCTGGTCTTGATTTAGACCCGCATGATTGCTAGAGCGTCCGAGGCGGACACCGGTTCAGATATCCTCCTGACTTTCTAGAAGGTCCGGGATCTGCGGAGTCTGCCTTCCGTAGCAAATCTCCAAGATACTTTCATTCAAGTAGATCCAGAATTAAAGTTTGCAGCGGTAACAGAAGCGGGACGCGGTTGTTTATCTGCGATGAGATTGATCTTCCACCCCGGAAAGGTCAGGTGATTCCATAGCGCTCTGTCGGGATGCGCTGTGCATACTCCAGAAAATTGGGATTGCTTTAGGCAATTAATCACGCGGTTTTTGCGTTCTGACGGGCGAGTAATCTCTCGTTGCTAAATCAATTGCTCATACTGTTGGATAAGGAAATGGCAGGTCTGATCAAATCATGTCGAGGAGCGAACGGGATATATTGAACCTCAGTGATAAGCTGCGATCTTAAGCCCTTCAATTGCTGAAAGGGGATGGTGGGCTGAGTCCTACCATTGTTCAACGAACATTGGAAGGTGGGATATTGGCAGTTCCTCAAGAAGATCACATATGTAGAGCTATTTTCCATCGAGACAGGAATGGAGTAGCAAGCCAAAATCCATGGGTATTGGGTCGAAGAATTCATGAATAAGCCATATTCATTCCCAGCTTATCAGACGAGTTATCATCAACTTCAGCCTATTCCGTAGGGACACATCGTAAGAAGAATATGCGTGTCATCTCCTATCTGGCGGGGTATCATGGGTTCCGGCTCAAGCAGCCACTAAGACGAGGCCATGTTTCGACGGTGATGTGTCACCATGAGCAATCTTCCCCTCCGCTGCTCGGGTCGGGTAAGGTTCTGATAGTCGCAAAGCTATCAAGGTGTAAAATTCCCACATGGCAAGATCATTGGGCTTCAACACAGCGGGGCTAGAGCCTAGCGGTCGGCGTGTGACAACTCATCAGTAACGCTAAGACACAACATCAAAACCTCCAAATATCAGAAGTTGGGCAAAGAAGAGTTGGGCTCTCTCTCCAAACCATTTAGTTATAATACCGTGTTGTTGTTTCTGAAAAGTGCATATGAGTGGTGTGCGAACCGCTCTACAGAGTAAATGTTTTCGCCCTTGAGACTCTTGACAGCTGGAGAGCGGCAGTTCCCATCACCTGACCCAATCGAGTGGGGCTCCAAAACACTATTCAATTGGATACATCACGTGACAGCGCCAAGCCCCGGGATATCACGGAATACTCGATTATATAATACCGCTCATTCCCGGATGAGCAATGACTTCATCGTCTGGGTGGCCGGCTATATGAATCACTCACGTCCTCACTAGCTGCCAACACTCCTCTTGTTGCTACATTCTCTTGTGCTTCTGCACTGCTAGCATCAAGGTACGCTACTCAGCTTAATCCACTCGTCTATTGAGCTGAATGGTTTGCTTTATGGACCTCAGACCGTACCTACTCGTAAGCAGGATACTGCTTTACAACTTTCCTCTTCCAGTTCAATAACACTTTGTTTGAGGCCGCGGAATCTGAAGGGTCGCTCTTTGATCATACCAGCGGCTGTATCGGCCTTTATCCTTTCCTATCTTCCCGCTTTTAGAGCCTCGCCCTTGGAGGTTTCGAGCCTTTTGTCGATTTCGCGGGCTTTGGGGGGTCATACCGGTCTAACCAAGCAGCATGTCGGACTTAGTCCCAGAGTCTAGAAAGCTGCGAGATACTCGAGCCCCAGGGAACAAGAAGAAGGGGTCGAAAAAAGCAGTCAAGAGAGATGCTGACCGGCTGAATGCCTTCCTCTATTCCTCGCCTGCAGCGATAGCTGCCTACGGAAAGAAATCTGGAGAAGGTTCCCGTGAGGCCTCTGAGGAGCTATCTCGCGCAGGCTCTCGAAATGTGTCTCGAAACATATCGCGAGTCCACTCTCGGGCTCCCTCTAGAGATATATCTGTAGTGGCTACTCGCAATCATTCCGAAGAAGACTTGAGCAGTGAAAGCGCTGAGGCGTCTTTAAGGTGCGCTTGTACTTTAGTCAAAGGAACAACCTTTGTCTTTATCGTTGGTTAATGACTAACATTGAAGATACCTTCAGTATTACTTCTTACGACGGTGATTGGGAAACCGGTGAGAATGACGAAATTGAAGAAGACCGGACCCTGGGTTCAGTTATGGAAGACATTCTTAATCCGCAACGCGTTACCGTCCAGGAACGTGAGGATAACCTAGCTGCTTATGGGCGCATCTTGGCCCGGCATTACGCAGCAAGAGAGATGGAACATCTCGTGCCAAGACTCACTGCAGCTTTTCTCCAAACCATCAAACAAGATATTTCAGAAAAAGAGACGAGGTTGGCTTTGACCGCGATAGCTTTGACTGCGGTGACTACTTTGGATGGCTCAATTTATGACGATGTCAGCACGTCCCTTCGAAGAATGATTTCAGGATCAACCTCGTTTCCCCTGAAAGCCGCTGCCATCCGCTGCTTGGGTGCCTGCGCCTTTTTCAGTGGAGCGTCGGAGGATGAACTCACTGACGAACTGGAATTTCTCATGGAAATAATAACGTCTGATGGTCATCTTGTTGAAGCCCCTGATGAACCAGAAATCGTTACTGCCGCCTTGCAGCAGTGGGGCCTCCTCGCCACTTCTATTGGTGACGCCGAATACCTAAGCGAAGATTCTATTGAGGCTTTTGCGGATCAGCTGGACAGTACCGACTCAGATGTCCAAATTGCCGCTGGACAAAACATTGCGCTTCTCTACGAAAAATCCTTCTCTCCACTGGGCGAAGATGAAGTCTTGGAAGAACCGGATGATTCAGAACAGATTTTCAAAGATGAAGAGGGAAATGTGCTTGTACAACGCTATAACCCGTACCACAATACGCCCTTCATCGAGCAAAAAATTCAAAATCTGGCCTCCATCTCCGGTCATATCAGCAAGAAATCCAGGCGTGCAATTCATACATATTTCAGGGTCATTCTCAGTACCATTCAAGATCCCAGGCTTGGTCTATCTGACCCTGATAAGAGCGAGCTTTCTGGTTCGCACATGGGCCTCAAATTTCACCGTTGCGCATCTTTGAGCCTTAACCGCTGGTGGAAACGCATGAGAATGTTGTCCTTGCAATATTGGTTGTCCGGTGGAATAGTTGAGCATTATCGGGCCAAAAGTAGAGCAATCGTACAGTATATACCTGGATTCACGCTTACTCCTGATGCTGTCATGGGAGGAAGTGAGAAATCATCATCGCGACGACCCCGCGGAAAAGACCTGAAGAAAAGGGGTGCAGGGCTCGGTGGAGAGATGTCTATGCTTTATGGTGATTGATTTACAAGATTGTACTTGTCCCAATTATCTCTATTGTTCTTATTTTTCTTTTTTTTCCTGTTTGGTGGATGAGTTGTTTGATGAGAACTTTTGTTTTTGGTTGTTGCTGTTTTTGGAACATGCAGCCATTTTGGATATCCCATACACTGTTTTGCACTTCATATCACTAGACAGTAATTTATGACCATGCACTTTTGAGGATACTAAATTGTCCGTAGCCTTAAAAACCGTATGAAAGAAAACGCTACCTTAAAAGACCAGCCAAGTATGGAGAAATAAAGTTGTAAAAAGAGATTGACCATCATGAAAATTGGTAGCCATAGAAATACATAGAAATTTCGCCAATTTTTCATCTTCGCCGCTTTCCTGAAAGCATATTTGAGTACATCATTTTGAACCCGTTACATAATGCCGTCATGTCGGGGTATGGGTTTCGCTGTAGTTCATAGCCTTGTGGTATCACTTTGACGGGCCAGCTGTTCATCGGTGCATTTTGACCAGCTTTGAAACATAGATGGAAATAACCGGGGTGTTTTGGATCAATACAGAACGCATATGAGGAGCGTGTGGGATTGGCAGTTGTGTAGGTAGTCAACCAGCGTTCTTGAGAAAAGTGTTAGTAAAATAGTCTTGAAAACTCCTGTGAGATGGTTCACTTGCCTGTAGCGTCCTTGGAGCCACTTTGATATTTCTCATGAATCATCATATCATCAACCTTTCTGGCCATAGTCTTGACATGATTGACAATCAACTCATCCAGATCGCTGTAGGAATATTTGCCACCAATCTTGAGAATCCTGCCAACAGAAAATTCATTTTCTTTGTCCAACTCCAAAACGTCGATATGTTGGTATACCCCGTCAGACACTTTCCAAGTCACTGCAAGATGATCAGTTCCTTTGGAAGAAGGCCGTATCACTGCGTCACCGCGACTTTGACTGGATAGGTATTCCTCTGCCTGTGGACCACTGAAAGGTCGGAATAGAGGATGCTTGATAACCCTGAGAGCGCGGGTACTTGTTTTCGCTTTCTCCTTTATTTCTTCCTGGTCCTTACGCTCCTGCCTGTCATCCCACTCATCACGCATGCGATCTAATTCTCGACGATAAGGCCTGTTGACTTGGTCTTCACGTAGCGAGGCGTTGGCAATAAAGGATTTGCGGTTGAGGTACATGATTTTCGCGGGAAGTGTTTGGTGGAGGGAGTAAAGAGATCGGACAGGGATGTCGTAGCGATCTGTCAGTTCGGTTTCTGGAACAAGAATATCGACGCCGCAATCAAGTTTAGCATCGATGTGATCGTCCGTGATTCGCTTGATGGTAATGGGAACAACCATGCCTTCAGCGAGGGTATCGGAAGTTTCACCGGTAAACATTGTGAAAATGGCTTCGGTACTGAGGAACACAAATTGCTTGCGTAATTCTTCATATGGTTGCTGTAACTCGGCACGAATAGTCTCAAGGGTGGCACGTTTTCGCTGGTTCAAGTTCTTCTCCAGCTGTTCGGCATACTCTTCTAAGATGAGGTCATTCACCTTCTCCTGAGCGTCTTCCTTGATGAGTTTCCTGACAATAGCCCCAGGCCCACTCTCATCCGTCTCGGCCTTGATATCTTCCTCGTCGAGTTCAAGGGCATCGGCAGCCATTTTTCGACCGATATCATAGTCTTCAGGGTGAACACGTGTGTTGTCGAGATAATCGGTATCTGGGTCAGCTGTATCGTAATCGATATAGAGGAAACTAGCACAGTTGTTCCAAACTTTCACTCCCATAGCGGGATATTGAGCATTTACACCGAGTAACTCCATCCGATTGTTAACCACTCCACCATTCATGTTAATGATCTTGAGCAGATGTGACGCTTTTCGAGGACCAAGGCCGCACACGTAGGTGAGCAGATTGGCGGTTGACGAATCGTGGACAGCTTCATTGATATCCACACCACACAAGTTAACCATATCAACTAAAGCACTTTCGAGTTGTTTTAGGAGCTTCTCCTGTGAGATAAGCTGCTGGCCTGTCTTGAATTGGATCGACACAATATCCCTTCCTAGTGATGCGTATTCTTTCATTGGATTTTGAAGGTATTTGGCAAGACTGACGCAGTAGGCAGTTAAAGGATTTAGCCCGGGGTGGTCTAATCTGGCCTTCTCGCTCGTATGGTATAACCTAGCAACCTCATCGTTAACAACAACCACTTCGAGAAGGTCGCTCACTTCCTCATCGTTATCATTGGTATATGGGGAGCTCCGGAGGTTTTTCAAGTCCACGAGCTCCGTTAGCTGTTTGTAAAGCTTGCGAGATTCCGGAGACATTCCCGAAACACCAATGACATCAGGCTTGCGTCGATCAATGAGTTCAATGAATGCATCCACATCTTTTCCATCTGCAATCATCCGTTCCGAGTCACCGGCACCTAGGTCCGTGAATTTTCCATTTTCTAGGACTCGACCGTCTTCCTCTACCCACGCCCAGTATATCGGATCCTTGCCAACGGTGCCTCCTCCGTTTGATAGAGCAAGAACTCGAGGAACTGTACCGAGTATCATGCCTTTAGGCTTGTAGGGGGCTTGGTCAAGGCGCAACGAGAATGCCTCTCGACACTCTTTCGCAACATGGCTTTCACACTCTGTCTTCATGTTTTCCTTGACTCCTCGGCTCATAATCTTTTCTAATCTTCCAAGTGCCATATCTAGAACTTCCTTTCTCGCCCTGTTCCATGCATCGGCCACATCGCTGAAGTTGTCAGATTGAATATCCTCGTATAATCGCTTCTTATAATTGTCATAGTTCTGGAAGCGGACTTTGACCTCCACGAGACCTTCCTCTTCGGCCTTCAACATGCGAAGAAATAGCTCAGGTCTGCGTGCGATATCACTCAGCTGTTGATTCCGTAAATATTTGAACTCGTAGTAAGGATGCTGCTCATCGATTTTCTTAAGACCTTTTTCAGTCCTGAAACAATCAATGACACCATTCATATAAAAGGCTTGCCGTAGCCCTTTTCTAACTTTGGGGCTCATGACCAACTCTTCAGCGAACATCGCTTTTGCAGCTTTGAGCACGTGCATGCCATTTGCAAAACTCGTGTCCAGCAAATTATCAGCCATGTCTTCGGGCAGCTCAGTGGGGTCGTCAATGTGGTGTCGTTTAGCTTCTTTCAAGGCGTTCTGGGCAAACCCATCAGGAGAAATGCCGAAGGCTCGAACAAGGCCGTATGCCCTACTGCCACGAATACGCTCGAAGAATGTCTTTGCAGTAGCCTTGCGGCGTTGTGGAGCTGCTCCATTCTCGCCGTGCCCATTGGCAAGCGAAAGGTCCTTGATTTCTGCGGAGTACTGGAAATAGAGATAGTCCTGCATATCCTGCAACTCCTCCATAGTTACGGCTGCGGGTAGCATCTGTTCAAACATTTCGTCTTGGACATTTGAGACACTTTGCAAGTTATCAAACGTTCTCCGGAGAACATTACGTTTGTCCACAAGAGCACGGAACTTGAGGTCATACTCAAAGATATCCCACAGATCAGTCATGTTCAGGAGTTTTTCGGCTCGGATAATATAGTCATGTCCATCCGGATTATAAGCGCCAGGAGATATAGGAACTTTCGCCGCATGGATGAGATAATCTTTGCGGTGCTGGAAGATGAACGGCACTTCCCAGTCGTCCGTGACCATGAACTCGAGTACTTTGACGATAGCTCTTTGGAAAGGCTCTTTTAACTCTGTATCTAAACGTTTCTTCAGCAACATGAGATTTGAGATCCAGAGAGCTTCTTCTTTGAACTGCTCTTCGGTCAAAATGACATGCTTGTAGGGCTTCCTGGCAATCTGGTACCGCTCGGGTTCATCAGTAAATCGAATTTCATTATCTTCTTCCGTCATCATCTTCTCGGCTAGTTGCGAGGGTTCGAAAACATCTTTAAGATCCAGAGGCTTCTCTTCATCAATTCGCTGTTCCTCTTCCTCATCTTCTTCCAATTCGAGAGCGAAGAGGTAATCGGTACCGTCGCCGAACGCAGCACGCATGTCTTCGAGAGCCGCCTCATCGAGGCCAGTCGCTTCTGTAACGGCTAAGCCAGAAATTCCCTTTCTGATTGGGCGCGCGATTTCTTCGTCCTCGCGCATCTTGTCGCGGTCCTCGTCTGAGAAAACATCTTCTTCAATGAAATCATCCAAATCGTCATGAAGTCCTCTTCGGTCGCGGGCGCCCATTCGGAAACGATCAACTTCCTCTTCTTCATCGGAGTTGAAAATATCATCGATGCCCTGGGAGACTTCTCGATCTCTATCGCCTTTGTGGCCGCGCTTTAGGCGTTTAAATTTCGACTACAAGGAAAGAACCGCAGTTAGTCCCAACTTCCAGAAGGCCAGTGTCAAAATGTACAATTGCATCATCTGCCGTACCTCTTGGGAAATCGGAGGCTCAAAATCCGGGTTATTCTCCCCAATTAGATATATGTCCTCTTCGTCCAAATCCTCATCTTCGAGTGGACGGTCTTCCCTTCGTCGTTTCTTCTTTTCGCGGCGTCGTTCCGACTGATCTTCCTCTTCTTCGTCCTCATCGACGATGAATCCATCTTGAATCTAGTCCTCCGTTAGCTGCTCCTGTCTAATTAAACGACATGAACATCAGCTTGAAAACTTACAGCACGAGCGGCGTCCTCGTCATCATCCTCCTCTTCTTCACTGGAGTCATCGTACGAGCCATTTTGCTGCACCTCTGGTCTTGTCACTTCACCGGTCTCTTCATCATAGTCCTCGTCGTCCTCGACGTCGTCGAACAAGGCCTCATTGTCTAAGAGGTCGGCGGTATCCATCTTTTACCTGCGCATGAATAATGACAACTCCGGAGAGAGAATGTTCTCGGCCTGACTAAACTTAAGCTGCGGCGGAGCAGAGCCCAACGATAGGAAAAAGAGGAATGATGAAGAAAAAATGAACTCCAGCCTCTCAATATAGTTGCTTGCTCTCCGAGGATACGGCGCATTCCGCAAGTTCCAATTGAAGCTCCCAATCGAGGCGCCGAGAATTGTAGAAAACGCACTAAGCTACTTTCGAGCTAGCTTCTTAGTTTTCACGTGATAAATGATGACATAATGTTATGGACACGTGAGCAGTGCTTAGTCATTTTTGTGCTTTCTCTTTCAACGTCAAGCCTCACTTTTATTCACAAGGCCTGACGATGATGATTCGTAAAACGTACTCATGGATGGAGAAGGAGGATCAAGAATGCATTCGCAAGTTCCGCCGAGTAAGACTTGTAAAACAAATCCAGTCAAGATGCATACGGAGTACATAAAACTGTGGATTTTGTTTGGTCTCGTCGCTCCAACGGTTCAGGGGAAGGTTTCAGGGCGCAACCAAATATATTGGACTTGACGATGCCCAACATGCATAAAACCCGCAGGTGAAGAAAAGAAACCCCGGGCGAAAGTGTGTCATCCGTTGGCAAGGCCGTCAGTCGTCATTAAACAAATTCGCCAATCAGTTGTTGGCCCTTGTGCTTCGCGCCGAGATCAGAGTGGTTGTGCGTCGTACATACCATCCAATCTCACAGCCATTCTCGCGGTCGTCGCGAACCCACTCCACATCAGACCTCCTGGAGGCTGGCGCACAGCTGCTTTGACTGGGTTCGAGACAATTTTATTGATGTACTCCGTAGCTCGCGCGCCGAATATCTGCTGTCAGAATCACTAGTTAGCGCCGTGGACTGGACTCCTTGAACCTTGCAGCAAGAGCCATTTTTTTAGTGGAGCCCAATAGTTCCACTCTGAACCCCTCTCCCCCATGCCAATTACCAAACCACCTCGCTCTCTTTTATCAAGCAATATCAACGGGGCTCCTGGATATGCTTCGGGCTTCTGGAACCCTTCTATCTGGGTGAAGAGGTTCTCGTATCTCCTCTCCTTCTCTCTTGCCATATTCCTACCCTTATTGTTGTTGACACTTCAACCTCTCGCCTCGATTCGACCCACGTATAAAAGGTGCCCCAGTCCACAATCCTTCCGGCTATTTTCTTCCCCTGCCAGCCTGGCATATGCGAGAGTGGATCGGCAGCATAGCTTTTGAAAAAATCCCAACCACCGGCAGACCGTGGAAGAATCATTTCATCAGTATCTCCCGGCGATTCCCTTGACGTCGTGAGCGTCTCGACCTAAACACCATGGCGGACGCATTCAGAGCTCGAACCCTGAAACGGAAAAACGTCAAGGGCCTTGCTCTCAATGCCGCAGCATCGAAACTTGGCTCGAAGGCATCCGAAGGTGACGCACAAGTCCCAGGGGCGGTTACAAACAGCGAGAGCAGCCGCACGGACACCCTCGAAATTGGGCTGGAGTTCCAATTAGACCTCAAGAGTGAAGATTTGATAGTGCAGAAAGAGCTGGGGGCCGGCAATGGCGGAACAGTGAGCAAGGTGATGCATGCCTCGACGAAGGTAGTCATGGCCAGAAAAGTATGTCGTCGTCTTTACTATTGTCTCCGCTCCTAGCGAAATCAATAACGTCTACTCACCCGTACCGATTCGTTCTTAGATTATTCGAGTTGATGCGAAAGAGAACGTCCGAAAGCAAATCCTGAGAGAATTACAAGTCGGCCGTCACTGCGACTGTCCTAATATTGTCACATTCTACGGTGCGTTCACAAATGAAGCGAGAGATATTGTGCTATGCATGGAGTATATGGACTGTGGGTGCGTTTTTCGAGCCTTTTGACTACGATTTCAGGAAGTAGATAGCTCACAGTTCTTTTCAGCTCCTTGGATCGTATTTCGAAGGATTTTGGCCCAGTTCGAGTGGATGTACTAGGAAAAATCGCCGAGTCAATCCTTGGGGGCCTTGTCTACTTATACGAGGCACATCGTATCATGCACAGAGACATCAAACCATCAAACGTGCTCGTCAACTCCCGGGGCCACATCAAACTATGTGATTTTGGCGTCGCAACAGAAACAGTGAACTCGGTCGCTGATACCTTTGTTGGAACGTCTACATACATGGCGCCTGAACGTATTCAGGGCGAAGCTTATACTGTTCGATCTGATGTCTGGAGTGTCGGTTTGACGATAATGGAACTAGCCGTGGGCAGATTTCCCTTCGACTCCTCAGAGACGGCTGCTGGAGATAGGGCCAGCGCTGGCCCAATGGGTATCCTCGACTTATTACAACAGATCGTGCACGAACCCGCACCAAAGCTTCCAAAGAGCGATGCTTTCCCTGCAATTCTGGACGAATTTGTGGCTAAATGTTTACTGAAGAAACCGGGAGAGCGACCAACGCCACGAGAGCTTTTTGTATGTCTAGTTCTCATCCACATTTACAATAACCTACTGACTGTTATCTAAGGACCGAGATGCTTTCATTCAAGCCGCCAAACGAACCCCAGTCAATCTTCGAGAATGGGCTATAAGTATGATGGATAGACACAACCGAAAATCCTACCTCGCTCCCCCTGCCCCGCGTTCCATCACCCGAGATGGTTCGAGAGACTCCGTCTCGGAGGTCAAATCTCCACCCCACTCTGACCCTTCCTCTCACATAACACCAACTTCCGGCGAGATACCTCTAAACTATTCTCAAGAACCCTTTGTCAGACGCGACGACAAAACTCCTCGTGCCGTGGATCGTTCTCCGAGCTTCGGTTTAGAACATCTAACGATTAGCAGTCAGACGTCTGCTTTCCCAAGAAAGTCGCCATATGGCCATCACTCCGCCGCAAACTCCCCACAAGCATATAACTCACCGCGAGCAGCCCCATCACCCCATCACCCATCGCCCCGGTCCATGCCGCATTCGGCAGGTTTGCCCCTAAGGCCTGGCCCTATGACCAATGGACCGCTCCCACCCCCTCCACCCAGCTCTACTGGCGTTGGCTCATGGCAGCGAGGCCAAGGAAACCGGGTTTAAAGCCCAGAATAATTATAATTCACGCTGAATACCCAGCTGCGAACAAAGACGAAAACAATCACTATCATTAGCATATGTGCCTTCTAAAGAGCCCAATCTTTCTCCTCAATCATTTCTCTATCTAGCCCATATTTTATCGCCATTTTTTGTTTCTTTCTTTCATTTTCTTTTTTGTTTTCGATCAGCCACTCTCTTCATTGAATAATCTTTGCTTTCTTGTTTACTGTAATGGAAGACTCTTGGTTTCTTTTTCGCATTTTGTTTGTTGGGTGCTATATATCGATTACCTTTTATTGCATGCGAAGGTGTTCTTACAGCTTGATAACATTCTATTCCCCATGTTCCAAATACGTTACATCTGAACCCTTGACTGGAAATACGAAATATCGGCGCTGTCAAAGCTTTGAGACACGATTTTGACCTGATACTCTGCGCTTCTAGCTCTTTCGACTTGTTCTTGTTTTTACAGAATGTATTTTTTCCACGCATACTTGCAACTGGTACCTCGAACTCCAATGCTATTGTGAAAAAAAAATGTGTTTTATAATGATATTCAGGCGAGCGAGATCTATAGTTAATTCAAGGAGAATAGGTAGTCTCCAGCTCTCCTTCAACACGTATCGAAGTGATTCTCATCTACGAACCGAATTCGATCATCCCATTACAGGTTACAGGGTCAATATCTTTTGTCTATTAATAGCTTCAACTGCGAAGCTGCACTGCGCCACTGGCCTATAAGATCCGAAACATCGAAATCTTCGCCGGGGTAACCGAATTTAGCGTATGGTTAGTAGCGCACCATGTCAATTTTAGGGCGTGATTAGGTATCCATGTTTTGTATGACTCAAATTCCCACTCGAAATGAAATAATACAAGAGCGAAATCTCGTTCAAGAAGACTCTGGGCTCTAGGACACTTACAGAAAATTTAAGAGTTAGATAAGTACCAAAAAGCAACGCTTTACAATGCCTCTACAGCTCCGCCCGGAGCTCGAAGACGAGAACGAAAGGTATGTGACGGGAGGAGCTCCACCACAACCTTTTCAGGTTTTGTTGCCGCCTAAAGATGAGCTGCCCATCATTCGAACTGAGCGACTATGCCTCCGGCCTTTGAAGCGCGAAGATGCCGAGCCGTTGTTTCGTCACAAAGCAACCAAGCCTGGAGAGGCTGATAAGTATCTGTACGTTTTAGTTCCACTGTTCCTGATACTTGCCTAGCAAGCGCAAAGATGCTTAAAAGCACAAGCTCAATAGCCACCAGGTAGCACCAGCTAACTTAGCAACAGTAAAGCCTGGCAGAGCATGAGCGATGTGTACGCCTGGATGGATAGGAAAACATTCACTCAACCACCTGGTGCAGTCGGCTTGATGTTCCAGTACGTCATCTTTATCGGACAAGAGCCTATAGGAGAGCCGGTCGGATCTCTAGGCTTTAACCAGGTGCATCCGACGCCGAATATCGGTTATGGAATAGATTTGACTCATCACGGCAAAGGGTACATGTCAGAGGCGCTGGGTGGACTGCTTCGGACATGGTGGAGCTTCCCGCGTCGGAAGCTGAGTGACGACGAAGCCGAAGAGTACCGCAGAGAGGGTTGGGATGGAGTAGAAAGACTGTTTGCGTGTGCGAATAGCGGGAATATAGGGAGCTTGAGGGTGATGGAGAAGAACGGCTTCCAGGTGTATCTCTGCAAGACGATGGCGGACGGGGAGATTGTTTGCTGCGCGGCGATTGAACAACCGGAGCAGCAATTGAGCCGGGCCGGATAGATTAGTCAGCGGCTTTAGCGGCATACGCTAGTCCCTGGTTGGAAATGTGCCTGCGTGTCGAGCGTTGCGATTATGACGGAGAGAAAAATCTCTAGTTCGGTTTTAAATCAGGTCGCTCGGCATTGGCTCATTTGGATCCAAAGGTGTCATATCGTGTGCTGCAGCCACGAGTAACCACAACTCAATGAAATCTCGTTTATCAGAGTCTCTTCAAAGCAGTTCTCCTGCAGCGATGGGGTTGATGGCAGAAATAAACAAGACAAACAGCTGTCTTTCACGTGGCTTAGGCTCTTGCCAAGCCACGAGACCTCGGCTGGCGCTCGGCCCCGCTCCAACTCCTTGTAACATTTGGTTTGACGGGGGAATGAGAAGCTCCAACTTCGCCCAAGCGACCTTCCAAGCCTGCTGGTACTACCGGTGCTCAATCGGGCCAATATATAATATCTACAGCTGCAATTCCTCATCTCGTTTTTCTTTTTCCTGCTTTTTAGTCATCCTGACGCTTCTCAGTCACCTGTATTCCCTCTGTACTTTGTCATTACCCCTATTTTGCAAGCCACGATGGGTGCTGCAGACATACCTACGCTCC
This sequence comes from Nannizziopsis arthrosporioides, assembly GCA_029635245.1. NCBI lineage: Eukaryota > Fungi > Ascomycota > Eurotiomycetes > Onygenales > Nannizziopsiaceae > Nannizziopsis > Nannizziopsis arthrosporioides. The sequence goes on along the minus strand of CP098260.1, from coordinate 6,200,328 downwards.
AGTACACTCCGGTCGACGACATTCCGGAGCGTGCTAGGAAACTTAGGGCTACTTTCTTCCAGCAGAAAACGAGGCCAGTGGATTTTCGGATTCATCAGCTGCGGAAGTTGTATTGGGCGTATGTCATTCTGGGCTTGGAAGGTCTACCAACCAGTCGAAACTAATCCTCGCCTGGTTTAGAATCAAAGACAGAGAACCTCAGATTAAGGAAGCCCTTCGACGTGATCTCAATAAATGCGAGTACGAAGCGCATTTGACAGAAATCACCCTCCTCCAAAATGATATCATCTTTTTCACCAAGAATCTGCACAAATGGGCCAAGGACGAGAAGGCGACCGATATCGATATCACCTTCTCCTTTATGAAACCTACGATTAGAAAGGACCCTTACGGATGTGTCTTGGTCATCGGGTTGGTCATTCTTCTCTGTATCCAACGTGCAAACTTGGCGTAGTTGTTGTCGCTAATCTTCATCCAGTGCCTTCAACTTTCCCTTTGAGCTCACTCTTGCTCCCGTTATTGGCGCCATCGCCGCTGGCAACACCGTGATGATCAAACCAAGCGAAGTATCTTCCCATTCCGCCGCCGTTATACAGCAGATCATTGAGGCAACCTTTGACCCGTCTTATGTCTGCCTTGTTCAGGGAGGCGTGGAGGAAACCAAAGCCCTACTTGCCGAAAAGTGGGATAAAATCTGTTTCACCGGCAGCACTCGTGTTGGTCGAATTGTAGCACAGGCTGCCGCTGCAAACCTTACTCCTGTCATGCTTGAGCTTGGCGGCCGCAACCCTGCCTTCATCACCAAGAATTCAGATCTCCGCCTAGCGGCACGACGTCTGCTATGGGGTAAAACCCTGAACGCCGGCCAGGTCTGCACATCGCAGAACTATATTCTTGCGGATAAAACAGTCGTATCTGGGCTGGTCAGCGAATTTGCAAAGGCATTGAAGGAATATTATCCGAATGGAGTCAAGGAATCGCCGGATTATGGCCGGATTATCAACGACTCATCCTTCCAAAGATTGAAATCTATGATTGACAATTCGGATGGCAAGATTCTACTTGGAGGTGCTATGGATGAGAAAACAAGATTTATTGAACCTACTGTGGTGCAGGTCCACTCTGTGGATGACTCTCTCATTGCTGAAGAAAGCTTTGGGCCCATCATACCTATTCTACCCGTTGAAAGTCTCGACGAGGCCATTAGGATTGCCAATGATGTTGACTCGACGCCACTTGCAGTATATCCTTTTGGAACCCAACAAGAAGTTCAAAAAGGTACGTTTTCACGTAGTCTATTCCAAGTCTCGCCCTAGTCGCCGTCTAACAGACAATGCAGTTCTTTCCTCTGTGCGCTCCGGTGGAGCCTCCATCAACGACTCTTACATGCACATCAGCGTGCCGACATTGCCATTCGGAGGCGTGGGTGAAAGTGGACAGGGCAACTACCACGGTCGTAGCAGTTTCGACGCATTTTCGCACCGACGTTCATTCACCACTACCCCTAAATGGGTAGAACGGATCCTGACTATTCGCTACCCGCCTTTTTCCAGAGGCAAACTCTCCAAATACTTGGCTACCAGTGCCTTGAAGCCCAACTTTGACCGAAAATGTCAAGAAAAGTTGAGCGTTTGGGGCTGGCTGATTTGGTTCCTCACCTTGGGCGGTGGAGCGACCAAAAATGGCGCCGCGAGAAGCGCCGCTGCTGTTCTAGGTTAGTATCCCACGACCTTTAATGTTTGCCTCTTTTCTTAATTTGTATGGTGGCACTGCTTTTTATTATTCACCTTCAAATTCTCCTTCTCTATAGCCCAGAATACCCAAGCTGTCCCATTTCAAATATCACTTCCGCACGGCTTACTTTCCTTTGTTTACTCTAACAAAAGTAATAGTGGCATACGGAATTCAGCAATATGCGCAGAGAGCATCGAAACTCTAAGTCAGATTTTCTTCATGGCTTGGGAACGGAGGCCTGGAAATTGCTTTGCCCCCTACTGGCGTTTCTGCCATTAATTCCAAAAATTTCATCTTCTATTACTGTTGATCCGTTTGGTGGTTTACTGATCTTACTCCCTTTTCTACAATGTTTCCACCAATTTATTGTATGTACATACAAAATTGATATGTATCTCCTTGATTAAGGCCTCAGGTGGAATGTGATGTATTTTCCCATAAGGGTTTCTTGTAGATATATCTACGCTTTTCCCATGCCTCTTCGCAATTAGCATCTTTTTTCTATCCCTCTTCGGCTGACGCATATGTATTTTACACCCTTGTATGGTTTTACTCCTTCACCTAAACCCCGACTTCGTTTTGTATCAACCATCAGGCCCTCAACGCGGATTCCACTAGGTAGCCATCCTCGCACGGCAAATGAGACGGAAACAGAATTTGGCATGAGCGAAGATTTAGTCGGAGGTTTAGTCGATTGTTTCTTCCCACGAGGTGCTGTGTTTGATGATGGCTGCTGCCCTTCTGCTGTGAGAGTGTCCTCGTCATAGTAGCTTTGTAGAGGGTTGATAGGCCTAGTCGATGATGCCGTTCCATCTTCGCCTTCATCTCCTAATTCTCCATTGGCATCCGTGCCCATTGGCCCTACCACGGAGCATCGTAGAACTGCAGTACCTGAAATGCTCCCTGTATCCTTTGTGGTGGGAACGCGCCATTCAAGAAATTCATTCCCAGGCATGAATGAAGCATCACCTCGGCTGGCTTGAATATCCGTGATGTAGCGGACGGATGGAGGGATTGGAACTGTAACAATGACATCTTCCAAAGTCGGAGAGGACGAGCTGTTTCCGCCGCCAATATTTCCCAGAAATGATGGCGTGGAAGTTCCAGAGCCGCGATTCGATCCAATACCTCCACCCCCGCCACCGCCCATCCCTCCTCCTCTTGAGGAGAATTGTACGCCTGGAAAATTGGTATTTAAGGTCAGGCGGACCTCAAATTCTGTACCATTGGCTCCTATTGACTTATTAAGGGAAACAGTTGCTGGGAGAAATAATTTCTCCATATGCTCGGGAGGTCCATCTAGATCAGGATCTACAGGAAGCAAGTTAACTTCGTAACCTGCAAGGATAAATCGTCCGTCTGGTGGAACGAAGCTTAGCTCTCCTGGCCTCTCCCGCCATCGAGACAGGCGTACACAAGGATGAAAAACTGGTAGCTCGAGCTTATGCTCTATCCCTTTCTGTCCACCGGGTCCCGTCAGGGTGAGTAGAAGGTTAGGTACACCGGAAATTTTGGAGTTGAAAGCTATGGTGCCGTTGGCCACGGCGGAAAGTGCCCGTCCAGAGGGCGCGATCGTGACCTGAAGAGACTCGATTATATCAACGTATAGCTCATTCGAAGTATGGCGAACACCTTGACGACGCCAAGGTATGGCTGGACCTGTAGATGCGAAACCGTTGGGAGCGGACATGGAGTTTAGGGATGGTTTTAGGGGATTCGATGGCCCAATTGAGGGAGAGGGACTGTAGAATCCGAGAAGAAGAGCAGTCAGCCTTGACTTATCGATGCAGAAAGTAGCTTAATGTCGATAGCTCACCCTGGTAATCCCACGCCGCTCAGGAATTTGGTCATCCATCCAGGTACTTCTACAACCTCTTGTAACGAGTTGGACTCTGTATTGCACACTATCCCGGCATCGCACATTTCATTCAGCAGTTGCCCAATAACATCATAATTATTCTGTATTTTGCTCGCCAATAACGGCGCTCCAATAAAATCTTCTAAGACATCTATTACACGGTGGACAAATTCGATTACTAGGAGGGGTTCGGTCTCGGTGCTGCTGGGAACGAGGAAGAGAAGATTTGCGTGTAATACTGAAAAGACCGTGACCGGTGGAAGGGTAGAAGGCAGATATAGCACCGATGGTCGTGGAGCTGGGTGCTCTAAAAAGAGAGGCACGAGGGCCTTCGCTGATGGCGGGCGAGAACGATAGATATGTTCAAGGATCGGATTACTAGGAGACACAGTCAGGTTAAAGCTTCAGCAGTGTTGACAAGATCCAAGATCGTACTTATGCTCATCGTAGATATAAAAAGCCTCTATTGTATTGCTCATTTTCGCTATTTCATGTTGTGCGCCGCGCGAGTTGCTGCAATCTGCTCTTCATACTCGTCTTTCGGCGTTCTGAGGTCATTGCCGAGATGACGATCCCGGAAGTTTGGTTGGTCCGGATGGATTTTCTTCACGCGACAGCTTTTTGGATCTATGGGATAGAAAGGCCTTTGCTATAAATACCCTGTGAGAGCAGGTAAGATACTTCCAGTCTCTTGTTTGATTTTTGAGGCTAGCAGCTGATTCCTTCAGAAGCCACCAATCACCGGCACCTTTGTCTTCGCTGTATATCAAACTCCAAGTAACAATGGGCCGGCGCGACGATACGCCGTGGGATATTAATCCCAAAGATATTGAGACGATGGTCAGCAAAGAAAAGTACCAGGACGACTGCCTCGCCTGCAGGCTGTTAGGTAAAGTGTTCCTCAGAAAATGGCGACATTTGCTTACACTGCTATAGGTAGTGCGGCTTTCGTTGGCCTCGGAGGGTACAGCTATGTTACGGGAATGAGAAATCTCCAAAAGCAAGAAGCAGCAATACTAAAGAGCGGATCAAAGTATAGAATGGGATCTAGGCGTCTGGGCGTGGTCTCAATATCGGCTACATTGGTTGGACTTGGGTTATGGCGCCTCATTAATTGATACCAGATGTGTTTACATGTGTACGGTTCATGGACTTCGTGGATCCATGACGTTGGCTTCTGAGCGGGATTCGAGCATAAGATATTTTTTCAATATCGTTCTGGAACCTATTTACAAGACAAGATATGTAAAAAAAAGGACCGTTAATGCCAAAAAAAAAAAAAAAAAAGAGTAAAACTCCAAATGCTGGCCGTGTATGCGTCGTTCCATGCAGCAATGCATCCCCATGTATGTATCGTCAAAGTACTAAGAAAAGTAGCCGTTAATCGATCATATATACCGCCCCCTTTTCCCTCCTCCCCCAAATGCATCCTTTCCGTTCCCTATATTTGAAATATCGAAGAAGTCATTAAAATGGAGTTTCCGTTTCGACCCAATGCTTGTTGTAGGATCTCGAACGGATGAACGGCCGCTATGTCGAGGGTGGGTTCGATGAGGGGTTCGAGGAGCCCGTGGGACGACTTCGAGCCGAACCGACGGAGGTGCCAGGAGAGGATGGTTGGGCGGCGAGTCGGGCTGGATTATATTGGGAGCGTCTGAGCACTTCATGTCAACGTCCTCCTGAGCAGAGACGGGGAAATGCGGACTGGCAGCGAAGGTGAAAACGGTAGGAGGTTGAGGCTGGGCTGGGGTAGCTTGCTCTATTCGTTGGGGTGATGCGGATCGAGATTGCCGGCTTGATCGATTGGTCTCACCAGATGCTTTGCGGGATACGTTAGGTGACGAGCTTCGATTTCCCTTGTCGTTATCGTCCTCGCTATCGTTTGCTGCTACTCCAGTGCCATCTATCCTCTCCACGACCCAACTTCGAATTCTGTTACCTTCTCCATCCGACAAACCTAGTCCTTCTCTGTCGAGGAACGCCCGGAGGTCTTCAAGAGCATCTTGATATCCCAAATTTCGAGATTGCGTTTGGTCCGCGGCGGCACTCTTGTAGAGATTGGTAACGGAAAGGGCGGCGGTTTTAAAGGCCTGCAGCAGAACCTCGGGTGGTTGTGCAGTCGGGTTGGAGGGTAAGGAACTGTTTAGGGACCGCATCGAATCCATAGCGGGCAGAAAGGCTTTTCGAGCAACAAAGACTAGCTGTCAACGTTGTTCCCGACAGAAATTGAAGTATTGTTTATGGATTTGTTGACTAAGAAAAGCGACGCAGCCGCCCGTGAAAGGAACCAGGAAGAAAGGTGGGGGCAATCAAATTGAGGAAAAACGATGGCCAGCAGAATTTGCAAATGGTGCAAAGATCAAAATCTCTGTCCAGTCTGGAATAGACTGGAAGATGTTGGAATAGAACAGATAGGATATTGCTTCACAAATATAGCCCGGTGAAGCAAAACAATGTGGGATGCAGCAATCATGAAACCGATCAAGATGTCAGTCACTGATTGCAACACTTCTTCTTGGGAGTCACCCGGACGGGCTGCCAGCCAGACCGTAGGTAACCTTGGGTGGACGGTACCAGGGCTGTAATATACGGCCAGGACAGGGAGAAAAGAGCCAGGAAGCCCGTGTAAGTATTGTCACAATACCTTCACGCTTTACCGGATTATTACTGATCCCGCCCCGATGTCCAGGCACCCGCGCTAGCTGAATAAGCCAGTCATGGCCAATCAGCGCGTCGCACCCGCCAATATCGCCGCGGGTGACATAAGCACCGGGATTAAATTTGGCCCGCGTGCTGCTTTGCGTCCCTACCAGGAAGGGAATCCGGCACTTTTTGCAGCAATGAAGATCTCTTCCAACCTCTTGCTATCGCCGTCTTCCTCTCGTCGCACTGCATTGCTCCTCCACCCACCATAACTTTCGCAGCCACAATCACCTTTCACGAACAATCTTCATCCTTCTGCCGCAATTGTTAATCTATAAGAAAGCCTCGGAACCTACTTTGACGCGTTTTTTTGTCGAGGCTCCCGCGGGTGATCGCCGCCACGTCAACCCTCATTATAAGATACCCTGCTATATGAATTCAAAATGTCCTCGGAAGTAGATAACTCGATGAGAGACTCCAATGATGAGCAAGTCGGAAATGCTGCTGATCAAACTATGACTGTACGTTTCTTCCGCGTGTGATACGCGACCCCAGGTGCCGTTTGGGCTCTTAGTATCCCGATGATCAGGAGCATCCGCTAATCAAGGGACTTCATCAGGATACGCCCGACTACACCGTATGACCGCCAACCTCCTCTCTGGCCCACTTAAATCGTCCCGCACCTCTAACCCAATTCTACTCTTCTAGGACTCGGATACACATCCTAACACCACTGCCAGTAGCATAGCCGGCGATGCCGCTCCCGCCGATGGCCGAAAACGTAGATCTGAAGCTTTCCAGCTCCGAAAGAGTGTTCTTGGTAAAAAACATGGGCGACTCGACGAATCAAAGGCAAGCTCTCAATTGAATGGCCCCTCGTTGCTGGACAGCGCGTGGCTGACATTGGTTTTACGTACAGGAAGATGATTCGATTCGGAGATTTCGCTATTTGCTTGGACTGACCGATCTTTTCCGCCACTTCATAGACACCAACCCGAACCCACGGATCAAAGAGATTATGAGTGAAATAGATCGTCAAAACGAGAAGGATGCAGAAAAAAGAAGACTTTGATGCGTAAAGGTGGGGCCTCTGGCGAGCGTCGTCGACGGACAGAGCAAGAAGAAGATGCAGAGCTTTTAAAGGACGAGAAGCAAGGTGGCCCCGCAGAGACCGTTTTTCGCGAATCACCCACTTTCATTCAAGGCGGCCAGATGCGAGACTACCAGGTTGCCGGCTTGAATTGGCTAATTTCATTGCACGAAAATGGTATCTCCGGGATTCTTGCAGATGAGATGGGTCTCGGAAAGACTTTGCAAACGATTTCGTTTCTGGGGTATTTACGACATGTTTGCGGAATATCCGGGCCACATCTTATCACTGTACCCAAGTCAACGCTGGACAACTGGAATAGGGAGTTTGCTAAATGGACCCCGGAGGTCAATATCCTCGTTCTTCAGGGCGCTAAAGAAGAACGCCACCAGCTGATCAACGAACGCCTCATTGATGAGAAATTCGATGTATGCATTACCAGCTACGAAATGGTCCTCCGCGAGAAATCCCATCTGAAGAAGTTTGCCTGGGAGTATATTATTGTCGACGAGGCCCATCGGATCAAGAACGAAGAGTCTTCCCTTGCGCAAATAATACGACTCTTCAATTCGCGAAACCGCTTACTCATTACCGGAACTCCTCTGCAAAATAATCTTCATGAGCTCTGGGCTTTACTCAACTTTTTGCTTCCTGATGTTTTCGGCGATTCCGAGGCATTTGACCAGTGGTTTTCAAATCAAGAGGCCGACCAAGATACGGTCGTTTCGCAGCTGCATAGGGTTCTACGGCCATTCTTACTACGAAGAGTCAAGAGCGATGTTGAAAAAAGTCTACTTCCCAAAAAGGAGATGAATCTCTATATCGGAATGTCCGAAATGCAAGTCAAATGGTACCAAAAGATTCTGGAGAAGGATATCGATGCTGTAAACGGTGCACAAGGAAAAAGAGAATCGAAAACAAGGCTTCTGAACATCGTAATGCAACTTAGGAAATGCTGCAATCATCCATATCTTTTTGAAGGTGCAGAACCAGGCCCACCCTATACCACCGACGAGCATTTAATTGACAATGCTGGTAAAATGGTGATACTCGACAAGCTGCTGAAGCGTTTAAAATCTCAAGGAAGCAGAGTCTTGATTTTCTCTCAGATGAGTCGTGTTCTTGATATCTTGGAAGACTATTGTGTGTTTAGAGAGCATGCATACTGCCGGATTGACGGCTCGACTGCCCATGAAGATCGAATTGGCGCGATCGACGAGTATAATCGGCCAGGATCGGAGAAATTCATTTTTCTACTGACAACTAGAGCTGGTGGGTTGGGTATCAATCTTACGACAGCCGACATAGTCATTCTTTTCGATAGTGATTGGAATCCACAAGCCGATCTACAAGCTATGGACCGAGCTCATCGCATTGGCCAAACAAAACAGGTCGTTGTCTTCAGATTTGTTACCGAAAACGCGATTGAAGAAAAAGTGTTGGAGCGAGCGGCGCAAAAGCTGAGACTGGACCAATTGGTTATTCAACAAGGCCGAAGCCAGCAGCAAACGAAGAATGCAGCCTCAAAAGACGAGCTTCTTACGATGATTCAACATGGCGCAGCGAATGTTTTCAGCAGTACAGGAGCAACTGGCGCTATGGCTGGAGGGAAGGACATTTCCGAGGATGATATTGACAAGATACTGAAAAAGGGTGAAGAGAGGACGGCTGAACTGAACAAAAAATATGAGAAGCTTGGCATTGACGATCTTCAGAAGTTCACCTCGGATAATGCATATGAGTGGAACGGTGAAGATTTCACTAATCGCAAGAAGGACATTGGTTTCAACTGGATCAACCCTGCGAAGCGGGAACGGAAAGAGCAGTCATATTCCGTTGATCAATACTATCGACAGACCATTCCTACGGGCGGTCGTACAGCTGACCCGAAACCCAAAGTCCCTCGTGCCCCGAAGCAAGTTCCTGTCCACGACTGGCAGTTTTTTCCTCCCAAGCTCCGTGAGTTGCAGGATAAAGAGACTGCATATTTCCACAAAGAGATAGGATATAAAGCGGTTTTACCTGAAGGAACAGAAGAAGATTTGGGCTTTAGAGAATCTGAACGTGAACTCGAGCAACGAGAAATTGATACTGCTGTTCCTCTAACGGAGGAAGAAAAGGCTGAGAAGGAGCGGCTATCAGACCAAGGCTTCGCAACGTGGAATCGTCGGGATTTCCAGCAATTTGTCAACGGATCTGCCAAGTTCGGCAGGACGGAGTACGAAGGTATTTCGACCGAGGTTGACAGTAAAACGCCAGAAGAGATCAAAGAGTATGCAAAAGTGTTCTGGAAAAGATATACGGAAATTCAAGATTATCCTAAATACCTTCGTACGATTGAGCTGGGCGAGGAGAAACTACGAAAGATGAACCACCAACGCAAATTGCTTCGCAAGAAGATGGAACAGTACCGCGTGCCCCTTCAACAACTCAGAATAAATTATAATGTGTCAACTACCAACAAAAAGGTCTACACCGAGGAAGAGGACCGTTTCTTGCTTGTGATGCTTGACAAACATGGCGTTGATGGCGAAGGTCTACACGAGAAAATCCGGGAAGAGATAAGAGAATGCCCCTTGTTCCGATTCGATTGGTTCTTCTTGAGTCGTACGCCGGTGGAAATCAGTCGAAGATGCACTACTCTCCTCAACACAGTCGCTAAAGAGTTCGAGCTAGATGGCAAAGGATTCAACGGTGACGTTGGTAAGGGCCGAGGCCGAGATCGTGACGAAGATGCAGAAAACGGGGAGGAGGATGGCCCTGCCAAGAAAAAATCAAAGAATGCAGTGGTAAGACTTGTAGAGCCTCACTTTCCTCCATTGTGATCCGATGGCTGACGTTAATTGTTTATAGAACAAGAAACTCAAGGCAGTGCAGTCCGGAAGCAAAGCAACCTCTGCTGCAACTTCCAGGGCAGCGAGCGTTTCCTCAACTGCGGTCCCTACATCGAAGTCTAAAAGTAAAAGGAGATGAATTTTTGCTACGGTCGGAGTCATGTTCTGCGTTTGGAGGTGTTTATCTTGGGTATAGTGGCCTGCAGAAATTATTTGAACATCAATGGCGTCCTTTCATGTCTTTTTTACACTTTAACAATGGGTTCAAGGGGAAGAGCCGTGTGCCTTTGACACAATATTATAATTAACATGTAGTTATAAATACTTTAGTTGAAGTCAATGATGATACATAGCTTCAAACGATGAAACAGATGCCTTGTAGAAACCAAAGAAGATTCCCACGGTTTTCCAAGCGAATGGTATAAAACTTTGATGGATAGGGCAATTGAAAGGCCAAGGAATCACCCACTAAACACCACATTAAACACGACAATGCTTTGACAGACAGGCACCACCGAAATGCAAAAATGGATCATATGGGATGCAAACTTCAAACAACGCTATCTACTAGAAAACTCTATCATCGGCTTCGTCCTTTGCTGCCTTGGAGTGTCCTTCCTTATCATCTGTTGCTGAAATGGTTGACGTAAACCGAGGGAGAGAGTTTCCGGACAGAAAGGCTTGACATAGAAGAGCCGAGGCGACGCTGACATTCAAACTGTCCACTCTCGCTGGATCATTGGACAAGTCTGACGTCCGAGCCCCGGCAATAGCGACAAATGCATCTGTTTTATGCTTTAGACTATTGCTTAAACCCCACCCTTCACCTCCAAGCATCAAAATGCAAGGAGACTTTTGTAATTCTGATGAGAGTTGCTGTGGCCAGAGCATGGGGATCCCGCGAAAAGCTTCCGAGCTTCGACTCATGACGAACGATGGTACTTCGGCAGCAAAGAATCGCCAGCCGTTTCGACGTGTAGCGTCGACAAATGCGCTGGGATCGTGGACGGAAATCAGAGGCATGTTTTCCGCGGCGCCGGCAGAAGCTTTCATCGTCGTTGGCGACATTGGTGCAGAGTTTCGGGAGGAGAAAGCAATAGCGTCGACGCCAAAGAAGTATGCGCTCCGGATAATAGCACCCAGGTTTCCTGGGTCAAGGATACCATCGAGGAGAAGAGTAAATGGGTATCGGGGTATTGGTTGCTGTGATTCGAATCTTCCAGATGTTTGTAATGACCGTGAGACGATCGGAACGCGACCGTCAGAGCCATTGATATCTGCTTCTTCTCTAGATTGTGGTGCCACGTCGACACTGAAATGAGAAGCTGTTGCCGAGGACACAGCCTCAAAGCACATCGCTGGAATCTTTGGTAGCGGAGACACCTCCGCAACGAACCCATTATGCGGCCTAGAAGAACTCATTTTGTCCAGAATCTTGGCCCATGTACCGGATACGAGTCGAACCTTCGCACCGGCAGCGGCTGCATACTTTTGCAAACTGTTATATGATGTCTCTGCAGACTTTGAGACATCCTTATCAGGGAGGTAGATGTAAAGAGTATAGATCTTGCGGCGTCGTGACAGGATGGCCGCTTGAACGGCCGAATAGCCGTAGATAAACTCAGAGATAGGAGTCGTATAAGGAACACTTGCGGGTCCGACAACAGAAACCTTGGATACCAGAGAAAAGGGCTCGTCTAGATTCCGCTTTTCCCTTTGAGCCGGTCTCTGTTTTCGATATTGAACTCGTTCTGAGGAGGCAGAAATTCGACCTCTCCGCTGCCAGTCACGTTTATATTGAAATTTTTCAGTCTTATCCGTCTCCTTCCAATGTCTCGATCGGAACTCATTCGAAGGACGGTCTTTGCGTATTCCATTGGAGATGGCAGAGTTTATGGAGGTAAATCGGACACCATGTTGGATATAGGATGGAATTCTAGCCCGAAAGACCAGCGGAGCTCGTATTAAAGGGAATTTTGAGGAAATAGATGCCATTTGCCTATTGAAAGAGCTGTTGAGAGCTCTTTTTGTTTTCTTTTATCCTCGCAACAACGTCAAGCCGTTATGGGAACCGTTGCGGATCTTACAATGAATGAATTGATGGATGACTAAGTGAGATAAGACACTAGTCCCTTTTTGGCTAATTGGTTTTGGTTTATATAACATGGATGATAAAGCTAAAATGGCACTTCAAAATGTATGTACTTCGCGACGCGTCAAGCTCACTTCCACAACTCTCTAGCTTTTCTCTGACATGAAATCGACACGCAGTTCAACTTTTCCTTACTATGTTTGACTAATTTATCCCATTATTTGGCCAAGTTTACCTCAAAATGCCTTCAATTGACGCGGACTCTTCTCCAGAACCAGGGGATGAAGTGAACAAATCTGATATCCTTAGCCGATTCGTCGCGGTCAACTCAAGCGAACGACAGGAGCTAGACGCGCAACAAGCCTTAGAAAATCGGCTTGTCTGCATCTCTGTTCCAGATGTGGAAAATGAACAGGAATTTCAATATTTACCTGGCTATTTCCACATCAAAAATATCGTCTCAAAGACGAATGATGATACTTATGCAGTCGAACTACACAGCGGCGACAAGATCAGGGTAGGATTGATCCGGGATTAGGCTCAGCTATAGATGCTGACTGAACTCTAGCTGTCATACAGTGAACTTTTAGATTTCAAAGGCGGACCGGCAGCCTTAAGACGCCATAAACAGAATGGAGCTCGCAGGCCTCGACAATCTCAGAACCCAGGCTTCGTGAACAGTACTACACTTGTATTATCTTCTGACGAGGAGGATCACCTCGCACCGAAACAGCTTGCCTACTACTCTGAATCTTCCGCAGCTTCACAGCCTCCTTCCTCTTCGTCCGAGTCCGAAGAGCATGGCTCTTCCTCTTCGCGTCCAATTCGTCGGTCCAGACGTGTAGTCCCTAAATTCAGGAAAAGCCTCAATTTTGAAGATGACGAATCTGACGCTCCTCGACGGCGAAGCCGAAGGAATATTGCCACCAAGAATGTCAAGCCACAGAGGCAAGGGTTACGAGTCTCTAATAGAATAAAAGCTGGGGGCCAAATCAGGAAATTTCTGGAACGGGCAGAGGATGATATCTCAGAAGCCGAAGTTGCCAAGTCCGGCACCAAGTACTCTGGGGCTAGAGAAGTATTCCAGACTTTTCCCAAAGATGATAGCTTTCGGCTACGCCACCAACCTACCTGTGCATCTTGCTCATCTGGAGAGTCCAGTGGTGCTTTGGTATACTGTCAGGGCTGTACAAGCTCTTATCATAAAGCCTGTCTAGGCCCCCGTGGTCAACGCCTACATTTGGCTACTAAAGTGAACCAGGGGATCTTTATTCTGCAGTGTCGCGCTTGTATCGGCATAGCACACACAAAGGATCCGCTTGTGCCCCATTTGGGCAAATGCTCTCAATGCAATGAGCTCGGCTCCTTTTCTCAGCCCATTAGAGCACAGTTAACCGCACGACAGGAGCAACTACAGCGTGAAGAAAATGATGGTGTTGACCCGAGTGTCAACGTTGACTCAAGCAAATTGAACAACCCAGAGAATGTCATGTTTCGCTGTGCAACTTGCAAGCGTTCCTGGCATATGTCTCACCTACCCCCGAAAAAAGCCTCGAGAACGGTTGTCGAAAGTGACAGCGATGACGGGAATGACGATCGGTTCCAGAAGTACTCTCGGAAATGGCAATGTTACGAATGTGAAAATGCACCAGGAGAGATCGAAGGTCTAGTGGCTTGGCGACCTGTGGACCTCGATAGCTTCACACCCGGCTATGCGGCTGACATGCTTCCAGAAACATCAAAGGAGTATCTTGTCAAATGGAGGAAACTGTCATATTTCAAAGCAACCTGGGTGCCTGGTGCCTGGATCTGGGGTGTGGCCCCGGGTGCAATGCGTAAAGCTTTTCACAGGTCTAATAAAAGCTTAAAGCCTTGCATGACATCTGAGGACGCAATTCCTGAGGAATTCTTGCATATTGATATCATTCTCAGTGTTCAGTATTCGAATGTTGTTTCAAACAGAACACGGGAGATTGATCTTGCACGCATCAAGGAGGTTGACAAGGTGTATGCCAAGTACAAAGGCCTTCCATATGAAGAAGCGGTATGGGAAGCGCCACCGGCATCTGAAAATTCTGAATTATGGCAAAGTTTCCAATCTGCGTATGGTGAATGGGTCCAGGGTAATTACGTTCGACCACCAAACCGTGGAGCTCTAAAAAAGCGTTTGAACGCCTTGCGGCTGAAGAGCTTTGACCAGATAATAAAAAAGGAGCAGCCTTCCTCGCTCGTTGGCGGCCAACTTATGCAATATCAGTTACAAGGCCTTAATTGGATCTACGAGTCTTGGTTTCACCAAAAAAATGCTATCCTGGCAGATGAGATGGGCCTAGGGAAGACTATTCAGGTCATCGCATTTTTTGCTACACTTGCTCAGGATCATAGCTGCTGGCCCTTTCTTGTTGTGGTTCCAAACTCAACTGTCCCCAACTGGCGTAATGAAATTAGAGCATGGGCACCCAGTCTCCGTGTTGTGACTTACTACGGTCTTTCCACTGCCCGGAAGCTTGCTCACGATCACGAAATGTTTCCCGGTACTTCTGATAAGGCAGATCTTAGATGTCATATCCTTGTCACATCATATGAGACCGCTGCTGATCCTCAAGCCCGCCGGGTCCTATCCGCCATTCAATGGCAAGGCTTAATTGTCGATGAGGGCCACAGATTGAAAAATGACCAGAGCCAGCTCTACGACTCTCTTTCAAAAATTCATTTCCCATTCAAGCTCCTGTTGACCGGCACACCATTACAGAATAATATTCGCGAACTGTTCAATCTCATTCAGTTCTGTGATCCAGCAAAGAACGCCCAGGCCCTTGAGGAAGAGTATGAAAACTTGACTGCAGAAAATATTGCCGAGCTCCACAAGATGATTCTGCCATTCTTTCTTCGAAGGACAAAAGCCCAGGTACTAGGTTTCCTTCCACCAATGGCACAAATCATTGTTCCTGTATCCATGACCATTGTACAGAAGAAGCTATATAAATCAATTCTCGCCAAAAATCCCCAGCTCATCAAAGCCATCTTTAAGAAGAGCAGTGATCGGAGCCTAAAGCAATCAGAGCGGCATAACTTGAATAACATTCTTGTTCAACTCCGGAAGTGCTTATGCCATCCATTTGTGTATAGCAAAGCCATCGAGGAAAGAGGTGTTAATGCCACGTTATTATACCGAAACCTTGTCGAGGCGTCCGCAAAATTACAACTTTTGGAGCTCCTGCTACCAAAGCTGCACGAGCGTGGCCATAGAGTACTGATCTTCAGCCAATTCCTCGATTTTCTTGACATTATTGAGGACTTCCTTGACGGCCTCGGACTACTTCATCTACGATTGGATGGTTCCCTATCTTCGCTCCAAAAACAGAAACGGATTGACGAATACAATGCACCAAATTCCCAGTA
Source organism: Nannizziopsis arthrosporioides (assembly GCA_029635245.1). NCBI lineage: Eukaryota > Fungi > Ascomycota > Eurotiomycetes > Onygenales > Nannizziopsiaceae > Nannizziopsis > Nannizziopsis arthrosporioides. Next base: position 6,184,675 of record CP098260.1, on the reverse strand, counting down.
TTTTGCCTTTCTATTGTCAACAAGAGCAGGTGGTGTAGGGATCAATCTTGCTACAGCTGATACAGTCATCATTATGGATCCAGATTTCAATCCACATCAAGATATCCAAGCTCTTTCACGAGCACACCGCATCGGTCAACAGAAAAAAGTCCTAGTCTTTCAACTCATGATGAAAGGAACTGCTGAGGAGAAGATGATACAAATTGGCAGAAAAAAGATGGCACTTGATCAGGCCTTAATTGGATTCATGGATGCGGACGACGATAGCGGTGTCGATGTGGAATCAATTCTCCGCCATGGTGCTGATGCATTATTCGATGATGATGATCAAGGCGATGTGCATTATGACAATGAGTCCATCGAGAAACTTCTTGACAGAAGTGTAGCTGAGAATACAAAGGTTGGCGAAGATTCGTCGGCCGAATCTCAATTCAGTTTTGCAAGGGTTTGGACAAACCAAACTGCTAATCTTGAAGATCAGCTTGAGTCAAGTTCAGAGCCAGAAAATAGTACTGTCTGGGAAAAGATTCTGAAGGAACGAGAGCTTATAGCAAAGAAAGAAGCTTTGGAGAAGACCGAAACACTTGGGCGTGGTAAGCGCAGACGGCAGGTGGTTGATTATGCGCTGCCTGACTCGCCCAATCGAAAAGGAAAGGATGCAGACAGTGACGCAGAATTCACGGCTATGGAGCCAGAACCCGATTCTGACATCGAAGGACCCCAAATCGATGCATCAGGGCGCGGTGTAAAACGCACCGGCCATAACTCAGCCCTCGCTCGACCTTACAAACGCGCAAAAGTTCAAGAACCCGAGCCGCTACGGGAACCGGTGCTTGGTGGAATCGAATCATACCCATGTCTAGCATGTAACAAGTTGCATCTGCTGGGCGATTGTCGCCTCAAGCAAGCTGGCGTTGAGCACTGTGGACTTTGCGGTATTGCGCACTACGGCCATTCCCGAACATGCCCCCACCTGAATTCAGAGATTCAGTTAGCGAGCATGCTCTCTTCCCTCAGGCAAAGCACTGAGCAGGTCGCTCTAGTTGAAGAAGCAACGAAGTACTTGCGAGGCATCAGAGGTGACCTTGTACGTCGCAAAAAGGTGCAGGCTATGAGAGACAGCCAAGCGGACGGCCTGTTAGAAAATGGGGTAAGTAACCCAGCCAATATACGTGCTCCGCCAATTGGTCCTGTTCCACCGCAAACCGGGGTATACCATCCCCAGTCCCACTCTCACACGTATCCTCCTGTTCAATATACAGCACCGCCACACATCCCAGCTCAACACGCTTCGTCGCCGTTCGCTTTGGCTCCAGGACAACCAGGCCGCAGCTATCAAGCGGTCTATCCTGCACCGCGCAAGGGATCAGACTGGTGACATCTACAGAGTAGACTGAAATCCTCTTACTTCCCTGGTTCATACTTAGCTTATGATGATCTAGCAAGTTTTGGAAGAAGGAGAGTGATTCTAGGGAAATGCATCGGTTATTGTTTTCTTCTAGATCGATGCGTTGTACTTTTAGTTTCTGATTTGTTTTTAAACCAGCTAACACAACATCATTTTGATTTGTGTAGCTCCTTTGGCGGAAATTTCTATAAAGATATTGCTGCGTACAGTGGTTCAATTGGGATTTAGAGGCGCCAGCATTTATAGAACATGTCCATTACTCACGGCTGGACTAAATATTTAATTTCTGGTTTGAGCCGCCGCAACACATTTTTCTGATACCCTTGACTCGCGGAGCCCTAGTGAAGTGATTGGATTTGGGATTCACCTAATGATGGGCAACAGGAGTGTATACATACTGTTTCTCTCTCTTTTGACCACCGAAAACACCGCCGTGACCAGATCATCTGTTGCGGCCGTACGTGACTGATGGATGTCATGGTAAGCCGGATTCAACAAAAAGCCAGGCAGCCTCTTATATCAGAGAAGGCTTCAAAACACATGGAAGCAGGCTGGCTACTCTATTTACTAAAGAAGAAAAAGAGGAGAAAAAAGGGGAAACAAAACGCAAGTGCATATGGAGAAAAGGAGGAACAAATTGCATATGAAATAGAAATTCGTAGCTCGAAAGCTCTACTACCACCTATTTTAAGACTGTGGCTTTAGGCTCCGTCTTGATAAGCTCCTTAAGCCCCCACACAATGTCCGATCGATTTCGATAATTGCGTTCAAAGTATCGCAGGGCAAAGTGCAGGCTAACATACACGCCTCCCAAGATCATTCGGCCATCTCCCATCATCTCGTCTTCCACAGTATAGTGTGGTTCATCGCCTAAGTGAGCGACATTCCAGTTTGCGTTGGAGATATCACAGAGCATGTTTATATTGATTGCGTACACAGGGGTTTTGCTCTCATCATGCACTGTCCATCGCCGAAGTTGGTGGACATAGCTTGAATTGTCTTGAATCTCGTTCGCTATACGCTTCCTTTTTCTGAAGCCAAGCCCTTTGCCTATCCTGACGTGCTTCACCTCGGACTTGCCGATGGGAAGAACTTCTGCTGATTTATTATTGATGTCACCTGGGAGCTGCTTTTTCAAGGCCGCCAAGCACTCTATCGCAGAGGGTCTTTTCTTTGCTTCCTTACTAGTCATGGCATGTAATAGGCATAGAAATTGATCGCCAGGATTGCTTTTGGAGACCTCCTCCAGTTTCTCTGCGGCAATTCTGCCATATTGGCTTGGGTGAATGTTTAGCGGAATGACCAGCTGATAGGTGAGCTCGAACGCAGTTATCCCCAGCGCCCATATGTCGACTAGGTGGTTATATTTCTCTCCTCGGAGTATCTCCGGTGCCATGTAATGGTAGGTCCCGCACAAGGACTTCCGAGTTTCATCAAACTTCTTGGTGGTCCCAAAGTCGGACACTTTGATCGTGAGGTTCTCGCCGAGCTCTTGAACGAGAATGTTTTCGGGCTTAATATCTCGATGAGCGTAAGAGTTCTCATGTATGAATGCAAGTGCTAATAACACCTGTTTAGTTATGGTCATCACTTCGGCTCTGGAGAACGGCTCTCCTTGAGCCAAGCGTTCTTGGTAAACACTCCTGAGACTGCCCAGGGGCATGTATTCCATTAAGAGCACGGCTCCTCTTTCGGTCTGGAAATTAGCTTTGAAGGCAACTATATGAGGCTGAACATGATTAGCAGATTGTGACCTGTATACTAAGGCATTTACTTACATGCACTAGTTTTTTAATGGTCTCAATCTCCCTTGTAACCGCGTCGGGATTGACTGTGTTGGTGAATTCCTTTGCAGCGAATGCATCTCCTGTCTCTTTATGTATCACATACCAGACCATACCGTATCCTCCCTTCCCGAGTCGGTGATTTACATGATAATTGCGTAGCCATTCTTCCTCCAGTTGCAGGTTTTGCATGGCTGCTGATGGGGAGAAAACATTCTTCTCCGGAGCGGCTTTCTGGTATTTCTCGGCAAAAGTTCTCCAATTCTCGGCGCGTTTGGAAACCAGTTCTTTTTGCACTTCAGGGTAACCAACTTCGAATTCAAAGGAATCGGCAACTAGACGGACTACTTTCGTGTTTTCAATACTCCACGATTTTCCTTTGATTAGACGTCTTTTGTCGAGAAGCAGTTTGTCCCAGTAGCTATACACGATAATGTAGCCGGTTTGGAAGTTGTATTGCATGCGGAAAAGTCTGTTTTTTCCTGTATCATTGGTTTGACCGCCGAGCACAATGTCACAGGAGCCTTCTCCTTCTTTTCTAACGCTACCGAATACCCAGCCCAAAGTGATATCGTTAAAGTTCTGATCGTATCGCAAGTGCCATTCAGGTGTCAATGACTCCAATGAAGAGCCATTTTCAGCCGGGTAAATATGGTAGTCACGATTGACATCATCTCGCATATACTCCTTTGTGGCAGCGTTTCCTGCTTTAATAATCAAAGCGGTTTGAGTGACATCGACAGTAGTATTTGGCAGAGTGTGCGCCATGTGGGAGCGATACCTAAGATATCTATCGCTGACCGGTCAGGTATCTGATGCCTTACTAGGCGTAGAAGTGTGAGAAGAAGTAAGTAAATAGCCAAAGGAAGATATGCCTCAGGTGACAGTAATTACTGCTGAATATCATTTGCATTTGAGCCTTGGGCATTGAGTTCCTATCGGCACTTTATATCCCGTTGCAAGGAGTGGGAATTAAGCGCCTTGAAAACATCCTCTCTCAGGGCTTGGTGCCCGACTGCTGTTCCCTGTTTGTTTTTTGATAAAGATGATTCGGTGTCGGAATTCGATGCTATAAATACGAAGAGCCAATTGAAGTGGTGCATAGTCTAACCGCCAGCACAATCGAAACGCTTCTAGGTCGCGGTGGGGGCATGAGCTCAATACAGCCCCCTACAGCCTGCATGTGGAGCCCTCTTGATTAGAATACATACCCTGTTGTATAAAGATTATTGGACGAAATAAAGCCCCTTGGACTTCATCTCTAACCGCTGTCACGGACTGGGTATGCATTCTTCTCAAATGCATATGCAGGGGAAGTGAAGCCTCCTGTCTCGGGTCAAGCAAGGTTCAGTGTGCATAAAATGGCGATGTTTCTCTTCTGATTGGAGTACTGTATATTTACTCCGTGCGGAGTACGAGAGCAGGTATCATTTTGTCTGCATCCAAAAATAGTATGGAGTGCATGCATGTTTGTTAAGATCATTTTGTAGTAGAAAAATGGTGATTAGTCAGGGCGCTAACTAGTAGCAGATAGAGTATGTACCTGATGACTAATATAGTTTATGCAAAGTCAGTCATTACATAATAAGGTTTCGACTGTCTTAAAAATAGGACCGCATGTTCTAAATATAGCCAATGCTGAATTGGAACATCAATCGCGCCCGACTTCCTGACATGATGGAGATGAGATGGATTTTCGATGCACCCTGGGGTAAGTAATGAATTAATTTATGAAACATTTTCTGTCGCTGCTGTTCTTTTGCTTTCTGCTCGCATCTCTAGCCCTTGTCCCGTCCAATTATCTTTTGTGCAAGCCATTGTTCTTCATCATGTCTTATGTTGATGGCCGCTTCTTCACGGAGCTGCCTGAACTTGATAAAGTGAACACCAAGCTACTCAACGACCCTTTTCCACGGGAAAGAAGCTCGGTGGGGCTGCTGGATGGGCCGCTGTGGCAGGAAACTCCTGAGTCCAAAATTTTCGAGATCACGAAGGAGGGTGCGTTAGATCAAAAAGGGTATCTCGAACAAACGATCGCAACATATGAGAACGTAGTCGCTCAAATGTTTGATATTAAGGTGGAAGACATCCAGGACCAAGCAACGAAAATTGTCGAGAAATATGAGAAGGAGTTTCGCCATCGAATCAATCAACTACTTGTGGAATACCAGGAGCTGAAGGAGTGGGTAGCTTCCGATTCCCCGGACAACCCCCCGGTCATCACTATCAAACATACTCCTGAGGAAAAAAAGGAAATAGCAGAGAAGATAGCGGCAGAGGAGAAAAGGAGAAGAGAAGCAAACGAGGGTGAGTATGGGGATTTGGGTGGGTACGAACTCCTTCTGCCTCCTGCGGAAGGCGATCACACAAAAGAACATAAGGAGTATTGGTCCGTCAAATGGGAATGGTATAATAGAAGGAAAGCCGACCTGGAGAAGAAAATACATCTTTGGAAAAGTACTTCTAAAGATTCCACGCGTATGAAGCAAGCTCGCCTCCTGATTGGTAATCTGGATCTCCAGACAGTTAAGATGCAGGCCTTGGAGGCCAGTGATCATTTTGTTGATCTATTTCAGAGCTTCGAAGATCTCATCCCAGCACTCAGGCCTACTGCTATGGACCGGTCCATGGAAGAACGTCTCGCTGCTGTGGTTACCCAATTTCATCAAATTCCACGAGAGACATTGCTCAGGTTTCTTGACCAATATCTAGACGACGTCGACTGGTCCAACGACCTGATAGAGGATCCTCCCGTTATCTCCTGGAAGTGTACTATCGAAGACGAAGAGGTACTCGCCCAGCGAATGGACAGACTGTTCAAAATATACCCGCTGCTGGAAAACCCTCGTTGTCTAGAACGGAAGATTGTAGCTCAATACCTCATGGCTTCGCAGCTTTTGCTAGTAAAAAGTGGAGAGTACTTGCAAGAACAGCTCGAGTACTGGATGGTCATGGCTCATTGGTATTATACACGCATCTCTCGTCATAAGAACTGGCTTCAGCTTTTGACCAGTGCAGCTCGTGAGAAGGAGATCAGTCCCGATTTACAGATCGATTTTCCCCCGCAAGAGTCTATTGCTGGAACAGAAGTTCAAGATAAGAGGTCAATTATTGAAGCTCATTCTCGTGAAGAGCCGATAATCGAAATCACGACAATGACAATTGAAGGCAGCGAGCCTGTCACCTCTCCTTCTATCCAGTCGGCAATTAAGCAAAAAATAGCTAAAGACGAGAGCAGCTCGGGTCCAAAACACCAGCTTAGGGAAGAAAAGGGAAATGCAACCGCATCACATCCGTTCGGGCCTATCCTACCGAATAGTAAAAGGGACTTTCATCGGAATATCGAAAAGAAACGAGCTACAAGGATAACCGAGCCAGACATTCGACACAAGGTACCAAAAAGCTCGGTACCCAAAAGACCGCCCAAGTGCAGTGTACAGGCTCGAGAAGATGACATTCTGGCAGCATCGCCGCGCAGCACTCGATCGCAGCGTTGTACAAGACCATGCAATGAATATAAGTTAGCAGAAATACCAGCTTCACAAAGATCACCCAAGCGCAGTGCGCAAGACCTTGACGATGCTGTGGAAACACGTATCACACGGCCACGACGAGAGAAAATGGCATCTAACCCAGCCAAGGCATCGAATGTGCGAACACCCCAGAAGACATCCGGCCAACGCCGAAGTACGAGGGCACGCAGACCACCGGAGAGGTTTGTTCCTAGCTAGGAGAAGGAGTATGCCACAATCTATGATTCATTTAAGCTGTGGACAAGTACAGGCCTGCTCACTAACAGGGAATTCTAAGCGTTGCTTTCCAACTTTCGGCCCTGGGCTATCATCCTTTCTTCTACAGTGCCCTTTAATAGTCTTTTTTTCCCTTTTTTTTTTCCTGTTTAGCGTGCTGGGCGATATCATCTGATAGCAGGCGCTTGGGATGCATCTATATATACCCTTTTCATTTTCATTTTCTGCTCGACTACATCACGACTAATGACTTTCCCTGGCACTGGATGCCGATTTCATTCCATATCACTCAGGCATGCTTACAGAACCCGAAAATAGAGATATGCACTAAACATAGGGAACAAGTATGGCGAACTAACCTAGCTAATGAGTTCTAGAGAGTTTTATATTGGACAAAAAAAATCAGAACTCTGATACCTACCTGTTATCAGGTACATAATAAGAAATATCAATATTCCAATCACTATTCAAGGACATTTATAAAGTCTACGCAAAATTCAATAAGCCTACCTCTGGATTACCATAAAGAATGATCAAGAATGGGGATCTCTTATTAGGAGCCTTTAGCGCTTTAAGGCCAAAGGCTAGGTAGTAATCAGTGGCAGCCTTGTGGGCATCCGCGGTGGAGCGACTGAGAGGAATGACGTGAAATCGCGCTACTTAGTTAACTTCGGTACCTACCTACCTACCTATCCTCTCTCAACTTCTTACCTCAACAAATCATGGAACTCCGTATAGTATAGCTAGCAATTCGGCTGATCTTCATTTCTACTACTGAGTTCGTTCTGCAGCTTTCTAGACTGATTAGCTTATTTCGCCATGGCCACCACTACTGAAGAAGGCTGGCATACCGTTGCCGATGGAACCAAACTCTACACCAAGACATGGAAGGTATGGATGTCAATGGAATGCTTCGAAACCAATACTTCCCCTTAGCTTGCTGGAATGATAGAGCTACCTCTTGAAATGGCCTCGGAACACTGACTGATGGTGCCATCACAGTCCGCGGACCGACCTAAAGCCATCCTCGTCTTTGTACACGGTTTCAGCGACCACTGTAAGCCAATCTCGGCTTTTCGCCCTCTGGTATTCATCGTGCTTATCTGAATCTAGGCAATGCCTATTATGAGTTTTTCCCAGGCCTTGTCAATCGTGGTATTGAGGTGCGAGCATTCGATCAGCGGTAAGCCTGTGTTCACAAAGTGCTTTGAAGCTGCTCTTCTAAACGGGCCAATGTAGGGGATGGGGTCGCTCTGTTACGGATGCAGCCTCGAAGGGTGACACAGGCCCATCTACCGTTGTCCTTGAGGATATACATTCTTTCTTAACTAGCGTGCATCAGTCGCTTGAGGGCGGCGCAACCCCACCCATATTCTTGATGGGGCATAGTATGGGCGGAGGTGAGGTGCTATACTACATGTTCAACTCAGCCTTTCCAACATATGTCCGTGGAGTTTTGGCTCATGCGCCTCTCGTGGCTTTGCATCCCAGCACCCGCCCGTTCAGATTGACAGTTCTAATGGGAAAACTTGTCGCCAAATTAAAGCCCAGTTTCCCACTCTACAAACCCCTTGACGCTTCGCTCCTGTGTCGTGATCCACAGGTCTGCGAAGAATGGAAGAACGATACCCTATGCCATGATACCGGGACGCTCGGAGGGCTTGCAGGAGTGCTGGATCGATCCGCCTGGCTCGATGACCTTCAACATCAGCCGAAAGAGCAACGAAAACCGCCTTCGCAACCAGCAATCTGGATTTGCCACGGGACTGCAGATCAGATCAACGACTTCGAAGCCACAAAGCTCTTTGCAGAAGCGGTGGATGTTCCGGATAAGACCTTTAAAGTATATGAAGGTGGCTATCACAAATTACACTGTGAGCCGGATGGTATAAAGGAGGCTCTTGTCAAGGATATTGCTGAATGGGTTCTCGCACGTAGTGACGGTTCAATCTCTACTAGCAATGAAACGGCTCCGGTAAAGACGAAGCTGTGAAAAACGCTCAGTTCAAAATACCATCTTGAATCGAGATATCTGGTCATTCTTTGCTTTCTATTCGTTCTTCGTTTTTCTCCATAATCCTACAAAACCTCCACCCACAATTCTTTCTCCAACTTTTGGCCTGCAAACGAGGACCGAATTAGCCGTTTGAGGCTCACGGATTGTCATGTCAAGACCATTCTGAGCCGTATTTTCAGCCTCGTCTTTGAAACGCAAATCTAGCTTTTCGCTTTCATTCCTTTCGCTCGTTTCGCTGACTCTAGGCGAAGAAGACTTTCTCATCGCCATTCTAATATCCCAAAGTCTGCCACTGCTGATGCCAGTTCCAAGCTCTACAGCCTTTTCTAGAACTAATGGCAATCGCTTTTCCTCAATAATCTTCACACAATCCCCTATCTGCGTCACATTTGGCATAAAGACGGCTAGCGAACCACCAGCCTTTAGGATCGGTGATACGTGAGGTATTCGTAAATGTGCCGATGGCATGTCGAGAATAGCATGCGAGAGGAACGCTTCTGTCGTTGCAGAAAAGAGTCCTTTGCTTCGACGTTGAATTTGATCTGCAATCCATTCTTCAACGCTGGCGACATAGAACTCGGCGTTTCCAGCATACATGCCACGCCTAAAGCCCCGAACAATTTTTTCAGCGTGATAAGAATGCTTTGCAGAAACTTCAACCGTGTGAACAACGGCCCGGCGCTCGGCTTTCCATGCCTCCCACGCTATTTGGGCCACACTACTCTCCTCCAGCCCTGGGCCTTCTCTATCGGAGGCATCTCTGCTTGGACGATCGCATGTAGCCTTTCGCTGAGACCATAGCGGAAAGGGAGGCGGACAAGGATTGGCAGCGTTTATTGCGCGGCAAAGATTGAGTGTCAGCGACCCATGGCCAGTTCCTGCCTCTAGGATTTCCAAGGGCTCATTGAGAGCCGAGCGCTTTGAAGGAACCGGCACGTGAATATCCAGCAGTGACACAATTAGATTGGCATCTGCAGGATATACCTACTAGTTGCAGATTAGCCAAGTGAAATTCACTTCTTCATCCCCCTTATTTTGTTCAGCGGAGTGTCTTCGGGAAGGTAGTAAAATATACCGGGGTAACTAGTCGTGGGCTCATAGTAGTATATTCCTCGAGGGTAGGGAACGTTATCCGGTGATTGGCTCCTGATAGCATCGATGAATGAGAATAGGAGCTTTGAAATAGGGAGTGTATCATTGTAAATACCTTTCCGTGCCTGCACGACCTCCCGAGGCCGTTTGCCAATTATGTCATTGTGGTCGATGACTCCACGACTCACGCCTGTGGACTTGTTCTTTTCCAATGCCTTCGACAGTATCGGATGCCTTCCATTTATCAAGACAATATCGCCCTCCTGGAACGTCGAGAAATTTGTATCTAGCGATTGTTCATAGAGCGATGGAGCTTTTAGTCGTGTCAGGAAACGACGAAGACTGGAGAAAAGACCGGCCATCCAAGTACGGATTGTGCCGCAAGACGATCGATAAGCTGCTCAGGCTCGATATCTCAAGCATCAGCTCCTCCGTCAAGCTGCATTCATTGTCATCCTTCCGTTGGAGCTCAGACCTCGTATCCTTTTTTTTTGGTGGTCGGCGGAAAGTATTTCCGTCAGGGAGTTTGAGGCTTCTTCAAGCACTAACCAGATCTCGACAAGCATACATCGCCCCGATGAAGCCGAACGCGCAGATCGAGGCCCTTCTTGGCCCTTCATAACTTGTTGGCAGTTGCACTTGCAGCTCCAGTTGGTCATCCTAAGACACCGCTTATAAAACTCCTCGGTCTTGCCTCTAAGTCCAGCTTGCACCATGCGCCGAGCTCCGGCGCAGAAATACAAGCAAAAGATAATACCCAGCTCGCGACTAATCTGTCCTTGACCGTATAGCCCATAATGAGCCGCCGAATAGTGCGTTGCTCTGTTTCTTCTCCTTTAAATCTGCTAACGCCTGTTTCAATAGGTGCGGACGGGTGCCAAACTCGGTGCACTGGTCTTGCTGGCCCTCGCCTTTATCCTTATCCTTGATAGCCGTGTCGCCGTTATACCTTCTAGTTTACATCACTATATTCCAATCCACCATCCAGGATATGCTGTGATCGATGTCGCAGTTGTAACCTGCTCCCCTCTGAACGTGTTCTCAACGTGTAGGTTGGATCCGAAAGAATGGTATAGGGTTGAAAAGGACCTCTACTTGAATAAGGGTTGGACGTGGAAAGCTTATCTGCATGTTCAGAGGAAAAAGGAGGAGGATCTCACCTCCGATGACAAAGTCGTAGTGGACCTGAAAATAGGTCGACTCGATCCCACTGCCGATGCGGACCACAAATGGGACTCTAGAGCCGGTGGAATTTGGCTTTTACGAACGTCACATCGCGTTAGCGAGTCGCAACACATTACGGCCGTGGATGTTCTTTTTGGTGCTGATGCCGTTGACCCACGCCCACATTGGGAAATTAAAGACACCCCGCTTCTGTTGGATGCCGCTGCCGAACCGCGTTTAACTATACGGAGGGGTATAAGTGGAAAACTAGAGAAGCCGATTCCGAGAATACGCAAGGATGGAAAATTTAAGATCATGCAAGTATCGGATTTGCATTTATCAACTGGGCTTGGTATTTGTCGGGAGCCTGTTCCGGCACTTAAGCCTGGCGAGAAATGTGAAGCTGATCCCAGAACCCTTGAGTTTGTGGGCAAGCTGCTCGACGAGGAGAAGCCGGACTTGGTAGTCTTGAGTGGCGACCAAATCAACGGTGATACTGCTCCAGACGCCCAAACGGCAACCTTTAAGTTTGCAGACCTCTTCATTAAACGGAAGATCCCATACGCAGCGATTTTCGGCAATCACGATGATGAAGGCAACCTCGATAGGAAAGCTCTAGTGACTTTACTGGAAAATTTGCCATATTCTCTCACCAAGTCGGGTCCTTCCGACGTTGAAGGAGTTGGTAACTATGTCGTTGAGATTCCCGGCCACAGCTCGTCCCACTCCGCTTTGAGTCTCTATATGCTTGATACGCATAAATACACCCCTGATGAGCGGCATTTTCCTGGGTACGACTGGCTAAAACCAAGTCAGATTAGCTGGTTTCGGAATACGGCCCAAAGTTCGAAGAAAGATCACCAAGCGTACACGCACATTCACATGGATATGGCGTTTATTCATATTCCACTACCGGAATACGTAAAAGCGGATAATTTCTATCAGGGAAACTGGCTGGAAGGCTCAACTGCGCCCAGATTTAATTCTGGGTTCAAAGATGCTCTAGTTGATGAGAACGTCGCGATTGTATCGTGCGGACAGTAAGTTCCTAATCCACCTTTACCCTGAGGGTTTCCCGCTCTTGCCTGACAAGCTCTGTTCAGTGACCACGTAAATGATTATTGCATGCTTCAAAAGAGCTCAAAAGACCTGCCAGCACTGTGGATGTGCTATGCCGGTGGCTCCGGCTTTGGTGGGTATGGGGGCTATGGTGGTTATGTCCGCCGAGTTCGATTCTTTGATATCGACATGAATGAGGCCCGAATAGTGTCTTATAAACGTATTGAATACGGAAAAACCGAAGAACGAGTCGATGAGTTGATGCTTGTTGACGGCGGGAAAGTCGTTTCACCTCAGCCTGCCACTGGTTAAAGATGAGATAATGAATGTAATACTATCTATGTTCATGAGAGGGGTTAAGGCGTCACATTTTTGTAAGTAACTATGATTTTACTAGGTAGCATCGATGAGAGAAGTCGTTACCGATTCTCCCGGTTACTAGATTCCCTAGGTTTCAGCAGATGCTGAGCATAGTCTGAATTCTTGACTACTTTCTGATACTAAGTTGCTAACCCTGGCTTGAATCTTGGATATTGTATAGTTACTGTTCCATATATAGACTCTGAGCCCATTACCCTAGGTCTCTAATATAGGGCCTTTTTTTCACCACCACTTCTCATAAAACACTTTGCCGCCTCCTATGAGCCCTTTAAGCACTCCCACGACTTCATCTGTCATCTGCGGTGGGCCGCAAACATTGCATACTGTCTTCGAAAGCTCATGTTGGTCGCTTTCGATAAAGCGACGCAGGTCCGCTGGTGTTATTCGGCGATCATATACCGATATTTCATCTTCGAGCTCTGTGGACATCTCTAGGAAGCCCTTGTCTGGGAACGGTGGTGTGTTGGTCAGATACAGTCTGACATCCAGCGGCTGGAATGTTTTCCTTTGCTTCTCTGAACGTACCATCTTACGAAGACGAGCGAGAAAGAGAACACTAGAAAGTAGGTCTCCAGTACTGCCTGAGCCATCTGCTGGCGGGAAAAGTCTAGTGGAGTAAAGAAAATATATCTTCGTTGACGGGTGTAGATCAGCCCGAGTATTATGAATGTGGGAGACCATGGAGATCAAAGGGCTAGTTAGAGATTGTTCAGCATCAGCCTCCAAAAAGGGTTACGAAGAGGAGAGGAAGACGTACTTGATTCCCACCCCACCTGCCACAAAAATAATTTTCCGGGCTTCAGATAATGGGAGCTCGCTCCCGAATGCAGAGGGCGGCCAAAAAAATGAACCGCCTACCCGTACCCGCACCACAGCACCAATGAGCTCTCCTTCAGGTCGCCATAGCCAAGTAGCCGCAGGATTCGAAGCCGAACATTGCACGGCCAATTCGAGATACGGCGGGCTCGAATACTGGGAATTTGCCTCTCGTGGAGTCGATGTTATTGTAAACCCACCAGCATGTTGGATTGAGGGTATATAAACATCTAACCACTGGCCGGGGTGGAATTCAAATGGCTTTCCTTCCAAGCTTGGTGAAGATTGAGACTATATCGGTAACGGTTAGCGGTAGTCTGAATGTCAGTGAGTGGGTGAGGGTCTGACTGACAGTATTGGTTGATTCTTGCCATAATATTGCCAGTTGGAATAGGCGAATGGCCGAATTTACTTGTTCAATTCGTGAGATTCGGACGGCATATAGCTCGTTTTGACGGGGTTGTGTAAGCGTGCGTATTCCATGGGGCACGGAAGTCTGATGGAACGACATGCCGGTAGACTGGTCTCTATCACGGCGATGAAGGAGTCGCTAACTAGTTACGTGAGACCCGTGATTTGCAGAAATGAAGTCGGAAATATAGAGAAGTTCTGGGTTTGGTAACGAACTGCGTGTCTGCTAGTGACAGACATCTGATTGATCTACATTCGGTTTGTTACTCCTAAACAATAACTATGTATGCATGTACTTGAAACTACCTATCTGTCCAGACATGGTCAACCTCAAATGGCCATCCAGAATGATCCTCTTTACCTCCTTATCTTAGCCTCGATAGGCTATGGATCCTCTAAACTAAACAAAGAGCTTCTTGGATTTGAATTTACGGATCAAATAGTCCCCTGATTGATATTTGGTGATCCTTATTTCGACAGGACTACGGAAAGAAAATGCAGGAGCTATGGGATTGATTGAAAAATGTGAGGTTGGTGGAAAAGATATCCCAGTTCAGAAGGTCGATTTTGGGGCAAACCCCGGAAGAACAATATCGCAGGTCGAAAAGGCTCTTGAAAGAATTGCAGAAAGCCATGATGGCAGTCCGGCCACGGACAATGGCCACCAGAGCCCGACTATAACCTTTTGTGCGCGTGTAGGTGGCGGGAGGATGGATGGGTTTGGAACTGAAGCGACAAATTAGTACATAGGAAATATTATTTCAGATCAGATCAACGGTAGGAGCTTGAACGGCAATAAGTGACTGCAAGAAACGCAGGGGTTCCTTACCTGTCCGTCACTGGCCAGCACTGGCTTCTGTTTCTTCCTCGTCCAGGTCTTCATCTTCCATGATAGGTTGTCCTCTAGCCTCTCCACGAAGTCGTTGAAGTTCATGTATAGCCTTGTTAATCGAGTCCACGAACTCGTTACTATCTTTGGGCAAAGTATCGAACGGAAAGCTTCTGATAAAGGTAGGCGCAGGAGCATTCGGGGCCCCAACGTTATTAAAGCGTGTACTCCCACTTCTGGGCTTTGAAGTACCGGCTCCAAATACTTCAAAGACATTGGCATCGAGATCGACACAATAGGCCCACTCACAAAACAAGGAGTCGTTTGCAAATTCCAAATCCATAGAAATTAGAGCTTGTTTCTCGGCAGTCGCTTCAGCAAGTAGTGTCAAAATTTTGCCTCCAGTAAGGCGGGAAAGCGTAGGGAAGAAAGAATCCATGTCATCATCGTTATCGAAGACCCAGGCGTTTGGTTTCGACTCTCCAGCGCGTTGCCTGGCTATTTTATCGTCTCTGAGCTTTTGTGCAATTGCTCTGACTTCTTCATCGTTGACATATCGGATGTGCTCAGCACCAGCTTTTAGAAGTTCAATATTACCTTTTGCAGTGAGAAACTGCAAAATGGTGTTTCCTTGACCCTCAGGGTAGCCATCATATTGGGTATACTGGGCGACGATGAAGCGGCCCTTATACCATATGGTGATGAGGCTTCTGGTTCCCATTTTGGTGATTGGCTGTATGATGAAAATGAAGTAAAGGAGTACTGATCTTGGACGACTAGCTGAGAACTAATCGTCAGCGCGAGTTCAAGGTGATCTTCTTTCCAACAGTCAAGAAAGAGATGTTTCCTTCAACTCACTTGAAGTGGAGATTCGCGGAGTTTGGGCGCGTCCCGCGTTGCTTGGATAACCGCCTTGCTCGATTGGGACAATGAGAGCAAACACTGCAAACAAGTCTGACGGGAACTTCAAAAACCCAAAAACAACGTCTGGAGGAAAGAAAAATCGCAGCTGCTGACCATGAGAGAAGCGAAATGGATGCTCTCTATTTCGACGATGCAGCTGATTGGGATTTCTATTCATTTAGAAATGGAAAAGAAGCCAGGCAGCAGTTCCGGAGCTTCCCGATACCCCTCTCTGTTGCTCCGTTGCAATTCGCAACCCGACTGGAGATACAAAATGGAGGAGCTAAAATGGCGGCCGCTAGGCTGATCCCTGATCAACCACCCAAATGCGTTATCTGCAGTCTCTAGAATTTAGCGTGTGATGAGCGTGCAGCAATGCCCCTGTTCTCGCCAGCTTATTGGCAGATGCAGGTGCGAGCATCACACTGAACCCTGTTCCGCAGAAAGTCTTCTGGTGTCCCACTCCACCATTGGGGGCCATATACTGATGCTTGGCCAGCCACACAGTCCAACGATGCGAGCCTCGAGGAAGAGAGTCCTGCGCGCTTACGGATTTCTGCGACCGCAACTCTCCAGTCTCTCGCAAGCTCGCTGTTCTTGTCGTTTCTTGTCCTTTAATTACCTCCACTTATTAGATTGGCTATCCGTCGCAGCCGGCTCTTCATCCTTCGACGAGCCCAGGCCAGCTGGTCTGGACTAACTACGAAGTTAAAACGAGCGTTGGAAACGGCATCGGCGGAACTCCAGCTGGAGAATACCCCATAACGTTCAAAGTTGCTCCTTGACTGCCCATCGAGCTCCTCATTATGGGCAAAAGAATGTGGTATTTGCCTCGAGAGTATCTTTCTCCGATCGCATTCAAAGTCCTCGTCGCCATAGAATTTCCGTTCACTGTGGCAGTCCTCGCCCTTTTCGGTATCGCAAATCCAAACTTATACCGCGACAGGCTTTGGCAAGACGGAGCAGACAATGGATTCAACAGTTCTCCGGACGAACTAGTATACAAATACGCTAACTATGAACCATATTCGGTGCCTCGTCCTTGGAGTGAATTGTATGAGGACCCTTCTTTGTTTCACAGCCGTCATTTACAAACAGTTCTAACTCTTCTTCATCATGCAGTTCTACAAAACTGAACCTCATCATATCCGTTTTGAGCCTGTTTCTCTTGCTTACCAAAACGCCGATGTTCATATTGAAGGTGTTTTATCCGCCTATGTCCGTCGCTGTTCACTCAGTTCTACTGGTCTTATACTGCGTTTCCGCAGCATGGCAAGCTGGAAGCGATACTACCGACCCGACGCGCCTTCAGCCTGGTCCTCCATGGTATATCACAAAAAATTGCAATGTTGCGAAACACCGGACAAACATTGGATACTGCAAACAGGCAAAAGCATCGTTTGCATGTACAATCATTTTGATGTATTTCTTTCCAACCACCCAAAGCCGGGCTTGCCCAACTAATTTGATTCGTAGCGTCCTTTTCCTGGCGCAACTTGTACTAGCTCTTCTATCGTGCTTGCCGACGGAAAACACTCGTGCGAGGCAGCAGGCAAAGATTGATAAGATCAAAACCCTTGAGGAATTGAAGTCTCTGAAGTCACCCTGCTATCCTGAGTTCTACGCTACTGAGCAAGGGTTTCAACCAATTACTCCTCGCACCATGGCCTTCAATCAACTCTCTGGCTCGGACGGACTCCCACTTCGATCTAACGTTGCCGGCCCGCCTACCGCAGATCCGGGCACTCCCCAGCCTGCAATGTATTTCCCACCGCCACCGAAGGCCGCAGTCAAAGGAAAATAGTCATCTAGCTGTTAGGGATATTTGGCTTGTCTCCTGTATGGACGTCGTAGGTAGCTTATCACGTTCGTGTACGTTCCAACCTTTTGTGGGAGTAAGTCAGGCATAAGCTGCATGAAGACTTGTAACGAAAACCTCTATTCGATAGTACTTTAATGGATTATTCACATTGCATTTGCCTCAATGCCCAAGAAATTTCTCTAATAAACGTTTTTATTAATGAAAGTTGAGAAGTAATGCCTCGAAAAAATATGACATAAGAATGAGCCGGTGAAAAAACACGTCTCGAGGGTATATTCCAAGAATGATATGTTATGAAGAAGGCTTTGAAAACACGTATAGCAAAAAACATAGGAAACTAAGCCGTTACATGACTGGTTCAATGGTTTGAAGGGGCACATATCCCTCTTCCTCGGTTTTTCGCGCTTCTCGTCCGAAAAACCTTGAAGCCATGCCTGAAATCGATCGCGTAATGCCCTTGAACCCGCCGGGTTGTTCATTTTCGGTAGGGCTCTTTTTCCACCAGCCACCAGCTTCCTGGAGATCATGCCCGGTCGCAGTAATTCTGCCCATCTCAATCTCTTTCTCTAACTTCTCCGCATCCAGCCATCGTGGTCGCTTCCAAAATTTGAGAAGCAAGCTACTCACTACCACACTGACGCTAGAAGCTGCCATTGCTGCCCCGGCGGCCATTGGAGGAAGCGCAATTCCTCCAAAGGGAAGAAATAATCCCATGGCAAAGGGGAGGCCGATTGCATTGTACAGACATGCCCAAAGAAGGTTGAGTTTTATTCGTCTAAAAATGGACCTCGCCAAACAGAGACTGGCGGGTACAGAAAGAAGGTCATCAGGTCTCATGAGGACGACGTCCGCAGCTTCCATAGCAACATCGGTGCCGGAAGATAGCGCAATGCCAATTGACGCTGTGGCTAAAGCAGGAGAGTCGTTGATGCCGTCGCCAACCATGGCTACTGGTATTCTGGACACTGTCTGAAGCTCAGCAATGATGGCTTGTTTTTCGAGAGGGGTGACGGAGGCATGGATGGACTCTATTGGTATCCCAACGGCTGCAGCTACTGCTTGTGCGGTCGATAGAGTATCTCCAGTTACCAAAGAGGTTGTAAGACCCATCCGATGGAGTGCAGCGATAGTGGCTTTTGCAGTGGGTTTCAAAGAGTCTTGTAGCCGGATAGTACCGGTGTAGATATTATCTATGGCGACATGTACTCGTGTTGCTCCGTCAAGCATATTGTACTTAGTGTTCTGCGAAGGACGTGGAGCTGCCGAACCTTGGCTATCTGGATCCACGAAGGAGGGTACTTGAATGTTTTTCGAGCGAAGGAATACGGCGTTGCCAACCATGACACGATATCTGGTGCGCTCGACGCCTGATGCTGACTCCACGAGGGCTGATACTCCTTTACCAACGGTTGCCTCGAAATCCACCACTGAACCATCAAGGGGGTCATCGTTTGAAACACCATTTTCAGCTTTCGCCGCCGATACAATAGTCTTGCCTATCGGATGTTCGCTGGTCATCTCAGTAAGACCAACAAGGAGCCACCAAAGTTTTCGACGCCATTCGTTGGAAGACCATGTAGGTTCCATTTTCGTATCGCAGACGGTAGTTTTGCCGGTTGTCAACGTGCCCGTCTTGTCGAAAACGACGTGTTGAATCTTTGTAGCCGCTTCGAGCGCTGCACCTCCTTTGACCAGTATGCCATGCTCAGCACCAACACCGGTGCCGACCATGACTGCAGTTGGTGTACTAAGTCCGAGGGCGCATGGACACGCAAAAACAATCACAGAGATGCATAGTTTGAGGCAGACCATGACGGTGCCTCCACTGCTTTCTCGGAGAAATATTTCAGGTGGGTGTGGGAGGAGGTGGCTCAGAATCATCCACCCAAGGAATGTGATTACTCCGAGCGTCAGGATAGTGGGAACAAAGTATCCAGCAACGATGTCGGCCATTCGCTGAATGGGCGCTCGACTTGTTTGCGCATTCTGAACGAGATTCACGATTTGGCTGAGCTGTGTGTCTTTACCAGCTCTAGTAACGCGGAAGTCAACCCAACCCACACCATTGACAGTCCCAGCGATGACCTGGGCACCATAGGTTTTGCGAATAGGATTAGCCTCGCCTGTAACCATACTTTCATCAACGTAGCTTTCGCCTCGAATAACAACGCCGTCTGCTGCGATTTTGTCGCCCGGGCGAAGACAAACCACGTCGCCAGCCTGTATTAGCTCTGTCGGGATAGATCTTTGATTCGCGCTCTTTACTGCGCCCGTGGCTTTCTCTTGGGCAGAGTCACGAGATTGCTCGGCTGCTTTTTCGGCGGCGATAGGATCATCATATATGGTGGCCATCGATGGTGTAAGGGACATCAAACGGGATAGGGCACGAGATGTCTGGCCCTTAGCGCGATTTTCTAACCACCGACCCAGGGTGATAAAAGTGATGAGCATGGTACTGGTCTCGAACACAACATTCGGTCGAGTATGCGGCATGCACATGAGTGACACGAGCATAGCCAGAATACTGAACGCAAATGCCAGCGAGGTGCTCAACATGACTAGAACGTCCATTGTGGGAGCGTGGTGTTTCAATGATTTGAAAGACGATCGGTAAAACCGCATTCCAACTCCGAATTGAACGGGTATCGTGAGAACCAAACAAATGACGTCCCCCAAAAACAGGCCATGAAAAAGCCTGAAACTTCCAAAATCCAGTGCAGGAAGATACATCGGTATTATCATGCTGATCAGTATTACAGGAATGGCAAAGGAAAGAGAAAACAAGAATGCTTTCCGCCACTCTTGTATCTCCTTTGTTTTTGCTAAAGATTCTAGCTGAGCATTGTTGTCTTCCGATTCCGCGAGCAAAGCGTTGAAACCAGCGTTTTCTATAGCTTCAGCTAGAGCGCGGATACCAATCTGGGATGGTTGGTAAGTGATTGACGCGCGGGAGTTTGATAGTTTCACACTAGCGTTCAGCACTCCCGGAGTATTGCGAAGCCGTGATTCTAAAGTCGTGGCTGATATAGCGTCGGTGAGGCCATACACGCTAAAATCGAGAGATGCAGAAGTGGAATTTTGGTGAGATGACAGATCTTGTTCCGATGATAGGATGCGCGCATCAAAACCCGCATCTTCTATGAGCTCGACGATCTTCGGTGCGGAAAGGAGGGAAGGATTGTGGAGTACTACACCCCGCTCAGCTAGGAGACTGATATTGAAACGAGCAAGGCCGGGTTGATCTTTTAGAGCACCTTCAACGGCCGACGTACAAGCTCCGCATGTCATTCCCTCAATAGCGATTGTGGTTTTCAGTTGTGACGACTGCTCTTTCAATATTGACGCATTGTCGATGGTGTTATCGCCCGAGTCCTTGGGTTCTTCGAAGATGAGCACAGTCGCTTCAAACCCACGATCTTCAATCATGTCTGCTATTTGAGAGGAGGTAATGATGGAGCTGTCGTGTTTAACAACAGCTCGTTCGGAAAGTAAAGAAACGGTAACTTCGACGATTCCAGGAACATCGGCTAAGCCAGACTCTACGGCGGACGTGCACGAGCTACATGTCATTCCTCCGACTGAAAGCGTTGTTGTCGAGAAGGCATCCGTAGGAGAATATGGTGTGTTATTCGCTGTCTTGAAAGTGGGTTTCGAACTCTCCTCTGTTGTCAAGATGTTCGCATCAAAACCACGATCCTCGATGATCTCCTTGACCTTCTCTGGGGCCAATATCCTGGAGTCATGCTGCACGACCGCTCTTCCCATCACAAGACTAACCAAGACATCTGTCGCGCCCTCCACATCTTTGAAAGCGGATTCAATGGAGGAAGTACAAGCGCCGCAGGTCATGCCATCCACCTTCAGCGTTGTGACAGCCATCTTGACGTTCGGGTGGGGTTGATCGCTGGTCAGATCAATCGGAGGGAGAAAGGAACCGGGACTGCGATGCAGCTACCGATCATATATATTCACATAACATCGGGCTGAACGGCCGGCAGAGTGGGGAAGAAGATAATGTCTGGTCGTATTGACTCGTCGCTGCTGACGTTTGCTTAAAAGCGCTTCCGGACAATTGAAAATCAGTATCTTGGCACCACAGAGAGATGTGTAGGCCGAGCGGACATGTCAGCTCTTGAGGAAAAGAATAAGCCGGAAGACGGCGACGTGAGATTATAAAGGTCAGCCCTGAGGGATAAAAAGCTGAATATGCTTCGTGTTTGGTCTCAGCCGGGGGCTTCGCTGCAGATGTCTCCGGGTAGCAAATAGCGAGCCAGAGCGCAGGGACCAAGGGTTGGCATGTACTTGACTCCGACTATTGGACCCCCAGTTTGAAGGCAAAACACTAACCTCCCGAGATTAGTTGACCTGAAGCAGTCAGTCTGGTTCGCAGGATGAGTCAAGCCGCCATTAATCGCCAAAGCTCCCAGTTCACCCGCTGGATGGCTTCAACTCAAGCGGGTTTCACGATTTTGGCGCGAGGAGGGGGTTTAGAGACATCGTTAGGGAGTGAAATAACACCAACGCTTATCAATCAGCCGCTTATATAATAGGAGATTAGGTAATTCGAGTGCTGACTAACACTTCCGTATTCGTTCTCTTTGTCTCCCCAGAAGTCGATTCGGTCTTGTGCTCAACGACAATCCAGTGAAACTGCAAAGCAACTGTGACGCTTTTTGAAATTTGGAGCATTGTATTCGAATGTCACCCTTCCCAAGATGCTAGCTCACTGCTCTCGAGGCTGAAGAAGATCCCCTTACCCTTGCCGGCAGTTTATCGCAACTGCAGTCCATCTTCCGACCGTGTACCTCCAGCAGGAATTGCGGTTTTAAATCGGTCGGCGGGCACTGGGAAGCGCCGGCCCAAGACACCAGCGCGCCGATTGCAGGATATGGATCATTTGCACGTAAAAGCCCTCGAGGCCATTCAGCCTTTCGTTCTCCTGGCGAAATCCGAAACATCACATTCCCCTCGATATCTAGCAACACTCATCACTAATGCCACATCTGCTCCTCGTACTTTCGTCTTCGGCGAGCTTCTGGAGCTTCCGGCAATACAAAACCTCAAATCGCCAGAAACTCCGGAAGAGTTTAGGCCATATGTGACGTTATTGGAGATATTTACCTGGGGCACGTGGCGAGAATATAAATGTGAGCCCTCAAAGGAGGCTTCCACACTCCTCAGCGCTAATGGCTGTAATGATCTAGCTACTCCCAAGCTCCCTGATCTCAACCCAGAACAAACTAAAAAGCTCCGGCTCCTCACCCTCCTATATCTCGCAAGAAAGCATAACCCTTTACCGTACTCCACTGTCCTTGCCTCCCTTTCACTTGCTTCCACGGCGGAATTAGAATCCCTCGTCACGGAGGCGATCTACTCCTCTATCATCAACGCCCGTTTCTCACCTACCACGACTCCTCCGGTAATCAGGATTACATCGGTTGCTGCTCTACGCAATCCCCGCCCGGCTGCCATCGATCCAATGATATCTGTGCTTCAACAGTGGGAAAGCCGGTGTCGTAATGCCATAGGTGGGATTGAAGTCGAAATTGCGAAGATCAGAGCTCAAGCAGAGAAAAGACGGACCCGTCAAAAGGACCGCACCAGTCGTCTGGAGCGCAGTATAAATGGGTGGGATGGCAATTGGACTGGAGGAGGAACCGGAGCCTTTGGCGGAGCTGGTTCAAAACGGCCTTTCCATAGGCCTTGGGATTCGGCATACATTCCTTGGGATATATACCGCAAACAAGGGCGAAAGTTCGGACTAGGTACAGGCAGCAAACGCGAATATAATGCTATGAAGGGCCCGGAGTCTCGATACGGTCACCCTGGTGGCATGGGAACGTACCCACATGTTGACGAAGGCTACGATGGTGATGAACCTGGTAGATTGGCGAGGAATGCAAAACGAATGCTGGGGCTAAGCCATCGCCCGTAGGCTGTATGACGGCCAAGAGGTGATTATTCTTCTAATAGCGGTAATAACTGTATGAAGGCTTCTGGCAATGCAAAGCTGCAAACACTAATCCTATAGAAATTTAGGCAAGAGGCACATTGACATCCCCAATCATAGGGCTAATACGGTAATTATGTAGGGTATCTCAAGTATGTAGAAGGGAAGATAGACACGATTAATGGGATGAGGGGTATAACCTCACCCCAAAATAAGCAAAGAGCCCGCCCAATTATAGGATAAACACCGAGCGCCCATGCTACTAATGGAAGTTGAAAACCCTGACCTTCGCAATCGGTAAATAAGGCAGAATGAATGAGGAAACGGCGTTAACGATGTGAAAGTCTGGCAAAAAGCCTCTCCGAAAGGTATTGGAGCATCAAAGCCTAGTGCCAGGAACAAAGATAAATAGCACACATAGGGAAACGGCCAGGGCGGTCGTGAACGTAAGGGCGACAGATGCTCGTCTAAGGAGTAAACGTCGAACATAAGGCTCGCGGACTGAAGTCCATGTCATGAAAGTGTACTCGCTGAGGCCGATCATGGCAAGGATTGGATCCATTCGGTATTGATACGACGCCAGAAAGTAGGAACCGACAACGAACGGTAAAATAATCTGCCATGAAAGATGTTAATAGAAAGCCTGGGAAAAAATTTCATGAGAAGTCCTACCCAGCACCGAATGTGTCGCGGTTGGTCAGTTAGCACAACATAAAAAGCGGCCCAAAATGCTCCACCCAGGCTGATGAAGGCAATGATCAGTCGAGCTAATATGCTAAATGGTACTAAGTTCCCCAATGCCTTCGCTTGCAAGAATCCAGGGAAAGCATCTCGTTCCATAGCTTGGAAAACATAATCCTTCGCGGTATCGAATACCTCGGGGTCATCTCTTCCTTCCTGTTCAATCATGTGCACAATATCCCCGACAATATTATCTGGAAGAACAACTTCACGTTCCGAACCTGGAAGGAGATAGGTGTAAAGGATTCTGACAGCGCTCGCTCGGATATCGGGTCGTGTAACAGTATGTCCAGGAGAACCATTCGAATTATTGTGATGGTGTTGTAGAAACATATCACTGATCCGCCGCGGTCGATCTACAGAAGAGAATCGACGCCCGGAGCGGCCAGATTCTATGCTGCTTCTTGCTGAGTATACCGATGTTCGACCTTCAGATCTCAAGAAGGCGGATAATCGTTGATCGTCTTCAAGCTCGACGCCATTGGGAGGATAAAATCCGGAAGCAGGCCCGGCACCATTTTGTCCTCGAATCGGAGAGTCTGACGTATCGAATTTCTCAGGTTCAGGTGTCTCGAGGAGAACGGATCGGCGCAGTTCGCGGACGTAGTGGCGGCAGAGGGACATGTGTTGCGATACATCGAGCCTGGTGGAAAACGAAATCTCAGTGAGAGATGTTCATAACAGCTATATTGGATATTACAGCACGTACCAGAAGTCCAGATAGTCAACGGAGCATTGTTGGTCTCTCATATAGATGTAAAAGGAAAATAGATCGACCGGGGCTAGGGTTCGTCGGCTGAGGACCTCGAGGAGTGTCGGCAGCCGATTGCGATGCTCATCATCTTGAATTGACGACGTAGATGCCATGTTTTGTCTGAAGATGCAGGAACAATTGCAAAGATTAAACTAAAAATAACTTGTGATATCAGATGCGTCTTGGTGAAATATTGCGTTAACGAGAGAGAGGCTGGTCAGGGCATGCAAGGATGTTTGCTTCATAAAGGGCTGTTTGTGGCAACTCCGTTCAACTTGATGCATTGGCCATAGTATCATTCAGTGAGAGAAAGATGTTATTAGAGTGCTAAAATAAAGAGCAAAAATTCTGCTAAGAATCAAAGAAAGACATGCTAATGGTTGATGCTGCACTGTGATGAGACAGAAATGAAACTGGAGTTGGTGAACTGATCAGGTCCATCTGAGTAAATAAGGAGAGCCCTTTTTGAGTTCTCCCACATTAAGCTTCACATCTCCGCGTTTTTGTTACTCCGGTTCCGAGAGTCAACAAACACCTGATAGTTTGGGATTCCAAGTGTGACCAGATAAGAATTGAAGGATTGTTCCACTAGATTGATGATACTGAGATGACCACAGATAATTTGATGAATGAGAAGTGCACAATATTGCCCCCTGAAGCCGCCAATTGTGTCCTGGTACGCCCTTTCCTTTCGCCTGAACCACATCGACCATGTTATAATAAGTGGGGTCGTAAAAATCGTAAAATAATACAAAGGGCTCTTCAGGCCGAGTTAGTGCCCTTCTCCTAGATGCTGATAAATTGAACCTGCAATCAGTAATCGATAATAGTAGGCCACCTGGGGTTAGGATGTACTCACCGACCACTCTGGTATATTCTTGATTTGCTGCCACATGAACTTCTCTAGTTTATTCGCGCTTTTGGCGTACGGCGTAGTCTCGTTGTTATACCGGCGGCAATTATCAAATATCAACATAGCATCCTTGATGAAGTCCTGTGGGGTAGGGTAAAGGTCATTTTCATGCTTTTCCTCCATTGTCGACAAATCCATTGGCTCTTTGATCACTTCATAATAGTCTGGGACTTCGTCTCGATTCACAGGTTGAGCAAATGGCCAGGCAGCACTGTGGTTTTGCATATCATTGAGCAAATGTAATAGCTGATTATAGTTGGGGCCATGTCGAGGTTGGCGCGCTAGTTCGTCCATATCAGGAGACCATCTGGACTCTTTAATAGCTGGAATGCTCAAAGGATCGATTTTGCAGACCCCATTTTTCCATTCCTTAGGCGGCAGATGCACGACATGGGATTTGCTGAAAGCACGAATCTTAGCGTGGACGGCTTCTTTTTGTTTTAAAATCATGCGCCCAGACTCGAGGTACCGTATTTTGGGGAGCATGGTACATTGCATAATCGTGCCACCTTCGTAGTCTTTGATATAGCCCATCCAAATTGATTTCTCCAGACTGATTTCTTTTGTGAATCCTTGCTTCTTGAAGTACCCAATGGCATAGTTATCCGCATAAGTAAGAAAATGCATCACGTCGGAAGTTGATTTCACAAAATCCTGCAATTCTGATGTCAGTCCAGATGAGGCGGAGCAAATGACAATGGGAATTTCACCTTTAAGTGAGACATTAAGTGAGCACCGTAGCCTTTAACCTGCTGATCGGACGAAATGGCGCAGAATACGATCTCTGCGAATCTTCTTCCTTTGAACGGTCGATAGGTGATACCCCTTAAGAATGTATGTTCAGCCAGATTCCTACAACACCGGAAACCTACATACCCGACAACTTCCAACGGGTGCTTAATGATCGCCATTGACAGATGCGTCCGATCGTATACCAGCCTTGCGATATAATCCTTTGGCATTTTCGGTAGTTGCTTTTGGAATATACATTTCAGGCCGGTAAGGATAATGAAGCTCTCCATCGAGCCATCATTGTTGACTACTCGGAATTCTATATCACCACGCCGCTCCTCCAGTACTGCGGGCTATGAGAATCGCTTTCGTTAGCCAAGTACGAACGAATAGATGGAGTATCGGCGAGACTCCACCTTCTCGGCAAATGGAACTAGCTTGAGCTGGGGCTCATTAGGTTCATTCTGTAAGCGGTGTCAGGTGTGCAGGGTCTCGAGAGTCTCAGAGAATATACTAGCCTCTGCTGGAGATTCAGTCCTAGCCTTTTTTATTTTTTGTATCGTATCAGACGTATTGAGTTCATCAGAGGCTTTGCGCTTGCTACCTGCGGGGGCAATTAGAATAGCAGTGTTGGGATTGGCAATAAAGAGCAGCGTACGATCACTGGGAGCCATGATGGGCTCATTGGTAGCTAGATAGTTGCGTATCCTAGCAAAGGCGCCCGTCGTGGTCTCCTTCTTAAAGCTCTTGCAGTTCTAATCGGCAAAATGCTGAGACGCCTCGAGGTCTTCATTGCTTCCTGGCATATCGATGATGTCGCCTTTCGGGTTATTATTATTCCCATTCCCGGATCGGCATCGGAATAATGAAATCCCGGACAGACCACCTCGACATCAACGCGACGCATCTTGGACGATCAGAAGTTGCAGTACGGAGTATAATGATCCTCTTTTGAAGCTCGTTTTGCGCAGCTTGTCTGATATAAACTACCTTGTCGCACCTACATTTTCGTCCTACTCCTACTGTCCAAGTCGCGACACTCGCTTTCAGTACAAATGTCTCTAGAAGAAGCTTGGGTTGCTGCGGCTGCGAACCCCTATTATCCTACGGTCTCGAAAGATTACCACTTCTATTTGGCATCAACCCTTTTATCTGCAGGTCCGCATATCTCAGTCATACCTATCACTCTGTTCTGCTTGCTAAGCGATAGCTTTAGGACTTATCCTCTCCGGATTCTTTGGACTAAGTAATCGAACTCAATTCCTCAAACTTTCATACTACCCACTCACCACCATAAACAGACCAGACCTTTCAAGGCGTTACTCTTTACGGTGCTCCG
Source organism: Nannizziopsis arthrosporioides (assembly GCA_029635245.1). Classification (NCBI taxonomy): domain Eukaryota; kingdom Fungi; phylum Ascomycota; class Eurotiomycetes; order Onygenales; family Nannizziopsiaceae; genus Nannizziopsis; species Nannizziopsis arthrosporioides. The sequence continues at coordinate 6,156,811 of CP098260.1, read as the reverse complement.
GCCTCCTTTGCATTCGGGTATGGGTATCCTGCAACTATGAAAACATCGCCTTTCTAACTGTCACAGGTTTGGCGCTGTCCTAATGCTCTGTGCTGTCGGAGTCTACATATAAACCATCCGTTTTCCGTGTTCCTCCTTCTAGAATCCTTGTCGTAACAGATATTAATTATGTTTTCGAGTGACTTCCGATATTGATAATTTTTCTTCTTCAAACTATACGGCTTTGCAGGACGTTTCAGCTAGCATCCCATTCGGCACCAGCCCAATTTGTCCAACCATGGAAACATCCGGACCGCCAATATTTTCCGCGGCTTCTAATTTTACACATCAGCTCTATCTTATACTAAGATGCATTGCCTTTGCTTCCAAATCTGCAGTTCAAATCACTCCACAGGGAATACGATTCTCTGCTGATGACGGAAGGGTTATGCAAGGCCTCACTTTTCTTGACAAGAATCTTTTTACGAACTACGTTTTTAATCCACCATCGACCGACGATGATATTCTCATGGATTCCGAGGATCGGGAAGACACTATAACTGACACAGCGTACCCGAGATTTCTTGTTTCTCTATCCGCGTTGATTGAGACCCTTCAAATATTTGGCATCAATGATTCGTCACAAAGTTTCCATTCAATGTCGAACCCTATCGCTAGTACTATGCCGAATGCGTTTTCAACGCCTACTCTATCACCTAGTCACACTTGTGCTATGAGCTATCCGGCGCCCGGATCTCCACTATGCATCACGTTAACCGAGGCAAGCGTCACCACAACATGCGAATTAACGACATATGACCCGGAAGATCCCTCTTTAGATTCTTCAGAGGATACCGATATACCCTTCCAGCGGGAGTCAATCGTATTCAAAGTCATCATGCGCTCCCTGTGGCTACACAATGCCATTTTGGAATTAGACTCTACCGATCCTACAGTCTTAACACTATCAGCATCCCCAGATAAAGCGCCTTTTTTTGCACTTTCGGGTTCGGGAGGTCCATTTGGAGAGTCAACTGTCGAATTCTCCATAGATAAGGACCTAGAAAAATCCGTAGATATGGAGCACAAGGCCTTCAACGAAGACGGAAGTTCAAAAGAAGCGAGACGCGGAAAACTAGCCCCTTCTGTCGCAGAGACTTTCATGGTCAATCCATCTTACCCTAAGACTAGGGTGCGGCACAGCTATAGATTCGCACTGATTCGCAAAGCACTACGAGCAATGTCTACGTCGAGTAAAGTTAGTATACGCGGTGATAGTCAAGGTGTGCTCAGTATGCAGTTTATGATCGAGTTTGGGGATTCTGCTGGAGATGGGCCAAGGAAGACAGCCCCCACGACCAACACAGCCGACAATGTTAGCTTTGTGGATTTTCGATTTGTTCCTTTGGTTGACGACGAAGAAAATAGTAGCGACCTCGATGAACGAGAGGAATAGTATCACAGACAGCTTCTTCATATGAATCATCATTCAATAACGCTCAGATCCTATAACCACATGCATACAACATACTTAAGGGCTTATAAATGATTTACTCAAGCGCAACATTCCACTGATATATATGTTCGACCGAACCGTGATTGCACCTTATAAGGTGCCGAGTGATGATTCACTTAACTACATGACCTAGAAGTAATGATCTTATCAGCATGAATCGAATAGCAAACAGCGAGTATTCTTACTTCGGCAATGGACTGTCTTTCAATGATCGACTTCTGTTTGTCATTTCTTGCCACCCGGTAATAGTAATCACTAAAGTCACCACACTTCATATACTTTAAAAACTCTTCGTCGTGTGTAATAACAATCAGCTGGAAATTTGCTTGCTGTTGCCTGGTCCGGATGATATCATGCAACGCTAGTGCCAGTGAGCGTATATTATCTTGATCAAGATTAGTCGTGGGCTCGTCAAGTGCAATCAGACCGCAATTGACACCGAAACACTCTGCGAGAGCAAGACGGATGATGATGCTCGCCAGGACCTTCTGGCCCGCACTGCAACGACCGCGCATGTCCATCTCGGCGTCTTGCTTAACCATAACGACGCGATAGTTATATGAACGGTTTCCCTTTGCGTTCTCATTGTCAGAGCGAATGAGAATTGTGTCGACGTCTGTGCCCTGGTATGTTTTCTGCCACAATTCCTCGATGATGCGATTGATCTCCTCCATTTTCAAGCTGTGGTATTTCATGATGGCTTTGTCCAAAGCACCTCCGTATCTTCCAAGATCATCCACTGCAGCTTTTGTAGTTTCAACCTTGATATGCGCCTCCTTAAACTTGGCGCCCGCGTCCTTGTAATCTGTATTCCAGTCGGCAAGCAACTGCATGAGTTGGTCATCTTTCGCTTTCATCTCTCCCATTTTAGTAGCACGGTGAGCCGAGTATTGATTCCACAGATTTTTCAGGCGTATTGTTTCTTGTCTGAATCGATCGCGATCGACATCTGCGTTACGTGCCTCTAACCTCGCAATTTCGGCCCTAACAACTTCAAGAGCTCTCGTATCTCGTCGATACTGAAGATTATCGAGGTATTGTCGTTTCGTAGTCTCATTGTCCTTCAATCGAGATGATATGGCGTTGAGCTGGCGTGTAATGGATCCCTGTTCTGTTTCCAATTGCTCGATTTCTTTAGTGACGTTTTCAACTTCGCGTTTGCTTCTCTCCAATTGGTGTGGGCCTCCTCGGTCGGTATACGATATGATGTCCTCGTTTGCAAGGTTAAGATGATTCAAACTATCGTTCAGTGTCGAAACCTCCTTCTGAAGCTCCCTCTCCTTTTGTTCCCCACGAGCACTAATATCGTCGTACTTAGCCTGAGCTTTTGATATCTCGGGCGCAAGATCCTCAATATCGCGATCTGCCTTTTCAATACCTTCACGTTGTTTCGCATTGAGCGATCGGTATTCTTCCAGTCGTGCTTCGACCGAGCTCTTCTTCTCGAGCTGGAATTTAGCGTTGTCAAGTTCACTACGCACGTCACGGCGTTGAAATTCGAGCTCTGTGATTTCGACTCTTGACTGTTCCTTTTCAGAGGTGATTTTCGTCATCACACGCTTGATTTCACGACACTCTTCGGCAATAGTCGCAATAGTGTCTTGAATATCATCCAGAGTTCGTGATTCTCCGGATGCTTGCTGCTTGGCAGATAGTTCCTGGATCTGGGAGGCCAGAGACTTAACTTCACTATCATATTTTGCGATAGTGGCAATAGTTTTAGACATGAGCTCGATGTCTCTTTTCGCCTCGCCTTTCTCACTGACAATTCTGTCCAAATCCTCTACTTTTCCCAGCTGTTCTTCTCGTTCCGACTCCAATTTGGTGATCTCCTTTTCAGTTTCAGGTATAGTCGTGTTTGAAAGACGGACCCAAGAGTCATAGAATGTATGGGCATTCCTTGCAAGTTCTAAGTCTTCCTCCATTTGTGAGATAGCTTCATCCTCCGCCTGAGATGTCGCTTTCTTCACTAGATCCTCAAGCCTCTTCTTAAATTCTTGGAATTCCTTTTCGGTCTTGAAGGGACGCTGGCAAGTCCGACATGTTTTCGCCCGTTTCGCTGCTTCCAAACACTTTGATAAATATTCCCCTAAACCTGCGTATTGATCAATATCCTTCCTAGCAACCTCTACCTGTGTTTGCCTTTGCTTAACAGTGTCGAGGTACTCTTCAGGCTCATCATCAATAGCTTCACGGATTCTTTCAACACAGTTTTCAAGCTCTTGCTTCTGTTGCTTCAGAGATCTGCGAGAGTTCTTTAGAGATGTCTCAATGTAGTCAAGTTCCCTGCTAGACCCGTCTCTATCCCGCTCCGCTTTAGAAAGAGAACTAGAGGCGTCATTCAGAACAGATTGATATTCTTGTTCGATGGTCGCGGACCGCCAGGTTTGGCTAATCAACTGGGAAATTCTGTCACCATGAGCACTCTTCATAGTTGCCAGACTTTGTTCTCGGTCTTTCAATTCCTTCTTCAAGTGATCAAGCCGAGCAAGATCCCCAGCCTTTTTGGTTCCTTCAATCAATTCTGCATTCAGCACGGCATTCTCTTCTTCTAGTGAGCGAAGCTCTGTATTTTTACTCTGGAGGTCCTTATCCCAGGATGCTGTCCCCGCCTTTTCCTTAGATTGCTCCAAGTGCCGCTCGATGTCTTCTAACCTTGATTGGAGGGTCGCCACTTTGCCCTCATCCACATCAATTTCATTAAGGCGCCGTTGGCAAGAATCGGCTTCTTTGTCATTTAAGGACATTTGTTTACGAGCAGAGTTTTTGACTTCTTGAAGAGCGGACTTCCGTTGACTCAATTGATTCAGCAAGCTTTGAGCCTCCCGAAGTTCCGTTTGTGCCTCTCGTTTTGCCCTTTCTAAAGCCTGATTCCGGTCTTTGGACAGTTTTTGTATACGTTGCATAAAATCATTAATTTCGCCCTCTTCGAGGTCTCCTTCAAACCCACGAAGGTTATTCTGGTGAGCAATATCTCGAATCATTTTGCCCCGTCTTTCCAATTGTCTTTCGAATTGCGCCTTATCGTTTTCATGCTTTCCATGTTCGGACTGCTTAGTGCCTAGTTGACGACGGTTCTCCTCTATGCTTTCTTTTAAGTCCAGATATTTCTCCTTTAGGGACTCTTCTTGCTGTTGATATTCGGCCTGTCGAGAATCAAACTGGTCCAGGGTTGATTGGAGCCATTCTTCAGATTCGTCGACTTCGACAATATGCTGCCTCAGATTATCAAGGTTGGCCTCGATACTCCTCGCTTCGATACGCTTTCCTTCCAAGGTCCCCAGGACTTCTGCATAACTTTCGGATTCTTTCCACGCCTTGTCTACCAGATCTGAAGTCTCGTTCATTTTCTGCGTTAGTTCCTGACTTTCCTCGCGCAATTTTTCTATTCGAGTCTGAAGTTCCAATGACCGTTTCTCTGCCTTCAAAGGAGTCAGCAACCATCAGCAAAAAAAGATAGATGTCACGAGATTACCTTGTCAGCCTTGTCCTTGTCTTCTCTGGCATGCTTTTCCATGATTTTATACTGTCCGAGCTCCTCATTCTGCTTTTTTCTCAAAGCCTTGATATTATCGATGGCTTTGGTATACTTCTGGGCTTCAAATATCTCATCAAATCTCTTTTTCAGCACAGATGGTTCGCTCATGGGCCACAAGCTCTCGTCCTGATGACAAAAGATGACATTATCGAGTATTGCTTTCGAAACCCCGAGGTATTGCGGCATAATTTGATCCAATTCCGCCACTCTCGAGGAAACAGAGGTCCTCTCTCCCTCCTTAATCATCACCAGCTGCCCCTCTAAGGATTTTTGCTGCCGAGTTGTTTTCTTTACCGTAAGCTGTAAACTGCGGGTGACTACCATTCTATAATTGGATGTGGCTTGGAAAGCCAGTTTCACCTGGGCTAAAACCTCTTTCTCCCCGCAAAGCTGTCCAAAGAGTATATCTCAGCATAAGATAGCCGTTGTATTACCGGGTCCGATCTACCTTTGGGTCATGTATAAATGCTCCGCCCTTGCTATTGGGCGGCAGATCTCCCGTTGTAGCATACTTGAGGCATTCGATAATTGTCTTTATACCACGATTAGCCATCGAGGACGATAGGTCATTTTGGTCACATACGGTCTTGCCCGATCCATTGAGTCCGACAATGAGTGTTAGAGGGGTGTGGAACTGGATGGTTTCGCTTCGGGTATTATCGAACGATCGAACACTATAGTCCAAACAGCCATTAGCAAAGAGTACGTTGAGGGATACCTAATTCTTGATATAGATGCACCTACCCCAGGATTGACAGTTTGTCAATTTTCGCTACGTGCGGTCATTAGTCGAGAGTGAACAATGATAACACCATCCGGTTACTCACACCTGAGACGAATTAGTGTACGATTAAAAAGACACGAGGATGATACCTACATTTTGATAAATTATGACCCAGGCTTTCTCAGACGAAAACGGCCTCACAGCGAAATGAGGTGGAGGTTGAGTTGTTCATACGTTACTGCTCCGTACATAATAACGGGTGGTTGCCTGCGCGCCACCAACGCGAGCCGTCACGGTGTCATGTGACATCATTCAGTTTTGGATGGACATTACGGAGTACGGAGTAGAATTGGATGAAATCAACACCACCGTTGAAGAATACGGATAAATTTCGTAAGCTTGAATAAAACAGGTCAAGGCAATGTATGCAGTGATATTTCACAACTGTCAATAGTGAACCCCATGTTATCGCCAGCTAATGCCGAACATTCCCATACTCCAGATTCAAATGCTCCGACCCATCCCCTCCATGAAACCGGAAATAGTGTACAAGAAACAAACCACAAAAACACGCTGATGGTATAGCATCTTGCAGGCCGTTTAGGACATTTCGTCATTCAATTTCCACGTTAGAGCCCTTACCTTATTCTTCCGCTTCTCTAGCATCGCTAGTTAAGGGTGCGGCCGGCACTTGAGAAACTATTTCCGTTGAACCTTCACTCTTAGCGGCCGGAGCCGGATCCAATTCCTCCACAACGATCTCCCCTTCTCCATCCTCCTCAGCGCCGACTGGAGCGCCTTTTTTGTTCTCAATTTCACCAGATGCCGTTTGAGAATCCTCGGTAGTTGAAACATCGGCTTCGTTTGGTGATAGAGTCATTTGTACGTCTTTTCCATCCTGTAGGCCCATATCTTCTACGCCCAGAACAGCTGGCCCACGCGCGTGTGGGGCTTCTTCTCTCTCGTCGACATTGTCTTCGCCCGCCGGAAGCTCATCTCCCATGGTAGAATCCGGTGTTCCAGGGTCGCTTTCACTTTGGGCTATGATATCAACGTCTATATGTTCACCACCGGAGCCATGCTCACCAGGTGAGCCCTCGTCCTCTGAAGTGGAAACCGGGTTGAGCAACCAAGGAATCGGGGTAAGCCGCGCACCGCCCAGAGCCTCGTCACTTCCTAAAGAGGTATCTGTAAAAAGAGAAAAGGTTGGACCAAGTCCATTGATTCCGTTCGGAAAGCCGGGATCATATGTCTGGTTCAAGGGCGGATTTACCGGAAGGGGAAACACATCAGCTCCGGTAGATACCGATACCACTCGGTCCACCGCCCGGAGGTAAGCTGGAAGTGTTCGGTAGTGTCGCGTGGGCCGCAAGATGAGTTCTGCAAGGCGCTGAATGGTATGAGGCGGTTTTAATGAGAACGACTCCTTTAGTGTCGACTCAATAGAATGGAGCAAACAATGAAGCGGTTCCGGTAGACCACCATCCGTGAAACTAGATTGGGATTGAGTATCTGCAGCCCGGGCGCTTGAGGTGGGAGAGAAAGGAGGCACGGGTGGGCGAGACGGTGGCGGTGACTGGGACTGCGATGGAGGCGCATTTTCCTTGTTACTATTTGCCTGCGAGGAGTTCTGCTCTTGTGAGGATAATGTGGAGTGAAGAGGAAGCGTCGCGACGGTTTCGAATGAGCTAGATCGAACTTGCGGAATAGGGAATTCGTAATGCGCAATCTGAGAAACAATCAGCGATGCGATCTTGTATATTTCTCTAGGCCGGCAATTCGCACATGGTACAACTGCTCAAGAAATGGCTCAAGCAGTGCAGGCCATTCTTCACTGAAGCACATCCCAGGTTAGCGGCGCCAGATGAAACATGGGAAAGAAGCATACTAATTCATGGTGCCATCTTGAGCAACGGTTTCTAATAGCTCCACGTCTGCATCTTCAAGCGGATGTTAGCTCCCGTTGGTACTCGGTATTGAAAGTCCGAGCTGCTTTGCGCCCAAGATACTTGTTTCCGGCTTCTTCACCGGCTCACTATCAATCGCAAACCCTCGCAAGGGAGAAAGACACGGCCTCCGCACTCAGACGGATCAGCATTCTTACCTGAAAGCATGGCATCGATCATGTCACTCTCACTCTCCGTTGAAAACATATTGACTATCTTGCTCGCCGGTTTGCGCTCATCTTATATATTGTATCGAACTCTCATTCTGGTCACGGAATGGACCAAACTCAAAGTCACATGACTCCGCCATGCCGAGACTTTTGCGCGCGCAATCGACGCGCCGAACTTCATCAGAAATACCATGAGGTGCACAGAACGCTGAGCATTCCGGTCCTGATGATGACTGGCGAAGAAAAAGGGGGGTCGCTGTCATATTATATCCGTCTTATGGGAAACGTACAAGCTGTGGGAGCTATCAGAAGCTAGAATCCTTGAAAAGGTTCTGCCGAGATATAACCAACTAATAAAAGGGGGAGAAGTGACTCGGGAACGGAGCACTGGGAATGAGAGCTCCGAACCAGCTCACACAATCTCTTGAGCCTACAGAAAACGCGCTGGTCCGGGATGCAGAGAGTCCGGCATAATTTACAAAAGCGTGTTGACCGTCACCAGCCAACCATTCGTGTTCTATGGCGCCACATTGCCGCGTTAGGGCCATGAAGAACCAGCATCGTCATGGATGAAATTCGCTGCCGGGCTTTGCACCCGAATCCCGTCCGTGCAAATTCTTCATCAGCCTCTGTCTGGAATATCGAGTTCGGAGATGCTCCAGTTCTCCGGCTGCAAGACAAGTGTATTTCTTTTTCAGTCATTTTTCCAATCTGCAAAAAGTCTGATCTCAGGCCTTTCCGGAATTGCAGAAACCCACAAGCTTTTTTTTTCATTTGGGCTGCCACGGACTGACAAAATCGTTCAATTTCCAAGCAATTGTACGGAGAGCGCTGTCGCATATACGTTTGAATTTTCTGTCCTCCAACATCGTTGATTTCTTCAGACTCTCACAGAGGTTACAGAAGGATTCGTTACACCACGTGGAGACCCATATTCCCGCGAGACTCTAATAGTGCTATGGAGTAGAGCCTAGCGACTTTAGGCCTGCTAGCCCCCGCCTCCCGCCAGCAATGAATCTGAGCCCTGGGTCCCGGGGCCTGGGGCCCGGTCCTGTCTTCGCTTGGAATTTCTCGGCACCCTAGAGTATACATCTCGCCTGCTTCTCGTGGCTTTTTAATGTAAGATTGGTCTCAAGCAGAAACTTGCGCGAAAGATACGAAAAGAAAGGAAAAACTTGCACAGTGAAAAGCCACCGCGATTATCTTTTGCTTCTTTGGTGAGCTGAATTGGTCACCAGCGTCTTCACTTTTAGGTTCGCATTGGCCGTATTCAAGAAACGAACGGTTATAAGACGAATCCCATGACTGATGGCTGCACTGATTGACCGACTATTGCTTGAGGGAACCGGATAATATTACCCCAGGATCTCATGCTCAGTTACATCCAAGGCATGGTAGTACCACGAATGGTTCTCTTTCCTCTGGAAATTTGGGGTTAAGCGACGGGCGATCAGCTTTTTATCATCTCTTTCCTTTCTTCAGTTCTTCATTTCTTTTTCTTTTGCTTTTTCCCCTAGAATGGCTAGTTGCGTCGGCTGATCACCGAAGTTACTAGCATGGGTCAGATGCTCGGAATTGCCGAATTGCGCTTCATCCCACCGCCTGGTTTCTGCAGAATGAGAGTGTTCTTACCAGTAGTTGTATATGTGGTTTGACGAACAATGATCCGTCTATTCTCTTCGAATGCAGTCGCCGTTCACAGCATTGTAACCAGCGCGGATTTCCGAGAAAAAATCAAACTTGTCCCACATGAGAAAGAGTCGATCCTAGAAAGACTTAAGTCAGACAGGGATATCAGCTACCCCGCTTCTGAAGTTCTGAAAACACGCTGGCTATATTATGCGTAATGATATCGCCCTCTATGCCAGAGTATGGATTGAGTTGCCAAAAAGGTACGACACAGGAGCGAATGGATGGCCCAGGAGGCGCCTCGGGAACAGAAGCCTGCGTTCAATACGGAGCCATCCACCCAGGCACGGAAGTATACCGCTTTCTTTCCAAGAAGATCTTTCGAGAGCCAGACTTCAACTGCGAGTCGACAGGAAACACAGCTCGCATATATGCACATGCATACCAGTCCGAAACCAGTTGATATCAGGGAGTTTGATCATCAAAGTACCAACAGACTCACTCGAATTCGCGGTCAGTCAGCGTTGCGAACGGACCATCCTAGGCCGCCCGTTCAAGTAAAGTAAGCAGAATGGGGGTATTATACCTGTCCATTTTGGCCGGAGGACGGAGTACGGAGAGTGTGCAACCTGAGTTTACTATGAGGCTTCGCTGCATGGATCTTGTCGTACGTCCACCCACAAACCCATCAATACATCGAATCACCTGTGATCCTCGCAGATGGCCGGCCCTCGGTCGAACCGAAACCTTAGAAAGTCGCCAAAGGGGTCAAGCCCATGTACCATGCAGCAGTCTCGCAGACAGAAATTGGAGCTCCCTGAAGCTGGGAAGGATTTTCGCAATCGACAGCTGATCATTAACAACGAGCCTAAGTGGGCGAGCTGCGCGCGATGTCCGCTATCAGCTCCATCTGAAGCCGGGCCGAACCACACCATGATCCAGAAGAGGGAGGAGTCATGCTGTTGGAGGCAACGTCACCAAACAATACTGGTGTTTGTTGAGAAATACGACCCGTTCACCATGGTTGTTAAAAGTTACCTAGTAACAGCCCATTGCCCACGCAACCCCACAGCGCGGCAGTTGGGAGGGCGGAACAGAGAGAGGTAACCTGCCTTTGGAAGACTGTCTTGAGAAAGGAGGACCAAAAAAAGGGCAGTCCAGCGCTGGGTTATTAGGTGCAATGCAAGCGTTTTACGGGTGCTGTCACAACGAAACCAAACATTGACTTGGACCTTGTGCAACTTCGAGGAATCTGAAGCTGGTAACGAATTATAACGAACTGAGGGGAATGGCAAAAGTTACTCCCGTATTCACAGGAACAGTTCAACGTCCACTCTGCTGACCGGGTAGCCCTGCCAACTCATCCCATCTTTTCTCCTCCATAACGACCTCCGGAGCATGCCGGCTCACCGTGCCCTCCGTGGAGTCCAGCCGGCGATAATGTCCGTCCGCGCACTCTCTTGTTGAGCATTTACCAAGGTGCCATGGCTGAAGAGGAGACCTGAAAAAACAATAGCCTTTCGAAACATCTCCAGTGTCAAGAATCCAAGGCAATTTCCAAAAAAAACAAAAAAAGGCGTTCCCGTAGAATTATTAATTGGTTTGTTTTCTAAAATAGCATAGAAGGGATTTCCTGCAGACCCAGCCAGCTCCTTGGTTCAGCCACCGGAAGGCGGATGAGCCACCAATCCCAAGAACGTCTACTTCCTTGGATCAGATCCTTGGGTTGGTTGGTTAGCCTTGTAGGATCGGCCTCTCAGGGTAAAACATCCTTGCCTGGGGCGGACGTCTCGACTCGCGTCTCGTTGGAAATTACTAGTTATCTCTTGTTCAATTCGCCATCCAACGAAGCTTGTGTGATGAAGCGTTGTAGTTTTGTTTCAGGATAAGTGACTGGCCAGTTAAATAAGACTCTGGCTACTCCGTTCTCCGTCTTGAGAGCCCGAAAAGGAGGCATGAGGTTTTGAGGTCAATCAGAATCAGAAACATAATATGGTGAGAAAATAATAATAATAATCGACTTGCTTCACGGGTGGAAGTACCGTACCTCGTCTTCCATGGTATCTCCGAGCCAGCGGTCGTATTTCGGCGAGCCACAGGCGTTGACTCGTTAGGATGATGTAACGAAGCTGCAGTTGAGCGTTCTGGACAGTCCGGACAAGAACTCGAGAGGATGACAGGATTCTGCTTGATACCAAGAAAGTCAAGCCGGGATGCATGCAGGAAACTCCGAACGGGATAGACGGATGATTGCACTAGCGAGCTTTCGAGGGCCTTTCGTGGACGGAGTGCGGTGATTACGCCCAACACCCGGCGGCATTAATTAAAGGGCGGTCGCTCGAACAATAGATTGACAATAATATTCTATTTTATTGAATCGAATCCTCAAAGCGACAAAGCGACCAGCACCCTTTTTTTGTTCTCTTTTCGAGGGAGTGAAACAGGCCAAGTCGAAGTGGGTGGAAAGGAAGATTCGGGAGATGCTTCGGAAGCTAGTCACAAAATAGTACCACAAGAAGGTTAGTGAAGGTGACGAGTAAGAAATCTCCATCCCCAGAAACTAGTCTCTGGCCCAGTTGGATAGTAAGTGGCTTTGGCGTTGTCCGCGGTGAGTATTTCTTGTTGCTCTGCTGAGGCTGGAGATGAAGCGAACTCGAATAAAGACAGCTGAGTAGGTACCTAGTTACCTAGTTACCTAGTAGACTAGTTAGTTAGTCAGTTAGTTCACTGTTATTGTAGAGACTCAACAAGTGCCAGATGAAACAGACAACATTCTCTCTCTCTTCACGGGAGAAATCCGCGGATGTTTAATAAAGTACAGAGATATTATAAGGTTGCCCAACCCTTGCAGGGTCCAGAAGGTGGTGCATGAATGATCAATAATAGCATTCCCGGAGTTTGGATCATCCTGACCATCAAACATTATTCCTTCACTCAGCCTGCAATCACAGCTTCACTCTTTCTCCGCTTCCTTCTCCTCCTCTCTCTCTCTTCTCTCTCTCTCCCTCACTCCCTCTCCTTCACTCTATTCTCCCTCTCCATGGCTTGTTCCTGACCATGTCCATTGTCTCTCTTTATCCTCTGCCCTTGTTTTGCCGGGCATCTTCTTTCTTTTGGCAATGACGTTGTCCCCGATTGTCCTTCCCTTCACTCATTGCCAGCCATCGGCCTCTCCCTACGACGCTGTTCTGCCCTTCAACAACCCATTCCTCTGCCCACGCCGATCCATCTTCCTCTGCATGCTTTAATTATCGAGTCTGCTCTTCGTGCCGTCCGACATGGCTCCTCTCGCTGTTCCTGATGGCGGCCTCGCCCTCCTCCGCCCTACTGATGTAGGGAACGCCTCACCTGACTCGCCCAAGAACCCTCCGCAGGTCATGCGTCTGAACCTCGCCCAGAGTCTCCTCGACGACCTCATCGATAACCTACAGAAGGACCAGAAAGCTCGAATTCGTCTGGGGAAACATCCGTCCATTCATTTCGGCTCTCACTCCCAGCCGTTCTACACCTACCCTGAAGGTGGCCGGTCGGAACTTTATATTGAATCTCCCGATGTACAGGATAACCTCTTTTTCTCTGGCGTCCTCAGCCATAGCCTTGAGGTCGAGAGAGCCAAGGAAGCTACCGCCGGCACCGACGAGGCTCTCGTGGCCCTGGAGCAGCAATTGAGTGCTTTCAAGCAAGGGAAAGAGTCCAAGCGGACTCCAGTGATATCCTCCGAGCAGATGAGAGCCTTGCGGGCCGGAGATAATCGCACGGCAACTGGAAAAGAAGCTGCGAGCCTGGCTCGCAAGTCCACCAGCAGGGCCGATATAGAAAAGGAACGGTTCTTTTCGAATGCTTCCGCCCTGTCCTCTCCCGTTAGTCCCGCTTTACTGTCCTCGCGATCTCCTGTGATCACGCCTACGTCCGTCCCGGCACCGCAGAACAAGGAGAAGCTCAAGTTCGACGCACTCCGCGTTCCACTGACCCATTTGCTGGCCATCCGGCCCGTCTCTGCGAGATTCTTGGCGCAGAAAACACGCGCATCCCAAGAAGACTGCTTAGCTCTGATTTCCAAGTACGCTACGGAAAATCGCCTCGACAGAGAGAAGTATGATCTCAAGGATAAAGCCTACAAGGAATTGGACATCTGGGGTTTTCCATACCCGACGGATGATGACCGCCAGCAAGCAATCGAGAACGCGATTTCCGCCTTTGACAGAATGAGGATTTCCAAACAAGACAAGCTCTGGCAGATGCTACTGCCAAAGGAAGAGAGAGGCAAAGGGAAGGTGCTCTCCCGTTTAAACCTCCGGACAGGTCCTCCATCCAAGAATGTCACTCCCCGCATTCACGCTACTGCAGCTGAAGACAACGGCACTGGGAATGAGTCCGAGAATTTCCCCAATACTCCGGACATCGATCCCGCGAAAACCAAGTCTTCGAAGACAGCTCCTGTGCCGAAGAAGCGGCCCGCTGTTCCCGCTAAACGAGCACCTACGGTGAAGCCAAAGAATACCACGATCACTGGCAAAATTACGAAGAGTACAGACAAAACCAGCGATAAACGGGCTACACTCAAGACCGATGCGAAGTTCAAATCCGCTGAGTTTGTCGTCGAATCTGATGAGGACACCGAGATGGCCGACACTAATCCTTCGGAGTCGCCCAATAACTCGTCAAATTCACCTTCCTCTCAGCCCAGTGGCCGGTCTTCGGGGCTTAAATCGCCTGCCCTGACACCGCAAAGCGTGAAGAAAGCGCCAAACGCAAGGGCTGCAAATAAGACAATCCAGATCCCACCTCCTTCCGCACGGTCCATGAAGGATACTTCTCCACGCAAGCCATCTCCTCTTGGGTCCTCGCCTCCTACAAATGCATCGGACATGGATTCTTCGGCGAAGCCCGCCAGCACAACCCAATCTTCAAACTCTTCGTCTCCTCTCATCAACCACCACTCAAGGCAAAGAGCTGGATCGGGATCTACGCAGCCGCCCGCCACAGGTCACCAAAAACCGCGTCCCAAACTACAAACAACTTCTGCTCCTCTCAAACGAAAGGCTCCTGCAGATGAACCGACAGCTCGTGCTCCTACCAACATGTCCCCTATTGGACTTGGGATCTCCCATGGCGACACTCGGCTACCTCAAGCCAAACGACGCCGCCCATCATCCCCATCAAGTGGAGGTAGCACGTCGGGCAATTCGAGCCCGTCCACAAGCGTGTCCATTTTGCGTCAACGATTACAAGAAAAGGCTCAACTTTTCAGAAAATACTACGCGAAGTATCGGAATCTGCATGAGGAGCTGAGCAATCATCCAAATCCGCCGGAAGCTCAGCTACATAAGCTACACCAGCAACATATCCGACTGCAGACGATGAAACAAGAAATTTGGGACGAGGATCGTCAATTACGATCACGATAGGCTGTAATTGGATGAGAAAAGAAAAGAAAACTTACAAAAACTACTATTGCATTTAGGGTTAATAAGGATATTCGGGGTTCTTTCTCTCTCTCTTTATTATTTAGTTGCTTGCATAATGGTGGACCTTGAATACTTATTGGTTGTTGTTTGTAGTCCAGCATTTGATCCCTTTTCGAGGAGGTAAAATCGGAGAAAAAAGCAGCCTTTTGCAATTTCCAAAATTCCGCTTTGAATAAAGTGCTCATATTGGGCATAGCCATAAACATCCATAGAGAGACGAATAGAGGGATGATTTGCCATTGATGTTATACAAGATCCTTTCATAACACGGGAACAGCATTGCACAGTGGTCATCAGGGGGCAGTCCCAACTCTTGACATTTGCGGCATGGCTTTTCGGGCACCTGTGCGACATCGCACAAAGTAAAAGTCATGGCAAATCGCCCATTCAAGTCGTTTGTCGTGCCAAACTTACTACTTCAGGTTACGTCTTGGTATATGTTTGTACTGTACGAAGTGAGACCAGCAGTGTACATACATACATATTTGCTGGTCCCGTCCCTTGAAAGTCTCCAAACATCGTTCATGCGGATAATCCCGGGAAGCTGCACATGGAAATGAGGGGGAAGATCCGGATCCGGGTCTTGGCGGGGAGATGGCGTCGTGCCGAGGTCTAGTGGGGACGCTAGTCTGAAATAGGAAAAATGAACACTTTGGGGAAGTGCCAAGTATATCTTATATAAGCAGCACTATCTGCTGACTCGGCATGAGGTTAGCGGAGATCTGGTTCTCCCGATTCCGTAGAATTGACTTCGTCAAGTGGATGGGGGCGAGTCATAGCTTTCTAGTAGGTGCATGTCGACGGGATACGGTGTTTTGATCCGGGCTTTCGGGCTTTCTTTTCATACTGCTCCTTGAATTCGATGCGCACTCCATCTCGGCATCTTAAAAAACTGCGAAGACCGCATCCGTAGCGACGTGCAACGCGAAACTCTGGATCCTTCCAGCGGGAGGCATTGGACGAACCGGATCAAGCAACATGGCGCCTAAGGGCGGCCCTGGGACGAGTAAACGAAACCCAACAGTACTCGTACGTATACTTTGATTACTTTCCTGCCCTCTTTTATCTTCTCAGCATCTAACTGGATCGCATTTGATAAAGGTCACCGATTCCCGCGACCTGCAAAATCGACGTCGCTCGAGCACTACTAGTCATCCATCCTCGAGGTTCATCACCGTCGACAACGTCCTACAATACGCTTCCGATGTCCCGTCTATGCGCCAGCGAACTCCGCCCAATCGTGCTCGGCCACGCGCTTCTAGGATCGGGAGTCCAGGTAATGCCGGCGCGAGCTCCGGTATAATGGGCACGATGGGCGATGCACGACCCAGGTCAGCCGGGCGTCTGGTCTCGCTCCCACGTCTTCCGCCCCGATCAACTAAGGTCAGTGAAAAGCTGGTGCTGCTGCCTGAGACTGTGATGGAAGAAGAGGAAGGCGAAGACCTCCAACCCGCTGTTGTGGGGGATTTGGGCCTAACGCCGCAAGGAGAAACCCCTGAGGAGAAACTACGACGTCTGCAAGCTGAACAAAGACTGCGTAATCGGGATTTCGCCCTCCATAATGAGCTGAGTCCCCTGTTGGCGGAAGAGGAGGCCCTCATGCGTCGAAAAATTCCGCCCGAGCAGGCAAAGAGCTATGCGGAGCGACTACCGAAAGCTCGTCGCGCGGAGAAGCTTCCTCGTGTCACGGCTTATTGTACCGCGCAGGGCTACAAGATGAGCTCTACAGCAGCTTTTGTAAAAGAGTTCCACGATGCAAGAACAAAGTTATATGACGATTGTTTGTACACAGCATATCATTTGCCCTTACTCCCTGGTAGAGATGGGTATCGAATTCGAAGTAGTCCGATAATCAGGAGTGCAGAGGGCAAAGTTGTCTTGGACGAGGAAATTGCTAGGAATGAGCAACGAGATTACCATGAAGAGTACTACGCCGAGCAAGATGAGCACTCGGTTAAGGATCATGGCCACGAAGATGACCATGAATTACACGACCATGACCATGACCATGACAAGATAAGGGAAGATGACCCATACAGCCATTCTCCCGGAAGAGATGAACCCTACGACTTTTATAAGAACGAAACCGAGCCCCTCGATGGCCATGCTCTCAAGAGTCCGAGGACCAGCAAGGCGCCAAACATTCCCCCAAATGCGCTTTCGTTCGCGGAGATGTTCGTTTTCAGCTATGGAGTTGTGGTATTTTGGAACTTCTCGGAGCGGCAAGAGATAGATTTGCTTGCTGATCTTGCATTTGCATCGAGTAAGGAAGGCATTCCAATTCCCTTAGCGACTAATCCCCTACCGGAGGAGGACTTTGAGACCGAAGAATTCCACTTCGAATACTCAACGGAGATATCCCGTCCTCGTGTGTACAACGACATGATCACGCTGAGGAGCGGAGATCATATGATTAAACTAGCCATCAGTCACGGCATCGCGCAGAGCACGAAGTTGAGCTTCTTCGAGGAAGTTATGGCCAAACAAATGGCTGAGGCGAAAGATGTGCCTCGAAGGCTGGCATTGACTGGCCATTTGGGTATGCAAAGAGAGGAGGTCTTCCGAATAATGGGCAAACTGTTCAAGAGTCGTGTTGAGGTAAATCTATGTGAGTATCATTCCTTGATGTTAGCTTGTTGAACCTGGCCTGACATTCATTCTAGCCTCGAACATGCTTGATGTACCCAATTTTTTCTGGGACAGTGAACCAACACTCCATCCACTGTATATTGCGGTGCGGGAGTACCTAGAGATCAAACCGCGGATTCAAGTTCTTAACGAGCGATGTCGTGTGTTTCTTGATCTCATCGAAATACTATCAGACTCAATTGCCGATAACAAGGTGTCACGTAAGTTGCTGCCCTTGTCTCTGGCTGATATATAGCCAAGCGCTATTCATTGTGCCAACTAATGTTGTATCTAGGTCAAAC
Organism: Nannizziopsis arthrosporioides; assembly: GCA_029635245.1. Lineage (NCBI taxonomy): Eukaryota > Fungi > Ascomycota > Eurotiomycetes > Onygenales > Nannizziopsiaceae > Nannizziopsis > Nannizziopsis arthrosporioides. The sequence continues at coordinate 6,138,911 of CP098260.1, read as the reverse complement.
ATGGATCATTATTGTTCTAATATTCATATCTATCATTGTCACAATATCCGAGGTGATTCTTCGATTCGGAATCCTTTCGACTCGAACCCCTTCCAAGGCGATTCCAGCTTCACATGATCTTGGAATCAAGGATGGACTGCTTTAGAATGCATACCCCTCAGTTTTTCTTGCGAAAGGAATCGGCATCAATTGTATGGGTGCGCTATTAGAGCGGGTGTATTGCGCCGGAAAAGGCGTTTCATCTTTCCCTCCAACCCGGTTTCCCCCTTTAGCGGTAGCTTGTAAGTTCTAGAATTACGGAGTTCATTTTCTACATTAAACACATCCTAACGCGGTCGACTTCCAAACAGATGCCCATGTCTAAGCTTCTCTTTGATCCTATGACATTGACTCCGAGTTCTAGCTGTTTCAGCTGTGTGTACATCTGGGGCTTCCACGACAGTTAGAGGTGCATGACCAGGCTCAATGAAGTATACCCATGCATGTGCTTAAGAAATCCATCCACTATTCGGATATCGATGTAGGTCGGTATTGAGAAGGACAAGCCCAGAGGAACCATCACGAAACAAGAATTGAACCGGAACCTATTTTACATTTCCCCCGGAGAAGATCAAGCTGCGTTTCTAGGCCACAGGATATGAATATCTTATCCCGTCTTTTAGATCGTCGAATCATCCCGAGCGGCCAGGGCTTAGCGTATCGGATCTACATGGTCCATGAGAAACGCCCAGATGCTGTACGTATGTACCAAGGAGGTCCTGATCAGCGACCATTTACATGTGGAGGGAAGTAAAGAGTGACCCCATGGGGCAAGCTGATTACGTCCTCCAACACCAGGACGCAAAAGTTCCACAATACTCTCATCCGAAAAATCCCCGAGGGCGTATTCTAGCCCCTCCCCACGTTCTTCGGAGGGACTCGAAGGTGGCTGTGTCGGATTGGCAAGGCTAATGAGCGACTTCAGGTTTTTACTTTAATTACAATATTATTCGATATTCATAGACAGTTTCAGAAGATCATTTGAATTCGGGCTTAGATTTTGTAAATCGAGGTATGTACTCGTGTATCATCCCACTCGATGTGCGGAGTAGTGATTTCGGGGCCGAGCTCTAATACAATGGAAGCGGCTAGTAGTTCCATAAACGTTTAAAGAGACGTTATTCTCGGCAGCGGCAAGACCTCACCCGTGGTATCCTGGAATCTACGGCTATCCCAGTCTAGATACCTAGTAGACACATGCAACCAAACTTCTCATACGAACGCGTAGTTCTTGATTTTCTCCTGGTATTGGTTTTGTGATGTCCCCGAAACCAGAAAATCGAAAGTCTTGATACAGAGGCCAATCTTCCGGGTTATTTTGGCTGATCCACTTGTCTTCCCTGTTAGTGAACCTTGGAAGCTTGAAGAACTGATAACGTTTTCAAGTGTGTTGTGGGTGGCGTTATTGGCAAAACTAGGGCTGAATTGACATTATTTTATAGATCAGCAATCGAACGGATCCGGGGAATGAGAATACTTTAGCGGCCCCCATGGAGGAGATGTCGCCCGTGTTCGTTAGAACACGGGCATGGGCCATGGCACATCCAAAGGATGTCTATGAGGCCTCATCTTCCAAAACATGAGATATTGGCATTGGCCTGCCGGGAGATTGGGCACTAAGCGTCAATGCCACGCAAAGCGGGATATCAGGGCTCAACCTGGAGAACTGGTGTTTGTCGAATCATACGCTGAATCCTCGTGTCCGCCATGGGTATTCTGGAGTAACAGCCTTAAAATTGTAGGGGAGTACGTTTGTATTTAGAACGAGCCAATGAAGTGCTTTTCTAAGAATGGAACAGCGGCAACGAAATTGAGGCTCGAGACACCCTAAGACAAGGTTTTGTAACCATAGGTCGTTGCGTCTCGTCGAGTAGACTGAGGATTGGGCAAGGTAGCGGTCCTTTGACGAAAGTGCTTGCGACGTCTACGTACCCATCTACTCCGCACTTATGTGTTTTTCTTGGGCATCAGAACATTTTTTTCTTCCTTGTGCAGGGATAGCAGTAGACGGTACTTAGAATACGCAAATGATTTATCGCCTCGATCATCAAATTCTCATCGCAGACTAGCTGTCGGCGATGCAACGTGGTGTGTCTGGAGATATATCGGCGCGAACCTTATGACTCGAAGTTGGTTTGTAAAAGGAGGGGAAAAATCTTGAATCGATCACAATTTCTTGAGTGGTTCGCAGTGTTGCGCGCGCCATGTCAGGACTCAAGAACAAACACGGCATCTTCACAGCTTCAGGACTCAGGAAGTACTCAGTGCCGTGGGTCTCGGAGATCCGACGCTAATCCTTATTCCAATAGATTGTGACGATCTCCGAATAGTACCAAGGTTCCTTCATGGATTCTCCGGAGGAAATGAAGGAGTACACGAAGGCAAGTCGTTGGCAAAATCACATGGAGAGCCTTAACGCTTGACGTGGGTTTTTAAGGCTGATAGGCTATAGCCTCATACCAGTGTGAAATTGATTGTTGTTGACGGACAGCAACAACGGTGTGGAGCCCGGTTTCCTTCCTGCAGTTCGCAGCTTCACGACATGGCCCAGTTCTTTTCTGTTGATATGAGCCTTCGAAAAGAGCAAGCCTACTGCAATCGAATATTCAGTCGTAGATCGCACTGCATCGTATGCACGTCAAGCGGATCAGAGGGCTAAACGAAGCTTCGCCGCGCTTTGTAGTGGTTCCACGATGGCTTTGTAAGGTGTCTCAGACTAAGTAAAACAGCACATCCTTGACTCCTTGGTGAGAACACTTCAATCTTGAACAGTCGAAGAACAAAGCTGGCACCATGCGGCCACTGTAAGACCTGTTTGATTGGAAGCTGGGGACCTTTGGCCGGTGAGGCGGTGACATGCGCCATGGCGCGGAGCCTCTTGGTAGGGTGCGCTTCAGGAAAAGGAGGGCTTGGAAGAGCAGCCACCAGGCAGTCTGGGCAGCGATAAGAGAGAGACAAGCATCGCAGCCTTGTGGACGTCTGCGGTGTGCAGCGTGCATGCGGCGAGGTTGCGAGTCTGCAAGGCGCTGAGAAGGCCAGTTGCCAAGAGGCGCAGGAGGAGCCCCCTGGAAGTTCCTTCTGGAAAGCTTCTAGAAAGACGCTAGAAGGAGCAGGAAGGCAAAGGCGTGACCCACACGTGCAGCTGCCGGCGCCCCACCTTCCCTCCTTTGGGGGCTTGGCTTCTGCTTGGCGTTGTTTTTCTTTTTCCTTCTCGTTCGGGAAATGGAAGGAAAAGGGAAACCCCCCCAATGTGGAAAGAGCGAACGCAGGAAGGAGGCGCCAGCGGCTTGTTAGTCAGCGGGGGCAGAAAAGGGCTGAAGTGGGCGGTGGGCTCATCGAACGATCGCCACTGCACGACCGCCAGCCGACGGAGTCACGGCTATCGCGAAAATAATGATAATCATAATACTAATAATGAAATACACACTTGCAGGCATATACACAGTGGAGATAGAGGTTATCGCTCTTCTGGTTATTAACAGCGACTCTCAGGCTCTCAGCACGTCAGCCTTCTCTGGGAACAAGCATCCGTCAAACGGTCATATGCCGTTACATATCAACACTAACAAAACCTACGGCAAACTAGCGCCTGGTCTTTCCGTGCCCCTTCTTATACGTCTCATTGATACTACTATGTATACGGAACAGGATACGGCGTACGGGACTTGCCATTATTATGCGAGAGATGAATTATTGTATCTGGATTCTTGTTTTGTTTTCCAGGCCGACTCTCCATTATTATTACACGGATCGTTTTCTCCCGCTCCTTGTCATACGATGGTTTGACAACGGCACTTTCCCTGCCACATAGAAGCCCTCTGTGGCGTCTAGAAGGCCGACAATCCTTGAGCTAAGACAAGAAGGGCCCGGACTGCAAGGCGGGGCAATCATACCCAGGTCAATTCCATCTAAAGTGCCTCCTCACTGCTCAGTCGAATCTCCAAATCAGAATGTTGGGCACAAACCATGGACAATTCGCGAGCATTCATTGGAATTCGACCATGGCAGGGATAGCCCTTCCAGTGTCTCCAGGATCTTCCCATTACAGCCATTCACCCTTCGTAAGCTTTGTGCGCAGGCAATACATACCACATCCTGCAGACACATCAATCCATGCTGCGCTAAACAGAGTTTTCTTCCTTTTCTTTGGGCGAATCCATGGGTCGGATAATTGCAATCTGACGAGTCAGGTCCCTCTTGCCAGCTGATCCTACAGAGTGTGCATGCATACAGTCGTGCAGGACGGAGGTGGATATCACGCTTGTCTTCCTCCGATCACGGTAATCACGGGCATGATAAACATCAAACGCCGCAGGCCAAGGCTTGAGATCTTCCCAACCATTGAGCCAGGAGCCGGTTGAAGACGTCAAAGGAGCATCCAAACAGCCATCTAGGCTGCAGAATCCATGGCTTCATCGTCATGATCCTCGAATCGATTCTTGAGCCTGTTCAGACGCGGGCACCCGAGGGGCGGCGGAGCAGGCTCAGCTCGGTAGTTTCATATGCATGTCCGTTCTCGGTTAGTCTTCAACGAAAAAGTGGTACGAGAGGATCGGAAGAGGCACGCCATGCCCTTTGGATTTTGTGAAAAAAAGCTTTGTCCCTCCTTCGCGGCATGGGAAAGTTGCCAAGTTGGTCTAGAGTAGTTCTTGGATGAGCGGGTTTCTCCTAAACCTCTCTCTCCCTCTCTTGAGTCTTGACTTTAAGGCGAGTAGTAGGTTCATCGAGAACCTCGATGAATCCCAAGGTTTGTTCTTTTTTAACCCAATTATGGAAGTACAAGGCCACCAAGGAATCTCCTCAATTTCTTAGCTTCTTCTAGACCGATGCTTCTGGGTTGCTTATCGAGTGACATGCCCCATGGTGTTCTGGAGTGTTCTAGGAATGTTCGATTTGTCAGTTGGGAAAACAAAAGGCCATTCATTCAAACCAGGCTCTGCATACGGGAGTACAGGCGCAGTACATACATACAGCCATACAGAAGTTCGGGCTTCGGGGACGTCGTCATTGGATTCACGCCCAAGCACGAGGGATGATCCGTAGCACTAGAGTGACGCTTCGCATTTGGAACGCATGTCCATGCATTAGCCAATTTCTAATCCCTGGAGATCTTTGTTCGTCCTGATCTTTTGGCCCTGTGAGTGGACCCATTCAAGTTATTGTGGAGTACGACATGTTTGGTACCCCTGCAGCGAAAATAAAATTGCAGTTGAAAGGGGGACGTGGAAACCTCGAAGTGGGTGCACGTTATAAGCTGTTAGTCATAATATTTGTAAAATCTGACGATGTTGTCAACTTCCTGTCCATCGCACTTATTGGCGTACCTCATCTTGAAAAGCTTCTTTTTTCCTTTTTTTTTCTCCTTGGGAGGGATCACCGATTGATACCAAACGGCCGGAGTAATTAATAATTAGCGGGACTCTCTGTTAGAGGCTTCAACCCTTTTCTCTCTCCCTGGCACTTCCAAACATGTGCAAGGATCGCTTCTCGCACCCTTGGCAGACCAAGAGAGCCAGGATTCTCGCAATCCGTCGATCATGCGGAAGATGCGATTGGCCAGTGATTTTCACCCAAGCTCTCAGGGCCACAAATAAGGCCAGAGATGTCATTGCGCCCTTGAACCAGGGTGTGATTGGCAAGGAGCGCACGCCGCCGGTAAGCAATCTCAAACAGTCGAAACACTGAATTGGTTTTAGTGCATGTCCTGTTTGTCCAGGACGGGAGAAGCCTTCTTGCGAGGAATCGAGACAATTTACAAACCTGTGGACGGGGTGGTCCGTCCAGAGATTTTAGTTATTTGCTAGGGCGATCCTTTCTTTTATTTGGGCCCCCTGTCGGTCGACTACTAATCTGCTGGCACCCATAGTTGGCGAAAGAACGAAGCAAACAGAAGACGAAAAAAAAGAAATGATAAAAACAGGCACAGCGGGAACCAATGCACTGGGGTGTCCGGGAATTGATCAGAAGTTCTGGACGGTATTTCAATAAAGAACCCGACTATGTTTCACCTTGCTGCAAAGTATCAAATGTCACGGACCCTGCAGGCGGTCTCTCGCTGAGGTTCAAGGAAGGGAGACCCAATAATTGACCCATTCCATTATCACCACCAAGCATTTCTGTCTTTTCCATACTCCGTAGATGCGGTCCACCAGAAGACTCAAGAGGAGTCGAGGTTGGCACTAACTACTCCGTACTCCGTCATAACAGTGGCAGATCCCAACTTTAAGTCTCCGTTGAGATACAGAGATTGTGGAGACCGGGAATATGGACACATGTGTACTCCGTACGGAGTAGGTACAGACTGTCCATACATACGGAGTACGAACGGAGTATTCGGAAATTCACCCATTTCGCTCGAAATTTTCCCTGCTTCCTCGTCCCTGGCCGGGGCTCTCACACAGCCAGGACCGGTGCCAGAGAGTGCCAGAAAATCCCAGGAAATGATCTGTGTGTGAATTGTCTGTAGTTTAGGCCTCCCATGGGCTTCGAATCCTGGGCTCCAAAACCACCAATCCGCTGGAATTCTGGGATGGTAATAGTAGTCCCCGCTCTTCCAAAGACAAAACACTGGTCAAAGAGTCGCCTAAAAAGAAAATCGACGGGGGGGTTTTTTTTTGCTTCCTGTCAAAGCCAAAATGGCCAGCCAAGGATCCCTGTAAATACACCTAACGGCTAGCGCTCAGGTTATTTAGTCTCGCTCCCTCGTGCGTGATAACCACCGTCTGCGAAGACGACACAAAAAAGAAGAAGTGCCCTGGAAGTTAAAAGCCAGACCAGCGAAGAAGATTATATGGGTCAGAACCAGTCTTCTGCCCGTCGGTTTTTCTTTCAAAAGTCCGCTCTCGTCTTGCGTCTGCTCGTCGTGCGCGATATATGAGGCGGCCGTCGACTGGGCTCCGGCGCCGGTGATCCTTTTCGCCTCGATTATTTATTATTTGATATTCGCAGACGCCCAAGTTTCAGTTTCCCAGTCCTTTTTTCTTTCCAGCTTCGCTTCCCGCTGATTACAAGGATCGTTGGCATCCTCGCCCTTGGGTAAGTCGTGGTGATTATTTCTTTCAGAACCGCATGGATTTCCGTGGTTGTTGGTTTTACCGGATGTGGTGATTTTCTAGAATTTCCGTCGCTGCCGGTTTCATCATCGCTTCTTCTTCCTTTTTTTCCTCCACCGCCCGTTGACCACCAAACACGACACTCTTCGCTCTCAACATCCTGTCTCCCTTTTCTTTGCCAGTCCTTTCAATCTATTCCTTCGCCCTTGCTGGCGTTTCCACTCTCCTTAATTGTTTGCTCCACACCACACCGCTTCCGCGCTGCTCCATTCGTGCTGTTCCTCACCGACTTTAAGGGTTGGTCGTCCCTCGTTCCAAGCGCTCTACTCACCTCTCCGTGTTGCCCTGAGCTCTTTTTTTTGTTGCTCGGTTACATTATTTGCGCGGAGGCTTTTCTTTGATGAGCGATTTGGCTGCTAGCGCGACTGTGTCCTCGTGTTGTGCGCCGTGCACTGTCAATAATCTCTATTTCCTCCCTTTTCCTCTTGTACCAGTGTACAGCGCTGGACCTGACAATCAAACCCAAACAACCTGACGTTACCTGTACATACTGTTCTGGCTTCGGAAGCTTGCAAGTCACGCTGAATCCTGCAGATATCCTCCTGCCTCTGGGATAGCTTGCTAACTGTGGAGTTCTAGTGCACGGGTCCTCCTCTTGTCTACACCGGTTTCTCTATTTCTGCGCCCGTGAGCTGCTCGCAATCTGTACGGCACCGGAAACGGAAGTGCCTCACGGACGCCTGTTACGTACCTCAGAAGGGAACGGGCTGCTAGCAATCGTGCTCTGCACTACAGACGGCCTTGCCTTTCGCATGGAGAGTTGAAGGATTTTGGGTCAAATATATTCTTGAAGCTGTCGTGCTTGGTGGTTGGTGTAGGACATTGTCACACCTTACCGGCAGTTTCCTTTTTGTCGTCGCGCAGATATCTCAAGACATCTGGCTCAGATCTAGCGTGGGCTTGTTCAGGGATCCACGCTTGCTGCTCCTTCGATCGATTTTCCTATTGAGTGATCTTTGTCTCAGATACGGGCTCTTCGAACAAGAAGGCTTGACGGTGCATCTGCAGCTACCCGTTGCCGAGAAGTTTGATTGCTTATCCCTCTCCGTCATTCCGTTCGAACTTGGCCCCGGATTCGCGAGAGTGCCCCGTCCTGGCTGTTCATTTGGTTTCGGCTGTCGTGTATTGGCAAGGGTCTAGTGGTAATAGCTGCGGACGATCCTTTTAGTGCCTTTCCTTCTTTGTCGTGGGACGTCTGCATACACACGGCTTTGGCAATTCCCGCATCCCATTGAACGCAACATCCCGGATCTCATCCCATTGTTTGACCGGGTTTCGAGCAACTCTACCCCCGGTTTCCATCTTGCCACGTGAGTGACATCAAATCTTGATTGCCTGTTTCTCCCCTAGCGCTCTGTTGTCCCCTTGTCCCGTCAAAGCGCCCAAATACCAGGGTCCTGACGTGCTCTCATTTACTCTGGAGTTGGGTATTTGAATTGCCGGCCTCCGCAGTCATACCGTTCTCTACAGGCGACCTAATCTTTCCCCTGCTTCATCTGAAACTTGGTATGCGTTTCCACTGACCTCGTCGAAAGAGCAGAATCGATCAAAGAAACACAAGTCTTATATGAATTCTCCAGTTCTCCCACAGCAATCTACCTTTTCTGAAGATATTCACCTCTGAAAAGAGTGATCAGCTTTCCAATCAGTAACCCACCAGAGCTTTACGCGTTTGCTCTCACTTCTCTTAACGGCTTCTGCTATGGACATTACAACGATCTTGAACAAAAATCGCTCATCAGTAGCGGCCGCCGCAGAAGCACAGCTACATCACTTAACTCAAACTACGCATATCAAATCCCAATCACCATCAGAAATGGGTTCTGAACACGGTTCGCAGCCGCCTAGCCGGCATTCGGAGCCATATCAACCCACTTCTCAACCTATTCAGCTACCAACTCTTTCCCACTACCATTCTCCAATTCCAGGGGGCCACCATTCACCAATGCTCAGGGCCGACTTTACTCAAAACGTCCACGAGATGTATCGAAATATCCCAACTCCTCCCATGAGTGGGAGAGGAAATGGAGAACCGGCTCCCAAGTCCTTTCACTGTCAAACTTGCGGTAAAGGCTTTGCGAGACGAAGTGACCTGGCTCGACATGGTACGTGTGCTTAATTTCATGCCAGCCTCAGCCTTTCAAGTTCATTACTAAGACCTATGACAACTAGAACGCATTCACAGTGGCATTCGCCCTCATATGTGTGATTGGCCAGGCTGTGGCAAGCAATTTATCCAGCGCTCTGCTCTTACAGTACATACCCGAGTTCACACAGGAGAGAAACCCCATATGTGTGATCGTTGTGGAAAGGTATGCTCCGTAACTCGAAGTTGTCTCACACGCAATCGCCTAACATCTCTTTTTAGCCCTTCAGCGATTCCAGTTCACTGGCTAGACATCGCAGGATACATTCCGGAAAGCGACCATACAAGTGCCCATACGCCAATTGCCAGAAAACATTTACACGACGTACAACTTTGACTCGGCATCAAAATCACCATACTGGCACAATAGAAGAAGCAGCCGCCGAAACAGAGGCGAACTTGCGACAAGGCAAAATCTATCGTCCTGGTGATGGTGTGTACTCGGAAAGTGCATCCACCCATGGCACAGCGTCCCCAGTGGGAAGGAATTCTATGTCTCCTAGACATGAATTGCCTCCTTTACACTCCCACAGACAACTGGGAGAGTACTTCATGGGAAATAGCCCTTTGCCGCCTCACCTAAGGGGTGATTTTTCACAAGGCAGCCCCCGCGGGTCTCCTTCACCAACTCTTTCAACATTCTCCAACAGCCACCCTCCTCCTCGCCCATCCTTGACCTCGCATCCTAGCGGCTATGGTCCTCCACAGCCTCTTGAGCCCCCACCCAACGGAGGTTCTAGGCCTGGTAGTGTAACAGGCAGCCCCCATATGACCGCCATGGGCTGGGCGTCGCCTATGCACAGTGTTCAGTCTCCAGGGTCCATCTCTGCCCCTGAATATTACCCTGAACCATCTGTCCCTCCATTCTCTGGAGGCATGGCTGCCCATATCTATTACCCCAATTCGACAATTCGTCGTCCACAGAGTACGGAACCTGAGCATTATGAGCTGAGGCCAAAACTCGAAGAGCCTTGGGCTCCTCATCACTAAGTTGGGCCTCCATCTTCTCTTCTCACTGTTGCTTCTTCGACGTTTAAGTGAGCCTCTGTATCTGGTATCACAATTTGGAACCTTGTGCTGCGTTTGCTTGGCTTTTTCCACCTAGGCCATAGCGTGTATCGTTATTCAAGGCCTGGAAAATGCCCTTGCAACGCCTTGTCTCCTTTGTTAGTAGCATTTTCGGAGCGTTCTCCCTCTTATATTTCCTATCATATTTCTTTTTCTTTTTGCGATGATTGAATCCGTGTTTGTGTGCTCTGGTTTTCTTGATTATTTTTCTTTTATTGGTTAACGGCTACAAAATATAGACTAGGTGGGTGTCCAGGTTTCTTGCTCTTCTTACTCCCATCTGAAGATGATTGGTCCTGTATGGAATGGCACAATGTTGATTTTGGATATGATGAAGGAGGCGACCATTACTTTCAGTTTATGTCTTATTATCAGTTGCATGCGATCAAATCATTCGTTTAATCCATTGGACATGTTAATGGTAATTGATTGCTTTTTGATTACTCCGATCACTCTTAGTTGAAGACTTTTTCAAATAATATTGTAATAAGTCGAAGTATCCTCCCTAGTATATTACAGAATAAGGAGTAACTATTGTTGATTTGACTCCGCGTATTTACGTGATCCCAGCCTCTGTATGCCCCAGAAATAATTACCCCATGTCTCAGCCCCCGAAATCAGTTTCCATCCCATCCCTGGAAAATAAACCGCTCCAACACATTTCCATTTCGTATTGAGATACATCGAAGGTTCCGTGCTCTCCTTGGAATCCGCTCTGATTGATTTAGCCCAACTTTGTAGCTCATCCACGTTGACAAATTTGCTCCACTCATGAGTGCCAGGTGGCACAACGCCAATCGGCCAGGGAGCTTCGGCGATGACCTGATTGATAAAATAGGAAGGCAATGTCCGAGCGATCGTAGATCCAATGAGCCACCCGCCTGGATTAAGAAGGCTGAGACAATTTTCTATAAATTGGCGCGGGGAAGAGGTCGATGGGTCGACATGTTCAATGACCTCAAAGATAGTGATGACGTCGAATTTTGACGAGTTGGCTGAAAGTTGTGTTTCGGACGTTGGAGATGCCGAACGAGAGATCAGCGATTCAACAGAGGTATTTTCGTATTTGAACTTTCCAGATCCAAAGTGTGAATGAAGCGTTGGGTCTTTGCGGGCGTGTGATTGAGCGATTTCAATCATCACTGGGGAGGGATCGATAGCGAGCAACGAAGACGCATTTGTTTGTGAAGAGCGCGGCGAAATGGAGCTCAACGGGATCGTGCGCGCGAGAGATTCGGCGAAAATTCCTCCTCCACATCCAATGTCCAGATATCTCAGACCGCTTGTTGCCCCATCTCTTGGATCTGTGCCCTCGGCCTCAAGCGAGTCGTGAATTTTTGGTTGGCCATCAGACAAACATGATGCTATAAATTCATGTCGCAGCGGGTTCATCAGATGTAGAATGCGCGAAGGACCTAATGGATCCCACCAGCTACTAGCGAGGGACGCGAAATGCGTTAATTCATCTGAGGAAACCGAAGTCGCTGCGGTGGAATGATGGCGCAGGAATCGGGCGGCGGTACGGCGTGGGGCATTATGTAAAAGTAAAAGGATATTGCGCCTAGCTGCAGCACAGAGACCAGACTCCATTGGAAGTGATATATAGCAAATAGAGCGCGGCTTTGAGTGTGAACATTGAACTACCAGTTGCGATTGTTGAAGACGTGCAGGGCGGAGACTAACTACGCCAAGCTATGATCACGTGGACGGCGGAGCCCGCTGGCGGACTTCTCGAGCGGAGTTCTGTGAGAGATTGATGAATCCTCAAATAGCTACGTAATGGATTCAAGATAAACGGCGACTGCTTCGGCGATAAAGTGGTCGCATTGAAGAGGATCTTCCCTGGTCATGTAAGTAGTGCATCCACCGCTCGTTTACCGAGATTCCACCATCGATAAACTAAGTCCAGGCAAAACTCCCGCTGTTCGACCCTGTCCAGGTGGGTCTATATATCATAACAGAAATCGTCGGCAATTGTTATTCAAAGGACTTGCCGAGATTAAGTTTTCTCCTGGCCCTCGTCAGTGCTAAGGTTGTCTCAAGGGGCGCGCGTGAATGGAGCTTGAACCGCGGTTTCAGCTCACCGGGACCCGCTGAGCATCTTTCAGACGATGGAGAAGGAGCATGATAGACGAGTATTGGCGGAAATGTCCACTTAAAAATGATATCCGCGGACAGCAGGGCGTGAAATTCCCTTCTCCACATAAAAGATAAGGCATGCAGGTCGCTTAACAAGAGTTGGGCCTGCTGGATATTTCTATTATTTGAAAAAACGGGATATCCTGTATGTGCATATGTATAATTGCTTGGTTTCAGGTTTCATATCTCTCCTCCTGAGCATTAGTTATGCATCTATGTGAAAACCAACATTAGACTTGAATGGACGCTTGTGCAAACTAAGAATTCAGTATTTACGGTGTAGATCTTGAGATCTTGAAGCTCACTTCAGGGACAGCAAATCTTGCATGCACCAATGAGAAAAGGCCTGCAACATCCAGCTTGAGAATGGATTAGATTCGAGCCAGGAACAAGAGGTTATGTAGCTGTTGATGTTTTCCAAAAGTAATCGCGCTAGGATAGCCTGTTAGAGTAACTTGTCAATACCTAGAAGTACTTGTTGTGCTCTGAAATTTTAGTATATTTCAGAGTACTTCTTTGTACTCCGTAGAAACTCTCAAAAGCCTTTGACCTCTGTATGAAGCTAGTCAGGTGATGACTGATTACATAATCAAACTCTACTGATCAGTTAACTAGCTAGTTACCTGATTCGTCGCTCAACGTCGTCTCATCGATGCTTCAGTATCACACTCCGGAGACAGCGACAACAATAGCAATTCTCCACAAGAATTTATCTCAATGACCTCAATTTTTATTCCAAGATTTAGCTAAATTTTTCAAACAACTGATTGCAGTAGGTATCGCCAAAGAGAGCCCGGTTTTTTCTTCCACGTGTGCTTCAAACAGCACAATTTCTCAGTTGCTTCCCTACACGTTGGATCAAACATGCAACCAAAATGACTACTTTCAAATCTGCTGTGAAACATGCGCCTAGACTTTCTCCGTCGTCCTCTGAAGGGAACTTTCGGTATTCCGCCTAAACATCTCAGGCCGGGTATTGACGCTAGACCTGCTGCTGGCGATGCCAACACCGAAGCTCTTCTCGCTTCCCCTCGTCAAACTCTTCGCGAAAGTGAAGAAACCTTGTCTTAAGCCAAGTTCATGGCTTGGCCAGCGTCTTCTGAAACCGGTGGCAGCAACGCCTCCGTAGTCTTCGCCTGAAGCGAACCAGCCTGTCCATCGCTTCGTCATCTTCCATGCCTCAACACCGAGGACGAAGACGAATACCGCACCAAATGCAAGTCCCCATTCCCATGTAATTCCTTGATGCTTGAACACCTTAGTATTTAAACCCGGGATGTAGACAGCGGGGAAAACGGACAAGGCACCGATGGCAACTGCCCAGAAAAGAAATTTGTTCTCCCATACATCGTGGAAAAAAGGGAAGAAAGGAACGCGTAGGTCGCTGTGATCACGGAGCGGGTCGAGGTTGAACATACTGTTCCGGAAATGCTTGAATTCCCAAGCTGAGATCAGAATGAGCCAGGTGAGTTCTGCAAAGACTGCCGCTCGAGCGCGAAATACAGTTGTGCACGAGTCATTATGAGTTCGATTGCAATCAACGCCAAGGGATACCTGGCCATCACCAACCCCATAGATGATAATGACGAAGGTCAGCAGGGTGCAAGCCCCCATGATGACACCGTATATAAGCATGTCGACGATGATTTGCCATGTAAACACACCCTTTTTGGTGTCGTGTGGAGGACGGTGCATCACAGCTGCATCCGCCTTTTCGCGCCCAAGGCCGAAAGCTGGGAAGGACGATGTCAACATATTGATCCAAAGAATTTGAAGCGGTGACAGTGGGAAGATGGAAACACCCGCTTCATCCTGGAAGCCCAGACCAACAATCAGAAGTACAACTTCGCCAACGTTAGAAGTGAGAAGATGAAGGATAAATTTTTGGATGTTTTCGAACATCCTTCGGCCTTCCTCAATAGCATTGACAATGCTTGCAAAATTATCATCTGTCAGCACAATATCAGATGCGGACTTTGCGACGTCTGATCCTCCCATTCCCATAGCAATTCCAACATCAGCAGCTTGAAGCGAAGGTGCATCATTCACACCATCACCAGTCATAGCACAATAACGCTTTCGGCGATGAAGCGCAGCAATCATTCGTGTTTTCGTATCCGGAGCACATCGCGCTATAACTAAAGGAAGAGATGGGAGCTTATCGATTTCCTCGTCACTCATGCCATCAAATTCAGCCGCTGTCTTTACAAGAGACTCTGCTTCGGAAGCTGATAGGCTTCCTGTGTTACGGGGTATGATTCCGACCTCCTTGGCAATAGCTGTTGCGGTGGAAGGATGGTCACCAGTCAACATATGAACTCGAATACCGGCCATAGTGCATTCTATTGAATATCAGCTTTTGAATTCGGATGGAGGTTATCGGTCCAAACATACCTTTCACCGCATCCTTTGTTTCCAACCGTGGCGGATCATACAAGCCCGCAAGCCCGAGAAGGGTCAAATCACTTTCAATTTGATCTCGTGGGATTTCTGTATGAGGATCAAACCCACTCGGTCCGGGTTTTCTCGCAATAGCCAGGACTCTCAAGCCCTGCTCGGCGAGGAAGTTCATTTGATCCAGAACTTTCTCTTTCATCGCAGAGTCCATGGGTTCCTCATGGTTACCAACACCAACAGACGTGCATAGGTCCAGAATCCTCTCAACAGCGCCTTTGGTAAAAATCACAGTTTCAGAGGAATCGCCGCATCGATAGATAACAGACATGCGTTTCACGCTGCTATCAAATGGGTATTCGGCCAGCTGCTTCCAATTTCGCTCTTTTTCCAAAGTCGGTTTTCCAAACGAGAACCTGTGTGCAAATACTTGCAACGCCACCTCTGTCGGGTCTCCCATCGTTTGCCATTGATCAGATTCTTGATCGAAACGAAGTTTGGCAAGATTGCATAAGGCAGCCGATTCTAAGAATGCTTGCAATTCGGGGACGACCTCCGGCACTCTGCCGGCCTGATCATCATCCTCTTCATCGTCATTTGAGGAAATGATTTTCTCAACGCGCTGCTCATCCTGCTTTCGTTTATCGCGCTCTTCTTTCTCAGGAGGAACATCGAACTTCAGCCCAGCCGCACTACGAAGGCGATCCTGTTCAACGCGTTTGCGCTCTCTTTCTTCCTCAGCCTCCTGTTTGGATGCTGGAGGCTGGGAAATGCTGATTATTCCGCGCGTTGGGTTGTTGGCGTCGTTGGATTTGTTCAAAGAATACATTCCAACGCCTGGGACCCAAGCTTTCCGTGTGACCATCTGACCTTGGGTCAATGTGCCCGTTTTATCGGAGCAGATATTGGTCACTCCACCCAGGGCTTCTAGTGCACTGAGCTGCCGTACAACTACCCTTCGTTTACGCATCTGCGTCATGCCAACAACCATTGTGATTGTCAAAACAGCAATCAAGGACTCGGGTATAATTGCAATACCTAAATAATAATAATAATCAGCGAACGCATCGAGACGACCAAGATTTATATCAACATACCGGTGGAAATAGCATAAATTGCTACTTCGTTCGTGACCTTGAACTTGTTGACACCAAATACGATAATAGCGAGCAAAAGTGCGCATCCAAAGAGCGAATAAGCTAGCTTGCTCAGCTTGATTTGCAAGGGTGTACCTTCCGTGAGCCCAAGAAATTTCCCGATGCCATCCCAAATGCGTAGAGCGCCTCCCTTGACCGGTTGAAAGGTGCCATATTTCTTCCGGGACATTGACCGGTTGGCTTTGCGGTGTTTTCCTTGCATGGATTGGGCAATTTTCCCGATTTCGGTGCTCATTCCAGTGAAAACTATGATTCCGCGGCCTCTTCCCTTGGTCACGGTAGAAGAAGAGTAAGCCATGTTCAAACGGTCACCAACACCAGTGTCAAGTTCGTTTCCATCAGTGCTAAAGTCAGTATCTTTAGCAACAGGCACGGCTTCTCCAGTGAGGATTTTCTCATCACATTCCAGGTTCATGGCCTCGAAAAGACGAAGATCGGCCGGGACGGTATCCCCGGTTTTGACTTGTACGATATCTCCAGGTACAACTTCGCCAGAGGGAACGGTTACTTCGTGGCCGTTCCTGATGACGGTTGCTGAAGGGGACGATAGAGAACGAAGAGAATCCATCTTCTTCTCAGCTTGGAACTCTTGATAAAAGCCAATGAGAACGTTGGCAATAATGACGGCGGTGATCACTCCTCCTTCGATGTAGTCCGAAACGCCGTAAGCGAGGGCCATTGCAAGAACGAGTACCTATCATGTGTCACAGGTTATTACATCTACTATCAAGGTTTGTGTCATCTCAGTGGAGGACAATTGATATCCGTTTACAAAGGAACACAAACAAGAAGAGAAGGAAACATTATGAGACCGCTTCATATTCTGAAGGTATTGGAATAAGAACAGGTATGACTGGGCGCCAGGAGGACATCCATATGAGAACACGTGCAGGTAATAATTGCTTAGACTTACCAATATCATCGCATTGGAAATCTGCTTTCCAAGCAGGGCATACCATTTGACACCACCATCACCGAGAAGGCGATTGGGGCCATATAATTGTTGGAGCTCATTGATTTTGGCTTCACCTGTCAAGCCGGTTTCAAGGTTTGTCTGCAGAGCTTGAACGAGGTTCTCAACAGGGAGTAGAAAAGGATGCCGCTCGTACTCCTGATTTGTTGAGCCATTTTTGCCCGAAGAAGGCATTCTGCAATATTGTTCAAGAGAGGCCGTTCTTTGTTTTTGAGGTGTACAGGTATCTCTCAGTCAACACCCGGCACCCGTGTTTGGAGATCTGCCGGGTATTTAGAAGGAAGGAACGAAGGATCTGATACAGCTACTTCGAAGGATTCGTTCTCTCTTACCCATAAGACGATGAAGCAGAGGGGAAAAAGACGATCCAAGCGGGAATGCGTGGTTAAGATTGTGATGATCGAGGGCGTTGGGGCTTAATAAACCCATTCGCGTAGTATTTGACACAAAACGATAGGAGAGGGCAGCAATCCGGATAGCGGCGAGAAGATCTACTTTCGCCGCCAGTGATGAATGGATCCGAGCACCGAATGTTCGCGAGGCAGGGGTCGAAGGCTGAGGAGTTATCGTATGTGAAAAAAGAAAAGGAAAGGAATAGAACGAGTAGCTCTATAAAATCTAGCCTGAGAAGAACGAGCACCTATCAAAATGATATGCTGTCCGGTTTGGTTTTATATCCATGGATGGAAGTACTGGGATCCCGTCCAAGCGTCCGGGAGTACCTGGAGATTATATATCTTTTGCCCGGCGCATCAAGGTCACTCTCTTGGAGTTGGAGTGATAGACAGTGGCGGATAACGTTCCGTCATTTTTTCTGGGCCCACGGTTCACTCCACACATTTGAGTCTTGGGCCTCTTGACCCGAAGCATATCGCCCATAAGCCAAGACTTTGCTTTTGTTTCTTTCTTGGAAGAATTGCCTGCAGCTGCCACTAAACATGAGAATCGAAAGGCTAGAAGCGTAGAAATACGTACGCGAGCCTTGGCTTCTTATATGAGTTCTTGGAAGGTTTCTGAATTGCTCAGAGAGCTGCAATCCATGCGTCTGGTTGCAACGAGAGCTACAGTACAGGATGTCCAAGTTTGACCCTGATTTGTGTCTCGATGTCATTCTTGTCTAGGAGCTTGAAAACGCTTTATTCGCGCCTTTCCATGTTCCATCTCCATCCCGACTTACGAGGTCAATTTTCTCTTCTCCTTCATAAGCCTTCGTAATGCTCTCGACAACCACAAGACTGAAACCCCTTCCCCGGAAACATCTTGGCAGTCGCTTCCGGCCAACCACTCCGCCGCTCTTCCAGCCTCCCATTCGTTGTCTTTGGCCAAGCACGTGAAGTTCCCCACAGTCCGGATCGGCGGCGGTGGCCGGACCACCAATCACATTGCCGGATAAATACGAATGACGCCATCACGAGGCTGGATTGGATGGGTGGAAAAACGTGTCGGGCTGTCGCCACGCGGCGGAAGACTTGGCGGGATTTACGTGAGTAAGTGCCAAGTAGTGGAACAGGGGACTTGCTGGGCGGACATCGGTTCAATTGTACTCCGCTCTCCGTCAATGGGGAGGAGAGGTGGGAGATTGAGAGAGCAACCAGGTATTTTAGAGAGGTCGCAAGCAAGACGCACTTCAATTGACCATGTAGACTATGCGGGAAAGGTGTCGCGTGAGGCTATCCATCATTGGGCCGACCTGCAAATCAATCGGCTAGAGCGGAACAGCACAGCAGCTTTGCAGGCTGATTGTTTCGTGCATATCAACCTCTTCGGAACCAAAAAAAAATATGCCCGTTGGGTAGATGAGTGGCTATTGGCTCCGCCCACGTGCCCCTCCTCCTTACATGCGAGGTGTGGGTTTTAGTCACTCCGAGGATTTGAATTCCAGCCAGCGATGGCGTCCGCTGCTTCGAAACAACGCCAATAATGATAGACGCTCATCCGAAGGTTTGCCCGGAATGGCCGTGTGGTGCGAACAGCAAATAAAGAGTCTGGGTTTTCTCCGCGGATCGAGCCGCAAAAGGAATGTCGAGTTTGAAAGGCATTTTCGTTAGAAGGTCCTAAAACCACTTATCAAGTAGGGATGCGTTCAATCATATCACATTGTAATCCCCAGCTGCAAGAATTATAGCATCTGAAAAAGTGAAGCAATTGAATAAAAAATAGTAAGACAACAGCGTGACCTTACATCATGGGTTCTACTTTCGTATCCTCCCAACTTCCATCCCGAACTTGCGCTCCCGAATTCCCATCCAGGAGCCGGCATGCATTAGCAGCAAGAGAAAGCAGCACAACGGCCCGATATCAATCAAATTCGTTGGCAGAACAGTACACCCATGTGCCTAATCAATAGGCTGCGAATCGCGATCTCAAGCAAAATTCCTCCTGGCCGCGTGACAACGGCACAAGTTGTGCAGATTGAGCCCCCACGACTCCACCATTCTGCTGGTACACGGAGGGCTGCTACGAGGCGTGAAGCTTGTTTATGAACTCCCGGGGTTGAGACTGGGTCCGTGAGCAGAAATGGCTCCGATATCGTGGGTCTCATATGTGGTCTCGAACGCTCTACGGTGGGACGATGAGTGCCCCCGCGATCGTCAACGGCTTTAGTTTTTGGGACTCAAAAACAAGTCTATCGCCCGTGTATCAATTTCAAGCGCCGCTGCCGAGATATAATTGACCCCGTTCACGTGTGCTCTTGCCGTCCAAGGCTAAGTCTGCATTACGATAATGCGATTATGCTGGAGGCCAATTGAATAGCATCAATTGCCAAATCTGTGGAGCTGATATCGATATCGTATAATAACACAGCTTTCAAGCGAATCGACGAACCTGGGAGACCACTATGACTCCACAAGGTAGTCAGGTGTCTTCGCGAAACCTCATACAAAAGATGATGCTTCAGGAAAAGATCATCTTTTGCCTTTTCCTTTCTTTTTCCTGCCCGACGTCGACGGCTCAGGAACGCTGACCGTGCCCTCAACCACCTCTTCTCCCTGACCTTTCAACTTTTCCATGCCACTGATGAAAAATGTGAGGTCGCGATTCTGCTCCGAGAGATCTTCATTTGATACCTTGAGCTTCTCAACTTCAGCATTCAGATACTCCACTCGTTCCATCAAACTTGAGTTGATAGTCTTTTCTTCACGGTATTCCTTTTCCATTTTGCGAGCCAGAGCTTCGAATTTATCTGCACGTCGCTCTGCGCGTTCCTTGTCCTTTTCTAAACTGGGTATAGTTTCTTTTATCAGTTGGTCATGCTCGCTCTGAAGAGCTCCTATACGCATTGTCAATTTATCAGTGGCTTCTGTCGCTGCCAGAGCAGCCGCACTCGCTTCCGATGCTTTATCTGCAGCACGTTCAACTTTCTCCTCAAAATATATACGCTGTGACTCGAGCTGGCTAGTAAGTAGATGGGTGTATTCCACGCTCATATTCTCCCATTTCTCGCGTGGCACTGCATCTGCCCAATCGGGCGGATCAAGCGCGCTATTGTCAGCTGCTGGCAATTCCAGCAACTTACCATCGGCTTTATTTTGGATGATTCGATGAACGTAGCCATCTCCAATATAGTCCCAAACGCGTTGGGAAGACAGATCCATTGCAAAAGCATGCACCGTCTCTTTAAAGTGAGCAAATGCGTGTGCACCATCGTATCGACCGCAGCCAATGTTTCCGCAAATTAAACAGATCCACAGGTTTTCTTCCGAATAGCAAACGCTGCATTCTGCCGGCGGTTCGTCCAAACCAAAGCCAGAAGCACGTTTAGCTAGATCCTCTTGGGTGTATCGACACACCGGGCAACCACTACCTTTCCACTTCTGTAAACAAGTGCAGTGAAACACGTGCTGGCAGATGATTGTTAGCAGACCGCTAGTCTCGTCCATTCGTTCTAGGCAAACAGGACATGTGGGTAGCTCGACCAGAGACGGCGTGGGTGGAGCTAGAGGTTTTGTAGACAGAGCAGCTGCAGCGACAGAGCTTGCTTGGGGTTCGGACAGGAACTGATCATCGCCTGTGTCTGCGAGTCTGCCTTCTGGGGATGTTTCAGTCATCTGGATCTCGACGTCTCCTACGAACACAACATGGCAGGTTTCTGGCTATCAAGCAGATCTAAATTCAGCAGCTGAGTAGTGAAATAGAGTATAAGCAACCCACCTCTGTACTATTGAATACTTTGCCGTTCCAATCCTTCTGCCATTCTCTTGCTTTACGGGCGCTTCGAAACTTCATCAGCACCATGTACCGATTTCTCCTGTCAGTTCGAATCATTCGAAAATGGCTGACTTCATCTTTCGTTTCTTGTCCAACCCAGCCCAAGAAATCAGAATGGGACATATAGGATGGGACAGCAAGTATACACAGTATTGTGCAGTCGTTCAGCGTTTGTGACGCATCGGAGCTCTGTGAGCCGCTTGTATTTCGATCCACCGATCGTGCATTATTATTCTGCGACGAAGTTACTCCAGCATTACGCGCCACCGCGGATCCCTTCAAGAAATAGGGGTCGTTGTCGGTATCCGTAAGCCCAGGGGTGGGATCTCCATCGCGATAGAGATGTACGATGCCAATCACGCTATTTGGAACGCTGTGATCAAGCGAGGTATATCTCCCTTTCGTAGCAAGGCCACCGATGGCTCGAGACCCAATTCCTCTAGCTATTTGATTATTATCGGAGTTGTTACTTCGTACAGGTAACTCGGTCCTGTCCAGGACCATATCGATGCCGTCCACAAAAATGGTATCCGTACGAATATCCGTAGGAGGATATTTTCGAAATGGATAGGTGTAAGGAAGACCAGAGGGCGCACTAGAGTGGGGTGCTGCAGAGGCGAATTGCGGCGAAGGTCGGTGACGGGAGTTCGTATGTGAGGACGCTGCAAGGCATTGACGAGGGGAGTGTTTGGCGGTAGGGGTGAAGGATGTGCTTTTTTGATATTCACTAGTGCTTAGCTTTGGGTTAGTTTTCCCTGATAGAAGCCCGGTAGTTCTGTGCTGTGTCGTAGGTTGCAGTCTGCAAAACGGGTGAAAGGACTCATGCAGAGCTTCGATGGCCAGCAGGTTGTTATCGTCAGAGTCAGTTGTGCTATTAGGTAGAAGCTCAAGGTAAATCTGATAGAAATACGAGGGCATATCGCCTATTTCTCAGGTTGTCAACATTTATTGAGCTACGGAGTATGTCGCTTGAATCAGATGAAGGGGAAGCTTTATCAGAGAAAGGTCACGTGGTCTTATCGGAAACGACCAATGTGGTCTATAGGCAGCAACCTAGGCAATTCGTATTCTAGCGAGAACTAATCTAAGGGTGGCTACGGAAGGTAGACGATAACGTGGCGACCTACAGTGCAGGAGATGAAGCTGGCAAAATGAGAGATATCGTGACATTAGATTGATCGTCAATAATGAAGCACATTAAACTAATAGAAAGTGCGCCACCGATGAGGGTTTCCATCAACATTCAAACGCCCAACCGGTTGAATGCCCCTTAATTCAAAAGATAGACCAGCCCAAGTAAGAAGAGTAAAGTAATGCAGACATTCGGAATCAGTTACCACCACGCAATCTCAAAACCAGATGCAGAGTGCTCTCCTTCTGGATGTTATAATCAGAAAGAGTGCGGCCATCCTCCAGTTGCTTTCCGGCGAAAATGAGTCGCTGCTGGTCTGGAGGAATACCTTCCTTATCTTGAATCTTTGTCTTCACGTTATCAATGGTGTCTGAGGACTCAACTTCTAACGTAATGGTTTTGCCAGTGAGGGTTTTCACGAAGATTTGCATACCGCCGCGCAATCGAAGGACAAGATGCAGGGTGGATTCTTTTTGAATGTTGTAGTCGGATAGGGTTCGTCCATCTTCAAGCTGTTTACCGGCAAAAATCAAACGTTGCTGATCAGGTGGAATTCCTTCTTTATCTTGAATTTTCGTTTTGACGTTATCAATCGTATCTGAGGATTCGACTTCAAGGGTGATAGTTTTGCCGGTCAATGTTTTCACAAAGATCTGCATACCGCCACGGAGGCGGAGCACGAGGTGAAGGGTAGATTCTTTCTGGATATTGTAGTCAGACAAGGTGCGACCATCCTCAAGCTGCTTGCCGGCAAAGATCAAGCGCTGCTGATCCGGAGGAATGCCCTCCTTGTCCTGGATCTTGGTTTTGACGTTATCGATAGTATCAGAAGACTCCACCTCTAGGGTGATAGTCTTTCCAGTAAGGGTCTTGACGACTATTTACGCGAGGATCGTTAGTATGTCGACGATGATTACCAAGGATGCTGATTGGTATCACTTACAAATTTGCATACCGCCACGAAGACGGAGCACAAGGTGGAGGGTGGACTCCTTCTGGATGTTGTAGTCAGACAAGGTGCGGCCGTCCTCAAGCTGTTTACCCGCGAAGATCAGGCGCTGCTGGTCAGGAGGGATTCCCTCCTTATCCTGGATCTTTGTCTTGACGTTGTCGATGGTGTCGCTCGACTCAACCTCTAGGGTGATGGTCTTGCCCGTCAGGGTCTTCACGAAAATCTGCATGATGGCAATTGATTTTGAATGGAACTGTGCTTTGAAATGAGTAGATAGAAAGCAATGTTTATGGTTGGTCTGGCGATCGAGCAGGAGAATCGAGGAGAAGTGTGAGATAGATGGAGGTTGGGAGAGAGAAGGAAGAGCAGGAGAGGTTTAAGTAGGGGAGGAAGTGACTGGAAGGCGAAGTGAGGGGGCGAAGTTTCCGCAAGGTCACTGGAGCGCCGGAGAGTCGCTGCCGCTTTCGGTTTTGGAGTTGTCACGGGCGGGATGGGTTCAGCGGAGTGTAACGCCAAGCGTCCAATCAAAGGCTGTCAATGCCTTCAAAATGGGACCAGTCAGGCCTAATACGGTTAGCCGTGGAATCCTCTAGACCCAACTGGCGGTATTGCAGTGTTATATTACATGCTGCTGACAAAACCCCGCCCGCCAATCCCGTATCGCGCAGTAGATAACACTGTTGGTGGCGTCATGCTGAGTCACCTCCCAAACTTGCGTCATGTCAGTCAGGCGGCCGCGCTGATTTCCCCTTCTGTCCATCCTTCTTCATCGCTGTTGATCGAGACAGTCGTGGCATTGCGGGACTTTATATTGCATTTCTACAAGAGGAACCACTGTTTGTATGTGTGTACGGACATCCATATATACCTAGGCGTTCATTTATATCATAGTATTACCTTCTCCATTCCCACATTCACACATCAACACAGAGTTTCTGCATGGAGAGACATACATATTGAACGCTACCTCGATGTCCTCATCTGCTCCTTTACCGAGCGTATTCCATATGCACGGTATACATTTCTTCATACCCGCTAATTCAGCGCCTCTATCGCTGTGTTCAATTTAGGCTAGTGAGGACACTCTTTCAACTTTGTCAAAGATGGCCCAACCAAGAAGGATCGATGCGCACAATACCAGACATTGATTGGATACATGCCTTTTACCCACAGGCCATATATGTAGGCTACGGGTCAGCGTTTGTCGCCGATCACCGAGAGAATTGATAGAACTACATATACCCGGCCGGTACTCAGAGTAAAGGCCCTCTTCTGCCACGCAGCCTCATCATACTGGAGAAAATGTATCTCCAAGTATCATATTGCCCAGTTTCACCAATTGACTTCCTCCTTGAAAGTCAATTGAAGGCAACATAGACGCTTCGTCGTGGGCTAAAGTAGCAAGGAGCAACTGGCCGCAAACGCGTGGGCTAATCTTATAAAAATATTAGTGAAGTCGCGAAACATGTCATCCATGTCGCATATATAAGGTTCTTTTGTTATATTGAGCTAGCTAGCTACCCAGAAATATCACTCTCCCTAAACGTGTAGACGTATATGTATGTATATCTGGCCCTGCGTCTCCCACCTAGGACATACCATGTTTGATCCAATAAAAATCAGAAAATCTTGCTAGGGTATTTGAAGTCTGGAAACAATCGAAAGCAAAAGGGGGAATGTAAAAGTCGACGGTGAATATACAGTTAAGATGAAATCTCTTCGGTTTTTTTCGGATTGAGATGAGCCCTTGCCCAGAGAAATCATCTTGTTTGTCCACAGCAATGAAGCAAACACAACACAATAAGACGTGGATGTCGCTCAAAATCAACGCTAGATGAACTGGATCAAATGCTGATATGTGTATCTGATGCAATGCGCATTTACATGCAGAGATAATATAGGAACCAGGAGGAAATTACAGACAGATATCCATTGTCTGTGACCGAGAGAGTCCCATCTAAGGACAAAAGTAAGAGATAGAAGGCGTCGGAAAATATCAAAAAATTGCATAGATAAACACAAAGACGAAGGTCAAATAAATATTCCAAAAAGACTCAATACACAGGCTCTCCAAAGCATCAGCTTCTCAGATGATCCTGGAATCGAGTTGCCAACTCAGGTACTCTCGTTTGCTTCGATTTCCCAAACATACGTTTCATCACTTCGACAACGTAAAAATAGGTGCTAAGTATCACAGTCATAAGCTTCGTGGATCCTCGTTAATCCGTAGCATGGAAACGAACAAGTACTAAAAGCAATGATTCAGATGCCGTAGAAAAAAAGGAAAGGGATGTGGTTAACCGCATCCTAGATTTGACGCCAATGAAAGAAGAAAAGAACCAAGGGAGTGACTGGAAATGCCAGAAAAGCAAAAGAAGAAAAAAAGCAAACGCAGCAAACATGGACAAAACAATCATTGTCGTTTTCTCATTTCATTTCGTTTGTCAAGGATACGTGGCTGCTATACGCGTCATTAGCAATCATTTGTCGTATCATTATATGCGCCGTTAATTGTTTGTTCAAAATTTTTCTCATGCAGAGCGGTAATCGACATATACGTATTCGCCTATGGCCGGTAGTCGTATCACGCGACGTTAATCGGCTCTCGTGTCGCCTGATTTGTGCGTAGAACCAGTCTGGACAAAAACTTATTCGAGAGGCAATCAAAGTCATTGCGGTTAAACTTGAGATTCGCACGAGAGCGAAGATAGGTTTCTGTTGAGCTAGTTTTAGCAGCCGTATCTGCAAAGGAGGCGATGGGAACTTACCATGCTGGAGAACGTGCTCCCTAACCTCGGTCATAGCATTGCAGACATCCGGGTTAGAGTTGAGAAGGTGGTGGTGCTCTTCGGAGTCCCAGTCGGTGAAAGCTGGGAGCTTTTGGGAGATGGCCTGGAAGAGGCCGACGATGACACCAACAGGTGTAGTCTCCATATCTGAGCAGAACTTATTCACTGCTGCCTCATCCTACAGAATAGCGGTTTAGTGATTGAGCACAAACCATATATGAAGGCCAAGGAGAACTTACCGGGACCCGATAATGGCAGTCGAATTGCATCTCCTCCCAGACTGCCAAGAGAATTGAAGCCAGCATGAAAATAGTTGGCCAGTTCTTGAGCTTCTCTCCACTGTAGACACTGGAGTACAGAGCTGAGAGCTCCTCTAGGACATCCTTCTGTAGGTCGCGCCACATGTTGGCTAGCGCACATTTGATCTGGAAGTTGATCATAACCGGAGCCATGATCTTGCCATTATACCTGGAACCCTCATCTTCAACTTTTCCAACAAAGTCTTCCAGGTCACCAACGCCTTCCACCATCGTAACATGGACAGTCAGGTTATACGCCAGAATCAGTTTCAAGGCCTTGCGAATGACCGGCATCTTTGTGCGGAAGTAAAATCGGAAAGCCGTCTTGAGCATTTGCGTGAGGAAAGGTGTTCCGCTGAAGTAGTCGTCAACAAATTTCTCAAAACTGCCATTGCCGTCGATGTGTCTGTCAAGGTAGTCCGAAAGCATTGCGGTTGATATTCCCTCCATGCCAGCCGAGAGCTTGGCAGTCTTCTGCTCGAAGCTATTAAGGTCTCGCTCCTGAAGAGCTTCTACCCAGTCAAGTTTGAAGCAGTCTTCATCATGTACATAGACTTCTCTCGCCTTGACGGGAAGGACTTGGCCATAACCGTGCGTAATAAATAACGTCCGCTCAACGTCGGAAAATCCTGTGATATTACCAACGGAGAAGCCGAGGGTGACGTGGCGTTCATAATCGGCCTTCCAGTCCTTCAGGAAGTAACCGATCTCCTTGATGTCTATACGAGTACAAGGAACTTGCCAAAGCCTTGCATGAGAAGGTTGGCATCCTGCACACGGTTCTCCCTTGTCACACTACATAATCCGTTAGTATATTCTGACTTCCCATGCATTCAAAGTAGAGAGGGTATGCTCACAGTCTTTTTGAGGAACTTGCACCGTAGGCACGCTCTGAGTTTTCGAATTTCACTAGCCTGCTTTCTCTGATCAGGCCTCAAGGGGCCCTTTCGTTTCCCAACACGCTTCTCCTTCTCTGGCTTGTTTGCATCACTCTGTTTTCGAACTTTGGTATCGGCATTCCTTGCTGCGATCGGGCTCTTGCGAGAGTTTTTTCTGGATGGTGGAGAGCCAGCTGCCTGTTTAGGTGACCGCGAAGACGCAGTTGTTACCGCGGTTGACGTCTTTTTCTGGCTGCAGGAACGGGAACTGGACGAGCGACTGCAATAGGACTGACAGCGACGGGCGGCGACGAAGAGGCGAGCGACGTGACATCTGCTGATACTCTCCGTTGTAAGGCTGCGTTGTACTCTGACTCCAAGTTCGAATCAGAACAGCTCGGTGAGCTTAATGGGTGTTGGATCTCGACGTAGCTACCGAAGGAGCTCCTCGGGTTGTGGTCGAGGTCGGAATACGAGGACTCAGAGAAAGTCCGGTTGTGGAGGGTCTGATTTGGGTTGATGAACACACTGGGATCGGTGTAGCCTTCCATCGATTGACGGTTATCAATCAACGTCCAACTCTGGTCGCTCGTTGAGCCGGTGAACGATCTGACTTCCAGATATGTGTCGGTCGGCGAGCTGGAGTCTGGGAGATGATGCGACTGAAACATGTCTGCTAGTCCGTCGATGGGCGCAAAGGGTGCAAGGTCTGGCTGGAATTCAGGCCATGTATACGGCACCATGTCGACAGGCGCGATTGGAAGATATGAGGCTGCCAGCAGGTTCGAGTCCATCTGCCCCGAGACTGCCATGAGGTCCATCGGCGACGGGTGCAGCGAGACATTGTATGCCGTGGTGAAGGGCGTCTCGGCAGCTGCGGCCTGCGTTGTGGCATACTGAAGATGAGGTTGAAGCTGCTGAAAGCCCCAGTCGGGCATCAGGGCATGGCCATGGGCGGCCGGGTCGTAAGCATGGCAGGCCGACTGCAAGGGCGATGTAGTGCTCTTGAGGTCTGGCCGGTGTTGCGAGGCAGCTAGATCGAGGCCCACGGGCCAGGCTGAAGCTGAGATATATCTTCGCGAGTCGTAATCAAGGCCAATCAGCCCATCAGCGGTCATTTTTACCTCAGCCATGGCCTAGTATAACATTTGGGAGAAAGCTGTTGGTATATCACGAGGCGGCGCGAATAAAAAGGAAAGGATATACGACGAGAGAGAGGGTTGACGAGAAGCTCAGCCTACAGCGATAGCAATGACCGCCAGATTGCAAAAGAGTAAAAGTGTTGACGACTTTTTTTTTGTTTTATTTTTGGGCGACTGAAGGTCGGACACAGACTCGGGCTGACGCTTTGGTCAAACCGACAAACCGCAGGTCGCAGCGAGAGGAACGAGAGAGTAGAGAGAGCGAGAGAGAAAGCGAAGACACCGCGAGAGAGGGAGAGAAAGAGAGAGCAGGAGAGGGGAAAAAGACGGGCGGGACGTGTGCTTTACTTGAGCGTGGGGAGGGAAACCGGCGGTGAGCAGCAACGGGCTCTGGTTCGCTGGCGCCGGAGTGGGGGCGGCTAGGGGGACGCTCTGGGCGCCGGTCAGCGCTGGAGCCACGCCTAAAGCGATGCGCGGAGCACCCGAAGCATTTAAGCTTGTCGGTCCCTCCTGGCAGACTGGACGTTTCTCGCGCTAACGAGCAGTTGTTCTCCACGAGGCGGGCTGCTTGTCGCCTCGCGACGCAAAGTCTCAGTCTCTCTGAGTCTGGGAGAGTCTTTTGGTGGACCTCTCTGACTCTCTTCAAGTTCTGGTGTCCTGAATCCTGGATAATGCGACCCTTGCTGGCGCTTCGTTTGGCGAGTTTTCCCTCCTGGGCTTCCGTCTCGGCTAGCTCTCAGTCGTGATTCGAAGCAACTCCGACGGGTCATGCCCGTCAAATGCTCTATGACAGCGTGGCATTTAGTCCGGCTGCCAGGTTACTCAAAAGCGCAAGCGGACTGTCAATCCGACTGTCAGCTAATCCCATCCCGGAGTATAAAAGGGAAAAAAGGTTTCAGGCCACCCTGCAGCTGCTTAACTGCCACGCCGCGCACTCGATTCGCCCGGGTCCCGTGCACACCTGCGTTTCGCCCGAGACTCCTGCCAGCGTCTCGGAGCCCAAATGATGGAATGGCCTCGCCGTCTTCATGGCCGGTTGGATGTCAACGGGTCAAGAACTCCATCGCAAAGCACCATTATCGTGACAGGGTAGCATTGTGGGATTCATGAGAGAATCCGAAGCGGGGAAGATGGGCGGCCCATCCAACGCGTTGAGCCCACGCACGGCGCAGCGCCAAGTGCCACGCACCGCATCACCTGATGCCGTCGAGAATAACCTCCGCCGGGGAAGCAGCAAAGCAACTCTCCCTCCCTGTTGGTGGTTCTCTGTTGGGTCTGGCTTCGGATCATCTCGGGCCTCTGTGACGGTGATTCGAGGAATGGCCGATTTGCTCAAGTGCCCGGGCCAGAAATGAAATAATGGATCCGGTTGTTATCTGCACTGGTTGCAGCCATCGTGTCCGCGGATGGAACGGAGATGAGGATCTGCGAGATCCTTTGCAAACCGAACCATGGGCAGATCTGGGGGAAATGCCGTCGAGAGTTTGCTCCCAGCCATCGCTAAACAATTCTTTGCAGCGCCGGTTGCTATTATTACTCTCCTCCTGGCTGTTATTATTAACATCCGGCCCTTATCACTCTCCAAATTGGGTGAATACGGTGTGTGAAGCAGGGTCCCGTCCGTTCAACTGATGATCAAACTTCCTATCCCCGCCAACTAACTACATTCAGATCCCTCGACTCTCTTCAAGGGCCCCAGCATCAACCTTCCCACACCTGACAAGCTCAATCCTTGTTTTCGTCTCCCGAATCAAACGCCAAGCTCGAGGTTGAACAATTCTCCGACACGTAATATCCGTTCACTTGACGGACTCTGCCGAAGGATCATATCCTCCGTCAGCATGACCTGAGCTTTGGTCAAGGATTGCTTGCTCATCTCCCGCCATAAATTTCCTGTGATTCTCCACCAAACACCACAGTGTCGCTTACGAAGTTGCGAGAGCGGTCAAAGCTACCACTAAGAAAGCTAATGATAGTGGGCCTCTTTCAAGATCCAACCTGGCCTCAAAGTCCCAAAGAGTCAAAGGACTCAAAAAGACCTCGCCAAAGGATGGGATTTTCATGGCCAGTGCTGCAAAGTTTGCTGCCTCGGTGGCAGACATGACCATCCATAAACACGGATGGACATCAACATGCACATTACGTATGCACAGTATATGCATGACTTGCATTCAGAGGCCTCAAGGTTGCTTTCTCAACAAGAGCTGCTTTCTGTCGATTTAAGAAGACGTAAAGCCTCATTGGGAAAGCCGAATCTATTGTCGTAGGAGCCGGCCTATTGACTGTCCCGAAGCCAATGGTTAGCTCCTACAACCAAGATTTCGCTCACCCAGCATACCTTGTCTTTCAACTCGCATCCTCTCCCGCACGGTGGGTGATATCATTGGTGGCTGGAAGTTGCCCTTTTCACATTACCCGCCACTCTCAGTATGGTGATCTGGTGAAGTGGGCGTTTTTATTTGCCTCGGAAGTCGGGACAGAATGAAGCCTTCGTTAGACACCCGTTAGCCCCTCATTTATTACCCTAAAAGGATATGTCAGGCTCCTGCTCTGGATTCCAAATCGGGGTGTATGGCTCGCTTGCATTTTAGTCCGGACGCTGCAGCCACTTCCATACTAATCAAAGCAAGGCTTGAAGTGTCTTAGCTGCCCACTGTCTTCTCTTTCTCTTATCCACACCTCTACGGAGTACTCCGTACCTACATCCATATGACAAGATCGTGGCTGGCTTGGCCTTGAAATCAATGAGCAGTTCAAGGCCTTTGTGATGGCCTTTGTTTCAGTTACGCCCTTCCAGGCTTTCTCACGGCCCCCATGGAAGCGCTCCTATCGCAAAACTAGATTCTGGCCTCATGACGCCCCCCTGGGGCCCGTGGCTGTCTGGAGCTCCCCTATAGTCAGTTGCGGAGCACGGAGGAATGTTCCGCCATCCGGGTAATCCTTGGACATCTTTCCTGTGCAACCTCCACTGGGGAAATTTCGTTTGCGGCTTTTGTACGTATGTACAGTACATACATTATTCCCGCCATCAAGACTACATTAGTCACTCCTGTTTATTTCGAATCGATCGAAATTGGCCTCTTCATTGACCGCCTAGTCGCCCTGAAACAATCACCGATGTTATTGGCCTTCCAATGATGCAATTTCCGAAGCACCGCAATGTGTAGCTCAAAAGTTGGAAGTACCATTCGATAGCAAGACTACGCCATCGAGTTTCAATTACAAAATAGCTCTAAACATGTCATTGAATAATATACGATACACCGCTAGGTTCTTTATGACAAAATATGTTCTAGCCTGGACGGCAAGTTGAGAGGTTTGTGTCTTCTGCCGCGTCCACACATCAACGATGAGCCCTGGGTTTGGAAAGAATACGCCCGTGTCAACTCTCTCAAGTTGAGGTATAGCCGAGAAATCGGTGGCTTTTCCCTATTGACCAGACCGACATACGATATTCCAGGGAAACCAAGACATTTCCAACACAACGTGAGCTGACTGAGACGGCGCAGAAAATATCAGATGTCGTGGAACCTTGGCTGTTGGGTTGGCTCTACGGAGCACCCTTTATCTGTCTCGGGTTAATAGGGAACTCTTACGTTTGTTGCTGCGATGTTGCAAGCCTGCATATTTCTATCGGCTACTTCCAGGTCTCAGAACGGCGTATGTAGCCGGGATCACATTCATCATCACGGAATTTAGTACCAGTCCGGTGATGGCAATGAAACTGGGACGGATCGTCTTCTTACCCACGGTATTTTGTTATCGGTCATATGCCTTTAGTAAGCACTCCTCTACATTTTTTCACCCTGAACCATTGTTGTAAATGATCGTACTCGGGGTGCACAGCCCGTGCTGTTCAACAATTTTGCAAAGTCTCTACGCCTCTTGCTTTAAAAACAGTGCCGTTCAGAACCAGTCAACAACAGATTTCTAAGGGCTCAATGGCTCGTATCCAGCCCAATTCAAGAGCCACGCCTGCTGCGGAGATTCCAATGATGTCTTGCATGAAAGATGCACCTCGAAAATCCTTCCTTGATCGAGACTTAGCAACAGTTGATCCTTCTTGTCCAATCCACACGCTCGACATCTAGATATAAGATATATGTATGTACTGCTTTGGCCGCATCCCAGGCAACACAGTTGCCGAGCCGTTGCACAACCCTATGTAAGAGCTTTAGCTACTGACATGCAGCGCTTCTTACATGCTTCCGGAGCTCTTCTTCTGCCCCCATTCCATAGACGGCCTTAGTTTTTGAGTTGACTAGGTTCTCCCTAGCCTGATTCTCCCTAGCCTGATTCTCCCTAGCCTGATTCTCCCTAGCCTGATTCTCCGTTTTAAGAGGGAGTCACTAGGCAATTGATACTAGCTGATCTGGACATTTCGTCGGCTATCCACTTACGCTTATACATGTAGGCGGTATATAATTTTCTTTATGAGTCTGTGAGCAACAGGTACTAGCTCTTCATGTACCACTGGTTTTCAATTTCTCACAATTTCATGTAAAAAGTAGTTTTGGCACACCGCCTAAATTCGTACATACTGCACAGAAAGGCTCCAGGGAGCAATTCTGTACCTGGTACCAGAGTCTGCATTGAAAAAGCAAGTCAAATCAAGTACTCGGTAGTTACCTAGCACCGCTGGCCAACAGTCAATATTTTATCCTCGGCAATTGCTCAATAGATGGATTGTGTGCTAAATGACATTGAATTTCTCCTGTTACCAAAGTGTTCCCATAGTCAAAGGTCAATTGCTCAGATAGTTAACTAACGTACCTAACTACCTAGTTAGTTAATGCTGTGTGGTTGAGAAATTGCACTCTTGGCTCCTGGTGGCGTTAGGTAGAAGAATAGGATAGATACCCACTATCACTCCCAAAAACAATGGCTGTCAGGTAGCAATATTTCCACAAACAAAGGGATTTTTATACAGACAATAGAATTGCATCGGTAGCTCTGAACAACACTGAGAGACAGAGCTCCGTAAGACTACATAGCCCCCTCACATGCCAGGGAATGTGAGGAGAACAGTTCTCTCTCGACGACCCGTTCGATTCCCCTCCTTCAGAAACGCAGTCCAGTCCAAAACACCGGTTGATTTCCATACACAAAAAAGAGATCCGAAATCTTACCGACCATCTCGATCAGGCAAAATGGAAATGGAAGAGCAGAGCCCACAGCCAGGAGTTCCACGTCTTTTCTCAGAATACCCCGCCATTTGCGATGAACTGGACACAGAGACGTCAAAGCTCCAACAAGAGACCGTGGAGCAGTGTTTGCCGTTTCTGAAAGGCACTGCTCCAACGGTATATGGGCCTTTCAACGAACATGGAGTTCCTCGTCTCTATCGAGAAGTTCACATCGCGTATCTTTACGATGCCCTGGAGGGTTATCCAGGAAGATTTGTTGCTCTGGACTCCAGTCGCCCGTGGCTACTTTACTGGGCGCTCACTGCACTGCATCTCATGGGAGAAGATGTGACAATTTTCAGAAAACGGTAAGCTATGCATGTAGCAGGTGTGATTTATGTCATTGCGTTCTCAAATGCCTCGAATCCAAGTGGCCATCGAGGTTACCTCCTCCCTATCATGTTACATACCAAGTTTCTTTTATATTCAATATCGCGGGCTGTTAACTAAAAGAAAATCTTGTTCTACCTACTAGGGTCATATCAACCGTCACACCCATGCAAAATCCTAGCGGCGGCTTTGGAGGAGGGCATGGCCAAATGTCACATTGCGCTTCGGCCTACGCTGTCATTCTAAGTCTAGCCATGGTTGGAGGGAAAGAGGCTTTGGAACTGGTCGATCGTGTGGCGTTGTAAGCTCCCCATTCTCTGCCGTATCAATGTCGTCGTCATCTCGTGTTTTTTCCGTGATTGACACATCCATCAAAGCTGGAAATGGCTTGGACAGTTGAAGCAGCCGGATGGTGGATTCCAAGTATGCATGGGAGCCGAAGAGGATGTTCGGTGAGTGCGAATTGCTGCTATTGCCGCTTCTAGCCCCACACTTATTGACTAAAACATAGAGGTGCATACTGTGCAATGGTCATGATTGCGTTATTGGATCTACCAAGCGAATTACCTCCAGATGCGCCAGCAAGACAATTTGGGTATGACACATTCATGAGCGGACTACCAGAGTATCTTTCCAGATGTGAGAATTCTACCATGGATAGAAGGGCCCGATCACTAATTCGATTGCCAGGTCAAACGTTTGAAGGCGGGATATCTGGTAGCCCTGGAACGGAGGCGCACGGTGCTTATGCTTTCTGCGCATTAGCGTGTTTATCTATCATGGGTAGTCCCTGTGAAATGATCAACAAGTCAGCTTGAAATTTTTTGAAATTCAAAAACCAAGCTAACGGTTTTCTAGATACCTGGATCTCCAGAAACTTCTTTCGTGGCTCTCTGCAAGGCAATATGCCCCAGAGGGTGGGTTTGCGGGACGCACCAATAAATTAGTCGATGGCTGCTACAGCCATTGGGTTGGAGGTTGTTGGCCATTGGTCCAGGCCGCCCTGAATGGCACACAGGTAATTCCCGGGACCGCGCCGCCCCGATTTGGAAGCCTTTATAGCCGCGAAGGTTTGACGAGATACATTCTCAACTGTTGTCAATCCCCTCACGGAGGATTACGGGATAAACCTGGAAAGTACGTGGTGCACGGCTCGCAACTCTTCTGCCGTATTGGATGAATCGCATTAACACCACCTTCTAGACATGCCGACTCCTATCATACGTGTTACATCCTTGCAGGGTTGAGCAATTCCCAAAACTTCCACTTTGACACCGCTCCCAAGACCATGGCGCGAGGAACTTTTTCCTCGGCCTTTTCTTGGTCGCACACGCCCATAGTGTCAAAGACGCACGTTGAGCCTGAAGGGGTGGTGTTCCACGAGGAAGACCGACTAAAAGTTCTCCATCCTCTCTTTGTTATACCACATTCGGCGGCAGAGGGAATGAGGTCATGGTATGAGTCGCATCCTTTCCCACAAAAGGCTGAAATATGATAACCAGAGTATTGAAAACGTGGGCATAAGCAATTATTGACGGCCATTCCTGTTTGCTCGGGTACACTGGTGGAATCAGGTCTGGAATCACACCGGGAATCACATTACTGTTTTTATATTGTAACATCTGGAAATTTGAGACCATTGTCGTTTTCGATAAGGGACCCAAGTGTTTTGTTTCCATGGTTCATGGCGAAAATCCCATGGTTGGACCGGATGTCATTCTAGTTAACTTGTTGCTTGTCAGCATCCAATAAACGGTTCCAACTTCTATTTTTTTCGCGAAGCAACAAAGTGACACCGAGAAGCCATAGTTAGTTAACCAACTACAGCAACCCGGCGCGAATTTTTGTTTTTTGTTCTTTTTTTTTCGCGTTTTCAGCTTAGTTAGACGCATTCGGGACCTGGGTAGTTACCATGTCTGTGCTTTTGGCCAAGAACCCAGAGTCCGCAGTCGCTTATCATCAGTCCCTCGCTTCCAAAGAGTCCTTTTCAGCCCCGCGCACCGGAATTGAGGTATTTCGTTCTCATATGCACTTGATTCCTTTCGAACGCCAGGTTCTCATATAATTAGCCCAAAAACGCCAGGGTGTTTCGTTTTTAAGAGTCGAGTGGCAGATGAAGGTGCATTTTCCCCACTGCCAACGCATCATTGCATTCAATGCCTATCACATTGCATGATGTATGTCTAGAATTCTTTGCCAAATGGCGTTTGGTTGGAATTTCTGCCAGTTTGATCCCACTCGCGCGGATGACATAGCCTTGAAGTCTTGATAGAATACACCTCGCACAGTCTGCCTCGCCTTTGGAAAAAAAATAATGTTGACCTTTCCCCAGGGTTCAGAAAATAAATTCTCACACTGCATGACTTCCCAGCGACGTGGTTAGTACGGAGTAAGTGACGGACTATTGGGATTATCCTTTTCACTTTTCGTATCCTCGAGGCCTTGCATGGAGAGTTGCATCCTCATGCGTCTTCCTTTGTGAGCTCCCGATGAACAGCACAGCTGTTTCCTTGGTTTCCCTGGATTTATTTCCTATACCTTGGATTTTCTCTGCCACTATGGCCAATTTGAGGCACGGGGTTCAAACGGCGCTTCGCTTCACAGGGGTGGATAGCCTAGATGTACTGTACAGAGTGATGCGCATTCGTATACATGGTACTAACATAGACACCAATCTTGAGTAGTCACAAGTGCCCAGCTCGCAGTTGGTCCAAGCCAATCTTTATCATCTGCATGTGCGAGAGGTTCCGCTGGTATCGCAATTCTGGATGGAACGATAAGACTTTCGACGTCACTGCAAGTCGATCTTTGCACGTCTTCGATCCAAAACTCTACTCTTGGCAATGACGGTGATCCGCCTCTTCTCTTGCACATGCTTGGACTGGCCATGGAAAATTCCATGTCAGATTGCTGCCTGCGGCGAGAATCGGCGTCAGAAAACTCGTAAAAATGGCCTCATGACAAGGGCCTTAACCTCTGCCATGCCGCGTTCGGCTTCCGAAGGTATCAGTATGTAATGTCACATTAAAGTAGTGACGTTTCAAACCCTTGAGACTCGTTCGATCGAATGGACGGATTGGGAGGTCTCCAACCTGCGGACGTCTGGTGCACGCCGCCTAGTTCGGAACTTGCAAAAGCAATTCTCTGCATCCAACCAAAGTTTTGGTGGATGTCGCTGAACAGCCTGCACTAGTAACTAATGAAATAATCGAATTGACCGGGGCCTCTGTATGTAGGTGAGAATGTGGCTGGCATTCGGGCGTATCCTGGTCAAAATACTCGATAGGTACCGCAGCTTTTTGAGCGGCGAGGTGCCACCGTGATACCTGGCAGTAGTGAGATTGCTATAGCTTCTCATACCATTGCTAGCGGCATAGTGTCTGTTCGCCGAGACGGTCCAGATGCATGCTCATAGGCAAGGGTTCAGATGGGCGACAGGGACTCCCCGCTATGACTTGTGTCTTCGTCTTCCGGGAAGAAAACCCGGTATTACGCCCACTCGTAATCTAAACCAGTCCTGCGGCTCATTTGAATGGCGACTCTCTCACAATAACAGCACTACGGGGTACGAAGTGCTCCTCCGTCGAAGAAAGCAGTATGGAGTTCGTTGAGAAATACTTCAGTCCGCTTGAGGGAAATGGGTCACATGATTCCCTGGCTGTGGCTGGTGCTTTATTCCAGCCACATCTAGCCACGTTGGCAAGTGCTTATGTAATGGAAATCGTGGCCTTTGGAAAGTTTAACCGAGCCGCCTGGACCTCTTCCGTCGAGACTTCATTCTCGAGTCTCGCTGGAAAGACGCCGCCAACGAATACTTCCCTGCACGAAGATTTGCGCCGTATCGAGTGACAATAGTAATGCACGGTGTGCTTTTCAAAACTAACAATACCTGGACCATTCATGCTTATATCGACGGAGACATTGTTCAAGTCCCTTTGCCTGTGATTGTGTGGAGCCCTCAAGAGTGGGCTGTGTGCATGCATCTCCCCAACCTCAATCTTGTCCCCAATTCCTTAATGACGCCCGAGGTTCTTCGCCGCGAACTTACAGAAAACATGAAAAGTTAGTAATATTTTCTCGAACATTGTGGAGAGATTGCAAGTCTCTCAAGGATGCGTGGTTTGCCAGCCGCCAGTGACTAGGGTCTGGTTAGACTGCGCGCGATTTGCGCAACTCCTGATAGCCCGCGCAACGCCAATGCTTTTTAATTGCATTAGTGCAATTCATGATGCCCGCCCCTCAGAAAATGGCGCCAAAAATCCACCGCATACAGGTTTTTGCGGGGTCTCTTTGTCTCGCCATTTCGACGACTTCTGCAAATGAGCTTCGGTGTTTATGGGACTATGCGCAGACGTTTGACCGACAGTTTTGACCAGTTTGCCGCAAGTTTACGAAAATCTTATTGCCCTCCTTTTTTCGCTGCAAACAGGTGGGCCGATGACACTTGTTCAAGCGTCAGTCCCCTTCCGATGCAAAGTCTGCCAATCCTCGGTTTTTCTCGACCGGCAGCGAATCAGGTCTCGATAGGCTAGCAAGGAAGTTCGCAGGCCCTTAGTTTCGTTACTGGCGGGAAAACATGCCAACACATCAAACGCAAAAAAGGAGCCATTTCCACAAAAGTCAAGAGAAAATGAAAATTTTCCCGTTTCTCTTCCATTCTTTCCTGTTGTTGGGTTTTTTGAAGGCGAACCATTTATCGAATCCGTCGATAGCAGGTCACCTTTGATGGCCGGGGTTTCCCTATTATATAGCATTCTCAACCCCACCGTGGCCGACTGTGAGCTGCATAAAACCACGCTTGCTTTGCTGTCTTTTTATACAATGGCATGCCCACATACTTAAAACCTGAAAGGATCATGAACGCTAAATTTACATCTTGCTTGTCCATTCTTCGTTATTGAGTCTCACAAAGTTTTTTTTGGTTCATTTATCAATCTGCGAGCTGCCTTATTTTCTTGCAACTTCCTGATATCTATCATTTAATTGTGGCGTTGGGCATCAAGCACCGCTGTCAATCGATTTGGGAAAAAGTCCAGTCGCCATTCCGACCAGATTTTGGGTATCTTTGCAAAAGCGAGGCTTAAAACGACAATTGGGTATCCAAACAAACTTAGCATCCTTATCCAGATTCGTCGTCCGGGAAAACCTCGCCAGGATGTATTACATTCTCTACTTAGCAAGTATGTTACCTTACCCTCAAACCCTTGAACTATTGGAGTAATACACTTGCCCGTCATTCTCTCCCCAGGCACCCATATGCCTGACGTCGAACCTGACATCGTACCGACGCCCTGTTGGCCCATTGTTTCTCCATTTCACGAGATTTGATTTCTTTATTCCAACCTGGAAGCCCGTTCCCTGGTTAGCCTCTATGTTTCAAAAAGAAAATTCCACCACCCTGTTGTCCCGGAGCTTGCGTCTTGCAACTTAGCCATAATGCACCACGTTACTTCTGCCCTGGAGTGTTTTTGTTTTTGATATTCCATTTTGGTCTCGCCTTACCCGTCGATCTATGACGTTGCGCAGCCAATAACGTGATTTGCTTTTTTCGACCACAGGCCTTTGCCGTCGCCGCCGCTGGCCCGAACCGCTTTACGAGCCGTGTGGTGGATCCTCTAGATACACGTGTGTAGTCCGCGTCAATAATCGCGAGTATCAAACCGACGGTGCTTGCGAAACCGAGATGCTTGCGCGTGAAAACGCGGCCATGCGGGCCTATTTAATTTGCCGAAATTTCTCCGTCAATGATGGAATGTATCCAGCCGGCCACGACCACGGAGGGATCATCCAGGGAATCCCGGTCGCAATTGGAACTGGTCGTCGAGCGCGTGGCAGCGATACTGCTTCATCAACCAGTGGTACCAGTAGAAGTGGAGGGAGCAGCCCGCAGAACTGCGAGCCGGAGCGGATTGGCGCAGAACACCAGAACCCCGTGCAATCCAGAACATTGCAATTTCACTCACACCCCTGACTGCGGCCGCTGACTGAGACTGTTGGTCTCTCCTTGAACTGTGTAACGACCATCGGGCAAATTTGGAAGCAAAGTTGATAGACGAATGACCAACAACAACCTTCGAGAAATCCCCGGTTCTGCGACGATTTCGGTTCCCTCACTATCCCTCTTATTTGGCAAGGATTCTGCGATGCATTGTTACGAATAGCATGAAGTGACGATTATGACAGAAACGCTTGACGATTTATGATCACTTTCCCTTCTCTAGATTTCGCCATCCACGTCCTTGTCGAGTACATGGCGCTGGACTGTTGCTTTTTCCTTTCTGATTTCGATATTCGGTCCTTTTTCAGGAGCCTTTTAATGGCGGACTAACTGCAGCCAGCCAGTCAAAGATGACAATTCTATAGTTGCAGTCAGTTTGTCTTGGGTGGCATATATATTTCGCGGTGGACTTCTGGAATTAGAATGTTTATACACAGACCAGTAGTATTTATATAAAAAGCATTCAAGACAGAGGACTTTATCCAGGAAAAAGCATTGATCAACTACCTTAGATGTTTGAACTTGTTGCTTGCTAGTCACTTTTGGTTGTTTGATACTTAGCTGATCCCTCACATCAAAACTCAAGACCGACACCATCAAACAATGCAAACATCAACTCTAAACTTGGAAGGTCCCACAGTCCAAAACCATCCTCGGACCTCAAGTGTTGCAATTCAGCATTTGATCTGCTTAAAGGGCTGGAGCAGGCCCATCAGCTCCTGGATAACCTGAGCGTGAATTATCTGAGTGATCTGCTCGTCTAGATCTGCTTGTATTGCGCCTCGAACCTGATAGCTTCACAAACTCGAAGTGCGCCAACAGCCGGATACACTCTGTGGAAGACGACACCCGAAAGGCCCAATGTATTTGAGATAAGGTACTACTCGCCCTCCTTTGAGCATCATCTGTAGCTGATTTTCAACAAAGAAACAGGGAATTTGTGCTCCTTGATTGGCATGAGGCCTCTCATCTCTCGAAGCTACTGGTCCTAGATGTGATCGCCGTTCGGGTTCTTTTCTTGGAAGTGAATTGGTACGATGGATGACGGAAGCAGCGAGATAACAGAGTTGGCCTGAAACACAAAGTCTAGTTGCTTATTCGATGCACATGCAACGCCGAACCCTGGCAACGTTGATATAGTCGACGAAAACAAGTATGGCCAGTGAAATTAACTTGTGTAAGGCTGGATATCCCACGGGATATGCTGCGGTTCAGCGGAAAAGAAAACCTAACAAGACGCGCCCGACGTCTGAAGAATTATTGCAGATTCAGGTTGGAATAAAAAAGAAAAAATGATAAGGAAGCTAGGAAATGATACACGCGCGAAGTCTCAAATGGCCATTAGCCGTGAAACTAAAACACCGTGGCGCGCCGTTTATGGTGATACTTCTAAAACAAAACACCATAATTTATGATTTGGTCCACATGCTCGGGATACACATGGGCAAAATTCAACGACCACCGTTCCGTACAGGGTCATAATATCCCGTCGTTCGTGTCTGTGTTTCGTTTGCCGTGGTGGCGCTTTTACCACCTTTGGATTGGCCTTGACCTAATGGACGAAGATGTTTGTTAGTCTCAAGGCAATCAACCGCCCTATAGATAACATGGAATCAAATCACCTGAACTGTCCCCATTATGACTATTATCATCGTTTTTCCTTCGATTACGATTATTGCGGATGTCCCTCGAGCGAAAGACGCTGTACAACAACCAGCCGGTCACCCAGTTCGGTCCGTATTCGCCGTTAGTTGCTCCTCGGTCGAACAGTGGTCTGGTTACCGGGCCGGCGCGTCTCCAGATTTCCATGATTGCCCACTGCTGTCTATCTGGTCGAATGTGATGCCAGAAGAAAGGTGGCCGTGACTCTGGGTTGTTTCTCAAACTGTCCAGCAAATCTGAATTGTCCTGGTTCATTTGATTGTATACTGCGATAGCCTCATCCTAACAACTTACGGGTTACTACGAGAGCATTATCATATCAGAAATTGACTTACCCTCATCGCGCGATACAGCGGATCAAATTGAGGATTGCTCGAATTGAGCCCAAGCGCATGCATGAACTCTTCCTTTGAAACTCGAGGGCCCACCGGCGCCGCCATGTTTTGAGAGACGAATAGCGCAAAGTAAGCCAGCGGAATAGCAAACAAACTAGCAGTCAACTGTTAGCTCAGAGAAGATGCCAATGTTGGAAAGCTCGAAGTCTGAGAGACTGTGGGTTTGTGTGGCCGTCCTCATACTTTATAGCCGCCCTGTCTCGAAGACTTACCCCCAAAGCAGCAATTCTGCAGTAGTCCTCGGCGTCAATGTTCTTTTTTCCTCAGGAGCACACCAAAAGAAGGTTGGACGCAAATTCCTGCTTTACTACCGCAACCCACGGGGAGACCACTCTGTACTGGGTACTTGACGCATAAAAATGAATACTATATGCAATTAGGCTTCGTCTTGTCCTTTTAACCTTACAGCCAAGATGGAAGGCTCGGACAAATTCGCTCCCATGTTAGCATCTCTCAATCAGAAAGCGAAGCCCAAGATTAATGCACGGTGCGCCACATCGGTCCGTAACCATACCATCGGATATCTTGATGGGCAAGTTGGCAGACAGTAAAAAAAAGAGCTGAGAAAAGGGCAGGAAATTGCATTTATTTTTGCTTATTCTCACCTCCCCATTCCATCCTGAGAGCTGGCCGTCGTCAACCGCCCCCTCCAATTCATTATTATTATTATTTTCGAAGGCTGGTCGACGGCGGCCTTTCCTAACGGCTTTCAAAAATAAGGATCGGACACGTCCAAAACTAGCTCTGGTTGAAATCACACATGTGCTACACCCGCTGCGGTGATATTCTTGCGCTCAGTTTTTCTTCTTGAAGTGGTACTCCCTTCGACAACGGTTATGGAAACACCTCCAGACCGTTCCGCCAATTTCTTTCAAATAAGAGGATGGCTTTTTTTCCGCTCGCATTCTCAACCTCAACCCCGGCATTCAGCTTTCGCCAATCGCCGTCGAAACGGTTTTCACCAATCATATTCTCAAGGTCAATTATGAGACGGCGCTACTTTCATGCTTGTCTTAAAACCCATTGCCGAAACCCTGTTCCCGCATAAGATTGGCACTTTTGGTACTCCTGATAATTGAGATATTGCTTGGATCACCGCGATAATACCACCTCTCACACCCCCTCGAAGCCCTTTTTCCGCTCAATTGCCGGGAACGATTGTAACGCAGGCTTGCAGATGAACTACTGCATGGTGCAGGGGCTCGGACTCGTGCTGCCGTGGAGCATTCGGAGCAATGGTCACATATTTCTACCCCTTCGGTCATCATGCATTAAGGTGAGCGATCTTACGTTGTCATCCGGGCTATTTATCGGAACTAACAATGTATTCGAGTGCTGATTGGTTTTTTATCTGCGTCTTTCCTCGTATGGAATTTTCCTTGGGGTTAAATGGTTGGACGCTCAAAACTCACCACTTTTCTATGCCTGTCTTGTACAATTTATTTGACGGTTGGCAAAGTCCTTGTTGATCGGGTCCTCGAGCGCCATCACTGTCGATGGGGCCAAAATCCAACCTCGAAAGAATACGACCCATTCAAGATATGTCGAATTTTGAATGGGGCCGCGAATGATTTACATTGATCCAGAACCAGGAATCCGATATAATGGTTCGGTCTAATTGGATTCAAGATTGCAGGGCTTGTGAGCGACGGTGGGGGATCCGTGGTTGGAGTCGCTCATTATCCGACTTCCAATTTCCCTATAAAAGCCTAGACAGTCACTTAACGAAGCTATACATACTGATTTGGAACGCTTGGTTCCCCTCTGTGACCTGTCAAGCTTTCCATCTCTCAACCATGAGTCAAAGCGTGGATGTTGGGCGGAAAACAAAAAGCACCCATTTATTGGTGTGTGTAGGGCATGCTTAGTCTCACTCTCGGGACTTTTGAAGACAAGGACTGGCCCTGTTGTTTCCCGTTAGTTTTCGTTCCCTGTTTTGAATGTTCTCAT
The DNA here is from genome assembly GCA_029635245.1 of Nannizziopsis arthrosporioides. Classification (NCBI taxonomy): domain Eukaryota; kingdom Fungi; phylum Ascomycota; class Eurotiomycetes; order Onygenales; family Nannizziopsiaceae; genus Nannizziopsis; species Nannizziopsis arthrosporioides. Next base: position 6,094,961 of record CP098260.1, on the reverse strand, counting down.
AATCGGTTCCCTATTGGTAAGAATATTGCAAGAGGGCCGGTTCTGATTTTTGAGTCCCTGGCCTGCTCCTCGCCAGTATGGAAACTCTCTATGTTCCCTGGCTGGACGCCCCCTATGGACTCCGATACACCACGCACACTCAGGAAGGCTGTAATAACTATGTACGGCTACTCGTCATTACATTACCCGGGTTGAACTCTTGTTTTACCCCTTGGGCCGTACATGTGCGGCACCTCGTTCGGCCTATGTCCGTGCCCGCAATAGGACCTGGATATGGTCAAGGATCATGCGATTCCATTTCACTTTCATAACGAACGATATTTGGTGAGTTGAAGTGCCCCTTTCCCGATATTTGTAGACTGTGCGACAGCAATATGTGATACATGGCGATCTGGACGAGATTAACCCCCTATCGCTCTACCCCACATGTTCATTTTTCAACCAGCCAATAAATGCTTTATCAAAAGAAGCTTCGAGGCGTTTTCTTTGCTGTACGACGGCTCGAACAGATAGCCTCTTACTGCAGCCGGGTTGAGGATGCGACGAAAAAGGAACCGCTTCATCTGAGATGCATCGGGGGACTTTTTCCGGCTTCCGATTCGTAAAATCATCTCGTGGAACAATGGGTTCGCAAGAGTCTTTTCTGCGAAAGATAATGCAAGCGAGGACCGGGATATCTTCAAGTTCGCGCTATGCCCTGACCCGGATCAGTCCACTCTCGACCACTGGTAATCAATTCTTTTCTACATTTGATCATATGCCCCTAAAGCGTTGAATTGTTGAACAGAAGCCATATACCCCAGGTCAGAGGCTTCTTGTTCCCATATATTAGTTCTGGATGTTTACTCACACTCGAGGGCCAGTATATTGATGACGCAGTCACGCTTCTGGATACGACTGAAACATGTTTACCTATCAGTATACACTCAACTATAATATATGAGTTCTCAGCCTGAGCTTGCTCGAGGGTCTAGTCTTCTATATGATGACCTTCAGGGGCAGCGGAATCTCAATTTTCCGCTGGATCATGGGATGTACTTCATTGCTGAAGTCCATTTCTTCCTCTGATCTTCCTTCTTGATACTCATGATATTGAGATGGAGAGCAAGTTTGGCTTCTGTTAAGAGGTTACGTGGCACACTTGCCCGATTTCTTTGAAAGCCACAATTCTTTTCTCTCCCCATCTGCTCGCTGATCCTCTCATGCGCTGGTGGAACTGATCTTGCATACCATTGCCTGCCAGTATGTTACTAAACCAGCTGTGTATTCATGGGGTACCGTCTCACCCTGGTTATCTAAGGAAAATTGCTCTAGTGCCACAAATATTTTGCGAGTCTGGGGTGATTATCGACTGTATCATGGCAGCATGATGTTAAACCAAAGAATGTCTTCCTGTCATAATCAGAACCCTTTCCACAGCTGTGAACTCTTCAGCAAGCTTCAAGAACAAACTTGAATTCAAATTAAGCCTCATGGCCGCGCCCTTTTTGAGGACAATCCACCGAGTTGTCCGAAGATAGTCATCAATAACTTAACTATTTCTGCAGGTCTTTTTATTCCACTGGTTTCGACACCGCCTAGACGACTTTGATGTCAGCATTGCTTCCAATGTCTAGGCTGAAGGCTGCTGATATCTGATAGATCTAGCAAGGTTGAGATATTGCAAAGAGAGAAAAGAAGATACACAGTCTTCGATCGGAGCGCCATGTCTTGGGTAAAGTGTCAACTAATGGAACATGCGGCCAGGCTTTTGCGCGTCTGAATATCCATTTACTGACTATCAGCTCCAGAGTGTCGCTCTCAAATTATCCCTCGCAGATCAGGTGGAAAAATTTATCATGCCTTTGTGGGCAGATGGAAAACACCGATTTCGACATGAACACGGGGCATGTCTGGAGCCCCTATAGCCCCTATAAATCTGATCTTTACCTCATCTTCAGGAAATAGGGAAATTGCCGGGGTAGCGTCGATATCCTACGAAGGTGTGTAACCTCTCCATATAGGATCGCCGAAGACTGGTGGCGTCCGGGGCGAACTGACTTATCGATTACTTGCTGTACTGGATGTATGTATGTATGTACATACATACATACAATACGTGCTTATTACGGAGTATGCATAGTTACAGAACGATGGTCATCTAAGCCCCGATTTTACGCATGCCCGTCACCTGCATCAGCATGAAGGACGATGCATCGAGTGTCCTACCAAAGGCTGACCAGCGGCCCGTGCCCTGGCAAATGTCCGAAATCAGATCGGCGACTGGAGAACCAAGAATATGCAAAGAGAAGAATTTTCCCGTCATCAGACAAATTCATGGGATGAACCCGCTGTTACGGAAAACCTGTAATTAAGCCCTCTCGAATGCGGGACGAGCCATTCTCAATCTCCGTTTTCCGTCCTTCCCGCGAGAAATCGACCGCACGCTATGATGACTACTGATTAAAATCCTGTCGCTCCTCATCTTCATCAGCGTACGGTCGTCTATTTATCGATGACGCTGGACCTTTGTCTCTCGAGTATGCCATACTTAAATGTAAGAATTGCAGCTTGTTCTTTTATTCACAATATACGGTATCTTGTTATGTACCTACATACAACAAAACCACTGGACATAGAGAACATGTAAAATAGGTTTGTCTTAAGAATGTATTAAGTGGGCTGGTAAAGTGCGGCGAGCCTTCACTGGTCACCGAAACATTGAAGGCTACCTTTCCGTGTAAAAGGCCTTGCTTTAGACCTCATATCACATCGTCAGCTGGGTCTTGCTTCTAAGCGCGGCTGTGCTGTCATCACGCTGGTCAGCTTTGATACTCAGCCTTGTTTTTACGACAGCACTGAAACCTTTCCACTGGCGGCTAGTGAGGGATGGTAATCTAGCAACTACCAAGTTCGGAGAGATGGAATGTCGATATTCTAATATAATCCGCAGCCGGACAGTCACACCTTCTCGGGGTTCCGTGCATAGGCTGTTGCGTGAATATTCATAGCCGCGCAAATATTGAAAAGGGCTTAAAACATCGGGATACCAGAATATCATTATACCCTTCTTGATAGTCCTAGGTATTGCTGATCATGTAAAATGCTTTTTAGTTATCACCATGTTTTCGCTTAAACTTCAGGCCATGTTTTGGCTGACTTCCGTAATTTCGCCGACCGGATTGTTTCTTATCACGGCTCATGCTGGCACCGAGAGTGATGTCCACTCGCGGAGGAGTGGAGAAGCCGAATCCTTTTGCGACTTTAACAAGGTCTAGCTTGTTGACATCGAAGACGGAGCGGAGGGAATGGGATGCGTAAGCCTGAAGATACGATCTATAGCCGTCTTTGGCCGACTGTTTGAGGAAGAATCCTTAGTAAAAGAAGACATTGAACATGTAGTGATATAATGCATACCTTATTTAAGTAATAGTTCTGGCCTATTAGCTTTTCAAGCTGGGATTGAACGTTGACAATCTTTTTGGCTGGAAACTCAAACTCGACGACTGGGACTCGAGCATCTCTGAGGTGTTTGAGAAAGCCAACTTCAGAAGGTTGTAGAAACATCAAACTGCGCCCCTTTCCATTTGCTCCACGAGCAGTTCGACCCACACGATGGATATAATCTCTAGGGTCATCTGGTGGGTCAAATTGGATGATCCAGTCGACGGCCGGAATCTGTTGAAATACAACGGTCAATAACACGCAATTTTCAGCCCGAAAAAAAGTACAACTTACATCTAAACCTCTCGCAGCAACATCGGTACATATTAAAGTGCCTTGTTTGGCATTGCAAAACTCGAAGAAGGTATTGGTTCGTTTTTGCTGCTTCTGCTTTCCATGAAGGTCAAGAACAGGAAGGTCAATGTAGTTCAGGAGTTCCGCATGGTACTTGACGCAGTTACAGCTCGAAAAAAACACGATAATTTTCTTCTTCAGGTTCCTTTTAAGGAATGAGAAAAGAAGGAGGAATCGCTTGTCGGAATCGCAGATGACATAGCCCTGTTCAAGACCCTCGACCGTACTGTGTTCCTTCCGGTGATCGACGTTAATGTAGAGCGGACCGGGTCGTAACGAGATACGAGCAAGATCTTCGACCTTCGTCGTCTGAGTAGCGGAAAAGAGCATTGTTTGCCTGTCCTCAGAAGGCAATATCTTGACAATTTGTCTCATTTCATCCTCAAAACCAACCTCGAGGATGCGGTCGGCTTCGTCAATCACGAGTGCTTTTAAGTTCTTGAAAACAAATCCTTCTGTATTCTGTAGATGGTCGAGTAGGCGTCCGGGAGTGGCAATAAGTAAATTCACACCTTTTACCAGCTTATCGGCCTCCGCCCTTCGGTTTGCACCTCCAATGACGATTCCATAAGTCTGCGAATGATGTGCCATGAGTTCGCGGGCAACGCCGAAGATCTGTAGCGCCAATTCGCGAGTCGGTGATACCACGATAACACCGGTCCCTGGGAATATAAGAGTTAGCCAGGTCTCCCGGCCTATAATTGTAGGTAATCATACCGTTTCTGGGTTTAAAGCGCAAAGCGCTCAGCATCTCCACAGCCGGAAGCAAAAATGATAGTGTTTTCCCCGAGCCCGTTTTGGCTGCTCCTAGAACGTCCCTGCCAGCCAATAATGGCGGAATTCCTCTGCGCTGGATCTCAGTCATAGTCTCAAAACCCATGTCCTTTATCGCTTTCAGCGTCTTTTCCGAAAGGTTGAGCTCTGTAAATTTTTGGGGTTCATTTTCAGTCTGGGGGAGGGACACGCTGTTTAGGGAAGGTAGTTCGGGCTGGTCGGGCGTAGGTTCGTCAGCGCTATCCGAATCTGCCGATGATTGGGATGCTTGGTCCTCAATGTCTTCCTCCGGGTTTTCTGATTCATCCGCATCTTCTGAGTCTCTGACCGTTGCAGGAGCGGAATGCTTCGTTTTGCGCTTTTTCAGCTCCTGCTCATCCCTAGCGGTCTTGGTTTCGAGTTTTGCGGGACTGCCATTCGTTGTCGCAGGAGTTTTCCCGCTAGCTCCATGCTTTCTCTTTCGCTTCTTCGACTGTTCCCTAAGAGCATCCATTGTCAACAGCATCCTGTCTCCTGGGCGCTGCGTTCGTGGTTTCTCCTCGTCGGCTCGTCCTGCAGGCCTCGATTTTTTGCTTCCGCAAAAATGTTTTCGTCGGAGCCGAGTCACGTGAAGATAAGCTGATAGATACCATGACTAATCAAGTATCTTGGCGCTATATTGGTGTTTGCCAGAAAGACAAACAAACAGATTGTCTCTCAAGGCGAACGGAGTGCAGATTTTGACCCTTTTGTCTCTGAAGGAGTTTATACGGCTACCTAGATCTCTCAACCTGTGTTCTTACTAGCTCGTTGAAGGGCCGGTTCTGGCTATGGGCCATGGTGACTGAGGATTCTTCACGGGTTCGTCAAATGCAGTACTAGTCGCGGCTAATTACAGGGATCGGGACAGGGTGTCAGAGTAATCTGAAACAGTGACGAGATCTCGAAAAATCCAGGGATCTTGAAGATGGACAACCCGTTGTTGGGGTAGGTCGTCATGGCTGAGAAATTGAGCACGGGGTTCAATACGGACTTGCCGTCTGCACTTTCTCGTACATGCTAGACATAGTCCAGGGCCCAAGGGCAACTCCCAGGCTACCTTTTATTAGAGTAGGTGGGGATTATTCGAGTGTCCCATGGGAGGATCGGAAGGGAGAAGTTTCTGATCCTTTCACTATAAGAGGCTGCACGAGACAAACTACTGCTCTTGGATGCCTGGTTGGGCCCAGCCATAGCGTGGCTTCTAGTGCGAGGCAGTGAGATTGCACCACTGGACGGCGTCGTGGCGGCTGGCCTTCCAATGCGCCCTCAAGGCTCGAGCTGATTGCGTGCTTCTTGTTCTTTTTTGGCCGGGAGCACCCAGAGTGGAATCATTCAGCGAGAGATAGTGGACAAGGATCCACCATATCCCAGGCCGGCGATCTGGAGGTTGGAGGCTGGGCGTGCAATAATGATCTGTAATCAACGGCGTGGTCACCGGCGAGAGGAGCCCGGAGGCAGGATGGCATTCACTCACTCAGCAGTGACAACAACAACAGCTGCTAGCAGTATGTGTAACACACTCACACTCTACTACTCTGATAGTTCTTCTGCTCTTGCTGGATATCAGTGTGAATGCATTGCGTTGTTCGTTGAGTGGCTTCTGGTGACGCGGACTCGCCAAGAGGGCTGTGCAGTTGTGTATGCACTAGTACCAATAATACGCTGTGGATGCAAACTAGCTGAGTCAGCGGGTTTATCATCACATTTCCCCTCCTGATTGGCCCCTTCCTCGCCAGCCCAGGACCTCACCCCTGGACTCCGCCGTCACGTCTGGTAACGCCGTACTGAGACAGGCTCAACCCGGCGCCAGTTGCCAATTTTACCCACTTCGTCGTCTGCCACTCAAACGAGAAATCAATCCAACATCCATCCACATCTCACGCTCTCAGCTTCTGCACTTCGAGGTTGAGGTCGCTTTCATCCACAAGTTCACTAGCAGCGCTAAACCGAACGGCCTCGATACCCTTCGCTCCGCCATCGTGAATTCTCCTTTTCACCATCACTTTGTCCCTTCTTCTGCACACATTCTCCGTCCTTTTCGACTCCCTTCTTCGCTTCCTTTTGACCGGTCCGTGGCCTTTCCACTCGCTTTCGCTTCACGTCATTCCGCCTCCTGAACCGGCCATTTCTCCCTCTCCCTTGCTCGCTCGCTCGCTCTCTGCTCCCGCTTCGCACTCTTTCAATGGCCTCATAAGGACTTGCTGCGAACATCGGCCTTTACGACCTTGCCCTGAACCAAGTCACTCGTTTATTCACGCCTCTCCGGGTCCGACACCGATAGTCCGCTCGAGCGACAGCCGTTGTCTTGACCAGCTCGTTTTATGCCCTCGAGCCAATATTCAGAAGCACTGCTACCGATAATTGATAATACGTTCCTCCTCAAGCGGCCTCGCTGCCTTGATTTACATATGATCCTGGTTGTTGTGTTCAACTGGTGCATCGATCGTTAACGGCCCTTTCCACCTTCCCGTCTCTCTGACTTAACCCGACATCCTACCGCCACAATGAGGTTGCTGTCGCTATTTTCCGTTTTTGTTGCTTTTCTACCCTTCTCTTTCGTATCTGGTACCAAGTTGATCGAGTCCAAGTCCCTGGTCGCTTGCCAGGACAACTCGAACTTTACCGCAACCCTTTTCAATGTCGTCTTCACTCCTTCCAACAACTCCCTGGCGGTCAATATGATTGGTGTTTCCTCCATCGCCGGAAACGTGACTGCCCTGGTGGAATTGGATGCGTATGGTTTCACCGCTATCAAGACTACAGTGAACCCTTGCAAATTAGGCCTTGAAGGTCTATGTCCGATGACTAAAGGTCCGATTACCATCAGGACAAACTTCAACAACCTGTCCCCAGACATCATCAAAAAAGTCCCAGGTATGCCGAGATCTAATTAACCTTCAGATAAAGTGGACAGTAATTGACAATCATGAACAGGTGTCGCCTACGGCGTGCCCGACCTGGATCTGAAAGTCCGGGTCTATATCAATTCTACGGATGAACGGCGAAGTATTGCTTGTGTTGAAGCTGCTCTGTCGAACGGCAAGACCGTTTACCATAGAACCGTATCCTGGATGGTGGCAGTGATAGCCGGATTAGGATTGGTTGCCTCTGCTGTTACTTCTGGACTCGGTCATTCAAACACTGCCGCCCACGTTGCCGCTAATGCTCTATCTCTCTTTGGGTTTTTCCAAGCTCAGGCTATGATTGGGATGTCAAGTGTCAAGCTACCACCCATCGTACAGTCCTGGACGCAAAACTTCCAATGGAGCATGGGCATCATTCGCGTTGGGTTCATCCAAAGGCTCGCCACCTGGTATCTGCGTGCTACTGGTGGAAGACCTTCAACCGTCTTGCAGGGACTAACAACAACCTCTGTTCAGCTCCAGAAACGATCAAGCTACTATTTAAATGACTTGGTTGCCAAGGCAGCCATGCAGCTTGCAAAACGCACAAATAGAGAAGATGGTGTCAGTGAGAGCTCATCTACAATTGTCATCAAGGGTATTGAGCGTGTTGGCTTCCGTGCTCACATTGAGCGTACAAATATCTTCCTAACTGGCCTGATCTTCTTTATCTTCTTTGTTGGCCTGATCATGCTCTGTGTGGCAGGTTTCAAGGGAATATGTGAACTGCTCTCTCGCGCTGGTAAGATGAAGAGTGACAAGTTCCAAGACTTCCGGAATGGATGGAGAATCGTGATGCGGGGCATCTTATTTCGTCTGGTCAGTCTCCCGTCACATTCACGCATCATCCATCAGTATGATTGTTACTAATACTTGAGCTAGACTCTGATTGGATTTCCACAAATGTGTATTCTTTGTCTGTGGGAACTCACAGAAAGAGACTCTGCTGCTGAGGTTGTGTTAGCAGTGGTCACACTTGTCTCTATGATTGCTGCTCTAGCCTGGGCATCATGGAAGGTTATTCGTCTTGCCAAAAAATCAGTTCTCATGCACAAAAATCCTGCATATATCCTCTACTCGGACCCTGCCGCCCTCAACAAATGGGGGTTTCTCTACATCCAATATCGGGCCACGGCATATTACTTTGTTGTTCCAGCTCTGATTTACATCTTTATCAAGGCTATGTTTATTGGGCTGGTTCAAAAATTCTCTACAGTTCAAGCTTTTGCATTGTTCTTCATTGAATTGGCTGTGCTGATTGGTGTCTCTATCTTGCGCCCGTGGATGGACAAGAAGACTAACATCTTCAATATCTCAATCGCGGCTGTCAATTTCTTCAATGTCCTTCTCTTGCTCTTCTTCACCGGAATTTTCAAGCAACCCGTAAGTCTAAATTTTACCCCGGTACTCGAAAAGCTAGAAGTTGGCTGCTAACAATGTTCAAGGGATTGGTGACTGGAGTTATGGGTGTCATCTTCTTCATTGTCAATGCCGCCTTTGCTCTTATCCTACTTCTTCTCGTCCTCATCGCTTCTATCTATGCCATTGTTTCCAAGAACCCAGACACTCGCTATCAACCCATGAGAGACGATCGCGGATCTTTCATTAAGTCGCAGACCCAGTTAACCACTGAGCTCGACGCCCTTGGGGCTACAGCACGCGGAGAAGGAAAGAGGCCATTCGATGACGACGGTTCTTTCAGTGCACAGTCAATCAACCGCACTCATAGTCCCTCGATACATGATAACGGGTCTGGCCTGGCTGTTTCCCAGCATAGTTTACGACAACCCCATTCCCCCGTGGATACATCTGTGCCGCTCTTCCCTGCCGGCGGTGACACGCATACCCCTCCACATGCGCACCAGGCTCAGCAAGGCTTATACACCGACCATAACGACTTCTATGGCCGGTCTCAAAACGCCTCTCCTATCCCCAGAGCATATACCGGCTCACCTTATAACCCAAATCCGGCGGCAGCGAATCCAAATCCGCACCAGTATAGGATGCAGAACAGCGGAAGTCCATGGCAAAGAGGAGCGGGCTACGAACATTGATTTTTTTGCTTTTGGTTTCGGTGTTCTTACCTTTACGCTTCTTGATGCCTCTGTAAAAACTGTTTCCTTTTTTCTACTGACTGAGTATGTCCATGCATACATCTTGCGCCAGTGTGCAGATGTACGGAGTATTTATGTATATCGGGTTGAAATTCGCCCTTGCCCTCATTCCCTTTTTTCTCACACAATCCGATTGACACCGCCCATACCTCTCTTTTCCCTCCTACGAGTCCAATAAGGCGGGCAGTCTACAAATCACTAACACGAGTCCTTGACCCTTTTGGTGGGCTTCTTTCTTTATGTTGTCCTTTTGAATTATCACGGCGTTATGAGACTGGGGCCTCTTTTGAGTCGATCGCTTCCTGTGACTTATCCTCTAACAACTTCTTGTATCTATTAATTTAATTTATGACGATGTGTTATTGGTTGGGATTTTCTTTTTTTTGAGATATTCTCATCATTGGTGATAACATCGCGTCAATGCAATATTGAATGTTGTTCTAGTTTTTTGAGTATTTTTTCTTACTTTACATCTACTTTGTAGACTGCACCTTCAGGTGTATGGTCGCCGTATGTAACCAGTGTTGGAAGATCGCTTCACAACCGTGTAGGCAGGTATGAGAAGCGACCAAGTAATAATACACGCCCGGTATGAAACTCGGGGTTTCTTTTCGGACTAGACCCTGAAAGAAAATTGCGGTCATCCAATAATCGTAACACCAGTGATGCGAGACAAATTAGAATTTGAAAGAAAGCGAAAGTGGTTCACAAAACATATCTGAAATGAGAACCGAACTATTGCGCCTCGCCCGTTCCTGAAGGGGAGGACCACCTGCTGTTCCACCACTTGGTGGTGGCGGATATCCTCCCGAAGAAGGCACTGATGTACCAGCCGGCGCCGAACCGGGGCCTGGACTTGGCCCACTGGGAGGTACTCCCGCCGCTGGAGGAGGCGGTAAGCCAGCAGCACCGGGTGGAGGAAGCGGGAAGTTAGGTGGTGGGAAACCGCCAGGTGGGGGAGGAAATGGAAGATTGCCCGGGAGGGGAGGTGGGATCATGCCAGGGCCTGGAAGAGGTGGAAACTCGCCTGAACCAGGTAAAGGTGGAGCACCAGGGAAACCAGGAGGGGGAGGGAAGGGTAGACCTCTACCTCCGGGAGCTGCAACAATGTTGTAAGTATAAAACTCAATGGAAAGGTGTGCCGGTGGCGTTGTTTATAAAGGTTTCGGGGAACACGTACGAGGGGGTAACATGCCGGGCGGTGGAGGAGGACCGCCTGGCATACCGAATGGCGGTGGAAGGGCGCCAGGACGACCTGAAAGCTCGGTTAGATGCATTGGGCAGCAAAGAATAAGATTTACTGCGTGGTGTGTGAGACAGACCTGGAAATCCAAACGGAGGCGGAGGCAAGGAGCCAGGAGCACCGGGAATACCGGGATGATGAAGCATGGGGTTGAGTTGGCCCTCGGCGGCGTACGAAGAGGTGATTGAATCTATGACTGACTGGGCCTTCTCATGACCAATTTCTGTATGGCAGCCGAGGGAGGTTTTCCTTTAGTTTAGTTCTTGGGAAGGCTTCTTCCTATCGCGAAGAGCCACTCGGCAAGGTAGAACTCACGTTGATAGTATTCGACCACGTTTCTCAAGTGATTTCGTCCCGCATTGTGGGCTTTGCGCACGCTCATCGAGTCGTGGGTCAAGTAAACATCACAATAATCGCCTAAGATCCGAACATCGCGGGAGGGGCCAAGTGTTAGTAGCGAATCAGAAATGCGGTCTGCACAGCGTTCCTTGGGTTTTGTCTCTTGAATGTGCTCCGACGCGCCAGGTAGCAGTGCGTCAAAGTGTATTTGCAAGTTTCAAGAAGGATCAATTCCGATAAGATGAGGAAGACCTACAGAAGAGTGCATGGAATGTTAGCCTTTAGAACTTGATTGGATATAGATACAGAAGTTGAGGGACTTATATTTCGGCATTTTGACCAGTCGGTCCCGGAGGGACACGTCGCGACCTCCAGAGGCAGTGGTTCAAGTGAAGATGCGAAATCTCCACACAGGAGGTAAGGTTGCCTTTATTCGGGAATATTTTGTCGCAGTGCAGGTTCAAACCAGTCCCAGGAGGTTTGGCAATTGAATTTTTGGAGGTTGCGGATGGCGAAACGATCGACGACGCACAAGAGAGAACGGCCCAGTGGCGTGGATGGTAGGTCAGTGTTGAGGAAATAGATTTTTGTAATTATCACGATCTATCTTGAGGGTATGGCAAGCTATTATCCGAGGATTGATACCGCAAGACACAATTGTTCCCCGTCTATGGTGGATTGACGGCGAAGAAAGAGAGCTACTCGATTAGGACTAGCGCCAGAAGTGGTGATGGCGGAAGCGAGCGGCAGAAAAGACAGCTGTTTGCACTGTTTGCAATGTAGGGACTGTTTGATGGGAGTCACGTGAAAGCTAGCCGCCAAGACACAAAGAGCAAGCAAACAGGACAAACACAGCAAACACGACGCGGGGTTTCACTTCTCGCCTTTTTGCTTTTCACGCGCCCCGTATTCGGAGAAAAACTCCCCTCTCTGGAGTGCAGCACAAAGACGAAATGGGCGGCATGATATCCTTCATTGATGCAGTGCTGGGTGGAAACACCACGAGTCACCAATTATTATGGCGAGAAACCGTTTCCTGTCCGACTTTAATTTGAGATTTGGGCGTGTGGTTTGAAAATCCAACCAGATCCTCCTCTCAGGACCAGCGGGTCCTCTTGAGGGATTGCAAAGTTGGCGCAGCGCAAGAGACCAACAACAAGAGGCCTAAACACTGTTGGTTTTGCAGGGATGAGGAGTCATCCTTGTTGACTCAAATTTGAGGAAAGCCAAGCCGCAAGCACAGGGATGCTGCTAAAATAACCCGATCCAAAGCCAGTCTGAGCTCAAACGGGGAACAAAGACCTTGTTTAACCCGAAGACCCGGACAGAGAGAGCTGAGTTGGACGAAAGGTACCATGCGGGTGACAAGTGACGATCCCCCTCTTCTTGTCTTGCTCGCTTTTTTTCGCTCTCAGGCACTGCCGCTGCCGCTACTGTAAGTGGTAAACAGAAGACATGCCCATGCATGATAGTGATGAACAGTGCACAGATGTCGATGAGAGATTAGCATGTCGCCGAACTCCGCTGCCCCAAAAAAGGGCACCAACATATGCTGGCGCTCAAGGTGCATGAAAGCTTCCAAATACTCCTTACTCCTTACTCCTTTGAGTCCCTGTCCTCCTCGCAGTCTGTCCGCCATCTCGTCCTGTTCCCAAAACGGGCTTCCCGCGCGTAACCCCGTGATCCAGACCTGTGGTGACGCCATTGTAATTTAACCGTACCAAACGAGGACCACGCGGTGTTTTGATTGGCTGCCGCCTCTGTTTCTGTTACGCGATGCAAAAGGCCCGCTTATGTCATCCCTGTCATCAGGTGACACCTTAAGGTTCGGCGCTAAAAACAGCAACTGCGCTAGTCTCAGAAGGGAAATCAGCGAGAATCGGAAGATGGGCAGCGCCTGCAGTCACAGGAGACGTCGGTCCTTGTCTTCCACTCTTCTTTCTCGTCCCTGTCCGGCAATCAATGGAATGTTTTCTTTTTCCGTCTCGTTCTCGCTTCAGAACGACAAGTCGCTTTGACCTCCAGCTGAGAACGCCATGCCAAACCAAAGAACGTTTTCCAGGCTGCATGCCGGAAAGAAAAAAGAAAGAAAATGACGGTCAGCCAATAAATCTCCAACCACGAGTGCATCCTCCGAGCCAATGTCGGGTGACTCGACGATCAAGCGCTACTGCAGCTGGGCTGTTTGTGACGATAGCATGCAAAACATTAATACAGCGCAATACAGAGTCTTCCTCCTTAGGATGTCTGTTATTATGGATTGTTCTTGGCCCGTGCAAAATATCGCGCAAATCACTGTGCATCATCATTTGTTGATCCTAGCCAGATTCACTAAATCAGACATTAGTGCTGCTTTAGCCCCGTCTCTCCTCTTCTCCCTCTGGAGTCTCCGCTCGCAACCAGCGTCATTGTTATTGGAACGTGGAACCGAGCGCCATTCCAATTGAGGGGGCGAATGGCGTCAGGATGCAGGTCCAAAGTTTACCGTCGCTTGCCGAATGACTCTTGTTTTGGAGAAATCTTTGTCGGCCAGAGCGAAAAAAAAAGACGAGGAGGTCCCAAATACCCTTGTCCCCCTTGTCCTGTTGTGACAAGAAATTTCCTGCATCCGACTGAATGCAGCTGCGCGGAAATTATGACTGACCGGATCAAGAGGTACCCGGGTCCCTATGAACAACCTTGGCGGTATCTGGAGGGATAACTACCTTCGAGGCAGATGGAGCTCATGGAGTCGATAATGACATCCATCTTCATCATCCATTTGCACCCAAGGTGCGAGTCTATCTCAATTCACTCTGGAACTCACTACTGAATTTTGTTGAATAATGGCCGCCATCCGTACTTGAGTTTTTTGACGAAACACGGCTGTTGGCAACCTGCAACGTATGAGCAACCTTGGGGCAGCCTGAGTTGGCCACTGACTCTGAAAAAAGTAAGACAAGATTTGCAGGAACCAAAATAGTCTTGTTGTTTTTGAATTTTTTCTCCCTATTTTTTTTGGTAGCTTCTCCACCAGACAACAGTCATCTTCGCGCAACGGACCGCCGTGCACGCCAGTCTAGACTTCTGGGTCCTTCTGTTAAGCTCGCTTCCTGGGTACCTTCTCATACCTGCGCCCACCAGGGCAAACGGATGTATTCTTTCACGGGTGGGAAAAGGACCCCGGCCAGCCCACATCGCATCCCAGTTCTCTTTCCCCCTTGCCCGATTCTTTTTGGCTAGAAAGGGAGAGTTAATAATAACAATCAATAAAATACAGCAGACTATAAATTATTTCCGTCGACCGACTGAAACTTTGTAAAAACACGTCTCGCATCCAATTCAACAAGCCACGTGCAGGGGTTCTAAGTGTCCGCCGTCATCTGCCTATTTCTGGCGTCTTTTTGTCTTTTTGGAAGCTTCTGCTCGTTTCTTTTATATATTGACTCTGTTAGCCGCCTGCCTTTTGTCTCCCTCCACATCATCCTTCCCAGGCTCTCCCTCTCTCTTCTTCCAGCATCCAAAGGGAAAAAAGAAATACGTTCTATAATCCTTCTTCCTTTATACTCTCTCACACCCTTGCTCTCGCTCCTCTCCCCCTCTCTCTCGCGTCTCGCATCCTAAACAACTCCATCATGTCGACCTATCGCCTCGTTGAACCCATTCACACAACACAATTCAGTGCTCGAAGAACAGCGACCAAGAGCAATGCGAACAAATCTACGAGCCTCCATAGTAGCTCAGGAAGCGCTTTTGGCTCTAAGCGCCTGTCCTCCCGCTACACCAAACAGGCTCCCACCACTCCCACCGGCCTTCACAACTCCCAGAGCAGCGAATTCGCCATTTTCAGTTTTGACGAAGAGCTAGAATACGAGCTTCGACGCGAGAAGGAGGTCGCTCCGGTTTTTCACGTTGGAAGAAATGGTGGCACAAGCACCTATCAACAACAGCAACAACACGCACAACAACCAGATAGCCAATTAAACTACTACGGCAATGGCTACGGCTACAACACAAGCAATTACGGTCGGAAGCAAAGCACAACCTCGAGCATCGGAAGCTCAAACAGTCATACTTCCGACCCGGCGTGGACCAAGCGTGATGCCGATTCGTGGCGCCAGAGCTCAAAGCATCATCCCTCATAGCACTCACCGCCGCCCCTCATCGCTCGCGGTCTCGGCCGATGCTCCCAGAGCTACCTACCTATCCACACCCCTAGCCCGAACAAAAATCACTCTCATCTCTTTATTCCAATACTTTCCCCTCCTTCAACAGCCCTCAAATCACGATAAACGATTAAACAAATATTCAAAAAGTTCTTTTTTCCTCACGAACAAGCGCCCGAGACCCGCACATCTCCCCCACCCTATCTCCTTCGACATCAATAATAAAAGTTTTGGGCTCGACCACTACTACTTCGCCTTGTCACGCAATATGGCATTGAGGGCACATGTAACAATAGAGTAGATCATTGGAGTCAGCTGTACGATGGGATCGAATGTGTCGACCCATATTCATGTACCTAATAGCCAGATAAAACCAAAAAATGCATCCAATCTACTCATGTCCTTCGCCCCTCTTAAGTAAGCTTATGATTGACCTGCCGGTCGTATGCCTGAAGTAGCCATTCGAGGTAAACGTGACCGCTTCTGTTTGCAGGCGTTTTACGGTTCTCACAAACAACAAACTCACTAAGAGTATATGTTCTACAACTACGTAGCAAAGCACCCTACGCAAGTAGCATAGCGTAGCCTGGAGCAATGGCTTATTACCATAGAGTTCCACTCACAGGAGCCTAATTTAGGCAACATCTGTAAAGAGACGGTAGATGTCTATTGCCTAAGAACTCAATCTTCCGGGTATCAAGGAACAAAATACACGCCATCCACACAGACGAGAGCGCTTTCATGACATATGGAGCATTCCTCGGGTATTGTACAAAGAAGATATATTATGGGTAAGGGAGTCGGTACCTCCTGGGTATATTCTTAAGATGTATTTGTGTCCGCTATGTGAATTTTTGGTGAATAATATCTGGGTTTTCATGCCAGTCGTCAATGCTCACCCACATCTACCGAATCCAATAAGCGGTTATGTCAAAAATAGATCTAGAGCCGGAGTGATACACATACCTTCCTAAACGTGCTTAATCCTGCGAGGATACTTCCTCCAATCCACGTACTATATTTCCTTTCGGGCGGTGCAAAGATCTTAATTCGCATATCTTTGACGGCAAGTCTCTGGACTTCGTGTAGCAGTCTGTCTCCAAAGCCTTTGCAAAGGGTGGAACCTCCAGACAGGACGATATTGCCGAAAAGCGATTTGCGCAGGTCCATATCTGTGCGGTTGATTGCGTCGACGACTATTTGGTGTACGCCAGGATATTCAAGGCCAATTAATTCGGGGTCAAAGAGAATCTCAGGAGCCCGGAATCTCTCTGCACCGACCTGTAATGATGTAGGTATGAGTCTCCAGTTCGACGCGAAAAAGTAAGCGCAGATATACCTTCAATTTGTGTCCATCCGGTAGGACATACTCTTGTATCTTCTCATCCTGTTTACCAACTCCCGTCGACCACTCTTTTTCCTCTTTCCTTGGATCTAAGGCCACGTATGATGTCTTCTCCTTAATCATTCTTACAACCTCCTTCTCCGCACTGGTATGAAAAACGTAGCCACTCTTTCTCAACAAAAGCTGCATATGTTCTGTCACATCTCTCCCTGCCACATCTATCCTCCGTATACTACTCGGCATCGCGAACCCTTCATATACCGGCACCGCATGTGACACTCCATCCCCAGAATCCAGCACAATCCCTGTTGTCCGGCCAGACGCGTACAAAGACAACACCGCTTGGATACTCGTATACAGCGCTGGTATATTGAACTGCTCGAATAAAATTTGCGCCGCCGTATCCCTATTCGCGCGTGGGTTGAGCGGCGGTTCGGTCAGTAGAACGGGATGTTCTTCGCTCAGTGTCTTCAGCTCTCCTTCGTACACCCATTGCCATATCTTCTCCATATCGTCCCAATCCGTAACTATGCCATGCTCGAGGGGATATCTGATTTTGAGGAGACCGCGGAGTTCTTGGGCGCGTTGTCCAATAAAGACATCACCTTCTAACGCGCCCGCGAGCACTCGCGGGTGCTTGGGTCGACCGACGAAAGATGGGAAGAAACATTTGGGAAGATCTTCGCCGGCGAAACCAGCGCGTATCGTGCCGCTACCGTTGTCTAGGACTATCGGGGCGTTGTGCAGTATAGCTTCGGCCATAATTGGATTTCAAGGACGAGGAGGGTTGTGGTGATGGGCTTGGGTTGAGGGGGAGGACAAAGGGTCATTTGGTCACAATGTAAAAGGCATGAGAAACTGATTCTCAGTGGATTAGATGATTAATATGCAGACTTCTTGTTTTCTATAGTTAAAAAAGCCATTTGAGAGAGTAGATGGTTGTTGGTCAGGCTTCCTGTGATTGTTTACTGTCTTTCTCAAGATGCTTAACTCCAAACTTTTTTTGGTTCATTCGTCACTTAGCTACTTTGCGGCTCAATGGACCTCAGCAACAACACTTCGGTAATTGAAAGTCATAAGCTTCATTTTTTGGAATGATTTGTCTGTTTAAAATCAGGTCTTGGGAGAAGCAAGTTTTTTTATTTTCAGCCGTCCATGTAGAGGGTGGCGCCTCATATGCCTATATATCAACTCCATAAAGAATGTTGTTATACCAACTATGAAGTATTAAAATTATATTCCGAGGCAGACACAAACATCTCTTTTGTGTTAATAGCTGTGATATATACAATGATTCATGAACCTGGTAAATTCGGGATAGTACTCGGTCAGGTGGCGGTAGGGCGAAGCCCATGCATGCGCCGATTTCAGAACCAGCCCGTCAGTCGACGAAGCCTAGTTCATCTTCCATGACTCCCGCTAAGCCCCTCCCAGATTTTCCCTCAACAACCGCTGGTGGCCAGGCATGGAGATTCGCGCGGAATTTCTCAGTCTGAGCCACGGTAGGGGCAAGTGATCTAAAAGCTTATCAGCGCAAGTCGCAATAAACATATAAAAAGGGGACGAAGAAAGATGCACTTACCCAAGCTTGCCGTACATGACATATCCAACCGAGGATAGTTGATAGGCAAGCTCAGCTTGGTGATTGTGTAAAAGTTCCGGATTTGGTACCACAACGAGTGGGACACCAAAGCGCATTGCTTCAAGTATCGTTCCAGAGCCTCCAGATTATATCAGATCAGTTTCGAGCCTAAGCAGCTAGTCAAGTGGATTTGCGGGAATATTGAACACACCTGCATGGCTGATAATCATCCCCTCAGCTCTGTGGTACCGAGGATTGGCCTTGACAGTCATCATTTCGTATTTCAGGCCCTCGGTATCAAAATCAAACCCTTCGATTGTCAGGCCAAACTTTTCTCCAATATTTGGCTCGTACTCTCGCTGGAACTCTTCGAACACTTCATGTCCGAACTGGCCAAACTGTACTAGGAGATGCGTATAATTTTCCTGACGTAGCGCTCCAAGGAACTCTGGGCGTAGGATCTCGCGTATAAGAGCATTAAATGAAGCTGTCGCCCCCACTGTTACAAAACAGAGCTTCACTGGAGAGTCAGGATTGTCGGAGGTGTATCTCTCTGGTTCCATCGTCCATTTGACTGGAGAGAGGCTCCCTGGTGTCTCTTCCATGGTTGTTATTATCCAAAAAAGGTATATGGGATGACGGGATAATTGGAAGTGTAGTAAAGCAAGCAGACTGCGAATACTAGGAAACTGAGTTTGTAATGATGATTGACATCAGCGCAAGTAGTACCATAGTGATGAATGCTAGGCGTTGAATATATGGAGATTCACTCCCCATCTGCAGCTGTGGCTACTGGCGTCACAATGAAATCGCCATCAATCTGCTTTCTCGCTATTCAAACAACAAAAGTCGTCGTTTCTCTTTCAGGCTCAAAGGACAGGAGCATATCAGCGATGACATAAGCATCGGCCGGATAATCCTTGATGCGAAATTCCAGCTCAACGCAAGCAAATCGAAAAAAGATGCAAACTCGCAAAAGCGGATGTCAAGCAGTCTCCGGAGACTGTATGCTCGTCGAATTGAACAACAATGGCGACAGCTGCAAGATCACTAAGTCGATTAGCACTATCAATCGCTCGACGGACTACCTCGAAGCCAAGACCGACCATATCCTCTTACCCAATTCCGCAGCGATGCAGCCGACCACTTTTCACAACACCCCAGCGGGCCTACGCCGACCAAAATAGAGATCTCGAAAAAAATGAGGACGATGATAATCCTTCGATAGAACCCGAACTTGCTCGGGCACTCGAAGATTTGGAAATGGAAATGGACGTGGACGTGGAAGACGAAATTAAGGACCTTGATAAAACGAGTCCTTTAGAGCTCGAGACGCCAAAGCCGGTAAAACCTGGTTTCTGGGCAGAAGATGAAGATCCAGAAATCGAAGCTGCTGCTTCAGCAGAGGACCTCGATGATGGGCCGCAGACTGATGCCATCACGTCGATGGCGCATACTGAAGTTGAGCAACACCGTGAACTAAGAGCCTATGCTCGGACGGTCGCTTGGGATATGCCTTCATTAACAGGTTGGTGAACTCCGAATATCCAGCTTATGCCGAGCTAGGGGCTTATAGATCTGCTTTCCTATGTAGCTCTCACGAAACCCTTCTCCTTACCTCCAAAAACACATATTCTGCGCTTCCGCTATACCACCTACATGGGCGAATCCCACCCTGCCGAATCTAAGGTCGTCGTCGAGTTCTGCCCTCGAGATCTCGTACCGACCTACCTCACCTCGGATCAACAAATGACCCTCCTCAAACTAGTTGGCACCCGGTATAACCCCGACAAAGATCTTATCCGTATGTCATGCGAAAAGTTCCCGACACGCGCACAGAACAAAAGGTATTTAGGTGACTTGATAGGAAAGTTGCTCAAGGAAGCTAAAGAAGGTGACTCCTTTGCCGACATTCCTCTTGATCTGCGCCATCATACTTCGAAGCCGAAATTAAAATACCCCAAATCGTGGTATTTGACGGAGGAAAGGAAACAGTGGCTAGAATCTTCCAGGCGAGATATGAACAAACTCCAACTGGAAAGGCCTGTTGTAGACGGGAATGAAGCCGTGACAGTCGCAGCCCAAAAACTGACTGCGTTGAGTAAAGCCCGCTCGAGCGCAAGCCGGCAACCCATAAGTGTGCCTGCCGCCCGTGGAAAACTGCACAATAAACCACGCCCTAGAGGTAGGGTCCATCCATAACTTAAGCGGTAGCTAATCACACTTTTGACGAACGGGCATAATGGTGGATGTGCCTTGACATTGTACAATAGAGCCCCACGCTCAAGAGAACCGACAGTCTATTATATTATACCATGCGCTCTTGAAGATTTGAAATATGTAAAGGAATAGAAATCTTTTTTTTCTATTTAACAATTTTCTAGGCTATTCTGCTGGCAATGCTGTTGGTACATATACCACTGGTGATTTCACATCTTCGTACACAGGCGTACTGGGAGCCAGCATATGTCAATCAGCTTTCAGCAATATCATAATACAATTGAAAACCACTGAACGAATTTAAGAAAGCAGAGGTCCAGACACAGTAATCCTAGCAACCAGATTAAACTTGGGGGTTTGGAAGCAGGACGATCAGGAGAACATGTACTGGGTGCAACAACATTATAAGGCAGTATAAAACAATATCAAAGAAAATGCACTGGTGAGACTTTGGTAAACACTAACAAGCTGAAGGGAGATACATGACTGGTGAAAATATTGTAAGGAACCAGCATTCGAGGAGTAGCATGGTAAGGGGATCACAGTCAATGCATAACCAATTCGCCAAACTTTTTCACACCAAAGAGTTTCAACCATATTGGAAGAAATGGCACCAGTGGTGTATATAACCCAATGTAGTGGATTTAGCGTCCTGAAGGAGTTCCAATACTTGAATTATGCCATATTGTAGATGGATTCTAGAACCAACAGGGTATTGTATCAATTCGATTACTTTTTTTGTGAGGTTTTGATTTTTGAATTTTTTTCCAAATTTTGTTTTGTGTAATACCATTGAACTCATGAACAACCTTAGAATCAGTGAAGGACGATAGACCTTGTTAGAGTCGAGCCGTTATCGAGTGGATGCCATTCGACGAGAAAAACGTGATGCTCCGTATGTGAGATTAGTGGGACGCCTTAGGAGCATTCTTCACGGTCGTACTTATGGAATCACTGTCTGTCCCGACCTCAAAAATGCGGCTTGTCATGCTCGCGGTACGCTCGACGTAAAAGTTGTCAGGGCTGACACGACGACCGTTTTCAAAGCTCGAATTCGTCGACCGACTTGAGGAATCGCGATCCGAGGATGACGTGTAGTAGGTAGTCTGGTTGGTTCCGATCTTAGGCTCGTTGGCGCCGGGCATACCTGCAAAGGGATAAACCGTTCTGGGGTCGGAGTTGGGATGCGTAGGACCCGGGCCGACAGCATTTTGCTTGCCCATGACCCTTGAGTCATCAGGAAGGCGATAAAAGCAGCGAGACTTATGTTGTCGTCTCTTTGCCAACTCCCCTTCAAACATGAAATCCGGGGTAGGGTTCTCCATGACAAAAGGTGTCATGGGCAGTTCGGAAAAATCAGCTTTGTCATTGGGTAAGTCCCATGGTGATTTCGGCTTCGAAAGCGGCATCGCTGCATTCTCATGAGCAGCAGGAACAATAGAATGCATGTTTGGAACAACATGTTTGGGAAAATAGCTATTGCATGCCGGGAGGTTTTTTGCCTGCCTATGAGCAGTATTGACAGACTGTGCGTGCTGAGGAATCTGAGCATAGGGAAGACCTATGCCTCCAACGCCATTGTTACCGATGACGGCATTTTGGGCGACTGGATGATTCTGGCCCAACAAATCAACACGTGGTTGCACGACAGTATTAGCCATGGGGTTATTGACCTTCATGACGTTGTTGGCAGCGGTTTTTTCTGCTATTTGGTTGAATGCATATGCATTGCCAGTTCCAGGGTGGACATTGATTCTGTTCACGGGATGAACACTCATAGGTACCATAGGACCACTCTGGTGAGAAGTATTGTTGATGGGAACAAGAGCACCATTGGAAATTTCGAGGCCTCTGCTATTTGGGATAGGATGTGGTAATCCAGGCTGAATGGGACGTAAGCGCCCGTTATCGAGATTGGGCACAATGCTTCGGACGTTGTGTTTCTCGCGATACCAGCGAGGAATATCTCTGAGTCCAAGCTTCTCGAGGATAAGAGGATCCGTCGGCATTTCATGTTTGTACATGCAGCCTAGAAACGTATTAGCCAGAAATTGTTAAGAGGGAACTCACTTCTACATACCTTGTTGCTGATAGTCGCACTCTCCATGACGAAGCCAGAAGGAGCAATATTCTTTCTTGGGCCCTCCCTTCGGGCGAGGGTTCACAGTCTGTCTTTGAGTCAGTCGTCATCTTTTGGGCGAGCCTATAGGCATTGGTGTAGAGCTTACAGTTTTGGTTGCTGCATTACGCATCAAGGTTTGCTGTTGAAGAAATACCTTTAAATTTCCGTGATCAAGGAGTAGAATAGAATGACAGTATCCAGACACTTACTTTAGGCACTACCACCATGTTAGGATCTCCTAACTGAACAACTGAGTTCCCCTGCGCGAGGTAGTCGACGTTATAGTAGCGGCCGCGATGATAAGCACTTCCAAGGCTTGTCATGCCGTGGGTGTCGTTCTGGTTGAGGAGGCGTGGTGCTCCGCGAACTGAAATAAAATGAGGCAGCTCATCGACTGCGATGAGCGGGGTTAGGCTACCATCCTGGCGAGAAATAAAAAACTGTGGCCGCATCACCGGCACCGCCATCTTTGGTGACGCGGAAGCGATTAGTCGTGCGTTCCGGAAGATTGATAACAAGAGGAAACGACAAAGCACAGCTTGAGAGCTTTTGACACAGGGATTGGATGCAACAACAAGAGAAAGGATGAAGGTGTGAGAGAAAGTGAAGGGAAGAAGAAGAAAGTGGAAGGTGAAAATTTTTTCTTGTGGGTGGCAGGGAGAAGAATAACACAACAAGCGAGGGCTTAGTTGGAAGAAGATGGAATTTGCCGAACTTTTGAGGAGCAGGGAGTAGATGTGTCTGATATACTGCTGGTAAGTTGCTTTCAACACTTTAGCGCAGGACAGTAAGATGACTACCCCTCTTGCACAAATAGCAGGCTCATCAGCCACAATTGTATATAAAATGGATGAATTGCCGCCCTGCAGTGTCGACCGCTAACTGGGCTGGCAACAGGAATGATTGATGAAGCAATATTAAGGGATTCGCGTCTGATATTGCAGATATCTCAGCCCGAACGGATCCATGAAGTTATGGGCCAAGATATCAAGTTCATACTCGTATCCATATTAGCTTTACTGGCTCTGTCATGGCTTAATAAAGGCTTGGATATTGTCTAATGTTTGCCCGGGTTGGATACCCCGGTTTGGGAAAACAGTTTGTCTCTCAACAAGCACTCTCTAGGTAGTAATCTCCGGGTTTGCGGGAGCCTGCATCTACCCTCAAAATACTGCAAACACCACGGATTTGCGACTGTAAAAATCAAAAATGAAAACATTAATGGCTTGTTGAATTCTTAGCTTGCGCCTAAGAATCAGTGGCAGGCTCCAGGTTGTAGAGAAGAAGCGCATCAACGACCAAAAAATACATGTACAGCCATGCTGGATTTGACTTCTCAGACCCGGAAGATGCAGTAGACCTAAGCATTGAATCACATAGTGAAACATGTCTCCAAAATTCAAAAGCCTCTCCCGAGAGGGCGAGACTGAATCTCAGGAGTGAAAGACGACGTCCACCACCTGGGGAGAAATAAGGTAATCCAAAATCAACAAGACCGAAGATATAAAGCATGGTACAGTTCTATGAGTATAATGATCATCCATCGAGAAAAGGTGAGTTTGTGATACTCTTTCAGACTGATAGCAATTCCCTTCGATGCTGTGATGTTCCGTCTGATGTTCCGTTTGTCGTTGGTCTTCTACCGTCACGTGAGAGCTCTGATTATGTAACTAAGGTTGGCTGTCCGCTGGTAAATCTGTGTAGCGATTGGCTGGCTGGACTAGTGTCTGATAACTAAGCAAATTTATTCAAAGGCCCGGAGGAATTATTTGCCGAAGGTGCCAAGAACGCGGATACGGCCTCCAAGGGAGACAGCAATACGCCCAGCCCTTGCTTTGCTCGCGGAGTGGCACAGGGTTATCATGTTCGCCGGAAGCATCTTGACCTGGGAGTCGAAATTGTCAGGGAGCTAACAGTACTACGGCGGCCATTGGCGCTACCATCGTTTAATCTAAACTGACACTAAGGTCATGATGTAGAAAATTACAGCCCGTGAACCTGGTCTTGCGCGTTGCATCGATTGCTACTATATCACTAAGTACTGCCTGAGGTATCATAGGCACCTATTCTCAGCATTAGATGCCCTTGGGTACCCCGTTGTCCTGACTGATATATACTTCGCGACACCCGACTCACATGGCCCCTGTTCAGCTCTGGTTGCTGCCTCAATAACTTTGAGGGACATGCTACCACTAGAGCTGAATAACTGAGCCGACAGCTAAAACGTATTGGTCCTTGCAATTGGCTACAACATGGCTGGGCATGGTCTGGGATTTGATTCTGAGCGGCTTCGACTTGCCGTGATGCACGGGCGGACTCTGGCAGCCATGGTCGAATATCATGTTTATTCGTGGCAAATTGCGGCCGATGGTTCCATTTACCAAGAAGGACTCAGTGCCTGAAGGCCGCAGGATTCGACTTGAAGTCCGCCAATATAGAAGCAGTTGGCGATGAGCCCCGTTCTTGGGTTAACGCTCTGGGTCTTTTGTTTTTCTTTTGTTATTTTTCTCCTGATCTCTCCGTAATCTCTCCCGTCTTGCTGTTTCTTGTGCTTCTAATCCGGTTTCGGTAATTTTATGCTCCGTTTCAAGCTTTTTCCGTCCAATCAGCAGGCTCAATAGAAACCCGATGGTCGCAAGGACTGTGTAGAATATCCACATGGCTTTCATACTTTCGTTGTATGCATTCAGCACTGGCCTCTTTTCTTGATCCGGTAGACCCCTGACAAAATCTATCGCAGCTATGGCAGACTTGCTCTCGAGCGTCGTTAAAATATCTGCAGGCACCACCGAGGCCAATTGACGAATATTAGCCTGCATCTGGTTTTGAAAAATCACTCCACCTAGAACGACCGAGATACTATTCGCCATATTGCGGATAAATCCTAAGGTTGCGGTTGCTGTCGCAATATCGCTCGGTTGAAGATGGCTTTGCAATGCGATCAGCGGTGCCTGAAAGTTGGGGCCTGTCCCGGTTCCCTCAATGAGTTGGTAGATAACAATTCGAGCCCAGGATGTATGGCTGGGAAGGTCGATAAAAAGACCTTGACCAAGGAGTAACATCGCCATGCCACCCCAAACTGGTGGGAGACAAAGACCGGTCTTTCTGATAAAATACCCGGTACCTATGGACACAAACGCGATTGAAAGGACCAAAGGGAAAAGGTAGATGCCAGAATGCAGTGGAGTTGCCTCGAGGACCAGCTGGAAATATAGCGGGAGGAAGTAGGTACCACTAGTGTAGATGGATCCATGAACGAATGCAGTCGCAAATGCAGCAACCGTGGAGCGCCGCGAGAAGAGCCACAAGGGCATGATTGGGTAATATGCGAATTTCCACTGGATAATTAGAAATATAGCGAGGCTGAGGATACCAAACAGTAGGAGGCAAATCACTGTGGCGGATGACCAGGGATATGTAACTCCGCCATACTCAAGCCCTAGGAGGAACATAACAGTGCCCCCGACGATAGTTATCGACCCAAGCCAATCGATGGCTTTAAGGCCGGCCATCAAAGGTGTTTTAGGGGTATGGATATCGAGGAACCAGAATATGATGAAGAAGGCAAGAGCATCGATAGGTACTGCTGAATAGTCAGTTTCGAAGACTTAAAGAGATTAGGGTCAGAATACCCACGATTGATATAAAAGCACCAGCGCCAGGTGACATATTGTGTCATGATACCACCAACGACTGGTCCAACAGCTCCCGCAATCGCCCATACTACCCCAATGATCCCAAAGTATACACCGCGAGAGCTACCGAGAATGTTACAAGCCGTGTCTTTGAAGAAAGTTGGTGAGGAACATACCGCATGCTAAACAAATCACTAATACTTATGTTCACAAGAGCAAGAAGGCCGCCGCCTCCAATACCTTGGACGGCGCGTCCGGCAATAAGCATTTTGATATTGATGCTCACTCCACATAGAAATGAGCCAATTAAAAAGACGATATTGGCAGTCAGCAAAATAGGTTTTCGCCCGAAGATGTCGCTAATTTTTCCCCAAATTGGAGTTGCAGCTAATTTTGATGTTCAGTAATGCTCAGTAATGTTTGGATATACGATTCAGCTTACAGGCAGCGGCAAGCATATAGGCAGAACCTATCCAGGTATAATCTGCCTGGGAGGAGTGAAACGTCTTCGAGATTGTGGGGAGGGCTGTGGTTATGATCGTCTATCGGATTGTATGTAAATAATTGTCTTATCCAGGAGAAGATCGATCTCTAGACAGATACGTACCATATCAAGTGCAGCGAGGAACGTCGCTGTCTGAAGGGCGTTAGTTAGAACTCGTCATTCTTTCGGCGGAAGCACCCACCCCAAGAGCCGCAATTATGAGAGCAATTTTGCCCCTGGTCCGGCTTTTCTCTGGAGTTATGTTCGCATTGTCACCAATCCGTCGCTCTCCCAAATTCTCTATTGGCGAGTTCGATGGCGAGTCATCACTATCCGCATCACAAATGACCCGTAGTTCTTTTTCTTCGTATGTATTTCCATCGTTGTAGACTGTACTACTCTCGGGCACAGTCTCAACCTTGCATTCGGGTTTAGTTCTGGGTATATCTAGAGCGTTTTCGCCGAATGCTACCATAACTACTGGAGTCGAAAATTGCGGTGTGTTGAATATCACTTTCACGGATCACGGAGAGAAGACAGAGAAGTAAGCACACAACGAAAAAATAAACAAACAAAGGGATAATATGAATATATAGGATATGAGAGATAGCAATGCCTAAGGCCATGCAACTGGGCTTGTTGTGGGAGACAGGCCGCCCTGTAGACCTGATCCATGTTTTCTATGGGCCCATGGATCATGACCCAGCCGAATCTTGAGGCAGATGGCACGCTCCAACCAATATCCATGTTTGACGGGAATGTTAAGACGTCAGTTCTGGAACGGGGAGGGATTTGTAAGCGGATAAAACGGGTACCTCGGAGTAGAAGAAGCCCAATTCCGAAATTTCCGAGAGTGTTGTGCGCAGGGAATAATAGATAGATGCGGATTTCTTTAGTTGATGTGAGAAGATCAACAGGTCTTCCGAGACCAGCGACTTTCAAAAGGCAGGTGCAAGTTGTGAAACATAATGATACTTTTTTTTTTTTTTTGCACCGATTGACTGTCATCGTAATCAAATTATATGGCGTATATGCTTGTTCGGCTATTCTATCGTAAATAAAGTTAGATCGTTCATCCCGCTTGCTGGCCGAGAAGACAGCTTTCTGTTGTATGGACGGAGTACTCCGGCCTGAGATTTGATTTGGGCCAGGATGTTTCCAACATCCCAAAGTGATGGAAATCATGGGATGAGATGAAAATCGGGAGATGGAAGTCTATATAAGGTTTATACCCGAATGCTTATTCCTATTCTGGCTTAGTGCTTAACGTTCTTATGCTTAAAGTTTGTTAGAGCTTTCTTTTCCACGTGGAGGAGTTTCTGGTCGCACAAAATGGTGGCAGCCGAGGGGCTCAACTCATGGATAGGATCAGACGATAGGAATCGTCACCGCACTTTGAAGACTTTTCGAACGCATTGTAGGATTTGTGGATCGATATTGAAGAATAACCCGCTGCCTACCCCGAATCTGATCCCGCTTGGTCGGCCGAGAAAATTATATGAAGGATGGAGGATCAGATATCTATAAACCTCATTTGTCATTGCAAAAAATAAGACTAGTGTTCAAGGGCACCAATCCTAGCGAGCAAAGGCTAGGGAGAAAGGAAAGAAGCAAAAACATAGCAAAACACACAAAAGTCGGTGAGCTCTCCTTACCCCCGAATCCGCCTCCACAACTGAACCAGAACACCCCTCAGCAGCCCATGAAGCAAGATGAGAGATGACAAATACGGAGTAATGTAGAACACAAGAGCGCAGAATACATAGGCAGTTAGACAAGGCGACGTTCGCCACTCCATTGGGAAGGTTTCCAAGAACAAGGGAGATGACGAGTGACAAGAATAGGCACGGCGGGAAGTTAACATTGGCGAGTAGGAGCGGCGAGAGAATGGTTCCACATAAAAGGGGGAGAATAGGGAAGAGCAAAACCTGAACAGAACTCCGTGCGCAACAAGATTTCCGAAAGGGAACGAGGGATCAATGACTCAGCCAGCAGTTAATGATTAGGATCTGGCCGTTTGCTCTTGTCCCGCTGCGGCCCAAAGTCTGCCTCTACAGGCTTGCCCTTCTTACTTTTCACTGAGAACTCGGCCATGAGAGCGAGATGGTCGCTAGGAAAGTGGTAATTCGGGAACCCGGGCACCCTCTTTAAGTATTCTTTGTCAACTTCACCGAGTAGAGAGGATACCTGGAGGCAGTTGGACGAGTACCAGATGTAGTCTATCACATCAATAAAACCGGGTGTGTAGTTGGTGAAGCTCAATTCTCCTATTGTAGCATATGCCGATTTCAATGTGAATGGATGGGTCATTCCCATACGACTCAAATTGCCGTACAGACGCTTTTCGAGATCTGGGTGCTCCTCGACGAGGCGGCCATGGGCTAGAAGATCATACACGGCCGATCCAGGGCATGAATTGAAGTCCCCACACACGAGTATGGGAATCTGTGAGGCGCTCGAGTATTCGACCGAGGGTGCAGGCTCGACTGGTGTCGAAGCTCCTTTGCCTTCTTTTCCATTCTCCGCTTCTGAAAACCGAAACGCAGTCTTGTCGGTGCATGGTGGGATTTTCATATACTTCTCTGCAAGCTGGGTCACTTCTTCCATCATGATAGCTGCCTGGATAAGCTTGACGTCCTTGAAGGCGGGGTCCCAGTAGAAATGAGCGTTGACGACGATCAGACGTTCTCCCGTAAGTCTGTTTTCTAAGAAAAGAATAACGGCAATATTGTCTTTCTGCCATAACCGGTTATAGATGTCATCTTGTCCCTTGGCATCCGGTCTTCTCACAGCAGTTTGGCCGAAGTGAATCATGTTCTTTTCTAGGAGGATGAATTTGCTACCCTTGAAGAACGTAGCACAACCATCGACCGTCTTGGCTTCCTCTTCAGGCATACCCTGGGCTCGTCCCTTGGGCCAATAAACACCTTTGTAATCATTGTATGCGAGTTGTTCCCGGAAAAAGCCGTGGTAGCTCCCTTGGTCGATCTCCTGTAGGCAAACTATATCGGCATCATGACCTCGGATTTCGTTGAGCAAAAGATCTCGTCTAAACTCCCATGCCAGCGCTCTTGATGGTGTATATCCATACTGCTGATTTGTGGCGTATTTGTCGCACAGCGTATTGTACGTGAGGACGGTGAATTTGCTGTCACTGGTGGTATCTTTGGAATGCTTGCCAGTTTCGTCTAGAACTAGCCAGTCACGATTCGAAGGAGGTAAGCTAGCTATTTGACTGTCAGTAATGACCCCAAGATCTGAACATCTAAGGTTATGCTTACCTGGCATTTCTTCTTTCAGATACTTTATGAGCGACTTAGTTCCTTCTTGCATGATACGAGACTTCAAAACATCAGCCAGTGGATTTCCTTCAATGCCGAGTGTATCAAGTTGGAAAAGGTAACCCAATTCGAAAGGAAGCGTCTGGAGGCTGTTATCGAAGAGAAGGAGCTTTTTGAGATTTGTGAGCATGCCGATTTCTTCGGGGATTTCGATTAATTCATTGCTGGAGACATCTAGATGGGTTAGATTTTTCAGCTTTCCAATGCTACGAGGCAAGGTCTTCAGTTTATTATGATTCAAATAAAGCTTGTCGAGGAAGGCATATTGGAAGAGGCCAGTAGACAACGAACGGAGGCCCTGCCCACCGAAATCAAGGGCTACCCAATCTTGCCTTCGACGCTCCTTGATTGCTGTGGCTCGATTCCGTTCTCCGCTACCATTCTCATTCTGATCAGCCGCATTCGCAGTTAAATGAAGACCTTTGGTCTGTTGTGCTACCGCCCGCGCGTAGTAATGAGGTGAATTGGCTTGTCTTGACTCGGCTGCCAGCTGAAGCTGCTGCTGCCAATGCTCATTCATCGGTTCTTCAACCTCCTCTTCAACATGTGGTGTCGCACCGTTGGGAGCATGGGGCTGCGGGAAATGCGGTGCAGCATTGGACATTGCGGCCGCGGAGAAGCTGTGCTGATGCGGTAGGTTCGGAGCCGGTTGAGCATGCGGGTGGTGCGGTTGCTGCGGGTGATGGGGATGGTGAGCAGGATGTTGAAACTTCGGCATTGGAATGCCGAACCGCTGGTGAGCCTGGCCATTCATCATGACGGGCTGGCCTTGGTGGCCTTGGGAATACATGTTGAAGGAGCCTGAATTAGCCGGTTGGTTTGGAGGCGGAGAGCGAGAGGGTGATGGCGTATCTGGGTTGAACTTTAGCCGACTTGTAGGAGACGCTGTGCCGTTTCGAAGAAGGTGTCGTTGGTGGGCGGGGAGGTGAGCGTGCTGTTGTGACTGGAAGTAGAACTGCCCGGCCCCAGGCTGGTGGAACCGGTAGGTACCATCTGCCATTTATCGAGGCAGACGGGACCGAGAGTGTGTTTCGAACGAAGCCCGGCGGGAGGTCGCCAGGAGGCGCTGGGCGGTAAAGTCAGAGACCGGCGGCAAAAGTGTTAAGAGACAGAGAGGGCCTCTTCGTTTCTTCAACATCAGGCCCAGAAGGGAGACCCTGGTAGCAGTCGGCGTGCAATCTGGCCTGATTCACGCGAGAAAACAATCTTTCTATTCAAGCCAATCTGTATAGTATTCACCAAGCTTAGTCGTGATTGACGGGCACAAGCATGAACAGGGTGGGTCAGAAGCGCAGAGACGACGCTGAAGTGCAGAAAAAACCAATGCAAGTCCTCAAAGGATCTAGTGTAAGGGATAATAATGAGACCAGACAAAGCTGCAGCAGATCGAACTCGAAGCGCTCGAGGGAAAAGGAGTGTTCATTGAGCGACGGGGAATTGTCCTTTGGCTTCGTCTCAGCGTCCAGTCGTCGCAGAAGCGCTTTTGAAGCATTTGCTTCCAAGCAGGGAATTCTTGGCGGTCACGTGCTGGGGGCTGGGGGGCAAGGGGTCATGTGACGGCCCGATTCGGCGCGCCCGCAAAAGAACTCGTTCGTCAAGCGATGCGTTTCTTTTGTTTCTCTTTATTCCCTTAATTCTCTCATGGGAAGTTGGTGGTGGAGGAGAAGGAGAAGAAAGAGTCAACGGTTCAAAGAAACAACGAGGGTCCGAGGACGGGCCTGTCTTTCTTCCGTGCCAAGTGGTCGCTGGCTCACCCGAGGTTCTGTTGCTCACCATCATCGCCCTGATGACCTATTGACGCTGTCCTTTCATTAGGGTTTAAGAGATTCCTCGCTGGCCTGGTCTGCCCTTCAGTCATCCTGCTGTCTGTGTTCCAGACAAGAGCAGCATCCTTCTTCCTGCTCTAGGGCTTGAAAGCACACCTCAGTCAAACAGTCAGCACTGTCCATAGAATGCCAGGTTAAAACTACTCTACAGCGTTGGGTGAACTCTAGAAGGCGGTGCCGTGCCTAGCTTTCATCAGTGTAACACAGATGATGAGACAATGAGGTTATTATTGACAGGGCTCAGAGGAATTGCAGCCCTTTGGACTACTGAAAGCTGCGCAGCAGAATGCTCAGTCCACCTATGTAAATTAACTGACTTCAACCACCAAACGCTTGATTCTCCTGAGTACGGAGTAATGGCCTTGAAGATCAAGATATGACAACTAGTCAGTCACACTCAATGGCTGATCATTCGCAAAATGTTACATTATGATTGGGCAGCTCGTGCATTGACAATCGAACCCATTGGCTCGGTGCGAAGACAAAGAGTAACAACTGCCACTGCAAACACGCGCGTGGAAAATTGTCAGAATGCTGATCAAGGTGGCATGCTCATCGCCAGGCCGAAGACCAACTGCTGTGATTTGCAAGGAGGTCAGCCAGCTCCAAGGAGTCAAGGTTATGACCTGGTAAAGATTGGAGGAGCCGCCTGCGTCATGCCACACTATCACCCGTCTTTCAAATCCGACGGCCATTATTGAGGTTCCGTTGGCGCTTCAGCTGCAGGTGGTGAAAGTTCCCGAACCTTGAATCGCGCACAAAATACCATTCCAGAAATTCGAACGCAGCCAATCGATGGATTTTGAAAACGATCACTAGAGAGTTCGCAGCTCACAGGTGGGCAATTTCCATCGCTGGCCTCCGTACCCGCTCTCGGGCTGTGTGTCAAGGATGCCGATATCCTGGCCATTAGATGCTGATGCTGGGTTAACTATATAAAGTAGCAATCCAACAACCATCGCCTGTCATTGAAGGAGTACCCCGTAGAGCAGTACGTATTGAGCAAGCCGTAAATCAGAACAGGTGCAACCCTCCACGCAGAGATGTATCGGGCCACAGAACGTCCAGCACGGCGACCTGCGCTGAAGGCTGAGGGAGTTTAGGAACATGGGGAGTCTCACGCTAATGATTCGCCCCGCAACTTTTTAGCGCAACTGTTGGCTCGAGGAGAGAAAGGCTTACGAAGGAATTTGCCTTTCACTCCGGATTGAACCCCCGTTCCCGAGACTCGCTTTCGTCCGTCCTTGCATCCGAATCCAATCCATTTCTCGAAAACGCCTTCCATCCAGATCATCATCGTTGTGTGACAACGGGAGGAAGGATTTATTACTCGCCTGTCTTTCTCGCTGCTTGGTGCGCTCCTAACGCCTCGGCGGCTCGTGAGAAGGACAGATCCAGGCATCTCTTTTCCTCCTTGTTGGAAGTTGGAAGTGGAGCGCATGAGTCTTGTCAGTGCTGAAGCGAACAGCAAGGCGAAAACAAAGGATTCTCCTGCTCAACGAAGATAACAACGGTTTGGAAACCCAAATCCAATATATATATTCAAACATGGCTGGCCCTGTCGGATTATCCTACCTCTATATACCTCCAACCTCGTACGCGAGCGATTCGGGAGACCAGGATGACTACTACTATAACATCTCGGCCATGGGATTTCCATCCCCATCTTGCTCTCCTGCATCCTCATCCTCCTCCCTAGACTACACCACCTATCCGCTTGGCAACCAGAATGGCCGAACCTACCTTCGCGACCCGGACAATCCATATCCGTTGCCTTGTGACATCCCAGAAATCCATCGCCAAACTATGCGATCCTTGATGCAGATGCGTGTTTTCGGCGCTCCTTTCTGCAACACCAAGTTTGTTGATACTCCTCCCACTCGAGTTCTCGAAATCGCGTGTGGATCTGGTATGTGGTCGAATACGTGCCACGAGCACTTTGCTGAGAAAGGTCATTCGAGCGTCTCATTCACAGGCGTGGATGTTATAAACATTGCACCAGATTTGCAGAAGCATGGTGTTGACTGGCAGTTCAGACGTCACGATCTACGACAGTCTAGTCTGCCCTTTTCGGATGAAGAGTTCGACTTCGTGTTTATCAAAGATGCATCAATGACGCTGACAGCACCTGACTCAGAAGACTTCTCCCTGGAAGAGCCGCTTCGCGTATTGAAACCCGGCGGCATACTCGAGGTTTGGGATTCGGATTATGTGTTTAGATCCCTGCTTCCGGAAGCGCTCAAAGCCAGTGCATCGGCCGGATTCGTTCGAAAATCGGCGCAGGATGACGGAACATATATCATTTCCCCAAGCACCCCATTCAAGGACGCACAAAACGAGTACCTGCGAGATTATAACACATGGATAAAGAGTGCATTTGGCCGGCGCAGACTTGATCCTAAGCCATGTGCCGCTATTAATCAATTTTTCGATTCCAAAACAGACGCCTTTGAAAACATTCAAAGCCGTAAAATTGCGATCCCATTTGGTGAGATCAAATGGGAGAGGGTCTTGAGTGGGAATACAAATTTCGATAGACTTTTGACGCCAGAGCAAGAATCCTTACGCCGAAATGCTATGTCGAATGTTGTCCAGATGATGGGAAGCTTAGAGCCGATGCTTTTTGAAGCAAGTGGGAAAAGAAAGGTTGATTGGGAAGTCTGGTGGGCAGAAATGCACGAAGACTTGATAGAAAACCATGGAGCCAGGAGCGGAGAGTGCCTGGAAGTCAATGCTTGGTGGGCGCAGAAGCGATGATCGAATAGCCAGCCTCTCCTGCAATAAGCGGATGAGTATCACCAGGAACATGGACGGGTTCGATACGCGGATCTTACATCTGAATGGCCTTGGATGGCCTTTTTTCATGAATTGGTATATTGGTTTTTGAGGAAACGATAACGTCTCAGGTAATATCTGGAAGAATATATGCTTAGCATGGCGTCATGATAGTCGGTTTAGCCGGGTTCAAGAACAAATTTGAGGAAGGAATATAATTTGGAACAAGAAAATGGACGACAGCATAGTCTCTGCTTTGCGAATTTTGGTTTGCGTTGTGTTTGTAACTTGCAATAAACAATCCCAGACGGGAGACTGATGGCCTTTTGGAATGGGTAGAGCAAGGAGCACAACTCACAATGCCTCAATTTCTAATATAGCAACATTGGTTTAGAACTATCAGATATCTATTGTGACACATAAAATTCGTAAAGATACCGCCACGACCTACCTTTCTTCACAAACTCCGCTCTCCGGATCCCATTTCGGATCTGATCGTCATCCTTGAGGTGGACCTGACTCGCAAACGCACGGTGCAAGCGGTCCCGAAAGAATCGATATCCGAGTGGGTAATCGCGGCCAAGGAACAAAAGCTCTAGAAATTGGATTGATATTAGAAGGGCTATTGTCATGAAAGAGGGACAGTCTCCAAGCTTGCTTTATCGATTGCAGCGATGGAGAAAAGGGCTATAGAGGCCTCGCCTTTGTAGATTCGGATCACTTGGTATCGAAGAGGCTGTTCCATTCTCGTCGCAAAGTTGTAGCAGCGTATTTCGTCAAGTGGTGGTGAAGGAAGTTGTAGGTAACGAAGAAGAGCCTTTTGACCTGGGGCCTGATGGATTGCAGTCTTTTCCAAGGTTGTGCATGCGTGACTTCTTGGCAGCGTCACCGGGGGGTCCCTGGATGTGAGTAATAAAACGACAACCGACTTATACTCTATCAGATCTGTCCGAAGGGCGTGTTTTCGATTGCTCCGCGATCTTCATCACTACTTCATGCAAGTCAAATCAGTCTCCCGGACCGTCAGTCAGGCAGGTCACGTGGCAATTCTCCGAACCGAAACGCCGAAGGCTTGGAGGACTCCGCACTGGTTTGGCCGTTCACTTAGGAAGAAACGGTGCTTCTATCTCTCCCTCTGACCTTGTCCACGAGCAACCTGTTTTCATGGAATATGGCTACCCCGTTCCTGCCGGGAAAGCGAATAGCTTCTGCTGCATTGGATTTCCGGCCCAAGCTGAATCCTCGGTCCATAACCCGCCCAAGGTTCTTGAGCTCACCACGTTCAAACGGTGAGCATTTCAAAATCGATTCAAAATGGCTTTCGAAAACAAAAACACGTCTTGGGAAGTGCATGATGTTTGGACTACGACCTGAACAGGTCCATGTTGCAGGAGATATTTTGAGAACATTGGCTCAGGACTGGCGGGAACTCGTTGCTGGTAGTGAAGGATTTCTCACTAGCAAGCAACGACAAGGACTATCAGGGCACAATGTCGTCTGGGGAGAGATGGTATAGATATTACCTAGCTATCATGCTTACTGCCCACTACGAGCCTCAAGGCTGACTTTATCACTGTGGGATCTGACTTATAGGATGTTATGGTATGTTCTATATCCCCGAATGGAACTTGCTGTTTTTGCCCGTAACTCACACCCATCATTGGCGCTTTTCACATAACATATGAAAACTAACTGTTAGATAAGGGTAGGTCATCATGTCACGCTGCAACGAGTTTTCTCGGTTCTCTAGCCAACCGCTGAAACTCGGTCAGGTCACGTAAACAACGTGATGTATGTTCGTTATGCCGAAACCGCCCGTGTTAATTGGACTCGCAACTTTGCAACCTATCACGACCCGGCGCATAAAAAACAGTGGCTGGAATTAATTGGATCGACTGGGATCGGTTTGATCATGAAGAGCATCAAGGTGGACTACAAGTTTGTCTGTCTCATCTGACTGTGTTGTTTTCCCTTCTGGTGTCATCTCATGCTGGCTAACTTTCTATGTTCGGGTGTTGTAGCCGATGACCTACCCAGATAAAATCTGCGTTTATCATAAGTTGGTCTATGCACCTCCTTCGCCTAGCTCATACAATCCGAACACGTATACGGGTTTGGTTTTCGATGTTATTATCTTATCTGAGGCTAAACAACGGATTGCGGCCCGATGTTTTGAGGATGTTGTCCTTTACGATTACAGAGTCGGACGCAGGGTCTCGGAGCTGCCTCAATATATGATTGATCAGTTCCGGCAGACATGGGAACTTCAACAACAGATAAAACGCATCAACCGGCTCAGGATCGAAGATATTGAAACTCGCGTCCGCGCTCTAGAAAAAGAAAGCTGGGATCGAGAAGGCGCTGTTGAAGATACGGGTGCTGCGACCGGGTGAGGGAGTATATCATAGCAGATGCCTCGGACACGAAGGTATGTATATACTGGGAGGGTCTTTTTGGCCCATCGATGATGCCGTGCTTAGGTTTCCATTTACCCCTCATGCTTTCAGACTGCCCATTTGTTGGCAGAACCGTGCCATGGCACGTGTCGTTAAGCCAGCCTTGGTATCTTCAAAGCGGGATGATGGGAAGTTAAGCTTAATTCCATGTGCAACCTTGGTGCGCGACCTTTATCATAAGGGACAAGCCCCTGATTTCCGGTTCCTGATAATGTGAAGTACAGAATAATAATTTTATTGCTAAAGACCATACGATTTGGTTAGGTATCGCATCATTCACTATAACTTCGAAAATAAGTTTTAATGCAGTACTGTACTTATGGGAAACCGGAGTTCAGAGTCCGAACTTCGTTGTTTATACCAGCATATGAATGGTCTAAAGCCTCGGAGAACATCATTTGCCAAAGAATTGTATTCTCAACCGATATTCAACGGAGTCTAGCCGAGATTTACGATAGTACTTTAGCTGTAATCCCACGGCGGTGTTTTTGCCATACTTTTTAGTTTTCGCAAGGATGCTCGATGATCGACCGGCAACGCTCTGAGATTGCATGACTGTTCAAAAAAAGCAACGAGCTCCAGAGTCAAAATTTTCTGCAGGAGCGCATAAAAACCAAGCCTTGGCCAAGTCTTTTTCCGCAACACAAGCAATCAATCAATTTCCTCATGCCCAACACCCTTGCTTTGATGAGCTGGTCGTTTCGTAGGGACACATCATTTAGGATCAGCCCATTGATTACGAACTTCGTTCTGTCTGTATTTGTAACACAAGAGCTTTGATATCGTTCCAGAGCCCATCTTACCGCATCGGCCCATTTATTGTATTTGGCTGCGTGGCTCTGTTAAATTACTCAAAGACATTCTTGCATCCTTTGTCGATTTATAGGGCTCCACAGCTTGAGACATAGGCACGGCACCATGGTGGTATTGGTATCATGACTGGCGGTCATGACGTGACAGGAAAGGCTTCATCTGTACGGAGTACTTTCTTGCTACCCCTGTCCTCTCAGCACGGGGACTCCACCACCCTAGCTCTTTCTGCAGAAATACCCCGCGATCCTTTGGTCGCCCGTCAGCGAGCCAAATTGGAATTTGAGGATAGCGCTTCTTCCGTAGATAGAAATGGGCTAGGCTGGAAGGATTCGACTTTGTTTGCTGTCAGAGAAGATCAGCGGGGACTCGACTGTGCCAAACCGGGCGTTGTGTAAACGGAATGCCCTGGTGCCATTCGGACAAGCGCATCTGTATGTATGTAGTTGGATATTGGGCGTCAATTGCGCCGCGCAGTATACAATTGTCTGGCAAGTATCAGTATCTCTCTCGTGCGTAGCATTCTTGTGCTTTCGAGGCAACAAGGTCCTACTGCAGCCCTTCGATGGAGACAGTAGGGCTGTTTATGGATTTGGTAAAGTCTGGGGTGAGGTCACGGACTTTTTTCAGTGAGGCGAAAATTGGCGTGGAGAACCGAGTTAAAAGCAGCGATCGACAGGAAGGATCTCGTATTTGCCTGGGTGAAACGGTGAACACAAAGCTCGCCCACGGAATGCATGCGGCGTCCACAGCTGAAAAGAATCGCAACAGGCTTACCGCATGTCTCTTGTGGTGGAAGGGAGAAAGCACTTTGATATCGAAGGTCTCAGAATTGTTTGCTGGAGGCGGCGGCGTAATCAATTACCGCCCCTTACCGTATTGCCGCCGACCGTACGGTGCCTGGCGGTCGATTCCCGAGGGTCTTGGCGGCCGGCTGACGAATGCGCGTATTGTCATGTCACGGCGGTGCTTACCTAATCGGTAACTGTGGTCGCTGGGTGAAAGGCTTTCATGACAAAAAAGTAATCCATAACACTCTTGTTCTCTCGTCTCTCCTTCTCTCTCCCCTCCATCCACCACTAGCCCATGGCCTAGCTGCTTTCTCGCCTGGGTCTGGAACTGCTCGGTTCTCTGTTTTGTTGTTTGCTTGCTCTCTCTGTATATATCCCTACGCGTTTCCTCGCTCCCTGGCGTCCGTTCCTTGGCCATTGGCTGCCAAGTGGATTTGGACGCTGAATACCCGGCCTTCTTGTCCATGACACGACCGGCTGGTGCTGCAAGAAAGAATCACGGTAATCGCCACGAAAACGGTCATACTGCTGCGGGTAAAAAGCTCGCCAAACAGAAGTCAAATGGCTATCTAAATGGGTCCCCGAACGGCCAGTCTCGGTCGGACCAGAATCCCGTCACGAATCGAAACTCGGCTGGGAATCGTCAATCGCTACCACACTCTACGGGCAATACCAAACAGGCTGGGAATATCGAAGATGTAAAAATGGAATCCAATGGGCAGTTGCAGGGCGGCGGAATGGGGAAACCGAACGGTCACGTTTACTCCGGTTCAGCCACGAATGGAACCGTCTCGAATGCGAAGACTGAGGATAGGCATTCTCGCCGGGTGGACAAGACGATGGGCTCTGCACCGAATGTTAAGAAGGCCTATGCAAGCCGATCCGTCAACCCGTTTCATCTCGCTACCACGATCCTCCAGGCGTGCCCCATGGCCGACACGATTGCGATCTTAATATTCCTACTCCAACTACCTCCTATCGTTCTTACTCTAGTCCAGTTCCTCTACGCGTCTCTGACCTTTATGCTTCCTGCGGGTATGACGACCGGTACACTCACTTCGAACTTCGACATTTTTCAAGGCCCCGCGGGAACTCCTTCACTCGGAACAATGTTCGCTATGGATGCGTTTTGTCTTTTGGTTTGGGGGCTCTTTATGTGGAACTGGGCTCGCAATTTTGCAATTGACCTTGCGCATGTCCAAGTCGCCATCGCTTTGGGTGCTGGTAGTTCAGGTGATACCGGAGGTGTAAATGCGTTCTGCGTCTCTGTGCTGTTGGTCGTACACTTGCTTCGAAGTGAAGGTATACAGGAATTTGTGTTTGGAAATCTCCTCTCTGCCAATATTCTATCGAGTGGTACTTTGGAAAAATATTCGAATTTGATTCCGACTGAACTTAGGCGAATGGATTACCCGTCACCCCCAAGTTGGGTCAGAAGTCTTCTTGCCGTTCATATATTGGCTCAGGCAGGGACAGCGATGGCTCGACGATCGATGGCGAAAAACCGGTCGCAACCTCGAACTAAAGGTGGCAAACGAATAGATACTGACACCCCAATCGGTGGTCATACTGATTCCTCCGTTCTCGACTCTGGTGGCGCTTTGTCACAAAATGCCAATTCTGAGTCCATACCGGGTTCTGCATCGAAAGAAGGCCGGGACCGGGTTTCTAGTGCAAAGAAAAGGAGGCGTCAAGCGAACGAAGCGCGACGAATACAGCCATTTTGGGCCGCTTTAGCTAGTACAAAACTTACTGTGACTCGTGAATATGAGCGTTCGACGCATGGAAGCTGGTATTCTCCCAGCTATCCCGTTGCTGAGGATGATCTGGAGACTACGCCACCGGCTGCTGGTTTGATATGGATCACTCACATTGACAGCTCTTCTATCAAATTCGCCGCAAGCGACCTGACATCGGAAGAAGACCCTATTGGAGGCGGCTCATATGATGGTAACAACCCTGATGCTGAACCGGACCCATTTTACATTTGCGTCAATGGAGCGAATTGGGCGCCTGTTAGTCTTACAAGGATTCCCGAAAATTCTGATGAACCTTCCCTCGTTCATTGGAGAGGAGAAATCTGCGGGCTAGCACCCGATTGCGCATATACATGTACTTTCGTTCGCAGTGATTCCGATGAAGAGATTTGTGTCATGAGTGTCAAGACTCCCCCTGCTTCGGACACAGATATAGGTATGCCAACTTATTTCCTTATCATTTTTTGGGATTCTAACGGCTGAGGCAGCTTCCGCCATCACGTCAATAACACCGTCTCCTCACCAATCTTTACGGCCATCTTCTCCAGTAACAACCTTGAAAAACTCCATTCTGAATGCCGAGGCAAAGCTAAACGAACGCCGTTCAAAATCGAAAAGATCCAAAAATGACCATAAAGTACAGATATCCAAGATCAAAAAGGAACTTGACAACTTCAATCATCGACTTAACAGTGGTGGGGATGAAGGTAGGCAAAAGCAGCGCTCTCTGCAGCTTGAGCGAAATATCCGTCAGACCGAAGAAGCGACAGCCGCCCTGGAAGCTCAGCTCAACAACATGGAGACAGTGCCGGAGGGAGAAACAGATGAATGGGAAGCCCGCAAAGCCGCCTACGAATTAGAGAAAGAAAAACTTAGCACATTGAAGGAGGAGCTACAGACTGCAAAGGCCGATCTTGAACGTAGCGTGTCTTCGACCGAAACAGAGCTCGCGAATACTGTACAAAAACGAGAGCGTCTTCAGAATCGTCACAGCAGACTCTCCGAGCAGTATGAACGAATCATGAATGCTAACACCCAGGGGCTCAATGAGCGTGAACGCCGTGCTGCTGAAAACCTCGCTAAAGAGCAAGAACATGCAAGGGTTGAAGAGGGATTCCAGGAGCAACTAACGAGCATAACTCGCTCACTAGAGGAGTATCAAGTTCGGACCACCCAACTCTGGCAGCAAGCTACTGCGGTCGAGCAGGCATATCAGCAACAACAGCTTTTCTTAAATAGCGGTCCGCTTACGCCCGAAGGTGATCTTCCTGGAACAAAACGAAATTTAACCGATACGAACAATACTGGTCACCCGCTGAACCTTGCAGCTTCGACAACCCGAACGAACTTTGGCATGGCCTTTCCTATGTTTTCCAACGATAGACCAGCCTTGGCATCCAGATCCTCCATGTCTCCAATAATACAAACATCTGTGCCTGAGGGTTTTGTGGAACCTCAAAACAGCTCTCCTTCTCCTCTTGTCAACAAGCGCTCCGTACTTCTATCTGAGCCGTCTCCCTACCGTGATCGATCTCTGTCAAACTTGTCTCGCGGTGCACACCTAGATTATAGTCTCCCTTCGCTCACCAATGACATTTCCGATTCTGATGCCACAAGAATGCAGGTCCCGGTTCTCAGTCCAATAAATCCAAACCTGGCTCAATTCAAGCGAACTGGCAGTCGAAGCAGCGGTAGTATGAGCGGTAGCGGTGGTGGAAGTCCTCACTCTACACGGGGCAAGCCTATATGGGCTCAAGAGACTGAGAAGCGAAACATATAGTTTCTAGTTTGTGGTGATGTGCCATCTATCGTCATCTTCTGTTTGAATTTATGGGTCATTCTTCTCCAGAAAGCTAGCTTCTGATAGTCACCATAAGGACCATGTTGCGGTTTGAATATCTAGCATGTTGATGCCTACATTTTCCCGACAGCATTTCTGTCAATAAGTTGATTGAAGCCTTTGGCTCGAGCTCAAATAGAATGGAACAATATCTTATTATTCAGAGATATTCCTGAGAATATTGCGTAGAAACTTATCATTTAATACATGAAGGCGTCGCGGTCCCATCGGCGGTTTGAAACAACTCCGAGCTCGATACCAAGATCCACAGATTCAAACAAACATATATGTCTTGCAGACGACACAGGCCAGTGAATTGATTGATCTTGGGCGAAACATACAATAACTCAAACCGCACCAAAGGTTTAAAGAAACATGGAAGTCTACCTAACATCTTAAAACACATTGGCCTGCTTATTGATTCGTTGATTTTAGCAGAGAAGGAAATGTCCTCCGTCTAACAATCAAAGTATGAGTGGTATTTGCCGGTGGGCCGAAGGATGACCCCAAAACCATACAAATATATGCGCCATTCGAAACATCTAGCGCCTGGCTAAGCTGATCTATTTTCGGAAATATTCACCCATTTTCCAGAAGCGAGTGTCTGCATAAGTAAGGCACAATTCATCCGCTGAATGCAAAGTAGCTGATGATCCCTGTTGGGTCTGCGTCTCCTCGTGATGTATCTTCAACACGGTGCCTAAGACGATTACATGATCGCCGACGTTCGCACTTGATGGATGGTATTTGCATTCGAAAATAAATGGGAAAGACCTTTCCGGTTCATTCCCTGCAAAGCTCGGACGATCTGTGGCATTCCCTCGAATACTAAGTCGCGGTGGTTCTCCTTTCATGACATCCGGCTGTTGGTTTACCGAAGCTGGAGAGGTGAACCAAAATGTATGCTTTTTATCCTCCAGCAGGACATTTTCATGTCCTCTTGAGAACTCTCTTGCAAGATTTGCGGTCGTATTGTGCGAGGAAAGTAGATGGACGAGAAACCGTTGTGATGAACGAATCGCATCGTATGTCTCCGACGGCAATTTGACATTAAAAGAGACAATGGGTTCGGGATATAACGTCACGGTATTGAAGGACGAAACGGTCATTCCTCGAAAGGCGGATTGACCATGATTGCTGGGTTGGGTAGCTGTTATAATGGCGACAGGGTGAGGAACTAGGCGCATACACTTGCGGACTTCGCTTTGTATATCCGTATCAATGGCAGAGGGGTTGTAAGGCTCGGTGGAAACATCGTCTTCCGGAGGCTCTGGTACCTCCGCAGACGTGGTTTGCGA
This sequence comes from Nannizziopsis arthrosporioides, assembly GCA_029635245.1. Lineage (NCBI taxonomy): Eukaryota > Fungi > Ascomycota > Eurotiomycetes > Onygenales > Nannizziopsiaceae > Nannizziopsis > Nannizziopsis arthrosporioides. Next base: position 6,051,363 of record CP098260.1, on the reverse strand, counting down.
AGCGTGCTGTGCTTCTCGAGTTTGCGGCGGAGAGACGATTCTTGTGAACTTGGCTAGTTCCTTGGGAATGGAAGTTATACCGGGTGGTAGAACCGGACGGACGACATCGGTTATGCTGGCGATATGTTTAGAAACAACAGTCTTGAACACACGCCCGTAATATTGCCGAATTTGCGCTTGCGGGTGGAAAACGGCCGACGGAGGTGTCAGCGAGATATTGGCTTGGAAAAACGGAGAGATTCTTGGAGACCGCCCTAGCCTCGAGGTGTAGACCAAGGACATTTTCCGAGAAAACCGAGCTTGGAGAGTGATCTCTGATCAAGATTCATCTTTCAGACCAAACCCTTTCAAAGAATAGATAAGAAGTCCATTAGCACCTTCGAATATTCTCTCCCCCGTAAGCTCCAGTGAAGAAACCTGAAAAATGTCGATTATGTAATCTGATCGCGAGTTTATCAAACTTCCGCATTTTCTCAATTGCTGCATTCAAGGGCATAAAACCATTTAACATCTTTAATTTATTCACTATTCATACAGAGATCAGAGAGCAAATTAAAGCCTTAAGCTTCAAACCTGCTTACCTCCAAAATGTCAATGCACCTCCCTCTCCAGCGAATTGGCGTATCAAGGCTTCCTTTCACATCCACGACCTACATCTGCTCACAATGCCGGCACGCAACGCTCCTCCGTCGTCCCAAGCGGCCATACACCTTCACACAGCTCATTACTCTCTCTGACGGAAGCACATTTACCCACCGAACTACTTCTCCACAGGCGGTGTATCGCTCAAACCGTGACACAAGAAACGCGCCGCTTTGGAATCCTTCGAGCGAAAAATTACTGAACCTCGAGCAAGATGAAGCGGGGAGGCTGAGCGCGTTCAGAAGTCGATTTGGAAGAGGATGGGATGCCACTGGTACATCTGTGTCGGAATCTACGGGACGAGACAAGTCTCAAATGGCCGAGTCAGAGAAACAGCATGCCACCGCTGCTGTGGAAGAAGACATGGAGGACGAGGACGATAACTTGCTGGATTTGATTAGCTCCTTTGGACAGGAACAACCGGAAACGAAAAGCGGGAAAAAGAAATAAGAGGTGCCAGAACAATTGGGTATCTGGCGGATGTCGTCACGGAAGTGACTGGTTAAAAAGCACTTCATAGTGAATGACAGGATTGTACAATTAAGGGAAAAGTTGGTCCCGCTTACGTCTCTGGCTGGCGTATAGAAGAGCGCATTGAAAAATACATGATATAGTATTGTACAAATAACTATGGTTCAAACATTACTACGTGCCATCCATTCGCGCATATTCTTGAGACGGAGGAATACATTTTTCTGTAAGGGAGGTATAGAAGAAAGATTGCGCCTGTGAAAGGCTTCCGGTGTGAAAACCAAGCTTATACCGCTCATTAGCAATAAGACCGAAGATGACCTCCCTAAAATTGCTGAAAAGGCTTGTAAGAAGCAAGAGGGCAGTTTTAACGCGGTATCGTGAGATGTCAGTTGTCAGCCAATATAAGAGATCATCAAGAAGCAATCATGTCTCGTCCTGAAGGGTTGCTGGCTCGGCGGCTTGCAAAGGCGATTCGTTGTCAGCTGCTTCTTGCTGGGATTCGGGTGACTGAAGTGGATTGTAAAATGGATTGCTCTCGTCATCGGCATCAAGTTGCAATAGGAATGTTTCCCAGAGTTCAATCAACTATGTATTTGTCAGCCATTGGCCATTTGAGATGATTAGAGTGGATAAAAATATCAGCCATACCTCTTTTTGTGCTTCGACTGCGCTTTCGAGGAACGTCTCAACACCGGATTTGAAGTCCTCCACCTTTTCTTTCTCGAAACGTTCCAGTTCCGTACGCATTAATTTTCCCATGTCCTCGAACAATAACCTGGCCTGATGCACTCTTTTCTCGGCATCGGCCACATCGGCATTAGCTTGATTTAATCTGTCCTGTTGAGATTTCCCTTGCCGGAGTAACTTGTCTTGGGCATTTCTCCGTTTCTGCAGCTCGGATTCGGCAGCGTGCCAGCTCTGGAAAGACTTTTGCCGTTGACCAAATGACATTTTGACGCTCCCAATAAGCCGGATGTATTCATCAATTGTGATCCCCAAAGTTAGGATATCCTGTTGCGCCTGACGCTCGTACAATTCACGGATTCGAAGTTGAATTTCGGAGAGTCCCTCAAGCGGGCCAGATAAAGCAGGTGATAGCTCAACAGCAGCGAGAGAGTGTAGTGATACAGAAAAATCACTTGCCGCCTCTGCAAGGCTTTTGCGCTGTGCAACAACCGTATCAACAGCTTTCATCAACCCTTTTAACTGACTTTCGAGAGCTTCGAGATATATTTTTCGGTCGTGAAACCACTGCCGCCTCTGTTAGTACATTCCTAACGAAACGAATTGGAATGCGACTCACATCGTCATGTTCCACAAATTTATTCCCCCCACCGACTGATAGACCTAGGGAGCTAAACATTCCTTTCCCTTGGCCCAGGTCTGGCTCCCGGTTTTCCTTATTTTTGACATCTAAATTAAAAGTGTCACTTTCCAAAAAAATCTTTAGGTCCGGTTCGTGTTGGAGCACTGGGTGAACAGATATTTTGTTCAGCATTCGTTCTAAGGCAGCCCTTCGAGATTCGACAAAATTGGATTCAAACCGACCGACGGCTTGTTTTTCTGGAGGGGGTGGAACAACAATTCCCGGGTTGTAATTATGTAGTGAGTTGTATAGCCACAGAAAATCGCGATATCTTCGAGTTACGGTAAATTCGGGGCGTACGTAGGCCTTTGACGTTGTCTATAAAAGTGTTAGATACCAGAGCCATGCTAAGTGTCGGTGCCTTGCACACCTTCGTCCGAACTTGGTATACAATATGGCTGCTTGTAAGGTCTCCGACTTTATGAGGATCTCCAACGGTGATATGGAAAGACGGTTTGGCAGCTTGTTCAATGCTTATGCTCGACTGAGCCGGCTTTTTGCCATCATTAGCACTGGAGGAAGGCTGCCCGGAAGGTGCTCGTGCTCTTGAGGCGCTTTCGCTTTCCTCTTGCAAGTCAACCGACTCCATGAGGCTGATAGCGCTAGCTAGCGGTGTTGGTGCAGCAACCCGGACATTGCGGGCTGTATACGGTTCTTTCTGAGGTGGAACCGGGCCTTGTTCTTCAGGTGGGGAGAAAGAAGAGTCGCCTAAGGGCCCAAGCGGATCGCTGGAATCATCAACGGCTTCAAGCTTTGTTAACTGCGCGCCGAACTTTCGTGAAGTCCGGGTGCCTCTGCCCGGAGGAGATCTAGGGCTAGTAAGGGCGGAATCAGATGGAAGATCATCGTGTTTGTCTAACTACCGGGTCAGTAAATTGGTTTTGCAGTAATTGAAGCACGGCATACCAATGCGATCACCTTGAGGCGGCTTTGATTGAGAAGGGACGTCTATAAAAGGAGCAGATAGATGTTAGCGTGAGGAATGACCCGTAACGAACGCAAGACTTGAGAGCATGACGCACCACCCCACGGTGAATCACCTCCTTCTAGGTCCATTGCGCGGATGGCGGAGGCGATACAGATATTTTATCGACCGGATTTTGCTGGTACTTGAGTAGAATGAAGGTCTGTAGAAGACTGAAGCTGTCAAAAGCACGTAGGCGAAGAATCTCGAGGTCTTGTGCACAGATAAAGAGGGTGCCTGGCGGCTCCGATCGTTGCCAGCCAGATTGTATTCGGTCCGATATTGACTGCCGTGACCGCCTTGTGGCCATCTGGATCGGCAATTTAATTATCCGAGAATGGATTCCCCCAAGGTTACCGCTTCCTTCTAGTTTACGAGCTCAACAACACTTGATTTTGAGGAAGTTTGCAATTGAAGAGTCATTATTACTCTTCTTAGCCCATGAGTCCTTGTATTTCTATCATCTAAAATTATGCGAGTCGCGGCGAGATAATTGGCGAAGATTGACAATGTTCTTTCCACTCATTGAATCCACGGAATTCCAAGTTTGTGCATCTCAACAGCGAGTTGGAAGAGGTAGTCTAAACTTTCACACTGTGTCTTTGCTTTAGCAACAGTGTCACCCCATACATATCTGGTGCGCCAAGTCAGTTTGATATATCACTTGCTTCTGAATAGGGAAGTCCTTACATTCCATGACGGCGGACCAGCACCGCGTACGTGTCCGGGTACTCATCCATAGCTTTCTCTAAGCTTTCAGTCAAGTCCTCTTCGAAGGCAGTGTTTTCGATAATCGGTATACGAAGCGTGTCAAAAAAGCCTAGCATTCCCTTGCCTTTGCCTTTTGGTATTCCCTTGATCTGCTCGATGTTATTGATCTCGAAGCATCCGTCCTTGCCTTTTTCCCGCTCGACCAGTAGCGTCACCAGGACCGCCCACTGAGAATGAGTATGAATAGAACACCCTGCACCTCTATCGAATGCCGCTAGGAACAAAGGCGTACAGGCAGAGGGCTTCAGAACCTGTGGTTTGCGGATGTATTTTCGTGCTGACGGAGGGTACTTCGGAGTGGGATATGAAAGGACAAAGATGTCCTGCGGTTTGATCATTTCCTTCTGAACTCCAGAAGGTGCTATGAAGATATGCTCATCCCGCCGAATTGAAGTCTATTGGAGGGTTCGAGTCAGCGTTTTGTCAAATGCTCAAGATCTAAGCTTCGTGGACCATTGGCTACTTACACCTCCTCCAGTACCGGTAACCCAGCCCAAAGTGTAGAATTTCTTGCAAAGCTCGGGAATCAGGTTTGCAGGGTGCTCGGGATCGGAAGATTGGACGAGGTGGTCATAGTTTTCAGAGTCCTCCTGTCGTTGGTCTGTCATGGTGAGAAATATATTGGAGCTCGAATGCCCCGCGTTTTTCGCAAGAGAATTTTCCCGGGAGATGGTAACTCGGACAATCTGAATTAGATCGGTCCAATTGAGATCAACAGGCAAGCGATAAGGACAGTCAATCCAACGCTCCAGTTTTCATCGGTCAGATATTCCAGACATCCCACCCGTCGTTCTCCATGAATTGCGGGCATCCAGTGTCTCCCATCACTCGGCAAAACCACAAATCCACCCAAATCGCTTTCAGCCAACCAGCGAAGCACCTGACTGGCCGCGCTAATCCCTTTCTCAACTAGCGCAGCATTAAGTTACATTACCGGGATCCGCGTACGGCCCCTGTAATCTCACCCTAGATTTTAGCAGTGATTACCGGCAGATTACTAGCGCGCCACGGGACGCAACGTCGAGCGCCCCCAAACGGAAAACCCCAAGCAAAGAGGCCACCTTTCACAGCTCAGCGATATAATTAAGCTCCTGCCACCTTGACCACCGAGTTCCGTCTCTCGACTTCTTAACTCCTCCTGATTATTTGCTTCTTTCTCGTCCATCTTCCCGTCTCCGTTTCTTTTCCTGTGGTTGTTTGCTAATTGGGTGTCCTTTTGGGAGGATTCACAATGCGTCTCAACGCCCAGCTTGCCTCGCTCATTCTCTCCTACATAGCTTTTCTCGGCCAGGTCCATGCCGAAAATGAAGCTCAGAAGGAAGAGCCATCCACTACTTCAATCAGCCGGCCTACGTTCACTGTGAGAATCCTATCGGTGCCCATTCAATTGCCGATGCTAATGTGTTTTCGACTAGCCGACAACTGTGAAAGGTGCTCCTTTCTTCGAGCAATTTACCGAGGACTGGAAGAAGCGATGGACGCCGTCCCACGCCAAGAAGGAAGACTCAAAATCTGCTGAAGAATGGGCCTACATTGGTGAATGGGCTGTTGAGGAGCCAACCGTGTTCAAGGGCATCGATGGCGACAAGGGATTAGTGGTCAAGAACCCGGCCGCCCACCATGCTATCTCTGCCAAGTTCCCCAAGAAGATTGATAACAAGGGCAAGACTTTGGTCATTCAGTATGAAGTCAAACTTCAGAGTATGTTTGACACTTGCCGCATTCCTTCGCGCATTACCTTGTTGCTGACTCCTGGGCTTGCTAGACTCTCTCGCCTGTGGCGGCGCATACATGAAATTGCTTCAGGATAACAAGAAGCTCCACGCTGAGGAATTCTCCAATGCCTCGCCTTATGTGATCATGTTTGGACCAGACAAATGCGGAGCTACCAACAAGGCATGCCTACCCGTGTAATCGCTTTAGCGCGTCTAGATTTTACTAATACTCTCTGCAGGTTCATTTTATCTTCAAACATAAGAACCCGAAATCAGGCGAATATGAGGAGAAGCATCTCACAAACCCACCTACTGCTCGTATTTCGAAGCTTTCTACTCTGTACACCCTCATCGTCAATCCAGATCAGTCATTCCAGCTCCAGATTGACGGCGAGGCTGTTAAGAATGGAACTTTGCTTGAGGATTTCGACCCTCCTGTCAACCCTCCAAAGGAAATCAATGATGAGAAGGACAAGAAGCCGGAGGACTGGGTGGATGAGGCCAAGATCGCCGACCCTGAGGCCAAGAAGCCCGATGATTGGGATGAAGATGCTCCTTTCGAAATTGTTGACAAGGAAGCTAAAAAGCCGGAGGACTGGCTGGACAATGAGCCAACGTCAATTCCTGATCCCGAAGCTCAGAAACCCGAGGATTGGGATGATGAGGAAGATGGTGATTGGACCGCCCCAACCGTCCCAAATCCCAAGTGCGAAGATGTCTCCGGTTGCGGTAAATGGGAACCTCCAATGAAGAGAAATCCTGAGTACAAGGGCAAGTGGTCTGCTCCGTTGATCGATAACCCAGCCTACAAAGGCCCATGGGCTCCCCGCAAGATCCCTAACCCCAACTTCTTTGAGGATAAACGTCCTGCCGACTTCGAGCCAATGGGTGCCGTAAGTTTACTCCAAGTCTATTACTTTATCTTCATACCAGTGACTAATGAGACTGTAGATTGGGTTTGAAATTTGGACAATGCAAAACGACATTCTCTTTGACAACATTTATATTGGTCACTCCGTCGAGGATGCTAAGAAGATTAAAGCCGAAACATTTGACATTAAACACCCCATTGAAGTTGCTGAGGAGGCGGCAGCTAAACCGAAGGATGAGCCAACCAGCGATGAGCCCGATGTCAGCTTCAAGGAGGATCCTGTCAAATTCCTTCGCAGCAAGGTCGAAAAATTCATCATCATGGCCAAGGCTGACCCGATTGAAGCCGTCAAAGCGCTTCCAGAAGTTGCCGGTGGCTTGGGCGCTCTTCTCATCACCTTGATTTTGGTCGTTGTTAGTGCCGTCGGCATGAGCACGCCTGCTCCTCCACCAACCAAAAAAGATTCTGGAAAGGGCAAGGAAAAGGCAAAGGAGCAAGTTGCCGAAGCTGTCAGCACTGGCGCAGAGAATATCAAGGCATCAAAGAGAGCTAAGCCTGCGGAGTAAAAACGTGAAACGAGACATTGGCCATAATATGTAGCAGTGGGGTGGTCAGGACCATTTATCTATATCCACGGTCCTTTTTCTTATATTTCTAGGGACAAAATTACGGTTTTCCAACACAATACAATACGGGATGATGGCAAAAATGGCGTATCTGCCGACATGTATTATCATCGGGAAAGTTACAAGCTGAGCTCTTTATCCGAGTTTGGGAGAGTGGAGGATTTTACCTTCGGCCGTGGATTATTGCGTTATGGAAACTTTGTATGATTATTATGGAGTGAAGATAGCGGAGCGGAATTGTTCACTTGAATTTGATAGCGATTTTCTTTTTTTCCTTTGGAGTCTCCTGTAAGCTTCCTGCACCAGTTCGTAGGACTTGGACCGCCATGACGGCGGGTCCAAAATAGACAATGGATAGCAAACGACAATACTTCAGTTTCTTCATTCTTGTACGGTTAATTGACGAACCTTAGAAGACTAATCCAGCAAGCAGGAGGTTAAAAAGGTATTTGCATAATCCAAAATAAATCCACGCTTGCCCGCAAATTTCATGGCTTGCCGGCAATAACAATCATAAGATTGAATACTAAAAGGAAAGAGGGAATAAGAAACTTGTTTCATAGAGTCATCTGATCAGAACTATTTTAGGAAATCAACAGGCTAAGAGGTAAAGAAAACTATGAATGGGTAGGCATAACAACGCTAGCCTTGGTACTAATGGCATCCTCACTCCTCCACAAGCTGGTGACAGTCTTCAATTGGGTGTAAAAGTTCAATCCGGGCTTGCCGTAGAAGGTGTTAGCACCGCCGCCGGCAATACTCTTCTTGTTACCGGTGAAGGAGAACATAGGTAGAGGGACTGGGATTGGGCTGTTGATGGGATAAGTTAGTAAGCTTTATTTCCTACAGGGCTGATGGTTGTGACATACACATTGATTCCTAGCTGGCCAGCCTCCAGCTCGTGCTGGAAGCGAGCAGCAGTAGGTCCAGAGCGGGTAAAGACTGCAGCACCGTTTCCGTACTCATTGGCGTTGATAAGCGCAATGGCTTCGTCGACGGTCTCGACTTCAAGACAGACAAGGACAGGGCCGAAGATCTCCTCGGTATAGCATTTCATGTGGGGTTTGACGCCGGTAATGATCGTTGGACCGACCTATGGGAGAATTTTTAGTCAACAATCATGCTTTACGTCGTACAAGGAGATTGTCACGTACCCAGTTGCCATTAGGATACTTGGAAGGCGTGTAGCCACGTCCATCAAGCAAGATAGTAGCGCCCTCTTCTTCGGCGCTGGCAATGAGTGCCTCAATACGTTGCTTGCTTTGAGGGGTGATTACGGGGCCTAAATCGGCACCTTTCTCAAAACCTCCGTCAACCTTGAGCTGCTTAGCACGCTCAGCAATTTCGGGCAACCACTCCTTAGACTCTCCAACCATGACGAGAGTTGAGAGAGCCATGCAGCGCTGTCCAGCAGCCCCAAAGGCAGCTCCCACGATAGCGTTGAGAGCATGGTTTTTGTTGCAGTCAGGGAGAACGGCGGCATGGTTCTTGGCTCCCAAGTTGGCTTGGACACGTTTTCCGTTAGCAGATCCACGGGTGAAGATGTATTCTCCGGCACGGTTGCTGCCGACGAAGCTAATGGCCTTGATAGCTGGCTCGTCAAGAATGAAATCGACAGTCTTGGCTGAGCCGTGAATAACGTTGATCACACCATCGGGGAAACCGGCTTCCTTGGCCAGCTCGACCAGGATCATTGCGGCTCCGGGATCGCGCTCGGACGGTTTCAAGATCAAAGTGTTTCCGGTCATGGTAGCAATCGGAATGGACCATAGAGGAATCATGGCAGGGAAGTCTGTGAAGCTTCATGTTAGTGAAAACCGTGGAGTGAAAGATGAGAGCTTTGTTCACATACTAAAGGGGCAGATCGCGGCTACAACGCCCAATGGCTCACGATAGGTTCTAGTTTCCATATCCTTTGCCACCTCAAGCAGCTCGCCGGTCATCTGAGTGGTAATTCCGCAAGCAGTCTCAGCAACCTGTAATCCTCGAAGAACATCACCCTTCGCGTCGTCAAAGGTCTTGCCCTGTTCCAGGGTGATGCTGGCAGCCAAGCGGTCCCAGTTGGCGCGAATCAAGTTCACATATTTGAACATGATCTGTTGCCTGGCAATGATGCTAGTAGATTTCCAGGCTGGAAAAGCCTTTTGGGCACTCTCTACGGCCGCTTGCATCTCCTCAGTGGTGCTCTGAGGAACACGAGTAACCAGGTTGTTGGTAGCAGGATCATGCAAGTCAATCCATTGTGTAGCATTGGAAGAGACAAACTTGTTGTCGATGAAATTACAGGTATCAATTGGAGAAGCAATTTGTTCGTGAGTCGTGGGATATTGTTCAGCTGTTGAGGCGGCTGAAGTGGTTGCGGCGGGCATCAGCTGCTGGGCGGTAGCATGTAATCTGCGGACAGCAGCCATCGACCGAGGAGGTTGAGAAGCTGTCATTGTGCGCGATGAAAGGAGCGAGAGCGAGCTGCGAGGAGAGCTCAAGGAGCGCGAGGAAAGGGCAGGAATCGAGCGAGAAATGGCACGGCGGGCAGCCATGGCTTCGGATACTTTTGGCGGGCTGTGAGGAAGTAAGAGACTACTGAACGCCGCAGGCCGGTGATGAAGCGACGACCAACTCGGACCTGGAAAGAGAGTGAAAGAAGGATTCTTCACAAAATAGTCCGAAGCACGATATCGCAGGTCGCAGGCGTGAAGAAAAGTCGACGCTTTTCGACTCTCGAGCTTGACGGTCGTTTAGTGGCGGAAGGGCGGAAGACGAGAGAGTTCCCTCGGATAAGCGGCTGGACGCGGGCTGACGAGTCAATCAGAGCGCGGCTTCGGCCTCCGCGTTTGCCTGCCGGATTGTGGGGAAACTCCTTGGGGAAATTCCGTCCCCCGCGGGCTTCAGGAGTCAATGAGCGGCGGTGATGCCCGTTGCGATATCAACGGCGCAACCATGGCAAGATTCGAGCCAGAGCTGCTGTGCATTATTTCTTTCGCACATAGTTAACTAGGTGGTCATCGGCTGAACTGCTCCACAAACTCTATTAGAAGACTGTTAACCATCTCGGCGTTGTCATTATATGTTCCGAGAAGTCAAACTCACGAGACTGCGCGTTGATCTGAGTCGGACAATTGACAAGACCGACTGATTCCCTCCATTTTGTGGTCTTTCTCAGCAATCCTGGCCTCAAAGTGAATTGATGGCCCGACTCTCATATTCGCACGGTCAAAAGTGCACCAGCCAAACCAAAACTACGGCCTCGTAGGCGGAAAATGAGAGGTCCAGCTTCCGTCGTACTGATAGAACAAGATCAAAATCGTCCGTATATACGAACCATCGACAGTGCCATCCCGGATGACAAAGCACTTTTTCGTATATATGTATGTTTGTACAATGTGACACCTGGGAGATCATCCCTTAGCTGGATCAAGTGCTTCTCGGACGCAGTAAGCGATCTCGGCAGTCAAGATGATATAAACCAGGTGCTTCAGGTCTCCACAAATACACTCCAGCACTACACTAAGGACTGAGTTTCCAATTAAATATACGACTGATATATCTCTAACATATATGTATATGAAAAATCCAATCGTCAAAGTTACACGCCATAACTGATGGAAGTATCGTACAGGCACGCATATATTCTAGGCCCGCGGGATCTCATAATCCCGTCACAACTCACTGGAAGGCGGTGGAAAAAATGTCCATAAGCAGCCCAGATTACGCGGTCCTCAGACCAAACGTCGGTCGACCTGAGACAGGAGGATTCTTACTCCTCCTGGCCGAGGAAGTCGTAGACCAGTCGTGCCTTGAGAACCGTCTTGCCCTTGACGACCACAACACGACGTGTATAGCGCCTCATTCCATCAATCATCTCGAAACCCCAGATCTACCAAGAACAAGAAGAGACGTTAGCAAGCCAGAATTTAACAAAACAGCGACTGCCAGGCAGGAACAAAGATTCGTGGCGCGGGGTGCTCACCTGTTCTGCGGTCCATCCGTTATCGTTGCTCACTGCAATGCTCTGAATCCAGTAGTCCTCGCCTTCGCTGATGACGAAACCTTCAGCTGCGGAACCATCTGGCAGCGTCTCCCCTCTCAAGAACTTTATCACAGCCTCCTGCTGATCTCCGGCGTTGAGGGTAGTATCCACAACTGGGCGTACTTTGCCATTAACCTCTGCACCTCGTACGTATCTTGATCTGCCCTTAACAGCACCGAAAACATGGTCTGTGTGTTCGCGTTCTCCCCAGTTAAGAGTGCGCAATTCGGTGGTACCAGGAATACCTCCGGTGATGGTCTGAGCAATATCGATATGGGTGTCGCCAGCTTCATCGTCATATTGTTTGATGCTCAGGGTAATGGTCGCAAGGCCAATGGCCTTACGAGTGAACCACGAGACGCCTTGCTGCAGGAAAAGGGATTAGCTAGCCTGTTCGACCGGGCAGGAGGCCAGAGAGGGTTTTACCAGGGAGAGAATCGCATCGGTGTCATCCGACTTGGTTTTATCCTAGGGTAGGCGAGTCAATCAGCGAGAGGCTCTACAACCAGATTTCAGAAGTCGATCCTACCATTGACCAGCGGCCATTGAGGTTCTTGATAGAGCTATCAGCGTGGGCAGCCATTTTGAGAGGTGACGCGTGGGCCAAGGAAGAAGGATTTATGCGGGGAGAGCTGCAGAACGCGGGGTGAAGTTTCGAAGTCCACGACAAGCAACAAACAGTAATAACAGGAGATGGAAGGCTGGCGATGCTGTCCTTTTAAAATATTTAGAAGAAAAAAGCAGAATTACGGCTTGCCGAGTCTTAATATAGCACCGAACCAGCAGGCATGGGCTGTGAAGAGCCTCGGAGCAGTTTCAAACGAGTGACGATGGAAATCATGTGCAAACGCGCAGAATCATAGCGCCAAGCTTGGCGATTCAGCAGCTAATGAACTGCGTCCTGCAGGCATGAGACCCATAAACGACTCCGCTGACGATGACACATGCCATTTTACGTAGTCAACAAATGACCAGCGATCTTGTGAAGTTGTACGGAAGCGATCTTTGGTTCCATTGAAACGGCTGGCGTGGATGCTAGTAAGGCGGATCTGGAGAAACCTCCACACTTCGAGACCTCCTTGGACACCGGCTGCAATCGAATTTCTACGTGTGATGATCAAGGCAGATCTTCTGCCTGGAACTTGACTCCTGGGACGGTTTGAAGACTGTCAAATGCCAGCAAGGCGACTTCATGGTGGACATCTCGAAAGGATACCTGGCAACATTTTGATAGTATGATATCAGCCGGTTCAATAATTCCCCCGCTTCTCCACCGCAAGCGGGGACTGGAAATGAGAGAGCCTGGTTGGGCTGGGAAGATTATGCCTGCTTTGGCGTTTCTGATCCTGATGGTTTGGGCCAAACAATGCGGAGCAGTTGATAATTATGGTTGTTATTCCGTAGAAGTTGCCCCTGAGAAAGCAATATAACACGCTGGCTTCAAGCCATCCGCTGCATCGGAAAGGGGAGGGGGCGGAATGCGGAGAAACAATGCTCCGAGACGATGCGAACATGCTTATTAATCACTGTTTACCGCGCGCAGTGAATCCCTCAAGTGCTCTATCAGGGGCTCGAGATCTGACGCGATTAATTACTTTTCCTTCGGCATACGGAGTACGCCGTGAAGCATGGCTTTTAACAAGAAATATGCCGGCCTGCCCGATCTTGTGAGTGTGCTTTGGTCGTCATGACTGGATCTTTGAATGAAAGCTTACTCTTGAATCGTTGAGGATTTTGCGCCAGATATCTATGAAACGCCAGAGCTCACAGATGATTCTACTTTACCCGTGAGATTAGCACACACCCGCCGCGAACTCATGCACTTCTAATCTACTTCTTGAAGACAGCCACCGTACGGTCATCATCCCCTTTTATCCAAGAAGAGTCATCCAACCCGGGAATTGACCGGCAGCGTTTACAACCCGACCATGCCCGCTCGCAATTCGAACCCGTGAGAGTCGATGCTAGAGATGCAAATTTCTCGGATAGTATCGGAGCAAAGAAAGCTTCGTATCGTACCATTCGTCGAACTAAAAAACGACGAGATGATGGCACAGAAATCTTGGGCGACATTAGCGATAGTGAAGACGAATCTCTAGAACGAAAGCTTGCAAGGCTACGAAGGGAAACGGAGGAATTGAAAGACGAGATTTCTAAAAGAAAGGCACAAGATAAAGAACAGCAGACAGAAAAAGAGGCACAGCCGACAGATGAACAAATATTGGAGCTGAGTCGCTCAATTGACACGATATATACTTCTTTCAAGGGAGACCTAACCTCTTCGGAGGAGGCCTTCACTCGGAGTCTCTCCACTAAAAATCACCCGTCCGCGCCCACAGTCGATCGGAAAACGGAAGCTTCATCCATACCCCAGACAACAGGACTATCGTCCTCAATACTCTCAAACGCCGCTTCTTTCGATGCCAGACTTCGACTTCTCGAGTCTGGCTTAGGCCTGTCGCAAACGCCTATATCCGTATCCCCAGACGATCCTTCGAATCCTGACCTCCAACCGATTCTTCCCACACTCAATCACCTATCATCTCAGCTTACAACCCTAACAAGCACTCTAACTGGGGCTCCTAGCGGCTCCGTTGCCCTTCCTACGACCCTCACAACTCCACATCTTGAAGCGTTAACAACTCGAATCCGCAAGCTCACCGTCGACGCCGAGGCTCTCACAATCGCTCGTCAACGCGCCACAGAGGCTGCGCGTGCCGTTCTCGCAGCACGTATCGCGGCCGCAACCACCGACGAGCCTCCTGAAGTGCCTGCTGCGGCTGCACATGCCACTGCAACAGAAAATGAGGCCGCTGCTAGCGAACATGCAGCGAAGATTCAAGCTCTATACACTACATTACCGACGATAACTTCCCTACATCCCTTGCTACCAAGCGTTTTGGAACGACTGCGTTCATTACGCGCTATCCATGCGGGCGCTGCGCATGCGAGTGAGGATTTGGATGCCTTGGAACAGCGACAAATGGAGATGAGAAAGGAGATCGAAATGTGGCGACAAGGCTTAAAAGCAATGGAGGATCGGGTGCAAGAAAGCGAGGCTGCCATGAAAAGTAATGTGGAAGTCATGGGCCCCTGGATTAGAGATCTGGAAAGACGCTTAGATATCATGGGAAAATAAGCTATCCAAAGCCAGCTATTCATTCGATTTTCGGATTCGATTATTTGCTGCTTACAGTAGTGCGCATACCCCAAGCAATTCATGCTTCGAAGAAAGGCATGAGGTTGCATAGAGAATTAAATTACTCGTTTTTGCTTCAAAAAATACCTATGCATCGTTATTCCGTATACCTTGGAGCCCGCTATTAATGACATTCTAGCACCAATCCTCAAAATTTGTCTATCTGCTTCATTATCTTTATCCTTGGGACCATTTTCACCTCCAACCACCACCCACGCGTGAAATACTGCCTCATAGTCCGCTTCACAAAGTCAAAAGTATCCCCGCCTTTCTTTCCAAACAACTCTTTCGCAATCTTCATCTCTACCGATCCGGAACCCTCCTGACCCGGCTTGAGAAGCGTTATGCCACCAAAACCATTGATTTCCTCAACCATCTGCCACTTTCTAGTACTTTTAATCTGGCTCGGGTTCTCAACCAGGGCATAGTCAAGCCGATCCCAGAACATAGCAGATTGCTTCACATCTTCGTCTTCAGTTTTATCGTATATCCAGCGACTAGCACCTGAGTGTAGAGTTGGAATGGTCCCATCCGGTGAGCCTGGAAGGACGATCAATTGGCTTGTCGGCGGCGGCTTTTCGAGAAAATGAGTCACCCCTGTCTGACACGCGAGTGTGTCTAGATGTACCGCGATTATCGACTTGGAACCGTGGGCTATTTCGTGAACACGATTCAGAGCACAAGCTCCAGGATAGTTGGCCATTGAGGCCGGCAAGAGCACAAACGTGGAAATGAGGAATGTGGCAAGAGTGGAGAGTATAAGGAAGATGGAGACAAGTCGATAAAACAGGGACTTAGAGCGGTGAGTCCAGGCATATGATGCGCCAATGGCAGCTGCAGTGGTAAGTGGAGGAGTGGTGTATATGATGAAGCGCCATTCTTTGTGAGGCTGAAAACTTAGTAGAGCAATGTAGGCAAGACATGGCGCTATAAGTGTCAAGGTAATACGCCGTCGGGCTAGGATGGTGCATGCCACAGGTATGGCAAGCAGGAAAGTCATGGGATTCAGAAGTAGTCGAGGAATTGCATTGGTGAAGTAGAAGTGCCACGGATGCACTCCCCACTCCGATGCTTTCCCGGAGACGACGTTGAACAAGAACGCCGATAATTCGGGCCAAACAGGATATCGTTGCCAGAAGAAGGAGTCTATAGGTACTGTAACAAGTAGTCCAACCACAAGGCCTATAAGTCCTGCAGGAACAATTTCTCGCCGCAAGCTGATGTCACCTTTTATCCAATGATAGATGGTGACAGCGCCCAGCAATAAGGCCACTTCTGACCGAAATACGATTCCTACCACAGTAAGAAGATAAAGACAAAGTCTGTATTTACCCCTAGAAGCGCCGGATAATCCAGGGTCGGCGCTGGGGAGTATAGTTTGCAGGGCCACAGTCGCTATAGATGCTATCAGTCAACCCGTTCTCAATCGATCAAAATAGAAATAACTCACTGATTCCAAAAGCAAACATGTTTGGAAGAGTTCGAGAGGCATAATATATTACGTGGAACTGGCTAGCTTGAAGAAGCAGGTACCATATACCAGCTTCTCTGCCGAATGCTTTTCTGACGGCTCTGGCGTACAAGATCAGAGCCGCCGCATTCAAAGCGCCCAGAACTCCTCTCACTACGACGAGTCAGTAAAGAATGCCCAACATCAAAACGCGATGTCTTGGAGAATACCTAACAATTGGCATTTCAGCCCAGCCTTGAGCCATATGAATGGCCTCGAAAGTCCAGCCAAAAGTACTGCTCCCACAAAAGTCCGTGGTACGGCTCCTGGGAATGTGAAGTGATCATAGTTCTCATGAAATTCATTCACGATGTTTGTTGTCGGAATTCCGTATGTAAGAATGTCATGAGCTGCTTGGATATTGAATGATTCCTCCACCTTCGTGTATGGTGATAAGTAAAGGTGGAGGAAGATCAACGCCGGAATGACAAGGAGAAGGAGTAGCTCTGTGACAGTATTTTAGTATCATAGCTATAATATCGGAATTGCCTAGTCGTTATACCTGTGAGCCTTGCCATTATCGCTGTTCATCCATCTGTTTCCTGCTTCAATGGTATGGGAACCTTGTTTGATGCCTGCCTGCATTGATCTGACAACAGGACCCTGAGCTTGTTTGACATGTTTGTTTCAAGCTGATAGTTAACCACAATGAACAGCTCAACCACATGAGCTGGACGTGTTGAAGACACAGCGCCTCCTCACTGACCCTACTTGCTGATCTGCAAAGGCCGCAAGGCTCATATTCAAAATGTTTTTCTTCTTTGGAAAGCTGCTATACAGTAATTGCCCAAGATCCCTCCAGCCTAATTCATGCATGTGTCAACTAACAAACGCTGCTATACCAGTCATTATCCTGATAATAAATGCCATCGCCGTACTTTCGGAAGACCGGTTTCTAGCTAGAAGTATGCGGAATTTCCCTCTCCATCTCAGTTTCCATGACAATTGTTTCTGGCGGTAGCGGACACGCGACTTGCTACAATAGGCGTCGCTGACATATTCCGATTTTGACAGTTGGCTGGGGCCGGACACAAACTGAGCCAGGATTCGGCTCCTCACACGATGATACGAGTATCAAAGCGAAATCAGTGAACCTCATAGCGAGTGTAAGAACGGTCATGAGAAGTAGGTAGCCCGATCTCGAGTGGGATCACTTTCGGGAGACCGTCTTTGGTCCAGAAACGTCTAATTCACGAAATCACTAACCGAAACCAATGATGCAGTTCCCTTAATCGCCATCAATACTGTGATAATTCTATACGAACTTATACTGGGATAACCCTCCGTACCACTATTTGTTACGACCATTTTCGAATATGGCAGTTTTCGAGCATATAACGCGGTGGCGGCACGGATGAGCAATGAACATATTAAAGGGCACTTGGAGTTAGGTCTGCAAGGGCGTTCGGACTATTTACCCTAACGGTACTTAAGAACTGAGTCACATATGAGTAGGGTTCTCAGAAGCAGAGCGGACCCTATGGTCCATATCTAAAACTTATCGCATTCATTATCTGCGTTAGAAGCCGGGGATGACAAAATATCACATCCCAAGTATTTACCCTACAGGATCTCCAGCGCTCATCTTAACATTAATGGGCAGTGAAGTATACTGTTGGTTCCGCTTGTCATTACCTTTTCTATGGTGACAAAGACAAGTTCGCTGAAGATCTATAATCCACGGAGTAGATATAGAGAAACTGTTAAAATCTTGACTTATCATTACCATTATGGCCTTCCACTCAGACCATGGCGAACGAATTCTAGATACAGAGCCACTCTTGCAACCAAAAAAGAGTTTTGCGGGGAAGGTTGAAGACAAAGATTCAGTCCTCGGCCGCGAAAGCGGCTGGAGATAGGGGATCCAAATGGAAAACGACGCAAAAGAAAGTGAGTAAGCCGATCCCTGTAGAAGTAGAATGAAAAGACTCCACACCAGGCTAGGCGGTCTAGATGTAGAGCTTAACGTGCAGGTGAAATGGGAGCTGAAAAATTTCTATATACATAAAATATTATATATCCAAAAGAATGTCAATAGATTGGTCCATGTCTGATATAATATTGGTGAATGGAATTGGGTATGATAGATCCGCAACTGGTCAAGTCTTTCCTTGAGATTTATGGAAGTAGCAATTCTGTGCGCCCAGTGGAGATATAAATGGAACAGGGTGTGTGAAGGACTAAATTACACAAAGGATTTTTTTCGTAAAGCGAAAATGCTGCGTTTAGGAGTGGGCTGTTTCTTCACTCCTTGTGTATCGATTAGCGGCATATTAGGGGCAGTCGGCGTACGAGGCGAGGAAGGCCTGCCAGAGGTTGTGGTGGTTGCGTTCGTAGAGACGTCGTCAGTCGATGTATCCGATAGGAAAACATCGTTGCTCGACCCTAAGCTGGTGCCCATAGGCGGTAGAGGAGGGACATCTTGCATTCCGTTCACAATATCTTTATCTTTATGGAAAAGCCTTGACTGGCTAAAACTTCTGCCTCCAAGTTTCAATCGGTTAAGACCGAACTTTCCGCTATTCTCTTTTTCGTTCGTGGCAGTATTGCGTCGTTCCTCATACGCACCTGAAATTTTGCCGTTTACTTTTGGGGTTATCTCGCCAGACTCTCGTTTCTTGTCCTTGTCTCTGTGAAGTTTTTCATCAACAGACTTCCGCTCTCTTTCGCTCTTGGTCTTCTCCCGTTTCAGCCGTAGACTGCCGACGAAAGACGTTGGTGACTTGATTGGCTGGAGACCTGATAATGAAGGACGGCCTGCATCTCCGGAATTTCGAGGCGGAATTTGTGGTGCACTCGGCATTTGTTTTACGGGTGAGACACTGAGAGTATCGATGGCAGGAGGCTCGATGGCGCTACGAACTCGGTCGATGTTTTTCGGTGGAGAGACTGCATGTCCATTTGATTTAGCGAATGACGACGTAGTTTCCTTTTCTTTTTCTTTCTCCTTCTCTTTCTCTTTTGATGGAAATTCTTTCGGGGGAACCGAGTTCTCTTTTGCTAACTGTCGTGCCATGGCTTCGGGGCTGATCTCCTGATAGAAAAGCACATATGCAGATCCTAGGCCCGACCGATCTCCAAAGAAACCTCGAACGTAGTCTTTCTCAACGGCTTGTACCGACTCGTCATCAAATAAGAACCATCCTCTATCCTCAGTTTTGATGATAGACACATAATGTCCATGATATGGCCCACCGCCGATATGAACGACCACGGCGTAAAGTTCATAGAGCCGATCCGGGTCTTCAGCATCATCCGTAGTATTGGTTAAACGTAAGTGGTAGGGATATACCACTCTGTGAAATAACTTTTGCAAACGGTCTGAATCTTCTGAGTATTTGAATCGCTTTAGATGCAGTGCCAGAATCTTGGGTAATCGTTTAATCTTCATTCTCTTCTCAGCCTCCTGTAAAGCCCCGCAATTATCACAGTGAAATTTATTGCGCTCACAGAGCACTTCTTCTTCCGAGAATTTGCGCAGACATGCCGTAACTGAGCTGTGTTTTTCGAGGTCAACAGATAAATCCAAGAATACCTCGTCTCGTTGAGAAATGTTTTCACAGGTGAGGCACTGTGTTTCCGATGTAAGTGTACCTTCAAATAGCTCATGCACCCATCGTGTATTTGGCTTGGAATTCGAGCTGGTAGTCGTGACCGTTCGCTCCGAGGCGCCCTCGCTACGATCAGAATCAGATAATTGGGCGGCATAGGCCTCAACACTAGAGACGACTGCGTTAAGCAAGAGGTTGAGAAATTCGTGAGCATCCTGGTGGACATTGGTTCTGAACATCTCGTTTTCTCGCCGAAGAACTTCCATAAAATGGTAGGGCCGAATCACACCGACCCGTTCGGGCGAGGCAACGATAGCTTCAAACATGTCTTTCAAGGCTGTAAAAAGCGACTCTCGCATTCCATAACTCTCCGAGTTGTCCCTTGTTTCTAGAATAGGCAGCGTATGCAATGCCACTTTCTTTCTGTATTCTTGGGAGTCCTTTTCGTCGGGCTTATGTGGTGGAGGCGGTATCATGACTTTCCCGTTTATTTGGGGCTGTGGCTTCGGTTTCAACAGTTCTTCGAGTGGAATATTTGGGTCAGGAAAGCGTAAGTAATCTGGCGATGACTCGTGTGGCAGGCTAGGGGGTGAACGTTTCGGATAGTTGATAACGAACTCCCGGAAAGGGACGGAAAAATAGAGACATTGAAGGATCGAATTGCAGTAGCTATCGAGTGAGAATAGTTATTAGAATCGATAGTGATAAGTCAGTCTATGAAGAGTAAGGAAAACAAACCATGTGTTACAAAATTGCGCCTGTATTCTATTGTTAGCACCGCCTAAATCCGACTCCGGGAGAAATGGGCCTTACATTTTCCATACCAAAAAATTTATCACTCCCATCTTTCCTTAAAGGACCAGCATCCAGTAGCGTCTCTTGTATTGGTAGCAACTCTCGGGCTGCCGGTTCTTTCACCGGTGCTGACGGCTGGGCATTCTTTCCGGAAGCCTAGCAGAAAAGAAACTTAGCCCCTCTGTTTATTCGTCACAGGTTATATGACTCTAGCAGTAGGAAATTAGGGCCTACATGATGATGCCTGATTTTTCCGAACAGTCCCGTCATCGTGGGTAGCGACCGATCTCGTCCTGTAGTTTCGCCGCAATGCGGCGGCCCCGTCCTCGGCTGTCAATGTAGTAGCGGGAGGTGTGGTTGAAGTGTGAGGAGCAGCAGGCGATGGAATCATCCGGAGACTATCGAATCCCTATAGACATGCAAAAGAGATGTTGTTTGCGGGAGGAAGAGGGAGGGAGAGACGAGAGCGAAATTGAGCGGGTGCGGGTTTCTTGATACAGGGGAGGTGACAAATGCCGCTCATCCACACCGAAATCTACCAGCCACAGCCGGTGATCAATCGCGGAGAGTACTGTCGCACAGCCCAAAAGCAACTGGAAAATGGTGGCCACAAACCGGGCGGGTATTAAGAAAGATGACTATAAGCCAAAAGGACGGCAGACGAACGGGAGCGGTCGCCAAGGTGTGGAGGGAGATGGAGAAGGGGAGCGTGCACGGTTAGCCCAAGGATCAGTCTCTGGCGGGAGCCGATGGAGAGCACGGAAGAAGAAGAGCAGTGGTCGCCCGGATTGCGTTTGCTTGCTGCAACCCAGTGTCGCGTTTCTCGTCGTAAACGAAGGGGATGGGGATCTTGATCGGAATCTTTTTTGGTTGGTCGGAATTGTCTTCGGACGAGGTCAATTTAGCGGCTGACAGAAGTCTCCAGCGGGATTCAAGTACATTTTTCTGGATGGCGGGTCTGATGCTACCAGTTGGAAAGCCCAACAGTAAGTTCTAACGGTAGGTACATACAGTGCATACTTATGACGAGTGAAATCTGGAGTTTGGGACACTATGATCCGTAAAAACATTCGATGACGGCTCGTGTTGAGGCCCAGACAAGGTATCTAGACTACGTAGAACTTGTAGTCGGCCCGCAAAAACTGGTTTGCTACATCGACTAGCAAGATGTCGTAACAGATTTGCTATCCCGAAACGACGGTATATCGATTTACGAGTCGTTCACACATGAGTTGAGAGAAGCTATGGGAGTGTTTCATGTTGGGATGGAGATGCCGTGCTGGCTGACCAGGATCACCGTTCTGCTCAACGAGCCAGAAAAACAAAAGGCTGTCAGCTCTGTCGCGGATTTTTTCCCACGCGATAACCTTGTCACTCAGTCAATACCCGGCTTTTGTTGGACGGGGCAGACCTGGAGGGTGGTACGCCCAGGGTGGTAGCCAAAATCGCAATATACTTGTCCAGAATGTGACACTGTGGCATGAAGGCCATCAGCTCATGGTGCAACAGCAATGGATATAGAGGTCAGTTGAAGTACAGGCTTTCATCCCCCGATGATTCGAGGAGGCTGAGGACGACAGTAGGCTGGTCTCTTGTTCGCTCTCGAATTTCGATACCTCCCAAGAATAATTCTCTGCAGCTATCATTAGATCAGCGGATGATTTTGGATTTCACTCATCCGTGGAAAGTCAAGGCACAAAACTTTTCCGCGGTATTGAAAGACTTTCCCAAAAGTTTAACCTCATACTTCGAGGCATCGATGGATTCAGGGCACCGCAGCCAGGTACTTCAAACCCTTTTTGAGAACAAGCATCCCGCCGAGAGCCGGGAGAGCAAGACACAAGTTCAAGCCCGGTCTTGGCTCTCAAGATACTGGAGAAATGTTACGGAGTATAATAAAAGCGGCTGTCCTTACACAACTTGTAAGACTCGAAAAACAAGGCTTCCGAATAATAGCTTGTTGCGTTCTGGTACGACTAGGCTAGCGACCAAGCCTTCTCTTGAACGGAGAATTATTCCATGCTATGATATCGTTCCTGTTTGTTTGATAAAGGTATATTCTCCAAGCCCACGGCAATAGCAATAACACAAACAGTCACTCGTTGGGCAGCTGTCTGTATTGATTTCAAACTTTTGCCACCTGATATCAATCCCTGCAATCTGTCAAACTATGAACAAAAAAAGGTGCTTCCAATAGCCTAGCAACCCCACATGGGTCGCTTGAGGTCGGGGATTTCAAAACACTAGGAAAGTCTCTGGCAAAATGGTGCACTTTGAAAATGATAATAAGGAGGCTTTACGGAGTACTCCGTACAACTCCAAGCTTTATACGGAGCAAGCTTCTGCAAAATAGCCTGCCAAAATGACGAAAATGTTTGCATCCCATACGATTTTGATCTTGATACATAGGCTCTTTCAGTACGTATTAATATGGCTGGAGGTTCCATGCGCACAGCTTCTTTCGGAGGTGGCGCATCCGCATCCGACTTTGCTGCTGGGGAGCCATCGATTGGCGGCTACTCTGGATAGTCATCCTAGTTAAATGTTCCAGAAAGGCCCGAAATGTAATCCACGATCCAATGACCTACATATTGGCTGCATCCTCCAACACATCACCACATTACCAATCCCACCAGTGCGTGGTTCGGTGGGCTGATCATCTGCTCGGGCACGTGGTGCGAGCAGGGGGAGCCTGCGAGATCAAGCCGTCAAGGCTTTCGGTCTTCACATTATGTTGATCTTTGAGGCTTTATCGAAGTCAGAGTGCATACGAGCGCCTGCGATATCACTTCCAGAAGTGACAGTTATGGCCTCTAATTGTAAAAGTGTTATGTTTCCCTATCCATACTTTATCCCAGGGGCCAGGCCTAGGGGCTATGAATCATAAGCATCAATGAAAATTTCATTATCCCGCATGCATTTCTGATATGTCAACTCTCTGGCGGGAACCCATCGAGCTCATATACCCGGTATAAAGTAGCTCTTTTGGATCGACGGTTGATAAGTACGGCCTGTGAAAGGGGTGACGATCGGAGAAACCGCTCGAGCTCGACCGATCGCTTCACTCAAGGGCTATAATCATATGTATGACGGATCTATATTTCTAAGTCTCGTTAGTAGTTAGTATCCCTTGAGAAAGAAAAGAAAGGCCACGACCCTTCAACCGCGATGGAAAGAAGTGCGATTCAAGACACGAAGTTTCAAGACAGGAATCGGAACGGATCATTGTAAATCCGGAAGCATCGTGACTCCAAAAATTATTGGGAGTTTTTGCTTATAGCTGGAAAAGAATGATGGTGGGTTTTATTATTATCTTTGGATTATTTCTTCAGTCTCATCTTGGATGACGACTCTGCTGCCGTGTTCTCTGTGGCCTCGAGGAACCACTTCCATATCTCGATTGTTGCTGCGAAACTCCGTTCCCGCCGCCATCCTCGCGCGCCCGCCAGTCGTTCTTTTGTCAAACCCCACTACTCGCCCACCTCCCCGCCAATTTGCGCACCATCCCTACCATAAGGGTACCGTTGACGACAAAATGCCCAAAGAGAAGGTCTCTTTCAATCTCAAAACGCCTAAGGGCACGAAGGACTGGGCCGGATCCGACGCTCTCCTCCGCGATCGCATTTTTTCAACCATCACAAACGTTTTCAAGCGCCACGGTGGCACGGCTCTAGATACCCCGGTGTTCGAACTGCGCGAGATTCTAGCTGGGAAATATGGCGAAGACTCAAAGCTGATTTACGACCTACAGGACCAGGGTGGGGAGATATGTTCACTCCGATACGATTTGACAGTACCGTTTGCCCGATGGCTGGCTATGAATCCGGATGTGCGCAGCATAAAAAGGTACCATATCGCAAAGGTATACCGACGTGATCAGCCAGCCATGACCAAGGGCCGCATGCGGGAATTCTATCAGTGCGATTTTGACATTGCTGGTGCAAACTTTGATCCAATGGTCCCCGATTCGGAGGTATTACGAATTGTTTCGGAAGTATTTGATGACCTAGGTTGGAAGGGTAAATATACCATCAAAATCAACCACCGCAAGGTACTTGACGGAGTGTTTGAAGTATGCGGGGTACCAAAGGATAAGATCAGAACCATCTCCAGTGCGGTGGACAAACTCGACAAGCTTCCCTGGGCCGACGTTCGCAAGGAAATGGTTGATGAGAAGGGATTAGATCCCGAGGTTGCAGATAAGATCGAGACGTATGTTGTTCGAAAAGGAGGGAAAGATCTTCTGGAGTCGCTACGATCAGACGAAACGCTCATGGCCAATGACTCTGCCAAGACGGGCTTAGAGGAGATGGCTTTGCTACTAGACTATCTTGAAGCGTTTGACGTTTTGAGCAAGGTCTCTTTCGATATGAGCCTGGCACGAGGTCTAGATTACTATACAGGTGTTATTTATGAGGTCATCACCGAAGGATCAGCCCCAGCTGCACCTCCCGCCTCTGAAGGACAGAAGCCGCAGCGTTCAGCAAAAAGTCCAAGGTAGATGCCGACGAAGATCGATCGAATGACCCTTCGGTCGGCGTTGGGAGTGTCGCTGCCGGAGGTCGATACGATGAGTTAGTGGGCATGTTTTCGAGCAAGGCACAAATACCATGTGTCGGTATCTCATTCGGAGTTGACCGAATATTCTCCATTACTAAAGCCCGCATGGAGCGTGAGAAGAGTGAAACGCTCAGAAGCAGTGAGGTGGACGTTTATGTCATGGCTTTCGGCGGAAAAGGTTTCACTGGCTTGCTGAAGGAGAGAATGGATATTTGTAAAAAATTATGGGACGCTGGCATCAAGGTAAGCAGGAGAATCCCTCTTCACTGTTGAACACTGTGCTTAATAGAACCGTATAGGCCGAGTTTTCCTACAAGCTCAAGCCCAAACTTCCACAACAATTCAAAGCGGCTGAATCTGGCAGCGTACCATTTGCGGTGATCCTTGGAGAAGACGAGCTAGCAGCAGGCGAGGTTCGAGTCAAGGAAATGGGATTGCCAGAGGGCCATCCAGAGAAAGACGGCGTACTCGTCAAAATAGTCTCGCTTCCATCAGAGGTCAAAAGTAGACTTGAGCGGAGAGGCCAACAAACCAATGACGGTGTCGATGGAGAGGTGGCAAAGAAAATGGAGACTCTGGCTGTTGCATGATCCCTTCATCCCTAGGACATATCTAGAGGCATATTACTTTTAATAGATGAAATAGCTTCATACATAGACCGAGGAGGCTATAAGAGCATCTTTACTTTGCACTCATGGTTGAGTTGGGCGGCGCTGGATCTCCCGAAACTCAAAAACACTTTAGGACTGAAAACTGCGGAGACCTCCGTAGATCATGTCAGGATCCAACCTTCTGGTTATTATCATGACTCTGTGCGATAATGGAGGCCACATTTTCGACACCAAAGAGAGAAAAACTGCTCAGCCGCCAGGCATGTATGTACCTAGGTACTCTCCGCATATACATCCATACCTGCAAGACACCGAAAAGGGAAGCGCAGTTCCCTAGGATTACATAACTCCGTGCTCAAATCGGATCCCGCGCTTAGAAGCAACTTGCAGCCTGCCTTTAACGCAGAGAACCCCGCCTTTCATGGACTTTTTCAACGTTCCCAGATTTAAAAGGTTTTGTGCTCTCTGAACCTCACACTCGGAGCCTGTGCTTACAAAGTCTGTCTTAGCGCAATGGCCGAGGGCATTGGATATAAAACGGTCAAGTACAAAGCTCCGGGCAAATTCGAGACCTTTGACACCTTATGGAAGGCAGAAAACCCCGGTGATCAGATTGGGTTGAAAAACAGACCTCAGATACTATGGAAGTAAGTGTCGTTACTTAAACCAGCCTGTTCTGCTAAGCTGACAGCTGAGGTGGAAGGCTTCTTTGTACCCCCGTTATCGATGTCTATGTGGGACCTGAGAAGCATTGTTTCCGCCTTCACCAAGGTCTCCTGATGAGGCATTCTTTGTTCTTCCGAACCATGTTGCGTTGTGATGAATTTAAAGAGGGTAAAGAACGGGTTGTTTCACTGCCAGATGACCAGGTTTTGGTGTTTGCCGTATTTGCAGAGTGGCTCTACGCCGGAAGTGAGGCCGACAGCGGCGATATCTTTGTGCAGATGCATGGGAAAGATATCAATGAAGAAGTTGATGATAATTATCCCAACGGTATTGATGAGGTAGTAGCCCCAGAGGCCGAATACGAGAGTGCAAGTGAAGTTGAAACTGTGATGGACTCAGAGCTAGACTCAGAAGACGGTGAAGACGAGGAAGACAGACAGAGAAAAATAAGACGGCGGGCAAGAAGGCCATTTATCCCACCCGCTATGGCATCCAACGAAGGTTCAAATGCCGCATCAGCGGCAGCGGAGGTGATAGAGGAGGAGGATGAAGATGAAGGCAGCTCGCAGGACGATCCCGAGCTAGCAGGAATGCCGCCACTAATAACTGAAGAGGCAGCGGCACTGGCGTCACCTTCGGTTTCGCGCCCTTCCTCCCGATCAGCATCGGTAGCCGACATCGAGGAAGTTATGGGAGAGACAGTATGGGAAACGGGATCCACTCTCCCTCCAGAAGCAAGGCACGATCATTATGATTTCTCCCTCCAGCTCCAGAGTTACGTCTTCGCCGATAAGCTCATTGCACCAGAGTTCAAAGCTCACATGCTGGATGAAATCCGTTTTCATGGGGAGTTCGCTGATCGGTCTCATCTTACGGTGGACCATATCCGCTATGTCTACCAAAATACGCCAACTGGCGACCCTCTGAGAAAATTCTGCCTTTCTATCAAGTGCGTTGGAGTACCGATTCAGAATACGCTGGGCGATCCGAACTTTCAAGCGCTTATGGAAGAAGGTGGCCCCCTTGTCAAAGACATCATGGAAATCTGCAGGAAGTTTGCAACCCAAGAGCGTTGGTATTTGAGGCCCATTGATTTGGAAGATGGGTATTAGCGTGTGGTTACAACAGCCCAGACACCGCAACGAGGATTCGGGCGCACGGGAATCTGAGAGTATCAAAAGGGATCCTGCATAGTCACCTCGCCGCAGATTCTGCTCTGGAAGTGTATCCTTTTTTTTTTTTTTTTTTGGAATTTTGTGTGTTTTGTTTTAATATGGGTTCTGATATAAAACAAGAATCAAACCATAAGAAACATAGGTAGCCGGGCATCTCATATCATTATATAATACATGTTGTATGTATGTACATGCATGGCGCATCCTAGCACCGCAATGACTTAGGTTCCGGAGGCTACTTTCATCAAGATGTTCTTGACAGCAGGCAGCTGATTGATCGTATCCAGGCCGAGCCCTCTAGCCCACGCCACCGGGCCGTTTCCAGGAACATTGTACAACTTGTGCAAGAAATCGCACCCAGCACCTATCTTCGCATTTGGGATCCAACGATCAGCAGCGTATCGCTCAAGGGTTAACAAGTCACCAATGTCCATGCCGTGTTGTATAGCATATTCAATTGTGCTATGTAGCGAAGCAACATCGCCGATTCCCGCATTAAGACCCAGACCTCCTAGGGGGTGAATGACATGTGCGGCGTCTCCGACCAGAGCGATTCGCGGAGAGATGTACGTCGATGCATGACGGTGCCTGAGAGGAAATGAAGCAACTGTTCGCGGATGGACACCTTTTACCATGGGCGGATTGGAGGAGTGGATAGGGGTGTGGTCCAGGCGCCAGGAGAGTTCTTCCTCGTGTGGGTTTGACGTATCGGAGGTTGACGGCAATGTCATCATGTATTTTAAGTCAGTCATGGATAAACGAAATGCAGCATTCACCATGGAAGTGAACGCCTCTGGAGAAAGAGATTTCAGGTAGGCAGCGTTTTGTACCGTCGTGGACCAAACAAGAGTGGCGTAGCCGTTGGGAAGAGGAAGCATAGCAACCGGGCCACCGAGTCCAGGAAGAAATCGCTGGTATGCGGTTACCGGTCTTGGAGAAGGTGTCTCTGGAGGTGACAGTTCCAGGGTGGCCACAACACCGTGCCGATCATAATCCCAGCCCACAGTAGATATACCCCCAAAAGACCGAACAGGACTGTTAATACCGTCCGCTCCAACGAGCAATCGCGCGGCAATCTTCGGCAGCGTGCGCTGCTCTCCAATTGCTGATGATGGAGACAACGATAGAACAGGCCAAGCAGAAAGATCCGGACCTTGGGCATGATCGACCCCGTTTTCTATGGAGGCCACAGTGGTGGATGAGAAAATCGACACATCGTCACCCAGAGACTCAATTCGGGAAAGCAAGCCTCGGATCAAGTTGGAATTTTCGGTCATTGTCGCAATGGTTTGAGATGCACCTCCGGGCAGTATATTCGCAGACCAATCAAAGGATATTCGTGATCCCGTCACCCCGTCCCAAACTTCCATTTCCTCATACGGCTGCACACGTGAAGCGTCGACATGCTGCCATGCACCTATATTTCGAAGAAATGATACGGACGAAGGCGTCAGACTGCTCACACGATTCGAATACTGGCTGGAGACGAGCTTCCACTCTCTGGCTTTCTTGATATCCTGGCTCTCAACGAGTGCGACCTTGAGCTTCGATGTGATGGGAGAGGATCCTAGTTAGTTTCAAAAGGATTTTTGTTAGCCTATAGTAAGAGTAAGAGTACTCTCTCAGCAAGCAAGATTTCATACGTAGAGCTGCAAGCAGCGCAAGACCCGCGGGTCCGCCGCCAACGCAGACGATATCATAGATCTCTGGCAATCCAGACTTATCGGAGGTAGATGCAAATCTCTTTTGAAAAATTCCTCGTCGACAGGACGAGCAAACGTAAGACGGTCGCAAAGGGAGCCGCATATTCAAAGCTGGCGATGCATACGGTGTTGGACGTGGAAGTTGACAAGGGGAGCTCGGTCTCACACCACTCTGCTTTGAAACTCAAACTGGGCAGGAATTGCGAGGAACCGGCTTCGCGGTGTTCAGTTCCACCAATTGTTCAAAACTTCAGAAGCATATCTACAGAGTATATACATCTAGACTTAGAAGTACGCAACGGGTGCAATTGATGATGAAATTCCATATTTCTATTGACCGAAGCATTTAATTAGCCACTCCGTATCAACTCCAAGAATTAAGTATAGCACGGTAGAACGCCATAGCTCAAATTGCGAATCATACAGCATAACAATGCTCATTAAGGTCCTGCTTTTCAGGGAACGAGGCGATCATGATACTTCATTCGATGGTCTTCGTTGGTTTGATTGAGACTTGTGTTGTTGTTCACCATCCCCTTCGCCGTCATCCATCTCTACAATAAACCTTTCCCAGGTAGCCAGTACACCTTGATAAAACTCGATGTGCTTTTGTGCCATCGCGCCTAGCGTGTCCCGAAACTCGACAGCTTTAATGCGCTCGAAGTCGGCAATTTCACGGACCACCTCTTCATCAAACATCTCTGACGTAGTTTTAGTTCTTTCAACTTCACGGGACAGGTCATCAATCCGAAGTTCGAGTTTGCGTACTCGATCGCGACGAGCCTGTTCGTGGTCGACCCCTCTCATATCTTCCATTTTAGAGCGAATGAAGGACGCGGGGTTGGTTGTCAATGGATTGTTTGAATATGGCGCGGGAGGCGCATTGGCCAGAACTTCACGGTCCGATACAGCTTTGTTGCGATAGAAAACGAGACTTTCGAAATCGAGTTGCTTCTGTTCCCGTGTCTTGAGTAATGCCTTCAGCGAAACGACATACGCTTCCATGTCACGTAAACTTCCAAGGTAATTTTGATCTGTATGATCTTTGAGAGACTTGATCCCTCTTGCAGTCTCTTCTATAGAGGCTGCAAATATTTGTAAGGGAACTTGAATATCAGGTTCCAATGGAACTAGTTTGCGAAATTGCATTGCCAGTTCGCTGTAATCTCCTTCCAAATCGCTCTCTCGCCTAGCGACTCGAGCTACCACCTTTTCGACGTGGTTCAAATCTTCATCGAGCTTATCTGCTTTCTCTTTCACTTCGATGAATCTTTTATCCGGTTTGTTGACTTTTGCAAACGCATTGACAAGGGTATCAGCGAAGTTATCGAAGATATTTGTAGCGCTGCCGTCCGATCCTCCAATAGACGAACGGGATGACTTCATTCTCATATGGGCATTCCAGTCTGGCGATTCTAAGAATTCAACCAGGATGGACGAGCGGCGCAAGACAGGGTGCAATGTAATTCTCTTGATAAATCTGTGTAAGGACCAGGCTCGACGATGAGTAAAGTCGGGGCCAAATCTATCTCCACGGACGTATTCCATTTTGTGTTTATCCGGAAGCGGCGGTATGGCACATGCTTGATACTCTGAATACAGTGTTTTGTAAAGAAAAACGAAGTCTGTGAAGCGCCGTCGGACCGCAAATTCGGATCGTTGAAAAGCTTTGAAATCAGTCTACACGGAATCATTGCGAATGAAACGGTCAGATTTATCGAAGCTGGGTCGAGCGGGTAGAAGTACTGACCTGGGTAGCAACAAGGTAGGAGATGAAGGTGTCCTTGGTGCCTTCGTTCTCCTTTAATGGTGAGCTGACAGTGCATTCGAGCAATCCATCAAGTCCCGTCATATCCTCATTCTCTTCGGGAGTAGCTTGAGGCTCATCCGCTGCCGAACTCATCCGGCGCTTGCCATTTGCATGTTGTGTTGAGGCTTCGGTATCTTCAGTGTCTGTATGTATAGCGGTAGGCCCTGACGCCTCGCTCTCGGTATCATGCCTCCAGGACACGGTGTCAAAATCATTTTGATCCATATCACACAATCGTTGACCGTAGTGATCTAAAACAACTGTCGCGATGTGGTAGGATGTATGGAGTAGAGGGTCCGGGGAATGACAGACTAGGTATACGTGAAGGCGTCTGTAAGGCTGCAGCGTTCTAAGCAGGAGCAATGCGAAAACGCAAGTACCTAGAAAGCTCCAGGTAAATACAACAATGTCACCAGAAGTCTTGATATGAGCACAGAAAAAGGACAGCTGAATGGATGAACAGCTGCCTGGTGTATGACGCCTAATGTGGGAATTCACGTGGTCTCTGGGCGAAGTGCGTCACTGCCCTTCGGCTAGCGCCAAACATAAAAGCTCTCCCAATTTTAGACAAAGCGAGCAGCTTCATTACCACAACTTCCAGTTTTAACCATGATATCAGTTAACCATTGCTCTATCCCAGCTAATGTGAAAAAAGACACTCAAAAAGATAAGTGCCGTTCATAGGCAAGAGCACAAATCAAAGCTTGATATCAAATTTCATTACTGAGACAGTGGATATTTACATCGAAGGCGATTACATGCTATGCGCACAGCTTGAAGGCAAGAGATATGCTTAATGCTGCCTCAAAGTATCGAAAGGGCCCACTCGAGCTGTCAGATGCTCTATTTGACCTTCTATGAGAGCTTCTTTGTGTGTCAATCGCGTGATGAAGAAGGGTCCTATGGGTCAGACGACCATTATGCATGAACCAGACTAAAAGCGTTGAGGATAATCTTTGAGAAAGTTTTGGTGCCACCGATGCGATTGAGGAAGAAACGACAGGAATGGAATATTGCAAATTTGGCTCGAAGCGTATGATCGTCACGAAGGATCACCGACCACCGGATCAAGCAAGCTGCAATTTGGTGTTGGGTCCGGATACCCTGATCTTGATGCACAAGACATCTCTGCCGAGTCTGGTTTTCAACAAGCCCAGTGTGGCCGCAAAGTTCTCGCGGTCCAATGCGGAGCACTGTGGAAAGGACACGCCCATGCCGGAGCTGCGGTCCCATTCGATGTAGAGGCCGTCGAAAAAGAAACCCTCGATGAGAGTTGGTGCTCGGGCCTCGATCTCCTTCTGAACCGCGTCAAGGAGCTGGGCGTAGGTGGAATTCGCGTCGATAAGGATGGGTGTCGCGCTCAATGCATTGATGCGAAGCATGATTGGAATTTTTGGGGAGGCAACGTCTGCGGCACGTTCGATTCTCGCCATTTTGGAGCACGGTAAAGATTGAGCAATTGAAAAATGACCTTTGTTCTCTATTAGGCTGACAGATTGCAGATGTTATTCCGCTTAGAAAGAGAAATGGTATGTGACGATGAGAAGAAGATACTCTCTCATCAAGTGAAGTGAAAGGGAAATGGAGGACGAAGAAGAAGACAAACAACTAAACCCCCTCACTAAGTTATGGTCCAAGGACCTACTTTCCACATACAGTAAACAGCACAAAGTCCCATGATCCCCGGCCAATGTAAAACCAGCAGCCACAGGCCCAATTAGCACTACTGTTCAACGCATATACAGCATCTTATACATTTACAGATTGCTCTTATACTCGGGCAAGAACGCATTCCAAATGGACATAAAAAACAAGCAGCTCCTTTCGTGTAATGGCAGCCTCGATCTGATTGTTCCACAGTAGCCAGGTCCTCAATTGAGGGCAAGATACCTGTCTCCCAATGTATCCGTTGTGCGCACACCCCGCATCCCCCATGAGATCACATTTCCAGAAATAGCAATAGTGGCGCGTACCAACGCTTCTTGGCACGTGCGGGAGCGGGGACGCCTCGGCATTGTTGGCCAATCAACGAGAGTCTTGTTCGGAACAACTTACAGCCGATACCGAGTGCAGCTTATGTAAGAGATCCAGACCTCTTGGCGTTCGGCCTGTCGTGATATTTTGATTGAAGTACTCCGTATCGAGTAGTCTAGAAGTCATGACTGTTGGTGTAGATATATGTGAATGTAGTGCAAAGAGGCTGCGCGGGGCGTGGAACGGCCTTCAAGAACTTTTCCCTTTCACGAGGAGGGATACTCCAGACTCTCGAGACTTTTGGAAAGCACCTACTTCCGGAATTTGCTTCCGAAGTTATATACATACAATCCACGTCTAAGAAAGTATCCGCTTGCCATAGCGTTCAGTAACTAGTTAATAATAGAAAATATCTCATTTACAGAAGGCGGTAATATGAAGTCTTGAATCGCTTGAAGCTAGCCAAAAGATTTGGAGCACAACTACCTGTCGTGTTCTCCGCTATCTCTCGTCTTTTCACTCCATCTCACGCCACCAGTTTCGCTGCTCCCACCTTCCACGCCGTCATCTTCATCCTCGTCATGGTACGGTTTCTCTTCATCTTCACTTCCACTGAATATATCCTCATCGCTCTCTCCAGCAAAGGCATCATACAGCTCTCCACCACGACGCCGTCTTGGTGCTTGCTTCTTGCCCGCTCCGCCAGCGGCTGCATTCAGAGGATACCCTTCTTCATCTTCTGCGACCATTTCAAATTCATAGTTATCGTCGGGATTGTTCCGGCGACGCTTTTGACGCTGAACAAGGAAGTATATGCCCAGGGCCACGCAGAAGATGAAGATCAAAGCAATCGAGCCGTAGATCCAGATTTGTGTCCGTTTAGAAACGCCAAAAGTGGGGAACGGAGAGGGGAGGAAGTGATCGGAAGCAGATTCAGTGGTGGAATTTCCGGTGGCCGTCGGTGCGGGTACGCCTGCCGAGACGCCACTTGCAGAAGAGGTGGCCGCCGAGGATGCAGATGCGGATGCTTGATCTGCTGGTTGTCCTGTGGGTTTGGCGTTGACAGGCCGGTCAATGTGATCGCTTGGTTTGTCGGCGACTGTTGGTTTGCTGTTTGCAGAGCCTAGTGTAGTGGTAGCAATGTGTGGTGCATCCTCGCTAGTATCGTGGTCGTGGTCGTGAACGTCTGGCAGGGGATGAAGTTCTTGATTTTCACCGTCTTTGGCTTCTCCCCATAGCGTGAGCCGCCAGTCAAGAAACCGGCCCGAAAACTCATTGATTTCGGCGTCCTTGACGATGACCGTCCAATTTCCCTTGCCGGTCTCGCCCCTTAGCAGAGAATAAAAGTCAGCATGCTGTCTCTGTCATTTGGTGGAGGTGTTGTCTTACCAATGCGCCACGGACATGAAGGTCCAATCCTCATAGCCTTTCTTTTCAAGATCTGGGGCTCTGCTCACGCTTAGGTAGCTAACAATGCCACTTGGGCTGTGTAAGTCGACACTCAGATCGCCACGACGGGTATGGTTAACATTCATTGTCACCGTCACGTGTTCAACACGTCCCAAGTTCGCTTTTTTCAACATCTCGTCTGTTATTTCAAAGGAACTTGCCAGTCCTATGGCCCCTTGAGGTATGTCGTGATGTACCTTGAGCCACGGAGAATCATACCATGCTTGCGGCTTGACCAGCTTCCATGTCTTGGCCAACTCGACAACAGCATATGCGTCAACCTTCCCGTAACCGAGGTCGTGGCTGTATTTCTTCCCAATGGTAGTTGTTTGCCATCCTTCTTTGTCGGTCCCGATTGGAATCGCAGTTTCAACTAGGAGGTATTGCATGTCTCTCCATGTAAGCTCCGGCCGCACGCTAAGTGCAAGAGCCACAACACCGACAACAAGAGGGCCGGCTGCAGAGGTACCGCCATGCCTAGTCGAACAAGTGTCCAAACCGACATCAGTGGTAGATATGGCATCTCTGCCTCCGCTACTATAGGTCACAACCAGCTGAGCCGAGCAGGATTCTGAGTAATAAGGATGGTTATCATGTCTGTCGATTGCGCCGACAGTGATACTGTAGATGCTGTTGGTATAGCCATCGAAGTTGCAGTTGTCTCCACTGTTGGCTCCGTTTCCAGCAGCAAACACGTAGATCGAACCCTTACCACCTCGCCCTTTTTGAATTCCGTTGACCATGGCGCGGCGAATGAGGAGACCGGGAGCGTCCATGGTGGCACCGTTATCCACAGGCCCCCAGGAGCATGAATATATCTGATTCTGTTGGAAGCCATAATTGATCGCGGCGGCTTCGTCCTCATCACTAACAGGTTTTGATAAAATCCGAATGCCCGATACTTTTCCATTATATGCCACGCCAACGCCACAGATATCGTTCTTGACAGCCGCCACTTCACCAGCACACCTGGTTCCGTGTTTATCGTCGATGAGTCGGGGCTTTGGTTCCTTTCCTTTGTCGTTGAAATCGAATGAGCCTTCGGCGAAATAATTATCTTTGAGGTCATTGCTGTACATATCCAGACCATCGTCCACGATTGCGGTAATGGTCCCGTTTCCGGTGATCCCCTCAAGCCAGAGGCCCGTCACATTCAGATCGTGTCCTGGCTGCTCGGTATTGAACAAATGCCACTGATTCTGGAATATCGGGTCCTTGATCGTCAACTGACCGATGATCTCCTGCTGCCGGGCGACCGCGGTAATGGCATTTTGAGCTTGCGGGGATGCGGACTCGGTCATGGGCGGAGGCGGCGCTCGCTTGAACAGGCGTTTCCGAAGCGCCAGTTTCTCCGAATATAAAATTCCATCTAGCTCGTCTTCGTCTCTTGACCCTAACTCTCCGAGCTGTCGCTTTCTCCTCCTTCGGAGCCGTAAATCGTCCAGTAGAGTGTCTAGCCCTTTTCGTTCTTTCGGAACAGAGAAGGTATGATGGTCCTCCAACTCCCCTATCTGCCCTTCATGTCTAGCATCTAATATCTGCGCTACCCGTTCTGGCGATAACGAACTGCGAAGGTGGAGGGCAACGTAGTCGCGGGTTTCGTAGTCACGAGGATATATAGTGGCGGAGGACAGGGAAAGGAGACCGGAGGAGATTCCTAGGATGCTTAGCAGCTTCATGGCTCATGTGAGGCTTAAAAGCCGTAGATGTTGACGCTGTTCAAGCCACGTATGCTTTGAGGATACAGCGCAAGACCGGCTTGCTATGGGACGATAGGAAGATGCAAGATCGGTGACCGGCCTGCTGCCCGAAAACAAAGTCCAGGACAAATAGAATAAATATAGCAAGATCTTAATTAGGCCATCAAATCGTCTCTCGTCGCCGAAGAGACCTTTCCAAGAGAGGGACGCGCACGGTGGCGATGGTGAATCCAAACTCCGCCTCCAAAGCAAGACGCTTAATTTGTCCCCCAAGAAACGCAACGTCGCTGGATGTCGCAAGGTACTTCTAGTGACTCGGGATGCGGAGAAAAGCAGCCAAGTACTATACTCCTAAGGAATAAAATCAAGAACTGAGAAGAATAGAGAAAGTAATGGATTTTCTTTTTTAAGAACTAATTCCCGATAATCCGTAAAGGAGGCCTCGAAGACCGAATAATTTGACAGCAACCAAAAAATCGACAGCCACCGAGAAAGTTTCAGTCAGAAACACACGCGATCGACTCCTGACTCGACCCGGGCGAAGGATCTGCGCTGGCTGCACGCCTGCAAGCCGACGGAGTACAGGCCATGCTCGTCGGTTAACTAGTGATGCATAGCTTACGGAGCATGGTTGGTATTACAGAGTATTTTTGATGGGATAGAGACGATGAGGCTTGTATGTACTCGTCACAATGCGGCAGTGCCCGCTTTCGGCCAGAGTGCATCAGCTACGGCCACTCCTGAAGCCCAGGATGGCCCTGGAGATGCGAACTTTCAGAGAGGCAGGGAAGATGTAGCATATCCACATCGAAAGCCGTCCCAAGACAATAGATCTGGTTTGCTTAGGATGAAAAATGGAGTCAATATTGCTGGATTCGTCATTGATCACACTGAAGCCCTGGGCATTATTATTACGGAGTACAAACCACATAACTGCATAGTGACTCCTGGTCGACGCATGGACTGAAGTGGTGATACTCCATCGAGAGAACGGCAATGTTTCCATTGCTCGCTAGTTATCCCGCAAGCACGGACATTCAAAGGAAAAGAAGCTCTTTGTGCGCAATCCGAACAATAGATGCGGGCTCATGCACGGCTGATCTGTCTCAAGCCACAGTCATACATACCTGTTAGCAGTCATGAAGAATAATCAAAAGACATAGCAGTCTGGCACCTGGAAAACTCGGCCCTGGACTGTGTCGCCCACACCCCGGAGTCTCGTACCCGCGAGGCTTCTGGAGCCGTTGACGGAGTGGAGATGGAACCGTGGTCCATGGGTCAGAAGCGTTCAAGATGGCCAACCGTTGGATGTGATGAACCCTATTAAGCTAGTGAAATCGCTGGACAGATCATCCCGCATAAAATGACAGCGGAAGCAGTGACAGTCGCCATCGCGACGATCAACCAGCGCTTGCAAACTACATACCTAGTTACTTAACTAGCGTGAGACCAGGAAAAGGAGATGGCACGATGGCCTGCAATTGGCTTTCGGACGCCCAGCCACCAGGTCGATGGCGCCGTTGAAAGTCGTTTTGCGGCCGTTCCCTCCGCTTGTTTGCAGGTTTGCACCGCTGCGTCTCTCCAACAAACGCTGCTGTCTGCATTGGAGGCTGCTCTTCAGCCCATCAAGATCGCTTCGATGGTTCCCGCAGTTGTCGCTCCTTGACAAGGCCTTGCTGCCCTGCCGTCCTTCGAGTCCACTCCGTCCTTGGGCATTAGTTCGCTACTTATCTCGCTCCACCGCTTATCGGGCTTCGGGCGGTGACGCAAACACTGCACTCGAGAGCTTCCTCTGACAACTACGCTGCGCGAACCTCGCCAGCTGGCTTCAGTCGCATTTGCCCTGAATACCACCCTTAGCTGCCGTTACTCCAAGGTCAATTACCTCCTCGACTATCCTTGTGCACTGCCACTGACTCCCGTTAGGCATCCATCGATCTAGAAGCTCAGCCTCGATAGTCGATACCTATCCCGCGCGGAGTCCAGTTTTGGAAGCTCGCATTCGCCCAACACGCCGGCGTCTCTGCCCCTCTGATAATCCAGATTCATCGCTCAGCACTACAAATAGCTATTCATGATTCTCTCATATAATTTTGTGGCAAGAACAACACGATGACGACCCGACAAGCAACGTCACGGGCGAGGTCAGGCTCGATTGCGACCGTGCCGGCGAAGTACAACCTACCCTCGTCAGATGCGGGCCTCCTCAACAATGGTCATGACGCTCTTCCACCCGCTCTTGATGCCCCAATTGTGCGGGGGGCGTCGCTTCGACGTCCACAGCCCTCGGACCCTTCGAACCGTGCCTCTGAAGTCAGGTCCTTTGCAGAGCGCGCGAAAAACTTGCCTCCAGAACGCAAGCTACCTGAGCCTCCTCGCACTAGTCCAATAGAGCATATGCAGCGATCCGCGTCAACGGTGGCATCAAATGCCAATGCAAACCCAAAAGCGCACTCACAATTCGTATCGGGCCAGGGAACGCCAAATAATAAACACCACTCTCCTGTTGAATCTGATTCTAACCCAAATTCACTACCAAATGAAACGAACGCGCCTGTGGCGCCATCCAACCCAGAAAGCATGCCAAAAAGGAGTGATACAACTAAAAAATCTCGCGACTGGGCACCAGCGCGGTCACCACTACAGAAACTGGAAGTGACCCTCAGAGATATTAGCAAGGAAGAAAAGCGAGCAAGGGTAGAAGAAGCAGAAATGCTGCTTCGGGAGGCCAAGGCTGGACGCCATACACGTCGCCCTTCCAAAGCGCACGCAAGCCCGGATTCGCAAGAGAACGACGACCCTGCAATCAAGATGCTCAGGCCTTCGACCCTTGAGGATGCAGGTCTGACGAGAAGCTTAAGCGCCAAGCAACGAGAAAGGCTGAAGAAAAGTGCCGTAGTGGAGTCTAAGAAACCATCTCCTGGCCGGTCGCCGAGACAGCGGGAAGGATTTGAATATGAAGCAGTGGAGCCGATCCGATCAAGAGAGCCTATAGTCCAAGGTGCAGACGAACAAGCCCAGCTTGATCCCGAACATGATCCAAAAATGTTGCTTGATGGAGGAGCAACACAATTCATCGCAGCACCAGACCCTAAACTTCGAGAATCGATACCCAAGCCCTCTGCGAATCAATTTGGAACTAGAAACTCTCGTCAAAGCTCAATTCCAAAGGCGCAAGGCTCCCAGTCTGCCAGTGCTGCCGTGGCGAGCCCCGACTTCCCAGTTCAGAGAAGTAATAGCCGTAAACTTCAGAAGCCGCCGCCTTCCGAACTTCTGGAGCATATGGGGGCTCATGTCTACGGAAATTCGAATACGATACCTACAGCAAGGAATGGACCGCCAATTACTCAGGACACAGATCCATTATTAGGCGCTACGGTGGACCGCTCAGTTGACTTTGGGGCAACCAACATCAGTAACGAGGGCCAATCGGAAGATCTTGACTCAATGGCCGAAGGAAAGAAAACCGAGAACAAAAAGAGAATGTCTGTTACATTCGCTGTTCCGCCCCCTACTCCTCCGCCACTTGACGAATGGAGGAGCGCAAGTGTCTGTAGACTATTTGCAGATGACTTTAGATTAAACCAGGTTGATACCAGCAAAGCCTGGTGGGAGGGGGAGGGTCTGGAAGACGAAGAAGAAACCAATCGATATCGCAAGATATCCCCCAGCCCTCCCCCAAAACAAAGAGTAAGTCTGATTGCGCCGATACGACAACATCTTCTCATTTCAACTCAAATCTTTGGATAGAAAACGTCCCGTTCGACCCTCCCTTGTTCTTGAGATGTGGACCGTTACTCCGATTCACCGGTATCAAACGTGAACGGATTGATTCTCGGCCCGGTCATATCGAAAGAGAATTCTGGAGAGGAACTATAATGATTGCTACCAAAGATTCTGCGTCATCATATGATATCCCGCCGACTCTTAGAATTTTTTCGCAGCCTAGAGAATTACTTCCTCCTCCTCCAGCGGTAATTCGTCCAGAACAGGGCGAACTTGCACCAGAGTATGTTGATCCCATTGCCGGGCTTACAAAGTTAGCTAGAAACGGCAAATTACTTTTTGTGAAACCCGTGGATCATATCGAGGAAGGAAAGGATCTCTCCTATATTGAGAATGACGATGGTCTATTCGAGGAATCCCCTAGTCCATTGGAGTACAAGACTGGCGATCGGGTAACTAGGTCTCCTGACGAAAGAGTTCGACCAGTCGACGGAGAATCTGTCGGAAAATACAACGAGATTACCGGTTTCAGGCTCTATGCCGACACTGCAAGAGATGTCACGTTCTGGCGCTTTAACATCGAGATTGAACTTGGAAGCAGGCAGGAGCACATAGCTTATCGCATCAACCAAGGCTCAACTCAAGGATTTTGGATTCCTGCCAAAGGACAATCAATGAATATCATGTTTCACACTGGCAATTGCTTTAGCATGTCTGTCGACACGGACAAATTCAGCGGGCCGGATCCTCTTTGGCGTGACGCTCTCAACGTTCATCAGACTCAACCCTTCCACGTGATGATCGGAGGAGGTTCGCAAATCTACAATGACGCCGTGGCCGTCGAAACCGAACATTTCCAAAACTGGCTGGATATTAAGACAAAATACGAAAAATATCAGCATGCATTTAACTTAGATATCAAAGCTGAACTTGAGGATTTCTACCTGAACAATTATCTGCAATGGTTCTCCCAGGGCTTATTTGGCATGGCCAATTCACAGATACCTATGGTCAACATGTGGGACGATCACGATTTGATTGGCGGGTTTGGTTCGTATCCCGATAATTTTATGTTTTCGCCGGTGTTTTCTGGATTAGGAAATATTGCGTTCAAGTATTATCTACTCTTTCAACACCAAAGCGTTCCGGAGGAGACATACGCAGATGAGCCGAGTTGGATATTAGGAGCAGACAACGGTCCTTTCATTAATCAAAAAAGCAGAAGCATATTTCTGAATCTGGGCAGTCGAACTGCACTATTAGCTGTCGATTGCCGAACTGAGCGAACGGTATGTTGCATCTACTCTCCTTTTTACCTGGCTAACCATTGCTATAGAGATATGACATTCTGAGCGATAATACGTATGACCTAATATGGAATCGCTGTCATCAGGAGATAATCAAAGGGGTGACAAAACATCTCCTTGTGCTCATATCAATTCCAGTCGCCTATCCACGAATGGTACGTATCGAGATCTTCCGGTTGAAAATTCGCTCTCATACTTCTATAGGCGTGGCTTGGAAACGTAACCAGCAAGGTTATGGACCCAAACAGATCGTTGACCAGAGTTGGACTGTTTGGAAGCTCAGAAAACAAAGTCGGAAGCGGTGTCGGGAACATAGATGACCAATGGAACGCGAAGCTGCACAAGCTCGAACGTAAGTGGTTGATCGAGGACCTTCAGGAGCTAGCCGCAGAGAAATCCGTCCGGATCACTATCTTAGGGTACGTATAACATTCCACTTATCAAGTCGAAAGCTCACACTAGTCG
This sequence comes from Nannizziopsis arthrosporioides, assembly GCA_029635245.1. Classification (NCBI taxonomy): domain Eukaryota; kingdom Fungi; phylum Ascomycota; class Eurotiomycetes; order Onygenales; family Nannizziopsiaceae; genus Nannizziopsis; species Nannizziopsis arthrosporioides. The sequence goes on along the minus strand of CP098260.1, from coordinate 6,009,706 downwards.
CAGAGGCGATGCAAATCTTGCAGCAATGGGCCAATTTTACACCGATCCGAAGCTAGAAATTCCCAAGGACCAGGACTACAGATACATGCCAAATGTTGTCTCATCGCCGATTGCTAATGCACCCTTACCTGATCTCGTTAGCGATGCACTAAACCGACAAAATAAGGTTCACGCCGTTGATACGAAAACTATGGAAGACATGAGACCAATCTTTACCCATGATGTTGACGGCAAACCGAGAAATAACAAGCGCCTCCTGCCAAGAAGAAATTGGTGTTGCATTCGAGAGTACGCCCCAGGTATGTCATGACCAGAAGCCGAATCACAATCGCCGTTTTAAAAGCCTCTGCACTCTGATCGCGAACTAACGAAGTACTTATTCAATGCAGGCTCAACCCCAATACATACTCCCTCAGAGCCTTCCACTCCGGAGGGCCCTAGCGGTAGAGTTACCAGGTCTCTCTCCGTATCTCGTGGAGAAGGTCGTCTAGGGAGGTCATTTTCTCTTTCTCGACGGTTTTCAATGCGCGGGCCACCGCCTTCAAGAACTAACAACTCGGCCGAGCACAAGCCGCAGACTGTGACTTATAACGGTCCACAACCAGTAGAGCAGCAAGATAGTTACTTCCCGCCACAGAGTGTTCAGCCGCCCCCGCAAAGCAGCGGAAGTGTTCCCGAGCCGCGACCTGGGGATTTCATCAGGCGACGGACCGATTTAAGCACCAAGGAGGTCAAACAAGCGCTCAAATATGGCAACGATGCCCACCACTTCATTAACCTCGAGGGTGGCCTCGACATAACCTTAAATTGCGAGATTAGTTCCACTGACCCTGCCGGTATCACGACACCGTACAGGGTCCTGGTACCCGCATTGGCATTTGATGGCGAGTTTGAACCGAGTGTTCCTCTCCAGAAACGAAGATGGTGGATGGTGAGGCGAAAGAAGCCACAACACGAAGACAATGCGAGCGACGAAGAGGATGGTGATCAGCCTAACCAGGGTCTTGAGGGGCCTCACACCCCACCAGTGCATGAGAACATGGGGTCTTTCTCGTCCCCTGAAGGCGTGGCGCAGGGATACGACGGCATCGAAGCATATAAGCCGAAGAAAAAGCGGTTTGGAATTTTCTGAAACCTGTCACCAAAACAATTGTTTCGAATAGAAAAATGTTTCTCTTCTCTGGAAATGGAACTGTGTTAGCACTGGAAGTCCATTCATTTTCACCTTGTTTTAATCTAATCTTTTGTTTCGGCCGGATGGCCTTGGTTTCTGTTGAGATAGTAATTTCAGACCCTGGTAGCGACGCTGCTGGGTATGCATTGGCGTCGCTTTAGGCTTTGCGTTTGAGGCGTCGTGGAATGGGAAATGATTCCATTGTGGAGAAGATCTTCGCAATCAGCTTTGGCGTCAGGCTACAGTAGCATCTGCATAACAAAAAATTGGGAAAAAGCCACTTTATATCACGAAACATCAATCATCTGCGTGTTACGGAGTCCCGCTCATCCTCGTTCCAGCTCGAATTTGTAAGCTTCACGTCTCCAGACGCACCTTTCACTGTCATCAAGGAATTCCAGCCCTTTCGCTCCACCTCGGCACTCCGCATATAAAACATAAAAGGCCAACTCGCATTTACTCTAGAAGTCTCCCCTACAATACCTTCAAGCTGTTTTCCTCAATTTTTCGCCGTCGCGCCTTTGCCTCCGTCCGTTCTACCGTCGGACTCTCAGCTGCCGCTGCCGCTAGTCTTCAGCAAAGAACAGCACCTTCGGGACCCGTCAGTGTTTCTGCCATTCAGTCCTCGGCGCCGCAGAGCGTCAAGGCACTCCATCAGAGCAGAATGACGCACACAAAAGTCGTTAGTAAGTTCTCCCTGCCCCGCAATGGTGCCTGTACCTGTCCCTGCTGGCATTCGTATGTGAGTGCTGACTTGTGGCGCTTTGCCATGACAGTCATCGGCTCCGGCCCCGCTGCCCACACCGCTGCCATTTATCTCTCTCGCGCTGAGCTCAAACCGGTGCTGTATGAGGGCATGCTGGCCAATGGCACCGCTGCCGGAGGTCAATTGACGACAACCACCGATGTTGAGAACTTTCCTGGTTTCCCGGCGGGTGTTGGAGGCACCGAGCTTATGACAAGGATGCGCGAACAATCAGTCCGATTTGGAACGGAGATCATCACGGAAACCATTTCGCGAGTTGACCTTTCAAGCCGACCATTCAAGCTGTGGAAGGAATGGTCCGACGGCCCTGAGGATGCTCCTGCCCACACAGCGGACGCTTTGATCATTGCCACCGGTGCTAATGCGCGCCGCTTGGACCTCCCTGGCGAAGACAAATACTGGCAGAACGGTATCAGTGCATGCGCTGTATGCGACGGTGCTGTTCCCATCTTCCGCAACAAGCCACTCTTTGTTATTGGCGGAGGAGATTCTGCCGCCGAGGAAGCCATGTTCCTGACCAAGTATGGGAGCAGCGTAACTGTTCTTGTTCGCAAGGATAAATTACGAGCTAGCAAGACCATGGCCACCCGACTATTGAACAACCCCAAGGTCGAGGTCAAGTTCAACACAGTGGCTGTTGAGGCCCAGGGTGAGCCAGGACCGAGAGGTTTGATGACCCACCTGAAGATCAAGAATGTCGTGACCGGTGCTGAGGAGGTCCTTCCCGCAAACGGTTTGTTCTATGCGGTTGGACACGAGCCTGCTACATCCCTGATCAAGGGTCAAGTGGAAACCGATTCCGACGGCTACATTGCTACTAAGCCAGGAACAAGTTACACCAGCGTGGAGGGTGTCTTCGCGGCAGGGGATGTTCAGGACAAGCGGTACAGACAGGCCATCACCAGTGCAGGTGTGTATAACTTCCTTCCGTCTTATCCTCTTTGGGCTGTTACTTACTTTTCGTTTTTACTAGGATCTGGCTGTGTCGCCGCCCTTGAAGCTGAGAAGTATATCTCCGAGATGGGAGATGAGGCTCCTGCGGTAGCCTCAACTATAGAACAATCCGCAACACAGCAGGAACACAAAACCGAAGAGAACCCCCCAGCATCACTGGAGTATAAATCTAACCCGTTGCTTTAGACTAAATTTCTTTGGTTGCTTCATTTGGCACAATCATTGATTTTGTATTCAAGTAGATATTGGGATATTAGATGGGTCACTTTCTAGACGGGATCAAACCCATGAGTACATATCTGCCACTTCTTACATATATAGGTCGCGACTCCACACACGAAAATCGCAATGAGCCCGGTAGGAAAGCAAATTGAGAATGTTGTCTCAGATTTCCCTCATCCTACTACCTCTGCCAATACATATGCCTGTAGATTATCGTAGGTATGTTTGGCATGGAGCTAATAGTCAGCTATCATTTTATATCTCTGCCAGATATTGTAGAATTAGGCAGTCGAGGTATGAGGTAACATAAAGCGCCAATGATGGGGGTTACATGGCTTGGTAAATGGAAATGCATGTAGAAATGCTTAGAGGAGCATTATTTAGTGGTATCCAGCATTATAGCCCTTCCTTTCCTAATTAGGTAGGCTGTGTCTGTCTCTATCAAAGGCAATCAACATATCTTCATGGCCCACAAAGAGCAGTCTTGATGATCTTCAAAACATGAACGGAACACCAAGAGGTGCTGTACCAATAGAAAGAGGTGGAAACATAATACCAGGAGCTGTTGTCTATGAAATTACAGAAAACATAGATACTAGCGTGTTTGCACGATCACGGGATCCTCCGCGAGCGTACTGATGGATATCAACAACACAACTCTCGCGAGTACGCACACACTGCAGTTTTGTGCGAAAGAGAAACAACTCCTTCTCTTTTCTGCTTGCTAGCAGGGATATTCATCACTGCTTCCACTCTTTTATTCTCTGACGCTGTCTCTCTTCTCTATCAGCTTGGTGATTATTATTCACTAAGCATAGCCCACAATGGATCTTCCGCCTCAGCGTGTTCCTGGGACGCTGATCAATTTGACACCTGATGCAACACCGCCAGCCCCGGACAGCTACATACGCATCAGGATTCCAGCTACGACTGCAAACCAGACTCAACCAGCCCCAGCAGCTCCCCTTGTCCATTGGGTCCGCATTGTCGTGAGCATTACTTGTGCTCCGGAGCATCCTGGAGTGAATGGAGGAAAAGGTCGAGAGTTCAATTTCTTCGACTACATCCCTCGTGACATGGTTGGCCGTAAGCTTGAGTCTTGCAATGTCAACTGGGAGCCTGCTGGCCGCTATTTCGCCGGGATTCGTGACAGATACCACAACACGGTGTTGGACTCTCAGATCTGGGACTGTCAATTCTGCGGGGAGATTTCGAAGAACCTGTACATGTCGGGTATGCCACGCCTTATGGACTTCCGTTCGTGGTTCGTCATCGCGATTCCGATATGTCGCACCATTGGGCTCTGCGATCAGAAAGCCGTAATGCTTGTGAACAAGATCTTTAGCGAACGCTTCCCTACGGTGAACATTCCCGATGGCCCATGCTGCGAGGTCTGCGGTTTTATCCATAATCTTAAGTGGTGCGCTCGTTGCAAAATGATCCAGTAAGTGTCTTCAAAAATTTCCCTTGCCTAACCCCCGCGATCTCTGAGACCATTGTACTGATGAAAGCACGTCCCTTAAGGTATTGCTCCGGTGAATGCCAAGCCCATCATTGGCTGGTCCATAAAAAGGACTGTAGAAATGCCGAGCGTCATAAGATTGCTGAAAAGGCAGGAAGAAAGTAACACTATGGTATGATCAAGATCACTGAATTCTGCAGTTTCCGACCGCTAACGTGACACTGATAGGCAAAGTGGGAGAAAAACATATGCTGACATTGATCATGAGGCAATGCCTTCCATTAGACTAAAGATGGTCATGAAGGTACCTGAGGGGTGTTTCTGTGTCTTAGGAAGGTATTGCAAAGCTGTTGTGTGATATGCCGAAGTCTAGGACGTCACGCCTTCAGCCCTCACATTGTGATATAGAGCACTTAAATGAAAACATGTGATTCCCCTCTAGGAGCATCAGCCAAAGAAAAGGTTCTTCTTCTTCTTCTTCTTCTTCTTCTTCTTCTTCTTCTTCTTCCAGTATGGCAATGCCTAATGCAAAGCCTACAATGGCAAAAAACAACTGCAAGAATGTTGATGAGAAGATGTTATCTTTTTCAACAACAGTCTACTGGGTATCCTTTGATCTTGACATCCTGGACTTTACACCCGCTGCGCTTCCAATCAAAAATGATTGCAAACTCACTCTTTACGAGCACGCAGAGTAATTTGTCAATGTAGCTCTTGATGTTCTGGCGGGTGAACACACCACTTTTAGCCAAATGAGTGTAATATGGTTGAGAGAAAATGTTCCAGTAGTTTAAGCGGGCGGCCTTGGAATGTTGCAGGCGAGGCTAGCGCCAAGCCAGCGAGCGAATTCGGCTAGGCTAAAACTCAAATCTGAAAGCATATTGATTATGTAAGTGGGACTTGGCACCTTGCCCGTCACGTGTCCAAACTCCCCTGATAGTCCATCAAAGACAACAAGGACATCAAAACTTGACCTCTTGTGCTCCCCGTACTAGCAGACTGTCCTCTAATACTTGATGCATTTCGATTCTCGGTAGCAGCCTCAATTGAACGCAACAGAGTCTGCAGCTTGCTCTAAAATTGAAGACCAGTCCTACTTCACATGACTCTTTTGGTCTAGAAGCATATCTTAAATGCCTAACTTACATCCTGATAGAGCCAGTTCAAAATATTTCTGATCCCCACGAGAGCATCTGGACCGGCTCTTGTTTTTGTGGCAACATAAAGGACTAGCCCACTGGTTTGCCCGTGACTGCAGTGCTATGTAATAGTGTGAACTGCAAAAATACTAGTGGATGGGTAGTGTTGGAAGACAAGTTCTGCAATCAGAAGTAATGGATTCGCACTATGAATGCTCTTTAATCCTCTGGCTTCGGGTTGGTTCGTCACAACCGATTTGTAGCGAGGAGTGCATTTACCAGCTGATATACTCAAGGCGATTCATAGCAAATCAGTATCGCGATTTCCTCCCCGTCAACTTCGAGATCATATCGAGACAAAGATACCGACTCCGGCAAACCTTCGCAGCGCGAATTCTGTAGCGCGCATCTCCCCTCTTTCTCAAACCACCTGAGGCACCAAACTTTGTAGTTGTGTCACTTGGCTCATTGGACAAATTCTTACAACCGTGGGAACCACAGATGGAAGTTTATTCAAAGGATTTATTCCGTTGAACAACACAGGTAGAAGATATCAAAATATTTGAAGAGCCACTCGATCGGTCGCAGGTCCCTGGTTTCCACAATGGCGCCAGCGTGTAGGTCAATATGACGTGTGAATCGTACTACTTCCAATGGATTCTTGGGATTCTTGCAAAGCAGCAGAAGATATCTTATACATACAGCTTTCTCCTTAATGTTACAGGACAAATCTTGACCGAAAAACGCATGGTTTGCTGTGCGGAAATCATCCCATACGCAGATATATGCGGGATATATATGGACATTTGATAAAAAAATAAGGTATAGAATATCAATCGATTTACAGAAGCCTGTAAAGAAGTGGATGAAACATTGAAACGCTATAGCCACAGCCCACCATTGTACGATGCAGTTCTCCGAATATGCAGATGAAAATTATAATATAGAGGAAATGAGGTTAGTACCAGTGATATTATTTTCAAATCAGCCGCCGGTTTTCCTTATTTTGCTGCGATGGCCGGCTTCACTGGCCGGTCGAGTTTTCAGCTGTTCAACGAAGGTATCAAATGGGTTAATCTCACACCACCTGTCTTTGATTTGATAGGTTCGTACTTCCCATAACGCAACCCTTTCCTTCCAACTTTGAAGGTCTTTCTCATTAGTCTCGCGATTGACCTCAACTCGCTCCACATATGGCTTTCTTATATCTTCAGGAGCATCGCGCCACATCTGGCCAAGTGCCTGTCGTATTTCGTCTCGAGGCGCCTTGGCGTTGGGGTTGCCGGTACTCTGGCGGCGGGACTCATCGCATCGAGATTTACAGATAAACCAATAATCTTTTTGATAGTATAGAAATGGGTTCAACGGCTTTTTATGTGGGCGTGCTTCCATCGGGCCCAACTCGGCAATAATGGCCTCCCACATGGCCTTTTCATATGCTGCCTGATAGAAGGCTTTGTCGTCCGAAGGACTTTTCTGACCAGGTAGATCTGCTCTGGCACTTCCATTTAAATGTAGCGGAGGGATATTAGTGGATGGATCCTTTCGTTTGTTGGGACTCATTATAGTTGACTGGGCCGGAGGTGTCATCGGAGTGGCAGTGGAAGATAGTTTGTTCTTTGTCGTCACAAGAGGCATAGGAATTTGTATGGGCCCTATGATGGACTCAAGAACTTCCATAGCGGCGCGAAGTCCAGACAAATAGGCTCCGTGCACGGTTGCAGGATGGGTACCACATGTCGCCTCTCCAGCAAAGTACAAATTGCCAACTGGTTTAGCCATCAGATCGTAGTCCCCTGGAAGAGCTTCTGCAGCGACAAACGAATAGCTTCCGCGAGAAAACTTGTCTTGGCCCCAGCGGGTAATTATAGACTCCAGAGGATCGGGTACGATGATGTCTTTGTAAATATTTCGAAGTTGTGAGGAAACGTCTTTTAGAATCTCAGAATCAGGAAGACTTTCGGCTTGATGTGCTGAGTCCCCAGCCATCAGAGCAATGAGCATTGGAAGTCCACTGGTTTTCATGCAATTCCAGAATAAATAAAATTTGCCACGATTGGGTGCATAATCGGCTTGGGACAGACTTTCGGGCTTCAAAGGTTCACGTAGAAGCCCTATCATATCTCGCTCGACGTCCCAGAATGGCTTCTCAAATACAAGAATCACTTTGTTCATGATTCCAAATCCCAAGCGACTGATAGCATCGGTCTTCCACTCTGGTAAAGGGGGTGAAAAAGTGATTGTCTGGCTTTTTAATACGCCTAAGGGTACCGTAAGTATGACTTTGTCTGCACTGACTACTTCGCCATCAGCGAGGTATACCCGGGCTTTGCCAGTATTTCCGGTCTTGTATGAAATTTTTGCGACTGTCTTGTTTGTACGCACGTCAAGCTTTGACGGATATGACCATAGACCCCTTGGGACCTGCTGATAGCCTCCGACGACTTGTGCATGTTCGCCTTCGAATTCATTGCCCATGTCTTGATCCCAACCTGCCAAACTGAGCTTCCCTAGGTTGGCGGCATTGGCATATTCAAGATTTGCGTAATGCCAATTCAATAACCGCATGTCCTTTGGCGTTAGTGTAAGAAGTGTTTGACACTGGCGAATGGCCTCGTCCATCACTGCGCCGAGGGTTTGAGTGTTGGAGGCTTGTGCGATCCCATCTAGAGATAGTGTCGCATCCTTGGGGACTCCTTCTCGCAGATTCCAACCCATGGCTTGATATGAAGCTGCGGCACAACTTTCACTGGCAGGTTTGATATTGGATAGATGAGCTGAGCTTGACTTGATATCCGCTGTGCGGTGGCCGACACCTCGCCGAAACCGTTGAGCTGGGAGTAGCATATCTACGGTCCCAGACGCTGCAGCATCTTCATACTGTCTGATAGTAATACCATCATCAAGGTGGCAGTCTCGGCCGAGGTTTATCAGTTCGCGATCGCCTTCTGCAGTTTTTGTGATAATGGCCTTATGGCGGTACATCCCGGAGCGGTTGAGAATATCATTATATAACTTCTCCACCATAGAATCTTGGACTTCATTGACAGGATCACCGTTTGTATCATAGATTGTAGAAATATCCCTCAGGAGATGGCACTTTAGCGCTAACTGTGCGCGAATTATAGGGTCTAATGGGTTGCCATTATCGAATCCAACGACAATCTGAGCCCCCATTTCGGCAGTGGCACGAACACCGGGTGGCAGGGTTTCAGGCTCAATCGACTGCAAAGGATGCGAATATATGCGACCACCAATACGTCTTCGGCCTTCTAGAACAACAATTTTAGGACGAACGGTCTCGCTGTCATAATGTTCAAACAGGTTCTGCAGCTGCCTGGCGCACCCTAAACCTGCCATGCCGGCACCGATTATAACAATTGTCGGACCATCTTTCTTGCGACTTCTTTTAGCAGGTGATAGATTCTTGGGGGTCTCAACGCAGCCGAAGTTGATATAGCCGTTACGCACAAGCCAGTTGTATGCGACCGATGCAAGCTTGATCCACCGCCATTCCTTTGCACAGCCAAGTGCTTCTTCTTCCGAAACGCCAATCATAGGGTTCCGAGTCCACAATCGAAGAATACCGTTACGAATGTTGAGATATGTAGTGATGTGCAAGTGGCACAAGTTGTCGTGAAGCATGCTTTGTTCACCTTTATGCAGGGCGTAGGGATTGAGCCGGGAAGAGTAAGCAGCGGCAACGCATTGCTGTGCGTAAGCCGATGACGCCATTTGTGAAGGTATTGAAGATCTCGGGCGAGCCTGACTTAGATTAAATGCAAGATCGTCGTCTCGTTTACGGAATGTAGGTGGTGCAGAGGCGGGGGCAGATGCAGAGATAGAGGAGGATTCCGGTGGCGTATTTAACATGAAATTCAATTGAGCACTTGGTGTTACCGATCTTTTCTCCGAATACGAAGATATCTGAAAAGCAGAGCTCATAGAGTCCTGGTTTTCGCTAGAAGATTTTGAGCCTATTCTTGTCTCGCTCGAGTCCTGGGACTTCTCCTCGCTCGAAGAGTGCGATGGAACCTGCTGAAGTAAATCTTGATCGTGACTCCCCTCGCCCTTGATGGCGTTTTCGTCGCGGCTGATGTTCGGGCGTAATGCATCATTCCCGCCATCCGCGGTTGTGGAAGCAACGACTTCAGACAGAGTAGGTGGCACCGTGACATGGCATTCGGGCATATCGTCGTTCAGCCTAGCCCCTGATACCGTGGTTGTCGGTAGATTTTCGGATTCCATGCTGTCAACAGGCTCGGTGACCTGTTCTATATCAACAGATGCATTCATATCCATCCCGACCATGTTTAATACGGTTATCGATGAATATCGGATTTTCGAAAGTATGTATGTTCCAAATGTAGGAAATTTCCTCTCTAGAGCCGATTGGAGTGCTGGGATCAGCTCAAAACCGCCATATTTATAGATAAGGGGTTGCACGTCGACAAGATGTGGGAGATATATAGCGATCGAGTCTAGTCAGACGATCGATATGCTGAAATCGGTTCCTTGCCGTGAGAGCTACATAAGAAGAATGTCAGACATACTAATATTAATTCAAGATGGTTTCTTTTCGTAGGCCGCTCTACATCTCTAGAACGGACCAACACATACCCTTAACACAAAGCCATCGGATGGAACCTAGTTAGTGAAGCGGGATGTCAATGGAAAAGCTTGTCGGCGGGCAATTCATTTGAAAGTGGAACCAGAAATCCCTATTCAAACTCGGACTTGTGTTCGATAGAGCCCCAAGCAGTCTGGAATGGCCAATTGTCACGGGCATCTATTGAGCATGTATGGAGTGCTCTGAGTCGGACGTGACATTCGAATCTCGATCATCCTCGAGTCGAACTTGACGCATGGTTTCGTCTGCGTACATTTCAGAACTGACGTCGGGTCCTCTTCCAACGTCAACCCTCAACTGCACCAAAATCCTCCATCTCGCCACGAGGCCACGGGCGCTTTATGGGACGATATCGATGTTGATGTGTCTATGATCTGATGGCTTGGTCTTCTTGATAATGTTCTGGAACATGAAAATAAATGAAAGCGGAGTTGACGCTTCGCATGGGTTGCTGTGCAACGCCCGCATCGGGACCGAAACACACCTGCCAACCCTTGGATGTGGGTTCAGGATGATTATCATCAAGCGCTGACTCGTGAATAGATCTCCCTTGCTTTCATTTTATCTCTATTCTGTATCGAAGGGACGAAATATCATGGGCGTAAGTGGTCTAGAGGCTCGCTACCTTTCGTCGTAAGTAATTCTCATATCCCTGCCAGTCTCGGACAATCGAATCTACCAAGACTCGACGGTATGTTGGTCCTTCTTTTTACCTCCTAGTACTTTTCTTCCTTAGCTAACGATAAAAGTGTAGAAGACACGGTTCGCTCCACGGTCTCTTGTCGGTTAGTCAAACGTTGGGGAATAACGTATCGCAATACCCATTGAGGCCGGCCTTTTAAAGAGGCCAAAATACTCCTCAGCTTCAATACATTAGACGGATCGCATTATCTTTATTGGCAGAGTAGCTCTTGTGTCACAGAATAGATGTATCGACGATTGCTTGAAGAAGCAGGGAATCTCCATATCTTTCTCCAGATACAGGGATACATGATGTATTGAATGATAAGTGTATATCTTTTGGATGGATGAATGCCAAAGCCCACCCGTCTGTAGCCTGCCCAATAGTCCAAATCAAGCCCTTAATTGTGTCCCAATACGCCAATCAAACCGCTATCTATCTACGTATATGCTCACTTATGTCGATGTAAACTATATGTTTCCTCGAGATCTTCTCCATCTCCAGCCCCGAAAACGTCCGAGTCATTGTCAGTGTACTCGTCACGGTAGGCACTGGTATCTATTGCCACATTATCGCTGTCTTCGTCGCGGAAACCCACTCGGGCTTCTTCGTCATGAGCCAAAGGGTCTGGCACATCATCCAGATCTTCGGGATTATCAGTGAAGGAGGAGGGTTCAGGAAGATGTGACGGGTCCACACCCGCTTGATTGAGTTGAGCCCGTTCCTCGGCCTCAAGTTCGGCGGCACGGGCAAGGGTGCTAAGTCCCGTTAGTCTTAAAAATAGTGTATGAGTACACGGCAACATCATGACTTACCGCTTGTATATGTACCATCCGGTAAATATACCGATACAAATGCCGACCACAATGCTGATGATATTTATCGCTTTTGGTACCGCGCCCATCTTTTCGCCGCTCTGCGCGAGAATTCGCAGCCTACTTCCAATGAAGGCAGGCACCAAAAGCCTGGGTGTGATGATGGCGGTCGCAAGGCCGTACATGAGCGGTTTGACGGTAGGAAACGTCGAAATTGCTCCATTGCATATCGAATAGGGCAACGGGCAAAGCCGAATCATGCAGAGGAGCTTCAGCCCATCATACTTGAGTGTTAACGCTAGGGCGGCAAAACGCTTATCGTGTTGCACGATGCGATGAACAAACTTGGAAAGGAGTGTTCGGGACAGGATGAAAGAGCAGACGGAACCTATAACAGTCGCAAAGGCAAAGATTGCCCATCTAAATCAAAGAAATTCATCAATATCGTATCGGGCCGTTGGAATTGTTGGAAGAACCTACCCTCTCCAGACTCCGAATATAAAACCGGATACGGTCCCGACAGCCGACCAGCCGACCAAGGGTGGGAAGGAGACAGTGAATGTACATAGCCATACCACAAAGTATGCAAGCGGGGATTTTTCGAGATCAGACGCAATCGGCTCCAGCCATTTGAAGATGTGTCCTGAAATTATGATGAAGCCGACACCCATGGCGGATAGTGCCAGTCCGGCCAATACTGCCGCCATCTTTTGCCATATTGTCAATGATATCCATATCTTAGATAACTGTTTGTATGCCCTTTCTATACGGTTGATGGCTTTATCGCGGGCGCTCGTGGAAGCAGACAGCGACAGAACGGACGAGCTTCGCGTTGCGCGGCTGAGGCTGGAACGTGAGTGACCCCATTGCGGCCGAGGTGATTGTAAGACCGGAGAGGTTGAGTGGCATCGGATTCGAGAAGAGGTAGGTAATAGCCCATCGGTGATTGAATCGTTGTTCCCGGTCATGGTTGATGTATCTGGTACTCGCGGAGAGTCGATGTTGGGTCAGTGATTCAGTTGATGCTTTCCCCGTCTTTCAGCCCATGGGTGTTCCACTGAATAACTCAAGCGGTTCGTACTCCTTCCCTTTCGCTCTGGTAAAGATATTCGAGAGTTCTTTTCTGCTGATGGGAAGCTGAGGGTACAGGCGATCCGCGTTGGCACCGACTTGTCCCAGAAGCCAACAGACAGGGTTCGGACAGCCGCTTGCTGCGGCTCGGAGTCAGCGGGATCCGAAAACAAGATTCCCGTGAATAGTCGATAATTGTTGGAAAGCAATCATACACTCATCAAATCGTGGATGAAGAAGCTGAAAGGAATACAGGAAATCAATGCTGGTCCTATTTTTAAACACTCGGCGTCCTGAAGCCTGAGGCTGATGCGAAAGTCATTGACTTCCGGATCCCCGTCTCGGTTCCGAAATCCACATCAAGTTGCTCCGAGCGGATAACGTCGTTTCGGCGGGGCCGCGTGGTTGAAAGGCTGTGCTTTTCTGGTAGATCAGGAACTGCATGCTATAGCAATAATGCTATGATAGTTGTTCGAGCCTCTGAGAGAGTTCTCAATCATCCTAGGTGATTTATGGATATAATGCTCTGTAGGGACAGTACGGAACTACATGGTGCAGAGCGCACTATGACTACAGAGTATAACTAGATCCCTAGGAACACCTCCACAGATAATCTCATGTTACTAGTCTGACAGAAGGATTGCGGAACACATCATCTGCGTGCCACTGGGAGCTATTGATCATTCTAGAACCTGTGCATACACGATATTTGGCGATTCACTTTTTGTCGCCTGCATTCCTGAGTACCTGAAAACGATGTGGGCAGAAAGTCACTCAGCCGGAACCCCCTGGCTAGTTAATTAACATGAGGGATTTCCCCATCCCAAAGGCAGAATCGGTGGTGTTATTTCCTTCCGATCCGATGAACCCACCGCCCTGTGGCTTGTCGTCATCGAAGCAATTACCAAGCCAATACCAAAGATACGCACACAAATGCCCTCGATTCGAGCTCCCTTACCGTATCATTACATCCGCGCTTCGTCCTCATTCGCGATCATGCCAAATGGCTCCTCCTCAGCTTCAATGCTCCTCAAAGCACCACAAACCGCTGCCGAGTGACTGACTGACTGACCATCGCATCCACGATTCCATCTCGTTCTTCCATCTCTTCATCCATGTCTTCGGCCTCTTTCCTTTGTCTCGCCCTTCCCTTCATCATGTAAAGTGAAGCTGCACTAGTTACACTCTGCTACTTTATATGTCACTGTCCATTCGCTTCTCCCTTTCACTCTTTCCAGCTCTCCTGAGCCATTTCTGACTTGCATATTACTTACTGTTATGCATGGCCCTGTCCCCCTTCTGATTGATAACTGAGCTTATCTCTAGCCGCATGCTTTCTTTGTCTCTCTGATTTGTGTTGTTGATCGCATTGCAACTATGGTTTCGGAGGAGGTCTTCGAATCATGTTTGCCTATCCTCGAGAATCCCGAGCTCGATGACGAGGAAAAGGCCGAGAAACTAGAGGATTTCTTGCGTGAGAAAGCTACTTTGGCCGGTACCGCTCTTGAAAATGCCGTACTGGACATTCTTTGGCGACATCGAAACTCGTTGAAAGGCGGAGCCTCCCCTCCCCCGCTCCGACATACTGTCATTCGCCGTTCGTCTCCTGCGCCGTGGCAGATAACTAGCTCGTCTACTCCGCTTTCGTCTCCGTCAAACAGTCCTGCTGCTCCATCAGGTTTCCCGGTGCCTCGTGGTGGCTTTCCTCGCGCTCCCAGATCCCTGACCGCGTCGCCCTTTACATCACCGCGTCCATCACCCCGCCTGGCGTTTGCGCAGCCAATTCCACACAGTCCTAGTCTCAATGCTTATGAGTTTGCCGAGCGGGCGCCAATACCGGAATATGGTGATCTTGGGAGTGATAATGTAGACTGGTTGGTTAATGATGATGCCAAAAGTACCACATCGTCCACTGGTCTGAGTGGTGCTGCCCCAGAATGGGTTGCTCCAACCGATATGAGCCCTTATGATATTCTGCGGTCAGTTCTGGGAGATAGACGGTCAAATGACGAGATTGAAGCTGCACTTGCCGCCAATGGATATGATCTTGGTGCCACTATTGCTGCTCTGACTGACCCTGAAGGCCTTCACAATAACAACACTGCGCAAAATAATGAAGGCAGAATTTTAGTGGGAAAATCCATGGCCATGGATCATGCCCGTCCTTCCACACCGTCGGGTCAGCCCCGAACTCCGGTTGTATGCAAATATTGGCTGTCTACCGGACAATGCCTTCGAGCAGATTGTCGCTTTAGCCACGATCTTACCAACCACATCTGCAAGTAAGTGCGCATTGATGTTCTTCCATCTTGATAATACTAATGCAAAGCTATAGGTATTGGCTGATGGGAAATTGCCTTGCTGGTGATATCTGCCCATTCTCGCATGATCCATCCGCAATGGTTGGGAATATGAGCATTAGTAATGACAGCGGTACTGGTTTCAATAGCCCATCCATGCAATCTCAAATGTATCAAGAAGATGCTTTTCCAGCGCTGCAACCACCCATGAACGACCAATGGGCGTATTATCCTCAAAAATCTCAAGCCCAATACTATTATGGTGGGAATCAGCACCATCGAGGAAATTCGCCGTCAAATATGAGAAATAGAGGTGCGCTCTTAGGACAGTCTGCCCGCTCACATTCGCGACCCACAAGTCGACACCAACAGCGCGATTCCGGCGGATCTGCTTTGTCGGTGGACGACCCTGAAGCGTTTCCCACACTCTCATCGCTCAATCCTAAGGCTCCTAGTAAGAAGCACCATGGGAAACGAGCCGGACATAATCAGAGTCGTGACACAACTACTACAAAAGAAGTTACTTCAAATTCTTTAGCCGATGTGGTTCGGATGTCGCCATCCTCCAACCAGCGAAAAGGGCAGGCCAAGATCGCACGGCCAGTGAACAACGGTCCTGAGATCAATCCCGCTGCTCAATCGATCCCAGCTCCAAAACATCTGCCCTGGCTCGAAACCGGGTCTCGTGCCAATCAGCAGTATTTGAAATTACGGATGGATGCAATTACGCACGGCAACGTTCGAAATAAATTCCTTCAAAGGTACGTATTGTCCGAGATTCGGCTCATACCAAATGAAGTAATCCAATCTCTTAACCAAATTAAACAGTGCGGCTCAGGCTTGGAACCGCAATGACGCACGAGCCGCAAAGGCCCTGTCTCTTCGCGGGCAAGCCGAGAACGATGCGATGCGACGCTGCTATCGTGAAGCTGCTCGACATCTTTATGAAGACCACAGCAAAAATGCTGCTAGCCAAGCCGAACCCGAATTCTATATTGACCTACAGGGCCTTCACCCAGGAGAAGCCATCGAATATCTAGGCAATATACTCGCAGAAGTTGCAAAAGCAGAACGCAAGCTTGTCTACGCCATCACAGGCACCGGAATACAAAGCAGAAACGGCAAAGACAAAGTCGGCAAAGCAGTCAAGAATTGGTTGAATGACTGGCACTATGTTTTTTGCGAGTTTAATGTTCCTAGTGAACGTGGAGGGTATATAGGCGGTATCTTCGGAATTGAACCAAGCAGTAGTGACAGGATCCGTCACTCAGACAAGTTTACCGTAAAGGAGCCAAAGGATGTCGGCCGGGAAAGCAACCCGAGCGGCGAGATCGGAACGAAGGACAAGCCTTCAGCCACCGTGGCTCCGGAGAACTCTCAACCTTCAGAAGACTCCAAAGTGTGAGTGGAACTATCTAGTATTTGAGATTCCAAATCTTGTAAGTTGGAGAAAGAGCTGCTGGCTGCCAATGATAGTTTTGGATAATTCGCTCATCTTGGATCGGGAATTTTAGCCTTGGTAGCTATAGCGAACAGGCAACAATACATCTTCTCCGGGAGATTTAATGTGATATGACTAGAGCTTATCTTTGTTTTGAATACCAAGTGACAGATTCTTAGCATACATATGACCAAGACTCATGTTAACTCATATGATTTCCTTTTGGAATCTTACGCAAAATGATCCCAGTATATTTATCGACGCCTCGATATCGCGAAGATGAGGAAGGATGATATAGACTTTGCTTTACTCCGGTTCCTGGTGAAGCCATTGCTTCCAAACCTCTTCCACGTTCATTCCACAACTCCTGGCTTTGGTGACTATCGCCCTCGCCTTTTCTGCCACGGGTATATCAATCATCTTCCCATCCAATGTCCATGCACCTCTTCCCTGTTTCGCTGCTTTCTCATCCGCAATAGATATTCGGACAGCCCACTCCAGCTCTGCTGTTTCGGGACTGAATATGCTTTGCACAATTGGAACTTGTGAGGGATGTATACATTGTTTTCCGTTGAACCCCAGTCTTTTGCCATCCTGGGCCTCCGACTTTAACTGATCGATAGCTCGCTGCTGCTCTTGAGCTCCAGCTGCTTTAGAGGCATATGATGTGCAAACCAAATCTATCACTGAAGGTATATTAGATGCCCGGGCAGCTGTGACTATGGCAGAGCGCGCGTAGAGAAATTCCGATAAGGATGGAGTCCGAGTTATACTTAGGTCCAGAGCGAAGTCTTCGGCAGCAAATATCAGGCCTGAAAGCAAGGGAGAGGCATTGCAGATCTCAGAGAGGTTTACGATAGACTTTGCACTTTCTATAAGGGCTAAAATAGATATTGGTGGAGATGTTCTGGTGGAGTCAGCGGTGGAACGAGCGCGGGTTACCATATCGTGCACAAAGCGAATGTCAGAGGCTGAATCAACCTTCGGAACGACTATCGTCGAGATACAGGGAGACTGCAGCTAGAAATACGATAAATATAATATTAGCTCTGGGGTTCTTGAATATGCAAGCGTGTCTGGAAGTTCACCATCTCTGCCAGGTCTTTTTCCGCGAGTCCACTCCCCACCGAGTTAATTCGCACGGACTGTTCACGGATTCCTTCTGGCTTTGGCCGTTCAAGCTCGTCCCTAATCATCTTTCGAGCCTCGTCCTTCTTCAAGGGCGTCACGCTATCCTCGAGATCGTAAGTGACGCAATCGGCAGCGATCATGCGCGACTTTCGAAGCATGTTAGCATTGGAGCCGGGCACTTCGAGCTATCGAATTAGCCAATATATTATCCTCTTCTATGCGAAGTGCCGGAAGGTCTGTCTTGCTTGCAGTGGACAACTCATACCGTAAAATAGTGCCCGCCGAAGGATATGACTTATAGCCATCTCGAGTGCCCGAGTGCCTCGCAGGGTAGACTCCTTGGTTTTCAGGATCCAGGCCGTATGTAGGAGACGGGTAGCTGGTCACCGTACTCAATACCCTGCTGGCACGTCTGAGAAGCGCATCTCCAGCATTTAAGCAACTATCTAGAACGAAACAGCGCCTGCAGTCAACCCGCGGCTCTGGTTTTCCTCGGCAAGTCTCGGAATGGAACATTATTTAATCCGAAATAAGTGCCCCTGAATGCCCAGTACGTGCAGCTCAGTCGTTCTGCATCAAGGTCGGGGGATCGAGAGTCGACATGTATGTATCTCTAGGCTTTCTCCATATGCTAGAGACTGATGATAGGTCCTCCACCTCCTACACACGCATCGACACAGTCAATAATCCTGATTCTGCGTGTAGAGCTTGTTCTCGTCCTCCGTAACCCAACAGCCTTGTAGTACGGCGGGCTATTCGGCCCATATTGCAGATGACGGTCTCGGACAATAAATTACCGGCCCGCCGGCTGTAAAATGAAGGCTTGGCGGTATGACTCGCGTACGGGTCCCGGGTTACGTCGCGGAAGGTCCTTTTGTCCTAAGAATAACCTCCAGTCATGATGGAGTCTCGAGTCTTGGGTGCTTGTGTGAAGGCGACTATGATTTTTAGCTGCTCCAACCTCCGCTACCCTTTGTGGCTCATGTTTCATGAATTTCAGTCTCTTCTGTGAAACTTCCAACAGCCTCTACAACCTGTTCCTCTACCTGGTCTACAAAGGCTCGAGATTTTATGATCTAGCCGGCTAGTGAACCATTTTGTCGCTCCTTCTTGGCCCACTCAATGTTTTATTAAATCCGGACGATCAGCCTATCATTCCTTGTCTAGGCCACTTGCTTCTTCTTGACACCCAACGGTACGCCCTCTACTAGAGCGAAATCCTTTCGTGGCCTCAGCGGCGTGGACAAGATGTCGGGAAAATACATCCGATATATCGTCTTCGCGGTGTTGGTAAGTCAATCCTGTCATCTAAACCAGATTCGGCCAGCAAGCCATTAACTGATTTCATTTCCAGGGTATCGCAATCCTTCACTTTATTGCCACATCGTCTCTCCCTCGCCCAAGCTTACCCTCGAGCATCACGAAGCCGAACCCGCCCAAACAGAATGACAACAAGCCACCAGCTGCTCCTGTACCCGATGACAAGCCTCAGGCACCGCCAAAGCCATCGGAGCCGGTAGCAGCGCCCTCTGCGAGCGAGAGTACCCCTGCCGCGCCATCCCCGGAGGATAAACCTGAGGATAAACCCCAGGACAAGCCTCAGGACAAACCTGAGGACAAACCCCAAACGCCAGGCTCAACCTATGAGCGTGTCAATGCAACATTTGTTTCGCTAGTACGGGAGAGCGATCTCTGGGAAATGGTCAAATCGATTCGTCAAGTAGAAGATCGATTTAACCGAAATTACCATTATGACTGGGTGTTCTTGAACGACGGCGATTTTAGCGAGGACTTCAAAAACGTAACCTCCTCTTTGGTTTCCGGAACCACTCACTACGGCAAAATTCCAGTTGAACATTGGTCGTACCCTGAATGGATTGATCAGGATAAAGCTGCTAAGGCTCGCAAGGCGATGGAAGCAAAGAGGGTCATCTATGGCGGCTCGGAGAGCTATAGACATATGTGCCGTTATGAATCTGGGTTCTTTTTCAGACACGACCTGATGATGAACTATGATTACTACTGGCGAGTGGAGCCAAGCGTCAGCTATTACTGTGACATCGATTTCGACCCCTTCAAGTTCATGAAGGAAAACAAAAAGAAGTACAGCTTCGTCATCAGTCTTCATGAGTATAAAGAAACTGTCCTCACCCTTTGGGACAGTGTGAAGAAATTCATGGACAGACATCCAGAGCACATTTCTCCAAATAATAACCTCCAATGGGTGAGCGATGATGGTGGCGAGTCTTACAACATGTGTCATTTCGTATGTGTTTTGCCCCCTCTTCTAGATCGTGGAGTTTGCTTACATTAATTTTAGTGGTCTAACTTCGAAGTCGGTGACCTGAACTGGCTGCGATCCAAGGCGTATCTTGATTACTTCGAAGTCCTTGATCGGGATGGAGGCTTTTTCTATGAACGGTGGGGCGACGCACCTGTACACTCCATCGCAGCAGCCCTCCTTTTGAAGAAAGATGAAGTCCATTTCTTCGACGAAATTGGTTATTATCACGTACCATTCACCCATTGCCCAACAGGCCAGAATCGACGATCTCAATGGAAATGTGCCTGTGACCCTAAGGAGAACTTTGATTGGAAGAGCCATTCTTGTAGGTCAAGCCCTTACCTCTGTCCATGTTAATCGCTCTGTTTGCAATTTGCTAATTCCATGAAACCAGGCACCACCCAGTTTTTTGATCTGCTCAAACTGCAGAAGCCGCTAGGCCATGAAAAGGAAATTTGATCCGAAGCATGATATTGGCCGCTGCGATTATACGAAACCGATCTTACCCGTTTTACGCACTTTCTAACCTGGCGTCTTTCAGCTTTTGGCCGTGACATTTTTGGATCAAATCTACTTACAAAGTCCCTTTCCCTTATTTTTCTTCACCTTCTATATATTTAATGCTCACATGCTTTTCTCATGACCATGTACAGACCACGAAGGAAGGCGAAATTCAGGAAATATCTAGGTGTGCCCATGCATATTTTCGAAATCTGGAAGGTTTCCTCGGAGTTTATGCTGGTTGATATCAAGAGATGAAAATCTATGGTAATACAAAGTTTATAATTATCAAAATAAATAGAATGTTCCATCAAGCGCCCATTGCCATAGATACGTAAGGAGACCATGCTGCCTAATCAACCTGATTTTGGTTTCTTCGTTCCGTACTTCGACCGACTTGTTATACGACCCGCCACACCACTCTGTTTGCAAGGTTAGGATTGTACAATTGATATCTCACTGATGGATAACATACCAAGTCCAGTGCCCCGCGAATAAGCTTATATTTTACGCCGGGGCAATCTTGCGCTCTTCCTCCCTGAACAAGTACAACGCTATGCTGCTGGATATTGTGTCCTGTAAATCTTGTGTTAACCAATCATTTCACCTGCATCGCAAACAGGAGTTTCGACAGGTACCTTCACCCGGAATATACGCCGTAACAACTCTTCCACTGCTCAGCTTGACTCGTGCGATCTTCCGTTGCCCTGAATTTGGTTTTTTCGGCTTCATGACGCCAGTCTTAAGACAAACACCCTTCATTTGGGGTCTGCCCACGAGTGCTGGGGACCGTGGCTTGCGCGCTTTTTGCTTTACTCGGCATCCGCGTCGGACCTGATTGTATGTGGCTAATTGACTAGGTGTACTGGAAAACTGTGCGATTCGAGACTTCTGTAGAAAGAGGGGATTGAGGACCGCATTGCGGGTTGGGGATCGGAGTGCATGGTGGACGGGTCCGGAAGCTAGTGAAGGAAATTGAGGTCGAGCGATGTGGCGGAGGAGCCGGATTATGAACGGAGAGGGTCTGGTGAGCATTTTGAGAGCCGTAGGCGCAAGGACTCCGTCGAATTGTTCAACAAAATAGTCTACAGAAGCCTTTGGCTGCGTATCGAAAGTTTCAATACTTAGAGATCTGATGGTCACGTGCGGTGTCAGCGGAACTGCGTTTCTTGGTCGCTTCGCTAGCCGAACGAGCTTGACGTTAGTTGTTTGCCTGGGAGATTCAACGATAGCCATTTGACATTTGCCAACCGCCGAACTCATACTCATAATTATCCTTGTAACAGAAAGATCATTTTACTAGATCTCAATATCAAGCTCCCAACCGTCGCCGCCGCTCCTCAAAGTTCGTCGTCTGCAGTTATTTCACTACCTTCAGATATCGAATCATCTCCTTGCAACGATGGTATTCCCTATCTTTCCAAGCCTCATACTAAATGCTAATCAACTAGCAGCCTCTTCGAGTCGTACCCCCTTCCAATCATTCCTCCCAAACCTCAAATACCTCAAAGACCGGCAGCACCCCTCATCTCAACAACGGCGCCCCATCTGCTCCCGGAGTTCCAGATACCCTTCGCGCGTCCCTTACGGCGCCAGCCTCTACATCCGGTCAACAAGCCCCTTTATCTACACATCCGCTCGAGGCACGGCTTCTACAGTGGCGTCAAACGCAAAATGCCATGAAAATGGAGACTCTTCGGCGGGTATACGGTATTGCAGAGCCAGTCAGGCGTGGCATGGAAGCGAAGATCGTGAAGGAAGGACAATGGCGACCTGCTGCATTGGGTGGAAACAACGAAAGCAATATTCATGAAGAGATCCTTGCAATAGGTGGAAGGGAGACCGAGGTCGCTTGGGAGGACGTGTTCCAAGGTAGGTCGAATCATCTTTCCCTGTCTCTGGTCGTCGACACATTGCGTATTCAATACCCTCTGCGCCTTATCCATTGTCCATTTAAACCCCCAGGAAGCAAAAGGGCGGTGCTAACAGTTTGCATTTTCAGCCGAAGATCTCCGCGAACCACCAAATTTCCATGACGAAATGGAGCAGCGTCTCAAGATGAATTGGTCATAATGTCCCGTGGGCTAGGCCCTCGGTTGTGATGTCGACTCAGTAGAGTTTCATTGGGGCTTTTTCGGTGGTGTAGATGGGGGCTCCTTCTTGATGTCAATATTTAATTAAAAATACCTGACTCAATGCATCGATATGTTACCAGTAACTTTCATCAATCATTAGTTAACTTAATGGCTTGTCAAATGATAGTCAGCAAGATCGTTTTCAGTCTCTCTCTCAAATCATTTTCCGTACAAAGGGTACAATATCCTCTTCCACCTGCCGGAGGAACGTAGTCGTTCAAAACTTCCTATCTCTCTATCCTGTACCGCACCTAACCTTTGGCTACTGGCACAGTGGCACCTTAGGCCTGAGAGCGTGCGGTTAAGCCGGCTTGGCGACCAGATGACTCAGCTGGAGGTGTGGCGAAAAGTGAGGCTCAGATGCGCTAGCTATAATAGGCTTAGTGCAGAGCCTCTATCGGACGATAAAGCGATAACGCGGGAACGACGGCTTGCACGGTTGCACCTGATTTTTGAAGACGACGCAGCCACGCAACGACCGGATAATCAACTCCACTGCTCGAAATTTAGGAAATGATCTACTCAGGAACAAGATGGCCGTCTCTAATTTGATGATGATTGTCATGCTTGGTTCATCCTTCGAAACCCAGCTGCCCGCGTTAGGCACGTGGCAAGCCAAGCGATGGATCGCCATCAGGACACTGGAATCTAGACCCAAGTCAAACGGGAATACTCGTCAATTTTAGAAGTACATACTCGATTTCAATGCGAAAAAAATAGACGTTAGAGCACGTCCTCGCAGTGTAGTTTCATTCTATGGAGACAGATAGGGGCTTGCAAAGAAACAAGAGGAAGGTAACAGGTGCTAAACTGGTGTGATGCAACGTATTCCGAACATGCTCCGACAGGGTGGCAAAGGAAAATGGGAGTAGGCTCCGGGAGGACGGAAAATGAAAACTGATAATGCACGAACTAAAGTTCAGGCTCTTTGGTGAGAAGTGCTCGTAAGGTATCGAGATAGTGGGAATCGCCAGTTTCTGAAGGCATGAATATTGTATCAAATAACAGACCCAACCAACTAACGCCCAGTCGACCCTTTTGCCAAAATAATGATGGGACCCTTCGTTCTGTACAGCCCGACGTACCATGAGGTGGTCACCAGGAATCAGAAAAACAAGAGCAGATGAAAAGCAGACATGTATGAGTTTAAATCGTTCATCGACGTTGGTATCAATGTCGATAACGTCATTGTATGGGTCTTGTAGACATCGATGGCTGATTTTGTCGCATCGATTATTCCAATTTCGAGTAAATAGCGTTTCCCGGCCCTCGTAGACAAACTTTTTAACAGAAATGGGCGCGTGGGGGTTTTACAGGATGACACAACGGCAGCCAGGGCTTCGCTCGGTTTCCTCGCGGTCCCGCGAGTATTGATTTTTGTGGGCTTTGGAATCCTCTTCATCGACAATATCCTGTGGCTTTACCGTCATGTGAACGACATTTGGGGCGTCACGGTTGAATCGAGAATCTGCGAAATGAATCAGATATACTGTATGTGTGACGACGAGGAATGTACAGGTTGCTTACCCGAAAGAGGTGCTTTATCTTCCAGAAGTTTCCCAAATGATATCAAGCGAATCAAACTCGGCGAAGATGGACGAGGCTCCCATTCTAGAGTAAGAACAAAGGTCAAATCTGCTATCATTGAGCCGTTGGCGGTTTGTGGGCTGCATACCTGATCTCCATTCCCTCCATATCAACTCTTTAAGGGTGTAGACACTCATAGAAAAGGGGTCATTATCGGGCACATTCACAGCACGCTTCCGTAAATATCTTCCATCAATCTTAAACGGATGTCTCGCACCAGTTGTAAGCAGCAATGTAATCACAAGCGCAGTCCCTGGTGCTTCGCCATCCTTGGAGGATGGGCAGGGAAGATCTGACGACGGGCCGATCGCAGGAGTCAGCGATTTCGGTTCGTGAGCCTCTGATTCAGGCTTCAAAAGGGTTTCTGCGACAGCATTTTGCGCTTGAGTATCTGAGGAAGGTTGAGCCTGCGAAGAGGTTGTAGTCGTGGCCGTGGTGGAAGGCATCGTAGGAGGGGCGGCTAGGCTGTCTGTGGCGACAGAAGAGGTATTGGGATTTGTGCTCGATGCAGCAGGCTGTGAATCGGCTGAAGGTTCAGGAAACAAAGGCTCCTGGTCAATTTTCACATCCAGTTGATTCTCGGCTGAGGGGCCAGTGTGGCGATCCCCGTCCAGGTGTTCAGGGACAGAGGTAGAGGCAGGATGTGAAGGTGAAGAAGAAGACTGCGTATCAGTGGTCCCTGGATGTGTGGTTGGACAGTTTAGTTTATGACCGGAACCAGAGTCTGGCTCAGTGGTGGTGTTTGATGGCATTGTTCCAAGTTCCTAGGCAAGTTTCACAAAGTCTGATAAAAAAGGGTTGGTAGCAGCCGATGAAGAAAGGGTAGGTACTTAGGATACGGCTGAAGCCACAACAAACGTGCGATGAGAGAGGAGATAGGGCCAGGGATGGTTGTGGTGAAGTGAAGTAGATGTTGCAGCAAAAGACAGAAGCATTGACGGAAAATGGAGGTTTGGATGGATGACACCGCCAACCTTGGAAGTCCGGGGTATGCACTAATGTAACTAGTGAATCAGCCACACTGGGCTTCTGGCAGCACACGACAGTTGCATACAATGCACACTCCTATCAAGCAGATTGATTTCATCCCTCTCAGTAGACTATAATTCAAAGCCAAAAAAGGAGGGAAAAGCGATATCAAGCTAAAAAGACTGTGTATGTCCATGTGCAGCGATATCCCACCCAACCACTTCTAGCCTGCAAGTTCTGGAGGAGCTTCCGCCTGTCAATATATCAGATCATCTCTACACAATTGTTTTCGATTATCACCTTAGGATATATGGGTGAGAGCCCTTAGAGCAAGCATTAACGCCATTCTCATTGCCAAGCACTTTCTTTGCTTTTTCTAGTTCCTCGTGAAGTCAACTGCAGAACTATGAGTTCATCAAGCATCGACATAAGTGGCGCTGTTCTGACACGTAGCTCGGCCACATTGTGGTTCAAGAATTCAGCAGGAGAAAGGAATGCTTCAAGAGTGAGGTTCTCATGATTATAGCCATCTGATAGAAGAGTGGATAAATATAGCATGTTATCAAGGGCCCTGGACCCTAGTCCATCATATCCAGCCACTATACCTGACAGGGAGTTCATTTTTCAATCCCTCACTTGCGTATCCGACGCCTAAGACTCTGACGTTTCCAATCTGTCCACCGAAGTCATCTTCCACAGAGCTTGTCCACCCATCAACAAGCTCGTGGATGGCATACATAACCGCAGGGTCATCCTTGATCAGAAGCACGACCGCATCATAACCACCCGCTCCGGGTACAACACCACCGATTACCCCTTCGACTTGAGATAAAGCATCTAAAAGTTCTGTTTGCACCTCAGGCTCGATGGGCACTTGACACTTCTTTGTCATTGTCTTGATCCACACCCTACTGCGATCAATCAAACTGCTGAGGTCATCATAATTCGGAACGCCATTACGGCTATGAGAAAGACGCTTCAATTCGAGACGTATCTTTTCATTATTTCGTTGAAGACCATTCCAGAGCAGATCTGCATCGTCACGGTGCTTCTCGCGCCATTCAAGTACCTTTTTCACCATCCCAGGGGTCTGAGAGCCGCAATCAACATCGCATAGCACCATTTGCATACCCCTAGGAAGTTTGAAGCCAAAGTCCACACACTCCGTATCCCACGGTTTCACTGTGCTGAGATCTTCGACAATGGTGAAGAGCCGCTCATCGAATCCGGGAGAGCCAACGTCACCCAAATCACTGAGAACGGAAGGTGAAAAGCGCCGATACACACAGGATCCATATACCGCACAGGCGACATCAAACCCAGAGCCTATCTTGCCCTGCGCCGCACAGTGTGCCGCTTGGGATAAATTATGTAGCTTATCCCTAACTGAAGGCAATTCTTCGGGCTGCACTGTACGATGGATGACAATGGCTGATGTCAAGGCGGTGACAAGAGCGGCCGAGGAACCTAAGCCCGTCTTATGCGCATCCTGCAACTTCACACCGAAATTCATGAAGCGGCCACCTCTTGGCGACATGGAAGACTCCGGAGTCTCAGAGTAATAGTCATTATCTGCCAGGATAGTAACAGACAGAGAACCGAAGTGATGGGATGCGGCAATGTAGCTTGCGTAAGTGAGAGAGTAGCTCAGCGATGTTTCAACGAAAGGATTTCGAGGGCTATCCGCATCAGCAAAAGTCTATAGCGACAAAGATTCTAGAAAATCTTACCCTTCATTTACTTGATGGACCTGAGCGCCGCCGCCTTTATTATCCCTATGAACCCGATACTCCCATACAGCGTCGATAAATTGCGGCGACTTAACGACAATAGTTTCATTCGACTCCCCGTTCTCATCGCCATTCGTCGATCCATTCCCATTTGTCTCGGGATTTGTTTCGGCATGAGATCTTGTTGCTGAGCCTATCGGTAGGTGTTGTACAATGACATGGATTCTTGCGTCCAGCGCCAATACGGTGCCTGAGTATTTTCGATCTAACACCAAGTACCCCCGGTTAGAAGCACCTTCCCAGGCGCTGAGACTGCTGTCTCTACAGGTGGATCGTTTGGCATCTTGTCGTCAACTAAATACGAGATTCTATTAACTGTTTGGGGTCTTTTGCGGTTGTTGCGACGATAAAGATAAATAAACCGCCCAGAGGGTATTCCAGTAGCTAAATCAAGAATCTCGCACTGGAACTGTTAGCCGCCGCCGTTAGGGATAGGGGAAGAACGATGCTAATGGAAAGGCCATATTCTTACAACAGAAAACAAGACATGTAACAACCCGCACACGGTTCTGAAAGAGTAACGCCTGCTTTGCTGAACGCTAGAAAGTCGAGATCATGCCCGAGGAGGGGCAATCGAAAATGGTAAGATTATATAGCCCGAAGAGGATCAGCAGACGGGGTCAGATTCTTCCAGAGAGGCCGAGCATAGGGTAGCTCCATTCTCAACCTAAGCTCAAAGAGCTAAGCCGGTATTACTGCCATCTCAACAAAAACAGCATGATGCTAGCGGACGACAAGCTTGGTGGGCAGGAAACAAAACCGCCAAACCGTAAAAATCTCCAAACTTCCCGCTATCCCACATCGCAAAGCTAAAATCTACAGGTGACCATCATTACTGTTGCATTTTTATTATTTGCACTTATGCTGGACTCTTAAGCCTGTTGGGCGTCGGGAAACAATACCGTAGACGGTTGAATTCGAAATCCCATGGCCTTTCTCTAGCTAGTGTGGCCAGGGTCGCAGAACAAGAGACACTAAGTAATCGGGATCCCTGGAGCCCAAAGATGAGTTTGGAGGAAATTGGCTCAATACCCTGCCTCGAGCCAATGCTTCTCCATGGACTCGATTTTGGGTTTGATAGCTCTGCTTGACCGTTTTATACCGAGTTTAGCGGGTTGTGAAGTCTCCGAAGGCTCCGTGTATAATCCGTGGCCCACCTCTTCCATCTGATCATAGCCATCATGGCACCGTGCTGCCATAGCGCTTTTGTAGTCGTTGGACAGACGTCACACCTTGAAGCACGCAAAGCGCTTAGCCCACGGAAACAATATCCTGTCTTTGTCGGTTCAAGCCGTGATCCAAACGAGTCAGCACGGGCTTGAGACGCATCGAGTTTAGCGGCCCGTGCGGTCGTATGAGATGCTGAGCGAGAATTGAGTCACAGCGCTACTGGACACAGGTTGTATGCATCATGCATAAGACGCGTGTGAATTGCCACGCAACAGCGGTCTGCAGAAGGCTAGATGTCCAGAATCTCACTTTCAGAAGCAAGGCGAAGATGCGAAGAAAACAAACGAAGAGAGAATTGAAAGCGACCCGGTGAGATCACGAGACCGGTCACGGGGACGATGAATAAGCGACACGCGCAGTCACGTGAATAGAAAACCACTTTACGCGTCGGGAGTGCAAGAATGATAGTCCGAGGGCTCGCGTCACCCCAGCGCGTAGGAAATATTTGGCTGATAATGAAGATCAGTCGAAGTAATAGTCAACTTACTGGACTGCACAGCGTCGGAGCAGGGCCTTGGATTGAACAATCATTGCCCTTTTTTAATTCTATCTTATACAAATCCTTTGAAAATGTCGAGTTTAATAGACACAATTCTCCAGTCAGACACGGGCGGCCGCCAGCGACGCTTGCCTCAGTCAGATGCCCCTCCAAGCACACGCCCAAATATCTCAACCGAAAGCAATGGCCTTCTGAGCGAAGGCCCCGAATTTGCCGATGATCAAGTCGTTGGCCCTGGAGGACCAATGTCCCGCCGGCCTCGCCATCCCATGTATGGCCGAGGCCCGCCAACGTTTCGCGACGTAGCTGGAGAGAAGGTGCAACAAGCATTTGAAGAACTGCTGGAAACACACATCGAAGATCCAATATCTTCCGGTGCTCCACCATCGTCTGAAATGGTGAGCGATAAATATTATGTTTCTCAAATACACGGAATGGCGAAACTACAACTCTCGACCCTCTACGTCGACTTTACACACTTAACGTCGTTACCGGGCCAGGTGCTTGCCGATGCGATCGCAAACCAATATTACCGATTTCAACCCTACCTTACCAAAGCCTTGCATAATCTTATTGCAAAATATGAACCCCAGTATTTCAGGGAGCATCGTCAACTGGGAAGTCACTCATCCGAAGCAAGCACATCAGCCATGGCTGTTGATAGCACGGAGCCGGATCCTCTCTCAGAGAAAACCAGATACCAGCAGACAGATAAGGTCTTTTCTCTAGCTTTCTATAACCTTCCTCTTGTTTCGAGACTGCGTCAGCTGCGCACTGGACAAATCGGAAAACTGCTTTCGATCTCTGGCACTGTCACTAGAACATCAGAGGTTCGCCCGGAGCTTGCAATGGGAACGTTTATATGTGAAAGCTGCAATACACCTTGCCCCGACATTGAGCAAAGCTTCAAGTATACCGAGCCAGCCCTTTGTCCCAATCCCACCTGCGGTAATCGCGTTGGCTGGCGGCTGGATATTCGCAGAAGTACATTTATCGATTGGCAAAAGGTCAAGCTACAAGAATCCTCCCACGAGATACCTACCGGTAGTATGCCACGCACTATGGACATTATTCTGCGCGGAGAGATGGTAGACAGAGCTAAAGCTGGAGAGAGGTGCATATTCACTGGTACTTTGATTGTTATCCCTGATGTCAGTCAATTAGGCCTCCCTGGTGTTCGCCCAGAAGCATCTCGAGACTACGGTAATAGAGGTGGGGATGTGGGCGGAGGCGGAGTCACCGGATTGAAAGCGCTGGGAGTTCGAGATCTCACATATCGCCTAGCTTTCCTAGCCTGCATGGTTACCCCTGACCTTACCACGCCCGGACAATCTACCAGCCAATCCCTTACGGGTCATTCTCAGAATATTCTGGCGTCGCTCAATCAAGTCGAGCTTCCAGAAGAAATTGAAGATATGGCCCAAGACCGCCTCCTGCAAACCTTTACGGCAAAGGAAGTTGAGGAGCTTAAAGAGCTCGTGCATACAGACAACGTTTATGCTAAATTAATTGACTCAATTGCACCCATGATATATGGCCACATATCGATCAAAAAAGGTCTTCTGCTGCAGTTGGTTGGCGGTGTCACGAAAAAGACTGTTGAAGAAAGCATGCAATTGCGTGGTGATATCAATGTTTGCATTGTCGGTGACCCGTCGACAAGTAAAAGCCAATTTTTAAAGTAAGTATAGGCTTGAATATGCCGCGTACTACCTGTTAAATATATTTTCTAGATATATTTGCGGTCTTCACCCTCGAGCGGTATATACAAGCGGAAAAGCTTCGTCTGCCGCAGGTTTGACAGCGTCAGTGGTGAAAGACCCAGAAACCGGTGAATTCACAATCGAGGCCGGTGCTCTAATGCTTGCGGTATGAAGTCAAATTTGTCCTTGTTGATACTTAAAACTGACTTTACACCAGAATGGCGGAGGGATCTGTGCAATTGATGAGTTCGACAAGATGGATATCAGCGACCAAGTCGCCATTCATGAAGCGATGGAACAACAGACAATCTCCATCGCCAAAGCAGGTATACACACTACTTTGAATGCCCGCGCAAGTATCCTTGCCGCAGCGAACCCTGTAGGTGGGCGTTATAATCCGAAAACCACCCTTCGAGCCAACCTCAACTTCAGCGCTCCAATCATGAGTAGATTCGATCTCTTTTTTGTTATCCGTGACGAGCCAAATGAAGCTATTGATCGAAATCTCGCCGACCACATTGTTAACGTTCACATGAATCGCGATGAAGCGGTAGAACCTCCGATTTCAACCGAGGTGCTGCAACGATATATCAGATTCGCGAGAACATTCAAACCCGTGTTCACTCCAGATGCCAAAGACCTAATAGCAGAAAAATATTTGGAGCTGCGCAACGATGATGCGCAAGGCGGTATTGGAAGAAGCAGCTATCGTATTACAGTCCGCCAACTCGAGAGTTTAATTCGTCTTTCTGAAGCTGTCGCCAAAGCAAATTGCGTTGACGAGGTTAGTCCAAGGTTTGTAATGGAAGCATACAATCTTTTGAGGCAAAGTATAGTCACTGTGGAAAAAGATGATATCGAAGTGGAGGATGAAGCCGCAATCACAAATGCGGATCAAGAGCAAGATCACGATATGCTTGATGCTACTGACGAACGGCAGAACCAAGGGGAAGATACCGCCATGGCTACTGGAGAGGAGAACGGAACGGATACGGCGCTTCAGCAACAGCAGTCACAAAAAACAAAGATCTCATACGAGAAGTATATGAAGATTCTCACGTTTTTGGTTCAAAGAATCAATGATGATGAGATAAATTCCGGTGAAGGAGTAGAGGAAGAAGACTTGAAGTTATGGTACTTAGAGCAAATTGAAGCGGAGCTGAACAGCGAAGAAGACGCTGAGAGGGAGAGGTCGCTAGTGACCAAGGTGCTTAGACGGATGGTCAGGGTTAGTACCTTTTGCCCCTTTTCGGACCCTTTTGCTACTCTTTTTCCACAATCCTTTATCTGACGGGACTCTAGGACAACATTGTTATGCAAATTCGAGGAGAGGGCCTCGTCGACGGCGAAAATGAGATGCAAACCGACACTCAAGATCGAGTAGTCTACGTTTTACACCCCAATTGCGCCGTGGAAGAAATGTAGTTTCCGTCGTTTCAATTCAGAAAAGGAAACGGAAGAATGGTATACTATTGCTCGGCGTTTGTTCGCGCGGCCAGTCTATGAATAATTTAGCCTGGACTGTATGGCTCACCGCCCAAGGTTCGAAAACTCCACGAAACACGCGCTTGGGTGGCGTACGGAAGGGAAATAGGGGGTTTCTGCTTCTTTTCATACTAATGAGATATTGATTTTGCTGGTTCACTATGGCTTCATGATAACCAAAAGAGCTTGATTATTGCTTCTCAATCCACATTATATCTTTCTGAGATAAAGGATCTGGAAACAAATTATGCAAAATAGAGAAGAAATCGGCGTAGAGCAAAGCATGATAAAGATACGTTCAGCCTTTGCGCATGCATTGTAATGCGATCAACATTTCCTGAGGCCCTATCATTCGGCGTCCGAGAGGAAAACGAAGCCACCCTCGGCCTCACTATCCTCAACAACACCAAAAATTTTCAAGATTTCCGCTCGCGAATCTCTACAGACTTTGTCATCAGCAAAACAATAGGCACCACATCTGCTTCCCTGATGACTAGGCTCACCTCGCGTTCAAAACGTCCGCTCCCATGGTCTTCTGAATATTGGATGTCTTATCGTTCTGAATCAGTTGGATCCGATCGTCAATACTATTGTGGATCGTGATCCTATTGATCTCCACGGCCTTTTTCTGTCCAATGCGAAAAATTCTGCAGAAGGCCTTGAGTACGAAGGATCTCATTAGAGCATGACATGAATATAGAGGGCTCTCTCATTTCCTACCTGCTGTTCAATAGCCTCATTCCACCATAAATCTACCAAAAGGCATTTGTGTGCCATAGTTAGATTCAACCCCGTACCGCCGGATCTCAGAGATGAGATCAAAACACGGACAGAGGGATCATTGCGAAATATTTCAATCTCCCTATCTCGGTGCAAGGGTGGTGTCGAACCAGTGAGCTATAAATAAATTGGTTAGCATGATCATCTTCGAGCACGGTCAGGAGGTTGGAGGGTCACCGTCGTAAAGCCCCAGCCCTCTTTCATACACATTAACCCCAACATATGGACCATGCCTAAGAATTGGGTGAATATTGTGACTTTTGTATTTGGGCATTCACTAAGCCAAGCAGTCAGATATCCTCGAACGGCGTTGATCTTCGAACTGGGCATCAAATGGCCTGCAGCCTCAATCCAAGGATAACCGCTGTCCATCTCATTTTCCTCAGCATTGTCGGCTTGCTCTGAGGGTAGAATAGGCCTGTTGAGCTCAAAAACGCTCGAGATTTTCGAGCCACAGAGAGTGGACACTCGATCGCAAAATGTATAGCCCTTACTGGATCCGCATGGACAAAAGACGCCTCTTTGAGGTATGTGAATCCTCGAGAAACAAGGTGGGCAAAATAAATGCGTACAAGACAAAACATACGCAGCGTATGGGAATGTTCTGCATAGCATACAAGTTACGGCCGCCTTTGGATCAGACAAGGAGCTTATGTGAGTTTCGAATGCAGCGACTATCTGCTCATGCTCATCAAGATTTTGCACCTTTTCATCTTCAATAGGGAGAATATCGTTTATGGGTGGTATGGGCTGCTTCCGTCGGAGCTTCTCGAGTATTGAGAAGATTTCAGCGTCTTCAGGTTGCGGGTCTGTTGCTATTGCTATGCGGATTTCCTCCATAACTCTATCCGTCAACACCTTTCTCAAAATTTTCTCGGCAGCCAATAAATGGCTAGTGAACATGCGAAGTCTCAGCATAAGAGACCATCCACGACCACAGACTGATGCAGATGAGTTGTCGTTTTCGCCTGGAAAAATAAGTACGCGTAATCAAGGATCCAGATATGGTTAATTACCTAGATATTGCCCGACAATCAGCTTGATAATCTCCCTATATAACAGTCTCTCGATTTGGCTGAATTTGATTAAGGCTGTATTCTCTTCGATGCCTGGGAGAGTAAGGAGTGGGCAGCCAAACAGAGTTTCCCCATGGGTACGCCGGATCATATAGGCGCGAAGAATATTAGCCAGTCGGGCATGGTTAGGTTGGCCGTCCTAGAGACAAGTTTGATCTCCAATTAGCCCAAGTCCAAAACATCTCCATCAAAAGAATGATCCTACCGGGTAATAGGTCTTGCAAAACTTCTCAAAATTTCCTATCTGTGGTATTTTCAGAAAGTCAAAATACGGGTATAGTTCTAGGACATTACTATGAATGTATTAGCGTTGCAAGCATCGGATGGGCGTCAGAGATTGTCGGGACTTACTTATGAATCGGTGTCCCGGTGATGACCCATCGGTAATCCCCCATCAGCATACGCACCGCCATACTTGTCCTTGTCCTGTGGTTCTTAATCTCATGCGCCTCTATACTTGAATTCAGTACGGAAATCAAAGTCTACGATGGGCAGGTAGCTCCTCACCATCCAGGATGATCCGACGAAACTTTGTTCGGTGAAGGGCGCCGCAAGATTTGTAGAAGAGTTCTCCGAACTTGGCCGCTTTGTCACTTTCACTATTCAGGTTTTTTGGAAGAATGATATCTGGATATGACTTTCGTACTTCGGTGTACGTCGTGAGTCTGTGGCCGTTAGCTAATAACAGAATCAATCATAGGTAGCACTTACACCACTGAGATCCTCTCAAGACACAACTCGAAAACTGAATCGGGTATTTTCTCCGAGGCATGGTGGGAAGCTATGGCGCCCAGAGCAGTCTGTTTGCAATGGGTATTCAGTTGGGTTTTCCTGCATCAATCAGCTAAAAGTTTTCTTCGGCTGCAAATTGTTTTTTTCTCCAACCAGTGGTTTATCAGATGGGGTGGCACGACAATTAACGTCGTCCGCAGTGAATCATTGGGGTCATTTGGATCTGGCGCCCCATCGATAATGTTGGCTAAGTAAAGACAAAATCAGCTACCCAAATCAGCAAGGTAGCATGGGTGTGATCTTACCGATTGCTTGTAATGTCTTTCCAAATCCCATTTCATCACACAGAAAGCCACCACGTGGAGCCACTGCTGATTTCTCGCGTTCACGCTTCTATATATAAGCCACATAAATGGATTATAAAATACATTAGGATGCTTACCATAAATCCTGCCCCGATGATCTTAGAGCATGTTAGTTCTCGATGCAGAATATCTATAGACGATAATTACCTGATAATTGAATAGAGGGGTGATCATATCAGGGTGAAGCCACCCTCCATTTCCATTTGCATGGGGCTTTCTTGTAAATTGAGCAACCGAGTCGTAAATAGTTGTCCAATCCTCTCGGACAACTTGCTGATCAGCATTGGGCATGGCAGCGAATAGGTCCTTCAGGCCTTTCACTTTAGCTTGGGAGGTGATGGCTGGTGCTTGATCTTTATTGAGGTTTGCTTTCGCATTCTCTATAAGATTGGAGGAGTAGAGGCTTTCAATATTCATATGTGAACGTTGAGCCTTGCTTCGTTTCAGCTTATCAGAGCCTTTTTTCCCTTGCTTTCTTCCACCAGCAAGCTTTAGCTTTGCGATACCCCCACTTTCGGAAGTACGCTGAGAGATGTTACTTAACCAGGATGGCTCATAGATATTCGTAGGACACACACCTTGCTCTTGGAGCCGCGCTTTTGTGCGTAAGCTCTGAATCCTGAAGCTGCATTAGATCTTCTGTCTTTAGCTGTCACTTTATTAGTGCGTTTTGCTGCTTTGCCTTTTCCCTTTTTTTGAGAGGGCTCTTGAGAATTTCCAGCCCGGAGGTCCGCCTCAATGTTCTGGTCAATGGGATCCTGCTCATCATCCGAACAAAAAAGCGAATATTTAATATCGCTTTGCTGCTTGCTGAATATAGGGTCTTCCTGGAGAGGAGGGGTTAGAAATTGTTGCGGAACCTGCAAGTTGGTCAGGTTTTGAAACTCCTCATCCTGACTCAAGAGCAGCCGAACTTGTTCATCAAGATCAATATCTTGGGTATCGGTGGAGCTTATCGTCGCGATGGCGTTCTCAATGGCATTTGGAATCGTGCTCACAGTTACCATTTGCTCCTGGAGCTGGCCCATTTCTTGAGAAGGAAGAAACTTGTCCGAAGATGTGCTACCTTCCAGGGTGGTGTTGTTAGTATCCACGGGTGACTCATTCTTGTCCACATCGTGAACCAGAGGGCTTCCTAATATGGCGAATGCTGAGGCCGTTTCTAGATCTGTTGCTTCAGTATCTAGAAGCAATATTTTTCCCTCCATTTCTAGTTTTCTCTGGAGCAACGAAGGTTGTGTTGAACGTTGCTCGAACCTGCCAAGAAGGCTCAAGTGATGTGAAGGTGAGATCTCGAGGGATTTTCCTCGAGAAGCTGGATGGCGATACAACCGGGAGATTCTGTTCTCTCCGAATTCGGAGAGTCAATTTCTCAAATCTTGGGTTGGAGCGTTCAATGATGTCATTAGCGATGTAACTGAGTACTTGTAGGGGCCCTGGGAGTGAAAGGAACGCTGTAGTTAGTTGAGTGGAGCGTTGTGAGAAGATGAGTCGTTGAAGGATGAAAGTTCGAAGGATGAGAAACGGGAGGCTTGGCAGGGGTTGAAATAAGCTCAAAGGAAGGCACGTGACAAGCGCGGATTAATGTTCCTCCCGCCGAGCCTCGGTCACATGGATTCCTCTTATGTAAGCCCCGCCCGCCCTCGCTTCTCACCGCCTCTCGATCTCTCGGAGCGAAGAAGCTGGCAGGAATCGCATTTAATGGCTTCCAACCCGCTCCCCTCCTTCTCCACATTCTTTCTTCTCGCTCACTATCTGGGCGCTTTGAGGATATTCGTCCCTTGGGCTTGCTCTCCTCCTTCGAACAGCTCAGTCACAGCTCAAGTTGTTGGGCTGTTTCCATCTCTCGTTCAACCGCGTGTCTTTGCGACCTCAACCGCTATGTTAAGTAGCCTGGTTGCCATCCATTGCTATGACCAGTCGGCATTCCTGACGCTGCACAATGATCGCGAAAGCCTTCAGATGACCCTTCGTTTGCTTTGACGTATCATGTGTATCCTTCGCTTATTCAATTCCATCGTCTATTACTGCTATTGATGTTGCTCTCACTCTTTCTAAGTACGGAGCTCGAAGATGCTAGGAAGGCTTTTGAACACCGCAGCTTCGGCTTTCAACGCCAATCAAAATCCCCCGCCCAATTCCTCTCTGCTTGAATCTGTCAGCGATGAAGAGCACACACACGGTCTTTTATACCCTGGCTCCAATGTCTTCCAGTGCTCGCAAGCGCAGCCCTCTACTTTCCAATCGAGTACGGTACCCTCCTCTCCTGCCTCCAATGTCGTGACTTTTGATGATAAAGGGGGCTGGGAACTGGATGAGACTAAGGACTTGCGGGTTATTGTGGCTCAAAATGCGACCGGTGATCGCGACGAACCTTATATCTTGCTGGACACCCACAATCTTTCCGGAACTGAAAAGCCGACCCGATCCTCAATAGGCTTACACCTAGCAGAACAGGCTCGTGGCAGGCATTACCGAAATCCAAGCTTATCAAACGTTGCGCGAAGGCATACGTCACAAACGTCACAGTCCTCAGTCCCGAACCTCAACCCCAATCCCAGCCATTCCCTTGCAGACTCGATATTTCGTGACCCTAGCAACGCGAGTGCATTCAATCATGTGCGAAGTCGAAGATCAACCTTTTCAAACACCCCAGGTCTTGCGGAGCATTACCATGGCCGCCTATCTGGGGATAATAGCGACTGTGGTCTTTTAAACTGTATTTTTGGTAGCAGCGCATTTACCTACCGTGGCTCCTCTACCAAGATGCACATCATACCTGCTGGTAGAGAGTTGCCCTACGAGGTTGGAAATCGCGATTTACGGGCTCTTAAACGCCGTTCGCATCTTCAGAGGTCAGAAACGTTTAGTTCCGGCGCGAAACCTAGAAGCATAGCGGGCGATATGGTCATCGACCCCGGCCCACTACCTCCCACCAAAATTACTGTTTTAGTCACTAGAATGTTCAGTGTCAATCTCCCTGAGAGCAAAGGCGTAGTTACTGAAACATCCGAACCGAAGACTTCGCATCTCACCAATCCAGCCGAGAATCCCGATCAGACACCCATCAAGAAGAAGAAGATTAAGGAAAAGAAGACCCCGATGTTCGCTGTGGCGATTGTCGTGCAACTTCCTATCACTATTCAAAAGAGTAATTCCTCGGGCCGAAATGCGTTGAAACCACCGGGCCTGATGTCAACATCTCTGGATTCTGGCCGGAGATGGAACCTATCATCCGACAACAGACCGACATACTTGACTGTTTCCTCGAATTTAGATGAGAGAATTGACACTTTAGTGGAGCACTGGGATGTTATAACTCGTACGCTCTCTCAGCTTGAAAAGGTAGCAAGCAAAGAGATTCTTCTACTTCTCAAACAAGCCGACCTACTTGCAGCTGAGCAGCCGAAACTAGCGAAACAGCCTCCCAACATGCAGCGAACGAACCAAAAGATTATTCACTTGTCTTCAAACTGTCTTTCTGATAGTGCGATTCTTCGCGAAGAAAGTTTCCGTGCCATTCACCGTGTCTCTATGGCTTTCAAAATTCCACGCGTTGTAACAGGACAAAGCTGCTGGGGCGTTTGGAGAGATGAGGCCCGCTGCGTTGCCAAGTATCTCAACGAAAAGGAGCGCAACTTTTTCTTTCTTGTACTGATTACTGCATTCCTTGGAAACCATACGGATTGGCTTGGTTCTCTCGGTCCCGAATGGCACAGACGGAGATACATCCTACAACAAAGGACGCAACAGGATCACCAACTCAGTATTACCCATAGAACCGTCATTTGCTCTCCTTGTAAGATAACAGCAAGACGCTTGGTCTTCATCCTCTCCGCATTCCTGCCAGCTCAACCACGCCCGGAAACGTTCGGACTATCGTCGCCCTTGCGCCCAAGTACTTCTACTTCTCTCTACCCAAGGTCACAAAGCCCGCCAGCAGCTCCAGTCTTTAGGCGAGAATCGCTCCGCCGGACTCTGAACAAACGTGCACATGCTCGTAATTTCATTGACGAGCTCGGCGAGCCAAAACGATCCGCGAGTGTTTCATCTAGCGAGACTACAAACGCCATCACGGATGATGTAGATTTTATAAACATCCTAACCCACCCAACGCGACGAGACTCCGATGTTCGATCCATCACGGCCGCCAGTCTACCGATTCCGGTAGGTGGTGGGGGCTCCAGGAAAAGCAGTGTAACTATCGCGGCTCCCGCTATCCCTGCAATTGCCGCGCCTATACCCCATTTCGCTCCTCAAACCTTTTCTAGATCTAGGTCAATAGTCCCTGCGTCGACTGGAAATACTGTTACTGCCTCTGCAAATCTAATGCAAACGCTGAGGCGAAGCGAGAGTTCGAATCATGGTCCCATCAATAATGATTACCAGGCTCCGAGCAGATGGGGAAGCCTGATCTCCACATTTTGGGGCTCAAGTAAAGCATCATCACCTCCAATTTCACGGCAACGTACGGCAGGTGCTTCATTGGCCCATCGTCGACCGTCAGCGGCAGCGTCGGCGAATACGAAGATTCTGCAAGCAGCTTTGTCCGATAACGCTAAGCTCAACGCCGGTGCTGTGACTTCCAATGCTGATGTGCCCCCTAATATACAGAGCTCAGATGGCGAATCTCCTGCATCCCCAGTAAAACTTTGTGTTGAGGCGAATGATGGCGTCGTCGATGTGGAGGTACCATTACCCGGCTTTTTGTCATTGTCCTCGTCGAACGACTCAGCCATGATATCTCCGCGAAAGAGCCGCACTTCAATCACTAGCTTTGATGGCGGAGGGTCGTTTCATAGCGACAGCTTCTTTTCTTCAAACTCGAACAAGGACCGAGAGAAAATCAGTCTTAACGTAGCCGGCTGGCTCAAACGCTATCATGAAGACTTTGTCCTCCAAGGAGTACGGCCCTATATGGCACTAGAAGCGGACGTCAAACGGTCGATGTCAGCAGAGCCCACCCCATCACACATTCTTGCCGCAATGGCCTCCATTCCTGAGGCGTCAGACGATTCTCAAAAGTGGGTTGATGTTTGCTCAACTCTCATTGCAGATACCACTTCTTCGACTGTAAAGCGGATCAGGTTACGCCGTAGGTTATGCAATGCCAAAGCTAGATCAAGCCCCGGCTCTGTTGTCCCTTCTCCCGACCGGAAACCACTGTTTTTCGCACCGTCTTTAATCTCAGAGTCGGCCATTCTCGCATCTGAACACCGATACATTGAAGAAGAATTTATAGAAGAACCAGTTATGGATCTTGACGGTACCCTCGTCGATGCAGTTGAACGAGTTTTGGTACAAACTGAGCGGACGTCTGCTGACCATTCTCGGTCCACGTCCCCCTCTCGCTATACCGGCGCCGATCCGATTGAAGGAGGTTTCTTTGAAATCCCAAGAAATGATTGCCGCAGGATGGTTCTCGGTGCTCTAGAGGAGGTCGTACGGAGTGTCACCGCTGAGTGTCGTCGAGAGGATTCAAGCGCCAGATTTGACGATTTGGAGATGAAGTCGGTATCTCGTTCATCTCGAAATGGGATTGGAACCGTTGCCGACAACACCCTAAGAGAGGGCATACGCAAGTGGTTACTTGATATCGAAGAAACGTTTTGATATCACATCTTCAATCAGTCGCCAGTTCGCCGATATTCTCGGCTTCTTTTGAAACTAGTTTGAACATACGTCTCTGGTACTTTTTTCAACATTTGCAATCTTTTTTTCGACTCTTGATACCCAGTTTTTGTCTTGCTTTTTTTCTATCTTCGGTCTCCTTTTGCACAGCCCAAACATTTTTTGCAGTGTGATACCTAATTCAGCACTGTGTCAATCACTACCAGATAGATGTGAATATGTTGGGATCCGTCCTGATATTCCCATCTTCTGGCGGTTCTCGGCATTTACATATCAACCTCTAATCATATCTTTCGGGATTAGTATACCTCACATTCTTCGCTTTTTGGCATAACTAACGGGTTTGCCAGCCCACCACTTTCTTATCTTGACCTACAGTTTATTAATCGATGATTCTTGGTGCCACTGTTTTAGGCTTGACTTGCACGTTTATTCCTGTTGATGGTTATCCTTGTGAGTACTTTCTTTGCCTGGGTCATTTTAACACGACCTTCCTACATAGCGCCATATTCGGGGCTTGATTTTTATGTTGATCGCCCAGCATATAGCATAGCGTGGCATAGCAACGTGGTATTAGAGAGAGCGATTAGAACGAACTTGGATGGAATTACATATTTTCCTCAGTATACCGCTCCGGGTCTAAAGTACTCCTAGACTTCTTGTAAACCCCAGCCCAGAAACCATTCACAACGCCAGTAAAATTTAATATTCCGAGTCCGGTATGTCCGCAGGCGTCTTCCGCGATAGCAGCATCAAGAGGAAAATCTACCCACTACATCCCAAACCCATAAATGTTTCACCCAGATAGCACTCAAGACTAGATCATCAATCGTTCAACCTTTGTTTTGATATTGCGAATTTGGGCGGTCAAATCGCTGGCCTCGTTCGTGGTAATACTAGCTGCTATCACAGCACGGCTCACACCACAGGCTCTACCAAGAGCAACTAAAGGAAAGGACAAGAAATTAGAATACGTACGAAAGGTGGGACAAATGCTATACACATACCTTTGCTTGGAACGTAGACATATGGAGTATTCTTGTCTTCGCACAACAAAGGAAGGTGAAGAAGGATGGCAAGAGGAGTTGTGTCGGCAGCTAAAACGATCAACTCGGAAGTTCCGCGGTTGAGGGTTTTCGTTGCTATCATATGTTAGTCCTCAGTTCGACAGCTTGGAATGACGGACAGGTCTCAGCCTACCCTCGTTAGCACCCTTTTTCAGTTGGCGATAATGAGAAGCTTGCTGGACGAGATCTAGGAGTTCAGTGGAAAGGGCCTCGTCGGCAATGGGCCAAGCTGGTACACATCGTCAATTATACAATCGCCTATTCTCCTTGCAAGGAGCCCTTGGAAAGAAGGGAGGATGTCATACCTGCTGATTGTTCATTCGCCATAGTGGGAAAATCCTTTTGGGATGCGTCGCAATCAGGCTGTGGCCAAAGTATGAGTTGCTAATACCTGCTGATGATGTTGGGATGCTTCAAGCTGTTGTGTGAATTCAGATCTTTTTTTGAACCTTCGACTTCGTGCCAAGAGATATGTCACGTGGACTCTGATGTCTTTTTGATTAGTCAGAAACTTACAGGAATGTCTTGGCACATCCACTGCGGCTTCCCATCTCGACTTTCAGGAACTGCAGATTGGATTGTTCACAACTTCAGAGGAGTTCTTTGCCCATATTTTGACTCGGAATAGTTACATTGGGAATTATCAGTTTTATTGACTGTATTCTATGTCCTATCACTGCTTCAACCATATGCCAACACAACCCTGTCGTCACCCCTAACCGAACAAACCCCAAGGAGGATAACGTCCTGTTACCTTTGATAGACCGCCACCTTGTGCAAACGATGTGCTCAGGCCCTGAGGTCTTCACTCAGCTATACATCCCTTTCTTGGCCCTCGCCTGGCCGAGCTAACTCCTATCTTGTCAATACGTCAAGATCAGCCTTTATCGTTTATGTGAAGCAGCTGAAATTAAATAGCGCGTGCATCCAGGCTCTGCAAGGAATTTCTCGGCTCGATGCCAGGGCTGGGACCAGGGGCCACGAACCGCTCCAATTTTGATCGCTCCAAAGCTGAGCTATAATGTTGGCATCAAATTTGCTAATATCCCAATCTCGCATCCTATGACAAGGGCCCTATGCTCGATCTAGGCTTCCGTGAGCTTGGAAGTAGTCCTGGGCTCACCAAGGCGAGATTTTTCGGATAATACTCATGTGCAGCGGGCTCAAGGGCGAGATATCGGTTTCCAAGAGGATTTGGTCGATATTCACTACGGACAAGAGCATGGTAGAAGTCCGACTGTTCCCTTGCCGATGAACGGCATGATCTACACCGGCTGGCAGGCTAGTTCCAGAGGGAAAAAGAAGGTGAAATCTTCATCCGAACCTGCTTTCCAAGGGTCTTGACCAGTCCGGTGTTTGGCATTGGACTGAATGTGGATTGATCTCCCCGCAAATTCCCTGGTCCCAGCAACAATCCGTGCACCCTATCTTATAGTGAAGGATGCAAGCCTCAAATTTCCCTTGCCCTGTGTGATGGGAGTTGTGAACTATTATTACAAGCCCTCCGCTCTCGGTTTCACACGACATAGATATCTCAATGTCATACTTGATGTCTCTCATAGCGTGACTGCTTTTATTCATGAAAGCACGGGTTATAGCCCAAGAAACTTAACAGATGCAACCTTGAACGGCAATTCTTCTCAAAATTCCAAGGTTCTCGGACTCCCATAATCAAATCTGGCGCTTGCCAAGGCTTCAAGCCTTTCTAGGCTGGCTTCGATGGCAATTTGACCGATCAGAGAGATGGTCGAATAAGCGTTGGGAGGCTAGTCACATACAGTTGCATAAAATTGACCTTTCCCTGGGACTTCTACTTGCTCCAAAGCAGGATTTTCCCTACTACCCCTCTATAATAATATTGACTCGTACCTGACGGTCATCCAGGAGAATCGGGTAAGACCGCTGTAATGACACCTCAGTGGATTCGGGATATATTTATGTCGAAGCAATTTTCGGCCTTCCTCCGAACCCAACGGGACTGATGCTGCAAGTACAAGACATTTTCCAATATGTGACTGCTTACGACAGGAACAATGCTTCACATTCACCTGCAGTTCCGACGGATCACGACTTACTACTCTACATGTACACAACGAAAGCATCTACTTTATTCAACAATCGGAGACGTCTAGTACCGACGCTACATTAGGCATAGTAGGCTTCTTGTGCGATAGGATTCCATTAGCAAAGTTGGAATGTCACAACCTCCTGGGCCATGTAATACCCTGACTTGGTCACATGATGGGACAGGAAGGCTTGGGTCAAAACAGGTTCGGGATTTACCGGGGCAGATGAGCTCGGAGATGACTCCACTCCCGCCTGTTGGGCTGGCGAAAGGGTGCTCTGGCACGGATAAGGCGGACATGCCATCGTCAGCTTTGGTGATCAGAGTCCAGAGCCGCTTTTCCCTATTTCCCTGAGTATGTAAGAAATACATCACCTGGCTGAAGGATCACACCGGGTAAGATGGCCCGCCAACAGACACCTGCATGGTGTGCACTCTTGAATTACAA
This sequence comes from Nannizziopsis arthrosporioides, assembly GCA_029635245.1. Lineage (NCBI taxonomy): Eukaryota > Fungi > Ascomycota > Eurotiomycetes > Onygenales > Nannizziopsiaceae > Nannizziopsis > Nannizziopsis arthrosporioides. Next base: position 5,965,572 of record CP098260.1, on the reverse strand, counting down.
AAGGCAAACTCTTGGGGGGAAGATATGACTGCAATACTCATTTGCGGCAAGAAATTGGTAGTATTTGAGGATTTTTGGTGCATAGATAGGGCATAGACAGCATGGCCACTAACACTTCGTGTAGATATGGCCTTCATCCCCGGAGCACATCATCTCCAGAAATCGTCTTTGACAAAAACAACGCGCGTCAGAAACGAGTTCGCCAACCAAATATGGGCAGTGGAAGGGTTGTACCATTGGATGGTTTTGACATGTGCTTTGAAGAGCCCCTGTTGAACAGATGTTCACGGAGCTCGAGATATCCCGGAATGAAGTTGTGTCACATACATAGGTCTGCAGACCCGGGGCATCGGAGACGTGTATATATGTACTGTATGTACATACGTGCATGCATATGGTGCATACATACCAGATACGCACATGAAAAGGTGGAACCATTTGTTGGCTACTTGAGATTCAACCGATGTATGCTTTGTACTTGATACAGAGCAAAATCGATTCGGCCTTGTTGGACAAGCATATTAAGCTCAGGTCCATTGAAATGTCGTGATATGTCATGGTCATCCTCGCAGTCCCGCCCAATTTGGTGCCCCAGCAGAAAGAGAGAGAAAGAGTCAGAAGCCACTGATTACCTCATTGTCATCGCATCTGATCCTCAGGGTCTATAATGCCTAGGCAGGAGATCCTGCCATCGTCGTTCAAACTAAGACTCAACGACTAAATGAGCGCCTGATTGCCATTCTTGCCTTGAAATGAGAGGCCGATGGACCATGGGAACATCAAGCGGTTTAAAATCGCACTACAATGTGTCATCGGGTGGTGGGTAAGATACCATGCCGAGACACGAGCGAATTGCAAACATGACTATGTCTCTTCCGGCTAACTCTTGAATCGAGCTCCTTTGAGATTATCAGGGAGCCCTCGCTTAAATGTTAGCAAGTCTATGATGCATACAGACGGTACTTCGTGATATTCCAACAAGAGATTTCGGCTCAGAAGATCAAACGAGGCTCGATGGAGGGTTGAGACGCTTTTAAAAGTGCAAACCGCGTATTCGACGGCTGAGCCGAGTGTGCTACTTGTCGTGTGGCGTTCGTTGAAAATAAAATTACTCTCCTCTGATCGCCGAGAGCATGAAGAGTGCCCTCTTTCAAGGAAGGAGATTTGGAATGAGAGCCAGGGAATGCCGGGAAGCATGGGTTTGGCTTCGTTTTCGGCTCGTTTGACGAGGGGATCATTCGGCCCGGGCTTTGATCTCAACTTTTCGTGGTGGCATACTCCGTACTCTAAAAAAAATAATTGTCCGACCGAGAGCGAAATGTCGAATCAAAGCTTGTATGCCGTCGCATTCTTGAGTTTCTTGTCTTAGCGACAGTTAGACACCGGTTGGAAAGGAAATTCGATACGAAGCACAGAGCGACTAGGATGGTGCAAGAACAAGATTGAGGTTGCGGGACCCTGCGGGCGGTACTCCGTATACAGACCCGTCGCTTAACTTGACTTATGATTGAAAGGCAAAGGGCCCTTAGGAATTGGGGATAGCAAGAAAGGTTTTGCATGTGAGCAGCGCTCGTGGTGCATTGGATGAATAGGTAGAAAACATGCCATCACGGCTAGGCTACTGGGTACGAAGTCTTTGTGCTCTGTATCAGTTCGGACATACTGACAAAGGGCCCTACTATGTATCTGATGGAGGCCACCACGAATCTATAAATGCACTCAGCTGGCCAGAATTATCGAGTCACACTTCCATTTTCTAACAGCGCGGGCGAAACGAGCGGAGCAAACCGCCCAATGGAGAGGCATCCAGGAAGAGAAATCCTCGTATGCCGTTTCGAAGACTCGGTTATGATCCAAATTGAATAACTATACGGAGTAGAGGCGAGCGACAAAGCGATACAGGAATCTCGCCATTGCTAACAGGCACATCCCAGCAAGACTCATGACTTCCAGCCACTCAGCAGAGAAGATGTCATCCAGAAAAGGCAAGTAATCGCAATTTTGGAATTGCTTCTCACAGTAAACGATGGACAAGGGTTGTTTTGGACCTGTTCCGCCCCTTCAGAAAGCTTGACGTTCATGCATCAGCTCAAGCCACAGTAGCAATCGGAAGATGGCCTGCTTATAGAACCAACACCAGAGGAGGTTTCCCTGTAATAATATCAATAATAGTAACAATAACATTGTTTTTGTCTCTGCACCAGGATTTCAATACCGTCCATGCGCACAAGGAGTTGTTTCTTGAGCCGATATCATCCGAAGCGACATGTTGAGCAAGTTATCCGGCCCGTCTCGGGATGTCCAAAGAACGAACGCTGCGAAGCCATAATACCATGGTTATTCGGAAAAAGCAAAAACTCTTGTGAAGCTGCGATTTTCGGCCAGAAGCTGAAACATGACCATATCATTGTTTTTCTTCTCGGATCAGCTCGCTGTACCACAAAGATCGCCTCCCGTCGCGGGCGACGGATTGGTTGGGCTCACCAGTGAATTGCTGCTCGTTCATTGCTTTTTTCCGACTAGTATCGGAAATGGGAGTTTGTATCCGATCGGTTCTGAATCCGGGTTCATTTCTGACCGGGTTGACGTGCATCAATAGTTCAAGAACGCTTTTTATGCCAGTTCAAAGAGCAACCTTGTGCATCGTTCCGGCATGGAAACGGATGGCCCGGACGCAAGTCCAGATGCTGATGTCGGCGCCATTATTGGGCGGATTGTGCAGGTACGCAAAATGTATCCTTTTCTTTTGTTTTTTTGCTTGTTTTTTTTTTTTCTTTTTTTCTTCTCTTGACGCCCCTTTTCGAGAGTGCGACTCAAAGAAAACCCAGCACCAGAGAAGTTACCCCGTACGGAGTAGTTATGGCACGGTTACAGAGTACGGAGTACTAGGTCAACTGTTCTGATATTTATGGAACCAGCGACACGCAAGCTCTCGACTCCCTTTTTCATACGGAGTATTAGTTTTCAACACACCTGGTTGGCGCAAGGAACAGGCATTCGGAGATGTCTCCCCACTTCAGCGACTCGTGTGGGCGAGAACCCCAAGATTAGTGATTACTCAAGCGGTGAAGCATCAGCAGACACGTCGAACTGACGAGTGTACGGAGGAGTCACTACTGCTCCGACGGCAGAGTCCGAATCTCATCACGAGGCGTCACAATCCAGTAATTCATCCCGATGTGTCGTGGATCCTGCTGGTGAGCGGGATGGCAACCTTGAAGACGCAAGGAATATCCGTTGTCGGTGGAAGAACGTGCTGCCTTGGATCCTGGTCTCTCAAGCTGGTGGTTAGTTAGAGGATGTCAAAGCGAGAGTCCGAGGAATCTCCATGAAAACAACACCTGTGACTCCTTTGGGAAATAATGTCCCGAGTGGAACGAAGTAGCATCATGATTTGGCACCTCAAAGTCAACTCCCCAGGGCTGATGAAACAGCTGTGCGGAACATCTTGAGAGAAAGATTTTTTTATGGGTCCCATCGCTGATCAAACATCTGATCGGAAGCGCCGTTTAACTAAAATGGGCGAGAAGAAGCTCAAAATCTTCAACAAGAAATTTGGAGCATAGGATTCAAAACGCATTTGATAGAGTTCACCCCATCCCCATACCAATCCCTTCTGTGATAGGAACGAGCTACTTAGTTACCCCGTTCAGCGAGAGGTTAAATACAAATCGTTATATAATTGCCGAGCGGGCGAGCCATTCTGCTTTCAAACACCGATGACAGCAGCTACGGGCAAGCATTTTGGACGGGCGGAGCGGAGCCAGTCAGACGCTGAACGCTTAGGCGGCTTGGACAGCAGCGTCTCCAATGCCATGCAAGGTTCTCAAGGTGACGACAGGCACTCCAAGAAGCAGGATGAGAGGATGCACCCTAAAATCCCCGAATTTCGAGCAGGCATGGAGCAGTGGAGCGGGATGGAGCTAATAATTCATTAACTACATGGAGAGGATGCATCAATAGTGCCCGACAATGCCGCGTCCAGCGGCAATATTCAGGAACCACCATTGGTTTAATTTTGCGTCCGTGTGAAACCTCTCTGGACGATGATGTTTGGAGATCGAACTGCAAAAGGCGTGGTGGTGTTCGAAAGGATTCTCTTCTGGCGTGGCGAAGGGCCCGTGGACTCCCCCAGGGCGTCAAAGGAGATATTCCGCAGGCCGAAAAAGTATCATGATGCAGAGTCACAAGAGACAGGAAGAGCCTTTTGGTATGTGGCTTCTACTCCGTACAGTCGCAGGACTCGGCAAACTCTGGCCAACTCTTCAGGGCTCTTTTTTTCTGTCTTTTCTTGGATCTCTTTGAACATGCATAACTATGTATACATACGGAGTATCTCTCTGTCGCTGAGCTGCCAAAAACCGCTGGGAGTCGTACGGCGCTGGAGGTCTGGATGAGGAATCCAACCGTCCATCGCCATCGATCTGGACTCTCTAGCCTCAAACTACTCCGTTACCCCAAACGAATCTTCGGTGTAGTTATGCTTTCCGGACAGAAACCAGCAGTGGCGGTTCGTCAGGAGTCCGTCAATCGCAATTCTCGCAAGGGATGGCCACCACTCACTAAGCCCTGTGCTGGACTTCTGGCGTGATGGAAGCCGATCATCGGCTGTGGCATGGACGATCTCTCACTTTGTTTTCTTTGTCTTGGATGCTGACGTCGTGTTTCTAAGCTCAGACGTTTTTGGATAAGCTTGAAGTGATCCTCCAGCATCAAATTATACTCACCAAATATCGGCTGTTGACGGGGAGTCGCCGAGAAGTCGTGAGTCGAGACTCGTTGCCAGATGAGGGGTTCGACATCCAACCGAGATGCTGGCGCTCGAGACGATGGAAGTCCTCCATTTTCTTCACTGTTAAGCTCACTCGACAATCCTCCTGATAGATCTTGTCTCGCTTTTCTCCGTTGGATCAAGACGCCACGCCGCGCAGGGTCCGATTCGCTGCTGGGCAGTGGGCAGCGTCCCCAAAGGCCGGCAAATGGTTACAACTTACGTGAACAGTCACCGCTGGACTGGACTCGCTAGTAGTCACGGAGCAGCCAGTCATTAATAATAGCTAACTATCATTTTTCTTTTTGGACCTTGGGAGCAAACCAGTCGATGCCGACGCGTCGCCGGGAATAACTGCCACAAAGAGCTGGCGAAAGGAATGCAGCACAGAGAGACACGGGCCCAAGTTCCCCTCGACTGATTTCTCCGGATTCTCCCTCATCCGCAGGTGGTTTACGAGGTTCTTCATCCATCCTGCACATCCGGTATTCTACTTGTGACTGTCTCCATGCCCCTAATTGGCCTAGTTTTCTCCGTCAGAGACTCAAAAACCGATCGGTGATAAGCCTCCCGTCGCAATTTTCTTACAGGGTCGATGGGGCTATGGGACATACCGTCAGAATGGGACCACTTCCACTCAAAGTGGCCGGGAGTCTTTTTTAGCATCAGATCCTTGGAGACCCTGCCGGGAACTAAATCGAATTATTGGGCATCATCCCTGCAGACTGAGCCAGATCCTCACTGCGCCATTTTGATTAGTTAGTTACAGAGAGGGCAGCCCTTAGGGCCTGTCCGGACAGAGCATTATTCTCCGCGATTGCAGATTCTGATGCATGCTCTAGTCTTCTTGAAATTGGTACATTTTGATCCATCTCATCCCTCCACGTTTTTCTCCAACGGTATTGCTAGATCCTCACAGGCTGGTACGGCTTTTTCCCCTTCCCTTTATTTTAATTTAGTTCTCCTTCGGGCTCCGTTGGGGCCCCACTCGATTTGCTGGTTTTCCCGAATTTCGGGCAAGGTTGCTGTGTCACCGGAGGAGGGAATCAGGTACGGAGGACATCCGTAGTAGAACGCCTATTGAGACTCTTCTTCCTTCCAGATTGGACTGGAAGGAGCGCATCATTCGACATTTTCATTATTATTATTAGCAGTATGGAGGGCTCTTGTTGGTCGTAGTCGGCGACCAGGGGCGAGAGGGCCAAAAGGGCCAAAAGGCCCATTTATAGACGAGCTCAATCCGTGACAAGCCTCTTGGAGTGGACGGGATTGCTTGTTTGTTTAGTAGTGAATTGGCGATGATAATCTTGATGCCGTCGGTATTCCGTGGGCAGCTCGTAACTAGGTATCTTGTTCACTGGTACATCCACGGTGTCCAAGCAATGCAAAGCCGGCAGACGGAAGGATTTTCCTCGGTTAACTAACTCATGCAACGAGGCAACAAGAGTGTCTATCAAGCCACTCGAACCACTACTGAACCAGGCGGAGAGTCTCGCTGTTGGATCTGAATTCTGCTTTGTTGTCTTCACCGACTCTATGGCTGGTAACTACTCCGTATAGCCCATGGACTTTGGTTCCTGAACCTTCGACAAGATAGTAGTACTTCCGTTAGCGAAGTCCACCTTGTATGTATGATCATACCTGGCCTCGCGCCCTCTAGACTCTGTGATCGCTGTATCTCGCTTTCCGATCCTCTGTTATTGTCTTGGTACACGGCACACTGATACCGAATGCGATGGTTGCGGGACAAGAACGCTATAATAGAGGCTATTAAGATCGAGAATTGCGATTTCCACCGGGTCTGAGGGAAGAGGAGGGCGGCCAGCGTGCCACCAAGGGCTATGATTAGCGTTGCTTTTCTTTTCTTTTCTTCTTTTGCATCTGTTTCTGTGATTGGCACTATTTATTTCAAACCAAGCAGATGGAGAGAGAGACCGACACACTCGTTAGACAAGCCTGCTGTTCTGTTTCGAAGTGTAGCGGAGAAGACGATCGGACGTTGCGGCGAAAGGGGAACATCACCCAACATGCCACCATTTACATAGTTGACTACTTTGCTTGCGATCGTACTGCGATTTAGCATTTCCGTAGCCTCTCCGTGACTGTCTCTATTATTATTAGAAGCTGCTGATATTATTTTTATTCTTCTTCTAATTTCCAATTAATCCGTGGTGCCAAAGAAATTTCCCACTCCTCCACCCTTGCAAATCCTCCGAACCCGGTAAACGCCTTGTCTGTCTCTCTCCCCCAGGCCCCTCGTTCCTCTCAGAAGCTTATGTTTTTAGCTTTCTTCGATCTTTTTTATGATTTTGTCTTCCCTTGCCGTGGACCCAAAAAGCAAAAAGGATGCCTTGTCTGCCAGCGGATTCCGGAGTCTGCAAGGGGGCATTATCATTGCATACATAGACAGGACCATCTGCTTGACCACCAGCCGCAAACAGCAGGAAAGAAAGGAGAATAGGCTAAATAATAATAATCAAAATAATCAAAATAATAAAAGGAGCCTTTGACACCTGCAAACAGTCAGACACACGCACAAGCACGCGCCAGGGATTTTATTTGAAAATCTTCTATCGTTTAGCATTAGTTATCCTTTTCGTCCAATCCTCTAGTGAGCCTCTAGAGCGCCCTCCCGAGGCCCCGAACACCATGTGCATGCATGCGCAGAGACGTTAGAAGAAAAAACAACCAAGAATTCGGTGCCGTGGAAAACTCTCTCAGGAGGTCAGGAAGCAAGATCACCGGTTGCTGGGTTCGTGAGTCCTTCAGGCCCTGGATAAGGTCGAGTCTAGATACTATAAAGTGGCTCTGTCTCAAACCGCGCAGGCACCGCAAGACCCGCAGCAAATGCTTGGTGACAGTTGGCTCCCAGTTCAACTTTTCCTCGTGCTGATCCGATTGCGGTCTTGCATCTCCGAAGACATCCAGCTGCTGGTTTAGTTGACCATCCCGTCTCCATACAGCTCATCCTCCGCGTCATTTGCCCGATATATACCCGACCCCGGCAGAACAGACTCGATCCGCAGTGACCTGGTTCTTTTTTTCCTTTTGAACTAAAATAATTCCTAGCATATCTTTTCTTTTTCTTTATTTATTTTTTGTCCCTCTTTGCGCTTTTCGATTCCTGCCAAATTATTATCGAGCGTCGTTGGTTATTATAATAATCCCGTTTGTACCCTCCCTCTCTCCTTGCGCCAATCCTCCAAGACCCAGGTTGTATACTGCGCGACTCTCCAAACGCAGGATTGCTACTATTGCTCTGCTCATTATTATATTATTTCCGAGTACCCCGTACTTGTTGATCACCGGCTTCTTTCTCAATACCGGTTTTCTTTGCATCTCGTTTTCTTTTGTGCCATTATTGCCCCTTGTCTCGACGACCCTTTTACTTCGATACTCCCTACAGCCATCTTTGTTACACGGCAAGTCCGTCCCGATTCGGGTCTCTTGCGCCCTGCAAAGCCATCTGAACAAGAAAAAAAAGAAGAAGCCTCGAAAGAGAGCAGAGAAGAGAGAAAATACTTGGGAAAAAAACAAAGCGGAAAAAAGCAAAAAGGGAGCCAGAAAAAAGAAAAAGTATTCTCGCACCCACTCTTTTTCGGAGTCAACCGAATTTCCAAGTACGCTTTTATCGAGTAACCGCCGGCGCCCTTGGGGGCGAGCTTGTCGGCAAGTCCCACTTGTGAACAGGACTTCCGTTGTATATCGCTCGCTTTTGTTTTTTTCGGCGAAAGAAATGCTGTTTCCCGACGTGCCTGGCGAGAATCCATAAAAGGTCGATACTCAGGACGAAAACACAGAACAGCTTGGATCTCATCCGAATATTTGGATACCCGTCTATAGAACCACCTTCTTTTGAAACGTCTCACACATACTCTCTTTTGTCGAGTCGATCAAATACCGCATTCCGGGTTGCATAACTATTGCTCCTGGAAGAGCAGTTAAACCATCATCGTGGAGCAGGAACAGAACGCACCCGCCGCACCAAAAATGCGCTCGAGCATCGCTTGCTCCCGCTGTCGCCGGAGCAAGATCAAGTGCGTCAATGCAGGCATCGACACTACTTGCCGAGCCTGTGAGTCATCTGGCCGAGAATGTGTTTATCCTGCACCTGCAACAGGCACTGGCGGTGTCAATTCTAAACGAGATCTTTCTTCCATAATCGATGGAGAAGAGCGAAATGGTGATTTTGAGGTACCCAAGCGGGTGAGGCCGCGGAAATCAAATGCGAACGGTGTCGGCACCAAAGACGGCCATCACAAAATGAATGGACATCCTTCTCTGGCGCTGGACCCGGCGATCTTGACAGTGAAGGTCTGGGAAACTGTGTTCGACCTCTTTCAATTGCATTTCTCTACAATGCTGCCTTTCTTGCACCCGACGACGTTTCTAGCCCAGACCAGGCAGTTTGCGGCGAATCCAGCGGGAACGACACTACCACACAACGACAACCAGCAGAGGAACTCGCAGAGTCCGGGCCCGAGAACCGAACCTTCGCCGTTGATCCTACTGGGAGTTCTGACGTTGACGGCTCGATTTCATCCTCAGTTGGCACAGTATCACTCGCCATCCTCATCGCATCACCCTTGCAACCCCCTGACGGCATCTGAATTTTATGCCGCTGCCCTACGTTCACGTCTTTCTGGGGTCGACGGGACAGACCTTGCATCTCCTGACATTTGCCGGGTGCAGGGTCTGTTGATGTTGGGTCTTCACGAATGGGGCATGTGCCGAGGAAGCAAAGCATGGATCTATGTCGGCATGGCGATCAGACTCGCTCAGTCAATGGGTCTAGCCTTTGAGTCCGAGGCGGACCGATTACCATGTCGTAGCCCAATTGACCAAAGAGACCAGAACTCAGACGACGTGATCGATCAAGAAACGAAGCGCCGGACGTTCTGGAGTTGTTTTATTCTAGACCGCTGTCTCAGTGGCGGCAAGTTCCGTCCAAGAATGATCAAGGTGCGAGACGTCGGGATTCAGTTACCGAGCGACAATGCCTTTGCGTTTGGAGAACGTGTGCGAACTTCGCGACTAGCAGAAAATTGCGGGAATCGTAAGGGTCTTGACCTAAATAATAAGGTGGTGATGCCGCCGCCGGTCCCAGGAATGCGACCCAACGGCGTTGGACTAGTCGACGATCTGAAACTGCGCGGTGCAGCGAATGGCTCAATGTCGGACTCGAAACAGTGGTCGTCAAGTGCCAGTCATCGAAGCGAAGGAAATGAAAATGGAGTTATCGATCGTTGGGAGGTGGGCGCGGAAGAGTGCGTGATGAGTCGGCTACTCCGTATCTTTCGGATATGGGGGAGCATTGCTAAGTGGTCTTGTGCCGGTGGAAGAAGGTTTGTTACAGTTTTCCTTTCGCTCTTCTATTGCAATGCTAATTAGTCTGGATTTATAGATTCGATCAGTATCCTCCATGGCATCCGGATTCGCGCTTCAGTCGGCTGAAAGAACTGCTACTTGAATTCCAGGATGGTCTGCCGCGAAATTTGCAGTACAGCGCGAGAAACACCGAAACTCACATCATGTACAAAAACACTTTAGCCCCGTATTCTTTGATGCACATCATCAACTTCCTGTCGGTGATTGTACTACATCGGGTGTACATGCAATTTTTGCCTTTGCGTGCGGTGGACCCGCAGGGACCGTTGGACGACCCGATGTTCCCAGCAGAGATGCATCAACATGCTCCGGATGGCCTGTGGAAGGATATGGCGCGCGAGATTTTCCGTGCATCAAGACATATGATTGAGCTAGCGAAAACGTGTTTCGATCGGGCAGTGCTGATGGAAACACCGTTGGTGGGATTTGCAGTGTATAATGCAGCAATAATGGGCGTGTACGCGGCTCATTTCACTAATATGGATGTGGAGAGCTATCTAAGTTCGAAGCCGACTGCCCCTGATCTGGTTCCAGGACTTGGAGGCCAGGGACAGGCTGAGGTGAGAAAGGCGGTTGAAATCCTGGCGGGGATGAGAGCGCGATTACCAATGGCGGCAGGGTGGCTTCGCACCGTGAACCGGATGAATAGGTTTTACGGGCGGGCAAGACAAGAGTACAGGCGGATGCTGAGGAATCCAGAAGCGAGCGAGAACGGAAAGCATTTTTTCCCTAGAGATCTTTCGTCATTCATTGCGAACCCGGACGAGCTAAGATTGCTTGACAAACTGTTCTCCGACATAGGCCTTCCGGAGGATCAAGCACACGATTCAAATGGAGTTGCGGATGAGATCCCAACCCCACCCACGAATGGAGTGCACGCAATTGAGGGCGATGGCGCGAAAAATCATGGGCCTAATGAGTCCGGCGACGTTGCCGAAGTCAATGGCGATCGTGTCCCTCGACGCGGCGACGCCTGGGCGTCAGTCAACAGTTCGCCTCACCAATCAGCCCGAGATGAGGGCGCTGTTCTCCGTCCGATTGAACATGACCGATGGAGCACTCTCCCAGGACCGCAACAGACGCAGTCTCATTCCAGTCCTTACAGTCTCCCGCCCATCCACCATAATCTTGCGGCAAACTCCGCCCCACTCCCAACACCCCCGCCCTCATCTTCCGCTCTCTTCTCCTCCACTTCCACCCCCGCCTGCTCCTCACCTCCCTACCCAACGCCCGCTAGCCGGCCTCAGCCTCTCCACCCTTGGCCCACCTCACGCCAAGCCCCGCCACCTCCACCATACTCCCAATCCCTTCCCGCCCTAAATGCCGCTGCCCAGCAATCCTTCCCCATACCTCCGCTGGCCGCGCCGTTTCATCCGCTACCACCATCTTTTCCTCCCTATCAACACCGATCGCGTCTAACACCGCCTCGTGTGCTCACAAGTAATCCTGCATCTCGCTGGTCGCCGTCCGAGTCAACCCTAGGAGCAGCCAGCATGAGCAGCTTGTGTGGTGATGATGTGATTGCGTTCGTGGAAGGAGAAGCAATTGATAAATGGGTGGCAAAGATGAGTCCGAATTATACTGCCATACAAAAGGGGTGGTTAGGACTAGTCTGGGAAAATTCTGCACATTGAACGTACTCTAAAAAGAAGAAAAAGGGGTGGTAATTTTGAATTTGCTGACATGTTTTGTATCAATTGCGCAGTAAGGGCTCCGGGCCTTCATTTTTTTTGTTACTTTTTGGGGTTTTTTGAATTGTATTTTTATTTTGATATCATGGATGGATAAACTTGGGTATACTCGTTGAATGGATGGGCCATTGGTGGAAATACGGCTGAAGGATCCATACAACCAACCCCGTGGCAGTGTTTGTTGACTTTTCGTTTCTCTCTATTATACCTTTTGTTCGCGAGCATTTTCGGCTTTGGCAATAGGAGTCGGGCCATCGATACCAAATTATCATTATCTGCAATAAAAGCTACGCTTGATTTGTTCCGTGTGGATCACGATCAATTAATTGCTAATATTCTTGAAATGGAGCGTCTCATATCTTTCCAGTGTTCGCCATGAAAATGATATCATACCGTATGCTAGAAAACCAACGGCTCTGATATGAGAAGCAAGAAGCGAAAATTTGGTTGCTAGTTAAGTATGTAGCTCGTTGGGGAATTCCGGAATTCGTCATGCGCCGCCGTGGCTGACAGAGTTGGACTTGGCAGGGTAAAACCTGAGAAAAAGCTCGTTAGGTTCTGTATTCCTTTCGAGGGCCAGGACGACATACCAAGCAGCAACAGAGATGATGAGATATAAAGTCATTAGAAGCACTCCTTCTAGCCAGTGTGATTTGCCATCTTGGATAAGGTAGTTGACCTGGTTCCTGGTTAGTTCATCGAGCAGCGTGCGTTTAATACCAAACTTACCAGAAGAACAGCAACAAAAAGCACCGCAACTTGGAATCCGTCAAAGTATAGGGTCTAGATGAGTCAAGTTAGCCAAAAAAAATTTTGGGTAATCGATATGCCACGGTTGTTAGCTCACCATGTCTTCCTTGCCTATGTAGGGACCGTCAGCATTTGATACGTGAGTGAGCACCTCAATTATGGGAAACGTAGCGACATACCGGCAATCCAGCCAATGACTATCATGAGTGGAAGAACCAAGAGTGCGATTTGCATACTGGACCCAACTGCGACGCCGATCGAAAGATCCATCTTGTCCTTTGTGGCGACGGTAACTGCTGTGGCATGCTCGGCTGCATTGCCCACGATCGGGAGAAGAATCAACCCTACAAAGGTCTCCGAAATGTGGCCGCGTGTAGTGATCGCACCGATCGACCCGACCTATTGCAAGATTAGCCGACGAGCTCCCCGCGTTTTTATGGGCGACGATTGGCATACCAGGGCCTCTGCACATACTCCCACCAAGGCTGTTGACAAAGCGAGCGTGAGCAAGGCTACAAAGAGATGAAGCTGCGGTTCCTCGGCCTCCTCTTCTTCCTCTGGAACCTGCAGCTGCACTCGCGGCGCGTTCTGTCCACCCATAGTAGCTGAGATACTAGCACCGACCTGTGCAATTCCCTTCATGGCCTCACCATTTTCCACCTTACGCTTCCGCTTTTCGACCTTTTCGCTCGGTTTATTGTACATCTCGGTGTGAGATTTCAATTGAAAGAAAAGGTAGCACCCATACACCACTAGAAGGATGACACTGGTTCCTGGGATTGGTTGTTAGGCTCTGAGACCAATTTCGATTTGCAATCGATGGCATACCTCGAGACAAAGGTGCAATCCCGACCTCTCCAGCTATAAAGTGGTATTTCAGTAAACGAATTTACAGCCACAGTAGCAGATAAATACCTCCGGACCAAGCGTGGAATGCGGTTGGAATGATCAAACTTCCAACGGCTAGGGCAAGCATGCTAGATGCTGTTTGGGCGACAGTCAGGTTAAAATTTTGCTCTATCCGATTGATACCACCCAGGAAAAATGACATTCCCAAAACCAGAAGCAAATTTGAGAGCATACTCCCAATGAGCGAGGTTTTGACAATTACAATTTCGTTTTTGAACAGAGCAAGAATTGACACGATAAGTTCGACCGCATTTCTAAAGAGTCAACGAAGCTCAGAGTTGCCACAGGAAGTTTGGCAGTACTCACCCAAAAGTGGCATTGAGAAGACCGCCCACGGTTTCTCCGGTCCTATAGCAGTCAGTCTCAGTGCTATACGCTTCATGCAATACGCAAGTACCTCATAGCAATCTCCTCCGTTGAGTAGCCAAGCAACGCAGCAAGCGGTCTATAACAATGTCAGCAGCAAACGCGTTTTGAAGCGCGTAGCAACACGTACATGATCGCGACAAAATTGACCACAAACACCGCGACAGGGTCAACGTGGACATAGTGTAGGACGACTATTCATAGTCAGTGAAGTTCGAGAGCTCTAGTCATGAGACTGGTCTTACTTCCTACTGGTGCCGCCAGTAATAAGACATTGATCCATGAGTTTAGCAATGTTGCTTTGAGCTGTCCAACGAGGGTGTACTGTTGTTTATCCTCCTTGGGACCCAACATCTCCGGGTCCTCTATTGTCGAATCGACAACGTTTTCGTTGGGCCTGATTTTCGTTGTGCCCCTCCGTCGAAGAGATCGATCAGCGATGGAAATACTCTCACTTTCTGCTTCCCTCAAGGGAACGGCGCTATTTATGGACTCGGTAGCCGCGAGTAGTCCGCACGCCGGGGGCCCATCAGTACCAGCTGATGAAGGTGGTAAAGGCTGTTTCAGTTCCTCGTCCGCCATGGTTTCGTTCTGATTATATTCTTTTGTCGAGATATCACAAGGTTCTTGTCTTCCAGAGATTGAGTCTGGAATTCGAGAGTGGTGTCGTCGTGATCTGAACTTTTTAAAGGGATTGTGAGACGGCGGCTCGCCATCTTCATCATACCAGGCCAGAGTTCTGGCTCGTCGGCGGTAAATATCTTGGACAGAGCGTCAATTCTGGAGCATAGTAGCAACTATCAGGGGAGTAACACACGCATGTTGGGCCAATGAGCCAAAATTGCTTCAATGGGCGGTATTTATTGCAGTTGCTGAATCTTCTCGTGTTTCGATATGGCTGAGGTATGGAATAGAAGAAGCAGAGTAAATCCGGCGCAACCAAGGCCTCTGGTCCCTCAGTTTAGCAAAAAGTGGTGATGTTTTCCTTGGACCCTGAGCAGGGGTCTTTTTCCTGATTTTGTTGTCAGCACTTCGACGCAATAGCCTGAAAGCCTTTCGTATTTGGTGTTTGTTTGTCCAATAACAACAAATCCTGCAATCTCCTGTGGCTAGAGTGACATCAGTCTCCATGTGTTCAGGGGCACTGGCAGGCTTCGCTTGATTAAGCTTCCATGGCAAATGAGCTTCTTTGGAGCGGGAAAGCCGCTAAATGAGCCACAAGCCGACAGTTTCAGCTTACATACATACGGTTTTACCGCTTCGATAGTTTCACTCTGAGCTGGGATTGTAATTATTTTCTTTTCCCTTGATTGCTTCCGGTCCCGGGCGCGTGCAGATTATTTATCGCACCTCCAGTCTCATGCTCCGTTTGCGATTGCGATGCATTCTTTGTACGCACTTGCAGTGTCACCTCCAAGTTACATACTACATACCTTTTCGGCGAGCCGTCTGCGCATAGCCCAGCTGGCTGGAGCAGCTACTAGTGAAGGGGCTATGATTATGAGGCGATGTTTAAGGGAAAGAAAAGGTGTACTCCGTACAGAACGACGAATACCATCTACAGTAGGTGCTGGTGTTATCTACAGAGTACTGCGATTACAAACCAATTTTGAGGCTTCATCTACAGGCTGCAATTTGTTAGAGAATATCATCGTGGTAGCTACAGTATGACACTTGCCACTTATGCCCTTGAAGACACCAGCGCTAATAAGGAGGTTGTATGCTTGGATCTCGCAACGAATTCGAGACGAGTGCCCTCATTTAGGAGCGAACCCAGGGCGCCAAACAACATGAAACCGAGTTTGATCAATGCTTGTGCGGCGCGTGGAGGAAACTGAAAGAGAAGGGCTATGCCGTGTGGTTGGAGCTGAGCTACCCCCAAATGGGCACATATTGCTGGCACTGTTCTTGTGATGCCGGCGCAGTAACGGATATGTTTCTTCCCGCCCGCCATGGACCCATGATGCATAGCTAAGTCGGCAAGCATAGCGCGTAGAATCAATCAAATGAGCAGATATCATCCAACAGCAAACCTAGCTTCCATCGTTTTCTTTTTGTTATCGGTACTGCCCGGCTCCTGAACTCGCATGCCCATCTCAACTGGGAATCAATCGTGTGACACGTATGCACCGCCACAGATTGTCAGGGATCCAATCACCATGTGTTTTGTCAAATGAAACGGGGATGTATGTGATTTGGCTAGATATATGCTGGCGTTTCGATCGAGAGTAATCAGCCTCGCAAGCATGAGTGACTATCGTGAAGCAAGTATTAGTTGGGCCGCGGTCGCTCTATTGTTTATTGGGTCACGCGTCCATCAAGGGTGCCCAATCTCTATTTGTATTCTCTTCTTCTCCATCAGACTCATTATTATTGCAGCATTAAAACATGGATGTCAGTGAGAAGTTTCCGCCACGTTAAATGCTGATCTCCCATGTGTCCGCCCACGTGATGGTGCTGAACCCAATTAATAATTGCGCCTCACATGACATCATGTGACTGAGTTTGCTATGTATGCTCGGTCACATGATCTACAGGTGGGGACATTCTCACGAGCTCATTGCCTAAAAGGGACCCTTTCGTCGCATCTCAAGGAGCCTCCTCTTTCACTGCAATCACACTCCTTCAGCTCTCTGCCTCTGCTGTTGCACAGGGAAATCCATTACTACAAAATGGGATCAATATTTGGATTAATTGATTATCATTTATTCTAGGATACTCGTCTGACTTATGCTTCAAACGGCGTCCCTAGGGCGCGTGCAGCGGAAGCAGCTCAACCCGCCGGCGGCTCATGAACCTGCTCTTCTTCGCCCAACCATCGCCAACCTTCATAGCAAAAAAGTTGAATTTGTCGAACCGCCACCTAGACCCGCCTCCTCCCATAAGCACCCTCGGAGTCCGGGTAAAAAATCGTATACTCTCTGGATTCATGATGAGACCTTCTCGCGCGAAGAAGTCCTGTGCAATATCCAGGCTCTATCCGAGATAGATTTGAAAGTAGGATATTTGGTCGAACTATCACCGGCACAAGGCGATCATACCTTACTCCCTCGGCCAAAATCGAGTTCCAGATACTTCCAAAATGACATTGGACCAGAACAACCAGCAAGGACAAACCTTACAAAGTCAGTACTGGGTGCAGATGGCAGAATTCGAGAACAGAGAATATCCGGAAAATTCCTCTTCACCGTCAGGCCCTTCCCGCCGGAGCTCAAAGCCAAACATCCAACCCTCCAAGTTTCAATTTCTCACAGCGTGGCAAACGCATTTGGATTCAGGAACCGGTCCCAAGTCCTTCTTGCGGTGAAAAAGCCACATCAATGCTCAGCAACTCATGTGGAGCTAATTTTCCGCGACCAGTGTATTCTCCGCGGTGAGATGTGGAGGTTGACTACCGCAGAACTTGCCGACAGACCAGTCTATAAAGGCCAAAGGATCAATTTCATGAATAGTATGAAGGCTACAGTCAAGTCAATCTATATCAAGGAAAAGAAAGCTATGTCCGCTTACTTTTCTTCAAAGACCATTCCCATATTTAGAAGTGAATCGGCTCGCTTTGTTCTCTTCATTCAGATGTCAAGAGAAATGTGGGATTTCGACGCCGAAGGCAAGGGCGATATTCTATTCAGTCGAGTCATAAACAGCTTCCTGCCGGAATTATTCAAGCGATGGGCCAAAATTGACGCTCATCATTTGGTAACCATTGTGCTCTTCACGAGAGTAGAGTATGATGTTGCAACACCAGTTTCTGGCCCCTCAGGTCTCAGTAACACCTTTTCCAATCTTGAGAATGATGCGAATCCGCGTACCCAGGATTTTTATCGAGTTGTGGTTAATGATATGCCCAGCGGGCAGTGGACCACGATATTAGATTCAATCAAGAGAGAGTCCCGCATATTCTTGCGAGACGTTTCAATACCGCCTCCTTATTTTCCTGAAACCTCTATCGCGGCGGAGGATGCCCCAGAATACCCGGCTTCCTTCTATCCCAAGATTTCTGGTTACCCAACTTCGGCTATTCGGGGTAACATTTTAGAAGCTATTCACACTGCTACTTCATACCTTGCTTTCGAGCACATTGGTCGTGATCTGGTTAGAACAGGCACTTCGATTGTGATCGTCACTCCTTCAGCGGGTGTTTTTGAAGTGCCCTTCAAGTTACTATCCTTGACTTCGGATTTACTAACCAGCCGTGCTATCGGCATCGACCTTGTGTGCGTTAGTCCATTGCCGCTCCACTCAGTGCCGCTCTTTAAATATAGACTCCCGCGTGACACTTCTCGTCGACCTCATAGCTCCCTCTCAGCCCGACTCGCACCGGCCGGACCGGGTCAATTATCGAAGAGTCTATTAACAGCGCAACTCTCTCCTCTTGATAGGCCGGGGAGCGCGTTTCTAGCTCCGGATCTTCATATTGAGGAAGACAGAGACCCTAGAGACGAATGGGGACACGGAATACCGGATTGGATTGATATTTCATTTTGGGATCCTTACATGAATCGGATCAGCCGTGCAGCTGCGAAGAAGGAAATGACAATGACTCCAGTCCTTGGTACCATAGCCAGATTTTCAAAGGATTTCATTCCTAAGGTGAGAATGTATGAGATACAGATGATGGGAGTGATGGAGAGTGAGCAATTGGATGTATCTGTTCCCCATATGCCTTCTAATAAAGAACGCCCCAAGAAAAGGCCGACGCCAGTAATTACCCTCGATGAAGCAACCGGCGGTAGTCCATCCCCAGACCCGCAAGGGCCAATCACCGGTAGCGGCTTTCGCTCCAAATCTTTCATGCACAATATTCAAGACTCAAAAAGGAGCATGTTGCCTCCCGAAGCCCAGCAGCGCAGCTATTTGGTTGACTGGATGAATGCATATGATCGATCCGCGTTCGATTTGAATACTAGGCGGAAACGCATCCAGAAGCGTTCCAAAGCAAAACAGGCTAAGGCTGCCGGCACGAAAAAGCATTTGCCGAAAGATATCTTCAAGTCCAAACCCAGGGTAGGACTGAATGAGCTTGGCAACAAGAGTGCTTTATCAATCAACCGGTCTCTAATGGGATATCATGAACCTGGAGCACCTTTTCAGCCTCCACTGCTGCCCGCTCGATTGCCTTCCGAAGAGGAGCGAAACCCTAGCACCGGTCCTAGGCCAAAGTTAGTGGTTTCACAAGCTCCCCGGGCGGTGAACTTTGCTTTTCGTGGGTTTGCTCCCAAGTCAAGAGCGCGCGCGAGTACGCAAATCAGAACAGAACACGCTAAAGCGCTGCCAACTTCACGCGGAAAAACTCCGGAAGATTCAGTATCAGAGACGTCAGCAGCAAATACTCCGGGCCCGGGATCCCCAATCACTTCAGTGGCCATGAGCTCAAGACACGAACCGCCAATCGATGACATATCCATCGACGAAGTGATTACACCATCCAAACCTATCTCCATTAAAGTAGCTCGGAAGGTAAATGAAGAGGATTTTGATGACGATATCGACCCTCCTCTAGACGGATCCTTGTCTACCCAAGAAACAGAATACCGTCAGGACTTACTCCAAAGTAGCCATGCTCAAGAAATTACAACGACAAAGCGAACGGGGCGAATGATGGACCTCCAGAGCAAGACTGAAACTGAGGGTCCGAAAAGGGTTGCCTCGTCAGAGGCTCTGGCTCCTTGGATAAGGCCAATCGTTCCCTGGAATCCACCGAAACGTGCGCCAACACGATCAAGCTGGGTTGGGCGCTGGCATCACGTATATCCTCGAATGCCGAAGACGACTTCCGTTAGGTGGAAAAGTTTGAAGTCTCCTGCATCACTCCCATTGACTACTGAAGAACTGCCTTCTGAATCCGAATTGGTCTCCAATTTCCTGCAAACGCCGTACAGGGTTTACCAAGTCGATGACCCTGATGTTGGCCCAGCTAAAACGAGGGAGATGCTTCTACGAGATATGATTTCGCTACGACTTTCCCATGGATTTCAGGTAGTCGTGGGTAAACGGATAGAGTCACTTGCCAACGGGTTTTTCAATATTTTCGACCTTAAAGCACTCGGTAAGGATGGAATCACTATTTTCATGGCAAGAGGCAACGTGTTTCATAGAATGATAAGTTCTGGGTGCGAGATCGAAGTCACAAAATATACTCGCAGGGCGCTAAATGGATTTCCAACCGATGAGCTGGATGAACCCTTTGTTAAATACCGACCCGCAGTCAGAACCATTCTCAGTGCACAGTATTGCAAGAACACAATATCTTTGACTGTTCCGCCTGAAGAGTATAATTGGAACCTCGCCGATTCATACCTCGCTGGTCATAGAGACCATGTTACGAATTCCATCAAGCAACTCCGGTTTTGGCGAACGAGATTCGTTTTAATACCCGTTCCCGTGCCAGCAAATGCCAAACGCCAATTAGGATCGGCACATGACGACAACGATGAAGAGATGCATCTGCTTGGAATTTATAAGTTGACGCAGATGTGGCAGCGCTTTAGATTTGTTCCGCCAGAGAAAAAAGGATACAGCCCTCCTTGATTCGCAAAGAGCAAGATCAAAACCCTCTCGACATTGTATATCAAACAAGCGACCCTTCAGTTGTTGTGGCAGCTGAACTTGAGCGGTTTTTGATTGAAGATCCCGGGCTAGAGAACCCTCGCCCACTACTTCCCGATTCCAAATTCCTTCGCAGATCCGACATCACCCTATCCTTCCTCGCACAAAGACTTCAAAGCGAGAAGGGTGTGAAGTTAATGGATAGAAGATGGCATTGGCGCCTTCATTACGACTGTTTCGTGGGAATGGAGTTTGTGACTTGGTTAACGATGAACTTTAGGGATATTGAGACCAGAGAAGAGGCCGTCCAGTTTGGAAACGAATTGATGAAGCACGGATTGTTCCGGCACGTTCAGCAGCGGCATAATTTCAGGGATGGCAATTACTTCTACCAACTCTCGGATGAATATAGGGTTACTCGTCCTGAGTCAAAAAGTGTTGGCTGGTTTTTGACACGAAAGGTCGAAAAGTCGGTCCCGACCACCCCAGTCGGCGATAAGAAGGACCCAATGGCAGCCCAGGACGATCATCCAGAGACCTTAGAATCCGGCCGGCCCAAACCCTCGATTCTTCTGGCAAAATCCATGAAATATGACGTTGATCCCCGCAAGCGGTCGGACCGGCCAGAGCTCATTGACCTGCACTATGACCGGACCCACAATCCAGAGAATTGTTTTCATGTTGAACTCAGTTGGATGAATGCCACCCCCAAACTTGTGGAGGACGCTGTCATGTCCTGGTCTGCAGCCGCGGATAAGTATGGGCTGAAGCTGGTTGAGCTGCCAATCTCCGAAGTATCCTCGATCGTCGAGCGGCAAATATTCAGACGGCCATACCCTATTCAGATCAAACTGGAGCCGCCAGGGACACCCGTGTTGATGTATCACAGCACTCCGTCTTCGACATCTCTACCAATTCCTGATAAATACTTTTACCAGAAAGCTATTTTGAAGAAGTTCGAGTTTGTTCTCGACTTTGAAGCTAAAGATTCATTTTCGAAAGATGTTGACGTATCTTACAGCTGGGGCAAACCCGATTTCCAATTTCCTCAATACGTGCATCGTACCGGGGCTGTCCTCGCTCAAATCACAACCGAAGGCCATTTCCTTATCCTTGCCAACCGTCTCTACAGCAGTCATAATCCCGCTGTGTTCAAGGAGGCTAGGTCAGATCGGTTTCCTGATCACTTCGCACGGGCACGAGCTGCGACGATTGATCGTCCCTCTCCTTACGCGCTTCCTATGAACTTGTTTGGTCCAGGTATCTCCGAAAGTCGCAACGTACCAGTCATCTCACCACAAGAGGCTGCTACTCGCGAAATCCACCGAAACGCATATCGGGTCACAGAATTAATCAAAGACGAATTGCGTGCATTTTGCTCCAACACGGAGAAGCTGGGGCAATTCTATGCTGAGGTTCGTGCGAAGGGCAAGTCTACATCAGCTGGAGGCAAAGCGCCGTCGGTGAAGGTTAAGCCGGCCATGGCTCCAACGATGGATGCATCGATACCGTCATTGGAATTGCCCGCAAGTATTGTCGCCAAGAATCTACATATCCCCACGGTGGCGCCGGTAGGGCTGGCGAGAACACAGGTCAGAGGCGAGACAGCCCAAGTTACAGGATCGATTGATGCAATAATGGTGAGAGGCAAATCGAGTGTGGCCAGTCCAAGGATGACGGGATTCAGGCATTAATCGGAAGTATTGATTTCCCATGATATGAGCCAAAGAGCTCAAAGGAAAACAAAGTGAAGAGATCTGTTGGCACATGAGGCACGTGTCTTTCAGTTGACATTGGCTATTTCTGGCATGAATTGACAACAGCAGGTGAAAATGGAGTATTTTCTGTCAGGAGGGTGTTTTGATATTAAATGTCCATTGGAGTTCGATTGGTGTCTTGCTTTAGAGTAGGCAATATCCACTGTTTAGCTGTGATTAGTTTAAAAGACACAGACTTTGGATGAGTTTGATTCTCCCTATGGAGTATGTATTGTGGAAGAAGAAACCGAGAGTGACCATACTACATCGCAATCCTTCACGTCACTACTTTTCTTTTCGTTTGTTTCTTTTCTTTTTTGGGAGCAAAATGCAAGCTTGGAGAGGTAGATATAACTACGTCAAGTGCACATTCGGCAATGTACTGTACAACGGAGCAACCAACGGAGATAAATATGGCGACCGACCGACTTTTCAGATAACTAACTAGGGAGACGATCTAGTTCTGCTGACCATTCACCGGTATTGATAAAACTAACGAGATATGACGACGCTTCTCAAGAAGAAGCCAATATCCAGCACCGCCCTTTCTCCTCAAACATGACACCTTGTCAATTTCGAGCAGACGATGCAGGGAAAATGCCCAAGGGGTTGGCGATCGATTCCGATCAGTGACAGATGTCCAAAGCCCGCGCTGATTCATCTTCCGTAATTTTTGGCCGTTTCACTGCCGTTCTGTGGGAATGAAACTCCACAGTCGATAATTTTTCGGAATCAGAGAATGAGTCACGTTCGATGGCGTCGCAGCCGACTAGATTCTGGGCTCACGGCAGTCCCCGAACCCCGACTTACCCGAGCTCTGACCGGGGTTTAGGGATACTTGTTATTAACTCCTGGAGGCTGAGCATTGGATATTATTTTCTTGGTATGGAGTCGTGTGTGAGCTGAGGACTCAGGAGGAGCGTGGAGGACCCGTCGCTTAGTATCGTCCAGGACGAGCTATTCCTCGGTCGACCCCTGAAGTATGGGTGCCATTAAATCCCCGGGCAGTAACGAAGAGTGTGCGCGACATGTTGGAGGCTGAGCCGTAATCCGTGAGCCGTGAGCCGTGAGCTCTTTCAGCAGCAAAGAGTTGCAATTTCGCCAATTTCATCACTGGAAGTCTCGAAATGCGAGAAGTCGCGGGTCACGAGATACGAGACACGGCGTTACCGTACAATACGCGGCAGCTGAGTGGTTTGTCAGCCATTGGCCAATCACCAGTGGCCGGGTCACGGCCCACCACCCAAAAACGGAAACGCGGCAGTAACATCGGGTGGATCCCACTGAAATATCTCGGAAGCGGGTAATTTTGCATCCTCGAGGCTTAAGATGCAGGCTCCATCATTCTTTTTCTTCTGCTTCTTCAAATTGAACAATTATTGATTTTTGGACGGTGTGTTCACTCTCCAACGCAAATCGCAACTCTCAATTGAAAGTCTCCTCTCTAGGTATCCTTAACCTCAGAGGAAGGAGTATTGACGGTCTCAAATTTCTCCATTTTCGAATATCAAAAGTTTCCTCAGAAGACTGGATAATCCTATCTCCAGTCCTCTTTTCAACCTACAACTCTAGTTCTACTAATTTTTGTGCGCGTTCATTGACGGCTACTGGTCGTCAAATGAACCTGCGAGTTCAGTTATCCCCAAGTGCAGACGTGAGTTCAGCCTATACACGGACGGCACCTTCTCACTGGAGCTTTTCGAGCTGACCTAAAGTCTTTCTATAAGAACCTCCTCTTCAACCTGGAGAGGCACCCTATAAGATAAATGGTCTTTAAGCCATTTACACACCTCGCGCGTCAAACCTTTTCCAAGTCCATCGTCCATGGCTACGCTCAATCCGTCGTTGCCGCCTCCCAGTCCTCCTATGCTTCCTCCGCCACCTCCTTGAACCAGATCACTGCCCTCCCGGGCAAGTTTTCTCGCACAGCGCAACTACAAAATGCTTTTCAGAATGCATCCAATTCTTCTTCGAGTGCCGGGCCAAAGGCGGGCCATTCCGCCTCAAACTTTAACTCCAACGATTCTGGTCTAGCGGCGTACTTTGCTGCGTGGCAGCTAGCACAGCAGAATGGAGACGAAGCGGATTGGCAGCAATATCAGTTTAAGCGGAGAATTGGCTGGGCGGCCGGGGCTAAGGAGGCCAAGGAAGAAGCCAAACCCGCGAAACCAACGGAGCAAGAGAAAGAGGCTGCAAATCTGAATGCAGCTGGTTTGACCGAAACTCGCAACCTGCGGAATGTGGAAAGTGCTCCGGTTGATAAAGATGTTAGCGCGAAGGTCGACGAAGCAGTGGCCAGGGAAATTCAGCAGATTAAAGAGGCTGCCGAATGGGCAGAGGAGACACCTGCTGCCTCTACGGTTGGTTCCACCGAGGTTTTTGAGGCACAAGAAGCCCCTAGTGCGGAATTAACGCCCGTCTCATCCATCGAGCAAGCGACTGCGCTGGCGCCAGAACCGAAAAGCCCACAGACTCCTGCCACACCAGCGGCCAAAGAAGAATCCAATCGCATTGTTGAACTTGCATCGGTCGGATCTTTTGCAGAGGTACCTGTAGCGTTTGAAAAGTTACTGAAGGATGGCCTTGTCCCTAGTACTGCCGCCTACAATGCCCTTTTGCAAGCAGCTATTCACCTTCACTCCGACGTCTACCATGCCGTTCCCAAAGCTTTGGATATCTATTCTGATATGATCCGTCGACATGTACGCCCAAATGAACAGACTTACCAAACTCTTGTCCAGCTACTCTCTGTTCGCGCCCTTGAATGTCAGTACATGAAAAGAGATCTCGAGAAAGCACGCGTCCGCTACGGTGGCATGGACGAGCCTGGCAAGTTCATTTTTCGATCTAGCGAATTAGAGCATGAACTCTTAACTGAGGATCATTCTCTGCCAATCGCTCTCAAGCTCTTTTCTATGGCCGTTTCTCGTCATGAACGCATTGACTTCTCTATCGATATCTACCGCGCTCTTTTAATCGCATGCGCGATGCGCGGAGACGTTGAGAAAATGATCCAGATATTCGCTCATATGGAAGATCAAAAGGTGGCTCCGCTTGCCAATATGTTCCCTCCCATGATCGACGCTTTTGCTAAAAGCGGCGACTTGAAGAGCGCTGTTGAATGCTACAATGAATACAAGGCTTTAGCCATCGCCGATGATAAAGGAATTTTCGGTATCATTGGAAGAAAGGATGGCGAGGTTTACGCTGCTGTCGTTAAAGCCTATCTGGTTTGCGGAAAGCCCGATGGAGCACTACGATTCTTTGACAAGATCAAATCTTCGTTTGATGGTGTTGAAAACCGAGAGCAACGGCTCAAAGTTGTCGAGGACGACATTGTGAACAATGGACTCGTTCAGCATTCGATCTCGACCGGTAAATTTGCACAAGCATTAGAAACCGCTAAAATGAACCTTAGCGGAGACGCACTAGCAGCCTCTCTTTCGAACATCTGTGTGAACGCTGCCGACGCAGGCAACTCTGCCGTTGCTTCCGAAGCGTATGATCTTCTATCGTCTGAGCAACCCCACAATCAAACCCCTGTCACCGCCATGATGGCCATGTATGTACGGGCCGGAGACTTGGCTTCCGCTAAGGCCCACTGGGCTATATTAGCTTCAAGCAGTCATGCCAACGCGGATCTTATTGAGCCGACTGCAATGTACACCGTTGCTTTGCTAAGAAGCGGCCAGATAGATGAGGGCCTCTCTCAGGCTCGCAGCATGTTTGCTAAAATAAGGAATGGCGCTTTGACCAAACAGCCTCAACTCCGTGAAGAAATTGACGAAGCTATCGACCTCTTCGGCCAGGTCCTCATGCAGTCCTCGTCAATGATCTCGGCCCACGCGGCTTTAACCCTCATTTGGACCATGGTTGAGAATGGTGGCTTGGTATCCCCGGTCGCTGAACATGCCATCGCCAGCCTTGGCCCAATGGAAATATCACAGCTTAGTGTTCAAGATCTCAATCTTGCGCTCCAAGTCCAGGCTGGTATGCTTGTTAACGGATCATCCCTCTTTGATGCTGCTCATCCCGCTCGTTTTGCTCACATGATTGAAATCGCGATCTCTACGGGATTGCCTTTCAATGGCAAGCTCAAGGAACTTCTTGACCAAGGCGTGTCAAAAATTAGCACTGCTCGCCCGGACATTTATCGCAAATGGCAGCATTTCACACAGACACCGCTCAAGCCGGCATTTGTGTCTCCACGGTTCTCTTCAGTGCCCAAAGCTTCTCCGGCAGTGAAACCAAAACCTGAAGACTCATTCGATCCATATACCCATTCAACCGATTTCCGTGGCTCTTCCATCATTGCAGATGAGCTCGAGAATACTCGCGGGCGCACCGAAGATCACCTTAACAATGCCATGATTAAATTCAGAAACATGCGTCGCATTGGGAGACACCCTCGATACATCACTTATGCCAAGCTTATTGGCGCAGCTGCCAAATGTGGGCGTATGAGTCTCGTGCAGGAGATCTTGGGTATGGCAAGGCACGACATTCCCCTTATTACTCAATACGCTGCTGTTAAGTACGGCTGGACATCCATCCTCGATGCGATGGTGGCAGCATGCCTGACTTCCGGTGAAAGGGGTCTTGCCGCCAAGTTCCACCAAGAATTGCTGAATATGGGAGCCGCTCCTTCGGCTAACACCTACGGGCTTTACATCACCACCTTGAAGGAATCTACCAAAACATTCGACGAGGCCACGGAAGCTGTCAAGATATTCCACCGGGCTATGTCTGAAGGAGTTGAGCCGTCATCGTTCCTTTATAATGCGCTGATTGGTAAACTCGGCAAGGCCCGTCGCATTGATGACTGCCTTTTGTACTTTGCAGAGATGCGTGCCAACAATGTGCGCCCAACGAGTGTCACATATGGTACAATAGTGAACGCTCTCTGCAGAGTCAGTGATGAGCGTTTTGCTGAAGAGATGTTCGACGAAATGGAATCGATGCCAAATTACAAACCTCGTCCAGCACCGTACAATTCACTCATTCAGTATTTCCTCAATACCAAGCGCGACCGAACCAAGCTCCTGTCCTACTACGAGAGGATGAGATCGAAGAATATTGAACCAACGATGCACACGTACAAGCTTCTCATTGACGCTCATGCTTCACTAGAACCTGTTGACATGGAAGCCGCCGAAGCTGTTCTTGACACCATCCGATCGACAGGCCAACAGCCTGAGGCAGTTCACTATGCATCCCTTGTGCATGCCAAAGGCTGCGTCCTTCACGATATGGGAGGCGCTCGCAAGGCCTTTGATGCTGCGCTTGCTACCCCTACTATCAAAGCCCAAGCTTGTCTCTATCAGGCCCTCTTCGAAGCTATGGTCGCCAATCACAAGGTTGCTGATACACCTGCTCTTGTGGCGGATATGATTACGCGAGGTGTAGAGATGACTCCCTATATCGCCAACACCCTGATTCACGGCTGGGCTGCGGAAGGCAATGTCAGCAATGCTAAATTTGTGTACGAGAGCATTGGGATGCAGAAACGCGAACCTAGCACGTACGAAGCGATGACGAGGGCGTTCTTGGCAGGAGACGATCGGAAGAGTGCAGCCACTGTTGTACAGGAAATGTTATCCAGAGGATACCCGTCGGCTGTTGCAAGTAAGGTTGTTGAGCTTGTCAGCGGCGGAAACTCGACTGTTGCCACATCTACGCCCGCCAGTCCTTAATTTTGTGTACCGATGATCACCTTCCTTCCTGGAAGTGAGCTAATTGTGTGTCTGTTTCTTGCACGCTGTTGTGTGCATGTTCATATCCCGTGTACTTTGTTCTAATTTTCTGCTTTTTTCAAAATACCCGGGTTTACTGATACCCACAGATTTGCTCTCTTTCCAGCTACGCATAACATCTTTTGCATCTTTTTGACAAAAATGGGTTCTGGGCATTTTTCAGTACATATTCGGAGTTTGTGCGCTTCGGTCTATTATAGCGGATGGCGTTACTACATGGATTGACAATCCTGGTATCAGATTTGGATTGGTCTCTTGGGCTCCTTTCTTTGCATTCTTCTTCGATAGACTATCTCTACTCTCTTCTGGCTTCCAAAGCACTACAAGCGGCAACCCTTGCATGTTGTATATATACTTTTCCCCTTTTTGTGCTCTTTTTGCAACGGGTTGCCCGTTTTGTCGTGCTCTTGAATCTTGAAGGTCTTATCAGCAGCAGGTTCAGTCCTTGCTGTAATAGAATAAACAAAAAAGAAATATGTATAACATGTATCTTCAACATCCTATTCTGCAATCTGAATAAAATTCAGTCCCTAGGGGTAGGCATGGGGCCACTCCTCGTACCATATTGTATTTTCAGCCGAGCATCTCGGAGGTACCACTTACCGACGTCATGAGCAGAACGTCAACCAATTCACCCGGAGACTTGATCGATAGCTCATCACTCTGTACTCTCTCCAGTTCTAACAGAATACATTGCGATCGAATGTTTTATTTTTTTCCCGTTATTCGCAGCAGTCGCAATTTTATTCCTCGTCCTTCTAGTCTCTCAAGTGTTCGCCGGAAAAGCACCCAAGGGATGACCTTAAGCAATCAGCCTGCGGGGCAGCATTGCAGCCAGGACAAAGAGAGCCGCCCCCATCATCACCCGAAAAGATTGATATGTGTGTATTCTATTCTCAAGCTGCTATAATATTCTGCTAATTATTTGTCTAGTTGCTCCCGGCGACATCCAAGGCCCAGTTCCGGGCCACCATGAGGCCAAACCACAAATGCCATCTGGCCTCCGAACCCCCTTCACGGACCTCGATCCCATCGTGTCCGGTGCCTCTACTCCCTCCAATAACGCTTCGATTGTTTCTCATGCTGCTCGGGCTCACCAATTTGGCACTAATCCTCCGCTCACAATCTCTCAAATCCACCCCACTAACCCACTTCACCAATTCCACACTTGGTTCCGTGATGTGCGGCTAGCTCCGTCTTCGGCTCCGGAGACATGTTCGCTGGCAACGGCTAGTATGCCGCTCGGTCGAGTGAGTTCGCGGATAGTATATTTGAAAGAACTGGATGAGCGCGGCTGGGTTGTGTACAGCAATTGGGGCAGTCGTGCTGGAAAAGGCGGACAGGTCTTCGGAACTACTGGATCAGGGCTGTGGGAAGAAGAGCAGGGAGGTATTATCGAAGATGATGAACAAGGGTTATTGCATACCAATCGTTGGGCTGCCTTGACATTCAACTGGCCGAATGTGGAAAGGCAGGTAAGAATAGAAGGCTTGGTGGAGGTGTTGAGTCGAGAGGAGAGTGAAACATATTGGCGAGTAAGGGAAAGGGGCAGCCAAATCGGGGCATGGGCAAGCCAGCAAAGCAAAGTGCTATGGTCAATGGAGCCAGGGGATGTTGATGTAGCCCTCGGTCTCAACAAAGAAACAGTGGATGATGGTCGGGCTGTGCTGGAAGAACGAGTAAAGGAAATGGAGAAACGTTTTGAGGGAGTCGATGAAATACCTTTGCCGCCATTTTGGGGCGGCGTGAGAATTGTACCCGAATCAGTGGAGTTTTGGCAGGGCCGGAAGAGTCGGCTACATGATCGTTTCCGATATGTTAGAGTATTCGGGGAGAATGAGAAACAGGGTGAAGGAGATGAGAAAACTTTTAGATGGCGAATCCAAAGGCTCTCGCCATAGATTAGCGATAGATAGTGGTAGCTACCACTACTTGGTTGCCGTCGGATGCGCACCGAAAAGCTGATATACTACATACAACAGCATTTCTCAGTCCAGAAAGCCGGTTCTAAGGCGCCAGTATGAGCTTTCTTCTGTCAGAGCAACTTCACTCATGACTACCTTGATCCCTTTCTCACCAATCTGGTCCCCTTAGAAGTTTTCACCCAATCTCCCTCATAGCCAATAAAGCTGCCCACCATGTTAAACCCAGAGGCCATGATATGAGTCTCTCGAAATAATGACCTTGAGTCACTTGAAACGGCCGGCTGCTAAGAATGGTACCGGTGGAAAATGCACAACGCCCGGCGCTTATTCCTAGCTAAGCGCTAGCAGTTCCCTTTTCTCTGAAACGCTCCTTTTACATAGTTAACTACGGAGTACCGTCGTCATTCTCAAGGATTGGTTACCAAAAACGTTTCACATATATTCAGAAAACAGCTATCAGTTCTGAAACTGCCCTGCATACCTTGTTCAGTTTGAAGGCCGCAAGGCTTTTTCACCTTTCTCGGGTTTCAAAGGTTCCATGCATCCAGAAACGATACTCATGGATACATCTAGACGACTGAAAACCAAAAATAAAAAACCCCCATACCGTCCTCAACCGGGAGTGGCTATTCACTCCCACCGGTGACTAGAGATTCCCCGTATCATAGTACTGATGAATCAGACCAGACGTGAGACGGACAGTGGAATTCATGTCCTTGACAGAAGCTGAGGCAAACAATATAAACGCCATGGCGCGGTATAGAGACGATTAGCCATGACAGGCATAGACTTATGCTCCTTCTTCTGAGCGAAGGCTGCATCGTTTTGCGTAGGAATGCATATAATGAGCAGAACTCCCGTCTTGATGCTCGAAGAATCAATTATCCTCGCACGAACTGGTTTTCTTGAAAAACGGCATACTTTCTCTAAACGAATACCCTCGACCACTTGGCTCATTAAAATGTCTGAAGAAACCAAGGTAAGTGAGCCCTACTTCGATACGTAGCCCCATCCATGCTAACCACGCTATGATAGGAACGTTGTTCCTGCAAGATTATAGTCCGTGCCTCGATGTGGCAGATCGCGGTTTTCATATTCAAACTCGGCCTCGGAAACAGGAAGAGAAAGGAGATGATACGAGCATTTGAAGAGCTCTCGAGTTCAAAAAAGAAGAGGTGTCCTCGAGCCCAGCGACGAGGCAAAATGTGCAGCGCTTGCGAGGTCGTCTACGTTTTGGTCAAACGTCGGCGCCCGGCCAGCTCCCAAATAGATGCCTTGGCAAATAATATTTGAGAGCAATCGTGCTATCGGTTATGGGCAAGACGTTCTGTTAGGATATCAAGATGTTGGACCGCCAACCACGCCAAAAGGAAACGTTCCCTCATGTAGAGGCCTTTTCTTGTCCCTTATATCGTCTGACACAAGAGCACTTGGAGAAGGGATCGCGGAGTGTGATTAGACTTGGGTTTGTTTTGGCGCAGGGGATTTCAATCACCGGAATGATATAATTACTAAATCAAATGAAGCCTTTTCGTAAGTTCACGTTGGGATCGTTTCTTAGACCAGATGTAAGTAGTGAATCAAACGCTGATCAGGGGCTGGATACGCGCGGTTAAACGCGTTTTATTAGACGCCAGTTAACACGGCGCCAAAATCGGTCAATCATTAGCCTGAAGGGCAATTCAATACACTCGAGTTCAGTCAACGTGAGAGAAGACCGGGAGCACAACCAGAAGTGGACGATGGTGTCGCAAAGGTGGCTAGTGCTGGCTCTAGCCAGTGGCTCTTTCGCTGCCCTGAATGGAGTGTTTGCAAAACTGTACGTCGAAAGCCTGCAACCCTTTGCCAGATGATGAGGGGATGCTGAAACACAGACAGCACAACTACTCAGCTCACAGCCACTATTTCCCGAGCGATCTCACACTTCCTGTCTCTCTCGGCGGCGACTGACACGGGGGCGGAGTATGTTGTTCGAGCTGTATGACACACCCACGGAGTTGACTTTCCTCTGCGCTTTCTAATACTTGACCACGTAGCTCTTTTTTGGACTCAACATCCTCTCGAACATCGTGATGTGGGCTCTGTTTACCCGTGCGTTGACCGCTGCCAGCTCCGCCACAAGAGTCACCATAACAAATACTACAGCGAACTTTCTCGTCACCGCATTGCTGGGCATGATAGTGTTTCAGGAGCGCGTTGCACCTCTTTGGTGGTTTGGCGCTGTTCTGATGGCTGCCGGATGCATCCTTGTGGGATTAAGAGAGGATAGTAAACCGACACTGAGCGAGGCTGGCCCTTTTGCTGAGAATGAGGAGCAGGAGGTGGAGAGAGGGAGGAGTTTGGATGACAATGACCTGATAGCACTAGAGGATGATGAAGCCAAGCTTACAAAAGGGGGAGCAGCGTCGAGTGTCATGAGCGTATAATGATCTGCTCTCTTTGATATCTTAAGAACTAGAACCGTATATACATTACTCAAAGGAATCTTTATGGCCTTCTAGCCTCCCTGTCTCCCAATTCAACTGTTCTATCAAATCCATCGATATCCTCCGTCCCATCGATGATATCGAAGGAACCCTCCCGCCTCTGGTGACTATTCTCACTTTCATTGGTCCCGTTCTTGCAAAGCCTCACTCTTTTGCTGACCCATTGAATGATTCCCCATATCTTTCGTTCCACGATGCCTTCTTCCATCCCATTGATGCCACTAGAAGTACCAGGCCTGTCACCATTCGCCTCGGAAAGCTCCTGATGCTCTACTTTGAATTGATATTTTAGACAATCCTTGACTGTAACCAGCCCGGACAGCCGACCACGGTGCTCCACAAGAATCACACGAGGGCCCATTTTTTTGAATATTTCCATCACGGTCTCGAGAGCCAACCTCGGATGCACGGTGATTGGGGCTAGGTCAACATACGAACTAAAATCAACATAGCGGACTCCTGACGAGGAAGTGATATCTTCAAAAGTTTCTGGTGGAGGAAGATGCGGATCCGCGGAAGAAGAGGCCACCGGTGAATCGAAATATGACTGAGACGGGCCAGGTGTCGTTGAGGAAGACGTGCCGGTGCCATACACATTAGACTCAGACACAAATCGGCATTTGGCGTTTGGCGAGAACAGACCCTCTTTTCTAGCCCGGTTAATAGCAAAGTGGAACTCCGTTCGACCAATAAATCCGATGAGCGTACGGGATGTCAAATCTTCCACAATAGGGAAGCCCTGGAATTTGTTATCTTCTAGTAGACGCTCTGCTTCGCTAATGGGAAAATCAGTGGCTGGAAGAGCCACGGGTTTGTTCGTCATCGCGTGGGAGACCGGGACATTAAATATGTGCTCCTCTTTGTTGTCTAAGAAAGGAAACCCATTAAACCAGATCATATGATCTGCAATTCCGCCTCTTCCAAAACGTTCGCTCACGGCCTTGGTTACACCTACAACAATCTGCCATTGTTAAAAGTTAGCTGAACATTATCTTCTTCTGAATCAATGTGATCAATCTCACCATCGTCGGAAGAATATAGGTTAAAGCACCCGTTAGTTCGAACATGATGACTGTTACTGATATCGTTAGATGCATGATACCACTCAATGCTGCGCCTGCACCCAAGAACGCATATGTTCCTGGAGTGATGCATGGCACATCAGGTTGACAAGAGGAGAAAAATCTCGAATCCGGGAAGGACTCTTGTAATGCCTGGACAAGGATTCCGATCATTCGACCAAACGAAGCCCCGATTGCCATCGAGGGCACAAAGATACCGGCGGGTACTTTGCAACCGTATGAAACAATCACGAATAGTACGCGCAATATTGTCGCCATGAGCAGAGAGAACACCATCGACCACCTACGAGCAGCTCTAAGCACGGTCAGCTTCACAGGATCGGGGTATAGATGTAGCGTAGGTAATCCTTACTGGCAGATTCCATTGTAGTCATGTTCTCCTTCGCACTCACGAAACAGAATTTCCATCATCTCAGTCATCGTAATTCTCATAAACATATTTGGATAGCAGATGAGGGCTGTCAATCCAGCTAAAGTCGTGGCTTCGAGGATTGGATGGCGCGAGAGATACTTCTTACGGAAGGCTTGAGCTCGTAGATTCCACTTCATGACAAATGCGCCATATAATCCACCGAATACTCCCAGTATCACAAAAAATATCAATTCAAAAAAATGCCATGTCCTATCATACTTGACTTGGAACATAACAAGTTGACCAGTTCTGAAAGGATTCATCGCCTAGTCGGATTTAGTATCAAGACGAAAAGGCGAATGCGCATCACACATACCGCCAACACGCCGGTTGCGACCAGAGCGCAAAAGTAACTTCTCCACAGTGTCTTTAGGGGGAAATGGGAGGCCATTTCCTGTAAATGTAAGCGTCTTGTCCCGACAATTGGTGGGAAGTTCCTACCTCCAGAGAAAATAAAACGCCTCCTATGGGGCTACCAAAAGCGACTGCTACGCCAGCAGCTGATGTAGCCGTCAAGATCTCTCGAGTTTTGGCGGCATGTCTCTTATATTTGCTAAACCATCTAGATATCACATTGCCTGTGCAGACAGCGATATGGACACTCGGACCTTCTTTACCAACAGATAATCCGGAGGCAATTGCCAATGGTAAGCCAATAGATTTGATCAAGAGAGTCCTAGCTCCAAGGAAACCTTTCATGATAAAACCAGCGATGATGACTTTAATTTCTGATATTCCTGAGCCGGTGGCGTACGGAGCGATCGCATCAATCAGTACAGCAGCAGAGAACGCAAATAGCACCTAGCGATGTTAGAATGGTGATACCGAATACGCTCGGCTACTTACAGCGAAGCAGAAGTATACGATGTAGTTTATCGGCGGAAATGTACTCCATCGCTTCCATTCCGGACATTCTGCCGATGTTCAATCAGAATAATACTGCCTGAAAAGACAAGCTGGGAACATACTTCCATTTTCTGCTTCCCAGCAGCAGAATGACTCGTTTAGGTAGAACGCCGTCGTGCAATATCCCAGCTTGACATCTGCTAGCCATTCGGTCACGATGTTCAAGAATGCAGCATTCAGGCCAATTGCCGCACCAACAATCGTCACAACCACCCAAGCCTGGCCGGCATCATAGGCTTCACTGACTTTTCTTCTCCAGCCGAAGGCTCCCTCTTTGTCCCAGAACCGAGCGCCCCGTTGCCTCCGTATTCGCCGCCGAGCTTGCTCGTGCACAGCATCTTGTACCCAATCTATCGTCGTAAAATCTTCATATCTTTTGATCTCATTAATCTCATCCGTAATCGTCCGACCACCTTGCCTTGTCTGGTAATCGTCGGTAGTTGGTGTGATCGGTGTATTGGGACCGGCATCGGCTGCTGAAAGGAACGAGAGTCCTGAATGGCGTCGAGTATCCCGGACAGGGATTGAAGCAGCGGAGGGTCGACGGCGGTGGGCGGAGGCCGAGGATAGGTTTGGGTTCATCACATCAACAAAACTCGCATCCAGGCTGTCAACCTGGAGCGGTGGTTCACTTCATTTGATCTTGCGCAATCAGTTTGTTCCGGGAAGTGGGCGTTGGACGATGTGGTCAGGTCTAGAGACTCAGCTGCTATCTGGCCAGAACACTGACCAAAACAAAATGGGCCAGAGAATGCTCACGGTTCCAAATCTGAGACCCAAAAGTATGAGGTTTTCGTCCAATATTTCCTTTGGTAGCTGCCTTCGGGAAGCTGTTGACTCCTCGGCGATTGCTCAAAGAAAGTTCGCGCTGAGCGACCAGCGAACTTAAA
Source organism: Nannizziopsis arthrosporioides (assembly GCA_029635245.1). Classification (NCBI taxonomy): domain Eukaryota; kingdom Fungi; phylum Ascomycota; class Eurotiomycetes; order Onygenales; family Nannizziopsiaceae; genus Nannizziopsis; species Nannizziopsis arthrosporioides. The sequence continues at coordinate 5,929,940 of CP098260.1, read as the reverse complement.
GCGTTTTGGTGGATGCAGCATTTCTTCTTCCTGTCCCAACACAACAATCGCTTTACTAAATTACAACCGCAGTTGCAAAACTTGAGACGCGATTTACATCTTCTGCGGAGCTCCATCCAGGCTTCCTGAACGCTATATACCCCCATCGAGCGCATAGTCTACTGCCAAATGCCGTATCAAACTACAGCAATTCCTCCGCCGGAAGAGGCGACAGGACAGACTGCATTGCCCAGTGCGTTGGAACTTCACTACTAGGATTTGCAGCACTAACGAGATGGCTAGTAACGAGAATTAAGAAGATCATTCGTCTGGATGAGGATATCGCTCAGTGTTCTAACAATGCCGCATTCCTTGTCTCTGTGGCTACGGTACTTCTATACCTTACAAACCAACCCCGCGACATCGTATGCGAAAGCGAGATGCTAATTAAGCTATACCGCTCGTAGGAATTGTTCATCCGATATCTTACGGAGCAAGCACATACTGTCGTGAAGTCAGAGAAAAAACCAAGGAAGACCATACAATATAGAGATCTAGGTAGGTCCAAGGCGAGCTGTATCGATAGGTGAACGCCTTGAAACTCACACGGCTTTCAAGCAACCGTCGTTTCTCGAGTTGATAATCTGGAGTTTCTTTCCGATGTTATCCCCAAAACCACGACGTATAAGCAGTTTAAGGAGAAAAGAGCACGAGACGCCGCTAGAGAAGCAAGAAGGGCAAAGGGGCAGGGCACACTGAACAGAAAGACATTTGGCCCAAATGGTGGTTTGGAACCACCACCACGACGCGAGGAATCTATCTTGAACCTGGACGCGAATGGGTCACATAGTACAGCTCGGCCGCCGATGGTTATCCATTCAACCCGCGTACAGAGCATTCTGAACGACGATATGGATGGAGATGTTCGAATGCGCGATTAGGAGTGCACTAGCTTTGGGCTCATGCTACCCGGAGTATGAGGGCCACTTATTAGTAGGCCCAATTTTTTGGATTATGATAAACAGCATCATTGTACGAGCGGCTGCGGTCAAGGACGGCGACGGAAAAGGGCGTTCGGAGCGTAGGTTGAAAACAAGGCTGGTCTTAATTAGAGATTATCGAGTTCATTGAGAGTGATTATCTGCAATCGAGTATTCCATAGACAATGCGTTGGATGTAGTGCTGTCAGTGAACCCTTTATATGGTGTTCTTCTCTTGTAGGGATGTTTTCGGGTGGAGTGCCGACCGACCAATCAGCGTCGGCGTGATTCCGGACTTTCACGAAACGAATTCGCAACTTCAAAGCAATTCAACATCTCGACTGATCACCCTCGATAGCGTCAACCCCAGTCCACCGGCACTGCTCGGGATCTCGCTCAATTAATTGCTCTTCTCTTCTTACTCTTTCTTTGTCTCTTCCGCCATGCCGCCTCTCGCCGCTTCCGCCGCCTCTTCGCTGGCCCGGGCCTGCGCCCGGCAATCTCTGGCCCTCCCACGAACCCTTGCCGTGACAGCCTCTTCTCAGCAATTCCGTGCCAAATCTACAAGCGAAGCGGCACCCTCGTCGTCATTCGATAGCCCTTTCGGTCGCAGTGAGAGCTCTCCATCGATGAAGGTCCCGAGCTTTGCAAAGTATGCTAGTTCCGGCAATGTAACAACCAACAAAGTCTTTTCCTATTTCGTCGCTGGAAGTATGGGCTTGATTACCGCAGTGGGAGCGAAAGCCACGGTTCAGGGTAAGGCTGAGCCCAACTATTATGTGTCGATATATTTGCTTGAGTCGGGACCCGGGTTTAGCATACAAAGGCTCTTGACATGCAATTGGTGGACCTCTGTTTCAATTATTTTATACTAATACGGCTGCTTTGCACAGACTTCCTTGTCAATATGTCGGCATCTGCCGATGTCCTTGCCCAGGCCAAAGTCGAAATTGCTCTCAATTCTATCCCCGAAGGCAAGAACGTACGTTACCAAGCGGCTTTTACCCCTTATTCAAGTCACGATTTTTGACCGTTACCCTTTCAGGTTATCATCAAATGGCGAGGAAAACCAGTCTTCATTCGTCACCGCACCGCTAGCGAAATTGCTGAAGCTGAGAGCACAAATTGGGAAACTCTCCGAGATCCGCAACCCGATTCGGACCGTGTGAAAAACCCCGAGTGGCTTGTCATGCTGGGTATGTTTATCCGCTCCTATGTCGTTATGCAAATACGGTGGACTTGTGCTCATTCTCTCTCGCTAGGCGTTTGCACTCACCTTGGATGCGTACCAATTGGCGAATCCGGTGAGTTCGGTGGTTGGTTCTGCCCATGCCACGGTTCCCACTACGATATCTCCGGTCGTATTCGAAAAGGCCCTGCACCTCTCAATCTTGAGGTTCCGCAATATGACTTCCCTTCGGAAGACACCCTCATCATCGGTTAGCGCTTTGTATATTAATGAGGACGAGGGGATTGTATCAAACGAGGCCGAACAGGATTAGATCCAAAACTTGACCACCAATACAGTTGTAAAGCTGTAGAGGAATGATCGGAGCGATCAATAAGAAAGACGGTCGTCTTGGAGTTTCAGATAGAGAAAAAGATGGAGGCTTTGATCGTGTCTCCCTTCTACCACCTGCCCTGTTCATATTTATGTATTTTTGATTTCCTTAGATTGCCGAATTCGAACCAATTTTTCTCTTGTATTTCCAAATCCAACGCCCCTGAAGTATTCGTCGTTGCCGTCCCGGGCATATAGCCACCTCATGTGTTTACATTGCGATATGAGGGCCGCGGTACGGTTTAGAAATACCGTTACCATTTCATTTTGAGTATTGGAAAATGTTTTTACATCGCTCCAAAAAACTAGTCACCTAAACGCCAGAAGGTCTCTATATGTTTTATGTACAGTACATGCGTCTAGTGAACGATACTCTTCAGTCCAAGCTCATAGGGTCTTCAATGACTATTTCATCTCGGGCGAAATATTGCTATTAACACGCCCATTACCGCTGCACCAGCAGCGGCACTTTCCAGTGCAACTGTAGTCAGGTCCCGCTGAGACAGCGTCACCCGTCGCTCGCTTAACAAGTCTCGAAGCGTCTGTTGCCACGTATCTGGGGAAATGGATGCGTCGGGGGGCAGGATGGAGGTAAGCGGAGGCTCAGCAATAATTTCTGGCTCGACTTGGGGTTCGGAGCTGGCCTCTAGCTCGGGCTCGGGCTCGACAAAAAGGTTTAATGCGGATGGTTCAGGCTGTGTTTCTCCAGTGGTGGTCTCAGGCTCTGGGGCATCCGTACTTGATGAGGGCATGGCCATTTTCGCATGGTCCTCAGTGCCAGACGCTTTATTTTGTTGTGAGATTGTCAGGTTTTTTGCTTCAAGCACCGCTTCATGTTCTGTAGGTAGTCCGGTCTTTCCATTACCGTCTTCTTTTTCCAGGGCGAGCATCACCTTTTCTTCAAACCCTTTCACTAGCCTCTTCCTTCTCCACGGCTCGACCGCAATCTGGAAGATCAAGAATAACAACACATTGACACCCATAAGGCCCCAAGTTCCCCAAGTACTCATGCGACGTATCTTGTCGGACCAGATCTGCTCCTCGTGGTACCGTGCTAGAATACTTTTGCTGAGATGCGCTGCCGCTTCTTCCGCCTCTCGTTCCGCCAATACCAGAGTCTCATGGGCCTCTGTCTCTGCTCGCTCGTTGGCATGGTCAGAGCGGTATAACGACGTAAAGCGTTCGAGATCAGCTGGATTCCAAGCATGTTTGCGCTGTAGCAACTCATTGACTTCACGCTGCGAGGCAGAACGGCTGTTTATCGCGGCCGAATAGGCATCTTTAGCCTTACGAACTCTTGAACGAGTTTGCCGCACTTTTTCCTCTATCATAAAATAAAAGGGCAAAAATTAGCTACCATCGCCTAGACTCTGTAGAAAAAAAACAAAACATCGGTAGACATACCAAGCTCGACAATCTCCTGTTTTAATTTCTCGATGGCAGAGTATCCCGTCAAATCATTCAAATGTCTATTTGCGATAAAGATATTTGATTGTAGATTGTCCATCAGCTGAGAAAATTGTTTCGAGAGATCCGACCGCCGGCTTTCCGAGTGTGAAGGCAGTTTGCTTCCAGCATTGTTTGCCGCAACCTGCTTGATATCACGCGATGCATTTCCAGTTTCCTCTTTTAATTCTTGAGCTAACAATGGATGCTCGGCCGAATCTGCTGAAAACCCAGGTTCCGTGGGCTTTTCGTCGCCAATGACAGAACCAGCCGAGCCCAGTGCACCCTGTTCCTCTCTATTCTCTTTGACACGTCCCAGTTTGTCATCTTGAGAAGAATAGAATCTCCTTTTTGAACGAAACTGGCATTGTAAACAAATCGTGGGAGTGAGCTTCGAAGGTAGTGGGTGCCGCGGATAAGCTTTCACCGATATCGATCGCGTCGCATTGTGACCGGTTCGCGGTGCTTTGGTAATTCCAAGTCCTACTCGAAATGATTGTCTGAATAGGAAAAGGGATTGCATGGCTAAGATGAGACCGAGGCAGCCGCCGTAAAGACAGCCTCGCGGGTGGTTATTTTTCGGTGTCCATTTCTCGGGGTCATTTTGAAAGAAGACGGGAATCTCCGCACCGGCGGCTTGGGAGAACTTTCCCGTCACCCAATTCAGCTCCCTAATCTGTGGTTGATCAATTGAACCTCAATGCACTACTTTTTCCCGCTAACTTGAGCTTAGGTACCACTTCTTTGGGAGAGAATATGGTGATTGAGACTTGTTTCTCATTTAAAATACATGCAACTAAAGCACGAAATGAAATCTTGAATGGTTGCTAACCGCAAATATCTTTACAAACTCGCTTCTTACTACCCGCGGCCTTCTGGCAGCATAACACTCCTTAAAAGACAGAAATAAACAACTCAAAAATTCATGGTATTCAAGCACAGAGTAAGGACTGCGAACCGACCGCGAATAGCGCTAGAACATGTACTACTGCTGGGTCGATACGAACGTGCAAGCCTGGTGGACGCCGGAATGAAGAGGGTGCATCGCGTCGGGTCGTCAAACAGCTATTAGAAGATCTTATCGTCATAGAGTCGCTTGAACCATAGGAAAGATCTCCTCGGATTGATTTGTTGCTGTTATACACAGGGGTTGGAGAGAAAGGATTCGAGCGCCTCTTCATGATTGTATCTTATGGTCTCCTTTCACTGCTTCGGCGTAAGTGGGAGGAACGGTATGCTGGTCTTGTGACCCAGAGCTGCCGCTTTCTGCCGGACCCCCATTTCGTTGCGGATGGTTTGATGGCACCGGTGGTGGTGCAGGTTTGGGATTTGCATGGTCGGTAGCGCCGTAGGATCGTTGAGGGGAGGAGGAGGAGGATTGCGGGGAACATTGTGATGCGCAATGTAATAGTACGTTACCCTTCCACTCTCGGCATCGTTGTGTGTGCTCGATCCAACGATGGGCTGGTAACCATCTTGGTGATCTTCGTCGACCTCGGGGTATTTTAAGATAATGTACCAAGCATGTAGCAAACCAGGAACGTAGCCGAGACAGCACAAAGCGATGTTAATCAAAGAGTCAGCGGAGCAAATGCCGACCTTAATCCATACTGATGACTTGTCAGCTGCTGTTGATCGAATGGAGAGAGTGGAGTGGTGCGAACGAGAATCGCAATGCCTCACCTGCAACTGGAGGGAACAAGACAGCGAGCAGCCCGAGAAACAGATCGGGAGAGCACATGGTGAAGCTATCGAACTTCGGAGTAAGCGATGGTGATCTGTCGGGTTCTAATAACAGAAGAAGTAATAGATCGGGAAACCACAAAATGCTCGAGGCACATTGGTGGTTTGAGCAGAATTCGGAGCTGAAATCAAATCGCGGATGCCTTGAGAGTGTCTTTAAAGGTAACATGACGTAGCGGGGCTCCCGAGCTTTGTCACCATCACGTGATGTTCGAACTTAGTTATGTAATCAACTATGGAAGTATGTAGATCCGGATCCGGATTCGGATCCTCCTTGCACGGAGATCGGGAGTGAAGCAACATGGAATGATAATTTTAGGAGACCAAGTTAATCATATCGTCATGACGAGTGATCATAGCCTTCAAGTACTCGATATCCTCAAGAGCGAAATCCAGGGCTGCGCTGTCCATCTGACTTACCAAGAGTACCCGATCGCGGAAACCACCCTCGCCAAAAAACTTCTTATCAATTCTCTCCCAATATATTTTCTCGAGAGCTTCCGTACGCTGCAGTACCTGGATTACCCAAAAATGACCAGTTTCCCATGTCCTCATCATTTGGAATGCAAGGCTCGCCGGCTCCCGTAATGTTCCTTGATCGCGCGCGATACGTTCCCTTGAGTCAAGCAGATGAAGGAAGCTGCGCAGTTGCTCTACATAACGTCTTTCCAATATGTCAAGGTCACCCTCCCAATGGTGTGGCGTGCCGTGCATAAGCCACGAAGGTGGACAGTAGATGAAGTCCAAAGGTGCAGCGTATGTAAACTCCCAGTCTATTACACAAGTGTTTTGGAATTTGGAATCACAAAGCACATTTTTCGGGGCCAGATCGTCGCAATGCAATTTGAATGGGCCGTGTTCGAACTGAGGATTCGAGAGTTTGCCTTCACCTGCAAGTTTTCGCAACAAGCAAAGAGCCACAAGCCACCGATAGTAGTTTCGAGGCGGTAGGTCGTAACGGTAACGATTGACCAACGCATCAAGTCGCAAATCTATCAGCGAAAGAAAAAACTCACTGGTTGATTTAAACGGCCTTTGAATTGATATCTCCTCCCTAGGGATCTGGCCAAAGCGAATGGCGTCGTGCATCATCAAAGTCAAGGGCCGGTTGAAGACAGCCCATCTGTCATTTAATCCTCCTTCTCCGTTGACCATCGCAATACTCCCAATCATGGAGAATGAATGGTTGCAAAGCTCGATCATTGTATCTGCCATCTGAATCCACATGGGGTTGAGTCGAATCCGCGAAGGCCCGGGATTGAGGAACGCTATACCCTTGCTGCAGCGGTCCCAATGCGCGTCGAGCAAGCGTGTCTCGTGTTTAAAATACTCCATGATGATGAACGGGCCGATACCGTGCGGATTGCTCTCGGACGGGTCATGATAAAAGACGTGAGGAACTCGGATTCTCGTTTGCGTCTCCAGAAATCGCAAGACTGCCACCTCGTTTGCCAGTTTTTCGCCGGGCAGCGGCGATGTCCCTTCGATGGACATGCGCGCGGCCACAGACCGGCCGTTTTTGAGTTTTGTTATCAGGAGGACGTTGAACGTGCCACCCTGGACCGTTGGGAGAACATCGCAATCTGTAGAACCTCCGCCGCAATATATGCTGAGGAGTTGCAGCTGCTGGATTTGCGAGTCTATGAAGTGGTCAGAGGGATCGATCATCGCATTGCTGCCTTCTAGCGAGAAGGGCTCTACGCGTGAGCTCTCATTTTGACCTGAAGCGGATTGAATTTCCACTGGATTCTCGCTGGCCATTCAGGCGGCTGGTATGAATAGCAAATATATATATGCGTAGAAGATACAGATTCCGGGCCAGTACCGGCGAATAAAGATATGGATACAAGTGATGGACAAGCGGATAGAATGCTATCGACTGCTTGGTCAAACGAATGCGCAACAACATCGCTCCAGGCCTCTAGGACAGAGGGCCATCGTCTTCATCCACTGCTTGCAACGCAGGTCCAATGGTGGACTGGCGGGCAAGGGGCAAGCGCAGTGCTGCTGGCGCCGGCTGCGATTGCTTCACCATCGCCGAGTATCTTTGGAATAAGCCAAGGGACTGCATCTGTGTGTTCTATCGACATGTCTGTCTATACATATGGACGGGTGGGTGCTCGTCTCGTCGCGTTCTCCCTTGTTCCCTGCAAAAGCACCTGCTTGCAGACGGGGAGCAAACAGTGCAAATAGCAAATACCGCTAGTATCGGGTCCTTCCAGTCGTCGGCTTCCCGCCTGTATTCTGTGGTTCGTCTCGGCAGTCAAAAAGCAACTTTGGTTCCTTTGGCCTCCAAGGGGCACATTATTTGAGGGGAACTGAAAAGTGTCTTCGGGAACTCTACCAAGTCTGCGGCGAGGTCGTAATTAAATATTCCAAAACCTCCAGCCATCTAGAAAAGCACAAACGAAAAAATTCATCTCCGCCTATTCACTCAACACATTCCAAGGCCATGTAACAGTGTATGGAGTAACCAAAGCGGTATGTTTACTGGCTTTTCATTTTATTTTCCATGCGGGTCATGTGTTCGCTGCCAATCAGCGTCCGCCGCGAACTTCATCCCTCGATCGCCGGACTTTTCTTTGATCTCCAACAACAACATCTCCCCAAGTGTGTCTTCGCCTGGACCTGTCAGGCTGCCGCTCGTTCAACCTTTTCGCTTCTTCACTTCTCCTTCTTAATTACTTTGTCTAATCCTTTTTCATGTTCTGCTTTTCTCCTTCGCTCTTCGTTTGTCGACCGTCATCGCTCCTTTTGCTGCCAGTCGGGTTCGCGATTCCGTCAGGGGCACAGAATTTGTGACTAACTTTGACAACAACCAGACGAAAAACCACCCAATAATCGAAGAATAATATTAATTCCAGGGAACACAACCCAACGCCTGATGACGAGTTTTTCTCGCCCTAATTCGAGCTTCGAACGCTGACCCGATTCCCCATTCGAGACTCTCCGCCTGCGATTCCTTACCCCTTACGTTACGAAGGTTTGCGACCGATCGTGCCTCGCAGGCCTTCACCGCTTAAGGCGCCCTGTCCCGGCCCTTTCGTTCTTCACGATGTCCTCGAAGTGCATTTCGCTCAAGGGCTCAACCACATGTCCTGCATTTGCCAATGCGTCTATCTCGACCAGTACAGACATTACCAATAACTTGTATGCTATGCGACCCCCGTTCTCCTTCGCATTTGTTCTTTTTTTCTGTCTCTCCGCCTTCGCCGGTGCAGCGTGTCACTGACCTTATAATGATCTCACAGTCCATTCCTTTCCTTCGTTTCCTCCGTCCAAGATTTTGATAAAGGGCTGGAAAACTATGTGCATCAAGAATATGTCAAACGCAAGTATGACGCACCCAACACCGCTCACACTCTCTTCAGTGCTGAACACCGTTTTCACACAGATATCAGGAGCAGCTCGGTTGCTCCGACGTTAAGCTCACGAACACAACTTCCCTCTATGCTCGCTACACTACCAGCGTCATCTGCAATGGCATAGTTCAGAGTTCGAAAAACGCGTGCAAATTATCGCCGGAAGATTCACGGCCTCTCTGTGCTGACACATGTGTTCGTTCTTCTGCTTCCTTTCGTCGCAAGCGGGTTTGTAGTTGACATTCAACAGGCAACATCCGCTACTAGCGAAGAAATTATTGCGATCAATCCTTCACTATGCGGTTCTCCGAAACAAAATTTCATGGACCAGATTCGCTCCGACTTTGCGGTATGTTCGTTACCGGCAGACTCATTGACGGGGAAGTGCATACTTGGAAGCGAAAACGAGCCAAAAGAATGCGGTTTCGGGCCTAATCTGTTAGGACTTTGCGGATTTTGTGCCATGAGCTCGCCGAACTCGACCGACTCGTGCTGTGTCTCGGCAAAAGCTGAGAAGCGGTGCGAAGGAATCAAGCTCCCTACGCTACCTTTAACGCCTCTTTTTCCCACTGCGACTCCAACTTCAACTTCAAGTCCCTCACCCAGTGCGACCGCAGGTGCCGGAGGACTTTCTCGCGGTGCAATCGCTGGTATTGTCATTGGATCAGTAGCTGGCGCCGCGATACTGGCGGCACTGGCGCTTTTCTTATGCATTTTCTTTCGTCGGCGACGCAGCCGGAATGAGAACTCGCTCAATCAACCCACTCCTATGAGACAGGGTGACAGCCCGGTGCGGTATGTTCCTGGAAGTAGGGGCAAAGGAAGCGGGTATGAGGTGCATCCCTCAGGGCGTGTTGCTCGTATGTCCGCTCTGCAGAGTAACGAGGATTCTCCACATGGTGCGGTCGCACCTCGGTACGATTCATCGGATTCTGAAGCCTTTGTTAGTCCAAGTAGTGGCACTAGACGGAAACCCCCTATTACCGGTAGAAGGAATGGTTCACTCTCCAGTGCCTCTGTGCTAGATACATCTCCGAAGTCCGGGAGTGCTATTCAATATTCCTCTCCAGAAGGCGTTGCAAGTGGCCAATCAGAGCAACTTCCTTATTTCAGAGACTACTATTCACAAGAAGACATCCACCCGAACGATCGCGTTGCTGTGCTTTGGGCATATCAGCCTCGTGCAGCCGATGAATTTGAACTCGAGCGGGGCGACATGCTGAAAATTGTTGGAATCTGGGATGACGGATGGGCCACAGGTGTTCGGATTCCCGATCGAGCTGAAGACTATGATGGACCACACAACCCACAACGTGACAGCGGCGTCTCCAATGGTCCAGATCGCCGAGCATCTTCTCCGGCTCCACCTGGCGAAATAAAAGCATTCCCAGTAAGTTTCAATCGCATCTTGAGTTGATGGAACGATTACTGACCTCAGCTGCTAGCTTGTCTGCGTCTGTCTGCCAGAACACTGGAGGAAAACGATTGAAGGAGACCCACATGAAAGGACAAGCATGGATATCTGATGATACAACCACCCTTTTTCCCTTTGATATTTTGATGCCTTTATGATTGTGTGCGGTTTAGTGGACTTCCAGGCGTTTTCTTTGCGCAGGTCGATCTTGCCCAGAGCATGTTTCTGCTCCAAAACATCATAATTATTTCCCTTCTCAACGACCTACACTTTCGTCGATTCGGCTGGACGACGGCCTGATACCCTTTGTTCTTGTAATCCCGTTCGGCATTCACGATATGCTTCAGACATTCCCTATTTCTCATTCCCGACCGTTAACGATCTTGTGGCATCCCAAAAGTTACGGTTTGCCTCCGGTTTCTTTTCTTCATCCGTCGAAGGATTGACTGTCGGTGGTGTTATGCTATCTGCAGCCATCTGAGGTACCTATTCCCCTTGCCGAGCAACGAGGCGGGTAAGCGGTGTATACTATCCCAGAGATGCATTTCTGTACCTAATTGTTTCCAAATACCGATTCGTGAAGCAGATATGTGCTGTACATACATACATACATATGCATATATTTTTCATTGTTATCTTTGATCTTTGTCTCTCTCCATTCCTTTCATGACTATGCCTCGTTATGTTAGGCGAGTCCGTCGCCAAGACAGGGAGCGATTTTCAACCTTTGGACAAAGAGAGTTAAATGGTGTGGATATGGCTCATCGCGACTGAATGGCATGAATCTACCTAAAAAGCTAGCTACACTTCACTTTAACCCTTATCGTTCATTGTTAGGATGAGAAACAAATTGTGGGACACGGACTTTAGCCGGCACACTTTAACCGAAAAGTAAGTCAACCCGAAAAAGAAGAAGAATAGAACAAGAATATTATTAACGGGATCCTTTAGATGGGTTTTCGAGATATCAAGCTCAAGTAGCCACCGTCGTCACACGGTTAGCAAGTCACGAATCTTTTTCCAATGTATCTGGGCTCGTCGACACTCCCCACTTCGAATATGCTCTAACAAGCTACGCGTTGTGAATATGCGGTCGATCGGTTCAAATTTCCGAACATTAGGAGAAGAGGATGAGGATTCCGACTCCGACTCTGGCTCAGTCTCGGTTTCAGAATCATCGTCAATTTCTTCAACCTTCGCGTCTGGTAAGACGGAATCCAAGCATGCTACGCAGCGCCGACCGAACTCCACCTGTTGTTTATTCTTTGACTCCGGGTCGATAAACCCAAGTCGAGTGCGGACGCTGATAGTGGTTCCGAAGCCGAAGTTCGAGCCAGTGAGCCCGGTTAAGAAATCGTCTCCATGCTGACGTTTCGCCAGGTTCAGCGCTTCGAAGACGAAGACGAAGGCGGCAGCGTCACCGTACCGACGATGTTCGCTCTCAGAACAAATCGTGATGCTCAGAGGTCGGAAATTGCCGGGTATCGCCCTGCGATCGATTCGGAATTGCTCGGCGGCGACGTCCAGAGGTTCGAGTAGAAGCGCATCAGGTCGGCGATGGAAGCAGGTAGAGCATATCCTCTGGCATTCAGGGACAAGGATGAAGTCGCTGAGTTTGCCGCACAGGGCGCAGTGAGGCGTTTTAAAGACATCATAGAAGCGCTTGGCGGTGAAATAGGAGTCGGTGCAGATATTCTGGGCAGGAATGATGGCGTGAAGACAGTATTCCACGACGAAGCTGTAGTAGGGCTGATCCTTGATGAATGACTCGATGGCAGAGTTCGTAGCTGCCAGTCTCGCGAGGGAGCGACAGTCGAGTTTGTATAGAATCAGGTGGACGATGTCGACCGGGAGCACGTCAAAGAATCCAGACCGCACGGCAGGTCTTTTGCCTCCACGGTGACGCACAGGTCGATTTCTGACCAAGGGAACGCGTCGAATACCACAGTGACGCAGATCGCTTGGGCTGCTAAAGTGCTTGAGGAGCACTTTGTCGGGGATCTCTGCGAGAACTGGAGAAGGCTGAGGATCAGCAGGCTTCTTGCCCGAAGTCTTGGGACCGCCTCTCTTTCTACGTTTCTTTGGCATTGTCAAGATAGATACTACTGATGTAGCTCCGTGCTGTCCTGAATGGACTCGGGTGGGGGTCGCAGAGGCTACCTGTGAGAGGAGTTTAGTATAGATGTTATCGCGAGGATCACTGGATGGAGTTACGGGATTGTAATTATTCTAGCTTCCGCCAACCGATAACACAGAGGAAAGCGAAACAAGTGATAGTGCTATAAGATAGAAACGTTGTGGTGAGCAGTGAGTTCAGGACGCTGAGATGCAGACAAGTGAGAGGTCGCCATCGATGCTCAAGTGGGAACCGGCGGCTGCCCCACCACGGCTGCTGCAACCTTAACCAAACCGACATCTTGGACCTCAACGACGCCTCTTCAGTCGACTGGCCCAAGAGCTCGACAACTTAATCCAGCCCAATTGCGACACTTTCTATCTACTACTTTCTTTCACGATGGCCTCATTCCGTTTGGGTCTATTGCCTCGATGTAGCGCCTCCTCAGCCCGTTGTCTCCTCCGTAAGGAACCCCGCGATCGCCGCCTTCTCCGCGCCCTTCTACCCGGCCGGAGCCTTTAAGAATAAAAACATTCGCATTATTCGTCCGCACTGGAGAAAGGAGGTACAGTACGGAGTACATGCATACGTATGCTGCTGGTCTCTTGCTATTGCCGCTGATTGCCGCTGCTCCTTCGGCGGAGATGTCCCTGTCCTCTCGGTGGTCGAGGTTTATCGTAAACATTTTTTGCGAATGGAGGCAACATCACGACAAAGGAGAGCCTGAGTGGCTGCAGCTACTATCTTTTTTATTTGACAGCACGCAGTATCCCTCAGGTGATCGGCAGCTTTCTTTGTCACGCCAATATTTTCCTTGGGTGGTCCGAGCACCATACGAGATTCTTCTTTTTGTCTTTGTGCCGTTTGCTCGGCGGGCCAGACTCTTATTAAATATGTCCGGAAATGATTGCCCAGAAACCCTGCATTTCTGGCTAGCCAGCCCCTGCGCATTATTAATAATATGTTAAAGGAAGAACTCATCCGATGCTATTATTCCATACAATCGGGTTAATGCAGATCGTACGACTTTTGACCGCGATCTGGGGTGCAACGACCTTCCCGTCAGCGTGCGGTACAAAGTTGTCATGGGAGACCGCTAAGTGCGTGTGGAAGCACGGAGTACAGGACGCGGAGGAGGAAGGATTGGGGATATAAAGTGTCTTTTTACCCGATACGGCCCGAGTTAATCGGCTGCAATTTGGAATTAAAACCTGTTGCTGTGAACGCCAGCCAAACGCCATTATGATTCAAATCGTGAGACCGAAACCGCCATTTTCTCACCGTCTTAGATTCATTATCTCCTTTTCCTTTTTTTTTCAAAAAAAAAAAAATTCCTTGGAACTGACCAACAGATGATGGACCTTGTGCGGCCAGTTTGGCATCAAGGGTATATATCCGGCTCCAGGGTTCAAGGGGCGAACGGTTTCAACAACTGTCCCCATGGGATAGAGTATTTTTATCCGGACTGGCACTGTCGTATTAAACTCTTCAGCAACGCTTCTGATGACGAAAAAAGGCAAACAACCTGACCAGAGCTCGAAAGGCGGTGCGGACGGTGTACTCTGTATGCATGCATGATTGACCCGCAGATTCGAAGAGAACCGGATTTCGATAACGGCTGATCTCTCGATGTCCAAACAAGGTATGTACATACATACATACTCCGGACAAGTCACGGTTGGCAGTCTTTTTACGAAAATACGGTAACCGGCTTCCACGCGTGATTCAAATTTGGAAATTTTCCAAAAAAGTCTCTTAGCAAATAATGATGACTGCCGGTTGCCGATCCCTATCGTGAAACGATATGTTGCGAAACAGTTTTTTATGGAAGCGAGAGCAAGCCAACCCGGAACAATCTCTCCGGAACTCACTTCTGCATCGCCAAAGCCATGTTTGCATGTTTGCAGCTGCAGGAGCCAATACGGGGTGGTCATACTGGGGTCATGGTTTGCTAACACGAAGCCACCCTTTTGATGAAAGAAAAGCCAGCAAACAAGCTCGGAGCATTTCATTCATGTGCGCACTTTTGTTTGTTAATTACGCCCAATCAAAACAAACACAACGGGGCAATCCCATCCTTTATTGGGAAATTGGTTGCTCAGATCATGGGGCGGAGTGCGCTCTTTTTCCGCCATAATAAGCGAAGTACCTTGACTATGCAAGGGCCATTATTTCATTACCGACCGATGCATCCGCTAAGGATCAAAATATCTCTTGGGCCCTTAAGGGGTAAAAGAAAGGAAAAACTGTGACACCGAAGGCAAAGGAAAAGTGCTTTAATCCCGGATAACGGCCGTCACTTTCTAAATAATTATCTCGTCGCTAACCGGCCGGCGACCTGGGAAGGAAGCGTATCAGCTACCTTGCTACGCCGCCTGCATCATATTCTGAAAGAACACCGAATACCCAGCCATTCGGCTGTAATACGCCTTCGAGCCACGCCTATATCGCTTTTATTAATCGACAGATCTTATTTACAACACCATCACAACGTCAGAGCCGGGTTTCTCTCTCCTTTCGACCATCATGTCAGGTACATACGCACTTAGAATAAGTAGTACTTGGCCGGTAAACGCTGATGAAGATTTGTTATCTAGGAGATGCGACTTCCAAAACAAGGCGGATAGTTCCCGCCCAGTCTGTGCCGGACATAGCTCTGCCGCGACCTCCGTCTCCTGAGGTGCCTCCTCCGCGCACATTTTTCTTTGTAAATGAGACATCTTCAAGCAAGGGAAAGCGAGCCCATGTGATGAAAAATCATATCCTGGAAAAGAAGGAGCAAAAAAGGCTCCGTCTCGAAGCCGCTAAAAGGAATAGATGCCGACCAGCACGCTTATTGCCATGGTCAAAAGAAAATGAACAGTTACCTCTTCCACACGATGTTGGACCAATTCTGACGCGAGAGATTCCTGTTGACGTATGTCCTCGTTGCCTGAAAGGGATGAGCCAGATACTAAAGTAGCTAGTGGAACACCGGCGAAGACGAACCAACAAGCTCAGTCGAACAAACCCCAGTGTCCGAGCATATTATTGAATGTTCACTCTGCCGTCAAATTATACCCAGGCCGTCCAAGTTAGACCCTTTCGACACACTGCCCATGGAGCTTACAGACGAGTCTCAACAGCTTGTCGATTGCTGGACAACTAAACTTGCTTACTGGTCAGGTCAGAACACACATATGAAAATTGCAGCCTTCAAACAGGCAATCCTACACCCAATGTCATTCCATGTAATGATTCTTACCTATTGCGCTCGTTATCGGGCTCATATTTCGGGCGAGAAAGTGACTACCCAGTCCGTACAATATACATCTACAGCCGAGCGCTCTCTTGCGCGATATATCGAGAACTCATGCGACGCATCAGATGAAAACATCATCATGGCTTTTGCAGCCTTATCCCTCCAGGAGGAGAGATACGGTGACAAAACCAAAGCGACAGATCATATCAGACAAGCATTGGATCGGCTGAGACCTCGTGCAGGCAAATACAAATTCCAAGATGTTTTCGTTCACTTTGTTCGCTATACAATGGCTCCGCGATCATATACAGTCACGATCTCAGACATACAGCTCCTTCTATCTTTTCTTCGAAGCGCCGAGGCCGCAGCTCAAGACTATAAAACCATTTGCCAATCTCCCTCCAGGGTGACAGCGTTCAGGTTCTCGGCTCCTCTTCACCTTTTACTCTCATCTGGCCCCCACCCAAGCCATGTTCCAAATGAGGAACGAAGATGGATTGTCAAATACAATTCATTGCACAACATCTGTCGTGTCGCCTCACTAATTTACATAACATCCTCTCTCCTGGACTTTCACGATTCACCCGACAAGTGTGAACGGTTCCTTCAGTGTACAGTTGAAAAAGTTGTTCAGCACCGTCTCCATCGGTCGCCGTCGGCGGAAAGTTTCATCTGGATGTTGCTTGAAGAGCCACCCAGCCCTGACCTGAAAAACCCGCTACGTCCTTGGTTCGTTGGCAATATCATGGAAATTGTCCAGAAGCTACCAGAACAGCTGCACTATCAGTTTGGTGAACTCTTGCTCCGGTTCTTGATGTTAAGGTCCACAGATCTTGAAATTTCTCTGAACATGATTCAAATGGGTCTATTGGCGCTTATCGAGCCACAGACGGTGATGCTTCCACAACGGATTTGGCAGTGCTGAGAGTTTTATATCATGGTATGTGGGCTAGTAGTGGAGTGCTGCGACATAGGCGAGAGCTCTACTCCGTAGAGCAATGCGCATCTTCCTGGCGCCATCTAGGTTTGACCAATTGATCCTGTTAAGCTGAACCGATTACATAGTAGGGGTGAAGAAATATAGAGTTGGCTGTCGCCATGGAAACCAATTCTTTTTGTAAATAGTGTTCACACCATGTTCATCTGGTGCCAATCGATTCCGATTGCCTCCTAAATTTCATTTACGAGTCTGAAGAGATTTGTCAAAAGAACGAGAAGACCGAATTTGCCGTCACAATCGCTGATTCAGAATGAGAGGTTAAGTGATTATCCAATGAATCAGCGAACGTGATCCACGGGTCGGGATACGTACTGACTTTACGGAGTATGTAGTGGCGCACTCTGCACGGATGACCGTGACCGAATATGAGGGATCCGAGGGGAGAAAGTAAACCTTGGGAATGGGCCTGTCAGTCTACAACCTAGGGCTTGAGCTCCCCAGATCTGCCTCGGTTTCGATTTCAATGATGAACGCGGTACTATGTTTGACGGCTATATGAGCCTCTTATACTGCGCCAGGTACATACTGAATATGTAGTCTGGGGGTATGATGTAGCTGATCTCGTAGTATAGCTCTATCAAACCAAGCGACTGAGATAGGATCTTTCAAATCATTATAGCTCACGCACTCCTCCGCAATAGGCAATGATCTGCCTTGCCCTGGTGCTCTTTTTGGAAGGTCAGTTTGCAACCCAAGCATTATGGCATGAGCTGCCAATACGTTGCGATCGACTTTCTGATGAGGCATGGAAAACTTGCCATGTGACTACCTCTTTGGGTCGAAAAAACTTGTCCAGCAGTTGAAGTACCATACCATCATAATAACGCGAGCAGAGTTTCTAGCTATGCTGATAGGATATCGCGAATTTCGGGTCGAGAATTTGTCAAATCGAAAAAGCCTTTTATTAAAGTCTCTGCCAGGAAGCTTTCCCGATTCTATTAAAGTTGATCGACCACCTCCGGGAACCAAAAAAGGGAGGTAAAAACTAATCGTCTCTGGAAAGAGCCGAAGTTTCGCAAGTGTCGCGAGGTGGGAGGAACTGCGGCTCGGTTTTCCTTCCTTCACTCCCTTGAGCTGCGTCATAGAGAGCGGAAATTTGGTACCCGCCGAAAAGTTTCTTGAAAAAGAAAAAACCTGGAACTTCCTTTCCATCATAATTTTGGTTCCTCTTTTCATCCATGCGTCTGCGGTTTACGTGGGCAGTGGCAAGAACGTCAAATGAGGCCCCTATTTTCCCCGGTGTGCGAAATTCGAGCGTGTTCCATGATCCCGCAGTCGGCTCTGGCGCAGTAATAAGATGGAACTAGGCAGAGACACGAGAAAGAGAAAAGCTGCGTTGCCGAGTCGTTTTAATCTTATTGTGATTCAGGAGAGGGTAAAAGTTGGCAGTCCCACAATTGGTTGGCCAATACAGCTAGAGTCTTGGGACGGGTGGAGAGAATTTATATCCAGACTAAGGTTCCGAGGACCGCCTGCGAAGCTTGCCGATAGGAGCATGGAGCGACATGTGATGGCCAGCTTGAGAGGACTGCGCTTGGTATTGTGCGCTCATTTTGTAGAGTAGGCGGCATAGACAAGTGATGAACCACGGAACTGCAGATCGCACAAGGCCGGTTGGAACGAAAGATTGCAGCGATAAGCTGCGGTGAGTAGGCCGTGGGTGGGGATCAAAGGAGCGAAGATTCGATGGTATGATGCAAGTGGTACCAAACAAGTTGACAGAGCTCCATCGCTGTCGTGATCCGTGCCACCAGCAGCCAGCGACGACAGACGCGAACGCATTGACAGCCGTGCAGCAGAGGCGAGGAGCTGCGGAGACTGTCGGGCGGAGAGAGAAACAAGAGAAGGAGAAACGAGCAGACAAGAAGCGGTTGAAGACAAAAAGAAGCAGCGGACGTCCCGACGCCCCAAAGAGGAAGAGCGCGACGTGTGCAGTTTGTGGGGGGTCAGGTGGCGATCAGGTGACGGATGACTTGCAGCAGCCAGCCAATCAAAAGCCTAAAAAGCGGCCCCTGACCCCCAGCTGTGGCGCATTATTGGGCATTCTGCAGAACGGTGCACCAATCACAGACGCCCACCGCGGCTGCATGACGCGGGCTCCTCCCCGAACAGGCGTAGCGCGGGTTATGTCAGCGTGTGGCTGGAACCACAGGGGGTGTTACGTAAGGCAAGCTTGCTCGTCAGTGGCTCCAGCTCACCAGCACAAAAGCTTCCAAGAAAAACGCCCAAAACACCCGCTGATCGCCCTTCATTTTTCGCTCCTTTTTAATAGTCGCCCTGGAGCCCCAGCCTGATTCAGTCCCTCTTTTCCCCAATTCTTTCTCTCACAGCTGTTCCGTTTTGCGATTCCTACCATTCAATTCACTTCTTTTTCGTCTTTGAGATCGCGTTATCGCGCGCGCTCGTAACCCCTGTTTTTCTTCTAGGCTTATCCCGGCGGATTACTCGCCAATTCGGGCCTCGGGTCGCGCGTATTCAATCATGGACGACTTCGTCCAGCTCTCCAAGCGGGCTGTAAGTTCACGCATTTCGTCAATTAACACCCGTCCACTGGCTAATCATGTACAGGAGCAAACCCCGCAAAATACGGGGAGCTCGCTGTCGGGTCTTGTCTCGACGTTGGTTCCGGTTCTTGTGGTCTCCGGTGTCATGTTCTTGATCTTCATGGTTCTGCGCCAAAGCCAGCGAAGACAGTATGCCCCAAGAACCTATATCGGCTCTCTGCGGCCACAGGAGCGCACTCCTGCTCCCTCTCCAGGCATTTTCGGGTGGATTCCCTCCATGGCGAAGCTGTCTGACATCTATGTGCTCCGTCATCACTCCATGGATGCTTACCTTCTCCTTCGCTATCTGAAAATTGCTACGATGATCTGCTTGGGCGGCTGTTTTATCACCTGGCCAGTTCTTTTCCCGGTGAACATCACTGGTGGAGCTGGTAAGAAGCAATTGGACATGTTGACGTTCGGCAACGTCACGGGCAATCTGAACAGATACTATGCCCATGCGTTCATTGCTTGGATCTTTGTCGGTAAGTCTTATCGCTGAGAGCTTTGCGCCAGAAGGCCATTGTATTAATTGCGCTCGTAGGCTTCGTCTTCTTCATGATCACCCGGGAAATGATCTATTTCATCAATTTGCGCCAGGCTTATTTCTTCTCTCCTCTCTATGCTAACCGAATCTCCTCCAAGACCGTTCTTTTTACCTCCGTGCCGGATGAATTCCTTGACGAGGCCAGGATTCGCAAGATGTATGGCGAAGACAAGGTCAAGAACGTTTGGCTAGTCCCAGATTTCAAGGAAATCGAGGAGAAAGTGGAGGAACGCGACAAGGCTGCCTTTTTGCTCGAGGGTGCTGAAACAAAATTGATCAAGCTTGCTAATGCCGCCCGTGTCAAAGCTTCGAAGGGCAAGTCATCGGACGAGGAAGCTCACAAAGCTGCTACCACCATTGACTCTCGTGTTGACGGAGAATCCGGCTCTGTCGCTGCCAAATGGATCAAACCCTCCGACCGCCCCACTCATAGGTTGAAAATGCTCATCGGCAAGAAGGTTGATTCGATCAACTGGGCTCGGGGAGAGCTTGGACGTTTGAACCCTGAAATCGAAGAGATGCAGCAACAGCTTCGTGCCGGCCACGGCAAACACATTTCCGCCGTCTTTGTTGAATTCTATACCCAAAATGATGCCCAAGCTGCGTTCCAAGTTGGTATGTTCTTTGATCAGCAAACATTATTTTAGCAGCCTGAAGTTAGCTTTGATTCTAACACATTGATATAGTGGCTCACAATCAACCCTTGCACATGGCTCCTCGTTACATTGGCTTGAACCCAGGCGACATCATCTGGTCGAATCTGCGCATTAAATGGTGGGAGCTGATTATTCGAAATGCTGCCACTATCGGTTTCGTTACCGCGTTGGTCATCTTCTGGGCAATCCCAGTCGCTGCCGTTGGTGCCATCTCCAATATCAACTCTCTCACAGAAAAAGTCAAATTCCTCAGGTTTATCAACGACATGCCGAAGGTTATCTTGGGTGTTATCACTTCCTTGCTCCCAGCTGTCCTTATGGCTGTTCTCATGGCATTGTTGCCTATCATTCTTCGATGTGAGCCCTCTACATCACATTGTACAATTCTGGGGAATACAAGCTAACATATTGTAGTCATGGCAAAATTGGGAGGTGTTCCGACTACCGCAGCTGTTGAATTGCGAACTCAAAACTTCTATTTCAGCTTCCAGATTATCCAGGTGTTCCTCGTAACAACCTTAGCCTCCGCAGCATCCGCTTCCGTCGTCGATATTATTAAGGACCCGTCGAAAGCCCCTTCTATGCTTGCGCAGAACATTCCCAGAGCCTCCAACTTCTATATTGCCTATTTCATCTTGCAAGGGTTGACCTTCAGTTCTGGCGCCCTTTTGCAGATTGTCGGTCTTCTGCTTTTCAAGGTGTTGGGCAAGTTCCTGGATGATACTCCTCGAAAGATGTACAACAGATGGGCTACTCTGTCAGGCTTGGGATGGGGAACCATCCTCCCTGTTCTTACTAACCTTCTCGTTATTGGTATGTACTCCATTTGCTCTGACCGTTGACTTTTCGTGACGTGCTAACATATTCATTCCACAGCCATCACCTACGGCGCCATTGCTCCATTGGTCCTCGGTTTCGCAACGGTCGGGCTGTTCTTGTTCTATATTGCCTTCCGATATAACATGCTCTATGTCAGCAACACCGACATTGACACCAAGGGCATGATCTACCCTCGTGCTCTCCAGCAAACCACTGTTGGCTGCTACTTGTTGATTGTCTGCCTCATTGGCCTCTTTGCTATTGGAACCGGAGAGGATCGTCATGCCTTGGGCCCGCTGATTCTCATGATAATCTTCTTGGTTTTCGTTGTCCTCTACCACATGGCTTTGAATAATGCCGTTGACCCATTGCTCAAATATCTGCCCAAGAGCTTGGAAACAGCTGAGACTTTCCACACACCTGCTACTGCCGGCCCTAGCTCTGGCGCTGCTGCTCCATACGACCCTGAGAAGGGACTAGCTAACGGTGCTAACGGTACTTCCGTGGAACCCGCAATGCCCAAAGTCAACCCTCTCGTGAAGTTCTTCCGGCCGTACAAGCATGCAGGCTACAGCACTTTGCGCAGACTCGTTCCTCACGATTTCGCGGACACCTCTTACCCCGTCGAGATTGAGCAAAATGCCTACTACCATCCAGCTATCACATCCACACCACCATTGCTCTGGATTCCCCGCGATGCGGCAGGTGTCAGCCGGCAAGAGATTGCACACACGTCTCCGGTCATTGGCATTACCGACGAAGATGCCATGATTGATGACAAGGGCAAGATCACTTGGAATGAGGATAAGGGCCAACCACCCATTTATCAAGAAAAGATCTACTACTAAGTAAACTGATCTCTTGACTTCCTTTTCGGTATTGGAGTGTGTCCTGGGGTTTTGGTTCTTTGATTGAGCCTGTAATGTGGGAAGAAGAAGAAAGGTTGGATGATTGATATATATGCCTTGAAATGTTTTCTTTTGCTTTTGCCAATATGGCAGTTTTGTGACGGCGGATGGTGCTACTGTTGGCTGGTTGCCTGATACCCCTTCTTTGAAACAAAATATATTGTCCACTATAATGTCTGTCTATTAGGTTGACATGACGAAATTTTATATAGTACTAATGAGAATTTGAAAGTATGGAAATCTCCTCGTTCCTGCCCTACTAAGCTAGTACGTTCCTCCTGTGGAGGCAATTCATTGGGAAGGTTCTGGA
Organism: Nannizziopsis arthrosporioides; assembly: GCA_029635245.1. Taxonomy (NCBI): domain Eukaryota; kingdom Fungi; phylum Ascomycota; class Eurotiomycetes; order Onygenales; family Nannizziopsiaceae; genus Nannizziopsis; species Nannizziopsis arthrosporioides. The sequence goes on along the minus strand of CP098260.1, from coordinate 5,907,315 downwards.
TCGACCCTTCTTTCGCGACCAGGAAACTGTCTTTCGGGTATTACGACTCGAGGCAGGCGCAAAAACTATTTGTATGGAAAGAGCCAGCCGAGGGATCTCCATAATTCAAGAAGTGTTATGCTAAAATACCCTATTATATTGAACTACGGCATCTGGTCTCTACTGCTGTACAGTGCGGTCTTCAATACATGGGCCAGCAAAAAGGGGCGGAAAACACAAAGCAACCGTGTCTTATATCAATGCCCCCTCGTATCCACCCTTTATTGTCTTTGATGAATTCCCTTGTTACCCGGCCGTGAGTCGCTCTGCCTTCATGGTAGAATCTTGAAATCCGGTCAAAGTTGGAAATATGACATTCATCAATAAGGCCTGTAGAAAGATTAAGCACAATAATGATGCAACCGAGAGTATTTTCTCATTATTAAGGCTCTCACAAGGCATCCTTTTTCAACTTTCGGCACAAGATCCTGAAGTCTAAGTTCAATTCAATACGATAGAGGTCATCTGCTAGAACAATCGAAATCAGACATATATCTCTTGCCTCATGCCATGGTGTAGATACTTAATCACTGTACGGAGTAGCAGGGTCATTTCAAAACCTGACCGACAACACTGAGTATTGAATGGGCTTCGGGTGAACTTTGATTTGACCTTGATCATGCTGTCAGACGTACGGCTCTGGGTAAAAGAGGGTCAATACGGTTCTCATGCTCAACCGGATCCATCACTTAAGAAGTCTCAGTCTCAAGGAAAGATTTGCTTCTCTGTAGACAACAATGCTACATAGTCCTCGTTACACGTTAGTATATTTGACTTTTCACATCCACCATCCAACTTTGTAATTTGGTTGATGATAGAATTGAGATCTCCACCTGTGGTTTTATTCGGGCCTGTCTGTTGAAAAGCGCTCTCTCTTATATTGAGATTCGAAGTTTTGGCGACACAGATGCTCATATCTTGAGGTAAATTTTCGACTTTGATTGGGGCTTTGAATGTCTGAGATCTAGGCTTGTTAGCCAAAGGGTACGCCTATCCACGATCGATGCTTTTGGATATTGGTGTTCATATAAGCAACAATGGAGAAAACATGGAAATTCGGGAAACGGTCATTCCGTCTTCTCCGTTATGCCACGAACGAGAAGATCGCCAATTGACCGAAAAAATGAATAGTTCCCGAGAGTTTCCGTAGCGAAGGATATGGAGCTGTGCCTTTCCAGCGTTTTCTGGAGTAGCAGGAGGCGGCAAATCTGCAAGTTGTTTCTTTAGGAGTTGATCGAGCTTGGTTTTCGTAGCACTTTCTTTGACGTTGATTAGCGTTCTAATGCAGGAGTATAGATTTTCGCCCAATCCCACTGATCTGGCTACCATCAAAACGATATAGTGACTGCACCGATATTTTAGGCTCGAAAAGCCAAATGAGGCCGATATCTTCCCGGTTATCAGCCAAAGACCGAGGTGGCGGACAATACGCCCATAATCACAAGAGATTAAGACTGAGAAGAGTCCTCAAGAGAAGGTCAAGACCAAGGTGAGGTATCCCTACCCCTTACAAAGTAATCATTCATTGACGCGGAGTAATCGGGAAAAAGTCGGAGATAGTGAATCACTCATCACACCCCGTAAAATACAAAGTGATGTTCGCATCTTAAGCGAGTCCCAAGGGATTGGAAGCCAATCGAGAAGCTGGCGGTTCAGCTCAGCTTCCTATCAGTTCGAGAGGCCAGGACGCCACCAGGTGATAACACAGCCCGTTTACCCAGTAAACTGGGAATCTTTCCGGGCTGGAAATGAGAGTGCATGTCGTTGTTGGCTCTATGGCTGGAAGCACCGTCAGGCCAGGAGAGCGAATGGGTATCGAGGAGACAAAGAAGAAAAAGGCGAGCGTGAGTCGTGAGTCCTACGCTGCTGTCAGCAAGTGGATAATCGTGAATCCTTCTTGTTGGATGCAATCAAACTGAAGTTGCGATCGAGAAAAGGGGCTCTGTGCTTAGTCAGCAATGGTACAGAACACGCGGATTTCATACATACAACTCCGATTACCATACCATACGGTAATCCTGCGTTCCCCGCAGACCAGCCGAATTGATCGACTTCGCATTCAGAACTTACGAGTGAACAGCGCATTCATCAAAACTCTACCGTGCAGATTTGCAGTCCAGACAGAAAGCTCGCTTCGATGTCTTTGAAGGATCCAAAACAATAATAATAATACGGAGTGATAACAACAACAATGACCGAGCTTTAGCTTCCTGTTCTCGGCGAGGTAGCTCGAATTTGCCTCTTCTCTGGGCATTTCCGTTTGCGGACATCAAGAAAGATGGGGCTGCCAGCCAGACACAAGTCTCGGCCAATACGAAGGCCCTGATTGGTATCTTGTCCGCTCCTCTATACTCTCCTGTCATTGCCAAAAGTTGGACGACCCAGCGGCCTTGTTCAATTTGTGACCCAGTGAGAAATGGACTCATGCAATCATAATCTCGGCTGCGAAGGTCTCGATTGAGCTCCTTGGCGCATTCAGGCGACTCACATGGCTCGCAAAACTACTCCGTACTTTGATATGGAATTGACTTGACAGGAGGAAATTTCAATGGCGACTGTTCAATAATCACGTCCGCCCACAGATCAAAAGTCAATTCTCAGCCAGAGATTTCAGTCTTGGGCGAGAAGGCGGAGAAGGCGCGGCGCGGCGCCCTATTCTTCAGCACAGGTCAACTGTTTGAGGCGTTTACCTCCTTTGTCTCACTTTCTCATAGGTCGAACATCTTTCCCTTGCAAAAGAGTTGGAAATTTCGTCCTTCCGGTCGACCGCAGATCATTCCTTGGCAGCCAGCTCTCGATTGACATGATCTGTTGCATGGTTGCTCTGCTACTTATTTTGTTAGCTGCGAATCCTCTTCCGCCTTCTCCGTCACACAGAGACAGCTTATGTAACTAGCTGGTCAACTAGGACTATTGGAGTCCGCATTCCCTGTGTGACTGCGGGTGATCCAACGTGGGTGCTGTGCCGCCAGTCAAGGAGATGGTGGTGACTTCGCGGCCTCTGAAATAGAAAGTAGATCAACACCTCCCAGCTTTTCGGCCTTTACTCATCACCCAGCGTTTTTCTCTTGCCAACGGAAAAGTATTCCGTATCACAGCTCTCTTTTGCCGCGCGTTTGAGGCGTTGGATGATGGCACGAAAATGCGCACGAGCTTGGCTCGGGGGCGGGGGTCCACTAGGATTTGCGGAGCGGGAGCGGACCCAGCCGGATCGAGCCCGCTAGCCTTAAAAGGGGTGGAGCGGGGCTCCACCCTCTCTGCCCATCCTGTAATAACCCACTTTCGCCGAGTGAAGATTTTCCTTGGAAGTTTTCCGATGAATATCATTTGTCACTACGGAGTAACTCGATAGTAATCTCGCGTCCCGCATTCCAGAATTTCCTGCCCTTTTGTCTGGAGACTGGACTCACTGGAGTGGACTTGAATATCAGGATCGGAAACTGAGACAGAAATGGTACTCTGTAGTGAGGCACCATTCACATGTTGGCTCCTCCCTTCAAAGCGGTGGCTGGAAAAAATCTCGAAGCACCGTCTCCTGGCTGTAGAATTGTCACACCGATGAAGAGAAGCAGGCGTCCAAATGCTGCCACGTTTGATCGAGACTAATAACAAGCTGTCCAATCCAGTTTCCAAGAGGGCCCGCAGAGTTCCACGCATAAATATAGGCAAGGATCTCATATATACATACTAGTCTGTCATGGGTGCATGAAGCGCTTTGATTCACTATTTCAATTGCAACCAGACTACGGAGTATCATACCTCGATACTGTAATTGGCAAAACTGGCTTGCTGCATGGTTGCATAAAAAGGCTACGCCCTGTCCTGAAGACTAGGATGGGTATCTCTACAACTCGACTCTTATTTATTGACGGTTTTCATCGAAGGACCGTCATATTCGTCATTATGAAGAAAATGAGCAACGCGTTTTAATGGTTAGGCTCACCGGGCAGCCTTCAACTAGCTTCTAGGGCTTGTGCTTAGGATTTACGAGGCGCGGGAGTTGCCATGTGGGAAACCGTGGGTTGCATCGAATTTTGGGTGGCTGATAATCATTGAGCTGACTGGATTTGATCCCTGTTTCCCCTTTTCCCGTTCGAAAAATTATTACACTGTCAGAGACACTATCGGGACAGGGATCAAGGCTGGAAGGATTCGCAAGTTCTTTCCCATGGATGGAATTCCAAATATCTTCCCTGTTATAATTTTCAGGGCGGTTCGTTCGTTATACCCTTCGCATCAGGATTCGCTGTTTCACCTGAACGAGTACAAGAGGGAGTCTCACAACGGCTCTCTGCTGCATTTTCCCTTTCCTGAGACCGCTCTTCTTCGAGACTGTTCGTTGGTTACCGGAAATGATTTTAACCCTGTCAACCCACTTTCCTGAAAGGGCGTTATGCGTGGATCTAACAAGAGAGACTTGAAAAAGTGAAACATGAAAAAAGCAACGGTACATTCTATTGTCGCTCAACTGATGTCCCCCCAATAGCCCGGAATGTTGAGAATATCGCTATTTACGAACCCTCTGTGAAGGTGAATAAGATTTCATGGGCCGCTAATTATCGAGGAATCCAGAATAAGTTCCAGCACGCTAAAGAAACACTTAAGCTTTTCAAGAAAAAAAAAAAGGAGGGAGAATATAGCCTCTGTAGTTGATAAAAAATGGAAATTGTACCAGCCAGGAACCGTACATATGTACTCATAGCTGAGATCAGCATCGCCGGAGTCGAGTAGATCGGAAAGCGGAGATATCAACAGATACGGACGATGAATCGGAAGCATCGTCAACCTCGATGGCGTTAATCGGATAATTCATATCCTTGCCAGAGTCTTTGCCTTTCTGTTCGGCGGCCAAGTTGGCTGCTTCGCGTTGCATTGCTTCCTGCTTTGCCTTTGCTTCAGCTTCGGCCTTCGCTTTGGCTTTGGCCTTGGCCTTGGCCTTGGCCTCACGTTCGATTCTCTCTTCTTCAGAGAGCTGTGCGGCCTCACCTTTCGCCATGTCCAACGCCAAATTGAACTTCTCCCTCGTTTTCTCCAGCTCTTGTGAGCAGTCTCCACTCCGTAGGAACTGATGGGCTGCCATTTCGCACAATGTCTGTGCCGTTTCCAGATACCGATCCACGATGTCAAAGGGTGAGTTGGCCGCGTTCGTCGACATTGCGAAACGTCTGGTAGTCCTGAACGCCGGCTTGATGCAGTCCTCGCCGTCGGAGAAACTCGAGGGCAACGGTGAAGGAATGGATTTCAATCCAAAGTTAGACCGAACCATGTAGCTCATCCGGCCTTTCCGCACGAGATTTCGGGCCGAGCCAATGTCTCGAACCAGCTTCTCCAGTATCGACTGCGTCTCACAGTCATAGTGTATCAGCAATTGGCTGCGTGGTGGTGACACTTGTTCGGAGTATTCGTCTGAGGTAGTGGTGTCGTCGGCGTGTGCTTCCGCCGAAGGTCGCTTCCGAGTATTTCTTTCTGCAAATATTGGTTTGAGCATCTTCATTCGGGTGAGAGGATCGAGAGAGGAGGCACTCGAGTCGGAGCGCCTCTCACGCTTCGTCGCTGACACCTCCTCATCGTCTCGATTGGTATGCAGGGAACTGTTCTTTCGTCGTCGTCGCGGGCGTTTCTCTCTGCCGGCGTATCTGAAGTAGTCAGAGCGAAATTCTTCTTGCTTTGCGGCAGTGTGTGCAGCAAGCTCGGAGAGTCGAGTAATCCAGGAAGGTATCTTGTCCGTCAGAGCCGAGAAGCAATTGGGATACTCGGAGGTAATCGAGCCCATCGCAGCGAGCACACGGTGAGCTGGTGGGAAAGAGATACTAAATCGTCTGGCTCTTGATGGGGTCGTGATCTCATTAAATCATCAAGTATGAAGTGGATCAAACGAAAGGAAAACGCAAAGCTTATTGAAGGAGAGACATAGTGACGGATGGAGAAACGTCACCGGTTGCTACAGGGGGAGAGTGGTACTAGATATCGGAGGAGGAAGAAGTGTTCTGGAGCGAGAGAGAGAAGAGAGAAAATAGCAACATGCTGGCAACGGCAGCGAAGAAGCAGAAGACTCGGGATTCCCTTTTTTTCACGCGATGGCCGCCACGACGGCGCCGGATTGGGTGGCAGAATCCCAGGAAGAAGAAACTTGTTGGCTGGAGAGAAAGCAATACGAAGTTGGTAATCAGTGACTGGAGCGCCGTCACGTGGCCCCACTTAACGCTGCAGGGAAGCGGATTACGAAACCGTGACGGGCGCGCAGCCGTATGGAAATTACCGCGATTATGTAACGCAAGACATTCATATCAGAACCTCAGAACACTGCAGTCATAGCACTTGGGTATCCACGCTCGCTCAAACAAGCCGGCTGCAGGACCCTTCCCGCACTCGCAGACAGATGACGCTAAAAAAAAAGACCTGGAAAAGCAGCAGCAACAAAGCGGATTCCCTCGAAGCCCCATATTCGTGCATTCTGTGCTCCGTAGTGCAGGGATCAAGGGCTTTTTCCCGCATGCATCGAAACAACCAGGGTCTGCATACCGACAGAAAACAACAAGTGGCTAATAATAATCAATAGCTGAGGTCCAAAGAGGGCAGCAGAACCTCCAGGTCTCTCCCTGACTCCGCCCATACCAAAACCGTATCGTACAAACACCACGACCGCTTGAGATGCAGTGCCGTCGGGTTTTCGTCCCTGCTCCCTGCCGATGCTGGCGCTCACACAACACTGCCCAAACGAAAGGAAATTTTGTTGGCAGTGATCAACGCTTGTCCGTGTGATGTTCTCGCTGAGCGTCCGGTGTGATTTGAGCTCCCAGGGTCGAGGATTTGTCGGGCCAGGAGCGGAAGCGAACTATTTTTGTCTTGAGAAAGCACAGGCCAAGTCGCCAAAAGGCTCAGAAGAACCTGGGACAACCACCTTGCTTCTCTTCTTGCGGCTTTGGAACCCATCTCGCCGTTTGTATTGTCTGGCCTATGACGCGTTTCTGCCCTTTGCTTTTTCAAAGAGCCACGCTTCCATATGCCGCTTGACGGCGTCGAAGGCCTCGGTCGCCTCGGCCATCTTGGCTTCAGCGACAGTCACAAGCCGGTCCATCTCCCTACGGTAGACAATCTCAACGGATTGTCCAATTGCCCAATTCAAGTTCGCTTGCGCCGAACTATCATTGCTGGCCGTAGTTTCCTCGCTAGAGGAAGTGGAGATGGCTATCAGTCAACAACAGTTAGCTGGTATCATTTAAAGCAGGACAAAGAACGGTGGGATGTTCTTCAAAACATACCCTCTCTATCGGCCTCCGAGCTCGAGGACCGGCCCTCCGGCTCTGCGTCCTCTGAGGTGGATTCCTCTACCTTCGCCCGCTTGCGTCGACGGTCGGCCACCTCGGCTGGAGAGAAGCGATTTTAGTTTTTGAATCTTGAGTCAAAAGGGACTGTCTTGAACTTACGGTCGTCGGCGTTTACCACGCGACGATGTTCGCACCTCTTTCGCTTATGTCGACACGAGGAACACACGCGTGTCAGTTTCTTGCCCGGCTCGAGAGGCGTCTGAGGCTGGAACCGCCGCTATATGCTTTGTTAGCCTTTGATTGATACCTTTATGCTCGACTGCCGTCGAACACTCTCTGCTTCTGCAGCATACCTTTGTTCCGCGAGCCTCGTTCTTTAACTGACAGACTATCAGTCAATTATATTCCATTATTATCTTTTGAGACTACGTACCTTTGCGTCGAGCGCCTCCTTGTAGCACTCTTCGCAGGTGGGAGAGTTATAAAGAACTCTCGTCGGTGGTCTCGTCCAGCATCGAGCACAGACGCCCGAGACCTCACTTTCACCCTGCTCACCAAGCCCTTGCGGGCGGGAGCTGGGCTCCTGTGAAGCCTCTTCATCCTGGCTCTCCGCCTTAGAGCCCACCGATGCTCCACCGTCGGACTTCCTATCCTCCTCATCGTCTGAGGCCATCTTGTCAGCTTCAGCCTCACTGTCTGGCTGAGTGCCAGCAGGAGGCCCAAGCTTTTGTTGGCATGAGGAGCAGAGGTTGGTTTGTGAGTGAAGTTTTTCACGAGAACTGAATCTGCCGCAGTATGAACACCGTGTGGCCATGATGTCGTCGGGCTCGGCGTGACTGGAATCGCACATGGTTTGATTTAGGCAATGTTTACTCAAGAGCAAGAGAGTTGGTGGTCAAAACAAATATGTGGAGTATGTGGTTACCTTGATGAAGAGGTACTCTTGGATCTCCAACAGGAAATTGTTGCAGCAAGAAACTGCAATCAGTGCGGTAGAAATAGTAAGGGACAGACACTACAATGGCCTGTTCACAGGTGAATGCTGTTCTTCTTAGCTCGGGATGTCAGCATGCTGTCAAAGGGATAGTACTGTGAAGCCAGGCCGCGCTGTGATGAACTAACCAAGATGATAAAGCTAGGCAGCCAGGCGAATATCCAGCAAACAGGGCTTGAGATGCACACAATGGATCTTTCAAAGAACAACAGATCAGAAGAAAAAGCTCGGCAATGGTGATAAGGGCCAATGTGAATGTAATTGAAGATATCGTGGTTTCTTTCTTGAAGGGTCAAAGAAATAAGAGTGACTGGGTGTATCATGCAGTCAACCAGACGTGGCAATGTAGTAAAAGAATTTTTCTCCAGATGTTCGAAGTAATGTGCAAAAGCAGGCTGGAACTCTTGAAGATCTAGGATTGAAAATTTTCTTAGCAGGGGAGTTGTGTGAGTATGAGAGTGCAAATTTGTGTTTGAAGAGAAAGTCTTCATGAAAGGTGCAATAACACAATGGAATTCAGAACCTTCCAGCATTAAATTTGATATTATTGCTGTATCATGATGCTAGCAAGAGGAACACATAAAAAATTGCATATAGTCATCTTGCCATGTGAAAGACAATGTGAGGTGGGTTTTTAGCCAGGAGAAAGTATTTGCAGTTGATATCAAGAATAAACATGAACTCTTTCCCTGTTGGTATTATCTCCAGATCAGCTCATGGCCATATTTCTCGCTCTTTCCACTCTGTGCCGGAATCATCATCTTTATTCTGCAGTGTCCATCTAGTCCTTGTATTTGGCTCTGCTACCAGGTCGAGCTTTTCCACTTCAACTGGCCGAACAACAAGAACACGGAAATTCGCTCTTGCTTCTGGATCGTCAAGATCATGGATATAGACAGTAGGTCTAGAAATGCCACTGGGTTTTAATGTCCCTGGAGTCGGGTTCGTGAAAGTACCTTTTCATTGAGTGTTAGCGTTTACGGTAATATTTGTCCGTATATTCAGCCTTCAACAAAGCAAGGTATTTGATCAGAATAAAGGTTAGATTCCAAGAAGTTCTCAGTCCCGGAACATGGCAAACAAAGAAGAGAGAAAAAAGAACACAATGGGATGCTTCCAAGCTGTTTCCACGGGATGAGAAAAGGAGAAGCCGCAATAGAGAGGACCGGTCTAGGATGGTTACCCACCTCTCATATAAGGCCGTAGATTTGCAAAATGGGCCGTGATCTCTTTGTCCCAGCTCCATTTTCGTGCAGTCTTGTTTGAATATCCTCGACATTTCCGCATACCCTTCTTGATCGCCTGACGTGCAAGCTGTTCGGCATCATTGCTAGCATGCCCACCAATCACGAATGCTTTGCCTTTGATTCGCCATTGCATACCTGGTTCTGAAAACCAGAAACTGAGTTCGACGTTTCCATTAGAGCGGCCATCGCATCTGACAATCTGGGTGACTTTTTCCGTCCTGGCGTCGGTTGTAAAGGTGAACATATCACTCTCGAATACCGCCTCATTCACTGGATCCTTCGAGTAGTTCCCAAAGAAATCTTCGGACTCGGTATCTCCATTGTAGTTAGGGTCACTGTCGGAAGCAAAGGTACTCAGTTCTGGACGTTCCGACTCTCCTGGATCTTTTGCCTTGTTTTTCTTTGCTTCAGACTGCTCCATAATCGCTGATCTAGCTAGGTCATGCAGTTCTAGTTCGGACCAAAAACCACGAAAAACGCATGTCCGCACGCGTGGGTATATCTCTCCAGTAGCCGGATTAGTGGAAATTGTGGAGAGAGAGCATAAAGTGGTGTGCTCAGAAGTATGTTTGCGAAACAACGAGCGCCAGGGAGCACGGGGAGGTGTATGTCTTTCGTATAGAGAAATGCTTGACGAACTCATGATCGAATTTGGTTTTAAATGTAGATAAGATGATGTACGGATGGTTCTACGGCAAATGTAAGGGAAAAAGAGCATTTCAATGCTAGAGATTGTATGAAGGCCATGATACACGGCACGCGTGGTTTGTTGTTGTCACTGCAGGATTCGAGATCGTCGCTCCTTCCAAGTTCCTCGCCGCCGAAAAGCTGCAGGAACCGCCAAGACAGTTCGCCAAGCCACCATCCGAGGAGCCTATTTGAACCTCACTTTTTGCTGGAACGCCAGACAACAACGACCATCAGTTGCAGATGACGGAGAAGGACGACCGACACGCAGAACAGACGAGCGGATCACTGGTGGCGGCTTTTTTCCAGCACGTTTACTGTCTCGGTGGATGCTCATGGCGAAGGCAGCATTTTTAGAGTCCATGGACCGCTTTAGTGACCGCGAGATAACCTGCAAAAGCGTCGCCAGATCAAAGCATGGCTGTGTTTCCGTGTAGGCACCATAGCCGCTCATCCGCCCTTTTCCTGTCACTTGGCTCAGTATATAGTATTGCAGCATCTTGCGACCAAAGCTGCTACTGTTCCGAAGCTTACAAGTTGAAATGTTTACTGGATGTCCGGTTTATGAAACACTGGTTGGAATGTCTTCGTTGGTTGCCGCGGCAGTTTGTCAGACTATCCCATGCGTCTGGGCTGATACCCAGGAACAGGCCTGCTATCTGACAAAAATTTAGCACAAGCCAGTCAAACATACCTGTCGAATTCTCGCTTGACTACAGCGTCCAGAATCATCAGCTTTGGACTCCTAGGCAAATTGTCTCAGACATATAGAAGTTGCCAGAGTCGGGCGGCTGTCTGTGCTCTCGATTTTGTGTGCTGACTTTGCCAATGATGAGGCCGGTACATAGACGATCACAGGAAGCGAGAAATATGAGCTGACGAACTGGAGCGGAGAGTGGACGACGCGAAAGTGGCTAAACACAGCTGCCGGGGAGCTAACAGGATGCTTTCGAGTGGCTTCTCTAGGGGTGGGAGTGCCTCAGGCTGAAATTCTGTAGGATCAAGGAGACTAATGAACTTATTAGATGTCTAAATCACCAAACTTTAGAACCTTCACCAGCTCCTCAAGGATCACAAGAGCGACTCAGTCTCCATTGCCTGAAATATGTACTATCAGGAAGTTATGTAGACACAATGATTATAGATGCTGATTGATGCAAGACAAGCCGTAGAGTCCTGGGCTCAAGCATCTCGATCCATAAGGGTCAAGACCTAATTAAAGTTTGGATGGAGCTTGGGGAGGCATGCGTGCACGTGACCATCAAATCCAAAGCTTGGCCCTTTCCTCAGGTTCAGGTAGACCTGCGTACTGTTACTGCTATTAACTCCTTACCATAGACTCATATTGATATTGAATTGTTTTATATAATCAAAAATTCTTCAAAATAAAACAACGCGACGATGCGCCTCACGGCAGAGTTGATCCAGAACTCCTTATCTTATCTCAATCCGCTGAAAGAGCGAGAGCTCAATCTCCGAGGTGCGTATGGCAGGCAATCTGAGAAGAGCAGATACTTCACTTTGGGAAATGAGCACCGTTGATACCATGGTTTTTCTTGGGACTGGATTATAGGGCATAAGATTCCCATTATTGAGAATTTGGGTGTTGCGCGGGTATGGCCCTGTTGGATTATTTCCTTTTGTGGTTTGGCGAGAGTACCGACGAATACTGACAATGATGTTTGGTGGACTAGGATCAAGAAGCGATTGACTTCACGGACAATGATATATCATCGATATCAAACTTTCCCTATTCACCGCGCCTCCGGACGCTACTCTTAGCGAGGAATCGAGTGTCACAAATACAGCCTTCGATTGGACAGTCTATACCGAATCTTACGACGCTCATACTTACGACGAACAATATGGCGGAGCTTGCTGATCTGGAGCCGCTGAATAATTTAAAACACTTAATGCATTTGAGTCTGCTAGAAAATTCCGTGACAAGGAAAGAGGTGAGTGAAAGTAGACGGTTAAGCGCGTTTGGCCCTTGGCTCTCAACGCAGTACAAATGCTGACTACCATTATATTGTAGCATTATCGGCATTGGATCATCTGGCTCCTTCCTTCCGTTCGCTTCCTCGACTATCAAAAGGTGAAAGATGCTGAACGAGCGAAAGCCGCTGAACTATTTGGGTCGATGGAACAGCCATCTGCCCTCGCTTCAAAGATAATGGGCATTAAATCTGCTGCTTTCGATCCTTCTGCCGCTGTCTCGACAACGACGACGACCCGTGCCAACTCGACGCCTCAAGTGGGTGAAAAACAAGTACGCGTAAAACTAACGGAACAGGAACGGAAGAGGGTGGAGAAAATGATCCGTGAGGCGAAGAGCTTGCAGGAGATTGCGAGATTGGAAAAGGAGTTGAATGAAGGGCGAATACCCAAAGGAGCAATGGATGAGGAGATGAATGATGTGCATATGAAGATGTGATGGGCGGGTACCTGTTTTGCTCTTATGAAACTATTTTAAAAGATGCGTTTCGGAGTTTCGGCATTTTGTAGGTTGCTGGCATGCAAACCCTGAGGTCAAGGGACAGAAAAACTAGAGACTACCCATTGTATTCAAGGCATGGCTTCGCACTCAAAGAGATAGTGTGTCTAGATCAAAATAAAAAGATTGCTCTTTCTGCGGGAGCCACAATTATAAACATGTAATGGAGCTTTAAAAGCGAACTTTGAACGCTTGAAAAAAGTAAGATTAGTGGTACTACGTATGAAACCTTTCTTTCTTCCCTATACCTTTTGTGTAAAGACCAATCCAGAACGCCCTTTTGAGAATGCAGAAGAAATGTTGTTCAACAAGCAGGTCAATTCTACGCGACTGCGCACCAATCAGGAGAAATGAAAATACCGTTATATATCAAGCAAAGGGTTTTTATGTCTCACGGGACTAGACGTTCTCGATTTCCGGCCATTCAGAGTAGGACCAAGAGTAAGAGGTGACAGACGATCACGGCTTTCTGTCCGTATAACCAGCCCCGCCCGGTCAGCATGGTTATTATTAGATGCTATTTCTAGTCCGGATCCGACGCTGAGTGTAGAGGCATTGGCAAGGCTATATGATGAAGGATGTGAAGATAATTTGGGTGGTCGCATGGTAGCCGTGGGAGAGTGGTCAGAGTCTGATGATTCCAACTCTCCCAATTCAAAGTCTCCGACTCCCTCTTCGAGAACACGCTCATACGCGGAGGTGCTCCGTCGAAGAAATGGAATCTTTCCGTTGAAAAAGGATCTGCTACCTTTGTGTGGGCTTCCACGGCCTTTTAAGAATCCGAATTTGCGATAAAGGCGAGCTCGACGGTCGCGACCGCAGAGAAAGAAGAGAGCAATGAATATTATGAGGAGGAACAAGAATATTCCGGGAATTCGGCGAGGGGAGTCACCATCGAATAGAGAATCATGCCAATGTTGTTCGCTAGTAGTGTTGGATTGAGGCGGTAGCGGTTTGAGGGTGGGTACGTGAGGAGCACCGGGCAGCTGGAAATCATTAGGAACTCCAGGGACATTGCTGCCAAAACCAACGGGTAAATTGTCCTCCGCAGGCGGCATTTGTGATGAAGCATATAAGACTGCTTTCCCAAGAGCCCAGCTGACCTCAGTAGAGTCAATCTTGTTAACTGCTTGGAAAGGATCCAGGTAGCCCTTTTGCTTTCCATTCTTTAGTGCCCCTTTGGTACTATTAGTCGTAGAGCTCTTCGTACTCTCAATACCGACTCGAGGAATGCCGATTCCATCATGTAGAATATTGATAACCCACGCAGCTTTGAAACACACGGCGCGAGCCCTCTCTTCGTTGACCTTTTTGCCCCATCTATTGTCCGAGATCCCATGCTTGATATCGTCCCATTTCAAACTACAAAACTCTTTCACTCGGTTCTGGTATGTATTGAAATCGTATGCTTTCTCCTTGTGCGACATCTCAAAGATTTCGTGAGTCGTGTGCCAGAACTCGCTGATTCCGACGAAGTGGTTGACATCAAAGTCGATGGTAGGAACATGGACGCCGTTTAACAAGCAAGGGCTATCGTTGCATGGCATATCCTTGGCAAGCAATGGCATTGTCAGTCGTAAACATTCATCAAACTTTCCGGTTCCCATGAGATATGGCTCTTCTCCAGGCACCGAAGACGTATCTGCTAGTACAGTTCCATCGGTAGTCATGGCTAATTTCTCCGGGAGACAGGGATCTAAGCGTTGTCGATCGCCGGAAGCCGCTGTATCCTGCAGCAGCGCCTTGACATAACGATCTCGTGCTTCTTTAACGCCAAATCCAAGCCAGGAAGTAACAAAGACTTTGTATTCTTTTGATACTCCAGACATTGTTCTAAGGCGTAATAGTGTCAAATCATTGGAATGTTTTCGCGCTTCCGTAGCGTTCGGAGCGAAGGCCATCTGCGCCGATGCACCACCTAGGTCTAGAAAGCCATACGTATGGTGGTCCTTTCCGTGGTCATGATTTTTCGGCTTATCAAAGCCCCCTAGGAGGTAGTTTGTTGCGATCCACCCATAGAGTCCTTCTGTTTTTCCATCGATGACCTTGACATGGACAGTGCAGTCTGGCAATAAGAGGTTGGTCGTCTCGCGAATAAAGGAACACGCACTCGTAAGGACATGTCGTTGCTCTTGATTCGAAAGGAGCCTCATACCGGCTGTCGCGAGTACGAAAATCGGCGTTTCTTCAACAGCTCCGGGCGGAATGATGCTTAAAGCATGGTCGAGAAGAGGTTTCAAGTGATCGGGACCTAGTCTTTCAGGATTGTGGGCGAAAGATGAGACACCTGGAGCGGTTAGTAGACTAATAAGAAGCTCCACGATCAGCTTGGGCCCATACCAGGTCTGATCTTTTTTGTCCACTCGCTACTCGTACTAATATCCGGCAGTTTCTCGATGTTTCGAAACTTTGCGCTTGGACGCGATGCCGGAGATTTCGTCCATCGGTAGACATGTGCACGAGTCCCCTACATTGTCCTATTAGCGAACGATCTATGAACGGGCGTTGGCTGTTCTCAGTCGTGTTCAGGGCATCAAAACGTACAGACGATCCAGCGTCTAGGATAACAGCGTAGCTCCCTATTCAAGCCGAATGCGAATCAGTATAGCGCTCTCGAGGAGGAGGCTTCGTAAGACGTACATTTCCCCATTGGTATTTTTCAATTTAATTAGATGCACGTCATACCGCGCGACGTGGTATACAAAGCGCAGACTCGAGCCTTTTTTTGTGGATGGTCGAGTCAGCTATCAAGGTCTGGACACGTTTTTGGTGAACGAGTGGACGGCGGCTGGTAGCAGCTATGAGAACAGAACAAGAATAGTAACAGCGCATATATTAGAATCCCTATGAGTACAAGTTGAGAATTGAAAGAAAAGGCGACGATGACAGCGAACGGCTTTACGGAAGGGAAGCGGACAGAAAAGGCTGTTCGAAGCTGACTCCCAGACAAGCAAGCATCATGCATTTTTTGCGGCGATACATCCCTGTTTTAGGGCGGTATCGCATTACGTGTACCGGCTCTACGGCGGGTCCTTATCGCCTTATCCAGCCAATGGAGAGCCGCCAATTCCCGCTCGTGCAATCGCCAAAACGCTTGGTTACCAGGGGGACGAAACGAACGTGACGTTGTGACGTACCGGTTCGTATTCGATACGCGCCAAGAAACAACTCCGAGACACTGCTGAGTCAGCATGTCGCCTCTACAAACGGAAGGTCGAGATGAGACGAAACGGAAAGGAGAAGGGAAGATGATGAGCTGTCAAGATACTAAATCTATTCGCTTCCTGATATCGACTGCAGCCGCTTTCTATCAAAGCTCTATTGGGTAGGTATCTTGTACCTGGGGTATATTGGTGCAATTACAGCTTAGACGGAGTCGCGATCTCTGAACGTCTCATCTTCGTAGTAGACAGCTTGAGATCTTCTGGAGTCTCCGGGCTTGTAGCCAATGCGTTGCGGAAGAGCGCTTGTCCGACTGTATCACTCATCAACAAAACCCGAGACGAAACGGTGGCGCCATCTCGTCGATTTTTTCTAGAAAGGAGAATGGGTCAGTCGAGCAGAAGGAGAACAAGAGCTATGAAGGTTGGCCTACCCTTCTCGTCGTGACTGAGCTATGAGATCTGTAAAGTCCCATAGCTTGCCCCGAGGTAGCAATTCACCGCTTTCTGGGTTCCGTTCCGGCATCCAACCAGGTGCAATTCTCATGGTGGTTGCAGATCCCGACTGCTTGGTCCTTGCCACGATAATGATACCTTCTTCTTCGAATCTCTGATATGCGTTCTTCAACGTTTCCTTGTTAACAGCTTCGAAGTACGAGAGGTCTCCTTGATGGTAAAGCGTCTTGCCAAGCTAAAACAATGGTACCATGTTAATGCTAGGGCTGAGGGAGAGGCTAGATAATGCCTTACCAATTGGGCGCTGTCCTGTGCTTTCTTCATGTCAATCCACAACGCACCAGGGCTGGAGAGCGGTGGCGATAGTCCCATAAGAGAGACCGCTCCAAGCCACGAGGCCTCGATGAACGGCCATATGAGGAAGCAGTAAAAGTCGTAGTTTTCTCGTCCGCATTGCCGTTCTTGTTCGCTCAGCTCGACTGTCTCGGGGACATTGGTTGAATTTCTAGTGACCTTAATCACATTATCATTTTCTAGGCCGGTGAGTGTATTTCCCAAATTTGTTGTAAGGCCTTCCGGAGGAAAGATAAACTCTCCGCGGAATATCTGAACGTTCAATTAGCTTGGTTCTTGCAGTCACATCCATCAGTAATCAAGCACGGCTAACCTGAGATAGGAAAGAAACCTGGGACAGTAGCTCATCATAAGGCATGCGTTGGTATGCTGGTCCTCCACCTCGCTTCACCCTGGTGTACATGGCGGTAGACACCAGTGCCTCAGTTATGAAGAGATGTATGGTCATGTTTCGATAGAATGAGAGTTGAAACCTGTCTACGGCATAGAATGTCGGCTCCGCCAGTCCACTTACCTCGCCGATCAGTTTCGGGCCTAGGTCTTCAAGAGCACGCATGACGACGAGTTCCGTTGGCGCTCGGTAGAAATGCGCGACTCGCCCTCCCTTTGATCTCACACGCTCGGATAGCCAATCAACTCGACGAACTAGCTCGGCTTTTCCAACACCACGACCTCGCAGGGTCAAAAGGACGGTTCCTACTAAGGCAGTCGGCATTATAACGGAGACATCGTTGATCTGAGAGAGGACCCGATAACCAAAGGTCCTAAGAACACGACCCTTCTCTGCGGGATCTGTAAAATGAATATCCCCAGGCACCTTTTTTATTCTAGTTGACTGCTCAGTGATAAACTGCTTCAAGCTCCAAGGTTCGTGAAACCGGACGTCAACCCGACCGAGTTTAAGAGACAAAACGGAGGATGAGGACAGGAAATCCTTCAGATTTTCCTTTTGTTTCGGTTGACCGAGAAGCTCACTAATGTAAGACCTAGTTATACATTAGTACGATGCGTAAGAGGTCGCTAGATGCCGTATTCTTACTCAGTCTCGATAACTTTATCGTACTGCGTGCTCACGGGGCATATTATTGCATCGTCTACCCGCCCGGAAGAGATGCTATCGAGAATAAAACTCAAAATACCGTATTTTGGAGGTAAAAGCTTCCCTGTTCTTGAGCGGCCACCTTCGACGAAACATTCAAAATTGTAGCCATTCTTCAGGAGAGTATCGACGTAAGCTTGAACCAAAACATTGTATAGCGGATCGTTGCCAAAACTTCGCCGAATCCACATTGCACCTGGTACACATCGTCAGTTGAGTACAGATTAGGCAGAGTGCCCGAATTTCATCATACCTGCGTGTTGTAAGAACGGTCCGAGAAGGGGAATATTGAGATTATCTCCTGCTACAACCACCGGGAGAGCAATGCCGAGACGATAGCAAATGATTTGCAGGGAGACGTAGTCGACATGAGACTTGTGGCATGGTAGAAATACAATGGATTGTTTCTTCTGGGCTGCTTCTCTTGCCACGGCCCTCAGCCGGAGTACCTCTTCGCTAGAAACATGGATACCTGTATATGATACGTAAGTCAGAGAGTGTACGTTTATGAATACAGGAAAATAACTTATGCAGAGATAGTCATGACTGACCTTGATGATATGCCCTCGTAAGCAGTTGGGTGCATAGATAGTATGCACCTCGGATAAAGCTCTTGCTTTCCATCTTGCATATCATGTTGTCAATCATAGTATCGACGACTTCGTGTAAGTTCGCAATGATCTCTCTTTTACGCCGTATAGCTAATTCGCCATTTCCGTTTAGCAACCCCTCTTTCTCTTCCACTTTTGTTCTCGATTGGGCCAGTTCGGCAATCTTTTGTTGGAGGAGAGTATGGTTCAGGACTTCCGATTTCATCTTCTCCGTAAACCCTGGATAAAAGATTGGCTGGCCGACAAAGTCGTCGTATGCGCGCCATCCTGTCCCAGACACGAACAAGCTGATTTCTCGCAAGAATTCGAACGGATTTTGGCGGAAACGTCCCATCTGCTGAACTAACCGTCGCTCCGTGATGCCTCCATCTTTAGCTCCTGTATCGGCAGTGAAGCCCGTAGGTTGGATCCGGACTTGATTTCCTACAATTTCGAGATCAGGAGCAAAGGGAGTTGGGGCACCGGCTGGTTTGGATGGAGGCATTGGGGGCCGCGATGGTCTGATATCGTTCAAAGTCTAAGAAGTAACGGAGCGGCCACCAGTCATTGAGTAAGAGAACAGAGAGCGAGTGTCTGTATAAGGATATGTTGAGGCCAGCCCATTATCTCAGTCAGGTAATCGCATTCTCGCGAAGTCGGGCGGATAATCATTGAGGTTTCTCCCCAAACTTTACCCCAGAAGTCGACATGTCTTTAACCGTGCAACACCAGAATCCATCGTTCCAAACAAGCGCCGGAATTAATATACTCCGCCTCCGTCTTCCCGAAACATGGGGAAAGCGCGTGAGCCTCGGCAGAACCCCGCGGGAGCTAGTCCTGATGCAGGAAAGCGGCTCGTTACGGCGGACTGCACAGCCAGGGATCCGAGCAACGCTGTAGCCATCATCACAATTGCAATTTTGCGTTCCACAGGACAGGACCCTATTTATAAGGCTTCGCCCAGGCATTGCGATTGGGGCTTACCGTCTTTTTATGATGATGTAAAATTATCCGCCCACCATCACCCGTATACACTTTCTTTTCAAATGCTTGGAGAACCCACATCTGGTGTGGCAGGTCCGTCGTTCGCATCGCCTAGCCGATATGTGCCGTTGGGCGAGGAGCTTCTCAGGTTGGTCGCCAGATAATTTAATCGTACTTTACGGTAGTACTAATCATTTGCCTTACTCAGCCCTGTTCCACAGGTTCTCTAACGGGACAAGCCCTGGCCGCAATGTGTCCTACCCTGGCTTCGAAATCTTTCGGGACGTTCTACCCTTTCGAAAATACAGGAGACAGCTTCTATTCTCTGACCGTACTGTTGGGCTAGTCCCCACGATGGGAGCGCTACACAAAGGGCACCTTTCGTTAATTCGGCAGGCTGCGCAGGAAAACACGGATGTTGTGGTTAGCATCTATGTCAATCCTACCCAATTTGGAGTCAATGAGGATTTGGATAGTTATCCCCGAACTTGGAAAGAAGATATTGAACAGTTGGAAACGCTGAACGAGGAGCTATCCGCTATGACAACACCTGGACGTATCAGTGCTATCTTTGCGCCCACTACGAAAACAATGTACCCTACACTCCCTCCAGCATCCGAGATTAATGGTGATGGTTCGTTTGTTAATATCACGCCTCTCGCCCGTCTTCTCGAAGGAGCGTCGCGGCCTGTATTTTTCCGTGGTGTTGCAACCGTTTGCATGAAGTTGTTTAACATTATCACCCCTGAACGGGTATATTTCGGCCAAAAGGATGTTCAACAGACCGTGGTTATTAAACGCATGGTCAAGGACCTTTATGTTAACACAGAGGTCAGAGTCGGGCCGACTATCCGTGAGCTAGATGGTCTAGCTATGAGCTCCCGTAATGTCTATCTAGGGGCTAGGCGGCGCAGCGTCGGCCTTGTACTTTCAGCTTCTTTGAGAGAAGCCGAACGAGCTTACATAGCCGGCAAACAGACAAGGGAAGAGCTGCTCGGGGCGGCGTCGAGGATCGCAGAGGCCATTGCCAAGGAGCAGCTGTCCCTGAAGTCTTCTGAGCGAGCAACGTTCGATGTGGACTATATATCCCTCGCGGATCCAGAGTCACTGGAGGAATTGCGTGTTGTCGACAAGGCAAAAGGAGCAGTTCTAAGTGGTGCGATAAAAATGCATCCGCTTGAAGACCCGCAACCTGGTGAAGACTGTGGACTAGGCGGAGGTGCTGTTTCGGTACGCTTAATTGATAATATCGTTCTACCCCCGACAGCTTGAAACACTGGTATTTTCTATTCGGAGGAGCTTCAAAGGACTATCGTGCCCATGATATACCTCATGCGACTCTGAAAAAAAGATGCCACGAACATTTAGATCCAGATGTTGCTTGATACCAAATATATAGTATACGTACGAAGTAATACAGACGACATGTCCTCTTTTTTGTCAATATAAACGGAACTGTTGTCACTATGCACAAAGAGACCAGAATTCTCATCAGGAAGTTTCGAAAGCAATTGGGCTATCAGAATAATTGTGACATATCCCGATTTCCCTTCTCCTTCCCCTGAGGTTACCTTTAGGCAATCAGCAGGTGGCTCGCCAAGACCATGAATAACAAGCTTTCCAGTTACTCTTCCCAGACATTTCAATATTTTCGGCTCTCGTTAACATCGGAGAGCGTGGAATAATCGGTTTTTTCAACGGAACGGGCTTGATTAAGCTGCCGCTTATCGTCATGGCCGAAGATGATATGCTACTCAATTTCAGCTTGGACGATGGCATTATCAAGCCTCAACAACGTTTTAAAGGGGGTTCGTGGAAAGATCGTCTAGTTGCAAAAAAAATTGCCGTCAAACGACAAAACAAGGGCAAAGAAGGCGGCGAGTCCCATGAATCGAGAAGTGATACTCACTCTTGGAATCCGAATAGAATTGAAGTACCTGGGCAAAGGCCTGCCAAAAGGCAGAGGGTAGATGGACAGGAATTTCGACCGGCTACTGGAGCGAGCTTCGGTAATGATGGCAGGACTGACCGCAAGACAACGGCGATGGCCTCACAGCCACAAGCAGACAGGCAAATAATTTCCTCTCTATTTACGTACAATCCCTCCGCGAAAACGGCCGAGTCAGCGAGCGGCAAGCAAATGAACCAGGACTTAACCGAGCCTGCAAAGCCATCGAATGCGCCTCTTGTCGACGGCATTGATACTTTTACCTCTCTTGGACTATCTCCTGTCCTCGCATCTCATTTACTGACCAAACTTAATTTGAAGACACCGACGGCAATACAGAAAAGTTCTATACCTCAATTGCTGAAGGAAGAGGGCGATGCATTCCTACAGGCCCAAACAGGTTCCGGGAAGACTTTAGCCTACCTATTACCTCTAGTCGAACGGCTGATTAGAATATCAAGGCATACTCACGGGGAAAAGGATAGCGATGGGAATTCAGTACACAGGGATTCTGGTCTTTTTGCCATCGTCCTGGCACCGACAAGAGAACTCTGCAAGCAAATATCGGTTGTGCTGGAGAGCCTTTTACGTTGCGCACATTGGATAGTTGCAGGAACCGTGATCGGTGGCGAGAAAAAAATCCGAGAAAGCGCGTCTGCGGAAAGGGTTGAATATCCTGGTCGCAACACCTGGTCGATTAGCTGATCATCTACAAAATACCCGAGTTTTAGATGTTAGCAGCGTGCGCTGGCTTGTACTCGATGAAGGCGATCGGCTGATGGATTTAGGCTTTGAAGAAGAAATCCAAGGGATAATAAAGAAATTAGATGAACGAGAGAGGCCCGCAAAAAGTCCGGATCTACCAGCTAAAAGAACAACAATTTTGTGCTCAGCAACTTTGAAAATGAACGTACAGCGGCTGGGAGAAATTAGTCTTAAAGATGCCATCCACATAAAAGCCGATCCGACAGATGAGGACAGTAACTTGGGGGTAAATGCCACCAAAGAACCTGAGTTTTCCGCCCCAGCGCAATTAAAACAGACCTATGCGGTAGTGGCTTCAAAACTTCGATTGGTGACCCTGACCGCCATGCTGAAACGCACGTTCGCGAGAAAGGGGTCCGTCATGAAGGCAATCGTTTTTGTTTCTTGTGCCGATTCGGTGGACTTTCACTACGAGGTTTTTACTCGTCGGAAAAGTGGCGACGACTCTCCCGATTCCGATCAGGACGAACAGCCTTCCAATATTGCACATTCCACTGGAACCATTGCTGTAGCCACTGCATTTTCTAACCCATCTAACAAAGTGGTATTACACAAGCTTCACGGCTCCCTCCCTCAAAATATTCGAACCGCAACCCTTTCCGCCTTCGCTAAACAGAAAGATACCTCCGTCCTCATTTGCACGGACGTAGCAGCCCGTGGTTTGGACCTACCAAATGTTGATCTAGTTATCGAATACGATCCGGCCTTTTGCTCAGAGGATCATCTTCACCGGATTGGTCGCACGGCTCGATTGGGCCGCGACGGCCGCGCACTCATCTTCCTTCTTCCAGGAAATGAAGAAGGTTATGTTGAAATCTTAAAGAGTAGCTATCGCGAAGGTGGCACTGCTGCTGTCACAAGAAATGACACTAACGAAATTCTCAAGCGCGGATTTGGCGGAAATAGCGAGGCTGCAAGTGTTGGATGGGAAGACAAGGCCACAAACTGGCAACTCGACATCGAACGCTGGGCACTTGAAAACCCGACAATCTTAGAAATGGCTAGGAGAGCTTACCAGTCTCATATTCGTGCATATGCAACGCACATCGCTAGTGAACGGCATATGTTCAATATCAAGGATTTACACCTTGGTCACCTAGCTAAAAGTTTCGCTTTAAGAGATAGGCCTGCTAAAATTAACGTTCCAGGGCTACGACCAGGTAAAGAAGACACCAAAAGATCCTTTAAAGCCGATCGAAAGGTTCCATCAGGAACGCAAAAGAAGAGGTCGTCCGGAGAAGAGGCTTATTCGATGACGGATGCCTCCGAGGCCAGGAGGAAGATGGAACAAAAGGTCAAGGAACATATGGCTGGAGCAAGCGAATTCAATATTGCTTGATTGAACTTCATGCAGGCGCAGCGTTGAACTCATGCTTTCAATAGATATCCCATAATGAAATTTTGCCATCTTTGGAACCTACAGCGATCCAATGAGTAATTTGCGCTTTGCGGCTTCTTTGCTGTCTGATGACGGCCAAAGACCCCGGATGATTCTTTTTCGCCAATGTAAATTCGCCAGACATTTCCTCGGCCACAGATGCGGCAGGTTTTACTTCCGTTTCTGCCATTTGAATTTTCGCCATTGCAATAGCATAGCAACCCTCTTGATGCCACTTCAAAACAGCCAATTCCTTCATTGTCTTGCATGAGTAAACCCTCGCACATCCGTCCCAGCCGCTGGTTGCCAGTAACATCTCATCAGATCGTATCCTCAGGCCTTGTTGTCCTGCGTGCTTGGTATTTACAACTTTCAACGGAGCATTGGCCTCAGAATTGGAGCCCTTGCCTTTTATAGGAATGGGGTGTTTCGCAATGAGTGCGTCGGCCGAGGAAGTGAAAAAGTAGTCTTTATTTCTAGGAGAGATATCCAGCGACATTACGGGTTGCGAATGTGCGCGGCTTAGGTATATTCTCTCCCAGCTCCATGTCCGATTAGTATCATCTTCAAAATTTACCGGACCATGTTGGACATGGACCATCGCGTGTCCGTCTTCGTACCCGCTGACAACATACAAGTCACCACATGGTGAAAAGAAGATTTCCAGCGCCATGACCATGCCGGTTTTGATTGCTTTGTCCGCGTATATAATGCACATTCGTTTCTGTAAAGGCAAATGGAAGATATCAATACCACCCGTGTTCATCGCATTCGGCACGGCAATCAAAACCTCAGAAGTCTTGGGAATTTTGCTCTCGAGCGAGGCTATAGTTTCAGGTGATGCCTTTTGTATTGCTGCCGAGCTGCCAGTTGTATGATCGGGCAAGAATGTTGCTGAGAACCCACAGAAATTCAAGGCATTGACGGTAATTGAATATATGAGCCAAGGCTCTCTGCTTTCTTTAGATGATTCATGTGCTTCAATCGGCAGGCTCTTATCAAGGGATTCTTCATCATTTATGTTCAATCTCCATACGCGAAGCGTATTGTCTCTGCCATGGCTATTGAATATGTTAATACAAACAAATTATCAATATGAGGGAAGTAAACATACGTGAACAGCCTGGTTTCCACCTCGTTGTCACTGGCGACATCATTCGACGCACACGCGAAGCCTTTAACATTCAAGATGGCCCCTCCATGGGCTTTCCAGGCCGTGACGGGGCGCTTGGTAGCAGTATCCCAAACGATCACCCATCCATCAGCGTCGCCCGAAATCAGTCTTTGATTCTGATGGTAGAAATATAGAGCATGCACTGGAGTGGCATGACCTCGTAGAATATATACTGGAGTTGCTGGAGGGCGTTCGGTGCTTTGTGAATCTGACGAATCCATTGAAGCCGTGGCCATATATTCAACTACCTGCCTCGCGGTAGACGTTGAATGCACCTGCAGTTGGCCATATAGCGTTCAGTCATGGATGGGAGGAATAATTAGGTACTTCAAGTGCAGTGGTTAATAAGTGCTTACCTAACGAAGTTGGAACCTTCCAAGTCGGCCGCTGACAAGCCAGCGAGCTAAAGGTTGGCTTCTGATGATATCCAGACTTTGTCTATGTTGCTTTCTAGAAAGGTATGTGTAAGGGCACCTGATGGTATCGGAGGATTCAATCAGGGATTTTCAATACTATTGTAAAGTCCATTTCAAAGTATAAGTTTCATTGCCTCGAATATCTAGGAAGGAGAGTTTCCCAAGTGTCGTATTATCTAGTCAAGTCTATTATAATAAAGTAAATCTGAGCCAACGAAGAAAGGTAATGTCAAGACAGACTGTAACAGAGAGGGTATAGTAGACTGCAAAACTATTGATATGTCATGAGCGTGCATAAAAGAAAATTTCTGCCGTGAATGTATATACATTTGCCTCCAAAAGGAGCCAACTTTGCAGAAGGGCGAATAAAAACAGGGTAACCATGGAAGTGCTTTTTAATGCAGATAAGGGGTATCTTATGTGCAGAAAAAGTTTAATATGATCCGTATTGGTAGTTGGCTGTGTGGTTATTGTGTGGCGCAACGTAATGATTCTGGTATGGATGGTTGTCGAACGAAAAATCGGCGGAAGCCATGAGAGGATTGACAATCCCTTGAGGCATTCTGGGTCTAGACGGAACGGCACTGGGCGGTCCAGAGTTGAGTAAAGACGAGCCTAAATCTGACGAAGGTACGGATGGGCTCATCTGCTGGGTTTGATGCGGCGACATATGGACAGAGGTGCCGTTCCAACCCCATTTCTCGATAAGCTCATGCTGTAGAAAGCCGACCTGCCATCCCGTTTCTTTAATAATTTTATCAAGTATTGAGATAACTTCTTCCTGGGCTTCTCTTCCAACGACGCACTCCGCGGCAATAGCCAGGCATCTTATCGAAATGCTGGCAACCCCTCTACTTGAGCGTCAGAACTCACCGCCAAAGAAAGAATGACTTAGGGCTTATCTTTACCTGTCTTTCACATGAGCTACAAGGCCGCATATATCGTGGGCATGATTTTGCTGCATCGAGAGCATTTCATCCGAATATTCCGATTCAGTGGGGTGAACTTTTGCAAGCAGGCAGCACGCCGTATGATAGAACAAACGACCAACGACCGCGGAACGTTTGACAAGCCTATCTTGATGTAAGTCATCTGAAAAAGCGACAATAATTTCATCCTCAATTTCCATACCAGACTTCAGGAAATGATGATTTTGAGGTAGTCTGCCAGGGCTGCAAATAACCTAAAGGCATCATCGACCTTGGGGCACATCTTGACCATTCACTGCACCACTTTCGAAGCATATTCCACTCTTCGCAGCGTTGAGTCAGCCGTGGGTCATGGGAATTCCGGTCGAATCCTTGATACGCCATTCCGGCTCGATAGTTTGCGATTTTTGCGCAAATATACAACATTCGGTGAGTCCAGAACTCCTCGTCACCAGCGATGGCCCCTTGGCCTACGCTCATGTTCATGTCGATGTCCCATGTATCCGGATCCCAAGCCATCTTCCAGTTGAAGTGAAGACAACTCAATAATTCCATCCCAACATTGAGCCAAAAACAAGCGCCACCAATTCCACTTGATCTGGCGTTCCAACGGCATTCTTTGATTAAAGCACGGGCACCGGCAATATGGTTCATCCTCTGCATAGCCTTTTCACACATGACCTCGTAAACATTGAGGACCACCGCTGTGGTAGCACAAAGGACCGTGTCACGATTGGGATCTTGTAAACAGTTGAGAAGATCTCTAGTTGAAACATTGTAATAATACAAAGCTTTATCCTCTCCGAACGACGGATTCACCAAAAATAAATGCCGTGCGCCACATGCTAGAAGCGCATTTAACAACATCGGCTCTCCCATTGCGTGGAATGGAAGAACTTGGGCGAACTATTGGGACGGTAAGCTTACAGACCTCTTGATTATCGAACAGGGTCACATACATGTTTACCAGGGTCCATAGAATCCATCCACAGGCCCACTTCTTCCACATATACCTGCATCAGTAACACCTCTTCTGCAGTATTCAGGTGCGTACGAACTTCATTGGCTGGGGTCAAAGGGGGCTTGGATGAGTTAAACGGAGAACGGGTGATCGAATGTTTGGGATAGCTGGGCTCCGAGGGCCCCTGAGGAGTGCTATGAAATACCGGTTCTGCCGCCACGGCCTGCTGCTGCTGGCCTGAGAACGGGGTTATTATCGCGGTCCTTGTCAGCCCTTGATGCGGCGCGGCCATGGTTGAAACGACCTCCCGATACGTATACGCGGATTTGGGACGTTGGTGCGAGGTTTCGTCTTTCAAGGATGGATATCTTTCGTATCCACCGATATACTCCGAAGCTATCTCACGCGACTCGTCGACGAAATTTACGTGCCATTCATGGTGAAAAGGCGCAGTGTACGGAGGCGCGGCAACCTGCGTGTCGATGAAATTAAGCCGAACTCCGCGCTTGCATTGTCGATCTGATTTCTGACAGTTTTGGCAGCGAGGAAGAGCCTCGTCGCATTTGAGGTGTCGTTCTCGGCAGGTCAGGCAACCGGTCCGCACGCGTTTCGATTTGGGGGCTTCCGATCGGAGGCCCGTACTTCTCGCGGATCCAACAGTCGGACTATTAATTGCGCCAGCATCATTGACTGCAGTCTTCTGCTGCGGAGTTCTCGAATTTCCCCGTCCCGGTGTGTGATATGGCTCACTATCCCTGCTATAGTCTAAAATCGGCGGTAATGATGGCGGAGTCGGGAGGTTCATGGGTGTATCGAAATCATTCTGCGATAGCAGGTGTCCACCGACCGTCGAGGACATTGATATTGTACAATGTGCCCTAATCCATCCAACAGGAATCCGAAAAAAAATCAAGTCCTGGAACTTTTCTTCCCAGCACAAAGGGCGTGCTCGATATCGGGGATAAATACCCTCCTCACCCGCAGCCAATGTAATGCTCAACGCCCAATACTTTCCAAGCGCGGTGTAACTTGTAGCGACTGGTTGAGTACCATGAGATATGCCAAGTCAGCGTACAGAAGGAAGGATTCGGTGGGCGACTGGGCTATGTAGGATTCCCACTCAATTGCAAGGATTCGTCCCTCCTAAGGCTGTTATAACGTTAGGGATATTGTTGTGCGAACCGATTTGACTACAATCCTCGGCGCTGCTCGACGTCGTTCGTGTCAGCCGTCGATGGGTGGATTTCTGGAAAGACGGTACAATCGTTACATAGGCTGCGTAAGAGATAATGATCAGGTAGGGCTGCGCATCAGGTATCGGTAGTCAAGAAGGACTGCGCTGAGAATATCATCGAGACGTCTTGCTCGATAGTAAAAGACGCGAGAACTGGGAATGTCTGTGGTGTTGCAAGAGTCTGGTAGGTCCCGACGCTCAACCAAATCAAGGCCTCGACGCCTCGAACTTGGCGGTGATCGTCCCGGTGGGTTGGTTTGTAGCACCAAAAATTGGCGATCGTGAACCGTTCGCCGGAGCGAGATGAGCGATGTAGGCCTATTTAATTGGTCGTTTCCGCTGAATAATTAAATACAGTATATTGAAATATGAGAACGAAAGAGCAGGAGACGATTTTGATGTGGGCGAACAGTGGAGATCTCTTGTTTGGCCGGCTGACAGGGCGGGTTGACGAGACCCCTGAGAGACGCCCTGGATGCAAGGAACACTCGCATTGGAGATACGGCTGACTTGGTTTGAAAAGGGACATGCTTCACAACCATCTTGTCCAATTTGATACTGCTTATCTATATCGGGTTTAGTGTCTACATCCTTTTGTGTTTCATGAGAATATTTTGAGACGATTGGCACCCTTTTTGGCCATACCGCCAGGCAGCTAGCCACTTTAGCAGCGCAACGGGTGAACCGTGCTTTCAAAACGAGCTTTTGTGTCAAAAGCAAGTGTTTGAGGTGCAAAAAGGGCTTTGTGCTCCCGGGTAGTTCGTACGCTCCTTGAAACCTTCGCGAACCGTCGCACTGGTCAATAAGACCCAGTGATACATACAAGGTAATCCCATCACGAATTCTCGTTTCTCCTACGTAGCCGAGGTAGCTTGACTGGTGCAGACAGGAACAACAGGATAGCCGAAGGGACGATAGTGGAGAGAAAAGTAACATGCAAAGCACTCTCATACGCGTAGATTACTATAACGAAGGAGCGTCATTAGCATGAATATTGGGGATTTCGGATCGCTTTCTTGTTGCCTACCTTGGTCTTGATGGATCCTGTCCAGCTCGACAATGGCCGTGATTGACTTTCGAACTCGTTGAATAATCTCTTCTCTCTCATTCCCCGTCACCGACCGGTTAAGGTATACGAGAAGGGAATTCTGAAGTATTAAGCTGCTGATTGCAACGCCCAATACCGAACCTAGGTTACGAAAGACCCCGAGGGTAGTAGTAACCACTGCCTGCTCTATTTGCGAGCTGACAGCCAGTACAGATAACAAAGCTGCAGGAAATAGGAAGCCCTGTCCAAGACCAGCAGGCGTGATGGCCAGCACCGCTTGCCAGGTTGGGATGTTTCGGTGTAGGCCACCCAGTGATTTAGTTGCGTACAATAAACAAAGAGAGCCGATGATGATAGCGGGCTTAAAGCGACGGGTCCACGATATCATAATCCCAGTCGACACGCTGCTTATCAGGAGCATAAGCGAGGAGGGGACAAGACGAAGCCCTGCGCTGGTAGGAGGCTCAAGCTTGACCGCCTGAAAATACAGTGGCGCATTGAACAAAATAGTATTAATTGTGATGTTCGCACAAAAGTTCCCGAGAATCAGGTTCGCGCGTGGAAAGCTGGAAAGTAGGGGGAGAGGCATCACCGGCCGCTTCGCTTTCCGCTCCACCTTAATAAACAAAATCGTAATCAGGAGGAAGGCTACAAGAGCCGAAACAACCAGAGGATGGTTCCAAGTCAAAACGTTTCCTCCTAGGTTAATACCAAGCATCAAAGCTGTAACACCAGCAACAAGTAAAATCGATCCTTTCAGGTCTGTTGATTTGATAGCCTGTAATGGGTCGGAGCCTTCCCGCGATATTAAATGCGGGCCGAGTGGGTGAGGGATGGCAAAGTAGGCAACAATAAGATAAACAAAAATAAACGGCAGCTGCAAAGCGAATGCCGCTCTCCAGCCCAGTGTATCTGCTATCACGCCGCCGAAGGCGAGCCCGAGACATCCACCAGTTCCGTACGCGAGGTTGAGGTATGACTGATAAATTCCTCTATACTCGATATGGATGAGATCGGAAGACATTATCAGCCCAAGAGATGTAACGGCACCGGCCCCCAAGCCGCAGCAGACCCTTGCAGCAATGAAGCTTGCAATATTTTGAGCTACAGCGCACCATAGAGTGGTAATGAAGAACACTAATATCGCCAGTAGATAAATGGGTCTTCTACCGAACGTATCTGA
Source organism: Nannizziopsis arthrosporioides (assembly GCA_029635245.1). Lineage (NCBI taxonomy): Eukaryota > Fungi > Ascomycota > Eurotiomycetes > Onygenales > Nannizziopsiaceae > Nannizziopsis > Nannizziopsis arthrosporioides. The sequence continues at coordinate 5,876,906 of CP098260.1, read as the reverse complement.
TATTCTGCCAAAAAGCGGTTGAAATACTGTACAGGTTAGAAGAAAGCCTGTCGATAGCCAGGAGGCCGAGTTGGCGGCATTGAATTCCGAGGTCACCACTGGGTATATGGAAGCCATGAGAGTTGAGTCAAAAAACGCAAGTAGGTACGAGATCAGGATACCAGCAAAGATAGCCCAAAATCGGGCAGGGGCAATATTGATGAAGTGGTGAGACCGTGCTCCCGTGGAGTCTTCTGTGCCAATACCAGTCCCCTCTTCATAGGGTACTGCGGGGAAGCCGGGCTCCATTTCACCGCCGTGGGGAATTGATTGAGCATTAGCATGGTCTAAGTCCAGCAATATCTCATCAATATCCTCGGGAATCTCTTGTGAGTGAGTAAAATCGGGCTCAAGCAGCAAGGAACGCTCACCGGAGCTTCCTGAATTTGAAGGCATGGTAGCGGAGAGCATGGTCATTTACTTGGACCTTGGCTATCACAGCGTCACACACGGGAAAAATCAGACCCATATAGCTAGGCCGCGCAGCTCCTTCAGAGTAACTTATCGGTCTGGACTCGACCGTGAGACCCGTCGGACTTTTTCTGCTCGCGTTATATCAGCACTTTCGTCCTAAGTCGCCTACAGCTTCATTTGCATGGTCAAATAACTCACCTCAAGGTAGGCGAAGATAGCCAACACGGCCGAGAGGCATACTTACTGCCGGCAATATAGTTTCATAGCCGATCCGCACAGAACCAACGAGACAAAATCCGTCAACAGTCTCGGTCGTTGAAGCGAAAGAGTCCCTGATTGAGTTCGCCGGCTTCGGCCCGCGGCGATAAGCGCGTCAATGGCACATATCACGTGAGATACTGCTATTCTGCCAGTAGCTGACAGGCGGTGAGATGATATCGGCCGCATCAAATTACCGGAAGTATGTACATTAGCTGGGTAGTCACGACCAATCAGAAGATTCAATTTATCCGAAACCTTCCACCTAATTGGAAGTCGCAGTCATCAGGTGGGGATCGCTTTCTCCGCATTTTCTGGTCGAGCTGGTCGGCCCAAATATCTGATAAGTCTGTCAGACTGTCAGGATGGTGATATTACTACAGACCTCTGTTTGTCGCATGCGTCTCTCCTACTTCTGCAATTCGCCGCCTTAATTAAATCACTTGCGCCTACCATGAGGCCCCCTTTCCGCATTGCTGTCCTTGAATGCGATGTCCCACTGACAGGAACAGCGGCAAAATATGGCGGTTATGGCGGCGTATTTGAAGCATTGCTCCGCGGTGCGGCAACAACTCTAGAAGGCGGCAGCAAGATTGATCCCGACTCTGATCTTCAGATTTCAAAGTGGGATATCGTGAACAAAAGCGACAGCTACCCGGAACTCGGGGATATCGACGCCATCTTGATCACTGGAGCAAGTAAGGACTTGATGCTTGCGTTCAAAATCTAGCCCTGAAACTGACTGCGTTTGCCTTCAAGGATATAACTCTTATGATGACACTCCTTGGATTCTTCGACTTGTTGAGTACACGAAAGAAATTTTTTCCCAAGATCGAGTACGAATAATTGGGGTTTGCTTTGGGCACCAAATCCTTGGCCGCGCTTTGGGAGTTAAGGTCGGTCCAAATGACGCCGGTTGGGAAGTGGCTGTGAACGATGTGGATCTCACAGAGCAGGGAAAACAGTTATTTGATCTACAGAAGCTTGTAAGTTTCTAGCATGGCGTACGACTATTTTTGGATAGGAAACTTACCTGGTGAAATGCACAGCGGCTCCACCAAATGCACCGTGATATTGTCCACTTTTATCCACCAAATGTCATTCCGCTCGGCTCATCCCCTCGATGCGAAGTTCAAGGCATGTACTCTCCACGTCGATTCATCGCCGTTCAAGGTCACCCAGAATTCACTGAAGAGATAGTGAGGGAACTACTCAATACTCGGAAGTACATGGGAGTGTTTCCACCTGGTGTCTTTGAAGAAGGATTAGAAGCAGTCGCTAAACAACACGACGGCATAGCTGTCGGGAGAGCATTCTTGAAATTCTTGATGGAAGAGTAACATTCAGGTAGATATGCCATAAATGGCGGCTGATGTATAGATGGGCAAGCAAATTCAAGTATATATACAACATATTCATTTCAGAGATTCCAGAGCACTTGAAAGACTCAAGCTGGCCAGTAGCCCATTCCAAAAGCACTCAGCTGCCATTAGCGATGATGGTGGCTGAGTGTCTCTTTAGACATATGCAAGAGTGACCAAAATTCCGTGCCCCCTAGACCATTTTTTATCCTCTTCTCTCAGCTAAAGCTCAGCCCGTATCAAGCTGGGAATACGATTGTTATGAGTTTCCTTCTCTTTCCAAAAAGCCCGGGTCAGCGTCAATTTTCCTTTCGAACTTAGTCCACCAATCCCTAAAGCTCCTCAGCGGCACTACCTCCTCTCGGCCATCTGCAGTTGCAAAGCTGGAGAGAAAATTGAATGCATTTCCTATGATTCTCTGTGCAAGAAGCTTGGTGGGTATATCTGGCCGCTGTTGCCCTTCCATCCTCTTTACCAGCTCTGTTGATTCCGATGGAGCCTTCAATTCCGCTAACTTAGCAGCTACAGCTTGTGCAGGCTCAATCGATATCCCTATCGTCACCGTTAAATTAACATTTGGCGATGGTGGGGCTCCCTCATCCAGCATCTCATCCTCCGCTTCGGCTTCTGTCTGTTGGCGGACCGGGTCATTGACTTTGAAGATAGCAGATGGTTTCTCATTACCAATGGCTCCAAGAAAACGGAAGCTCTGGGGATTCGGGTCTGGATTTGTCGCCGATGAAAACTGGATATACACGGCCGCTGCTGTGTCAGGTGGAAGCGTGGTTCCAGGGAGGAGGAAAACGACGATGTGTGAGAATTTGGGCCACGCGGGAAAGTTAAACACGAAGTTTGTCGGAGGTGAATTCGGGTCGGCCTGAATCGGAGTGGGATTCGTGAGACACGGCCGACTGGGTAGGACTATTGAAAACATGCTGGGCGTCCCGGCTTAAAGAGGAAGTCGGATGTAATTCTTCGAGATGGGGTAGAGAATAAGCTACCCGTAGCTATGAAATTAGTGATATCAGTTGAGCATTGCTTCAGTAGCTATTGCAGCAGGCCGAGTGCACTAGATGCCAGTTCTGATCCACAAGAGACTAAACAGAATCGTTCATGAACTCATTGTTTCCCTGTGCTGATGTGCTTCAAGAGAGTGAAAGGAGTATCAAAAAGCAGCTGATTTTGTTTGCTCGATTCCAGCAAACATGCCAAGACTCGTGATGTTTGATTGGTCACTGACACTAGCCGCATAAATACCAATACGCAGTTCCTAGATAGTGGGGTTGAAACACTGGAAGTGATCAAGAAGCAAGCTTGGGTGTGTCGGTCGACATTCCAATAAGGCACACCAAATCATGACCAAATCATATCTTGACCTCGTGAAAGAATGCGATAGGTAAGTGTTCAAAAACCTGGCATTAGCGATCTTGCTTTTATTGACCAAGGCTGCAGGTTCCCCTATTACCATGATGACCCTATTTTTTACAAGCAGTACATAGCAAATTATCACAGCTTCAAGATATCCGGATGTGATGCACGACTTGGTTATATTCCAAATTTTGTGGTTGAAAAATTTCCCTGGCCTAAAGATATCTGGGAAGTCAACTCTGAAGAGCGCACAGTTACCTTATTGGCCCCCGTTGATGCAACTGCGGAACAGCGAACCGATCTGCTCGCACGCTCTTTGGCTGCTGCTGTCAAAGAAGATGCATTCAAGATTCTCCGAGGATGGCGCAATGAGCTATATCCTATTTATGGGCCGGACAAGCGGCTGCTGGCGAGTATCGAGCGCGCTGGCAGTAGCTTGTTTGGTATTATGACCTACGGAGTACACATGACGGTATACGTGAACGAGAAGGATGGAATAAAGCTATGGGTCGCTCGAAGGTCAAGGACGAAGCAAACGTACCCTGGAATGTTGGACAACACAGTTGGCGGCGGAATCAGCACAGGTGAACAACCTTTCGAGAGCTTGGTTCGTGAGGCGATTGAAGAAGCCTCTTTGCCTGAAGAGTTGGTAAGGGCCAATGCGAAGGCTGTTGGGTGCGTTACGTATACATACATACGAGATGCACGAGCTGGAGGGGAAACAGGACTGCTGCAGCCGGAATGTGAATACGACTACGACCTTGAAGTCGATTCCAGTGTCATTCCTCAGCCGTGTGATACCGAAGTAGAGCAATTCTTGCTGATGACCATTGATGAAGTAAAAATCGCATTGGCAAACGGAGAATTCAAACCCAACTGCGCCACAGTGTTGATCGACTTTTTCATCCGACACAATATCATCACTCAGGAGAACGAAAAGGATTACCTGGAAATACAAGCGAGAATGCATCGTCGCCATGAAGTCCCGACCCTTTGAATATTTTGGACTTTAATTAGTCAGACAAAATACTTCTAGAACCCCATAGAGGGCATAACAAAACTCTACCCAGTTTGAACGCCGGCGCTATATGCAAAGCAAATTTTTCCTTGGACTTTCTCTCGACTCCGTATGCCTGAACCAACCATCAATCCTAATTCAAAGGAGACAGTTAGGTAGCATCCGAGTAGCTTGTTTGGGCACTCTTCGGCTTTCTTATTTCTTCATAAGAAGGTATACGTAGTCAATTCGCAACGGGTTGAGTTTCTTGTAAGGTCCATCCAAATATAACAGTAGCCCGCCAAAGGAGACAAACACCGCCCTACAGAGATGATAAATTAGCTGAGAATGGCCTCGTTACTTGGGCATCGAGTAGAATCCCAAGCTCGGCTGTCTTTCGCGAGGATTATTCACGCACATATTCCCCGCGGTGCTAGTTTCCTCAAATCGATACACTTTCCCATAGCAAACATAGTCGTAGTCATTTGCCAAAGTAGTTTCGCCCATACCCACATTTCTCCATACCGCTCGGCCTCCGGCGCCTTCATCTTTACCATCCAGGGCCAGTGTTGAGGCGAGTGCAAGTGAAAGCGAGTCGCCAGCTGAGCAGGGATAGAGCTCAGTGTTCACATCGAGAGTAAATGTTGTTAACTGATCAGTTGATGTGCAGCTGATACGGGATACACGATCGTATTTTTCGGCATTGACTGAGTTGACGGTGAATGTGTCTTCGAAAAGAATAGGATCAGACATGGTCGTGATGTAAGTGGTATTGAGATAGAGGGCAGATAAAAAGGCCGTCGGCCTACGTCGCAAGGGGAACGATTGAAAGATGAGAGCGAGTAGATGGGTATTTCAACAGCGAAATAGTTTTTCTAGGCAGCTCAACGTATCGTCCAACTCATTGACAGTTCGGGTTATTGAGAAAAAGGGAAGCAGGAGAGTTTGAAGCTCATCGTGCTTGACTAACTAGTTACACGTGACCGGGGCCATCTGCTGACTCAGCCCGACAAAGCTCGGACTCGAAGTTTGGCGGCTGATTCTCATCGATTTTTCGCAAGACTGAATGATGTGATATCGGGTGAAAATGTCCTTCCAAAAGAGAAGCTTGGGTATTTCTCGTGGTGCGCCTCGGGATGTGGCCTCTGCAGCTCCTACAAGTCAACCACTTCAACCCCAGGCCCTGGGGATCCGCCCCTCCCCGATCGATGGTCGATTGACTACTTCTACTGGTACCCCGTCCCTGGACAACTTATTTACAGGGCATTCAGGGCTTCCTTTGGGCTCATCCTTGCTCATTGAGGAAAACAGTACCACTGACTTCTCTGGCGCGTTACTCCGGTATTATGCCGCAGAGGGAATCGTCCAAGAGCACCAGCTTCATGTGGTGGGGCTCGATTCGCAGTGGGCATCAACATTGCCAGGATTGATCGGGCCGGCAGACGCAGCGGACTCAAAACCTAGAGAAAGGGGCGAAAGAATGAAAATCGCGTGGAGATATGAAAAGTTAGGGAACTTTGGCACTGGGGTAGCTCCTTTACGAGGTAATCTTCCTCCCCATTAATCGCGACCATTGACTCTAACCCCGCGCTGGGATAGCGCCGCCTCCGGGTAAAGCTGCAAACCCCTCCGCCTCCCAAAAGGCTCCTCCAGTATTCTGCCACGGGTTCGATCTAACCAAGCGTTTGATGCACCCTGGCCTATCCAATATCAACTTCATCCCAGTACCACACACGACACATTCCGGGTCTCCTTTCTCTGAGATCATCCAGCGATTATCTCAATTGATATCGACTTCTCCTCCGCATATCGTTCATAGGGTTATAGTACCTTCCTTGCTTTCTCCCGCTTTTTATCCACCTCACGCCAGCAAACCTGAATACGCATTACAGTTCCTTCATTCGCTCCGAGGCCTCTTATCTACGTATTTCGATCGCATGACTGCAATGATAACTCTTCCAACCGCTCTCTACCCACGATCTTCCGGCCTCCTACGCTGGATCGAGCTTTTGAGCGACGGTGTCATTGAGCTCACCCCTTTTCCCCATTCCGCGGATACGAACCCAATAGCTACATCTGGTGCTGCCACAACACAGGAAGAGCTCCCGCAAGGCATGCTTAAAATTCACAGACTACCCGTATTTCATGAACGAGGCGGCGGAGCCGATAAACATTCGGGAGAGGATTGGGCATTCACGTTCAGCAGGAAAAGATTCGCCATCACCCCATTCTCCTTGCCTCCTGTGGACGGGGATACCGAAGCACAACAACAAGACGTTTCGGCTGGAAAAAGCCCAGCCGACCTCGACTTCTGAGTTCTTGCCCACTCATCGCATATGATCATCCTCACAGTCTCTAACACCGTTGCCCATCTCGTCAAGTTCAATCTGCTCGGAAAGTGCTGGGCCGCTGTTAATCATCGTCCGTAGATAATTACGGTCGTACACGCCGGACCGATAGCCACCGAGGAAGTCTGTAAACCGAACTCCGAAGTAAACACGCAAAGGGAGCAAGACGACGAGGAAGACTGCGAATCAATCAGCAACCAACAAACAACAATTACTGGAATCCTGAACCCGTACAGGCAACGAAAAGAAGCGGGGCAATGAGTACTAAGCCAAGCAACGCCAACAGATCCATGGTATATTAAGAATAGAAAGGCCACCGACGAAGCCGTTGCTGTTGATGTCGCAAACCGAGACTAACAAGAGCTTGCAAGCATTCAAATCCACAGTGAGTTGAAGGTCTTGGCGTATGTAGTCACGTGACACATCCCACCCTTCCATCAGAAAACTCTTTGCCTTCCTTTCACACTCCTTGTTTGTTGTTCGATACGGCCAGTGGCAGAAACGCCGATGTGTGTGTGTGGCATATTTGAAAGGTATGCCTTTAGCATGGTAAGTGCTCCTTTGATTAGCTCAACACTGCCTCCAATGATTATTTTCCATACATAATCTGTCAATCCCCTGAAAGTCTTGAAAAGACATAAATGATTGAGAAACGTATCTATTTACATATGAGTACCCTGACTTGCGTCTTATTGTCATACCAAAAAATTCTTTTATTGCTGGAAACTAACTTGAAACCCTTGAACTCAGTTAAGTTAAGACTATCCGAACAACTCGCTGGCATGGGCGATTCACCCGTGCTTCCCATTCCCATCTCATGGATATCCGGCCATTATTTTCTCTTCTCGGCTGATGCAGTCACTTATCTACGTCGAGAGCACAACATTTGTGGCGTTCTCACTGGAACATTGCCTCAGGCTCCACAACAAAGTGTTTTCCTGGGACTCCCACTAGAGCTTATGCCGGAAGAAGCTCGGCTTTTGGTTGAGAACAAAGTCGCGTACATTGTGGACGATTTTCACCTTCATAATCAAGCGAAGGAGGCTTGGGCTGATGACGACCGGCTAAAATACCTCCGAAACCTAGAGCAAACAAAAAGCCAAGCTGCGTTGGCCCTAGTCATGCAAAAGGAACAGTCGCGGGAGAAGGCCTTTAAGAAGGCAAAGAACTCAAAAATTGCAAAATCTTCATGGGATTCGCGCAAAGAGGCGTTATCATCTACGGAAGATACTAATGAGTCAGGATCATCCAGCCCATCTGTTTCTTCAGCTAGTCTATGGGGTGTCACTCCCTCAGACTCCCTTGCTCTCTTCCCAACCCCTCCGCCCATAGTAGAAGGCCGTCTTCCCGACGTCCCTTCGTCATACCCATTATTCGCTCACCTTCATTCAAAGGGTTACTTTCTTTCTCCGGGACTACGTTTTGGCTGCCAGTATCTGGCTTACCCTGGCGACCCCCTTCGATATCACTCTCACTTTCTAGTCGTTGGCTCAGAGTGGGATGAAGAAATTGATTTGCTGGATATAGTCGCAGGTGGCCGTCTTGGGACTCGCGTAAAGAAAGGGTATTTGATCGGTGGAGAGGGCCCGTCCAGCAAAAAGGGTCATGACGGACGCAATATTAGGCTCTTTAGCTTAGAATGGGCAGGAATGTGAGCTCCAACAGTCCAGGCGCCTTCGAGATATAGTCTATCACAGAACATTCTCTAAGCCCAAGCAGATAGTCAAATGCCTATTGCGGATACTAAAACACTATTTATTGCTAAGCTGGAGAAGAAATAAGATTTTCAAATATTTCTGGAAACGTTCTAATTTTTTCTCATACTCCCTATTTCTTGTATTGAATTCACCATGATTAGCAGCTGTTCGTTACCACGCACCTACAGCGGTGATGGGATATAAAAGATCCTGCGTTGTATCTATGCGCAGTGGGTATATGGCGTTTTGTAGATCCTGTGAATCAAGTCCATAGTGGTCAATCCACAATCGTGAGGGATTCCTTTCACCAGCTCCTCGGGAAATGCCATATTGTTTGGTCACGGTCAACGGTCTTCTGCTTGTTCACCGGAGTAAATATCAGACGTCAGCTTCAATGCTGGCCAACTATCCATCCTCATGCGAGGTAGGTATGCTCTTTCTGGCTACTGTGTAACGTCAATGCATAGTGGCCATGATGCCTCACAAGCCTCTTTTCTCCCCTTTGCACTGTGATCGATCCCGCTGCCGTGTATACAGCGGGGTTGATGGCCCGCATAGATTTCCTAATTGGTGCTATGGAACACGCAGGATTCATTATCTCAGGACTCGGTAGTGCATAGATGGCGAGCCCTTGGTTTTCGAAGTTTCAAAGATAGTCCAGATTCTTCCACTTCAGCTTCTTGTTTGCTCGGTCAGCTGGACGATACTCAAATTGACTTCCATGAAGTTCAAAGACCAAATTTCTAGCTCCAGTAGAGGTATGCGATTGGCCATCCACCTCCGAAGGGTCAAGACTAGGTATCGGGATCTCGAATTTGAAGACTGTGTGCTCCTTTGGAATAGCTATGGATCCGAGCATTAGTATCATAAGCACGAGCTTGTGGTCAGTCAGGATAACAAACTTTTCATCTCATCCTTCTCTGTGGCAAGTACAAACGCAAACTTCGAATCTCGAACCACTATGCCTTTCACACCAACACGGCTGACGCAGTGGCTTCTTACTACCTGGAGTTCCGCTCCATGGAAATCGGAGCTCACCAGCTTCGCCCCATGGCTGTTGGCCGTGATTGCCACGCTGACGGACTTATTTCCCGGTCGCCTGAGATCTAAAACTTCCCACATATATTCCACCCATAGCTTATTGAGCTTTTTGAAGATGTCATACTTGATTTCCTCCTTGGACAAATCATGTATTCCAAGAGATCGTTTCTCGCGCGCACTTAATGGCTTTGGTTTTTGCTTGCGTAGAAAGTATTCTTTCTTCCGTAAGCGATGAAGGCGCCTTCGTTCTCGATTGTCTGCAGGTGTGGGAGACGTTGGCCGGAGGTACAGCGGTTTCTGCTTGATCCTTTCGGCGAAAAGTGTCTCGGTGGTATCAGGGGAGTGGGCGCGGGATAGCAGCTGATAAGCGACGTGGGATGTCGACTTGCTCGATGGCCGTGGCGGTGCCATTTTCACGTTGAGTCGCGGAAGCCACCGCGAGACTTCATCCGCGTTGCTCCTCTGGGGTTGTCCAGCAAGAAGATGGGAAAGGAATGTGAGTGTGTGTGTTTTTCGCGGGCGAAAGTGCGGGATGTCGAGGTCCGGGCATGCGCCAAGACTCACCTTTGGAGATCCCGGAGAAGTCGTGAAATGTGTGGAGGAAGCCGTTACTTTCTAAGTGCATCCCTTCACTGTCAATCCTCCAACGCTTCGCAAGCCAAAAACCAACTTCTCAGAGACATTCGGACTTCAAATCTGATTCTGTGCCCTTTTATATTCGGATCACGCCACCGCTTCCTTAAAAATGCAACGCCAAACGCTCTCCCAGCTGCTCAATCCTCAATGTGCTGACTCTCACCGACACCGACATGTTGCCTTTCGAAGAGAACTTTCCAACCCTCCCTCCTTTCCCTGACGACGTTGAAACCGCTCCTCTCTTGCGGATTTCACTCGGGAATCTTCTGGAAGGCGATCCAGATGAAGTCAAACGTTTCTGTTCCGCCAGCGAGGAACTCGGCTTCTTTTACCTCGACTTGCGCGGTACCGATTTAGGCAATATGATCCTCGCGGATGCGGACAAACTCTTTGAAGTCAATGAGCAGCTCTTTGAGTTAAGCCTTGACCAAAAGAGGGAATTCAATTTCAGCAAGAAGAAGTCTTACTTTGGCTACAAGGAACTTGGCATGGTTATTGACCGTTACGGGAATCCTGACCGAAACGAATTCTATAATGTTTGTCTAGAGCCCCGCAGTTGATGTTTGGATGTGATTTCTTAAGTAAAAGAATCTGTTTATTTGCATGCAGTTGCTGAATCAAAGCTATAGGTATCGAAGGACGATATACTGGATATTGCGGATCACTGGCCCGCGCCGGAGTTGCTCCAACAGTCACGACCACTGCTCAAGTCTTTCATAATCAGCGCTCATGCTATCGTCGATCTTCTACTTGAACACCTTAACGACCACTTGGGCTTTCCAAAGTCGACTTTGGCTGATATCCATTCTTTGAACCAACCCTCGGGGGACTTGGTGCGTTTACTCAAAGCGCCTCCGCAACCCATGGATGATCGGCAAGTCGCTCTGGGAGAACATTCAGATTTTGGCAGTATCACTATCCTGTTCAACCGCTTGGGGGGTTTGCAAATTCTTCCGCCGGGAAAGGATTCTGACTGGTGCTATGTTCGCCCCCTACCTGGCCATGCTATCATCAACTTGGGAGATGCCTTGGTAAAGTTCACGAATGGGCTTCTCAGATCGAACATACACAGAGTTGTGTCCCCTCCAGGCGCTCAGGCAGATACTACTAGATATAGTCTGGCTTATTTCTCTCGCCCGAAAGAAGATGTACTGCTCAAGCGCCTGGACTGTAGTTCGCGCATCCCACCCCTTGCGCCCGGCGTGGTCGAGGAAGAAGTCAATAGTAAAGACTGGATTATCCGGCGAGGCTTGGGCCCTAGGGTTGATTTACACAAGAAGATCGACTTCGAAAAGAATCTGGGGACGGAACTTCAAAGTCGCCGCCTCGATGCATAGATCGTGCTTTTTTAAAGATCGAGCCGACATTTGGACGACTCCATATTTTCGATGTTGTCTAGCACCAAGATCTGCAAGATCCTTGAAAGAAAACACCTTGGAATATCAATGAACAATTTTTTTGTCTTACTACTTAGTTTCTGGTTCTTAAACTTGTTGAACAATGCTGATAAACATTAGGATAAACATGGAATATCAACGCAGCTCTTCCACTTCACATACCATCAATCAAGGCAAATACTTCAGCGTCGCTCATTTGGACATCGAGCTCGTCAGCGGTAAAGGTGGGTATCAAAAGGGAACCTCTAGCCTCGAACCACCAATCCAGCGGACACTCATAGGTCGGAAATATATTCATATCACGGGAAAACCAATACATTGTTTCGAAATTCATCATTTTGCCCAACAGTCTCATCTCTCTATACAGCATCGCCAGATTGGGGGCACAGTCTGCTCTCGTCGTTGATATTCGAAGTCGCGCAAAGGTCCCCATCATATTCTCAATTGAAAGGTCGTATGTTTGCGGGTCAAAACTGCGACGATATCGTCTGGCTAGAGCCTTCCAGTTTACTTCCTGTCCTCTTCGCCGAGTCTTAATAATTCGATCAACAAACGTCTTAATCAACTTCTTTCTCTGGCGAAACCCAATCGAAGCGAGGTATTTCCCGTTCGGAGTAGCACGATAACGGCGTCTAGGTAGCTTTTCAGACGCTTTTGATGGCTCTTCATCGTCGGGCTCAAGATTGGTTACGTCTTTCAAGAACCTGCGGTATTCGTTCTCGTCACTTGTTGGTTCCTGCTGACGACTATCATCTCTGCCTTGCGTGAAGATCTTTTGCCGGTCTGGAGGAAGGCTTGCTATCAGCGCTGCAAGAGCATTGGCTTCTGTTTCCGAATTATGCCGTGGAATCCTTCGCTGGATGATTTGCGGGTTGTTCCAAAGCTCCGGTATGTAACCCACGGGTTGATCCTTGGTTGTCATTGGCCTATCTTTCAAATTTCTGTGGTTAAGATAGTCGTACCCGTCCGACATTTGTTTGATCCGCCGGGCTTTAGGACTTGCGTTCGCCGGCACCACAATCATCCCCTTGCGCTCCACAAGTACTTGGAGACCGTGCTGCACCGCAGCAATACGTATCTGAACTCGGTCATAATCAAAACGATAGTCTCCTGTCAATTCCAAGCCAAATGGCCTCTCTTGCCTAGTGCAATTCTTTGGAAACGGGATCGCAAAGCATCCATGGTCTAGCCGTTGTTTCTCTGCATCGGTTTTATTGCTTGATTTTCCAAAGTTGAACGCCATTTTTTCCTCTAAAAATTGCTTTGGAAGGCTTGATATCGTCTTGCAAAGATCGGATTTGAGACGCTGGAGCCATTAGCCTGTTGTAATTCTGCTGATCCAAAGTTACTTACACCTCTTTAGATATATGTAGCTGCCGCTTCGTATGTACAGTACAAGTCTGGTGTACAAATGTCCGATTCGCGTTGATAACTAGATTGTATTTGCAGCCCTTCGATGATTAGAGTCTATAAATCTTCCACAGAGTACCTATCTGGGTTTGATACGAGATCCGAGGGAAAGAGACTTGAAGTACACGACTTCAATCTGCAAAAGAACGAGCTTTCTAGGAGTAACGAAGGAAGAGAAACCTCCCAGGGAAACTTTACCAGAGAATATCAATCCGGAAGATGCTGAAATAGTATCAGATCAGGACAAAAAGCTGAAGGTAATAACCTGAATGCCATATTGACAGCATCAATAGACATGAGGTTGAAACCTGTGACTGAATGTTCTCCTATTGTGATTCCCTAGAAGGCCTCATTGAGTGAATTGTGTGGTCGCAGGTGGTCCACTGTAGGACTTGAAGAAACCCGGTCACATATTGTTTGAATACCAAGATCCGTCTCCTTAGATGTGGGGTATTCGAAATGTTGTCAATAGGGCAGGTGAATAGCATTGGTGTTAACTTGTGTTGGGTATTCATCCAACCTTAGGCACAGTGAAGATTTTGTGTTCTCGAGGCCTCTTCAATGAATGCCTGGGAGCATTAGTCAAGTCAGAAGAGCAACGATAGGCAAGCAAGAGCAGCAGGAGCTTACAAAATTATCATTCCCATATTCAAAGAATATGTTGGCAGTTGCTGAATTCGAAGTCCTTATTGTATTCACTGGCGAACACAGATATAATCCGGCCGACTAGAAAAGAAGTCTACTCGCGATGCAATGACCATGATCAAGAAAAGTCATTCAAGCCATAGATAGAAACAAAAATGTTGTGCTTCAAAACTGGCCAATCTTCAGAATTGATAAAGCTGTCGTACTGTCTTCAAACAATTAAGACCGCATTCTTCTTTTTCTCGCATCACTAAACAAAACCTTAGGTTTGAAATATGTCCAGACATAAAACTGAGTAATAATCATAATGAAATGGTATAACCCCACCCATAACTACCAAACTCTCGACAAGCAATGTTCTCACAGTAGTCCAAACCAAGCAGCACCGACAGCCAAACCGGCCATGGCTGCACCCAAGACACCGTTTCCTTGAACCGAGGCGGCGACATTGCCAGAGGGAGAGGCAGTAGGAGAGGGGGTTCCGCTACCAGAGGCGCCGCTTCGGGTGGGAGTGGAGCTTGCTCCACTTGTTGCGGATGAAGAGGAGCTACGGGTAGCTACGTCAAGCAAAAAGTATAAGCAGCGGCTACTATACGAGCAGGGATAATGATTTGGGATTTGCTTACCAGTACCAGAAGATGAAGAGGCACTGGAGGTGCCAGTCGGAGCGCGAGATGAGCTGCTCATTCCGGGGAAGCCGGGAAGGTCCAGGTCTCCACCAATGTTTAACGATCCGCCGTTAATCGCGGTAGGGCGGTTGCTGTCTTGTCCGGTGGCGGCCGCAGACTTGAATGCACCGATGTTCTGACCAGATCTATATTTTGAGAGGTTTAAAACTACGCTCTGCCGCCATGCAAAGGAGCACTCGACTCACCCGGGATTGATCACGGCAACCATGCCCCGTTGGCAATGTCGGGCAACGCTGCAGTAAACCCATTTGGTATCACCATCTCGAACGGGGATGGTGAAAGTAGCGTTGGCCTGTGCGCCAGTTGGGATATTGATAGTTCCCGACCAGAAAGCATTGCTTCCTGGCTGGCATGGTCGATTGAAGTCACCTAGAGTAACATCGTGGGTACCCCGATCGAAGAAAAAGCAATTTCATCTCCAGGCTGAGCACGAATGGTATCAGGATCGAAGGCGAGGTTGCCATTGGGCGCGACCTGGACCTTGTGAACGACCGCGCCAGCGAAACTGCTGGCAAGCGCGAGGGTGGAGATGTAATAGACGGCCTTGGTCATGTTTGAGAAGGATTGGATCCACTAATAGGGCTTCAATTGCACAGATTTGGGTTGAAATGGGTTGGTATGAGGGAATTTGAGGGAGTATGCGAGGAATTGAGAGGACCTGGAGGACCTAGAGCTGATCTCCTGTCTTTATAGGATTTCCCGTTGCGTGGTTAACGGGGGTGCAACACAAAGCACTGCCACAAGCTTTGGGTCCAGAGTTTGTATACCATGTCGAAGACGAGGAGTGGGCCAAATGAATGCATTGTTTCCGTGCGGGATCACACAAGCTGTTGCTTTTGATCTATCATTGGAGCGCCTCGGACACGCTGGCCTGGGGGCAGGGCCGAAGAAAACCGGAATCGCAAATGATGAGGTCAATGATATAAAGGGGATCGACAGCCAGGCCGATCCGCAAAGTTCGAATATAATTTGCAGCTGTGGTCTGTTTCAGCTCCATCATCAGTAGTGACGACGTAAACCAGAGGAGCCAGCATCACCAAAACACCAGGCACCCCGGGATCCCCTGAAGGCGAGTGCAACTCAAGAGAAACATTATTAATAATAATTAAAAAGAGGGTTTCGGGCCAGCTAACACGGCCTTCCAGATTTCGTGTCAAGATGTTCCTGCATCCGTGATTCCCTCAATCTTCCAAGGTCAGCGCTCGTATCTTTGCTTGTTTGTTCTTGATGTGATTGTGCCGCCAGCAGAGTTGTGTGGGGTCTGAAACTCTGATGATTCCAGCTCGAAATCTTTGGTTCAGCATGGCGTATAGAAGCGCAAGATGCCTCAACATGGGCTGGACGAGAATTGGGTTTCCTTTTTCCGGGTTAGTTTTGAGGCGAAGTGCGTATACGCAATTGGGCGCCTTTTGGGGGTGAAGGCCGTATCTCGTCTTCTTCTCTCCCGCTTCGCATCGGTAATTATCCCCAGAAAGTCCTGAAATTCGAATCTCGAAATGTTGCAAAGGCCGCAAATAAGGTTCGGCGGTTCAAAGGAGGCGCCAAGGTAGAGCTGAGGGACGGCGAGACCTTTAAGAAGAAACAAAATGGCTCACCTTCGCAAGTCTTTTAAAAGGCATTTTACTCATAATTGGAGTAAGGCCGTTTGGATCTCAACACTACACGCTTGTTTCCCAACCTTCGACCTCTCAACTTGGAATCTGGCAGCATGGAGGTATCATGCCAAGCAGCCAAGTCGGCAGGGTTCCATCTCGGGTTTGTCCAAGGAAGCATTGCTGACACCTGCGATGCTGACTGAGGCATTACGAGATGGCTTTCTGCCAACACCGAGACTCTTCATTATTGGGAGACCGGGCGGGCAGACGAGAGCATGAATACCTACCCTCCTTGGCTGTTGGTTGTGATGTTGTTTCATGTGGTCGACATTGCACGTATTTGCCAGCCACAGGGATAGTTATCTCTCAAGGACACCCAAAGTGCGATAAGCATTGACCGGCTTGGATGATGGAGTGGACGCAGAACGGAGGACCGCTTCCTCATATATCAAGTGTGGCAAGGGCCGTTCGAATGAAACAACGACCTCATAATCGAAACTGGCGCCAAACAGCAGTTTCGTTTTCTGGTTTTGCGGCTAAATTGAAACGCTTCTCAGCTGGGTTAGTCGAGAGTAGATGTGCTATCCAGGAAAGGCCTGCACGAAAACCAAACCCTCTGCGGTATGCGAAGGAGGCAGCATCCAGACTTCAGAGAAAGAGTAGTGAGCCGGCATGGACTGAGCAAGACTTGAGACATCGGACGTGAGAATCGAGCCCTGAGGTTGTGACTTCCAGCGAGCAGGGCGGGATTTACATCTGCTGCCAAAACGGGAAAAGCGAACCTTCCACATCACGTGCTCAGCTCTGTTACGTAATGGAGCAGCAATTGGTCCCGTGCCGCTTTACGCCGCCAATACACTTGGCATTTCCCAAATACCACTATAGCTTACATAAGAGCCGCTAGTACTGTCACCCGCCGTCACGCCGTAAATAATGTCACGCGGAAACACGCTCCAAGCCTTCAGGGTGTCATCGTGCAGCAAATCCTTGCACAGACACCGCATATTTGGGATGTTTCCAAAGCCCGCCAGACACCGAAGAAGACCGCGACGGACTTTTTCTCTGAGTTTCAGTCCGAGGATCATGATCCGTAATCCCAGAGAATTTCCACTCCTCCTGGGCATGGCATGCGCGGCTCCAGTCTCGCCACACACACACTTGCTCTCATCGCCTTTTCCCAACAACGAGGTAGCCAGCCGGAGCTCAGGATTTTCACTGACCTTCTATCGCTTTTGGGTGTGGGCCATGCACCTCTGCAACCCTCCAGGATCCTGGTTGACATATCGATAAAATTTATGGTTTTGGTTTTTTCTTCTTTTGCCTCCTGATAAGTTTCTTCCGCCGCAAGCTAACGCTTTAGAATCTCCTCATCCCGCGATGAATGGATACCCCGGCATCTCGTCCTATCTCATCAGAGTGATTATCATCGATGAGTTTCACGCTCTCAAGCCCGCGACAGCTGTGGGACGATCCGATTAGCTACCGCTGGCTTGGGACGGGAAGCTCCCGTTCTTTGGGACACACCTTCCTGCGCCATGGATGAGATGGGACGCGCTGCCTGATCCCGGATACGGAGGACTTGATGGAATGGAAAAATGAGGCCTGAGCTTCCTGGCATCCATCCAGAAGGACGGAGTCACGGAGGGGGATCTCTTTCACGCTTTGCTACCCTCCCGGGCTCCTGTTGGCCACACAACAAAGGCCTAAAAGTATTTTTCTGGCTGTGGTGCCACCGCCTGCCTTCGTGCAGGTAGTGTTGCAAATTATGGGGACGAAAAAAAATAAAACAGCAAGGAATATCTCGTGGGTAGTGACGAGGTTGTCACATTTCCAGAACAAGGGGTCTCTCCGCGCAACCTAACCTCACCGACGGGAACGAAAATCGCCAGACCGTTTTTCCAAACCACTTTCCCGGAATGCCTGAGTGACAACATCCCAGCTACAAGTTTCAATTTGGGCGGGTCGACGGGTTTCGTAATCATCCTTTGTCCTCGCTATTATTATTATATAGGGTACGGGGTATACTCCGTAAACACTCTCTAGTATTGTCTTAATATTGCATTGTATTAGAATCTCGTCTTTCGAAACTATGCGTCAGACATTACTCGATACAACGAGCCTCTGAAATACCGTCATAAAGTCTTCTGCCTCTCAAGCACTCTGACAAACACTTGTCACTGTGGGACCGGAATTTCTGAAGGCTTTTCCGCGACTCGAGGTATCAGATTGTGCTCAAAAGCAGTAAGGTATGCGTGTGACGTGAACGGTCTGCTCAAGATCCCCGAAATCCTTCGAAGTTATCCATACGAATCAGCCCACCTGTGGGCCGCGGCATGACAGCCCTCTTATTGGCCTGGCTTTTGATCTACGTATCATGGCTTGGCCTCGAAAAGACTTCGTTGAATCGTTGAGCACATTTGACTACTCTCGTTCTTCTTCGAGAAGAAGCTTAAACGTGGCACTGATTTGACCAATACCGGTTTATGAAGAACGATTGCGTATATACTACGGAGTATGTGAAGACCTCTTGGGCAAGTCTGAGAGCTAAACCTTTCGATGCTCGACATGTTTCTATATTTTCTAACAAGCGAGTTCGAGCTGTGCCATGATGTGCAACAAGACACAAATGACGGCTTGCAACTAACAGGCGAAAGGAATAGACATCTTATTTACCGTCAAAAGGCCGACCCGTTTCTAGAAAGCGAGGCAAGCGATCAACATAAAAGCAGGGAGTAAACAATTCGACTGCCATCAGCCATTAGGGTTTCGGCCCCGCCCGCGGCCGGGACCTCCTTGATGTTCCCTATCCCCACTTCCCACGCTGTGACCACCAGCCTCCAGGCTTTTTGATAATCCATAACAGGCACATTCGTGATTGTCGTGTGGTGCTACCGAGGTCCAATATCAGTGATGAGCGGCCGTCTCCGATACAGAAACTCATCACGAGTATTATGCGGAGAAGGCATAGAAATGGTGTGCGTTTCTACTCCGTACCGATATCGAAATGTCGTGCGAATGTCCTGTTCCTGAAGTCTGCCTCGGAGAAGCGCCTTAACAAGTAATAACACAGGATTCAGCATCGTGCATGCTATCCATTTAAGAACATGAACCGCAAGGATTATATCATCATCAATAATCAGTTTTGTATCTGATGATGATCTTCGCCAGCCCTTGCTGCTTGGCGGTGCTTGAGATGGGAGTTCTTGTTCAGTACGTCCATGTTTGGACCCTGTGCAAACCCTCGTGCCATAGGCCATGGTCGATCCCCATGGCTCTTAGTCCTGCTGTATGCATGGCAATATGATGTTCGCTGTCCAGTCAAATGAGTAGATACGACCAGCAACATCTTTTCTTGGAGTGTGGGGGTTATTATCCAAAATGTGGGTATACTATTGAGTACATACATCTAGTTGAAGTCGTAGACGGCCTTTCCAGCGAGGATCTCTCGCTACAGAGGACATACCTACATTCACTGTGGGGGTCAATCCTCCCACAGAGATTGCATGCAGACATATCCAAAGAATAATGAAAGCGCTCAGTTCCATGGCCTCGAGTTAACATGTCCAATCTTGCGTTGAATTTGGGAGGACCCCCCATTCTTATTAAATATGTGTTGGGTCCCGTAATTTATGCTGTGTGGCCCGTAGGCTTGAGAGCATTCCGATCCCATGTCTCCCGTCTGATACATCCGAGGCAATGTGGCCCAATTACGCCTACCGTCCGTTATACATACATGGGCTTCGATACCATCCAAATCACTGATCAGTGCCCATGCAATTATCATAGAGCCATCCAGAGCGTCGATTAAAGCAGGTAAGCGAACCTTTCTTCCCGTCCATCTATCGATCCTTGTTCTCCTTTTTGGACTATGGAACGGATGATGTTCCCGATTACGGTGGAAAATCTCCCGTGACGAGAGATTAGTTAATGAATTCATTTTGGCCCTCGTATTGACATCCCCATTCATTTTCGTCCGATTGGTCTTCCACTAGAAGCAAGTGTCAACCGTTGAGCTGAGCTGAGCTCCGCAGTAATTCAGGGCGCTAAATCTGACAAAAAATAGCGAGAATTGGCCTCCTGGCATCGATGCCGTCTGTCGTTAGTTGACAAGCGGGACGACTTTTCCGAGGTCAGAGTCCAATAGAAAGCGAGACAAAAGGGAGTTACCAAGAAATGTCCATATTCCGCATCCTATCAAATCTTCGCATGTCATGAGATCCCTGCAGGTATTTTCTTGTGGACTGAGCATGATTCATGAAGTCGCATTTTCTCCCTCGACTCTCCTTTCTGCCAAGGCAGACTGGAAGGTGATCTGGCTCTGGATGGACAGGCCGCACGCGAATAATTAGCCCATTCTTGACTTGGTCGCGGGAAGGGATTTGGAATTTCAAAGCAAGTTGCCAAACAAATTATTTCTAATTCCGGCTTCAAAGTGGGCTACACTGTATAACTCTGGGTGGCGATGGAAGCATGAAAAGAAGGGATGCTTTTCAAGAACAAAATAGTTGTTTGCTAAAATGTCACAGAAGATCAAGAAATGGCCAGCACAGGGGAGTGGAACCCGGCCAATTCGACGATAGTCGACACTTCTCCATGCATATAACTCATGCAAGTACGAAATACCTAGGCATGCTGTTGGCTCCCTTGTCGGCAGGTCAGACAACCTTTGGCACAACGTTTGACCCTTCGCGCATCAGACCATAATCGAACAATCGGCGAAAACAAACACTCAATGTAGTTGTGTTGAGAATACTGTTAACCTTCTTTCATGTATCGAATTTAATGAGAAGAGCTTTCTCCCTTATTTCTGAAGAAAATTTCATATTTTGGTGGAATCTCTTGGCATTTTCTTTCATATAGTATCGCAACATATGAAATACAAGAGAGTGGGAGAAGTGGTATTGTTGATGAAACGGCATTTTCCTCGAACAGACAAGACATACAAATCAAACAAAACGCTCACCTAGAAAAAGAAAGCGCTCAAGGGGTGATCGAAAACAACTTGAGAAACAACTTCGGGCCGTAAGATCGTAAGAAGTAATGGTATATAAGGAGATGTTTTTTGTGAAGTAAGGAATGATCAGTCTTTGGAAATAAAGTGTGGAGTCATCATAACAACAGGAGAGGCAAACGTGGCTAAGAAACATTAAAAGCTGCTAGTTTTTCTTCTACTCGTCTTAGAAGCTCCGGATCGGGTTCGGGCTTAATCTTTTTAGGTCTGTTTGACATATTAGTATAATTAGGGACCAATGTGCAGGGGCTTGGTAAGACGTACGGATCTCGAAGACACCGCCTGCAACGTTCGTGGTGACATTTGGGACAAATCTTTTGGCCACTTGGGAATACAGAGGAACATGAATCGCACGTCCATCTTATCCTGCGCCTTGGCTTTCGCCATACTCGCTCTTGAAGCTCGAATGGCGGTTCGGCATCACCTGGGTAGCCATCAGGGTATTTATGCTTTTTCGCGCTGGAAGAACGAATGTTAGTAGAGGGACGAAATTCTATGGGCCGGAGAAGAATAGACTTACGGATCGCGAGGGCATTTTTTGCATCTTATATGGTTACAATTTCGGCATTCCGTCGCACTTCCGATGAAAAGGGTCGAACACATATGGCAAGTCCGTCTGACTCTCTGAAGGATGGGCTTGCGAACCAGATCCTGGCCGCCAGTTCTTGATGGAATTGTTAAAGCGTATTTTCGCGATCTATATTCCGGTATTGGCTCCATTTGTCTTGGTAGCTCCCGGATCTGTTCGCGGACTTGGTCTCTTTCTTCACTCTCTTTGGCCGGTGGGTAGCGAAAGCATTTCTTGCAACGAATGTGACTGCATCCGATACAGACTTTTGCAGATCCAAAGGTCGTTAGGCAGCGGTGACAATTGCGGCGGACTCTCATGCGAATTGGTCTTTCAATGCGCTCGACATGCTCTCTGGTGGGCCTTAGGGCAGTCCATTCAGTGGACTCGAGAGTCAAGCCATATTTGGCAAAGAGAGCGCGAGCTCTTTCTTCTTGCATGGTGCTCCAATGGTAGATCTTAACTTGACCACCATCCGGCTCTACCGTAGTTGTTGGAGCAATGGTAGCAACGAGGTTTACAGGAGGTCTGGCGCTAGGTATAATGTCAATTGCTTTGACCTCAGCCGTACACAGGACAGGAAAAAAACAAACTGAGTATCCCATACCTTGCTGTTGTCACTGACACCTGTGGCGACGTAGTATCGGTCGAGACAGCCGCAGCTCTGTTCCTGCTCGGAGTGCCTGTGATCTCTGTAGGGCTCGATACCGAATTCCTGGCTGAGCGTGTGCCACTTCTCAGGACCGTTTTCATGCGTTTCATATATTTAGAAATGCCCTCTTCTTTTGAACCCGGCGGTCTGGCAGAGGCCGTTGGATCAGACATACTGTCGGGAAAGCAACGACGTCAATGGTGTATATATTCTTTCTTACCCTTCCCAAGGTGTCGGTGTCTTCGCTGCACGAGGGACGGTCAAAGCCACGGTTGGCGGCGTACCCACAAATCAGTTAATGCAGTTCACCAAGGAAGAGACCCCTGTTTTGTCTAACCACCACAACGTACAGGTGGGGGCGGCCAATAGAGTAGACTTGCGTGTTGAGAACCGTCGACATAAAGTACGGAAGCCCGATTCCGTGGAGCTGGGATAGGGTCAATAGGACGAAACCGAAATTCTTCAGGCGACACAGCTTTTTTCACTCCCAGCAACCCCAGCATGCAGCAGGCATAAAATTCTTTTTTCTTTATGAATCCCTTTCCCAGCTGTGTAAGTCTCAGGTCGTGCAGACCCAAAAATTCGTGAAACCAGATGTCTAGGGTGATTGGTCCACGTCCACCGCAATCCGAGTCGCAATCACCCAGGGTAGGATTAAAACGGGAGGACGTCTTTGTGGTAATCTACTCTGCTGCAGATGTATCAAAGCACCCAAGAGCACACAAGGGCCATGTCCGATCTAGCCGCTGGAGCGTATTCAAGGCGAATAAGACATGAGAAGACTGTTTTCAGGAGCTAAGAAGTAGGAAGATTCTCGGTAGATAGGAAGGAGTGATTTGATGAGAATATCAGCAGAAAAGTCCAGATGGAAGTTAAGGTGACAGCGTGAGAAAAGGTAAGTAGTAGTAAAAAAGTCCGGAGGAGAGCAAGTTTCCTCTGGTTTTTGCAATACGCCCTCAATACGGCTCCAGTCTTAGCGCGTGGGCCGATTTCCATATTCGTGGGGGAAAGGCCTGTGAGAGACGACATACAGCGAGGCTCGGAGACTGGCGAGAGTCGCTGTGAGTCGCTGCTGGACCCAGCAGTATTGACCATACTACTAGTGGAGTGGGCCTGTGGATGTCTCCATTGAGATCCCCGCAGGCTGGGCCGGGACGCGGGAAGCGAAACAGCTTCCCGGCACTGGTATCGCCCCAATGCAGCGGTGATTTTTCGGGTCTTTCCCTTAGCGAGGTGAGCATCCAGTTGCCATTGGGTTTCCGACGCCTGGCCTTGGTATTGGGCTAGTAAGAGATATCCCTGCCCGGCCATCAAAGTCACCGGAAGTACACGTTTTTGTCAGTCCGAGGCCGCGTGAAAAGCAAGAAAAGAAAATCTTAATAATAATAATAATCATAAGATAAAAAAAACAAAATTCAAATTCAAATTCTATACTCTGGTCGGAGCAGCCACGAACTGCAGCATCCCAGCGACGCAACTAATGCCGCGCTATATTGATTGCGCTACATGAGCGATACCACATCCGGCGTGCGGCATCCCAAGCGTCAGGGTCAACGGTGGCACTGGATCAACGGTCTTCAAGGATCTGTTGTTGCTCGAGCGCAAAACACAGTGTTGGAAGTGAGACTTCACTGACAAGTTCACCGACAATCAGGATTGATGAGCCCGGGAATACGGGATATTCCCCAGCGTTGGAAATAAATGGATCGCAAGAAGTTCCAGAAGCCAAAAACGGGGCCCAAAAGGGAACTGCATGACTCAGCAAGGGCTGGGGCAATGTTACGGTACTGTGTTTCGGCGTTTCCGTTGTAACGTGGTATGGAAATACGCTTGGCAGAGGAGTCGCGTAACGCCAATACCAAAAATACAGCGCGGGATCTATCAGACCTCGACGTTGTGCTTTGATCCTGCCTGTCAAAGCAGTGCTGATGCAGCCTGCTCGTCCAAGAGAACAGAGATATTCGCTCAGAATACCACTCACAGGAGCTGAATCGTCGTCAAGAAGCCGTCCCGCCATCGACGATCAACCCGATATTCGCAACAACGCGTTTGAATCCAAGGCCTGCCTGGACTCCGGATTACACAAATACGGTCGGCTGGTGTATAGGAGCATATGATCAGACTACTCTGCTGGACGAAAGCACCTGCACTCGCAGCAGCAGCAGCCCGCAGGTGAACCTCATCAGAATGCGGCGTGCTGCAAAACGACAAACAAACCAAAGCTGCTCAAGGCGATCTGGGACTTTGGGAGTTATCACAAGGCATTTCGATATGTGTACGGAGTACTGCGTATGCACTGTGCTGCTTCATGCGGGGTGACCTCGAGTCCCAAAAATTGAGATGATGCAAAGCAGACACCCGTTGGGGCTGTGATCTTCGAATCACGTCCTTCGAAGGTCCGAGCGGAAATGATTGTCAGAACGATTTGTCATTCTGCGGTTGGTGGCGCATCGAAAACCAGGTCGGTGGAAGAGGCACGACGATCCCACCGGCACACCCAAAAGCATCTCCAAGGGGGCCGGGCTGCACTTTGCCGAAACTTACCAAATGAATTTTTATCCCGGAAATTTCAGGCCTGGGAGCGATTAATAATACCGAGCTATATTTGTGTTCTGTGCCTGGATGTCTCTCGCTTTCGGCGCTATAAAGCTGTCGACGGTTCTATATATCACGAACTTTCGCCTCAGTGGTTCCTCCAACGTCTTTTGGGCCAATTTTCAACCGAAACTGCCTCATGGCAACTTCGACGGCCCAAAGCGGATAGTGAACTTGTCCGGTTCACAATCTGCAGGCTGACAAGCATATTGTGCATTGTGGAAGGAATTTCCGGAGTATTTTTGGTGCCTCTTCTTTTCTTTCTTTTGGCTGCTGCACTTCGAACTTGGCGCAGGTCGCTTACGACTCACGTGAATACGAAGGGCGCCAGCCATCAGTTCCTGACTCCCTTTTCCGGACTTCCAATTCTGTTTTCGGATTCCGTCGATGCATCAGGCACTGCAATGCAGAGCTGTGTCTCGGAGCGCCTTTTGAAATGATCCGTGATAGATTTTTCTTTTCGTTCCCCCGTTGTATTCTAATTCTGCCTTTGACGAAGCCTCTTCCTCTCCCGAAGCATGCATGTGTATCACTGCATGCTTTATTGTTTGCTGAGATATCGTCGATCTGCAAGCAACGTTTGATTCGCCAAATCTGGGAAGGACATTGCCTTCACTTTCATGTGCGCCAAGATAAGGTCTCTCTGATATCGCTGACGTTGCTCTTCGTCTCTCATGTTTGGGGCAAGCAGAGAATTGTACTTCAAATTTATTGATGCACTCCGATGCGCTGATACTGAGACTCTTTCCAGCCGTTACGCTCTGCTGTTGGCATGGGTACGGAGTACCTTTAACTGTTTTTGGCACCCAGGCTGGGCCTCGTCTAGTATCGAGGCTACCATGATTGAAACACGCAAGCTTCTGTAATTGGAGAGCTTGACTGGTTCACAACAGCCGCATTCTGCCTATGCCCATGTCGTCTGTTCTGAGCTTATGAGCAAATAACCTATCTTCAGCACTACTCACTGTGTTATTGTCGGACAGGCTCATCGTTTTCAAGACGGTTTCACGAAAATTCAATGGACGGTATCTTGAGCACGTGTATCCCTCAGCCTACATACTATACCCTGCTTGGGAGAAAACGCGCGGCAGGTAGAACTTTGAATAGATTGCAATATATGAGTTTGTATGGGCAATGACCGGCGGTCATGATTCAATGATTATTACTCATGACTGCGAATACTTTCGCATGTATTCTACATCACAATGTGGATAGAACTCCAACAAGGGATCCGCCAACCATATTCCGAGGCTTGTCCTAAAGATGTAAGGATTATTTCGGGCTCTCAACACTATGGATCCCTCCTTCAAACCATTATTCGGCCGGTTGTGTCTTTAATGACCACCCTGCACTACGATTCTCCGAGTAGTTTGGATTTGATATCCACTACGTCCGCCTCTCCCTCGACTTCGATAACTTTACCAACCTCTGCCGTGTTCCTCATCAATTCAACCGCGCCAGCGTAACTCATACGTGAAGAAGGGTTGCAGTTCTCTGGGAGATAGTAGACAAGCACATAAGGCACTGAGAGGCGACCGGAAGGCTTGTCCAAGTACGTGCGTTAGTCAATATACGAGGTAGATGCTTCTCGGCCCTAGGCTCTTTACTTACCAGTGTCAATGGGTAACTGAGTAATATAAATCGTGGTGCTGAATCCGGTAACTCGTCTGCTACATCCTCCATATTGGTGTAAACCTGGTCGTTGGCGGGTCTTATCTCTTGACTTTTTGCATCTATCATATCTGTCGTGGATATAAAACGGGATCACCGGTTACTTTATGAGCCTGGTATCGGGCCGGAAAGGAAGGCTGCACATACAGATGACGGCTTGCGGATCTTTTGCTCTAGATGTGCCTAGTCTAAATTTGCGAAGTTTCTCCTTGGTCTCCGGGGAGAAGGTATATAGCCTGGCGTCAGACTGTTCGCATAGACAAATCTTTAGCGGCTCGTAGGGAAACCTGCGTTTGCGTGACTCACCATGGTTCTTCTTATCTAATGTGAACTATTAGTAGCGGACGCGTTGTGTAGTAGGACTCAAATAGATCCAGGACGCTTTTGGGCTGGAGAGCAGGACTGCTGAATGACACACTTGGAACGCTTGAATATCTGAGCAGCTGTATGTAGATCTAGGTAGTTAGTGGGGTGGAAGTCATGCTGCAATCTGGCGCTCACGCCCCGCCCGTCCGCCCAAACTCACCGAGTTGGACGGTCGCCTGAGAGCTCATTTGACGGCCTTTGGGCTGATGTAAGTGTATGTAATGTATTGTAGTCACGTGATGTTGAATGACCGGTCGCTGAATATTCCTCAGGAGCTCCTTATGCTTTAATAAATAGTACGTTGCTAGTAGATTGTATTCTCTATCTTGTATATGACTTTGAATGTATAAGGTCTTGTGGTTGTTGGGAAATCAACTGTTGAAGGTCTCCTTGATACCTAGTTGGGTGTAGATTTTGGTGGGGCTAGGTAACTAGGTAGGTACTGTACCTACTCCGTAGTTACCTACCTAAACCTACCTACCTAGGTACGGAGTACATAGGTACCTATTTCCCCTCTCCCCTATCCATTGTGATACCTTCACTGCCCGTCGAACCTCTGACCCAAGGTTCAATGTTCAGTCGTATCGCACAACTGTCGGCGCATTGCTCTAGACCGTTACTTCGTGGTTTTGTTTCTCCAGCAACCTCTTCTCTCGTCCGCTCGTGCACCATGACATCATCTGAGCGAACCGCACTGGAGAATAGCAAACGAGCAATAGGCACCGCGGCATGCCTGATTATAGGAGATGAAGTTCTCGGTGGGAAGGTATGTCGAATCGTTAACGGGGTTGAGTCCCGGAATTGAATCCAGATGATAGCGCATTGGCTAACGGACCCCGGTGCTACTTCAGACAGTTGATACCAACTCGGCTTTCTTCGCCAAATACTGTTTCTCCACCGGTATACAGCTAAAGCGCGTGGAAGTCATTGCCGATGATGAAGATGAGATTGTTGAAGCTGTGAGGCGGATGAGCAACAAATACGACTTTGTTGTGACGAGCGGAGGAATCGGTCCCACGTACGAAGTGCCTGCTTGCGCCTCGAAGCTCGCGATAATAGTTCTGGTGCTAATATATGTTCTTTTAACTCCTTAGACATGACGACATTACCTATCAATCGATAGCAAAAGCCTTCAACCTTCCGCTGAAATTCCATCCACAAGCCTTTGAACGAATGAAACGACTCTCCAAACCAAAACAAGCTCATCCGGATTTCGATTGGGAAACGCCCTCGCCCGCCCTCACTGCGCGGCTACGCATGGTTTATATCCCCACTGACGAGACCAGACCGATCTCCGAACAAGCTATATTCGTTGATGATGAGCTTTGGGTCCCAATTTCCATCGCCAATGGGAACGTATACATTCTGCCTGGTGTACCGTCTTTATTCGAGAGACTATTGACTCGCCTAAAACCGATTCTTCTTCCGCGCTTGATTGACCCGGAGGGTAAAGGGATTCATCGGTTCCTGTTCGCTACGCCGCTATTTGAAAGCAGCGTTGCCGAGTATTTAACCGAACTGGCTGCTAGAGTCGGACCTAAGGGCATCAAAGTTGGTAGTTATCCAAGATGGGGCAAGAAGATGAACACTGTCACGCTTGTGGGCACGGATCTAGAGTACATGGAAAGTTTAGTGGAAGAGATTGAGAAAAACGTGCAGGGCCGGAGAGTGTCTAGGGAAGATGAGGCCGATCCAGTTGATGAAACCATGGACAAAAAAGAGTAGAAGGCATTTTATATCTATTTACGTGCATCTAGAATAGAACTTTTGGTATATATATGTAATGCGACTGGAATAGAGTTGGAGGTTGTAGCTTTTGGTAGCCACTTAGGAGGCTACCGGTGGCACAGTCTTAAGAATTTATCACGCTGGGGCTTCTGCTCGCTTTTACGGAGCCAGCGAGTATTTCCAGAAATACAGAGGCCCTTATTCCGGGGACTCGCAGGAGATAAATGACTATGTCGCCCTAGCATACTAGTACCTAGTTCAGAACTTATCCGCCGCAAGTATATTGAAAGAGGCATACTCTCAAGTTTCGTCGGCATCAACTCCGGGTAGAAGAGCAAACCGAGGATGTTACCCTGTGGTCCACATGGAAGCGAGCCACTGCACAATTGTAGGCGAGAAGACCGGCTCAAACGCCAGAATAATGATCAACGGAGAAAAGAAAATAAAAATTTCTTGAACTACCTAGCCATGCGATCGAGAAGTTAAAGGGGAGAAAGTTGATAGATTGTTGCAATTGCGGGGAAGCCAAGAACGAAACCGAAGACCGCGGAGATGAGGGACGAGGATAAGGGGCATAGAATTCGCTTGAATAAAACCCTTTTAGCATCTGAACCAGTTTCCTAGCTCAAATTCAAGAGTCGTTATCGTCACGGAAGTGGAAGATAGGGATGAAAAGTAGCAGAGGAGACTGTAACCCTTATGGAACCATTCAACAGATTCCCCAAAAGCGCCATCTCCCAGCAAAAAGGAATAAAATTGGTTTTCTAGAGATCCTCGTGGGAGTCACCTCATTCCAACGGAGCGACTGAAAAACAGAAAGGACAAAGGATATGGCAATGGAGGCTTGTTTGGACGGTAAATGAAGTAATACTCACGGGAGGAATGAAGGAAGCGCGATTCGGAGCAAAACATATCAGTGAAGACCAGAAAGATTTGGAAAGAAAAGTTAAAACTCAGTATATGAAAACGTCGATTAGAATAAGTTGTCAATATGTAGAGGCGAAGCAGACCTTTGAAAGAGCAAGGTGCGGCAGCGAGCGATACATCTGATCTGGAAGATTGGACGGATTCGAGAGAGTATGGCCAAGGATCAAAAACCCCAAAGATAGAATGAGAAGAATAAGAAAGGTAAACGAAGAATGGGAAGATGGAGTAAAATGGAGCAAGCATGGGAGGAAAAGAGTCAACGCTTGAGTGAAGGCAATCAACGTCAATGCCGTAGAGCATCTCAAAGTTCTAATCGATGCAGTCAAATGTTTGAGACGGTGGGTATAGAATGGTTCATGGGACAGGCGCATGGCCTTGGGCATGGCACATCCTCGTTCATTTCGAGAAAGACATCGCAACGCGTTGATTTCCGGTCGTGTTTCTATAGTCGTCAAAGGGAAATCGCGCTGGAGGTTTCGCTTTCGCTTGGTGAATTTTTTTGTTTTCCTTTTTTTACATGATAACGCATTTCCCACAGCATCCGGCACTTTCAGCACGATCTTCCACCTCCATTTTTCCCTCTGGAGACCTAGACCCGTAACCGCCAACGCCGGAGGAGTAGGACATTTCCTTGTTGTATCGCCTGATTTCGCGGACGATATCGTAAAAGGCATCTTCGACGTTAATACGGGACTTTGCAGACGTTTCAATGAACTTGCAGCCGAAGTCGCGTGCTAAAGCTTCGCCCTCTGTAAATGTGTGTGTCTCGTCAGCACGGTCAATTCGGGGATACAACAGTATGCACGGTCCCTAGCTGGGTCAATCCGTCGAGTTTGGGTAACAAGAATCGCCTACCTTGCTCGGATACTGCTCGTTCCTTCTCCAGGTCGCATTTGTTTCCAACGACGATCATGGGAAAATAGTCCTTGTCCTTGACGCGAAGTATTTGTTGCTGGTAGGTCATGATTTCTTCAAACGATTGCCGCGAGGTGATCGAGTAGACGAGCAGGAAACCCTCGCCGGTCCGCATGTATTGCTCCCGCATCGCAGAGTATTCCTCCTGGCCGGCGGTATCAAGGACGTCGAGTAGGGCGACCTCATCGTCGATCACGCACTGCTTGCGGTACGAGTCTAATAGATGCGACCGGTCAGTCATCATGAAGACCAGAAAGCGAAGTTCCATCAATAGAACTCGACTAGAATGAGGAATGAGATTGCTTGCCTTCAATTGTCGGATCGTACTCATCAATGAAATGGCTCTGGATTAACTGGATGGTCAGGCATGACTTCCCGACGCCTCCTCCACCCACGACCACCAGCTTATATTCGCGAAGGAACTACAGCGACGAAACATTGTCGTTAGAACAGCTGACAACCACACTAAGTGAGATCGAAGTATGAGGAGACCTCAGGGCTTCACATGATTGCATTGAGACTCACCTTTGATGTTGAAGTCATGGTATGTGCTTTTTCTCGGCGCTCAAGGGGCTGTGGAAGTCGGGAGGCTTTTTTCTTTTCTCTCTGCTAGGAGAACAAGAACTGGTGGAGCAGTAATAAGAGACAGGTCAATAAAGCAGAAACACAGGATTATTTTAATTCAGAGACACCTGAGAGACCTGAGGCACCAAAAGATCAATTGTTGCTGTTGTTCTGCACAGGCGTGGGAGGCGTGATGTTGAATTGGTTAGTGATTAATGGTCTGGATGACTGAAAGAACAAGACGGCGCAGAAAGCAACAAGCAACACCAGCACCAGCACCAGCAGCAAATCACAGCACACAGCAAGGTTGGGTTAGTTAGAAGGGGGAAAAGGAATCAGACGGCGCGAGCGAAAAGAAAGTCAAGAGAGTGACGGCTTGGCCCCAATCCACACAACCAGCCCAAAAAAACCACCGACATGCCGTGACTGGCGCTAGGAACCCACGCTTGGACAGGGTCAGGGGTGAAGCACCAGGGAATGTCGTGAATGCATAGGTGGATCTTTGACTGTTCTCTTCCTGCTTCTGGCTTCCTTTGGTGTGCTGGTTTGCTGACTGCCACTGGTGATAGGCCAACGCCTACATATGCAACTGCGAACCACTACTGGCCGATCTCCCCATATACTCGGCTTGCTGGTCTGCTCCATACAAAGAGGGGATTTTCCGAGTCTCACGGCGGCGGGGATCGTGAGTGCAGAGTTTGCCCTGAACCATACAACAGCTCCCAGGAGAAGTCCTCCGTATTCTTCTTTTATACGCTCTACGGAGTACGCCGTACGGATTCTGCTGTCTGTGGTTCGCTTTGCCTCTAAAAAAGCCCTCCGGGTGCAAGAGTTTTGCTGCGTTTCCAAAAAGACCCTGGGAGGCGAACCGACGATTATTACTGCTTTCGGCCTCGAATAAAGAGATTTTTTGCAGCAGAACGAAGATAAGACACACAAAAAAAAGGGGAGACTTCTTAAATCACATTGTTCGCTCCACTCCACTTGCGGTCTGGCTAACCGCCGGAAGGTTAACTCTCTCCCTAGTTGACCACTTTTCTGGATCATTCTTTGGCACTTCTTCATACAGCAGCCTCTTTTTTTCTTTCTGTGAGCCGAATCATGGATCTCGCTAACCTTAAGGACCAAGCAGATTCCTGGAAATATCGCAGCAAAGCCATGGGATCGTGAAGCCAAATCCGCGGTTGATCTGAAGCTCCCAGACGGGATTCTGAATGAGGTGCTCCACCGGATTTGATGGTGCATTCCTCGGTCACATCGAATGGCGAGCACCCAATACTTCGTCCCTATTACTCCATAGACTCCATATATGGAAACGCACTACACACGATATCTGAATGGTGGCTTCATTTCCAGGCTATTTTGAGCTGCTACTTCCTTGGGGCTGCAAATCAAGCTATCATTCGCTCCACAGACTCTCGTCATACTAACTTGCTAGGCCTGCCGTATAGCCTGGACTTGTGCTGGGTTCGGCTCTTGAATCCTTTCCGTCCAATAACGCCATTCAAATCGGTCAAATAGCCAACTACGCCTTGACCACTTCGCAGGACTCAAACTGAGAATTAGCCAGCATGCATACTATGGACTTGATGCTATTGGACTAGCTGTGGCTTTAAATAACTTGACGATCTTGTCTTGAACAATGCGTCAATGACTGTTTGCATGCATCAGCTTTATAAGAAACAATAGAATCGGGATATACTTCGCCATTCTGGTAACGAGCATCGCTGCACCCACTGATTTGGGCCTTATAAGTGTTGGCTGTGGGATTGCCATTGCGATGAAGGCGCAAAGCGCGGTGCCAATCATCAATATTCCAACTCAATGTCCGCATCATCAAATCGCATTCGAATCCTGACTGACCCCTCTCGGAGTGCTTCTACTGACTGCGGATTCCCCTCATATGCAGAAAGCTTTGAGGCAACCGCTTTCAAGAAAGTTGGAAGCTCCGCGACCAGGAAAAGGGATGGCTCATGGAGATCGCCAAAATTGTCGCACCAGTATCGACGAAAGCGATCCGTGGTATAACAACAAGCGGTACGTAGTTGATATCCACGATCTATTGACCATTATTGTGAGGCGTATCGCTTGTCCAGGTATCCCGGAAATGGGCACTTTTTTGGGTCATCCGTAGTTCAATGCTGCTCGCAATCAAATTATCCCAGAAACCTCAGGCTTTACGGGAGCAACCAACTACACGATCAGCCTTACCAACAAGCTTTTGAATTCGCCGAAATTTGCAGTTCTTGATGGCTGTATGGAGTGCTCCCGTAACGAGGACTGGATGCACAAAGGGCTTTTTCCTTGAATAGTTACCCAGTTAGATTTCTCGCTGCACCAACACCACCAACAAAGGATTCTCTCCGCGCGCCAACATGTTACGATCATGCACATGCATGCCCGCCTGTTCTCTCAAGGATCCAATACGAAGTCATGCTGGGTGATTTCGAATTGAGCTGCAGGTGCAGACAATCACATGATGGTTTGCCAGGGTTCTTTGTAGCTTAATGGCAGCGGATTCCGGAAGGCCTGAGATGCCTTCACTTGTCATTATGTCTTCGTCATTCGAGTCAAGTTCTATCGTGAAACGCGATTAATTCATAAACCTGTCTCTCTTCTTATCGCTGAAGTGAGAAGCAAGTTCTGATGGTGCTGCTAACGCCTGGTGCTTGAGCCACTGAACCTTCGGATCAATCCGCCCTGATGATCGTGGGTAATGGCTGCTGCGACGGCCGCAAGGAACCGGGAACCCTTGCTGATACACGACGCGGATGATGTGACAGCTAGGGTGGTGTGCAGAACTGACACTGTGGGGATCCAGGGTTTCCATGATAGATGTTATCGGATGTGGCGCTGGCAGGTCTGGCATTTGTTTCATTTCCCCTCACTGCTCAGTGTAAAAAATAAATATGAGATGAATTATTTCTAATGAGATCCCAGGTTTTAGTTCTATCATTGATTTCTTGTATACATGGCATGTCGATAGAGAAAATGCTCTGTTTGCCTCTCCCGGTATAAGTCTGATTTCGTATGGTTTGGCCTGCTAGTTATCATCGGAACTCCATACCTAGTGCGGGGGGCGGATAGCGCCGAGGAGCTCAAGAAACGCCCTCTTCGTTTAAGAGCGACGGTGCACAGCCGTTGGAGATGCCTAGTACATGTCGAGTTAGACCTCGCTTTCCGCAGCGAACACCGTTTCAATGGTGAAACCCACCTGGTGCTGGGGATAGATCAAGGTGTCTGCGACGACCACATTCTCGGGCCGGCCAGCGGTAAAGACGACAACCTCAGCGATGTCATCTGGAGTGAGAGGGTCGCATCCACTACGACTCGGACTTAGCGACCCAGAAAAAAAGGGGTCAGCCTGGAAGATAGTTGGGATCTTACGCATATACTGCATCAGCTTTAGCCTTGTCTCCGTAGAAGCGGACAACCGAGAATTCCTTTCCAGCTATAAGCAAATTGTCTGACCATAGAATTTCAGCACCGAGCTACACTTACTGTCTCCACTTGGCCAGGGTCAATTTCAATCACCCGAATTCTTGTTGCTATCAGCTCCTTTCGGAGAGCATCAGTGAAACTTCGGACCGCCGCCTTCGACGCGCAGTAAATGCTACCACCTGGATATGCCTCCCGCCCAGCAATGCTTCCGATGTTGATTATATCACCTCGCCCTCCGTTAGGCCTTCTCTGGAAAATCGGCAAGATCGCTTGTGTCATGTTTATTAACCCAGTGACATTGGTGTCGAACATGATTCTGATATCTTCGGCGTTAATTTCGGGCGCCTTTGCAACGCCTCTGACAAGTCCCCTAATGACACGGAAATCCGTCAATAAGGGCTATACAGTAGCCGTTCCAAATACTCTCAGACACTCACGCGTTGTTGACCAGGACGTCGATCTCCTGAAATTCTTTGGGCAGAGATTCCACAAATGAATCAATTTCGTTGGGCTTGCTCACGTCTAGTTTGCATGCCAGCACCTGTACGCCCTCGCCGACCTCGGCTTTGATTTCCTGCGCCAGTGATTCTAGAGATTCCAGTCGTCGCGCGGCTAAAATGAGTTTGAGGTTCTTCGGCGAGGTGCGGGCAAATTCCATCGCGGTGCTCTTCCCAATCCCAGACGAAGCGCCTGTGATGAGGATTGTCTTGCCTTCAAGACGCTTTCCCATAGCCGTAGCCATCGTTCTTTTGGTGTATACTTGTTGTAGAATCGCGCTTGATCTATAGGCCTCGAGAAGTCTGAAGCGGGAGCCGGTTCGGGAGGTATGTCGCAGGGACTGAGTAAACTGATAAAACGCTCTGCTGCAGGGACGAAAAGAGCGCATCAGGGCCGGCAGTTGAGTAATGAACGGGACGGGAGTGAGAAAGAAAAGAATGGCGGGGGCCAGGGCCAGAAACCGGAGGTTGTTTCTTGCTCCCATCCCTACACCCCACACCATTTTGCTTGTGACGTTCTGGACCTGCGGAGAAACGAAATCGCGGCTGTTCGCGGACTTCAGATTTCACAGCTTTTTGCAACCACTTCTGGTCCACCGGGTATCTTTTCTCTCTTATATGTCCCATCTATTGGTGTCAACTGAGTATTGCTTTTCTTTCTTAGGAGAAGGCCATTCACTGCCTGACTCAATTGAAGTTTTTCAGCGGATTCCTAAGTCGCCTTGCAATGTTTGTCGTCTGGCAGCAAGAATGCCAGGACCCAAGAGCATTGCCATGCTGCCTTAAATACCGGGCTTTGACTGCCTACAAGAGGTTTTGGGCCAAAGAAACATGCCAGTCTCTTGTTCATGAAGCTCTGGGCTAAGAACTGATTGTTTGCTTTCAAAAATGGCCATGTCACAATGGCTTTCAGTCATACTTATTATGGAGTTACAAGACAAGGACTTGTGCATCAGAATGAATCCATGCCAATGGTAGGCCTTTCTCTCGACCTAGTGTGTCTAAATTGTTTCTCTATCTTGCCTCACTGGGCCTACTTGTTGACATCTAATGTTCCTCATTAGGCTGAATACAGTGCCAGTGGTCATGTTTGCAAGGTCCAATGCTTCCTAAAATTGTTACTTCCACATCTAGATGGCATGAGCAGATTGGTGATGGAATTATTCTTGATAAGGCTGTTAAATATACCCATCTTTATGGCCGAATAAGATGATCAGTGATGATCTTTCAGCTCTACCATCAGCCTTGTGTCTTACATCGCTAGAACCGTTTCTGCACCATCATTGGACATGATAGAACAGCGAATATTTTCAGTCTCCAAGGCAAGAATGTCTATGATACAGTCACTCTTTTTTAGCAACTTTACCCTGAAGATCCTGAGACACATTGTTTTTCTTAACTTGAGCTGCCTTTTTCTGAAATCCAATGATATGCCTTGGTGGTAAGACTACTTTGTCGTTTTGACATAATTCTTCTCGCTAATGCTGATTCCAGATGGTACTCTTCGTTGTCCTGCTGGTTTTATGCTCGGTCTTCTCTTCTCGAACGTATATTCTACCTCTAAGACATGTCTACAGGCGCCTTCCTCGATTGGATAGAGTTTATTCTTCAGGCACTGGAGGATAGGGCTATTTCCACTCCTCATGATCTTCCACCAAGCCACCACTGCTCCAGAGACTATCCTACGAGAGTGAGACATCATGGACGGTACAGCAATCTCTACTCTCAAATCAGTGCCTCTGATAATTATAGTCCATTACTCAAGATCGACGCTGTCTTAAGGGGCTTCAGCCGTCGAGCCATACTTTGTAACTCTACGTTCGTTGCTTCGTCCGCGGCACCGACAGCTAGCCATGGCGATTTTCGAACTGAGTGGATTCAGGTCGCAGGTTGCTCGATATGCATAGTTCGACCCATTTTGCATTCGGCTCAGGCAACCATACGATCCCAGCACGGAACAGGCCATTCCTTTTCAGATAATGCAGCAAAATTTCAAAACGATCTTTACCGCTCCAATATGCTTTTTGACACAGAATACTTCGGGAAAGAAGATGACGAACTACAACACAATAAGCATCGTTACGTTTTGGAGCTATTCACTGCATGCCAGGAGGGCAAAAGTCCGATGGCCAGTGATGACTCTTGTGTAGATTTCGAAGGCGAGTCTATCTCGGTCAGGGTCCCAGCGTCCCAAGTACCAAGAGCTTCCCCTTTGATACCTTCCAAGAATTTTCCTGGACCGGAAAAGGCAGCGATGATTTCATGCCCCCTAATCACCACCCAGACGCAGCTTCCATGGTTCTTAATGAGTCACACTCCTGCAGGTATATATACTGCGGAGCAAGCACCGCCGATTCTAGGAAACCACGATTCTTAACTGCCGGAAAACAAAACAATGTGCTTCGCCTTTTTATCCCGTTTTTTCTGCCGCGCCCGTGCGCCGGCCTGTCCTTTACCGGACGCCCCAATCCAAAACATCTTAGATGGATTGGAGGGCTCTAGCCCACGAATCGGGCCGGAGTTCCCTTTTCCGATTGTCCAAGAACAGGCCATGCTTGACAGAGCAGAACGCTCTGACTCGATGCCAGAGTTTCCTTATCCGGTGGCTGAACAACTGCAATTTGTAGCCGAACCGGATGACTCTCCCTCAGCGAATGATCCTAGTTGGGCTGATCCGACTTTTGCACAGCAGCAATACATAGATCAAGTGGAAGAGCAAGTTGATCAGCAGAATGAACAGCAAGAGCAGTATATCTCTCAGAATCCAAATATACACCACTTCAACTGGTTCGGTGAACCGGTACTAGAGCGCAGCTACACCACCCCCGAAACATCTCTTTATATTATTCTCTCTTCACCAAAGCCTTGGAACCCAGACGCTGCGGAACGAAAGCAGGTGGTGAATAAGGAGGCGATGAAATTTGTCGACCCTGTGATGTTCGACGGAAACTGCGCTGATCTTTCCCAACATCGTGGGCACGAGTTACTCCAAGCCATGACGGGCTGTACCTTCCGGCTGTATACTAAAAATGGCACCTGGGTACGGGATTCCTACAGCTTGGATGATGATATTCCAGAGCTCTGCCCCGAAGATCCAGTGGAATATCTGGCAGCACCATGGCTACCGGTCAATGGGTGGTTTAACAACCAATTTACCGTTTTGAACTGGGAATACGACTACGAGATGAGAATACGAGGAAAGTACAAAACGGGCAGAACAAGGTGGCCCGAGCCCTACAAGCACCACAAGCACCACAAGCACTGCAAGCACTGCAATCACTACAATCACTACAAGCCCTACCAGCCATCTCCGCTTTGCACTTGCGTTACTGTGCGTGACCCCTCGTCTACATGACTTGTCAACCATTACGGAATGAAGTTGATACACCCAAGCAGCAAATGGTACGCGTTTCCAGTCTCGATGAAAAAGGGTCAATCTACGGCAAGTTGACTTCGAAGGTGTCATTTCTAGGATTATATATCTAGACAGCGAGCTTTTCGGTATCGAATACTGGATTCCCGCACTCAGAAACAATACCGCGTTTGGCACGACTGTTCGAAGCAATGCCATAATGGCTGCGAGATAACGGCCGTGCGGTAGCAAGACGTCGCATCGTTTCCTAACCCGGTAACAGAGATACTCATTAAAACGGTTACGCTGCCGCTATCAGTTACATATGAGAATGTTGAGCGGAGCCTGCTCGAACGATCGAGGCCGTCCGACGAGCAAAGTCCTAATTGGCAACCAGCAAACCGAAATCTTACGCGAATCGGCCAGACATATATTGCCCAGCGCTTTTTACCATCCTGGGCATCTTTTCGCATGAAACTAGGGAAAACGTCGAAGGGTTGGATACAAGGTAGAGATTGTTCTTTTATCAAGGAGTTTTGGAGATAGAGGATAGTATTGGTGCGTGGGTGTAGTTTGGGAGTATGCACTCGAGATGGAGTCTTTGGGCTGTAGGCCATATCAAGCTCTTTTTAGTACCCTAATCTAGCTGATCTAAAGAATTGGATCCCTCGAATATGTATATTCTTTTCTTCTTTTCCCCCAAGTGACTTACGCTGAGTACACACAACGAGACTCGGCCATGCTACGAAGCGTAGAGCGTACTGTCTGTCATGATGACGATACTATTAGAGAGAAATGATCTCGAAGTACAAAAGTGAACAAACTAATAGGAAGAGGGCAAATTTTTCGAAGGAGAAGGTGGGAATCAGTACTCTGAACAAGAGAAGAGACTGCACATCAACACTCCATGGCACCCAACAATTCGCTTTTTTTTGCCATGTACCTTGATGTTCCATTGCATACAAAACACCCAACAACCTGATAACAGAGAAGGAGGCAGAGTGCACGAATTGGAAGCAAATTCAGAAAGTGAAAGATGGAACACTAGAAGAAAAAAGGTAGGTTCGAAGAGTCTATGGCTCCAAAGCGGCTAGCTCTCGTTCTTTCGCACGTAAAGCCTCTCGCATTTTCTCCGCCTCTCGTTGTAGCTGAGCTTTACGTTCCGCTTTTAAGGCTTCTTCTGAAAGTGCAGCAGCAGCGGCCATAGAGCTCGACTGGGACAATGAGCCGTTGACGCTGGATGGGGCTGATGGCAATGAGGCGGAGGCTGGGGCCTGGGTTCGTAACCCACTGGCACTGAGAGATGGATCAACCAGCGCATTCGAGTAAGCCCTGTCAGCATGGTTAAGAATAGACGAGATCGAGCTTAGTCGGCCTGATTGGGATAACGAGGATGCGGCCGATGGATTGATGGGCGGAAGAATGTCAGGGTTGTGGGCCAAAGTCGAGGATTGGGGTTCTGTGACATTTGCCTCTTCATGAGTACGCTTTTTTGTGGTGGCTATCTTGTGTGGACGTTCGTTGAGAGCTACTCGATCTCCCGGAAATGAGGTGGGAGGTGGGCCCTGATGAGATTGGTCATTTGAACTGTATCCGGTAAAGTCCATTGCCAGTGGAGCGGTTTGATATTCAGGCTGCATGTGAGGGGAGGCTGATCCTGGCATATTGGCCGTAAAGGAGTTTGGATGGTCCTCGTGAGAATACCTGCGCGAATCAAAAGGGTTCGGAGCTAAGGATGTAGTAGTCATTTCAGGAGATACTGATGAGTCATTAGATGAGCCTGCAGTTGGAGAACCTTCTCGAAGGGCGGGAACGACACGCTTCCTTCGTTTGATGACCGACTTTTTCATAGCGACCGGTCGAGCTGTGCCGTGGAGTCTGAAATAGAGACCTATCGAAGTTTATTAGCTATATAAAAGCTGAAAGAGAAGGGCCTTGATATACCGCAGGCATTACAGATAGGATGACCTTGATCATCTCGTCTCCAGAGAGGCGTGACGGTGGTGGCACAGTTCTGGCAGGCCGTTGCCATCGTGGAATCTTGACCGGTCACTACAAGCATACCGTTTGAGTCGTAAGTCAGGTCTCCTGATGAAGGCACGTTTTGTAAAGGTGCTCTTGGAACATGTCGGGCGGGCAGTGGGCGTGACGCGAGTTTGTACACGCGATTATTGTATGCAGGGCATCCATCGCACCCAACGGCACCGCCTGTGCCATTGCAGCTTCCGCCGCCCGGGCACGTTCCAACGACGGCCTCCCCATTAGACGTCTCTGGTTGTTGGGCAGAACAACCGGTTCTCGGGACAGGAGATACACTTGTTCGTATATTAACGTTTGGTGACACCCCTTGTCCATTTGAAGCAGCCGGCTGGCGATTACGGTTCGTAGGACGGTCGGCGTTTCGGGCTTTCAGGTATAGCCCACAGGCATTGCATATGGTTGAACCATTGGGTGCTCTACGCCACAATGGAGTGCGTTTCGTCCCACAATTTCTAATCTGGTCAGTGCCTTGATTGGAGTGAGGTCATTGGGTACAATATCACATACACACATGAATGACCTAGGAACACTTGGTCGCTATTCCGTGCTTTAGGAGAGCGGCGTGTTGTGTTGTGACGACCAGTCGTCTCGACCACCATCTGGGGTGCCGCAGGATTGCTTTCGCTCCCAGAGGCCCCGGAGTCTTGCACGTTTGATAGCCCATGCGCATCAGGCCTCATTCCGGCTCTGCTATGATCAGGATCGGGCAGTTGGTTCCTCTCTCCACGGGCCGAGGAGACCAATTGATGCGCGGCATCCAGATCTTCGGCAGAAGGGTGGCGCAGCA
Organism: Nannizziopsis arthrosporioides; assembly: GCA_029635245.1. Taxonomy (NCBI): domain Eukaryota; kingdom Fungi; phylum Ascomycota; class Eurotiomycetes; order Onygenales; family Nannizziopsiaceae; genus Nannizziopsis; species Nannizziopsis arthrosporioides. Next base: position 5,835,897 of record CP098260.1, on the reverse strand, counting down.
TACTATCTGTTGACGGCGGAATTCCTTTAACAACATTCATATTTGGGAGTGTGCACGAGGTACAATATCAAAACGGCACTTTGAAATGAGTTTTAGTCTCGGTTTCCCCTCTTTCCGCGTGTTTCGCCGCTTCCGCCTCGCCGGCCGTCGTGGGATGCCTCGGTGGCAGTGTCTGTATTGCGTCGACAATGCCCGGGGGTGGACGGAGTTGCAGAATATCGATTCGTGGATAGAGAGTATATAACTGATCTTGCGCCAGTGCGCTTCCGGACGGATAAGCTGGTACGAGGAGTAGTTGAGGAGACTGTGGCAAGTGAAAGTTAGGTCATGTTTAAGCCAGCTCACTAATCCGGAACGATCATCAAAAGAAAGAGAGATTCAATAGAACAAAAACATAACGCCGAGAGCGATGAAAGAAAATCGCGCTGGGAAGGACTGATGCACGTCTTTACTGCAGCACGAACCTTGGCCAAGTCGAGAGATAACAAAGCGTGCACAAAGTATCAGGTCACTAGCTACTGGTCGGCACTTCCGGTGATCATTTCTGAGCGGCGAAGATCCTTGGACCAATGTTCGAAGTAAGTTTCTTGTGATATCGTGTGGATCTCGCCGATCAGATACTGGATGTGGGTGGCCTGACGGTTCTGGTCTCGCGAGGATGATGAGCAAATAGCCAGGAGAGGGAGATAAGAAGAGACTGAATCCTGTAGAGAGAATAAAGACCGACAAAAGGGTGAGGAGAATTCAAGGTCATACAGGTGATTACTAGGCGATTTTGGCTTGCGATCAGGGGAGGATTGATCCTTGTCGGGAGCGTTGGTGGTCTTGGACCGGATGTGAGATGACCATGAATTGATTATCTTATCTCTTGGTGTCGGAGATAATCTCTTGAGAGCGTGTTTTCCGACAGGGGGCTATGCAAGAAAATAGGGACGTGTCACGGTTGAACCGAAAATCGAACGTGACTTTTAATCACTGTTCATTTGTCCAGAAGAGGTTTATATTATTCAGAATTTTCTTGCGAGCTGCAGTCTCGACGAGGCCTTCGAGCCCTTGGAATGAGGACACGCGGCTGACGATGGGGGCGATCTGATATGATAAGGAATAGAGTTCAGGCTATCGGCATGGATAGTGGGTCCGCCTGTCTTGATATGGACTAGTGGGTGGCTGTGATTGGAAATTTCTACTGTCTGATTGGTTCGACTCCGAGCCACGGGTCAGCAGAGAATCGCGGACTCTTATTGGCTCCAGGCGGAGCACTTGCAGACTAACCCAAATAAGACAAGAGGCTTCCGTGGTTAAGTGGACGGGATCCATGGATGCCTTCCAATTCTACTGCAGTATCTAGGTATGTAGGTATGTACATACCTACCTGATCCGGTGACAGCTGGAGGCCAGGGCTAGAAGTATGCACCTCGAAGGTAATCAGAAAAAGCGCCGGTGATCCATCTGCGGGAGCACCCTTTACATAAAGCAACTCAACCATTAGGTAGAAATACAGAGCATGAATTCATAGAGCATCAACCAGAAATACGGGGCTTCAAATTGCCTCCAAATGCCACAGAGAGAGAATGCAGTAACGGATGGTTTAAACGGAAAATGATGGCCTGCCCAATGGCCCCAGTCATGCCATCCTAGCAGCCAGGCCTGGGCGGCTGTCCATTTTCAGGCAGACCAAGAGGTATAATTTGGTACAAAGATTTCGAGTGGCCTATTCTTCATTGGTGGCTGCAGATAAAATTTAGATTTGCTCAGCACCCCATGCTGGCTCAGCGTCCCGCATGTTCGCTGGGGGTTCGATAGAAGGAACGAATTCAAGTGCGACATAGCCCACACCAACAATGCCGATGATAGCGCCTGCGATATATCGTAGAACATGATGCTCGAGAATAATGCATCCGACGAAAATATAAACTAATGTCGTGAGAAAAATAAACAATATATGGTTAGGGCAGGAACTTACAAATTCCCCTTCCGATGAACGAGAACATGAAAGATGCGTGCCTTGAGATCTGCGTTGGAACATTTGGAACAAGTTCAAGGGCGCCGGTACCTGCATTAGAAATTGATTAATATCCCTGATTTATATAAGACCGGGATCACTGTCAACATACCTAGACCGAAGAGAATGACGTAAACACCAATGATGATGTTGCGACTAGGATAATATTGTTAGATAGGGTGCGAAATATGGTTGCCTTTGTCGACTTCTAGGAGGAGGAGTTCCAATGCGTACAAGTTGGGTGCAGCGAAGAACTGAGAAATTCCGCCAAGGACCATGATAACGCCTACAGCCAAGTTGACCAGGCGACTAGAAGTAAGCTGTCAGCATGCCTCCCGTCTACATTATAATGCTGTGTATGCATTGCAGTATCTTCCTCTTCGACGGGAATTTTATTGGCTTGCTACGTACAAAATGTTCGTGAAGTCCATTTTGTCGAAATATTATTGAAACGATATCTATTGGCTGCCTTTGCCACGAGATGATAATGCTTTAAAGAGCGAGTTCGGAGCGATGAGGTTTAGAATAGCGGATATGTTTGAGGAGTCAACAACTGGAGCTCGAATTGAGGTTGGGTTCGGGTCGGTTAAGCTGCTATCAAGCACGGTGGCTGGTGTTAGAATTTCGTCATTAATCAAGTTGGCAACCACTTACATCTCAATGTCAGGGATCGAAGTAGCCTATTGTAGCAGGTTAGAGCTATATAGTATAATAAGAGAGCTGTTGAATGTCACTAAAACCACTTTCAACAGCAATCTTAAGATGGAAAGTGAGGTCTTGAGATTGAAGCTGCCTGGAGCGCATCCGTGGTCAACAGGGAAGCTCTGATAGAGTAATGACTAAGCTATAGAGCCAGCTTTCACGTGACATCGCCAAGAGGTCCACATGCAAACCGTGCAAACACTGGAGGTTTTCACGAAGATGGATATCAGGGCCTGCCACCTGCACTCATCACTACCATATCATATTATTACCTATTACCTACTTACTACCTAGGTAGCCTACAGAGTGTACTAGGACAAACTCCGTAATTGCTAATCATTCATCAAGGAAAATGTCACTACCTGATTATCATCGCACCTCCAAATCTATCAACGCCCTCTTACTCTTTGCCTGATGCTTGACTTCCTGTAATGAGTTAGTGTTGTTTAGACGGACCGCAAAACTTCAAGCCTCTCAAAACTCACACCCTCGACTGACCTTGTTCTGCGGCCTCTCCATGCAGTGTATAATCTTTTTCCTCCTTTTCAAGCCTTATTTTTGACAGAGCTCTCGCTAGCATGCACATTCTCTTTGGATCTCTGCCCACCGCTTCGTACATGGCTTCGACATCAGCACCGATTCCGAGATGCTGTGCCGTCTCCAAACTCCGCTTGGCAACAAATGGTGCCACTTCTGGCCAGAAAGATTGGACAGAGCTCAGGAAAATATCGGTGGCTACGTCGCCAATGCCTTTGATTTCTTCCAGCGGCGATCGGATATCTTTGCCGCCGCCGATTCGTGAATGAAGTCTACTCAGATCTCCATCTACCGCAAAAGATTTAGTTTTAATATGGCCTTGAGAGGTGCACTGGTCACAGAAATATGTAGCATTGCAATACACGCACCATATTTTTCGGAAGCCAATTCGACCAGATCATCCATCTGTGATGCCATTTTTTGCCAGTAACGTCTATACCCACCCTCTATCAACACATTGCCGCGGTCATCCCAGGAGGCCTTTTTCAACGTCTCGAAATTGGTATATCCAGAATCAATAAGGGCCTTGAGTGTCTGTTCAGCTTTAACATGTGAAACAGGCGCTCCTTTGAGCATCGCCTCGAAGAGAAGCGCCATCACAGTTTCGGATTTTGAAGGAAGAGGAAATTCGTATCCAATGTCTTGAAAGGGCAAATTACCCTGCTCCTTCACAATCCGATGGATATCGTTGACAACTGCCTCGGGAAGGGACTTTTTGGTTTGGTCTCGGCTTTCAAGACAATCATCAGTTGGCATCAAATAAGTTGATGATCAGCCGTTCGAACGTACATTCCACTCTAGCAACCTTATGCTTCTCGGGTTTCTCCTTTGGAGGTGCCTCATGTTTGACTCCTGCCTGCTTCTTCGGCTCCTTGTGGACCTTTTTGTCAGACTCCGGGCCTGTGGTGGTTTCGCCCCGTTCTTGAGCGCGTGTCAACACCATAATTAGACAACTGCAGAATCAATAGGTAAGTAAGGAGAGCAAGCTGACAGATTTTTTGAAGCAGATCAGCTATAAATGCGCAAACAGCGCTTACAGGTATTATAGGTATATCTTGGTCGATGACGTCAGGTGTTCTTAGATAATCTACTTACCTGTATATACTTCAGATCTAGCTGCCTCTCAGTCCAAATATTCATCAGGAATAGAGGGCGATGATTGGATCGAATCACGTGGGTTAAAGCTTCTGATTACTATAAAAGGTGTTGCCCGATCCATTTCAGGACAGCAAGGTCAATGCCTTTTTGGCAGTGTATCTCTCAACATGCCCGCTAAAACTTCTTAATATTTTGGTTGTCCATTTTCAATATCCCCGGCATTCACCGCGGATTTTTGGACCTCTACGCTTCCCATACGAGCATGGTGCTCTTCTGTTTCATCGTAATTGATAAGGAGCTCGCCACTTTTTCCATATCGACGAGGGGTCTCCCTGGCGACTCGAACGGCGGAGAATACAGACTTCGTGTTCCTGAAGATGGTGTCCATTTCCTCCAAGGAGCGGTAGGCTGTTTCTGGGTAGAACAAATAGACAACCGGGACAATGAACGCATTGCTATAGTATATTAGTGCGAGGCTTCCATGAGATCTTTCTGAAGACTATATCAACTTACATGGCCGCAAAAATGATATATGTCTTATATCCGATAGAGCTGAACGACACCGGAGTGATCATGACAACCATAAAGTTGAAGGCCCAGTTGGCTGAAGTAGAGAGGGCATTGGCTGGAGCTCGAATGCGAAGTGGCACCTGGAGAAGTCTTCAGTATAAAGTTTGAAAACGAAGGGAGGGAGTACTCACAATTTCAGCGGGATATAGCCATGTCATTCCGAGCCAACCGATAGCGAAAAAGGTGTTGAATACAAAGAGGAAAACAGCCGCAACAATGCCAGGCTTCTCCTGATCCACAAAGCTGGTAGAAACTGCGAGCACAACCATTGAGACAGCCATTCCAATAGCACCGAAAAGCATGAGCGGACGTCGACCAACTCTCTCCACAATAAAGACTGGGATCCAAGATGCAAGAAAGTATTCCGTTCCGTTGCAGGCTGCTAGAATTCGTGACATGAATCCACTGAGGCCAATACTATTTTCATAGATGGTAGCTGCATAATACGTGATCAGGTTGATGCCTGAAATCTGTTGGAACATTTGGTTGACGTATGCCAGAACCACGCGGTGTAGATGCCGGTCTTCATTGCGGAGGAAGAGATCCTTGAATCCGACATCGCTTAATTCAATTATGGAGTCTTTGATGGCCATAAATTCGCTGCGAACGTAGGGATCGTCTAAAGGAAGGTCGCTGAGAGCTCCTAAGACGTGCATCGCCTCATCTTCTTTGCCTTTGAGAGCCAACCACCTTGGCGATTCCGGCAAGCCCATAATGCATGCTAGAATAATCAAGGCGAACACGATTTGAAAAGCAATAGGAAACCTCCACGAAATAGTACTAGGCTCAAGAAAGGAGAAGCCAAAATCTAGCCAGTAGCTGATACAAATACCACCCGTGATTAGAGCTCCTTCTATCATGACAAGCTGACCGCGACGATGGGATTTAGAGCATTCGGACTGCCAGGTCGGGACTGTAGATGTATTCAATCCGTTTCCGACTCCCGTCACGATTCGACCGATGATGAAATGAGAGAGGCCAAACGCGGATGTTTGCAACGCAGCGCCAACCACCATGATAGCGGACCCTAAGAAGATTGTTTTTCGTCGGCCCAGTAAATCACCAACCCAAATGCAAGCGATTGCTCCCAAAAAGCACCCGACATTGTAAGAAGCGACGGATATTCCTATCACATTCAGAGTGCATTCTTTGAGCTTCGATTGAAAGACTCACCCTGGATTGTAGCTCTATGGTCCTTCTGGCTTTGAGTGAGACCTCTTTGCCCTTCAGATGTGGTATCAATTTGCGGAAATGTGCGTGCGAAGGATTGAAGCGTCAAGAGACCTCCCATTACACCCCTATGTCAAAGGGTTAGATGCAGTGTAGCCCCTTCGCGGGTAAAACATACTGGTCATATCCGAATAGCCTGTATCCACAAAAGTTAGTATATCATATTCAATACTAGCAATAGTAACCGAAGTCCGGAGACACCAGTGCAACTCACAAGAAATCCAGACCAGCAATCACACCAATCGCTATATTGAGCTTTGTCCCTCGAAGTCCAAAATAACGCCGGCCACCCATTTTCAGTCTTCACAGTCTCTTTTTCGATGTGACCAACAGATTCTACCGGCAAGGGAATATTGAAATCTGAAAAAGAAACTGCCTGGTTAGGGAATGAATGGATGTCACCACGGAAATCGTTGGCGGCGTAGTGTCGCACAGAAGTTAGAGTGATAGCCGGTAAGGTACAACAACCCGAGAAACAGAACGAATTTCCGAAGGTCTTATATATCGTTAAACTGCTAATGTCCCCGCTCATCCACACAAGAAGGATAAAAAGAATGCTTTTTGAGAAAGCGTTGAACCCACTGTTTTAACGTATCCATATCTATGAGTGGTCCGTCCTATTGCAGTTTCATTCCTAACTCTATTAATGGGAACGTATGGCATCGAGTGAAAATGAAGCGACTCCGAGGACCCCGTATTTTTGTGATCTGTGGTCAGCTTTGACTGAAAAATGGAGATCGGTGCCATCGCCATTTGAAGGGATTATTCTTCGGGAAGGAATCGCTTTTAACCCGCTTTTCGAGTCCCCGAATTTGAAATTTCCATTGCCGCCTCGCGGGTCCCCACATGCACAAAAGAAACCCGTGCTCCCTGCTGCTAGAGTCGAAAAGAATGTAACATTTATGGGGAAGTTGGTGTACAAAGTGATGATAACACGGAGAAAACCCGCTACGATAACAGAAATCAGACGAATTCGCGATCTGATCAAGCGTAGCATTATAGCAATATCGCCAGACACTGGGAATGAATAGAAAAAGAAGCATTGGTGTACCGAGCAAAAACCGAACTTTCCAGGAAACGACTGAGGGGCACGATCGTCAAGGATGAGAAGTATGTACAGGGAACCTTGAGACAATTAGCTTCAGATATCCCAGAAGTTTGCCCTGGTCACATTCAAAAGGCCCAGTGGATCGGAGTCATTCCCGATCCCCAATGAGGGCCCAACTTTAAGCAACAGTCGGCCTCAAACCGTAAGCCACAACCGTCGGCCTTCGATGTCATGAAATGAAATTGGTTGTGATAGAAGCCACGGAGGATGGGCGGAGAACATGTGGGTAGAGAGCAGATGGCAGTGCAGCAGCTGTAGCCTGTAGAGCATCAGGTTCGACACGATCATCTCTCCACAAGACTCAGTGGCCGGTTCATATGTAAATTGTAGTAGGGATCAAGCTCCACATGCATATCCGTCCCATAGTGTTCATGTGGACCTATGCGATCATCTTGAATGTTGCAGAACCATGAAAACGGCTCTGATAGTTGATTCATTCCCGGTCTTGATCAGAATAGCTACTCGCTCATCCGGATGTGCGGATTTGTAGCTAGCCCCAGTAGACAGGCGAAGGTTGACTTGCGATTTCGCCCGCGCAAAGATGGTATTGAGATAAGGAACGACGAGTGAACGTCTGTGTCGTTGCTTCTGGTCGCCGAAATGGAGGTCACGTGCTCTACCCGAAGTTTGTGCTGGAAGTGGAAGATGACGTCGTCTTCTCAGGGGGTTTTCCGAGACTTGAGCTGCTAAACCGCCTTTGCAACTCATGCCCCTGAGTCCACGCTCCACTCCACCCCACCCCGCTCCTCTCCTCTCCTTTCCGTTCCTCTCCATTTTTTCCGTTTTCCACTCACTACTTCGTCCGGAGTAACTACTCTCTCTTTGATTCGATAATAATGAGCTTTTCAGCGGAAGACGACACGAGCGTGAACTAACATTAAGCCGTCGTGGGGATGCCCAAATGTAGCCGAGGTCTCTAACGTAAGTCCAATACTGTTGTGTTACGCTTCAGCCAGTCAGGAACTCAATGGTGTCCATGTATTTACTATCTCGGTGTTTGGATTCGCTATCACTACAGATTTCATTTCTCCCCACTTTTTTTGTGTTTTCGAAGTATTTTGCGATCCGTTCTTTAAAGAGAAATCCGAGAATAACGTCTTCAAGCCGTGGCCTTCCAGCAAAGCTTCAACATCTCGACAGGCTTACCAGGATGCAACTTGGGAATCAACGGCTTTCGAACCTGAGGCCGTTGAACAATGAACATTTACCATGCACCTCCGGCATCGCCTCCGCCCCAGTTTCCCTGAGCTGGAATTGCATTCTCCTGGAATTGACTTGTTTGTCCAAAGCCGTCGTTACCAGCGGCATAGAACTGGCCATCACCAATCGCGCCGTCATCATTAGTCTCCACGGGCTTTGGGCAGCGTCTGAAAGTGTGGCCCACTATGGAAGTTATTAGTGTCACAAAGTTACCCAGAAATGCATGCAATCGCCTCTTGTTGATACTTACTTTCCTGACAATTGGTGCACTTGACCTTGGACCAATCCTTCTTTTCGGGACACTCGCGACTCATATGACCGGCTAGACGGGGAGGACTGTCAGCACAAAAATCACTACGTACGCTACGCTGATATGCGTGAGCCTTACTTTTTTCACAGTTGCGGCAGGTAACGTTGTCCATGTTGCGAGGCTTGTCACATTCCTTGGACATATGACCTTCCTCTCTAAAGTATATTCAGCTACTACAGGCCCATTCAGGACATTTTTGGAAAGAGGTACTAACCCGCAGTTACGACAAGCTCGGTTATTCGGTCCCTTTTCAGGGCAATCTTTTGCGAAGTGGCCGACTAATGATGAGGATTCAGCAAAGCTTCGCGGCCACAAGATCAAAGAGGCTTTACCTTGCTGGCATCTCTTACACTCAACGCCTTCAGCAGAGCGTGGTTCAGTGCAGTCCTTAGCATTATGACCGGGCTCCCTGTCTCTTGTTAGTCATATGTCGAAAGTGAAGTAAAACTAGGTACCACTCCTACCCGGAATTGTGGCAGCCTGAGTATTCTTTGCGCGGTTGGGTACAGTCGCGTGCGCGATGTCCTGCTTCCTTGCATAGGACACATTTGACCTCGACCCTTTCAACCTCAGAACGTTCTTGCTTGCAAGAACGGCGGGTATGACCCATTTCTATGGCCTCAGTCAGCAAAGTGGACTTATTCACATTACTCGAGCAGCCAAGGCTTACCACCACAATTGTCGCATTTTGGAATTTGACGGTCCATGGGAAAGCCCGCATCAGCAAGGCGCTTGAGATTTTCTTCGGGAGAAGGTGGCCAGCGGGATCTAAGATTGACTCGCTGTGGCTTTTCATTGAAGTAAAAACCGACGACATACTTGCAGTTCAGTTTGCCTTGCAAGTTGACAGAGATAAGTGTGTCGCCTATTTCTCTTTCCTATAAAATTGAGAAACGTCAACAGTTAAGATTTGAAACACCCACCGACTCGGCTTACAAGTGCGATAAGATAAATATTGAAACCGCCATCACGGAGTTTCTTTTCAATCTCGTCAAAGGTCGACAGTGGAACCGCCTTGGTGAACATTTTGAAGGCCTTGCATGAGCGTCAGTGGAGTTACTGATCAGGTCCGATTGACTTATGTACCTCGCGGAAATCTTCCAAGTCACGCTCGTCGCTTGCCTTTTTCATCATGGCCCAAGCTTCTTCAGGCAGCTTGTCGGGGACATCGTTGTTGTGAAGTTTGCGATTCTCGGTACAGTCTTGAGTTTTATGGCCTTTCGCGATGAAAATTCCCTTGTCAGCGATGGTTATTTTGATGGGACAAGGGTACTCACCTTCGCCCTTGCAGTTCTTGCAGATATCTGGTCCTTTATCAGGACATTCAGAGGCTGGATGTCCTTCAGCTTGGCAGATACGACAAGTGCCCTTGAAAACACGAGGGTTTGGGCAATCGGCCTTGCTATGACTGCTGGTAGATTAGAACCATACACGCCCGCTCAACGCTATCTGAGTGGATGCTTACCCTTCCTGGCCACAGTTGAAACATGGTCCAGAAGTCTTGCGAGGTTCTGGGCATTCGCGTGCGTAATGACCCGATTGTCCACAGCTGAATTGGGCAAAATTAGTCTGGATATGCAATTCCACATCATATAAGCGTTTGGCTTACTTGCGGCAAGCGTCATCGGCTCCAGCAGATTCGAAATTTCCATTGTCCTGCTGATCCTCAAAATTTCCACCGTCGAAATTCCCAGCGTCGGCACCAAAGTTTCCTCCGTCGTTCCAGGAGGTATTCTCCCCACCAGAATTCCAATTACCCGCCCCTGTCGTATCGAATTAGCCGACTGCTCTTGAGTGGAAGAAGGGCGTTTTCCAATGTCAAAAGTAATTGAGCTTTGATAGCTTACCTCCACTATTCCAGTCCCCCATTCTGACTCGAAGAACGCTAATGAGCACGTTGATCTTTGAAGTTGTCAAATTCGGATCCCTACTCTACCAATCAGTGTCTGCGGATGTCAAGATCGAGGAAACAGAATAGGTAGCTCAGGCTCATCATGACGACTCCCTATATGACTCGCTCCTCGACATTCGCTGCAAGCTGTGCCGCTTCCAAGAGTATCTACTTACCAGGAGTGAAACAAACACTCCGACCTCCAAGCACTGCTGGTTCTGCTCCAAACAATCCTTGTAGGCACAAAGATTGAAGAAGAAGAAATGTTTGCAGAGTCAGCGCAAAGTGAGAGAAGAGAAAACACGACCTGTGCTTGCCGTCACAACAAGTTCTTTGTTGGTGTCCAGCCCGCCGGCTTTCCACCTTACCCCTTTAGGAAGTGCCTGTTGGTTTCCGTCAGATTCCTGTTCTGTCCATCACATGATCTATCTGGACGTCTCGGCAGCTCTGATTCATGGATTTGGAGCTTCCAGCGCCAGGATATTGATTCTTCATCTTTTGTTTTTGACTGTTGCAGGCTGAAAGCTCTTTAACGGCTGCTTGCAATGGACGACTACAGACTTCGCTGCTGTATCGGGTTCCTGCTTCTAGGATAGTGGATAGCGGATGGCGGTACTTGACCGGCTTGGTCTCAGGCATGCTCAACTAATAGTCTGTATATATGTATATGATTTTTATCACCTTTACGAATTGCACATTACATTACCTTCCCCCTAGTAGCCAGCTAATCTTTTGTGGTGGCCTATAAAATTTAATCACCGCACCTGCAGTATACCATCTATGGTGGATAGCATTGAAATTGCCCAGGAGTATTGAAATTCACTCCTCAAAATATGTATGAACAATCGCTTAAGGAGCTCAAAGTTCTTAAGAGCTACTGATCCTTTGAATGTATCCGCAAATACAGATATTCAAGGTATGAATTATTACTTTTTGATAGCTGACCCTGGTACTCGGTACTTCAATCAGATAGCTGTCTTAACGCAAATCTCGGTAGCATATACCAAATCCGAGGGAAACAAAAATTAACAACATTTCATATGCCCAATACTCTGTAGCTACCTAAGCTTTAGGGGCGTCTTAGGTAAAAGCTGACCGAGTAGTTTTGCTGGTTGCGCCCGTGTTTAACTAGTCAAGTTGAACCTGAACACACCTCAGTCGCTCCAACAAAGGAAACAAGGTTACTCTCGCGAGAACCCAAAGAAAGAGGCTGACAACTAGTTAGACGTTTGTCCCTTTCCGGAGCCTTGCATATCTCATCTAGAGCTCCCATGCTCCGAAGCAGGGTTGGTCGCACGGTGTGTTACAGGGTCACATGCAGAGAGAGCCTTGGAAGGCATCGACTTCGACACCGCTTGAGCGATTCACTGTTCAGATTCGATGACCTCCAGTTAACTTATTAGTTAGTTAACTTGAACCAGCTGGCCGCGCCGCATACAATAAATTATCATCATTGTCGCGATGGCAGCCTTTACAGATACATCACCGCCCCCTGTGGAATTCTTCTCGACTTTCCAGCTCCTCATGTACTACTGGTTACCATAAATCTAGAAAGGCAGATGAACTCCTTACCAATCGACGCAGTGCTTGAAATGGACCGCGTCTGGACCTGGTTTGACATGGAACCGCAGCTGTAAGTTCTATTTGAATGGTTGACGTTTGCTAAAATGCTAATGGTTGCCCAAGGCGAGTCGGAATCATCACGGGCGCTGGAAAGAAGGCTTTTTGCGCTGGGATGGACCTAAAAGGTGGAGTTTGTGCATCGAAATTTCACTTCTTTACAATGTGTGTGACTTACTGGGATGATTCTAGAGCGTAGCTCCGACTTCAAACCAGGCCATGGAGACATATCGGGGATTTCTAGGTATCCATCTAATGGCTTTGCGGGATTGACTCGGCGCACCGGTAAAAAGCCCATACTTGCAGCATGCAATGGGCATGCGCATGGGGGAGGTTTTGAGATTATTCTCAATAGCGATATTGTTACTGCATCTCCAAATGCGAACTTTCGATTGCCTGACGTCTTGCGAGGGACGGCTGCCGTAGAAGGCGGTTTTCCAAGGCTGTGCTGGAATTTCACGATGCAGCGAGCCATGTGGATCGCCCTGACTGGCCACACGCTCACGTCCCAGGAAGCTCTAGACTGGGGACTGGTTCAGAAGATCGTGCCGATAGAGGACTTGATTCCTGAGACCGTCAAGGTAGCCAAGCTAATCGCTGGCATGAGCCCGGATAGTGTTATTGTAACCCGCGCAGGGGTTAGGGAAGCGTGGAAAACAGGAGACGTTGAACGAGCTTGGTCTGCAACAATTGACAAGTATGGAGCGAGGCTTTACACGAGTGAAAATGCGAAAGAGGGATTAGCAGCTTTCAAAGAGAAAAGAGCCCCAAAATGGGTGCCATCGAAGCTATGATCATCCTTGTGGAGTGAAGCATGATTGTCATTACACGGCTACTGCGGCCTTCCATTAACAAAGAAGATATATGCGGGGGAGTTGACTAGTTACCTAGTTACGTGTAACTCGGCTCTCCACAAATCGCAGCTGTTTACCTCGTTAACTAATAGTAGGAAGTTATGAGTTAGAATTTCGCGGTTCAAGCAATGCGTAGCTCAGGTTAGTTAGTTGCCTCGGCAATTCCGGGCAGCTTGTAGATCAGTACCTGGTGAATTGTGGTTTCTAGATGATATTTGTTTACTTTGGAGCTTGCTTATCCCAATTTCTATATTAAACCAGCTTATTCTCGGCCAAGTAACTATTGATCTTCCTTTTGTCTGGTGGTTATCTGAGATTTTCAAAGTATTCCCCGTCGAACGATGCCTCCCCCAGCTCCATTTGCAGAGCCTCTGTGGTACTACCGTGATTCCTCACCCTACTACAACGAATCGCATAGGAAGCTTCGCGAATTTGTGCGCGAATACGTGGAAAATGACTTGATGCCCTATGCGGAGGACTGGGAGCGTAATGGCAACGTCCCTCAAGATGTACGACTACAATTACTTGAACATAACTGCGATGGCTGCGGACGGTTCGAGCTTCTACTCTGTGCACCCGATTATGCTGACATCAATCCTCTAGGCCCTCAAAAAATATGTCGAGAAAGGCTTTGCTATCATCAAGCCCACAAAGCGCGAATATATGGGAGGTATGACTCTGCCTGGTGGCATTGAACCCGAGGACTGGGACGTTTTCCATAATCTCGTCGTTAGTGACGAGATGTCACGGTACGCATTGGAAGTCCAGGATATGCTATCCAGTTCGCTAATACTTTATAGAGTCGGATTTTCAGGTGTGCTTTGGGGATTGAACAGTGCTAATGGCATTGGGTGCCCTCCAATCTTGAATTTTGGGAGCGAGAAACAGAGACTAGAATACTTACCTAAAGTTGCGCGTGGAGAAATAAATTTTTGTTTGGGAATCACTGAACCCGATGGTATGCTCGCTGCTATCTTCTTCTGCCGTCTAAAGCACGAACACTCATGGCGCATTCTACAATTTAGCCGGATCCGACGTTTCAGGGATCAAAACCACAGCAAAAAGAGAGGGCGATAAATATATCGTCAATGGGGCCAAAAAATGGATTACCAACGGTATCTGGGCTAACTACTGCACAGCAGCAGTAAGGACAGGGGGAGCGGGCCAGAAGGGTATTTCTCTGCTGATCATACCCCTGGCTGCTAAAGGTGTCACCAGGCGACGGATGTATAACTCGGGAGTAAACGCCAGTGGCTCGACCTACCTCGAGTTTGATAATGTTGAGGTGCCGGCAGAAAATATCGTTGGCAAGGAAAATCAAGGGTTCAAATATATCATGTCAAGTAAGTATCTAAGTGCACTACCGAAACTGGCGGTTCATATACTCATCACGAAAAATATAGATTTCAATCCTGAACGTCTTGGTATGGCGAGCTCATGCATTCGCCTGGCCCGTGTGTGTGCTCAGGATGCATTTCACTACGCCACCACTCGCGAGACGTTCGGCCAGCCCCTTATCAACAATCAGATCATCCGGGCCAAGTTTAGCAAAATGGGTCAGCTCATCGAGCCGTGTCAAGCCTTTCTGGAGCAACTTGCATACACTATTCAGCTGAACCAAAAATTGGGGAGAAATGTCGACGTTGGGGGAATGACCGCTCTTCTCAAGGTAATGAGTACTCGCTGTTTGGAAAAGGTATGCCGCGAAGCTCAGCAAGTCCTTGGAGGAGCAGGATATAATAAGAGCGGCAGGGGAGCGAGAATAGAGGCAATCAGCCGAGATGTGAGAGTGTTCGTGGTGGGCGGTGGAAGCGAAGAAATTATGCGGGATTTGGCTCTGAAGCAAGAAGTGAAATTTCTAATGAATGTGCAAAGGGCAAAAATGTGAAGCATCCGCTCGCACCCATAATCCATAGCCATATATCCGAGTTGGAAAAGAACATTGCAAGGGCTATTAATAGAAGTAAATAGGAAACATCCTTGCGATCTTTAACGCTGGACAATGGGCCCAGCGACATATGGTAGACTCTAGCATGCAAGTACATTTAACTTATCGTACGCTGATGTTGTGCGCTGTCCGAATAGTCCCAGGAATTGGAAGAGTGTGAAGTGCAAGCTGAGGACCATGACCCGTGATCGCTTTACAGTAAAGTATATTAGTCTTTCGCCGCTTGAACTTGTGAACAATGGTCACAGCTTCCAACATTTCCTCCTCGAGACGTCGAGGTGGGAATATCGATGTAGAGTTTTAGACACTCCTAAATTATTCAGCAGACATTTCGAGTAGTGATTGGTAAGATCAAAATGAGACTATTTGAATAGCCGTCCCAGCATCCCGCGAGTGAGATTGTTCGCAATTCCGCCCGATAAAGCACTGCTCGCGAGGTTTGATGCCTGGCTAAAACGATCGCATCGAGAGAAGGCCACGGTATTCGTAATTGTGAGGATAAGTGCGATGCCTACGTATCTAGTCAGTATGTGGAATTGTCGTCGTAACAGAAGGTCCAAAAATACCAACTAAGCTCAGCCATATCACGCTTTGTAAACGTATTATGGCTAATATAGCGAGACCGATCCACAATGCAGGCGTGCTGTATAGGCTGAGCCAGAAGAATCGTCTATCTGTCGCATTGATGGTTCGTGTGTTCGGATCGGAGCTTTCAAAGACCCAGTGGGAGTCACCAGTAGATGTGTTCACCTCATTCCACCATCGCAAACCCACTAAACGTCGACCGGCGATGTTTTTAAGGTAGTAAAAGTCTGCTGATAGCAGCAGCAGGGTGAGGATAAAAACGAGGACACTTGTAAGTAAGGTGCCACGTTAGCGAATGATGTATTAGGGAACGTTTTCACAACGCTTCACAATAGCAACATACAAGTCCTTGATGAAAAGAACGCCGAACAGGTACATCAATAAGCTTCCTATAGCAAAGTAGGGCGATTAGTGAAACAGCACTCCGGGGATGCGTATACTTGCAGGATTGGGAAATGCATACCTATTCTGAATCCCAGAAAGAAAAAAGAGTCAAGGGATGCGCACTGAGGCGCCAGTTGAGATCTCCAGCCACAGGCTGGTCCATTTTCTAGGCCGAAATACACGGGCTGGCTTTGAATGATCTCGTTGAACACGGATTGCGATCCTCTGCTCAAGAACACCTTCCAGATGGGCCGCATGGATGCCTGGGCCTTGGCATGATTATTAATACGGCTTATATAAGCATCCGGCGACCACTGTTTTGGGAAAGAGTTTGTTTTCGCCGCTTGGCCGATGTGCGGGCAAACCTCCATATCAAATCACCTCCTACTTCGCCCTGTATTCCATTTTCAAGTCTGGCTGGCGCCTAGCAGCCGAAATGGCGTTTTTCGGTCTTGAAACTGACAAATTCGGCAATCGCCCTGCTATGCGAGAGTCAAGGGGTATTTTTGAACATCCAGATCCTTTTGCCCAAATTGCTCGCGCCACCGCCTTGGGATGGCACGACGACGCTGAAGCGTACGGTTTTCATTCCATTCTGCGATACTAAAAGTTCGCTTTAGTGCTAACTTGTTCCTCTTAGCATTGACTTTGAAGATACCTATGACGGACTGGGAGATCAGCTCGACGACGATCAAGATGCCTTCAACGACGACACATTTGGAGGAGCAGGAGGGAGCGACGAGAAGCCTGTGGGCAAGGATTTTGATTTCTTCGGGAAAACCGCTCAAATGACCAATGTGCTTGGCGAAGAGCAAGTGATCTATAATCTTCAAAATCATACAGAGCCGGTCCACCTCTTGACCCAACAGGGTGAGCCTCGGAAACCGAAACGAACTGGCTATGAACCCTACCGAGACCCAGGATATATCCCTGAGATTCAGGCAAAGTCGAGCGTATGGGGAAAAGAGATCAAACAGAAAGAAAAGGCGCAGGACCAAGTTCCAGTTGCGCCTGCACCTGCCCCCGCCCCCGCGCCCGCGCCGGCAAGAAAGATTCTGAGTTTGGAGGAGGTGGAGGCACAAATGCGCTCTCAGTCTCAAAGGCCACCTGCTGAACCTCCTGGTTTTTATATGGCTGCGCAAATATCTCAGGCTCCTCCACCGCATTTGCCTTTACCCGACCAGCCCTTTCCAACGCCGGAAAACGTTGCTATGCTTCAACCGAGAGACCTTCCCGCTATGAATCAAAATCAGCAATACCCGCCAGCTGTTGGCCCTCCGCTTTTACCTCAGGGACTCCAGCCCCCTGCGCAGCACCTTTTTCCAGAACACCCAGCGATGCAAAACGTTCCAATTCAAGCGCTGCAACAGCACAATCGTATGCCGAGCTATCCTCAGAGGCTTCCTGGTCCCCTCGCTCACAACAAAATACCCCAAAGCCAACCACCTCCAGGTCCAGTTGGTCCCCCACCTCCACTCGCTGCAATGCACCCACATTTTATGAACCTTCCAGAGGCGCAACGTACCGCATTACTAGCAGAAGATGCGAAACGTGCCAAAAGAAATCACAAAATACACGTTCTATCCAAAGGCAACGGCTTGATGACACCTCAAGACAAGAATTTTATTACACGAATACAGCTGCAGCAATTGGTAGCTGCCACTGGAAATACTGGTGAAGCAGACATGGACTCTCTATTATCGGAAGATTTCTACTACCAGGTCTATAGCCAAATCCGTGGTGCACCTCGTCAACATCCGCGGCAACCCCTGGGTCATTTTGCCCAAACATACCTTTTCCAGACTGGAGGCCGGTCGGGCGGCCATGCGGGCAAACGGCAGTTTCAAAATGCTGACAATCATATGCAACGGATGCAACAACAAGTCCAGCGTGCCGTCGAAGCAGCAAAACTACGCCCTAAAAACAAGCAGCTGATAATTGAAGGTAGTTTGGGTAAAATTTCGTTCAGCAATGCCAAAACTCCCCGAACCCTCCTGAATATCAAACGGCCCGACAGTGCGGATGGCCAAAAGCCCGCTCAAAGTAAAAAGGCAGCTCAAACTAGCCTCAGCCCTAGCGACAGAAAATCAATACTACATAACATTGAAAATGTGTACGATACCTTGATGAAGATGGAGGATCATGAACGAAACATGCCACCACCGCCCGACGCTGAAGATGCAGAAGCCGTTGAAAAACACCTCGAATGGAGACAACAAATGGACGCCTTGAACCTACAACTCTGGGGGTTTCTGAAGGTCGCAGAACCAATCTCAACTGGAGTTTCGAATGCACATCCCTTTATCGCATTCCTGTCTTATCCTAAAGGCAAAAAAGCCGTTCCCCGAATTTTCAACCATATCAATCAAGACCAAAGAGTTACCATACTTACTATTGTCGCTGTCTACCTTGATTCATTAGATGTTGTACACCGGGCTCAGCTACAGGCGGGCGAGACTCAACCTCCAGGGCCCGTCCGCGAGGAGATCGATTTGTTTTCACAAACAGTCATGCCGTGCTTGCTTGGCTACGTTAATGAGGCTCCTCTTAAAATAATAGTTGGCTTGCTCGGTATAATCATCAACTACCGTACGAATGTTCATGCAGTTTCAAGGACTCGGATCGGACTCGGATTTCTCACAATGTTGCTGAGTCGCGCAGAATTGGTCAAAGAAGCAGGATCTGTGGATGAAGATGAATTGAAACAATGGACCGATCACTACAACCGCCTGTTTGATCTCCTTGAACCTGTATTGGGTGGTATCTTCCCTGGAAGTATCAACAGTGGGGATGATGTATATGTATGGCAGTTTCTGGCGGCTGTTGGTGTCGGCGCAAGCCCAGAGCAGCAACAAAGATTAGTGATTGCTGTCAAGTAAGTATTCATTCAAACCTCTCAAAGTTGCGGCTGTGTCTAATTTTCGTGATTAGGGATCGTGTTATGGAAACAGTTGCTCAAAGCAAGACATTACCCGCCGACATGGCAAGCCAGCGCCTCGGAAATGTCAATCTATTTATGCGTGCGATCGGGCTTGATGTAGAGCTTTTGGGATGAGTTATTTTCTATACCCCCTCGAATTTTTTACTCCACGACTGAAGAAAAGAAAAGGCGTCATAGCGCCTCGGAGCTGCGGCCTGAACTTTGGGAATACACACCTTTGACTTTGTTTATTATTTTGTAACACCATGCATAGCGTGAGGGTTAAACATTTCTGTTTTTAATCTTTCCCGAATGTTTGATAGGGTGTATCAAGAAATGCATCATCAGAGGGCTTCTCATCTTATGAGCTTGTTTGCTGAACTCCTGCTGAAAGTGAATTATGTATTATATCAACCTGACAGCCAGAGAACTTGATTGAAGCTCAGTACGTTTCATCAGTGTCATAATACACACCGCGGTGATATTTTCGGCTTCTGCATTACATTGACGTCTTTATTCTCTAAAGATAATTTTTGCAGTCGCACATGGGACAATGTCATGTGATCATCTCAGGTATCATCGGGATGGAATAATATTACTCCACTGGCCAAGCTCATGGTCTTGGCATGATCTATCGATTGCAAAGTCATGATGCGATGATACTTGAGTTATAACTAAGCCACGGTAAACTCGTGCTATACTGTCTGTACCGATCCTTCTGAGACTCAGCTTGGTCAATCGTTGCACGAGATCCTTGGGCCATTGGATCCTCAATTGAGTATCTTACGACTGCAACACTACTGAGCATTGAGTCGTCTGGATACCTGTTTTCTCCTATCTATAGCCCAAATCTTCACTTACCTAGCCTCGCCCGGCCATGAAGCTGCTCATAATTGGGGCCACTGGGGCCACCGGTGGGCTGACTGCTCGAAAGGCCACGCAACATGGTCACGAAGTTACTCTATACGTCAGAGATGAGAATCGGGTACCTGCAGATATCAAAGGTTCCAATCAAGTGAAGGTGGTCTTCACCAAATGACTTTATCTTACTTCATGGACACTAATGGCCTCCTCAAGATCATTCAAGGGAACTTATCCAATGAAGAAGCTCTCAACGAGGCAATTCAAGGTCAAGATGCAATTCTCTCTACAATTGGTCCCAACGGGCCATTCGGATCTCGTGGTGAAATAGTGAACGGCTATCGATCTATTCTCAAGCTGATGAAAAAGAATAACGTACGTCGAATTATCGCCATGACCACAATTAGCTGCTACGACCAGCGAGACTCCTTTGCACTCTCACGCTTTGCTGCATATTGTGTTATTTTCGTGCTAGCACGAATGGCACAGACTGAAGTCCTAGGAATCGAGAAGGTCTTCAAAGAAGACGGCCTCGGATTGGAATGGACCCTTTGTAGGGTGCCTGTCTTGAGAAACTCCTCAGAAGATGGACGTGTGGCGCAGGCGGGTTGGGTCGGGGACGGAAAGTGGACGATCTTTCTTGAGAGGCGAGACTGGGCAAACTGGATGATTCAGGAGGTTGAACGGGATGAGCCCAGATGGGTTGGCGAAATGCCAGCGCTCTATACTCCCTGAAATGTGAACGATATCTGATTTATGATATTATGTAGCTTGTTGCTTAGCGGCCACGATTGGGTAGCTAATCCTAATGATAATAATCAAAAATAATAAAACGGTGCTCTGTATACTTTCGTGGCTTGAGGCCTCTTTTAGTGCTGTGTATATGTAGACCTGGGCGATAAACATACGTTTCGTGTTGGTTGAGTCTATCTATGGACAAGGGGATGAGGGGCAAACGGACTCGGCGCGCCAGAAAAGAACCCGTATCTACAAGATTGCCCTTGTCGCACCACCGACTATTCCTTACAAACTCTCCCAATATCCTCAATTTCTTACCAGAAGCGATCAACAGCTGGCATATCTGGGTGCTACTTTGGTCAATTGGCTACCTATTTATCAAAGGATTCCACGCGCCCGGTGCCCCTCCCCCACCTCGTCTGCTAGCTCTCGAGACGCCGTGCATAACGTATCCCATTGATCCTCGCCGGCGTACCTCTTCAATTGACGTGAAAATGGCTCAAGGAAGTGTTTTGATTACCGGGTACGTTGATGTCGCTGCCTTTGTTTCACACACTATTGCTTCTGGAGAGTAATACTTGAAGCTAACACCACCACTTCCCGTTTTAGGGGAACGGGCTACATCGGGTCGTTCACTGCTCTTGCGCTACTCCAGGCCGGATACGATGTCACAATTGCGGATAGTTTATACAACTCCTCCGATGAGGTTCTCAATCGCATCGAGTTGATTTGCGGCAGACGCCCCGGTTTTTTCAAGCTGGACGTTACTGATGAGGCCGCTTTCGACCGCTTATTTGATGCAAATCCGGACATTGATAGTGTCATTCATTTCGCAGCGCTTAAGGTACAAACTGTTTTGTCTTTCTGTAGAAGGATTCTGTTAATACAGGAGGCAGGCGGTTGGGGAGTCGGTTGAAAAGCCCCTTGACTACTACCATGTCAATGCCTACGGAACATTGTGTCTGCTTCGCTCCATGGTTCGCCATAATGTCACTAATATTGTCTTCTCGAGCTCCGCAACTGTGTACGGCGATGCGACGCGTTTTGAGAATATGATTCCGATTCCAGAGGAATGCCCCTTGGGGCCAACTAACCCTTACGGCAACACCAAGGTCTTCGCGGAGACCGCGATTACCGATGTTATAAACTCGCAGCGAAATAGTGCAATCAAGGCCGGAAAGCCCGAAGAAGCCGAGAAATGGAATGCAGCTATGCTGCGATATTTCAACCCTTGTGGGGCGCACCCTAGTGGCATTATGGGTGAGGATCCACAGGGAGTGCCTTACAACTTGCTCCCATTGCTGGCACAGGTTGCTACAGGAAAGCGAGAGAAGCTTCTTGTGTTCGGAGATGGTAAGTAACTGTTCGGCCTTGAGGAGTGAAAGTAGGTGTTCTTCTAACGCTGAATTGCGCCAGACTACGCATCTCATGATGGAACGGCCATTCGAGACTACATCCACATTCTTGATCTCGCCTCCGGCCATCTTGAAGCGCTCAACTATCTTCGCAACAAACACCCCGGAGTTCGCGCCTGGAATCTAGGGACTGGTAGAGGTAGCACGGTCTTTGACATTGTCAAAGCCTTCAGCAAAGCTGTGGGTCGTGATCTGCCATATCAGGTTGTCGGACGCCGGGACGGCGATGTTCTCGACCTGACTAGCAACCCAAGCCGCGCAAATAACGAACTAGGATGGAAGGCACAGAAAACTCTTGAGCAGGCTTGCGAAGATCTTTGGCGCTGGACGGAGAACAACCCTCAGGGATATAGACAGGATCCACCAGAGGAGCTGCTTGCAAAACTCAAGGGCAACTGATCCGGAGGACGATCAAACTCAAGCGGATACTTTTCCGGGTGTACGGTACGTCAAGTGGATGGATATGGGAATGGTGTATTGATTTAAGGAAACCGATTTGACTCCGTTTTCGCGGGAGTACAGTCGTTTGCAGAATGAATGCGAAAGCAGGAATTTTCGCAAGCTTGACCTGACCCCCCCATTTCACCAAAATCAGTCAAAATGTCAACTTTGACCTCAGATATCTCAACAACCACACTAGATATAGCTTAGAAATTATATGTAATGAATTCCTTGATTCAAGTACTCTAACTTATTAGTATTAATTTTCTCTATTATCATGATTCTAAGAATTTAATTTTTGAAGAATCTGTTCTCAAGTAGAAAAAGCAAATATAAAAGTGCCAAAAGTCTTCATACACTTTTTCAAAATTTGTTCCCCCCTAAACAGTCAAAAATCATGAGAGAAAGAAGACTGAAAAAATCAAGTTCATCACCAGACTAGTTTTCTATATAAAATTACTACTAAGTTATAGTCATTGAGATAGAGAATATACTACATATAATTTTTTATCTATATCTAGTCTGGTTGTTGAGATATCTGAGGTCAAAGTTGACATTTTGAGGGGGGGACAAATTTTGATGTTGCAAAAATTCTTGCTTTCGCATTCATTCTGCAAACGACTGTAATCCATATGAAAAAGGGGGCGACGCCCTTACACAATGCCCTCTGGGTTTGGAACTGTGATTTTGTTTTTCTCTCAATGTTCGTGTCTAAAATAGCTAAATTGTAGGTTTTCCCATAAGAAAGAAGTGAGGATATGTATATATGTTCTCTGCAATGGTTACTTCCCGCTCGACTCATGGCTAAGCGGCTTGTCGCTTCGCATAAATATCGGGACTAGAGGCCAACCTATTCGAGATGTAGAGTAATTCATCTCTCTCTACCTAGTCAGTTTCCCGGGCTATGCTTTGTTGTTGTGGCTACTGCATAGTAAATGGACTTCCTCGTGAAATGAGAATCCGTGGAGGCTAGCTTCCGCCTAAAGGAATAATGATGAGCCCTATCCTTCACATCGGCTTTCACTTTCCCTTCTTTTCTCTCGCAGGTTCTGATTTCTTCTCTTTTTTATTAGTTTCTTCTTTCTTTCCTTTCTCTAGTGCTCTTTTCAGCGCGCTCGCCTTCTCAGTTTTCTCGATCTGTTCCTGGCTGAACTTCCACAGTTTCTCTGCAATGCTGTCGTCCATGACCTCCTTTCTCAAGATATCTCTCTGCATACATTCTTTGATCAATTTACCACCCGCAATTCCAACTATTCTTCTCTGTTGATCTTCCTCTGTTTCACCCACGGCGCTGAAGCCAGCTTCCATGGCCGCCAAAAGGAAGCTTTGAGCTCCCTGCTGGGATGATTTGAGAATTAACCACCAAAGTGGCCAGGTGAGAAGATACAAAAATAATCCAAAAAGTGAGCCTCGAGTTAGCCAGCGTCTGGTGCCGGGAGTTCGCGAAAATCCCGGGTCAACCACTAGAACGCGGCAGTTGTTCGGGCGTGCAGGTTGGTTTTTGGTGCGGTTGAGGTTATTATAATTGGATAGATGGGCTTGGAAAGATCGCGCAAAAACCATAAGAGCGAGTTTAGACGTAGCAAACATACTGGCGCTGGAATTTGCAGCACTTCTTTGGGAAGTCAATTCCGTATTTGGCACTCCTGTGAGAGTAGCTGATTCCAGTGTTTCAAAATCGAGATTTCCAGCCAAATAGCCTGTACAAGTTGCGAATATCACTCGGACGTCTCGATCCGGAGGCTGAGCTCTTAGAGCAGGGCTTAATATGCTGAGTAAATGGAAATTAGCCAGGTAATTCACCTGCCACTCCTTATTCAAGCCATCCAGTGTTCCTCGTGCCTTCGAAGATGGTGGAGTCATGGTGCTCCCACATAGTATCACCATATCTAGTCGTCGAGGGGGGTATTGTCAATCCATTTCGTAGCGAAGCGTCGAATGGAGTGAAGAGACGACAGATCCACCTGTTCCGCATATATAAGAGAATTGTTGGTGCTGTTTCGGAGATCATCAATGTAATCCACAAGAAACATATCAGCTGGAGGATGCTGAGTCAAAATAATTATCTGGGCTCCTCGAGATGCAAGGTCGTATGCGATGGCTGCCCCTATGCCAGAAGTACCACCCTAAGAGCGATAATAATCAGTGAGCTGGGACTGGCGTGAATATGAGATAGGACGTAGCCAACTTACTGTGATCATCACCACTTTTGAATGCATCGTCCGTCTGGATTGATTGATTGCGCCGCCAAAATACCGTTTGAGCAGCGAGACGGTTGCCATGCCCGCTGCTGTTTTGGCGACAGTAGTTCCATAGGGGATGGACGCCAGGCCATTAGCAAGCGTGTGAGATATAATTGGAAGAGGCATTGTTGTAGAAATAGCAGCGAGGCTTCCATGCACTTGCTTGCTATCTTCTGTTTGCGATATGTATCTGGTTCGAAGGTACGGAGGAGAGCGAATGCAAACAAGACGGTCGAAGCTTCAACAATTTCATGACGTCGCCCCCACAGCTCCAGCGCATCGCGGACCTCCATAAGCAACGAATGATCTCCTTTTCAACCTCAAACGGCGTTGACAACGGACCGTGTTTCACGATGGGCTATGATGATGATAATGATGAATATTTCCTTCCCTTGGGGGACCAACGTGTCTTCGGTGCTGGCATCAAAAGAAAACGAGTACAATTTATTCCTTCTACCGAAAAGCAGCCCGAGAACCTCTCCCATTCCGCACCGGCAACAGCCTCATCCACACCTGCTCCGGATAGCTCGTCGGCAGATCCAACGCAACGCTCAATAGGCGACAAATATCTCTCCATCGTCTTGTCCGAGTCCACGAGCTCCTCTCCACTTCCTGCGCCGTCATCCAGCCCCGTCACTACGTCTACCGAAACCCACATAACGGACGACATCGCATTGGAAATATGCGCCATTTGCAATCTTCCTCTCTCCAAACCACCACCTCCATCCTCTCCAAATACCAAATACCCACCACATCCTCATGAGTCTTCGCTTGTGCACCAGGCGAGCTTGCCGCACTCCCATCCTCCCTCCGCCGTTGATCGAACCCGACGAGGATTTAAGTACCTTTCCTTTTATGGTTGGGATCCCGACTCCCGGAGTGGTCTTGGGCCATCCGGCCGCGGGATACGAGCCCCTATTCAGGCGAAAGTAAAGCATGATACAGTCGGATTGGGTGTCAACGTAAAAAAGCTGAGTGATGCGGAACAAAGGGAAAGGGACCGGCGAAAAGCTCCGGCCAAGCTAAATGCGAAGCAAGTGAGGACTAAGGAGATAGAGGCTAAGAGGAAAGCTGAAAGGCTAAGAGAGATGTTCTACACATCGGAAGACATGGAGAAATATTTGGGAGCGGTCTGACTCTTGAGTCTACCATGATTGCTGAAATGATTGATCAAGGTTTCTATCGGGCTTGAGTGGCTTCCGAAGACTATTTCTTTCGTTTCTATTACATGCCTGCACGTTACTCGGGAGTATGCCCCTCGCTGGCAAGCCGACCAAGCCTCAGAAGGCTAGCTACGCGATCTTTATGCCCAAAGAGCAAGTCGCAAGCCGGTGACACAATATTATATGTAGAGACATTTGAAGGTCGCATACGCTAGAAAAGAAACATAAGAGACATCATACCTTGCTCATTTATATTAATAGAAGATCATTTGAAAAAGCGCTTCTTTTTCTCTTTCTCTTTCTTCTCTTTCTTATCCTTATCCTTCTTATCCTTGTCCTTCTTACTCAACTTATGTTCGCCTTTGGATGAAACGGGTTGGGATTGAGCTGGGGGATAGTCACCGGACGACATTACTCGCCGCGGATCATCCTGAGAGCTCATTGTTAGGGCAGCAAGTCCAGTAGTTGGCGGTACTGCTGCTGTTTTTGCTGTTGTGAGTGGCGGGTGCTGCGGCTGTGAAGACATCGGTGGTTTAGGAGGAGACTCTGCTTCAAAGAGATGGCGAGGAGCTTGAGGTTTTGGTTGATCTGATGGTAGGTTGAGTCGTCGTTTATCGACGCTTAAGTCGCCAACTTGGCGTAGGAACAGACTGGGAGTAAGCATGTGTGATGTGACAAGGTAGATGTCTTTATTATGGGAACGAGATAGTTCATAACAAGATCGAGCTTCTGAATATGTTGCTCCACCAGCCATGAACACTACGATTCTCTGCCGCGGTTCCGCAGCGGTCGGACGAGTTCGAGCCCACGTAGGCTTAGCGCTTCGAAGGGACGCTTGAGAAGCATTTTCCTGGCCCATAATCTCGTCACCATCGATATGGGGTCGAGTGGGAGGAAACACGGTAGTGTCTAATGTGCCTCGTATTTGTTCTTGTAGCATTAGTTTCACGTTCGGCTCAAATCTGGACAAGATCGAATCGTCATCAGCTGCGTGTACTGGCGGTTTCTGAATGAAAAGCGGTGGTTGGTTGGGTAACTTGATGTCTTTAAGCGACTTTTCTATACGCGCTCCTAGAAAATCGAGATTGTAAATCACCTCGCCGTCTTGTGGCGGAAGTTGTGAGTGAGCGAGCAGTTTTCTAATATCGCTGCCAAGAAGGCCTCCTCTGTGTAGAAGGTACAGCAATATTACCCTAAGCCTGTCGGATGCTTGGACGCGTTCATCATCGAGGAGTCGAACGAGTTGGTCAGTAAGATTTTTCGGCTTTCGGTAATCTTCGTCTAAGCCCGTGGCAAGCGACTACAACGCAATCATTAAACTTGATAAAGATAGCTAGACACACAGTTGACGTACCTGTTCGAGAGACGCTAGTTCCGGTAGATTGCGCTCTTGAAATAATCGCATGCATTCCTCAGCCATATTGAGATGCAGCGTATATGAATTCTTTCCCTCCTGAAACTTTGATAGCCCGGCTAACATGTCTCTTATTGTGTTTACGGTGGCAGATGACTCACTATACGGCAATTAGCACAATAGTATAGAAATAGGGGGAGGCATACTTGTCTGCAAACTGAGGATTTTTAGCTCTAAATTGATTGAAGTCGTCGACCAGCTTTCCAAGCAAGTCCTTCATGTGTAGATGTCGACTATCAACCCAAATGCTGTCATTCTCAGAAATTTCCATCTCTTTGGTCTCTTGGTTTGATTCTCCAGCATTGATTGTAGTCTGAAAGGTAATTTTGTCCCCCTCCCGGATAGGGAGAAGATCGTGGGCCATAGCCTGGTACGTAAACTCGTGGACCAAAGGAGCGATGAGATCTAGGGACCTGTCGACTATATAGAGAACACCACGAGGCCTTGATGATGGCGGGGGAAGTCTTCCCGAAACTTGGCATATGCGTCAATTTCGTCCTGCACAAAGCGCGCTAGATGAGAGCAGAGAACGCCAGCTTCATGGGTTGCATCTTTTGGGCGATAATACCGAATCAAAGGATATTCGCCGAGTGATACACAGACAGAAACAATCTATACTGCTTTAATGATCCATCGAACGAAAAAGGAGTATGAAGAACGCACCTTCTGAGCAAGACTTTCAAGGTGGTCCCGTACATAGCTGTTGCAAGCAGGATGATATAAAATAGGAAAGCTCCACGGATCGCGCAAAATCACGAGATGTGATTCCCTTGGAAAGTAGTCGATGCTGGCAATCTGAAAATCGGCGATCAGATCTCGAGCAGACGATATTCCATGAATTCTACTTCGTAACTGCGGGTCGAGCTCTAAAGGATAGGTTACGAATGTTATTCGCAAAAAATTCGAGACACTTACTGGCTGTCCAAACCAGAAATGCCCTCCTATACCGCCGGCGTTGTAAGTCCGCAATGAGACAATCAACAATGTGCGGTAAGGGGGATAGAAAGTATACCGCATCCGTTTCCGGGTTCATAGGCCGACGGTGTTCGATTTGCTCAATATCTAGTAATGTCTTCAGCCTCTAGCCTCTGAATAATTTGCGTAAATGTGTACTTGTAACATTCTCGTTAAGGATATCATCCTCTTTGACGGCATTGTCTATCAGTTTCCTGCTCGCTTCATCTACAACTAAGACTTTCCACTGCGGTGGCCGCATCAGTAGGCCGTTCGCTGGACAGAGGCGGGGGTGGGGTAGCTAACTTCTCGTTCAGCGGTATATCGGACCGTGTCCAAAATGCCTACAGGTGATTAATTAACGTTTTCCGCCCAGAAAAAGAGAGAATACTAGCCGTACGCTTTCGTTGGACCTCAATCAGTGAGGCATCCATCTTGGTGGGGGATCGTTCATAGGCTCATGAAGCAGAGTCTCGACGTGAGGATTAGCCTGAGGACGCGACCGTCTGGGAGCTCAAGACTGTAGAAAATAGAAAGGAATAGGAGCAAAGGCAGAAGGACATTGTATTAGAGGCGCAGAGCCTCTTGAACCGTCCAAAGCCCCCAGTTCTAGTATTGCAACACGGGCTGTTCCTGGAGTCCTGGACTGATCGTCTCTCTCTGCGACATAACGCCGGGCCGAAGTTGCTTGACTGGAGCCCCTTATCATGATTCATTGAACTTTCGGTATGGATGGCAGCTAGTCGGAAAAAGGACTAGTGGAAAGTCAGTTTCGATTATGTCAGCAATATTTCGATCGGAGCGAGGAATAAGATTATTCCGCTGGCTAGAATTTGATATCGCAAATTCCATTCAGGGATTTACTCGACAAAGCGATAGTATTTTGGAAGCCAGCGCTTGAAACTAGCCAGATTACATTGCTATATACCGCTACAAGGGCCAAAATCTGCCGATCCAGAAACACAGAACGCAACGCCCCATTCTCAACGCGCCACTCCCTTATATTGAGCGATCTCTCCAAATTTTGAATCCTCCCAATTTCCATAGCTACTGGACACAAAAGCTTTCAGTAATGCAGACATGGAAGACCCGTGGGACGGAGTGCATTCTCTGCTTCTTCCGACGTAATGTCCTGTCACATCACTCTATTCGTATGATCAGTACCAGTCAGCCGAGGAGTAAAACTGCAAAACCGGGAAAACGTGATAGAAGGAAAAAAGTTCGCTTTGTCGGAGGAAAGGTACTTTTGCGTATCAACTTCTATGAGACCTCGATTTCTCTAACCTCTGGTGATAGCTAGACGCCACAGCTTCACTCAATCAGCGAACGAAAACATTTCGGGCTCAAATCGTTCGTAATAATGGATTCATGGAAGTACTCAATGTCGCTCTTGATCGATTACACGAAACGCTCGGCCCTGCGAAAGGCGAAGCTCGATGGCTAGATTTTAAGAAAATGGTGATTGATTCTTGCGCAGGACGTGGGGCTAAACTTCAGCTGGGATTTGGCTTGAGAGAAAAGCTGCAAGAAATATTCATTCAACTTGGAAATGGTAGGCTGATTGCAGCCCTAAAGGATGAGTACCAAATGCATGAGTTCGACGTGAAATTTGAAGACCGTCTCAAGAAGCATAAAAGTATCGCAGATTATAGATTTCCTGCGGAATGGTACCCAGCGGCACGCACCATTCAGCGTGAAATACATCTTCATGTCGGCCCAACTAATTCTGGAAAAACCTATCATGCACTGAAGAGACTAGAAAAGGCACACAGTGGTTTTTATGCGGGACCGCTACGGCTTCTAGCTCATGAAGTGTATACTAGGTTCAATGCGCAGGGAATACCTTGTGGACTTATCACAGGAGACGAAGTTAGGGTACCTGAAGGAGGCGCCCCAAGACTCTATAGCAATACTGTTGAAATGGCTCCACTGGGACAAGAAGTTGAGGTCGCCGTGATTGACGAGATTCAGATGATTGGTGATCTCCATAGAGGCTGGGCTTGGACCAGAGCACTTCTGGGTACTCCAGCTAAGGAGATCCATCTGTGTGGTGAAGAGCGGGTCGTACCTTTGATTCGCGAGCTTGTTGCCTTAACGGGCGATAGCTTGAAGGTACACCAGTATAAGCGGCTGAATCCGCTTATGCCGATGTCAAAAAGCCTTAGGGGGAATTTCAAGTCCCTTCAGAAAGGTGACTGCGTTGTTGCATTTTCGCGACTGGGCATTCATGCCCTGAAACAGGAGATCGAGAAGGCTACAGGCCGAAGAGCCGCTATGGTCTATGGAAGTCTACCCGCAGAACTTCGCTCCCAGCAAGCAGACCTGTTCAACAACCCTAATAATGACTATGACTTTCTAGTTGCTAGTGATGCAATCGGTATGGGACTCAATTTGTAAGTCACAGGGAAGCTTCTTGTGCTATGCATTCCGACCTAACTCAGCTGTTTAGGAGCTGCAAGCGAATCATATTTGAATCTGTTGTAAAACGGAGCCCTTCCGGGTTTGGGCGGCTCTCCGTTTCTCAAGTAAAGCAAATAGGCGGTCGTGCTGGGCGGTATCGCAGCGCCGCCGAAACTGCTATCAACAACGCTTCAGTTATATCCACTGGTGAAAGCCAGAATGTTGGGCTTGTCACGTGCATCGAAGACAGCGACCTTCCTTATATTCAGCAATGTATGAATGCAGAGCCAGAACCCATCCACGCAGCCGGTGTTTTACCTCTCGATTCAATGATACTCAACTTTCATAGTCAGTTTCCTCTGCAAACTCCATTCAATTACGTCTTACAGCGACTATGGCGAGTCGCGCAGACTCATCCACGGTTTTTTATATGTGAAAGCCAAACCAGCGGTGTTCGTGAAATTCTGGACGATGTTCCAGGGCTCAGTGCCGCGGATAAGCTGATCTTTCTTTCCGCACCTACCACAGCATCTGACCCTACCAACGCCGTCACTTTAAAGGCTTTCGCGACCTGTGTTGCGCAGCATAAAAGTGGATCCATTCTTGATATCCCCGAACTTCACCTGGAGATTCTAGATGCTCCTGTGTCCGGTGATAAAAACTATCTTCGCTCATTGGAGTCACTCCACCGTTCGCTTGTCCTCTACCTCTGGTTGAGTTTTAGGGTAGGAGGCATTTTCACCGATCGGACTCTTGCTACCCACGTTAAGGAGCTCGTGGAACTGAAGATGGATAGAGCATTGACCGAATTCTCGGCTAACTCGAAGCTACGCAAAGCAGCATCCGTACGAAGACAAGCTGCCCTATTAAAAGAGGCGGCCGGCGAGAGACAGGAGAACGATCAAGAGGTCACATCCAGCCCAGGGCAGCTTGTCGACTCACAAAGCAAATTTGTAGGCGTGAACCCTTGAGTGCTGAACTCAGTTCTCAGACTCCTGCCTGGCGGCTCCGGGTGGGATCCGTACCTGCAGTAAATAGCATATGAATATAGCTCGATCTTACTCCGTACACCTAATGTTAATAAAGCACCAGTTCCACTTCAAATTCTCAGTGTTCCCTGACTGCCTGCGTAATTTTCTTTCTCCATGCATAGGAGTTTCATGGCTCGTGATAGTTGGCTAGGCAAACGCCGGTCCTGCCAAGCGGTAAATGATTGGCCAAACCGGGTTGATTACATAACAAGTACTACGGAGCTCGCCACAACGATGTTCCGAAAACCGCAACCTTGACAGAAGCCGAACTGCTTTGCTTGACGGGTTGATAGTATGAATGGACAAAAATCCGTTTTTACCGACCGATTATCGCAATCATGGACGATTTTGAGTCCTTAGAACTTTTGTCTCTTGTGTCCAGGGTGACCACAGAGCTTCAAAATCACCTTGGAATTAACGAGAAAACCCTCGCCGAGTTCGTCATAGACCAACACCTAAAATGTGGCGGATCATTCAAGGACTTCAAGGCGTCTCTCGAAACAATGGGCGCAGATTTTCCCCAAAGCCTAATGGAGAGCATCGATCGCATGGTATTGGCGACGCATCCGAAATACAAATCACGGAGGAACACGACAGACAATGACCGATCCGATCGGGAGAAAAACGAGGATAACAAGCTGGATGATATTGACAAAAAGGCAAGGTTGTTTAAGGGGTTGGCGGTACCCGATAAACCTGGCCAATGGGCAGAAGATGACTATGCAAATCCCGAAAAGTCCTCTGGCAATGGAGCGAGCACGGGCGCCTTGGATGATACATTCGCGATGCTCGAAGGGCTTGCGACAAAGGCTAGGGCTCCGGATAATGGAACAAGGACCAGCCGCAAAAGAAGCAGAAGCCCAGAATACGATGATTACCGAGGAGGGAGCCGCAGAGAGAGATACAGGTCCAGGTCGAGGTCTCGAAGTGTCAGGCCACGTCACAGACGCGACCAAGACTCTGACTACAAGTTCGAAGGTGCCAGGAATGACAGTTCAAAAGATGGCCATCAAGGTAGACAAGCTCGAAGGGATCGCGATGACGAGGACTACTTTCGCCGACCACCCATTCACGAGTTGGATGAAAAACCTATTCTCCACAAGGTGTATGATGGACGTGTCACTGGCGTAAAGGATTTTGGAGTATTTGTCGTCTTGCAAGGTGTGGAAGGGAGAGTAGATGGTCTCGTTCATGTCTCTGCAATGCAGGATGGTGCCAGGGTTAACCATCCCTCGGATCTTGTATCTCGAGGCCAGCCGGTCAAGGTTAAGGTCATCTCTATACAAGGCTCGCGTATTGGCCTCTCGATGAAAGAAGTGGACCAAGTCACAGGGCGTGATCTTGTTCCTCAAAAAAGACTGGCTTCTGGAGCTAATATGGAGCGACTGGACGGAACGGGCGGCGAAGACCGCTATAAAAATCTAAGCTCGGAGGTTCCAGTCATAGAGGATGACGACGATGGGAAACCAATGAAAAATAAAAAACGCTTGAACACGCCTGAGAGATGGGAGATCAAGCAGCTTATTGCTTCTGGGGCTGTTTCCGCGGCGGACTATCCGGATCTCGATGACGAATACCATGCCACCCTACGCGGAGAGGGCGATTTTGAGGAAGAGGAAGAAGTGGATATTGAAGTTCGAGACGAAGAACCGCCCTTCTTAGTCGGTCAGACAAAGCAATCTTTAGAATTATCTCCAATTCGGGTCGTCCGGGCACCCGATGGGTCTCTCAACCGAGCCGCTATGGCCGGAACAAATTTAGCAAAGGAAAGGCGAGAGCTTCGCCAACAGGAAGCACAAGATAAAGCAGCAGAACAGGCCGCTCAAGTCGATCTGAATGCCCAATGGCAGGATCCCATGATTGCTCCAGATCAAAAGAAATTTGCCGCCGACTTACGGACTGTGCAAAAAACCGAATCACAACCAGAATGGAAACAAGTCTCCCAAAACAAAAATGTATCTTACGGTAAGAGGACAAATATGACCATGAAACAACAGAGAGAAAGCCTGCCGGTCTTCAAATTCCGAAAACAGCTTCTAGAAGCCGTTGATAAAAACCAACTCCTTATTGTTGTTGGAGACACTGGCTCAGGAAAGACAACCCAGGTCACTCAATACCTTGCCGAGGCTGGTTTTGCCAATGATGGTATGATTGGATGCACTCAACCTCGCCGCGTTGCTGCTGTATCCGTGGCCAAACGTGTCGCAGAAGAGGTTGGTTGTCAGTTAGGCAAGGAAGTCGGGTATACCATTCGTTTCGAAGATTGCTCTAGCCCAGATACCAAGATCAAGTACATGACAGATGGTATCCTTCAGAGAGAGATTCTTCTGGATCCGAATTTGAGAAAGTATTCCGTCATCATGCTGGATGAAGCACACGAGCGGACAATCGCCACAGACGTGCTTTTTGGACTTTTGAAGAAAACCATAAAAAGAAGACCAGATTTGAAACTTATTGTTACTTCAGCAACCCTTGACGCAGAAAAGTTCTCAGAGTATTTCAACGGATGTCCGATATTCACTATCCCAGGTCGAACGTTTCCAGTTGAAATCATGTATTCTCGTGAACCAGAAACGGACTACCTAGATGCTGCTCTCGTGACTGTAATGCAAATACATCTTACGGAACCAGCGGGCGACATCTTGGTCTTCTTAACTGGCCAGGAAGAAATTGACACCAGCTGCGAAATTCTCTTTGAAAGAATGAAGGCTCTTGGACCTAATGTGCCTGAACTGATTATTCTCCCCGTTTATTCTGCTCTTCCTAGCGAAATGCAGAGTAGAATTTTTGAGCCAGCGCCGCCCGGAAGCAGGAAAGTGGTCATCGCTACAAATATTGCCGAAACATCAATTACTATAGACCAGATCTACTATGTTATCGACCCTGGATTTGTTAAACAAAATGCTTATGATCCGAAGCTGGGAATGGATTCGCTCGTTGTTACCCCAATTTCCCAGGCCCAGGCGAAGCAACGAGCTGGTCGTGCTGGAAGAACCGGTCCAGGCAAATGCTTCCGTCTTTATACCGAAGCCGCGTTTCAATCAGAGATGCTACCAACCTCTATTCCAGACATTCAACGGCAAAATTTATCACACACTATATTAATGCTGAAAGCGATGGGAATCAATGACTTGCTTCATTTTGATTTCATGGACCCCCTCCAACGAACACCATGCTTACAGCGCTGGAAGAACTTTATGCTCTTTCGGCCCTGGACGATGAAGGCCTTCTCACCAGACTGGGCAGAAAGATGGCAGACTTCCCCATGGAGCCGGCTCTCGCAAAAGTACTGATTGCATCCGTTGATTTGGGCTGCTCCGAGGAAATGTTAAGCATAGTGGCAATGATCTCAGTCAGTGGTATCTTCTACCGCCCTAAAGAAAAGCAACAGCAAGCCGACCAAAAGAAATCTAAATTTCACGACCCACATGGAGACCACCTCACCCTCCTTAACGTTTACAACGCCTGGAAGAACTCTCGTTTCAGCAGTCCGTGGTGCTTCGAACACTTTATTCAAGCTCGGCAGATGCGTCGTGCGCAAGATGTCCGACAGCAGTTGGTGAGTATCATGGACAGGTATCATCACAAAATTGTGTCTTGCGGGCGGAACACGGTTAAGGTCCGGAAAGCACTCTGCTCAGGGTTTTTCCGCAATTCAGCGAGAAAGGACCCACAAGAAGGATACAAGACTTTAACTGAAGGAACGCCAGTGTATTTGCACCCTAGCTCCTCATTATTTGGAAAGACGGCGGAGCATGTTGTCTTTCATGAGTTGGTCTTAACTACAAAGGAATACATGCACCACACCACCGCCATTGAGCCAAAGGTATGTAAAAGGTTCCCGTCGGCACCTTATACCAGATCACTAACCATTCTTAGTGGCTGGTGGAAGCAGCGCCCACATTTTTCAAGGTTGCACCGACGGACCGCCTTTCGAAGCGCAAGAAGGCGGAGCGCATTCAACCTCTACATAACAGATTTGCCGGCGAGGATGACTGGCGACTATCAGCCCAAAGGCGACAAGGAAGAGGAGGTGGTGGTGGTACTTGGGGTTGATTTTTGAAAATTTTTACATACCAGCTTGTCAATATAGTCGACGACAGAAGTAAATATATATCCTAGAGCCCAACCTTCTATTTTGAATTCGATTGCGGCAGTTGCGCATTACGATAGCCCTAGGCTTCTTGACTGAAATACATATCGGCTAGTGCATGCTGCTATGCTAGTAGACTAAAAAGTGACTAAGAATCAACTCTTACGGTCAACCGGTGATTTGCATTTCTCAGTGAATATGCCCCTATGGAGTCCGACTGGATCAGCCTATGTATGTACATACGGTGCATTGAATCTTTCATGTACGTGAATCGAACGGCAAAGTCAAAGGGATAGAAAAAGGAGAAGCGAACGAAATAGAAATCATAGTGTGCCAGGCGCATTATTCAATGGAAATCAACCTGAAGCAACCCCAACAAGC
Organism: Nannizziopsis arthrosporioides; assembly: GCA_029635245.1. Classification (NCBI taxonomy): domain Eukaryota; kingdom Fungi; phylum Ascomycota; class Eurotiomycetes; order Onygenales; family Nannizziopsiaceae; genus Nannizziopsis; species Nannizziopsis arthrosporioides. Next base: position 5,799,804 of record CP098260.1, on the reverse strand, counting down.
ATCAGTAGTAAATAGGGACCGGGGCCAAAAAGTCATCATATGCGTGTAACGCAAGACGCAAAACGACTGATTTCATAAAACTATATTCAAGTCGTGGCAAGGACACATTATGCTTGAGAACCAATTCCGACAACCACCCAAACGCCCCTCACGTGATTGATAATAGGTTGGAATCAAACAACGCCAAATCCTATCGATACAAACATAGGTTGATTGACGGTAAACGCATAGGGCACATTAAGTCAGCTGAGCTTGTAAAACCTCGGTGCGACGTGGTACATCATCCCTCCGACAAGGCTAGGTTTAATTGACTGTGGATAATGTATCGTATTAGGTCAATACTCAGCGATAAGGACCTGGGCCCATCATTCCAGCGCCAGGACGAGGGTTGATATGCCCATCTCCTGGATTGCCCTGTTGTTGCGCAAACAAGTCTAAGAGCAGTCGGGACGAAGGTTGATGAGGGCCTAACGGTGGGCCTGCTCCGTAATGGCCAGGATGTCCGTGCGACAGATTCATCATAGCCTCTGCAGAATGCGGAATTGGCGGATATCCTGAAGGTGGTGGAGCATTCATATAACCTGGAGGAGGCATTATTCCAGGTGGAGGAACAAATCCGCCAGGAGGATTTGCACTTGCTCCTCGCTGGAATGGGGGGCGATCCGGAGGAGGCGCCATCCATGGCGGTACTGGCATGGAGGGCCCAGGGGGTTGATTTGTATTAGGATTCCGTGCCTGTGGATTGGCGAGATTAGGAGGGTACATCATATGGGTTGAACCCGGCTGCTGCGGCAATTGTGGATTTTGCCAGTTAGGGTTAATGTGTTCGATCGCATGGGGCCGCATTCCCATGGGTGGTTGAGGCGGGCCTTGAGGGCGAAGGTTAGGAGGATTGTTTGGTGTATGGTTGCCGCTGGAAGGTCCCGGATAAGGCATTTCGTCAAAATACCCGGCCGGCCCACCGGTAGGTCTCCGCCTAAGCTGAATTCGGGGATCATTTGCATCAGGTCTTCGGAGCTGAGCAACCATAGGATCCTCCATGTACATGGGATTCTTCTGCGCCTGTATTCCTTGTCTTCCATCCCGCCCATCAAATACTGCCGACGAACCCATCACAGGTACTGGATGTTGATCGTTCGACCCTTTCTGGATCTGCATTGGACGTCCGTTGAGGATATCAATTACTGCGGGGTATGTCTTCGGAGGGTTATTCTGTTCCACTGGTGTTTTTTGAGTCGGAGTAGCGTTTAAGAAATTGGTGAGTAACTGCTGTGGTGGCCTTCCCAAGGGAGGAGGATTCTGATCAATAGGTGTCTGCGAGGAAAGTTTTGAATTTTGCATTAGTCGCATTAAGGAATCATAGTCGGGAGGGGGACAGGATCATCTTGGGGAAGCATAGGTGGGCCGGAATTATCCAGTCCAGGGGGTGGCCTCCTTGGAATCTGCTCCTGCATCGCGATATATTCTTGACGGTTGAAGTTCTCCCGGAGCGGAGACGTCGCTAACAACGACCCTTTTTCAGATTGGTTGATCTGAACGGTTTGTGGGCTAGATTGGCTGGCTTCCTCTCCGTGAGGAGTGGCGTTGCTCGATTTATTACCACCTAACATTTGAAGAATTCTCTGAAACCCTTCCTGGTCTGCATCTGTCGAGGCAGGCCGAGGGAAATTCTGTTGAGAAGGCATATCGATTTCTTTGATTTCACTTTGGGTGTTGAAAATTCCTGCGAATCTCGACGGTTTCGTCGGTTTTGTAGATGTGACGTCTTTCTTCACCTCGGCTCCAGTATTATCGGAAGAATTGTCTAGAGCACCTTTGCGATCATCCCAAAAACCAAAGAAATTATCCAAGTCAGCATCCTTCTGTAGTGAAGAGCTGGGTTTGCTGGACTTCTCGCTATCCGCCTGTGTGCGTTCAGCATTCTTAGCTTCATCAGTAGACCCTTCAGCACTGCTGCCTTTCTTAGCGTCCCCCGTCACTTGAGCGTTCCCTGCTTTCATTCTCTCTTTCCATCGCTGGAAATCTTCTTGGGTATGAGTCTCCTTAGTTTCAGATCGAGGAGTGGAGTCCATCCATTCCGGATCATTTTCATGTTTCGTATTCTTATTCCAATCGCGATCATGGTTGTGCAAACCTCGACGCCATTCGCGATTCCGGACTGGCGTTTTTTCTTCTTCGTTGTCGCCAGTTTCTTGGGTATCGTTGTCACGGTACCAAGGCGGATCATGTCTCTGCCTTCCAATGGTATCACGACGTCCTGGAAACCTTCCGTGAGATCGCTCGTTTCCTTCTTGCTGATCACGATGTTCTTTGTCTCTACCGTCCCAACGATCCAAGTCACCGCTCCGTCTGGTGGGCCTTTTATCACGATCTTCGTCTACACCGAAATTCCGACGCGCTCGATTATTCCAGTCTTCTCGTTCATCTCGGTTAGTCCTTCGGCCATTAGTGAGATGTGGTCGAGAATCTCTCCTGTCGGAGTCCTTATCCCTATCACCGGATTCTCTGTCTTTGAAAAACTTGTCGCGGAAACCGCCATAACGGTCTTGCCTTGTATCGTCGTGGTCAGTGGGCTTGATATTCTTATCTGTATTATCGGTTTTTCCAAATCCTCGGGTAGCAGAGGCAAACGATGTTTTTGGAGGTCCAAGGATGAGATCTTCTAAAGAGAAAACGAGTCAATACCAGTACATGTTATCGGGAAACAGCTCGGCAGGCTCGAAGGAGCATCACCTGAATTCGAGGGTCGAGAAATATGCCGTGACTCGAAAAAGCTCGATCGTCGTTGGTGATTAGTAGGGTCTGATATGCCCGTTTGATCTCGAGAGTTCTTCTTCAGGGTAGAGGGGTCTTGTAGTGGGCTAGTGCGTCAAAGACCAGTTAGCAATCAAAACACCCTTTTGAACGACATAATCAGAAGTGGCTCACCCCATCCACTCCTCTATAGGTGGTAGACCATCCGGCTTGACCACCAGATGGGATTCGCGCAGCTTTAAGAGCTCATCGCGCTGATACCGTACGGTAGGCATTATGTATAATTAGACGGCAGGACCGAATTGCATTTCATAGCACAATTCAGCCGCCTGGGAATGTCAAGGACGCAAACGCAAACACGGGGAGGGCTGAAGGGAGTTGTATGGCTTTTGAGGGGAGTCGGGCTTTGAGAGGTCGGGTGAGTTTGGAGTAATGGATCAGAGGAGTCGCGAGTCAAGATTATTGATGAAGGAGCAGCTAGTAGAAACTGGACTGGGTAGCAAGCACAGAACAAAGTGTCAACGTATCAGATCAGAAGTATCGGAGCCGAGTTAGAAGAATATTGAGAAGTACGTAGGAAGTTCTGATATGGTGACATTGAATGGTGGAACACAGTGTAGGGGAGTTGGGTGTTGGGTGAAGTTCTTCTGGCGGCGATGTTTGAATTGATTTTTTTTGAACCACCAAAACGGCTTCTGCCGCCAACACAGGCTTCAGGGAGATTAACTACCGCACCAACCACTGCCGCACAGGCACACAGGCGTACAAATAACAAATCCCAGTGATCACCTGTCTAGGGCACAGGAATGCAGGTGATTTATCCATCATGTTGTGGCATTTTGCTTAATATGTACTATCATGAACAAGACAGCCATAGCATTACCCCAGCTTTCCACTTCTAGCGCTCTGGTAAGTTACCCGCAAGAAATTCTACGAACGACCCTAGCGATTTGGGCTCCAGCTATCGCATCCTTTTATATAGACCGGATGACTTTATCCTACAATTTGAGTGACAGCTTTTGATAGAGCTGACCCACTCCACCGATCGATCCACTCCTGGTTGCTTCCAGTGTAAAGCTCCCTGGCCAGTGCCTGTAGAATCTTAGTTTGAGGGCCCCTTATCACAACATGACTTTGAATCCAACTGATGGCAGCGGCGCGAGTCAGGATAGTAGTGTTGCCATTAACCTCGCAGACTCGGAACACTAGGTGAAGGATTTTCTTTCGTAGGGGCTCGGAAAGATTCGGAGAACCGTAAAGGGAGAACAAACGTTCGAAGACATTTGCGCGACGATAAATATCCAGATCCTAATTTGAAATCAATATCATCGCTACCACAGAAAGGGGCTGGAAAGCTTACCTTTTCAGACCTCATGGCGCTTACAAAAAGGTCCAGCAACCAGCCAACCTCCTCATAATGGCCATCATCATATTCCGAGTTGTGCAGTAGAATCTTGTCAATCCAATATGAAGGAATCTTGCCTATTTCCCATCGCGGCCCTTTATTGAGGAACGAATTTGCTTTGCCATATAATTTGTGCAACGGCTCGGAGAGGACCATTAGCAATCGTGAACCAAGCTCGCCAACGATGTAAGGGAGCGGAGCTGCGAGACCCGCTTCTTTCGCTGTTTCTATTAGTTCTCCCATCAAAACATACAATGCTTGACGCTCAGAATGGGATGATTCCTGGACTGAGGTTAACTCGCTTCTAGACAAGAAGATAGTCCGCTGCCTACCTGAAGTTTGGCCATGCATCTCGAAATATTAATGACTGCCTGTCGTCGAATCTCCTCATGCTCCGCACAAAGGCACAATATCAATTCATAGACATAACCTTGACCTAAGGAAACCTCTAGGTCATCCTTCTCCCAGCGATGGAGGCCAGGAAAAGAGTCGTCCGCAACAGGGAGTCGACCAAATGTATTCTCAAGGGATAGTAGAGTTTCGCCCACGCCATCCACAGTAGGTGCTTTTATACAGATAGCACTGGTGAGGCCTGCTGACTTTGAAGTCCGTTTGCCATTCGGTTCGCAAACCTTTTTCAGGAGAGCCTGGCATCTCTTACTTCCAGTCGACTGGATCATCATTTCAGAAAGCCCTACCAAAGCTGTTTCGTCCTCACCGGCGTCCCGTAAAGAGCCGAAGAAGGCAGAGATCCAGCTGGAGACAGCTACCTGTTTCTTCTTATCTCCGGTTCTTACTACGAAAGGCCACTGCTCGTTGATCGTTGTAGTTATCGAGCTAAGTCTCCCTGGTCGATTTGCTAGGAGGCGTTGTGAGTCGTCAATATACAGAACTGGCTTTTTGACGAGCCTGGCGATGCAGTTGTCAATGAAACCAAGCTGTATATTAAGATATTCCGGCTTAGAGAAAGAGAGGCCTTCGGATAAAGCGTCGAAAGAGCTCGAATCAGCTATGACCGAATGTTGAAGTAGGATATCCCGTAGAAGCGGCTTGATCTCTTCAAGTGGTGAATCATCAGCTGCACTCAAAACGACCTTTAGAATAGATGTAAATGCTGAAAATTCCATTGATCCTACAAGAATGAGTTAGCGCTAGGTTTGGTCGGTAGGAACACATTAGAGAAATACCAGGTTTCTGCCACCAGCGCATTGCTGGTGATTCTTGGGCAATAGTAGTCAGGTTTCGTAACTGACCGTAAAGTAAATGCTTATCTTCTTCAGGAATATTGGGCACATCTAACTGGTTCAGCACATTCACTAACGTGAGAGAAATGTCAAACTTTTCTTCAAGAGCAACCATCGGGATAGCCTGATAAAACATAGAAAGGAGTTCTAGCACAGCATCCTGCGACTGTAGATTATCTTTCGCAATTTGCCGAAATGCGGCGATCGTATCTTTCATCGTTGGGCATCTTCGGCAAAACTCGGAGACCAGCTCTGCGGCTGCTTCATTCCACAGATCTTGGCCAACGTCCCTTGGGGTTTCGAATACCCTCAGAACAGCTTGAAGCTTGCGTAACGCTAGAGTTGTGATTCGAATGGCAAAAATGGTAACGACATCAGCATTTTGGTACATGCATCGAGTCAATAACTTCTGTGTCAATGGGCGAGGTAGAATACTCTCAATGACGACGGATATTGGGGGCGGCATAGCGGGTGGCGAAGCTCCTCTCCACCCACATTGGTATGGCACTGGTAATTGTACCGTGGAAAAGAGAAAGGCGGATTCACCGAGCCAGCTTGGTGTAGGCTTAGGATCCGAGGTTAGCATCGCTCGTTTTGAAAAGAAGTCAAACACGAGCTCGGGGGCCGCGCGAAATATCTTCAGAAGAAGTTCCATCTGGAGAGTATCGGAATCTGGCCGGAGGAAGTGAATCAAGGCAGAGAGATTACCATTTCGAATTGGAACAGAGTCCTGGTGTTTAAACGAATAAACGGGAGAGTTGAGGCCCAGGTGAATGTACCCTGCAGGTTCTCTGGGAAGGACATCGGGGGTACTTCCAAAAGGGTACCATCCACTCTCCGATAAGAGGACCCCTTTATCCTGTGATGTGCAGATTGACAACATAAATCCATGAAGTTCGTCTGTAACGGACTCCTCGTTAGATTTGGGCTCGGTCGACTCTCTCTCGTACCCATATAGCGTAACCAGCCTTTCCAAGTTACCACGGTTAAGGAGACGACTCTTCGAGTGCCGTGAAACTTCAATGTCGCCAACAATATGTCTGTCAATCACTTTGATGATCTCAATTACAATATCGCGCGAATCTTTGCGGACTCCTTCAAAAAGAGCTTTCATAAGTTTTCCCAGGCCAATAAGCTCCTCTTTCGCAATGGCATTTTGAAATTTGAGGTTTGCCAGGAGGTAACGCTGCGCGATGCGCCGAAGGGTTGGTTTCCGAGTATTTTCTCCGTCTTCCTCGGCATGAAGCTTACGCCCATCAAGGAATATTTCGAGCCGTTTTAGTGTTATATGTCGATTTGCATAGACGAGCCTCGCAACAGCACCGCCATCAAAGCTCACAATCTCCGTCAGGAGTCTCAGACAAGGGGAAATCAAATGCTCTTTGGATTTGCTTGCTGTGAAGCCCCGGTTGAAAAGTTTTAACTGGTCCTTCTGGAGTAGAAATTTGCAGAGAGCAAGCCCAAAATCGCTGAACTCGAGATGTCTTGAAATCGTTTTAATGAATAGCGCCAGCACGGACGGTATCAAGGATAATAAGGATTCTTCATTATTACTCTCGGCAAAATCCCAGGTTTGCATAAGATCGAGGAAACACGCTGTTGTTTTGCCTTCAGCATCTTTCACAATCTGCGAGTTACAGTAACTTTTGAGAACCTGCAGCTTCCTGGCTTCGGCTTTTTCATCTTCTTCCCCGCCAATCGATGTAAGGAAGTCCTTGAAAGTGCGGACACCTGAGTACCTATCAGACCACGATAGAAGGGCATGGATACCAGCTCACGTCACTCACCTTGTTTAACTTCCTGAGAAGCACTTTGCTGAAAGGTAAGAAGTTGTCGAAGTTGTTGAGCGGAGCTGATGGAAACAGGCTGTGCAAACCCGTCGGAATGCTCGTTGTAAATTTTTCTTCTTTTCACTTGGGGCTCGTCCATCTTTTCATGTTGCCAATCTCGAACCTATCTGGTGGAGCTCGGCTTAGATTTGTCCTGATGTTGCGATGTTCAATGGAAAATTTCGACGAACGCGAGTTCTGATTGGCCAAGCGGCTAAAATGCCGAATATCAAACTCAAAAATCACGGGTCGAAAACTTGCAGTATTATCTACTCCGTATTACTCTGAGTGAGATGGAATTTATACATGCGATGTAGCGTATCTAACCTGAAGATATAAAGTTTTATATGTTCGCGCCTATAGCATTTACGGGTTTAGATAGCTGCTATCGGGTTTATGATATTTTAGTTTTGCCCTTGACACGATCCACAAGTTTATTTAGTTCGTCGGTCTCAGCGGCTTTGCTTCCAACGGCCTCTTTGCTCTTCTTTTTCTTTTTGATTGGTCCGGCCGCACTGAGTTGCGGCTCATCATTATCTGTTTGTCGTCGACGCTTTCTGCCTTCCTCTAACAGGGCCTTCATTCCATCGGTCTGCCGGAACCTGGGGTTGGTAGGGTCAATAGCATATTCGTGACTTTCGTAAAGCCGCTGGAATCTAGGATCTCGAACATTGATTTCAAAATCATCGACTTGCGCCACGGCTTCTGCCTTTTTCCCTTTCTTGTGTTTGCCTGCCTTTCTTGCACGCTTCTGAGCCTTTTCTATCTCTTTGATATCGAAATGTTTGATTGTAGTTGCCTGGTCATCCATCATCAAGAGCTCCAGCTCTGCACGTTTAGATGACGAAGCTGCTTCCTCAGCTTCTCGCTGTTCGCGTTGCTTTCGTTTTTCCGCTTTTCTTTCGGCTGCTACTTTCGCAGAGTCCAGTGCAGGAGCTGTAAAAAAGGGATCATCAAATCCAAGATCGGCGTCTTCCTTATTTTCCGGTTCAACGATGTCAGCCTCAGCCGGTTCAGCCTCAGTATCCCCCGCTTTAGCCGCCTTGAGTTTCGCTTTACGTCTTTGTCTCCTTTCCCTTTCTTTCCTGACATATCTTTCTCTGGTGGTCTCTTCAATTTCTGGCTCGTTTTGGAATACGGAATCTCGAGCTGGACCTGCTGTCAATCCGGCAGAAAATGTGACCTCCATATCACCCACGGGGCCCTTATTTTTCCCTTTGCTTTGATCACCACTCAGGCCAAGAAGGGCCCTAATCCTGGCGCGTTCCGCATCTTTCTTGCTCAGCCTTGCACCGACACCTCCCTCGTCAGTGCCGTCAACTACCTCGACGCCGCCTTCATCATCAGAGCTATCACTTCCTAGATAGGCCTTCAAGTCGTTTTCGTCGATCTCATTTTTACCACCTCTAAATGCTCGGGCTTGTGCCTCCTTCCGAGTCTTATCTTCCGTATCCCAGGTGAGTTTAACCTTACTATGCTGCAATGCATCTGTAACAAAATCATTGGGCTTGTAACTGTCAGGTATGCGATCGCATTCGTCTCGCGGAACGTCATCGGTAAAATCTGTAGGCTCGGGTACGAACCGAAGATCAAAGAAGTTGGCACTGCTCATGTACTCCGTCCCATCAACAGCGTCATATACGTGTTTAGCGGCTTCTTTTGACGAGAACGATAATATAGCATAGTAATACCGAAGTCTTTCCAGCTGATATTTTCGTAGTTTTGTGGAGTCAAAATCTAGCCCTTCATCCTCTTTCAACATAGAACGCTTGATGTTCTCTTCTTCCTCTTCCTCCTCCTCCACCTCTTCCTCTTCCTCAATTTCAGGGTCCACATCGGCATCTATGCTTTTATTGGCGAATACGTCTTTCGGCGGTCCCTCCATTTCTTCCCTTTCCATTCTCTCCTTTCCAAACTCACTAGGATACACCGATACTTTCAAAATCTTACCGCCTACAGGAAGAAAACTGGAAAACACTGCCATCAGGTCCTCGGCCCGTATGTTGTCCCAGTCCAAATTGACCACAGCTAGTCTGTCGGTTACATCTCCAAGAGGAACGTCACTTTGCTGGCCAACGGGTAACTTGGCCCCAGGAATTTCGGCTTCGGCTTCAGCTTCGCTTTCCTCGTCGTCCGAGCTCTCTTCTGACGAGGATGATGATTCCGAGAATCCCCCGTCTCTCGCGGGGTCGTGATTTTCTCTGTCGAGCCGACGTAGCTCCTTTTCGACTTTCTCATCGTCTATGGCCCCTTCAGAATCGTCATCTTCCAACCTGTAGAATCTTTCCAATTGCTTCTTTGTATCATCATGGCGTAGCTTCCTGCCGTATCTATCGACTGCCGCGTTTTTTGAAAAGTCTTTGTCGTGAAGCATATGAGAGAATCGCTTGTCAATTTGAGTCCGGGTATGCCTTTTGCTAGGAAGCCGATATCGAGGGTCAGACTGGATGTTTGCGAATCGCGGGTCGGCTAAATTTGGAAGAGAGTGAGCACTGTCTAAGCACATTGGAAAAGAATGCCCTTGACATACTGATAACATCACCGCCATTTTTTTGGTAGCTGGTTTTTCGCCTCTTGGGCGACGCTTTGTCAGTCATTTTGATATGTTAATGCTTTTTGTCAGTGAAAATGATCTGATTTCGAACGTAGAGTGTCCGCTGAATCGGGACCGGTTTTCGAGCTGAAATGTTCTGCGCAAATTTAACATCATGTGGTCCGTGCGTTCTTATCTTATCTCATCAGAAAGTTAAATAGTTACAGTATGAAAGTAAAATTCTTGACAGATGGATCAAGTACCTAGTACCTTGCCCCGCTGCAGTTTCTCATTCAAAGGTTGGTATCAGCTACCAATCCACTCTAACAATCAAAATTAACATTCCATCTGCCAAACACCCCATACATATGTATGTACTCCAGTACTCCGTACTTAGCTCCATATGCCTGTGCAAGTACGTAACTAACGAACTAACCAAGACTCAGATCTTCAGTGACGGACCTAGTTTGTGGCAATTGTCAGAGATCATACATTCCAAAGAGCTTTAGCATCTCTAGTCACATATTCTAGAGAGAACGTTCTCTTCTGGTCAATTGGGCTATGCGACAGCAATTAGCAAGGATTGTACTCCGTACTGTAGCTACCTATACAACACTACCTTGAGATGGTCCTACTGTAGGGATTTCTATCTACCTCCTTAATGGGACAGTCGCCGGTGACGATGCTCATTTACCACATTGCGGTAATGCGGCTGTTTGGTTAGGATGCGATGGATGTGCTTTACAACCATATCTGTAACCGTAAGCACTCAGCCTCGCGGGGCGAAGCTGTAACATACCTATAGCCGTTCTGTTTTCTATGCCTCGAGGGATAATTATATCTGAGCTGGGTCAGAGCGACTCACTATCTAAATCAATGGTGGCGTCGTACCGGATATGTTTCTTTGGGGCTCGACATATCGAGTATAGGAAGGTTTCACGAATTTGAACCACTGTTTGAGTACGCTCTCGAGGGTCCGCCCTCTTTCACGAACATCTCGCGCAACTAATCGAAATCAAATTAGCTCGCGAAATGAATTATCCAGTGCCAATTCGTACTTCGCCTTCCTAGGCAAACATCCATGTCTGCCTCAACAAAGATCTGTATAGGAGAAGAGTTCAGATTCTAGACCCGAAACGAAGAGATAAACTGCGTACCTTGATATCTAACATATCCCTTATTCTAGCGTCCGTAAATGCCAGAATACCTTCCAGAATAAGTACTCGGGGAGGATACAGTGAAACCGTAGCCTCTTCTCGCTGATGTTTTGCAAATGAATAAATGGGTATCTCAACTTGTCGGCTTGCCACAAGATTAGCCCGCTACTCGCAACCAGAATTGATAGTCAGTGTTACCCTTGTTTCAATTTCTGCAGTGTTCCCACCAAAACATCGAAATCTATCGCATCCGGTGAGTCAAAATCGTACTCGTCTCGGTGGGCGATGGCATTTTGCGCTGGGGTAAGGCTTTTGTAAAAGTGATCCTTTTGGTATCAATTTCGTTAGGAGAGCTCCTTGATCATATACGCCAAAGAAGAGAAGAGCAAACAGAAAGATAGCATCAATACAGGAGGTCATCTACCATGACCAAGATGACTGCTCCGGGAACGTTCAAAGAGTTGATGATCTCGGCAGCCACAGACGATTTTCCTGACCCAGATCCTCCAGCAATACCTATGATGCTTAAATCCTCCCAAGGCCGACAGCCACGCGGTTTCGTTTCTGCCATGTCTAGTGAAAGATATCTATAGGAAGGTCTGGGTGAAACCTGGCTTGGTAGATGTGCATCCGGATGTACCGAGGGCAATGATAGGCTAGTGGTTAGAGAAGCCTCACAAAATAGACCGTCTCGGCCCAGTGAAGCGGTAGCTGTAGACAAAGTCAAACGGATAGTTAGTTATCAATCTACTAGAATACAAGCCTACATTGTTGAATATAAAATTTTTTTCCCCTAAAGCTCCACCTGAAGAAGGGCTAGCGTGGTGTTTACACCGCTAGGCCAAAAGGCGGACCGCCACTGATCTCAAAGAGATCAGAGGCGAAGAAGAGAGGACTCCTTGCTTGGCACTCCCACACTCCCACTCTAGCTGGACGAACTTGTGAGGCAGGCCTGCTAGCTTCTCAAAGGAGGTCATCGTGGACCACCTGCAGTCCCCGGGCATCTTGGCTAGGCCGCTCCCAGAGAGGTGGATCCCAATCACCTTATGTCAGCAGCTTGAGTAGAGAGAATTAATCAGGAAAATCAAATGGTATGGCACAACTGGGAATCGAACCCAAGACCTAAAGATCGGCACCAATCAGCGGGTGCGAAAGCTCATAACCTGAAGAAGAGAGGACTCCTTGCTTGGCACTCCTACACCGCCAAATGTGGATATCCGTTTTGGGTAAGGGATCACATGGGGAGCAATAGTCTCACGTGATGTCTGTGTCATATCACGTGGAAGATACGCTAGCCATATTGGGGTGTTTTGCTTGTTGGGACCCGTTTTCTAGCAACCTTGAACCTCAACCGCCCTCCTTCTCGCACTTTTTCCCTTTCATTTTTGCAGCGCAAGATTCAGCTCCAGCCCTCCAGCATCTCACACATTGCTTTCGGGGGTCAACAAGCTAGATAGAGCTACAATTGCAAAGTACTTTTCAAGCTTCGTGCTGATGGCCAACGCCGTACGTTGCTCAGGCTCAATCGCTGGCCCGTCCAGTCTCCCACTATGCTAATAAGCCACCTCCCAGATGTCTTCTACACCTTCTACCACCACACCAGCAGCCTGGCACCAGTTCGAGAAGAAGGTGGAGGCTGCGAAACCATCCAAAAAGTCAGTATGCTTCCTTCCTTTCCTGCCCTCGTTTACATGATGCATTCAATAAAAACAAATGGGAATCTCTCTGAATTACCTTGAGGAGAACCTTTTATCATCTCGTATTATCTGATATTACGTCCGACCCAAGATCTACCAAGTCCAAACTTTTGTTCGTTGAGTATGTAACTGATCGTGTATCACAGTGATATAAATTTTCTCGTTATGGACTATCTGGTCTCGAATGGCTATCCCAAGGCGGCAACCAAGTTTGCGGTTGAGGCAAATCTCAAGATGGAAGCAGATACTGAATCTATTGATCTGCGGGTAAAAGTCCGGGAAGATATCTACGCTGGAAGGATCCTTTCCGCCATCGAAAGGATCAATGATATCCACCCAAATGTATGTTCCATGCTGTCCATCCTGAACTCTCCTACTCATTCTTTTCTATTGCTATGATTAAAACTGTTTCATGCACCACTCATATACCTTCATGGTGTTGATGAAAAAAACTCATCTTCAGTCCTCAGTATGATTCGCACTCGAAATCACTTGGCCATTTTCTGTTCGAATTCTCATAAGCCTTCGTGCTAACCAAATTGTCTAGATTCTAGATTGTAACCCAGTTCTTCATTTCTCGCTACTTCAACTACACCTGATCGAGCTGATCCGGAAATGTATATCAGTTCCGGACGGGGATCTAACTCCAGCACTTGAATTCGCAACGGCTGAGCTGGCCCCTCGGGCGCCAACCCGCCCTATTTTACTTGAAGAACTTGAAAAGACTTTGTCTTTACTGATATTTCCAGTTGATAACACACTTTCTCCAGCATTGGCCGAGCTATTAAATCCCGAACTACGGAAGCGAGTTGCGACCCGTGTGAACTGGGCAATATTGAAGAATCAAGGCTCTAAAGGCGAAGCCAGGATCCGACCTTTGATGAGACTAAGAGCCTGGTCGGAGTTAAAAGCTCGCCAAGATAAAAAAGATATTCCCGAAAAACTTGAAATCGGACTTGATAGCGATGCAAGTCATTCTAACCCTCGCAAAAAGGAGTTAGAAGACAACGGAGAGGATGTTGTTATGCAAGAACAGAATGATCCCGATTCTATGGTACCATGACCGTGGATAATCCTCGTGTTGAATTGTTTCCCGGTAATACTTCTGCGTGTCATATCTATGTAGATACCCATTCGAGGATAAGGCGTTTAGAGGCCGTGCAGCTTTCTCATTTATGTTTTTTAAAAAGGAGGCAGGACTTGACTCTAAGTTCAAAGGCTGACTGACTGACCCTAATGGTCTATTCCTTATTAGTTATTAAGTACTTTTTCTCTTTCAGATCTAGTAACATAATCAAGTGACACTGCCAAAAGAGTGCAATAGATTCATAAGAGATTTACGGAAATGAAAATAGAGCTAGAGATACTAGAAATTCATCATATCCCTTCCAAATAGTGCCCTCTTAGCCCAATCCATCGCCAACATTACTCGAGTCCTCAAGCTGACACTCTGCGCAAAATAGATACTGCGCCAGAGGTAAACTGCCAGGAGGCCACCTCCCCAACTCAATCCATTAATATCGAACACCGCAGCGTTTCCAATGTATGCCAAACTGCCAAGATGTTTGTACTCAAAAGCATTGTACACTGCTTCATCAAGTGTTCCATAATCAATCTCACTGGACAGAGCGGCCATTCTATTGAATTTCCGACCTAAATACTGCCCTTGTTGATTTGCTCGTTGTGCGGTGGCGGGCAAGGAGGTCAGCTTCGTATCGATCTGAGAAAGGAGTTCATAGAGTTCCTCGAAATCAAGCGTGCCGCTCCGGTCTTTGTCGTAAAGTTCGAAAAGACGATCAAGTCGCTTAAGATGACTGGTGCTCTGTGGAAATTGTTTCTTCACACGGCCCGCTACATCGCGCCACTCTCGGAAAGTAAGGTGAATTTTTCGGGATCCCGACCTTTCTCCCAGGCGATCGTGCGCAGAAAGGTGACTAGGTGGTCGGCAACGTTGTTCTGGACCGTAGAGCAATCCCCGATTGCGTATACTTCACCAGATGGCGCACCAAGCAAGCGAAGGTGAGTATCCGTTTCCAAAGCAAGGCGGTTATTTTGGCATTCGAGTTTCTTTGCAATTTTCCGCGAAAACTCGGTTTGAGCTTAGAGAAAGTTAGCCGTAGAACTGACCCGAAACAGTTTGATGACTTCTCTTACAAACTCCAGTTGACCAGAGGCAAAATCCCATGGGGATCTCCTTGACAACTGATGTGCCATTTTCTATTTGTGTGAACAGGATTTTGTCTGCTTGGACTTCCTTCACTCTTGAATTGGTTAAGACTTCCACTTGATCATGGGCGAATCGCTTCTACAAACGAGTTAGCTCCGATTGATGTCAGACAGGGAGATTTGGATAATCAGCTTACTTCCGCATATAGGGAGACCGTTTCATCGTAAGTGTTCAATATATGACTTCTGCTCTGGATCAAGTGCACGGAGATTTCGTTCCGTAGGATCTTGGGGAACGATCGGAACAAGTCTTCGTTTAGCATATCAAACAGCTCTGCAGCAAACTCCACGCCGGTTGGGCCTCCGCCGCAGACAACAAAAGATAATAGGCGTTTTCGCTCCGAATCGCTAGTAGTTGGTAGACACGCTACCTCTAAATTCTGGAGGACTTTGTTCTTAATCTGTCGCGCATCGTCTATTGATTTCAAAAAGTTACAATGCTCCAGTCCTTTAACACCATGAGGGTTGGTGGTTGATCCTGCATGTATATTAGAAACGCCTTTGGGAAGGGTAAAAGGAGTTCCCACATACCAACCCCAATGATTAGTTTATCATAAGGCAAGTAGAAGTTATGTCTTACGCCATTGCAGTCAACTTGCGATACTTCAACAAGTCTCTCATCGAACTCTACATCGACAGCTTCGGCACGAAGAAAATGCCCACGGACTCGTTTCACTATCAAACGGATGGGCTCCACCAAAGAACGAAGGCCCAAAGTTCCCACAGTCGCAGACGGGAGCATTGGCGTGAAAAGAAAATAGTTGACGGGAGAGACAACCGTGACATGATAATCTCCGGCATTCAATGACTTCAGCAACGCAACGCTGCCCCAGCCGGTCCCCAAAATCACAAGTTTTGGTTTATTCTTCTGGTCTTCCTTTCCTTGAGAATCGTGATCATCGACCAGCACATCCGCAATTGGAAGATTCTTCGGCCCACCCCGCCTTGGATTTAATGCTATCTCTGAGACGGGGAGGTCCTCTAGCAAGGGGTCGTTGGAATATGTAGACGCATCGTAGAGAAAAAAGCCGACAATTAGACCTGTGCTAACCAAAACAAACATGCCGCTGAACGCAAAGACATTGAATATTGCTTTCTTGAAGCGGCTACGCCGCTTGATCGCGCCCTCAGCAGGTGTCGTCTCGGTAGATGCATAACGCAAAGCCTGGTATCGGAAGGAATTTGCAGGAACAGCGCATCGTATCCTAGAGCGAGATGAAATGGTCCCAAAAGAGCGAAAGGTGTTCAATGGTCTTATAAAGCCAGCTTGGAAGCTTCTTGACAGCATGCAGCTTCCACTTATCCGGGAAGCGCTTCTAACGATCATTTTCTGAATACGAGACGGCCCAGCACCTTGGGCCGTAGGAGTGAACATAGCCCACCAAAAGAAAGCATGAAGGTCCTAAAAGAATGGAGATTGAAAAAAAGGAGCCGACGAAATGTTGTTGCTCAACCATTGACCTGCACCACCGCAAGGGCTGCCAGTCGCTCGCGGACAAGGAGCGTCCAGCCTTGTTCCTGGATGTGCTGGTGCTGACTGGTCGTTAGCTCATGGCTGTTTGACGCCAATCGATGTCATCATCAAATTAAGCTTTCCAGCATTCCGTCAGGGGTTTAGCGTGTATTGGGCTTAGTCAGCGCCCCCCGACTGTGAGACTTCCACATTTTACTTCTTTGGGAAATATATATCGCCAACTACATACATGCATTTAGAGACCATGAAGGGCTCAATGTCTTTTCATTGAACAGCTTGAAGCCTGGAGACCAAAGTTCTTCATGTTTTTCACAGACTAAATGGTAAAAATAAAGCTACAGGAATATTCTGTATTGTAAGATTATGGCATATAGATGCTTGTATTAATGTATTTCAAAACCCCAGCCATGCAAGTACCCCCAGTTTGCCCGCTTGCCCGCTTCACCTCCACCCAAATAAATAGCAAAATATAGTTATGGTACATAGAGTACATGTCAATAAAAATAGATCGACACCTTGGTCGGGTAGCTAGATATTGAAGATAAAAGATGTTCAGATCGACATATCGTTCAGGGTCCGTTATCCGTCGAAATCATCTTGGTCCGAATCGGCTTGGCCCTTCTTTTTTGAGCCTTTGGGTCTGCCTCTTGGTCTTGGCTTCTTTGCGACGCTTCCGTTTGAAAAGGAGCCTCGTCTTTTGCCTAGCCTTGACCCATTAATGGCGCCAGGCATTGGGCTCATGTCCCCCAGGTCCGCCGCAGAGTCATGCCCATCCAAGTCGTCATCAATCGCGACTTTCATTTCATCGTCAATAGACATTAGTGTCGCAAATTCACGACATATTGTCATCATTCCTTCAGTATCATCCAGACAGGCCACTGTCTTCGACATTGCATCCCACAAGCGATCACCGCTAACTCCCTGGACCTTCGTTAGAGCTTTGTTGAGTTCTTTCGCCCCTGCTTTACCTTCCTTGGGGAGTGAATGAGTGTTGATGCCATAAAGACGGCGAAGATAGGTTCGCGTTTCCCAAACCAACGATAGTGTCGCTGCAGCAGTAGCCAGCTGCTTCAACATGTTCTGGTCGACACCGCATGAAGCAGAGTGCACGACCTGTCCTCCGTTATCCTGGTCGCGCGTTTGTTCAGCAGTGTTTGTGTCTGCATTCGCATTTGTAGTTTCAATCTTAACCGGGAAAATATCGGTGTCAATGGCATGGGCCACAGTGGTACCCGTAGAGCCAACGATACGCTCCATGCAAGCAATTGTAGCGACCAGCTCTCCAATCTGGGCGTACTCAAAATAGGCCAAGTTCTGGCATACGAATCTGGCAAGCAACAAGTGTTCAGGAGGGCTGTCCTCCACGTTGAGCTTGCGGGGCTCAAAGTCAATCTTCAAGCACATGTTAGTCAAGAATTTCTTCTGATACTTGCTATTGCTGATTTTGATAATCTCAAATAGTGGTGCCAGCTTGGCGGTAAAGGGTCGGGATAGAGCCCCTGTAGGGTCTCCGACAATATCACGCTGGTAGTGAAAGGCGTCTTGAACGGCTCTCATATATTCTCGATCGAACATAGACTCATGTTGCTGGTGGAGCATTTTGTGGGTTTCAAATGCAACTTTGGAAATCGCGGGATTTCTCGAGGTCTCTAATGCCACGAGAACTCCAGCGCACTCCTTCGGGTGAATGAGACCCTGTCTGTTGATACTTGCAATTAACTCAATGGCAGTTAATGAGTATGAATCTTCCTTAGAAAGGGCGGCATGAAGCATTTGTTGCAAGAAATTCTGCGCAATCAATGCTGCTGCCCCATCATTCTCACTGGCTTTCAAAGAGCCTCCAAGGCGTGTGGAGCTTTCCTTATCACCGTTGGCATCCTTGGTCTGAATCAATTTCTCAGACTTGCCCTCATGGACAGAGAAGAATGCCAAGAACCCCTTAAGGATAATATTTTGCAAGTCGGCACTATCTTCCTTGAAAACGGACGTGAAGGCAACCCTCGTTGGTTCTCGGCCGTACTCAGCTGGCCAAGTCTCACAAACTGCTCCAAGGCTTTCAAGTGCCATGACCCTTAGTTCTGGTGAGTACTTGGATGATGTAAATGGAGTAATAAAATCGATGATCAAGCCAGCCACGGAATTTGGTTTCATATGAGGGAATGACTGCGCAAAAAAATCCCGAAATGTTTCTAAGTCACAGTGCTTTCCAACGCACCCGGCGATTCGGATATAACTTCGCACGCGGCTGAGTGCATCGGCATTTGCGGCAGGGTCAAGGTCCGTATTCCGACATTGATTGATACCTTTGAGAACAGAGACAGCGAGTTTCACTAAGCGCTCCGTGTTTTGAAGAACACTATTGATCGTCCAAAGACAGGCCATGACTTCATTAAGCTCCGTCCTTGCTAGTTTTGATACACTCTTGAACAGATCATTCTGAATATCTTTGAGTAGAGTATTATGCGACTTGGATAGGTGAGGTAAAACGCAACGATATATGATGACGACGGATCGAAATAGCATCAGATCATCGGCGTTGGATAAATGGCCGATGTATGGATGAAGAGTTTCGAGTTGTTCGGGCGTGAATAAATGTGCATTAGCTCTCGCGAAGACCGTAATCGATTGAAGCAATGATTGAAGAGTTCTCTTGTCAGTGTTCTCTGAATCATGAACTACACGCTCGAACATGGCAGCCACGAGGGCTTTACACACGGTGGAATTCAGAGAAGTCGATTTAGCATCTGGAGAAATCTGATGCTTTATGAATGCTTCGAAAGTGGATATCACAGCATCATTCCGTCGCACCGAGCCGACGATGAGATTCACCAAGTTGTCGAGCGAGACCCGTGACTGAGGAGTCCCTTGTGTGGACTCAGCGAAGGAGGAATAAAAAGGCGTAAACCACATTTCCTCTACAGCTTGTCGAGCTTGACCGGCTACACTATTCTCGTGATCGGTGACTCTTTGTAACAGTTGTTCAATGATAGCCAGCTTCAACTCCTGGCTTGACGTTTGGACGTACACGTCCTTCATGAGACCAATGCATCGTTTTCTGACACCAATAGTTGGGTCGGAAGCACAGGCTAAAATTGCACGGCAGCAATTGTCCTCTAATGCTGGTTTAAGGAACATGCATTTGGCAATTAGACTCAGAGCCGAGTCGCGGACCATTGGCGAAGAATCATTTGCACACCTAAGAATTAGAGCCATGATTGACCCATCTCGATCTAGCAAACTGGGATCTCTTTCAAGCATTTGGATGACACTTTTTAGACTTCTGCTCCTCACTTTGGCCTGATCGCTCGTAATTGAGTTTAAGAGTACCTTAATGATAGTATCGAATCCTTTGCAAAAACCACTGGTGAGAATTATGATCAGATAAGCGAAGCGAGCTTGCTTTGTTGAAATCCGGTCAAATTCACTGGTGAAACTCAGATTAGCCAATAAATCAAATGTGAGCGCTTGAATTTGAACATACCTATTTGATTCTAATAGTTTTGGGTCGGACACGATATTGCTCAGTGACTTAGCTAGTTTGTGTACTTCCCGAGAGTCTCGAGCAGGGCCTGGCTGTGACGGGTCTTCATAAGCGCCGCAGACAGTTTTCGCCCACTGCGTCAAAAGATAGCCACGAGCGCTAGAAAGCTGCCAGTCACCCAAATATTTCTCTTCTAGAAACTCTAAAACAACCCGATAGGGACCATCCAGTTCTATCATATCTTGGACATGAAGGGCACGACCTGAATACTCATCGAACAGGTGGCGGAGACGATCTGTAAGACCAGTGTTTCCGTCGTCAATAGCACCATTCAGATGTTGGGCGGTGGAGGCCAACTCTGAAATAGCCGATCCCATCCAGCCAAGAAGTTCAAGAGACATATTCTTTGCGTTCGCCGTGCTCTTGTCATGATCCGCGATGGTGATCATTTGAGATGCAAGAACCCGCAGTATCAGTTCTGCCCCTGGCCAGTCGGTTGACCCAAGCACATTTATCAAATCTTCAGTGAACAAATCTAAGAGATTTCTATAGGGTTGGTCTCCTGTTTTTGTCGAAGTCATAGCTCGTTGCACAATGAATTTAGTGATATACTGTGCACTGTGCACAGCATTGTCGTACAACGGGTCGACTTGCCTAGAGAGTAGTTTAATCGACGACGCATTGGGCTCATTTTCATCATCACTCTCTTCTTCATTTTCGGAGTCATCGGATTTATAGCCATTGGCGATATTCCTAGCTTTGCGCGACGGAACTTTGGCCGTCGCGGATCGCGAGGAGTTTCGTTGAAGCGCCGTCGTTTGAACTAGTTGAATCACCAGTGCAGATAGAAGTTGAATACTTTTACCATCGGCGAGTTTGAACTGCCGTGCGCTCTGTCTGTTTGACGGTAATTTTTCCAGTGATACCAGAATCTCATCAAGAATGAAAGAGCGTTGATCAGGATATTTTGCAAATATCTTTGCTAAAACATCCATAGCGGCTCGGCGTGGGGTTTCATATTTCTGAACTCCAATAGCCGACTCTTTATCGTTTGGAGCATTCTCAACGAATATGAGCCTTGCCGCCAAGAATTCTATTGCAGTGATGGGCCCTTCTGCGAGATCCACGTTCGACAAGAACACTGCCAGTCTTGACAGAACCCGTTTTGCTTGAGAAATCACGTTCGATATGACCTGTTTCTGCGCATTAAAGACATTGAAAGCTGCAGAATCCTTGCCGCTTGCCCTGCTCTCAACCGCAGGAATGATACAATGATCAAATATTTGACTGAGAGCTGCTGGAATGGCTTGTATTAGATCTTCTGGGCACAATTCTTTTGTTTGTTGGTTTCCCGGCATGGTCTGAAGCAATGTGTTGATCGCAGTCAAAATGTTCTGTGCATCCTCAAGCTGCTTGATCCATCTTTCTGTCTCAGGCTCTGAAGACGAAGTGTCTAATTTGAAGTCGGCTGATTGTGCTGCCATGATTGGGAGTTCACAAAGCTTTTGAATATGCTTTATATACTCTGTTGGAATATCACCAAGGCGTCGGTAGTCGGCAACCTTTTGGAGGGCTTTGGACAGAACTCCATACGTTTCGGGGGATAGTACAGGCCCAAGGTCCCCAATGGTATTAGGAAACTTGAAAAATCTGCCTGCTGCTTGCGTATCTAACGGCGCATCTGGAAGCAGCTGCTCTTCCGCTTCGAGCACTTCATGTAAAAGGCCTTGAAGTTTAACCAATGCAGCATCAGATACTTGCTTCTGAGCTTCAAACTGGACAGAGTCGTGCTCCTCCTCGGCGCGGGAGTCTATCTTCCTGCGCTTGACGGTTCTGACATCAGATATGTATTTAAACTCATTGATATCAGCCGACGGAGGCAGACTGGGGATTAGGACCATAGGCTTTAAGATTTTGTCCTCCTCTTGGTGGATAGACGGCATAGGATGCTGACGGGAGCTCAGACTGCGAGGATGTTGACTTCTGGAGGAAGATTGGGAGACAGCTTTGGTAGCTCTAGCCTTTTCTATCGAAGGCGGGGTTACTGGTACTGGATCTATTAAACGTAATCGGTGAGACAATATATCTAGATCTGGCATCAGGGTAACCTACAGCGATAAGACACATCAGCGGAGTCTAATATCATCCTTGCAAATGGACCCAATTGGTTATCACTGGAGGGCTCGACGTTCCGTTGGGACGAGGATGCACGGGTGGCGGCAGGTAGTTTAAACTCACTATGGCAGTTGTCAGTTCGTGCCTTTGAGCGAGCTGGGGGCAAGGAGCTTACAATTTCGTCAACCTGTCCTGCTTTAGAAGCTGTTGTAAATACTCTCGGGCGGTCCCAAGACGAGTAGACTCTCCGGACACAGGAGCCGCTTGTGTTTCGTTATCCAAGCCATGAATCATTTTTCTAGCAAGATCGTTATCGTAGGGTCGGGGCCAATCCACGAGTGAACGTCGGCCAATATCAGGGCGCATGATTGAGTCTACACGGCAAGTGAGCAGTTTGTTGGGAAAATATCGATCCTCAGTATTCATACCGAGTCCAAACACCGGAGCACTAGTCATAGGGGAGAATCTGAGGGCCTCGTCTACTGATAGTGGCCGGGGAAGCCGCTTGGACGCCCCGGAAGTAGAGCCATTGCTATGAATGACCACTTCCAGGTTTGGCTGGCGATGCGGTTGCATAGTGAGGCATGCGACAGGTCACGACATGAATCTGGAAAGGTGAAACTGAGCCGAGCAGACGGCACTACCGTGCAAACGATGTTTTGCCGGTCAAGGAGAGGCATATCATTCTCATGATTGTCGCTTCAACGGAAGTGCCGAAGTGGAAGGGAAATTTAGGCGCAGGCAGCTCTCCCGTGGTCAGGGAGTTGGTTCGGAAACGCTAATTTTATGTGGTCCACCGCGACTGACCAACGGGCTTTTCTGCCGCTTGCCAATGCGTCTAAACTAACTACCTAGTTAGTTGGTTTATAGGTACTCTTTTGATATTCGGTACTCCGTATGACTGAACTATTTCGAGAAGTGAGCGGGAGCCAGGATTTCGTGCTTCTTGTTTGGGCCCATAATAAACTGCAGAGCTCGGGCCTTTCAGCTAACTAACCAACTGACAGGTAACTAGGTAACTAGTTAACTACGAAGTAACCCCATAGGACCTTCCATGGGAAATTGTCGGTGGTCGCGTCTATCCTTTGTGCATTGAAAGAAGAATCACAGGTCGGAATTATGGATTGCTCTCATTTGCGCTTCAAAATTGGGAGGCCCGTCAAAGGCGCGTAAATCTATCTACAAATCTTGAGTTAAGGGATAAAATCCCAGAAGTTTCCAGACTAAGCTGCCACTGCCTGTTCAGACAAGGTATATTCTTGTTCTCCACTCTTCTCATATTCTGCCATATCCAGTGCTACAATAACACTGTCTCTCACCACGGTCTCAGGGTCATTAAGGAACTGTTTCAGCACTTCTTCAACACCTTCTTCAGCCCCCAAGCTGCCAAGGGCTTCCGCAGCTTCATGGCGGACCATACCGGCTTCATTTTGATCGCTTAATGTGGTAATGAGGCTGGGAATGCTAGCGGGATGGGATAGCTGTCCGAACACAAACGCGATTTCGTGTCTGAACAAGGCAGAGCTGTCCTGAAAGCCTTCAGCGAGCGCATGGATTGCCGGGACAGCGGTTGGCAAGTCGGGAGGAGAGCAGAGATCACGCAGCGCGAACATAGCTCGGTATCGCTCAAAGAGTGGGAGGTTGGAATTGAGAAGCGCCTTTTTCAGCTCGGGAATGGAAGGAGTAGAGGTGGAGAGAGGGAGAGGAGGCGCAGGGTCAATGGAGGTAAAATCGCTTCGTCTATTTAGCGTATTGATATAACGATCATCCTGATGATTGACTCACCTTTGCTTCAGATTCTCCGACTTGCTCTCTTTCGAAGCCTCCCATCTTATTCGATCAACTGCAATATCACATGTCTCTCTGACAACCTCCTCCTCAGTCTTATCGTCCCGTAACCGCTGTAGGATATCTAAGCTCCCTGTATCTCCAAGAGCTCCAAGAGCTTCTGCGGCCTCATGTCGACACATAGCATCCTCCTGGCGATCTTCTAGTACCCCGCGAAGATAGGGAACGGTATCCAAGTTTCTTGTTTGCCCGAGGCAGTATGCAAGCTCATGTTTTAGCAACGCGGAGGACGATGAGAATGCGGCAGCAATAGCTTCGATTGCAGGGAGCGTTTGATCGGTTGGTGGCTTCAAGGAAGCGGTGTGTTTGAGCGTAAAAAGGGCACGGAACCGCTGGGCGAGGGGGCAGACTCGGACGTGATGACTTGCCGCAAATATTGAATGGTCTCCTGGGGTTTGTTGTCGGTACCCACCGTTTCCGAAGCCATTCTTTTTTGGAAGTATAGCAAATGATGAGAAATTATTGCCGTGTTATCCAGAATGCCAGAGATTGAAGCTCGTGAGGGGCAGTTTTTCTTCGTTTTGCAGCAAAAAAGATCAGCGGATCAGATAAGATTCGCGATTTTGACTGATTAACTAATTAGTGTCTTGGCATCATCCTTGCAGGAAAACTGCTGGGACGGGATGAGGTCTGCAAGTAGCCAGAGTGATCCCCAAAGCATAGCAACTACCAGTTAATGCAACTTCGTATGGGCCGGTCCACATATCCTTTGGAGGTCAAAAGCAGGACCCTGGGGTGTTTTGGTTTTCATTTATCTATCTTATTTGTCGCTGGCCAATTCCCAACTACGTTACACCTGTATTCGGAAGATTTGTACATGAAACAGTAAATCAAAGTAGTTGCTACCCGCTATCCGGCCTTTATTTCGTACGTATGTGCCTGAGCTTTTTCGGAACATGCAGGAAGTTGTTCGCATAAGCCTTAGGATGAAAAGCCCTCTCGTTCGGCTCCTGCACATAATATTCGTAACCTTGCTTTTCCGCAAATTGAATTGCGTCTTCTTTTGATTTGAAGTTGATGTGAGTACCCTGCATTGCATCCGCTGACGATTGCCATCCCATCAACGGATTCTCCCAGCGATGACCCTTTGATAGAATATCCCAATCCATTCTCCAGTGATGAGTATGCCAGGTTCCGGACTGTGTAGCAGGTTTCGCGGGTTGATAGATTCTGTCGAGTGTTAGGGGATGTTCGGTTCATTTGGATGAGTGCGAATTCTCATACCTTACGGTTCGGCCTTGGAGATCTGTAGGGGCGCCTGAGAGAACTGCAGCGGCAACAACGTCGCCAGGCTCACTGCCATCCATCACGCGTTTGGGAACGGGTGAAAACAAGCTAAATCTTCTATTTAGCCAACAGGAAGTAATGTTTCAGGGCGAGTATGCATACGAGGTGGCTTGGTCGACGGTTGCGTTGTAATCTGGTTGATGACGGGCCATAGCTTCCGAAGGAGATTCTTTCCGTGTCATAGACCCGCTTCTCGATACAGCGGCGGGGGCATCTTCAGGACTCGTCTTCAGTGGCTTCTCATCGATCTGGCGTGGAGCGGAAGAGCTGGTGTACCGTGCGTTGAGGGTCGGCGCCAAACTCACCACCCGAGAGCAGCCCGAAGCAAGATTCGGTATTCTCACAGGTCTAAGTAAGGACATTGTGGTAAACTGAGTGAAAATTGAATGGGCCGCGCCGTTAAACCATTCAGGCTTGCATCCTCTGATGGTAACGGGAGATTCCAAATGCCCAGCATGAGGTCGGAATCGTTTTGGCCAAATACGGTTAGCGCGAAAATGCCTCCAGTGGACGCTTCTTCGTCCCGATTGACCTCAAGTTCAGTACCGAACTTCAATTGATTAAACACCGGAAAGATTACTCTGGCTCTCGATCCCATAGAATCGACAGGTACTCTCTCAGTCCTCACAATACGCCAGATGACACTCTACTAATATCACCAATTGCAGGCTATTCACCATGAGCTACATCGTTCGCCGAGGGCTCTCAACCCTCATTCCCCCAAAGGTAACGTCCGCCATTTACTTCTTTGGTAACAATCAGCTAACTGCGAAATAGATTGCATCCCCTTCTGTATGTTTTCCAAACCCTATGCCCCGCGAACGTCAATTCCTTTACCTACGACTTCACAGTCGTCCTTAACTTCCTCCACGACTAACTCCCCTCGAAGGCAATCGGCGCCGCCAAAGATGCAGCTCGTATGGAGCGTGTTGGCCAATTCTATGGAAAGCTCCCCCGTGGCCCGGCTCCCGAAGTGAAACCAAGTGGCTTCTTCGCGCGCTATCAGGCGAAACATTTCGGCAATAAGCCAACTGCAAAACGTGCGTCTGCTCTCCTCACTTGCCACTGCCGATAACAGGGTCTATCTTTGCCTTCGGCGCTGCATGATTACGGCGTGGACTACTTATTAACTTGGGTTTTTCTCAACAGCCATCGTCCACATCATCGTGGTAATGACACTTTTGGGCTACAGCATTCAATACGTCACGCATCTCCGTATGAACCCCCGCCTAGCTTAACCTACGCTTTCTAACTAGACTTATAAAAGGCCACCACAAGAATAACGCTCATTAGAGAGGCTGATATGCTGGGCATTAGGGGTGCTTCGTTGAGGTGTACATATAACATAGAAATGAATCCTGTTTGAAGCGTCATAATTGCAATGTTTTGGAGGGGGAAACCCCACTAGGATTCTGTACTCTGGATTGATTGCGTCTGCAAAATTAAATGATATAAAACAACTTCTTGTGAATTTTAACGGTTCTTTATCCGAAACATCCATTTTCCCAAGAAGGCAGTGGGAGGCTCAGAAAAAGGCTGGGTCGGCGCTAACCGCATTGAGATGTGATAGCTTGGCCACACGTCTGCTGCTTCCAGTCAACCTTCTCGACTCTGCACCACTTCTGGCTTCTCACAAGTCGCTTTTCAAGCAACCGGCCAGGTTACCCAGGTTGTTGATTTTATACTTATCTTTCCTTTAGTACTTTTGCGCTATATTTACTGTGGTCTCTAGCTGTGTGGCCTTTTTGTTTCTTAGCTCTTGATCCGAAACGGCTCAGTTCAGAGCCCATTGACTTTAATCAGTGCTCATCCTGGCGGTAATCAGTTGCTGACAAGAAGTAAGTTCCTTCCATGGGCTTCAAAGTAGAATATCCCAGTTAATTCTGCATTTAAATTGATACCTTACTAATTTCAGCGTTGGACAGCCGTAGAACATTGTTATGGCAGAGCAGAGCAGCCACGATGTGGTAAACCAAACCCGGTCGGGCGGCGACTCATCGCCCTCCGACGTTCCTGCGAGTAATCCTGACAAACACACGACTGGAGGGGATGGGGGGAATATTCAAACTTTAAATAAGGATCTGGAGGAGAATAAAGCAAGTTCGGTATCACAGGGCAAGCGAGAAGAAGATAAGCGTACGCAGATACTCCAACAATTCGATGAGCGCATTCCTTTCAAGAACGATACTGTGAGTTGCTTTGAGCCTTCCCCACCGATAGTGTTGCGGAAGATG
The DNA here is from genome assembly GCA_029635245.1 of Nannizziopsis arthrosporioides. Classification (NCBI taxonomy): domain Eukaryota; kingdom Fungi; phylum Ascomycota; class Eurotiomycetes; order Onygenales; family Nannizziopsiaceae; genus Nannizziopsis; species Nannizziopsis arthrosporioides. Next base: position 5,772,520 of record CP098260.1, on the reverse strand, counting down.
GTTAACCATCGGCGTAGGACACTTATGGGATAGGTTTACCTGCACACGATGAATCCGCAAGAAAACAAACCGAAGTCAACGGCATCGAATCAGTGTCTTCATTTGATGATGATGGAACAGTACATACTCAACATGGCGATGGCAGTGGAGGCTCCGATACAGATGTGAGTCGGGGCGATATACGATCTTTGTCCAAAGAAAATGCCCAACATTCCCGTACAAGCTCTGTTAAGCGACCCGCAACCTTTAAACCTGTCTCGTGGGCGAAATACTCGATTTCTAAATCACCAGGCGTAGCTACAGCTTCCAAAGCTACAACCGAGCAAGGTACCAACTAAGCACTTTTGAGTATTCCACAGCCCAAAGTAATCACACTAACTATGCTCACAGCCCCATTTTCACTGTCAAACGGCACCAATACACCTACCCAGCATTCATCAAGACCACGCCTAGTTGCTAAATCGACGAGCAGTATGCGAGATTCAACTCCCAGAACTCTCGGCAGCGGTAAGAACGGGGTCGGGGGTCCAGATCCGAACCAAGTATGGAATAAGAACCGACGTAAGGCACCAGTCGCCATTACCACATTCTTGCGATGCTAACAGACACACTTGCAGCTGTTCAGCCACCACCCACAAAGCACCTTACAGACGAAGAGCTCAAGCAACAATATGGCATCCACATGACATCCCGTATTCAAGCTGACGCCGATGGCAAGGAAGCGAAGTGGGCTGATATTGATGATGACGAAGACGACTGGGCGCCGGAAACAATCGAATGGAATGATGGCACGAAAGTCACTCTTACCCAAACTGAAAATCCTCCCGCTCCCAACCAAGCGAAAACCGAAGCCCAGGACAAAGCGACGGTCCAGCCAATAGCATCACTAGATAGAACTACAGGGCTGATACCTAGCAAGGCACCTACTTCTAAGCCGCCAGGCTCTCTTGGTCCGAACGCAACTATCCTCAAGCTTGGTGCTAGCGTGGAAAGACAACAAGCTCGATTAGGTGTCGATTCCAAAGCCGCAAACGACAAGAACGGCTCGGTTTTAAAGACTTCTTTGCCCCCGGCAAAATCTCCATGGGCTCCACTGCCTCCTATTGATAAAGTCTCTCCGGCCGCTATACAACCTTCCGCCCAACTGCCCAGATCATCACGTTTTTTCCAGGGCGCCCCGCAAGAATCAATACCACCCATACCAGCAACCGCTAAAGAGATCGCTGCAGATGATTTCAACCGCTCCTGGAGAGATAACGCTCAGCCAGCGTCACCTAGAGAACTTTTAACTCTCACTCCGGTCGATACGAAGCTGTTGCAGATAATCGCCGTGGGCAATATAGGAACGACGCTCATTTCCGTCCAGCCTCCCTCCTTCAGAGACAAAACTTGCATGATAATTCGGGACCTGCAGAGCCTTCGCCCGCATTTCAAACACATCGGTCTTCGCAGGAATCCGGCTCGTGGACTCGTCGTCGTGCTTCATCCAATGTTAGTGGAGGGAGTGGGGTTATGGGCCGGCGACTTTCCATGAGCAAACCAGATTTAAGCAACAGATCTCATGATCTTCCTCCACCTCGTCGCGGATCACAGCAACACGAGCCATATCAGACAGGCGCTCATGCTCCAAGAGGCCCTTCCCCATCACACCCACCCGCTTCGGTAGCCTCAAGCCACACACAGCCAACCCCATATGCCCCGCCCGCGCCCCACTCCGGTGCTGTTCAAGCACCTATGGCAGATCCAGCTCTTACACAGGTACCTGCCATGGAAGATACCATAGCAATGCAACAGCGAATTATGCGTGAGAAGCGGGACATGGCAAGACAGCGTAGATTGGAAGAGGAGGCGAAAGAAGAAGCTGCCAAACAGGAGCGTATCAGAATAAAGCTCGAGGCAATGGGTCCTCCGCCGTCGGAAAAAGTCCATGCAAAAGACCATACAGGACCGCCGGAACCCCCCAAGCCAATGGTAGTTTCATCACCACCAAAACCTCCAGTCCCGGATCCAAGCGGAGAACCCAAACAGTACGGATTAATGAAGGTTCACCCTCCAGAACCCGTGATCGTGGCGCCAACGGAAAAAACTATGCATCCTCCGCATCTATCTCCGCCACGAGAATCAAAATTTGAATCGTCTCGACCAACGGTTCCTCATCCTTCGGTGAACGGAGTTCGACCCTCAAGCGAGGCTCCTACTGCTTTAAAACCAGAACCCCCTCACGGTTCTCCCAATGATCGAAACTCAAGCTGGAAAGGACCGATGCCACCAAACGGCTCGTACTCGTCATGGTCCGGTGCGAAGATAGCTCCCCATGCGACTTCAAGCAACTTATGGGGCTCGCCAAACAATGATAAGGCCCTAGGAAATGGTACCTTTGACAAAAATCTTACCGGATTTCCCTCTCGGGATCTTCAGTCCCATCCTCCATTACCACCTTCGGATCATTCTCCAATCGGTCAGTCACAATCCACGGCACAGGCTCCAATGGATAAGAATGCCGCTCCTGAACGTGCCCATCAACGTTTGCCTAGGCCTCCAAAGCATATCACGGATAATAGCTCGTCTTTATCGCCGCTAGCTTCGCCTGAGGCACGTCCAGGCCGCCCCTATGGACCCGATAATATGCGATCAGTTCCTCGCCCAGGGCCTATTGCTCCTCCACCTAATTACAACCAAGGCCAAAGATGGCAGCATAATCAGTATCATCGGCGTTCAGAGGAAACAGCTGCTTGGAATAATTTTCACAATACTGCCAAAAAGGCCGAGTTGGAGGAAAATGAGCGATTTCATCGGGAATTTCAGGCTAGGCGTGAGGAGGAGGCAAGGACTGGAAGCAAGCCTACACTGCAAGTTACCTTTAACGAGACATGGCGACAGGTTAGGACAGGAGATGAGGCTGGTCAGCGCAATATCGTGTCTGTAACGAAATCAGCAGAACAGGCAGTCGCTCCACCGCTCCATCACCTTGAACCCACAAGAGACGGCCTATCTTTTTCAGAAAACTCGAAAGTCGGAACGACGGCTAGAGGTTCCCGTTTCTTCCCCCACGGGTCTGACCAGATCAAACGACCTTCAGATAGAGACAATTACGAAGCACCAAGCCCCTCTCCGCCACCGCCTGACGATATTTCAACTCACCCTGTCTTTACCTGTGGTTCTGCAAGACCACTTGTACATTTGCCAGCTCCAAAGCCGGTAGTGAAACTACCCCCACAAAGTTCACCTCGTGCGCCTCCTCCCGCAACCTTTGCATCAATGGTTGCTTCTGGGCCACCGCCTCCTCGTGGTAGCCAACCCATCGCGAGTACGGCCACATGGCAAGACCGTTTCAACGGACTATTTGGTAGAAAATCTGGACAACCTTCCCAAGTGGTACATCCTCCACCAATCAATAGAACGGCTCTTGCTGTCGCATCTGCGACGAAAGAACCTCTTGAGGTCTTGCCTTGTATGTCATCGGCCGCGGTCTCTCTCCCTCAGTTCGAAGATATAGTCGTATTCGATCGGGACGCTGGAAAAATAACTTCCAAAGAGGTAGAGGATGAAGAAGCGATCTTTGAGGATCGTGAAGCCGGATCTTTACCGGTTGTAAATGTCCCTCACATGGCACCGAAAGCCGCATGGCAGCCAGCACTACCTCCTTCCCAGCAACGCCTTCGTTCCCGATTTCAAAAACCCGTTCAATCTCAAAGCATCGAGCCCTATATCTTTAGCTCAAACGACAGAGGCGGTACCGGTCCACTTATAATCACGATACGATTACCAGGAAATCCTACTCTCAAGACAGTCACCAAGCCTGGAACAGGTGGTCCCAGCAGCGGAAGCACTCATTCTCGCCATCGCTATCAGAACCACAAGCATTATCGTAGAGGTGCAAAATCTCGCGAGGGTCCGTCGCATAACGCGCCACAATCCGCGAAAAAATCTCACCCAACCGCTCCCGGAGGCCCCCGCTCTCGTAATGGGAGTAACAACTGGACTCACCGTGTTGCGAGCGCTGCCATGTAAATTCCGTTGCTCCTAGGTGGACATCGACTGGTCCCTAATTCAATCATTGGGTGGTGTTGTTCTTGAAGTTAATTGGTGCAAGTGTGCTGGAAGTGATGATTTTAGGAGTCATCCGGTCTGGTTTCTTGCATTATGCTGCTACTACTACTACTACTTTTTGCCATTTTTAACCTCTTCTCTTTCTGTTCTGTGCTTCTTGTGTCTGCACTTCCGGCTTCCAGGCGCTATTGTTTCGCAAGTCACTCGTCCTCTGCACCTTGAACCCAGGCGTCTAGTACATTCGGGTCAACAGGTGCAACCACTCTCTGCATTGACCGTCGACTGACCTCATACTGAATATGACCATTACAGTTGTATTCCAGGTTGTTTTGTCGTTCTTTGGATGTTATTATCTCTATTATGCTTAGTCAGTGACTCCTGGTAGTTACCAGTCTCGATGCCAGTGTTCCAATATTATTCTCAAATACTTTGGCTATTCACTGTGTAGTCTGTAATTTCCGCTTTCTCGAAGTATACTGAACAGAATTTCTGCTATGGAGAAACTTCTTTTGTAGGACAACATGATATTTCGAGCCTGCCTTGTATACATGCCTTGAGTTACCAAGCGGTACTGGTTCACCATTGCGTAATTATATTAAGTTCGTAAATGTACCATGTAACACCTAAACTGCCAGCGCTAAGCATGAAAGAAGGCAGATCGCTTGTAACACGCAGAATTCATCAACCTGACGACTAGATCTAAATAGAAACTTCATAAAGACATGACACATAAACATCCTGCTACTACCAATTCCAAGTTCGGCTGGACGCAGTGAAAACTGGCGGCTTCCACTGAAGCCTCGTACCGTCGATTCGCCGCGACCCTTTAATTTGTTCCTTAGCCAAGCGCTTGTTATGCTGTTCCACAATTGCTTCGGTAAGGACGAGAATCCAGGCTCCTTTCTATGAACAAACTTAGCCCGGTATTCACGGATGATACGGAAATGGAGAAACTTACGTTATACCTAAGTAAGTTGAGAACTACAAGAGTCTCGTGGACATCTTTCTCAGTCATTCCACTCAAGGTTGCCAGTTCGCTTTCACTAATGGACTCTCGCCCGGGCTCGAGGAGAAGTTCGACCAGCGTTTCTCTCCAGTATTGACGATAACTCAGAAGACCGAGGTCACTAAGCGGCTTTTCAGGGGAGCCCAGTTTACCCTCCCGCTTGCTGAGTTCATAGCTGAATGCAATGAGAAGCCGACCAAAGCCACGACGCTGGTACTGTGGTAGCGTCAGGATACAAGCGACATTGTAGCCTTCAGCAGACTCCTTTTCCTTAGAGAAGTAACCAACTAAATGGCAGCCGTGAGCATCGCGCGTCGTCATGCAGTAGAACAAAAATGGGTCAACATCATAATAGAGGGTCTTGTGGTCCAAGAACAACTTGCTTATCAAACATAGATTTCGACACCATGTCCGTTGCCGACGGCCATCGACCTCAAAGAACGATACGTAGTCGTCACGATAAATTTCATTGCCAGGAGGGTGAACGAGCGAACATTTCGTGCGATGTCTCTCGAATGCTCGCTGATTGTCAAAATAACTCAGGCAGAATTCATCGATATAAACCATGTCTGCGTCGCTGAAACATGCTGGGTAAGGCGAAAAGTACCAGGGCTCGATTTCGAATTTTCCCATTTGTATCCGACTTAAGTTTCGCACGCGATGTATCTCTGTCGGATTCTGCGTCATGCTGCCCCCTGTTCGTAGTTTCTCGATCTCTTCCTGGCGGACAGCTTCTTCAGCGGCATTCTCAATCTCCTGGCTGATGGCCGCTTTAGCCTCCGCCTCTTCAACATCTATCATATCCACATCTTCCAGATCCACCTGAGGAGTCAGCTCATCAGAGAGAAGGTCACTCGGTAACTGCGATACACTCAAGGGACTCCCAGCGTCGAAGTTTTCTTTACCAAGGGCCTTCGAAAGCTTAGATGGTTTGGTGATATTCAAGTTCTTGCCCGCTAGAATATCGGGAGTGGACGAAACATCTCGACTTAGCCGTTGGGCGCGTTTCAATGCGCTTTTTGGCTGTGCTTTGGTGGCGGAAGCTGCAGTCACTTTCTTTTTATCTATCTTTTCGGGCAGCGGCCACTCGACCTCTCTTGATAGATCGATTCGCGAAGAAGGTATCCATTCTACAAAGCAGTGAGTCTTCAATAATGGGTAAACGATGCTTTGGAATATACAAACCGTCAAGCCGCTTGTTAAAATCAACATAATGAACACTGGGTATGCATTAGCAGCTGTTCCAGCAGATAAACCAGCAACAGCAAACATACTAAAAGGTCAGCGCATCCCTGCGCTGTCTCATGGACAGAATCTCTGCCTTGCGATAATCTCCATCCTGCAAGCAATCATTTAGTAAGAGGTCACGTGAATCCTATCTTGCCAGGCAACCAGCAAGAACAAGATGAAAGGAATTCACCTTCTCAACAAAAGCTTTCACGCCGATTCTGAGAGACAGTTAGTGACTATTTTTGTGTTACTGAGGATTGTGCAAAGAGGGAAAATCTACCTGAGGGTGTTGAGGGTGGCTAGACTCTTCTCGACAGGGTCTGGAGTGCTGGAGGCCTCGTAGGAGACATCTCTGGCTCCCATGGTATTTTTGAAGCCAGTATCTAAGCAACTCTGATGAAAATTGAGATGAAATGCCTTGTTGTGATGGGTTTTTCGATGGATTAGTGGATTGCGATGATGGCTGGAGTGGAGGTTTTCGCGATGACTTTTCTTATTGAATGTTCTCTCGGGTTTCTGTGGCGCTTAAGTTTTAGCTTCACAATCCCCATTGCCACCCACCGTCACTAACGTAAAGCATCCGTGCAAGGAGACAAGGAGACAAACATTTATGCAAGAGATACTGCCAGCATCTCAGGATGCCTAGGAGAATACAGTTTGCTACATGACAGAGGTAAGCGCGTAGTACCAAAAAATCAAATCAGAATGCCAAAACTCCCTATTTGCATCTGCATATCCTAACGCCATCCATTCAACCCGGACCCTCCTAGTGAGTCCAACTCATCCCTGCGCTCCCTGTAAACGTCTTGGGCCTCGCGCTGCCGTTGCGTAATGAAAGTAGCTTCGTCGCGAAGTCCATCAAGTCGCCGCGAGAGGGCAGATTCTTCAGCGATCGCTAAGGTCCTGAACGAGTCCAGGCTGACTTTGGCGTCCTGCAACGCCTCGCTTGCTTCTAAGATTTTAGTCCTGAGCGTCTTTGCTCTGGCTTGGTATCCGCCGCAGTACAGTGCAACCTTCTTCTCCAGTTTATTGCCCTGCTCCGCCGTTTTCATTAGAGTATTCTGAATAGTGTCAAATGCGGAGAGCATGTCTTGCTCTTGTTTCTCAAAATCGTCTTCCTCTGCATAAACCGATAGGCCCGGAAGCACAGATGAAGACTCTCGTATCGAGATGGATGAAGCGCCAAAGCTGTCTTTCCACCCTTGCAGGGCGTCGGGTGATATTGCAGCCTGAATCTCTGCCCGTGCGTCGGCTAGGAGATCGTCATTAAGCATTTCCAATCTTCGCAGTTTGCCTACTACCTGAGCTCCTGGCAGCGGAAACTTTCGTGCGTCATGAGAAATGATGAGCGCCATCTCTTTCGCAATCATTTTCTGGATGGGGTCATCGATGGCATCCGCTTGCGACATCAGGGCTCCAATATCAAAAACACGAGGTCGAGGCAGTCCCCGCTGGTAGACCTGACTCTGGCGCCTGAATTCCTCCTTCGCTGCCTTTTCTGCCGCGGCCTTATCCCTTCTATCCCGCTCAGCGGCGTCTTCCTCAGTAACCCCATCGGCATCTGCCAGCTCCGGTTTCTCAGATGGCAATTCTTCTAATTCCCATTCCGTCTCCTTAGGCTTAGGTAACGAGTCAAGCTGCTGGCGGAGCTGTTGACGCATAGAATCTTCTCGGATTTTGATATCCCTGGGAGTACTACCTACAGGGAGTCCGGTTTCCTTGTTGATCATAAAATTATCCCGAGGAGTACGCAAGGGAGTAGCGCCCGGCCCTGTTCGCATTGGAGTTGCGCCAAGTGCGCCACCCTGTCGGAACGGAGTTGCCATGGGGTTTGGAGTAACTAGCTGATGTTTCTCGGGTGCAATGCCCTTGAAACCCGTTGAACCAACGCCTTCAAGCAGAGGTGTGTTCTCTCCACCAAGAAGAGAAGATTGCGTTTCTGTCAGGGCCTTGATGTTTCGAATTTCATTTGCTATCCGATCCTCCTCTGGGGCTGCTCTAGGCGTCCTGATGGGCGTCCCGCCAATGATACTTGAATAATTAGCGACGAGTCCTCTTGTGCCGTCGTTCTCATCATCACCAGCCATTTTACTAGCCCTCTCACCCGCCATACCCATTTTCACGATCTCCTCAATTTCACCCTCACTAACTTGGGGTGATGGTAGTACTAGAGCTCGACGTTTGCTGCTTTGTTCCGCTTCCCGGATTCGCTGCAGTTGGCCAGCTCTCGCGGCTGCTGCAAAAGCCGCAGAAGGCCCATTCTTATCATTCTTCTGTCGTTTCTTGTCTTGGTCACCTTCCTGCTCCCCTTTCCTCTTGCCCGCGAGCTGCTGCTTCCGCGGATCAAACAGCTCCCTCTGCCGTTCATTTCTCGATTGCTCCTCGAGCGTGTCATAAAAGCCGGGTACGGGTTGTTTTTCGAACGGAATGTCTGCATTGTAATCCATTTGACCCTTCTTCGTAGTAGTAATCTTAATGTTGATGCCAGCATTCTTCAATTCTCGTCTTTTTTGTAAGACTGCCAAGCGTCGTGATTCCTCAAGCTGCCGCTCTCGGGCTTTTCGCTTCGCTTTCTTTCCCTGTGTATTTGCAAGGCGAGCACGCGCCTCGCTAAGCATTTCTTTCTCATCTTCGTCAAGGTCAATGGTGTCCGGGCGGGCAGGTTTGGACTCCGGGTCTGGATCTAGCTCTCCTGGCCTGTATCACGTCAGTCCCCGGATTTGAGATCGTGTGGACTGGTGGAAAGGGGCTCATTCTTACCGTAGCTTTCGAACGTCATCGGCACTAGGTGCTGCAGCTTCACCACCAGATGGACCACCAAGACCCAGCTCATCGGATTCCCTAGCTTCGGCTTCATCTAAGAGTTTCTGATACCTTTCTAAGCATTGCGTCGCGGTTCTTCCGACAATGGGAGCGATCGTTCGCCACTGCGTTGGCATCAACTTCGCAAGGTGAAGTAGCTTCTCATCTTCCTCCTTGGACCACTCGACCTTTCGAATAGCTGGATCTAGCCATTCTGACCAGCGAGCTTTACATTGCTTCGGAGTCTTTCGTGCTAGAAGGGAGGATACTCGGGCCCACTGGTTCAGCCCATACTTCGATACGGCGACTTTGACAATCTCATCCTCGATGTTGGTCCTAAACCGAGGAAGAATTAGCATGACTTTGGGTCAAATTAATGAAAGGAAAATGCGATTCCTACCAAACACCTCCTTTCACGACAGGCATACTGAATGACTTCCGTAACACACCCGGTTGATTTTCTTGAGCTTGATGAAGGGTAAGTTTGGTCTCACGGTTTAAGAAGACTAGGCGCGTGTGTTTTAGCGTTGCAGGTCTTGGCGTCCAAGTACCACGCACCGGCCGATCGCTCACCACTTGATAAGAAAATTAAAATTGAGGAACGAAAACACAGATCAGGAACAAATACAACTCACCTCGAAGAGATTCAGTTGGTGAAGTAAAGAAGGATGTCTACAAATATCGAAGCTCCACAGCAATATAGCCAGCCTTCCAGAAAAGGCAAAAAGGCATGGAGAAAAAATGTAGATGTCACCGAAATAAATGAGGGTCTGCGGCAAGTCCGCGAAGAAGAAATTCAAGGGTGAGTTTTCGATACCATCGTTCGAGATTTATCTATGAATCTAACCCGCGACTTTCAAACAGCGGCGTTCTTGCAGAAAAGCCCTCCGAGGATCTCTTTACCGTTGATAAGACTGGAACGAAAGAACTTGAAAAGCGACATACAAATCCCCGAAAACTATTAAAAGCTGATGAGATCCTGGGTCTCCGCTCCGCCATACCGGCTGTTGATAGTCGCAAGCGGTCCAGTTCCAAGGTCACAGACGGAATATTAGAGCCGACAAGCAAACGAGCGAAAAAGGATTGGGTAACCAGGAAAGAATGGCTACGACTTAGGCAAGTTGCAGCTGAGGGAAACCCATTAAATAAAGATGCTCAGTCGGGCGCTGCATACGATCCGTGGGCAGACAGTTCATCTGCTCCAGGTCAGGTTAAGGACAAGTTCGACTTCATTCCGAAGCCCAAACCGATTGTCGCACCTCCAACGATCAAGCATCCGCCGATTTCACTCGCTGCAAATGGTAAACCTGTGCCTTCGGTGAAAAACCCGGATGCAGGCACCAGCTATAATCCTACCTTTGAAGACTGGGACAAGCTCTTGGTGGAGGAGGGCCAAAAGGAGGTCGAAGCAGAAAAGAAGCGCTTGGAGGAAGAAAGAGCCGAGCAGGAGAAACAGGCTCGAATCGAAGCCGCCTGGAATGAAGACGATGAAGCGAAGTCTGGCGACGAGAGCGCTTGGGAAGGGTTTGAAAGCGAGTACGAGGGCGCGGAGTGGCTAAATAAGAAGCGACCTGAACGGAAAACGAGAGCTCAAAGGAATAGGATTAAGCGAAGAAAAGAGGCAGAGGCAAAGGCAAAATGGGAAGCAAAAGTGAAAAAGAGAGAGGAGCAAGCGGCTCATCTCAAATCAATATTGAAGACAGTGAAGGAGAAGGATGATGCGGCTCGCCAATTACAGCGTAGGGAGGATGCTTCCTCAGAAGAGGGAGATGACCGGGTACTGCGAAGGCGGCCCTTAGGTGGTAAAAACTTGTACGTCTTGCTCCCAAAAAAATTTCCTTTTTGTGCTGGATTATGCTGATTATCGCCCTACAGCCCTCCTGAGAAACCTCTTGAACTTGTGCTCCCTGACGAGCTTCAAGACTCTCTACGCTTGCTAAAACCTGAAGGGAACTTGTTGGATGATCGGTTTAGAAATCTCTTAGTTCAAGGGAAACTAGAAGCCCGGAAGCCAGTTTCCCAGCCCAAGAAGGCGAGAACGACGGTTACTGAGAAATGGTCCCATAAGGACTTCAAAATCAAGCCCTGAAATGAGTTTTCAAATGATGAAATGTTCTAGATACCTGCTACAAATTCTGAAAAACGGTCGTGTCAATTTTCTCTGACATATTTCAAAAATTTCATGAGTTTTCATTGCCGTCTTCTCCATGTAATGCTCTCAAACTTGCCATGTTGTAGAAATAACCGCTGTATAAACCAAAAAACTGATATCTACGTTGTTTGCACTGTTTGCATCAACCTGAAAATATTCCGCATCTACCGAAGAATTTCATGGTCAACATTTACGCGTGGAAACGATACAGCATGGACTTGTGACAACGGAAGATAAATAATGGATCTTAAGGATCTGTCCAGCAACTGGAAGAAGCTACAGGCTACTATCAAAAAAAGCAATACCTCCTCGGCTCCCAAGCGCAGCGCCAGCGATCCGGCCCGACAAGATGGAGTGAAACGGAGAAAACAATCATCCTCTTCACACTCGATAAAGCATTTGAGCCCTTTGTTTGAGAAACACCATCGAGCCTCAATTAAGAAACAACGAAAGATGTCCGGTGCCACTACAGAAGTCGCTGAAGGCGTCCGAAAACTTACCGTTAACGGGGGAGAAGATGAACAGACGCAAACTACAACAAAACAAAGAGACATCGGACGGGAGCGCATTAATGAAGGACGGTCACAAAGGTGAATACACTCTTCGCCCTTCTTCTTGCTCCGCGCTACATTGAATGCGGTACTAACTTACGACCAGCGCCGAAGTAGGGAAATATATTGCTATTGATTGCGAGATGGTAGGCGTTGGCCCGAATCCTGACCGCGACTCAGCCCTCGCCCGTGTGAGTTTAGTCAACTACAATGGCGACCAAATTTACGATTCGTTCGTTCAGCCCAAAGAGCCCGTCACGGATTGGCGCACGAATGTCAGCGGGATCACGCCCGCCAGCCTAGTTAACGCAAGAACGCTTGAAGAAGTACAGAAAGATGTTGCAGAATTACTTGATGGCCGGATATTGATAGGACATGCGATTCGAAATGATTTGAATGCGCTTTTGTTGAGCCACCCAAGACGAGATATTAGAGATACGAGCTTATATCCGCCGTATCGAAAGATTGCGGGAGGCTCGAAACCGCGGTTGAAGGTTTTGGCTGCGGAGCTGTTGGGCGTGAGTATACAGGGGGCAGCGCACTCGAGTGTGGAGGATGCGCGGGCGACAATGTTATTGTTCCAGCGGGATAAGGAAGCGTTTGAGAAAGAGCATGCGAAGAGGTACCCTGTGAGAGCGCAAGCTCAGAACGATGGGGACTCGAGAGAGGGAGTCACATCGAAAAAGAGGAAACCGAAGAAGAAGAAAAGGAAACGGTGAATCACAGGAAGTATAGGGACTTTTTTTATATGGGCTCCGGGGCCCTCGAGCTGGACCAGATCGAAAAAGACAGGCGGATGTGTTACTTAGCAGCAGTTCGGCCGCTACGGCTAAAATGCCGACTATTAAGGTGCTCCTGTCACGTGACCAATTTACCGACGCGCCCTCACGCGTTGACTCCAGAGAACTTCAGACAAGAGCATAGAAATGAATACTATGACCTTGCAAGAGCTCCTTTTTCGTAATATATGCTTCTAGAAGATCCAAAAGCCATTGATTACTCGAGACTTAGAACCTTTAAGAATACCTACTATAGAAACGCAGGCCGAAAAGCTGCTCCGAATTGACCGAACAAGGAAAAAAAAACACAGAGATCAAGGAAGAAATCACACTTTACGATTGTAATAGATACACATCATGTTCGCCTTAAGACCAGCAGAAGATTCGAAAAAACCGCTTACACCCATCCAACCAAATGTCCTCCCATGTCGAATACACCAAGATGGTCCCCTACAAGTCTCCTCGAGACATTGGAATCCGACGGTCGACGCCAACAATCCAGGTATGAATGAAAGCCCTACACACTAAGTAGGTACCTACCTATCGGCTTGTTTGGCTGACGAGAGACCCAACATTGCAGAACTTGCGACTGCATACTTCCGCGGCCGGAAACTGCGTGGACGAAAAGTCGATCTTCCGGGGGATATCAAGGTGAAATTCAAAGATTTCCCTATTCCGTGGTCTGATAGACATTGCCTCATCCACTAACACTACACTTGACATTATCAGGCATCATCGCCTCTCCATCGAGCAAAATCCTAACCCCATCCAGACCAGACCAGCCATCGAGCCGAACAAGTCAACCCTGCAACAAGGAGATGGAAGACGAGGACGAAGAAGCGGAAGAAGAACCTGAAGAACCCGCAACAATCCTCGAGGCACATAATTCATTTTCCAGCATTATGATCTGGGACCATGAGAAAGTTCCACCTGCAAACGATCCGTTGGTGAAGGGGATCAATGAATGGATACAATTTGCCGGATTGGTGAGTCAATGCTCCCGGGAGAATATGTGTTGGCAAAGAAAGGTTGAGATCCTGGTTGCTGACTAGGGCACTCAATGCAGATACACTCGAATGACAAGTCCACGACGAAATGAACGGCGGTTAAAAAGGCTACAAGGAATATACCCAGATCTAATCGACTTCATCTATCATCATTATTCTCCCATATAAGTACATAGCCTGTGTATAAAATAAGAATAGCCATATATGGGAAGAGAATTAATCATTACTCGCATTATTATCCCCTCTGCGATTTGAATTCAACACGCTACATTAACTTTTCTTTTTTCTCATTGCAGTCCGTTTAATGGTCTAGTTCTATGTCTAGAACGGACCGAAGTAGCCCGGTCTTCCAAGACCGAGACATGCAGCAATTTTATAGAAGACGTCTGGAGAGTTGTACACACCTATTTCAAATACATGTCAGCAATTGGTGATATAACGTATGTCAACGAGCATGCAAAAACGTACCTCCGAAGGTTTCTTTACAGGGACCCATAGCAAAGACAGGGACATCAGTCAAAGAATGCACACCCTGGGCATCGCCAACAGGGAGAGTTCCGTTAATGACGAAACCTGAGACGGCGTCCTTGTAATTCACATAGTAATCCTCTGAGCCCTTCTTAAGCTCAACGGCAGGCGTACGTGGGCCATCCTTGTGTACCTGCCAGTTTTCTCGGCGATCGGGGTTGGCAGTGACACCAGAGAAGAGGGTATAGCGAGGATCCCACTGAGCCGGGAAGTGAACACCCTCGGCATATTTCAGGGAGGAACCGGTCTTCACGGTGTACTGAGAAAGACCGGAGTTGTAATAAGTGCCGATGGCTTCACGCTTCTCGCGGTCACCCTTCTTCTCGTTCAGGTATTTGGTATCAACGGAACCCATGACATCGAATCCATGGCCGTGATCAGCAGTGACGAGGATGAGAGTCTCGTCGAGTTGGCCAAGGCCGCGAAGCTTGTTAATGGTGGCCTTGACGGTGTCATCAAGTTCAAGAAGTTCTCCAAGAGCACGGTCATAGTCCAGAGCGTGCATCTGCTTGTCAATGCTGGCAGCTTCAGACATAAGGAACCAACCCTTATTCGACTTGGAGGTACGGGCGTGAAGGATGTCGATGGCCTTGAGAGTCATCTCCTTCAAGCCGGGCTGGTCGGTAGCATCCTTGTCGGAGCCATCGGGGTAATTGTGCTGCTTCAGAAGGTTGTCCTTGTACACGTTACGATCGAGCCACTTTGCCATGACGCTGGTGGAGAAGACGCCAAGAGCCTTGGTGTTGTTGGGGGCCTGGGCGAGTGCGGTGGCATTCCAGCTCAGACTGTAGCCCGCATCGGTGAAGAGTTTGTAGTAGTCTTGGCCCAAGTAGGAAGATTTTCCGGGGAAAAGTTCTCGGCGCCACCGCCAAAGAGAACGTCAGGGCCAGTCCACTTGCTCCAGGTGTAGTTGGTCAAGCCGTGGTAGAAAGTATCGATAACATGCTGGGCCTGGCCTCGATCACGAGTGTGAGCAGTCAGGGCAGCGGGAGTCGCATCGGCTGACAATCATTGTGGTCTTAGTGCCCGTTCTCTGACAGTTAAAAAAACGAAGTAGGCTGTGAACTTACCCAAATGAGCGGTAGAAACAATACCGACGCCAGCCTCGGGATACAATCGGCGGAAAATCTCAACGATGGTTTCGAACTTAGGATCATCGAATGGGTCCTTGGAGGAGTCGACGTAGACATTGAGGGCATTGACAGTGGTCTTGTGGCCGGTGTAGAGGGCGGTGGCGGAGTTTGCGGAGTCGGTGATGAAGGAATCCATGGAGTGGGTCATCTGATGGCCGAGGACGGGGAATTTGTCCATGGCCATGGTGGTCTGATATTTACCGTTGATGGACTGGTGAGCGATCAAGCGGGCGGCAGTGATCATGTTTGTGGTCATGCCATCTCCAATGAAGAGGACGACATTCTTTGTTCTGCGGATGAGGGACCAATCCTTGACGGTCCAGGTAGCGACGGTTTTCTTATCGCCGTAGTAGGATAGGACGGCCTCGTATTCTCCAGGCTCCGTCAACTGTACTCGTCGGAATGCCTTGGCAGCGACATTGACGACGGTGGGCTTCTTGGCTTCCTTTGCAAAGAGATCTTTTACGGCAGGTCAGCGCAGGCAAGAAGCTGGTTTGCCGGGGCTTGCAGCAGCAGCTTACCTTCGAAGTAATTGAAGGACCACTTCTCCAGCTTTGGGTCCTGGACCTTAAAGAAATCGGTGGCAGGTCTGGGCGTGCTACCACGGACCTTGCGGTTGATTGTGAACTTGAAGTTGGGGTCAGGCTCTCCGGGACGAGCTTCGGAGCCATTGGTGGGCTGGTGGACCTCCAGGCGGATATCAAAGTATTGGCCGGGAAGGAAGTCGGCTCTAGTAGTTTGCTAGTCAGTTTGAGATGGCACGACAGCAGTTTTTTCAGGAGAGATAGAGTAGGAGCTTACTGATCGGGAGGGAAGATACAGCCGAGCTCTGGACAGCCACCCAGACGCTGGAAGGTCTGCGCCAACGCGGCAGCAGAGAAGACGGCGGAGCCGACAAGCAGGGAGAACTTCATGGCGACGTCTTGCTGGGGACCACCGAGTTGGAAGACGAAGTCCGGGGGAGCGGGCTAGCAGGACCTTTTTAAAGGGCGGTCGTATTCATGCTGGAAGCAGGGATGGGAGAGTGGACTGGCTGTCGGGTCGGACTTTTCGGGCGGTCGCGTCTAGAGATTGGAGATGAAGTTGCAGGTGGAGAGCAGGTGCAGACTAGCAGGCCGGAGTTCCTGTTTTAGTGCTGTTTGTCCACCACGTTCTGGGTCGTTGGATGACAGCCCGTCCTGCCAGCCGGTTAATCAGCAGGGCAGCCGACCACACGTGCAGATCCTGGTATCCATCATCTTCTTCTGCTTCTGCTTCTGCTTTTCTTGCTTCTGCGTATCTCTGTCATGTTATGGTGCGGTGATGGTGAGCAGCAAGCAGCAGAGCACCGCACTCCCGACGGGCTGGCAAGACAGTGGACACAGAGTCCAGGTTCCCTTGTGCTGTTGCATCCACACCAGCGTTTACCCGATCGACGATCCCATTTTTGTGACTCTCTGTGCTTGATTTCTGGGGAGCACAAGAGAGAAGCATCTCGGCTCTCCGTAAGGCATAATCTGCGGGGAGACCGGGGTTGGTTAGTCAGCGTCCCCACAGCCAGGCGGAAATGAAAGACTGCGGGACAGCCAATCAGGTGCGGTCTGGGCACCACGTGTTTTGATTGGGCCTGCTGAGTCACGGGGGGCAGGGCTGACTCAGCAGTCAGCCTGAACAGGAAGCAGGGGATGGATATCAATTAATAGCACGGAGAACGGAGAACGGAGTAACAGCAGGAAAGAAAGAAAGAAGAAAGCAGGAAATGAACCAGAACCCGGTTCTCGCCTGCGCGCCCGCATTAGGAAGCTCGTTTGCATTTGGCAGCTCCAGCGACTCGGAGTCCGTCCAAAGGAGCGAAGGAGCGCGCTGCATGCCACAACGTGGAGCTGTCACGGCCGAGGCTTCATTATTTAATACGGAGTGTTAAAGATCATAAACCTGCACGCGAGAGCCACTCGGGTGGCAACCTGCAAGCGCGCCAAAAACACTGTCTTCTTTGTTTCCATCATCCTTCCGTTTGCGTTGGGAAAAACATCAAAGCACACCCGTCGTTCCTCGCCAGAAAACTCTCGCCCATATAGTCAACTACATACCCTGCAAGAAATGTTATTAATGACTCGAGAAACTCGGGGCCGGGTCGCAAAAAGGCTGGAATTGTCGCCCTAAAGCCTGCTGGCGTCCGTCTTCAGCTGAAGAACGACGTCAAGTCTCTCGCTAAAACATTACGTGAACAGGATCCCTCGAATGAGCATTCGAGACGGAGTACGGGCTATGCACCTAGCGATCTCGAGTCATGCCGCGATAGCTAGTTATGTGAACTCGAGACTTTTTTTGTTTTTTTTCTTCTGTCTTTTGAAGAAATGTCTTTTTTCTTCCTTGTATTGAGTACAGAGTACTCCAATCTGAAATAAACAAAACCGCTGCTTTAAAGCGGGTAGCTGATCTACAAGTACGCAATAAGCCAAACCGACTTCCAACGAGCCATTATGCCCGCACATCACGACCCTGTTTTACTAGAAGCCGACGATGAAGGCTATGATGATGCGTATGTCTCGTTTCTGGCTCTTCCTAGGAACTTTTCTTCAACTCCGAACAGTTTATTCGTCTGAACTACACAACGCTTGTTCTTGTCCTCTACCTTCCTCTAACAGAGTGCTGTGCCCGTAATAGAAAGTCCACAGCTTCCTCCACAGCGTCCCTAACCTCTAGCATCGAGCAGTTTCCCATCGAACATGGGAGACGATATCATGCCTACAAGGACGGCAGTAAGCCCGCATTTCACCCTCAACTTGACTCCCTCGTCACATAATATAAGCCGCTGAATCCTTGCCCATACAGTCTACATGCGTCCCAACGATGAGGTGAGTCCGGCTGTATTCGCCCGTATGGTGGAAATATATCAATATCAATATCAAATCGTCTGTCCGCTAATCGCATGTATCCCACTTCCGCACAGGCCGAACTCGACAGACTTGACCTCGTCCACGCCATGGTGCTCATGGTCCACCATGGCAAACTCCATCTTGCTCCGCTCAGCTCCAATCTCCAGCGCGCCCTAGACATTGGCGCCGGAAGCGGCATCTGGTGCATGGAATTTGCGGACCAGAATCCATCTGCGGAAGTGATCGGGGTTGATCTGAGCCCGACATTACCAACGCTGGTCCCACCGAACCTCAACTTTGAGGTATGGGATGTGGAGGACGACTGGGAGTTCTCGATACCGTTTGATTACATCCATTCACGCTACATGGCAGGGTCGATTAAAGACTGGCCAGCACTCATGCAAAGATGCTTCAAGTGAGTCCTAAGCTCTTTGACCGTGCCACCGACGTAAGATCTTTTAGGTCTGATTCCAATCCCAGGAGCATTCGTCCCGGTGGATGGGTAGAGTTTCAAGATTTCGACATCGACTATTATTCCCAAGACGGCTCACTGAAGGAAGATCATGCGCTTCGACGATGGCTTACCCATCTACAGGGCGCCGGAGCGCAGACAGGCCGCACCCTCCGCCCCGGTCGGAAACTCGAATCCTGGGCTCGCGAAGCGGGCTTCACAAATGTTCAGGTGACGAGAAGTCCCCTCCCGCTGGGTACTTGGCCCAAAGATCCGCTGATGGTGAGTTCTCTCGGCACTCCTGTCAATTTGATTGACGTCGCGTGCCATTGCTTGGCTTGAAGTCAAAGCTCATCCTGACAAGAAGAATCTCTAGAAACGGATCGGTTTGTTCAATTTGACCCAGCTATATGAAGGCCTGCAAGGTCTAAGCGATAGACTCTTCCTTAATCTTCTAGGCTGGTCAAGGGTAGATCTTGAAATGCTTCTACTTGAAGTGCGGAAGGATTTGAAAGATAGGTCCATTCATGCCATGTTTGACTTGTAAGTCCGCATGAGCGCACACAATCCCCTGGGTTTCTATTAATTGCCTGTAACAGGTATACCGTTTGCGCTCAAAGGCCGGAAGAATCAGCGGTGTAAACAATCATTAGTGGTGACTGGAGCTGGAGCTGTGGGTTCTAGAACAGCGGGCCTTTTTTCGATGTCCCGTGATGTTCAATCTTTGGTGTATAAATTTTTTCCTCTTCTTCAAGCCCTGACCATGCAGCATGTGATTCTCCACTTGATACGGAGTACGGAGTACATACATAGTAGTTACAGAGTTAACCGCGGTGCAAGGCGTTCTCGGAGAAATAACCCACTCAAAGCTTTTATTAAGGAGTTCTTCGTACTACTTTGTACTACTACTACTACTAGGCATTTTCTCATAGTTGCACAGCTTTCAACCTTCAAGGAACTCAATCGCCTCCGCCGTTTTGTTTGTGGGGCACGCAACCCTTGGCGGAGCGTGGAACTCTCGTGCTCAACCTCCGATAGCATCCATTCCCCAGGTTAGAGGCGGGCACTTCACGCCCTTCACTGGGCGGAGGAACAAAAGAAACGATGGCAGATAAATCTGAAGCCGAGGGTCTGATCCCAAGATTTAAGATTCAAAAGCTGCTGAACCAAGGTTAGAGACTCACAGCCATTGCATGGATCCCAGCTAATCACTTGGCTCTTGTATGCAAGAACAGACCAGAATGACCGCCGCATCTCCATCCTAGGCACAATCGACGACAAACCAGGCGTTCTCATTGTCGAGCGAGCTGCCTTCGTCGCAGATCTCGACTCTCTCAAAGCATTTCACGGCGCACTGAGCAATGTTGCTAACCTTGGTGCCAATGATATTTATCGCTGGTATATGGCCTCATCAGGTCAGAATCACATCAATCCTCCCGACCTGAAGCTGAACTTGATCTGGCCCTGCACTGAACAGCATATTCTCAAATACTCCGCTCAGAATGTGCGCATGGTGACGGAGACCCCGGAAATTTATCGACGCTATGTTAGACCGTACATGGAAATGAAGCGCGGTAATGGGCGTTTGAATTGGGTGTTTAATATCATTGATGGGCTGAAGGAGCAGGATGATGTCTTATATCGGGAATCAGATCCGGAGGATGGATTTTTGCTACTTCCAGATCTGAACTGGGATAGGAAGACGATTGGGACATTGCGGCTTCTGGTCCTGGTTGAAAGACGAGATATTTGGAGTCTGAGGGATTTGAAGAAGTCTCATGTGGATTGGCTGAAGCATATGCGTCAGAAACTGCTGGATGCGGTCGTCAAGGTTTACCCGCAGCTTGATACCGACCAGCTGAAGCTCTACGTTCATTGTGAGTACATTGCTTCCGTCGCCGAATACCCTGGACCAGAAGAAGGAGCGTTTCATTTTGGCTAACGATGCTTCATTCTCCCAGACCATCCAACCTATTACCATTTCCACATCCATGTCGTGAATGTCATGCTCGAGGCGGGCGTAACCCAATCTACAGGTAAGGCCTTCGGCCTAGAAAACCTGATATCTCAGTTGGAAACTATGGCTGGTGGACCAGATGCAAGTATGGCGGATGTGTCTCTATCATTCTTCCTGGGAGAATCGAATGAGTTGTGGACAAGCGTTTTTGGGCCATTGAAGCGCGGAGAGACGCCCGCTGCTGCGTCTTGAGCCGAACTAGGACCTCTTCCTTTCTTTTTCTATTTCTTGTGTCATAGAAACAACGATAAAAGATATAGACGTCCAATAGAACCTCTTTTCAACAATAAGTCCTGTTCCTTGTCAGTCACTCAGAGCAGCACATCGCGGGGTAATTAGGTGAGTACTGGCTGTTTGCAGTGTTTGCACAATGACGCGCTTTCCGCGGCTCTCAAAACGCGGTTTCGCCTTCCGTTGAAGTTCACTATCAAAAGCAACGCCGATAGCTCAGGGTCGATGAACTTCTATCCAACATCAACCATCGAACTCATACGCACTCAATATCTCTGAGCTACAAAGGGGTTCAATTTCAAAAATCCTGTCAAGATGACAGACTCTAGCACATCCGACAAGCAAACGAAGGCATTCGTTCCTCTGGGTCAGTACCCCACTCCCTGTCAATCAAAGGAGTTTCCGACTAACCCGATCGCCAATGACAGAGAACAATCCAGAGGTAATGACCCGTCTCGTCCACGAACTAGGCCTCCCACCAACCCTTGGCTTCTCAGATGTCTTCAGTATCGATGACCCAAGCCTCATCGCTTTCGTACCCCGCCCATCTTATGCCCTCCTCCTCGTCTTCCCAGTCTCCATCACATACGAAGCCGCTCGCATCGTCGAAGACGGGAATCTAACCGAATATGCCGGCTCTGGCCCTTCAGAACCAGTCATGTGGTTCAAACAAACCATAACTAACGCCTGCGGCCTCATTGGTCTGCTGCATGCTGTCTCAAATAGCGAGCCTCGCAGACAGGTTCTTCCAGACTCTGGTTTGGAGAAATTGTTGAAAGATGCAGAGCCCTTGGCACCTCAGCAGAGAGCGGACTTGCTGTATGAAAGCGAGGCGTTGGAGAATGCGCATGCGGATGCCGCGAAGAGGGGAGATACCGCTGCACCTCCGGCAGAGTCTCAGGTTGAGCTTCATTTCGTATGTTTTGTCAAGGGCAATGATGGTCATTTGTGGGAGTTAGATGGGAGAAGAAAGGGGCCCTTGGATAGAGGTGCTTTGGGAGAAGATGATGACATGTTGAGTGAAAAGGCGCTGAATGCAGGAGTCAAGCGGTTCTTGGACTTAGAGAGGTCCGGAAACACGGGCGAATTGAGATTCAGTCTTCTCAGCCTTGGTCCGATCGATTGATTGTGTACTTATTGAATGCTCTTTTCTTTTTAGATCAGTTGAGACGGTCTAGCTATCATTCGCACTGTTTGCAGGGCTGCTATCGTCCCACCACCCTTCCCAATTGAACCGCAATACCTCATTTCCACAAGACCACCATCCAGCCGTAAGATTCCTTGCAAAGACCTCAAGAGCACTATACTTTCTGACGGTGCTCAAGCCAGTCGAATCTTCCAAAGTGAAAAACACCCCTTCAATCAGCTCTTTCAGGTTTGGTTTCCGGGAATGAACATCTGGAACCGCGGCAATGACTCTCCGTCTCGGAGGCTCCAGCTTTTCAGCATCAGGAGGCTTTTTTCCTAAGACTAAAACTTCATATGGAACCCTCCATATCCCTTGAAGAGGCTGGGCCGGATCCCCTTTCGTTGTCGTCTTGATCCAGATCCATTCCTCAAATGGCTGTAACCCAGCTGCAATGAGTGCTTCGCGGGCTGCAGCTCGAGACTTAGCATTATTCGTGGTCCATATTGCAGCAATGCCTGTAGAGGGTGCTAGATGATTCTCTAATATTCCAGACATCATCAACTGAAGATCGGAGAACGAGAGAATGGACTCATAGTGTGCCGAACGGCGAACGGACCGGTTCAGCCATGGAGGATCCATGAGGATGAAATCAAACATCGTGCAAGGGGAAAGGAATGGAAGATAAGGTGCTGTTGACGCTTTAGATGGAATTGATAGGTGTGTGGGCGCAAAAGCCGCATCGGGCGGAATGCGAAACGTCCATGATATTTTCTCGACTTCGCGAGTCGTGTCAATGTCTTCTTCATTGGTATCCTCGATGCTTCTTGCGCTTCCAATGCGCAATGTTGTTGAGATAGAGCTATCATTTTTCACGATTCTCCCCACTAGAGACTCCAGCCCATGAACTGTATTCAATCCAGGCTGGAGGGTGAGGTGAAGGTCCCCTTCAACAAGAGATTCTCCATTTCGCACAGTTCGAGATATGTTATCTGCCAAAGCAGGCTCAAGCTGTGCACTTCGTTTCCGCTTCCCACCCGAGCTCCTCTGGTGAAGCAAATTGGGATTAATCCTCCGTTGCAAGCACCATTCCTCCGAGTAATTCTCACGCAGTTCTTGTAATGCACCATCTATTATGGCTGATATCTCTTCTCTATATTCCAATTCGGCTGCGGGTATTGTCTGAAGCACTCTCGCCCTCGCCTTTGCTGTCTTCGGTTCAGTAGACGGAAGCGAGTCAGTCTTTTCAAGGGGATGACAAGAGTAGATTTGTGAAAAGCCAATGCGTCCATCTGCTTGGGCAAGTGCTAAAGATGTAGGAATATCAAGAAGGAAGCTTGTCTTCTGGCTGTTTTGATAGAGAATTCCCGATGTTAAGCCAGGCTGCGAATCCCGGGGTGCAGCCATTGCCCTTGCGTCTGAACACAGCTCGGTCACTGATGCTAGTGGGCCTCAGATAAAGACCATGTTTTGATCGTGGATGCTTGTCATTATTGATATTTGCTGGGCATAGACAGGTTTTTCGACGTAGAGGTAATTTAGGATAGTTTGAGAGTTGACGACTGGTAACTGTCCATGTAGTTAAGCTCTCGGAGTCACCACTTCATCCTAAATATGAGTTCGGATTCCAAATACTTTGTCTGACGAATGAACAGTTTTCGAAACGACGAAAATGGCCCTCAGATCCTTTAACTATATCTACCGAGGATGGTTTTAATAGGAGCTTCGAACACAAAATCCAAAAGTCAGCCTGTGGTATCCAGATCCCGCACCACATGCTTCTCCATGCTATGTCTGTGTCTGTTCCCCTTTTTACGGAGTATAGAAAAGACTCTCATATCCTGTCAAATAGAAATGTAATAAAAAAGTAAAATATTTTATCTGAAAATATCAAATACATAGAAACGCATTTATAAACACATAGATACATCGAAACTCACAAAAGACAAAAAAACATAGAATGAATTTAGGATCCAAGCATAATTTTGAAAGAGAAGAAAATACACTCTTCTTTTCTTTTTTTTAAAACAGGGTAGAAAAAGTATGACTTTATTGAAAAAAGCACCTGACCCCATACATGGAAAAGTCCCCTTTTCATCAAAAGCAGCAAAAAGTAGCAAGCAAAGTAGACAACAAGAGAAGAGAAAGGGACCAAGTATGTAAGAAAGGGGGAAAACGTTAAAAAAGGGTTATGTGTGCTCGAGACGATCCAGCGCCCATAATAGAACGAGAGTGTTGTAGGGTCAAAAATGATGTAGATGAAGTGAAAGGTTGAATTTACATTTGCATGATATGTGTGCTCAAAGTGGAAAAGAAAGAAGTTGTGCCCTGGAAAAGCCGATTTTAACACGAGACGCTTTTTGTTTTTGTCATGAGTATGCAAAGTTGTCATGGTGAAAAGCAGATGGGGATTTCCGCAGGCTTCAAAACGATTGGAGGTGGTTAAAAAAAGTTCATGATGCTATAAAACAAGAAAGAAAGTTAAAAGAGGTTCTTGGATGATATGATTTTACACTTCTTGCAGGGCAATCGAGAAATCGAAAGTGAGGTGTCAAGAATGAGGTATCATGATTGACACCATTCCTAGCGATCATCTCTGTGAAATTCTAACGTCAGTTTCGGTTAATGCGAAGTTATATGGTCAGAAAAGACACTTACACGTCCACGTCGCCCCGCAGAAGCCATTCCTTGCGGCATGTTTGGGCCTTGATAGAAATTTGGTGGATAGTTATACATTTGACCAGGGCCAACGATCGGAGTAGTCATCGGATTGAACTGTGGGCCGACAGTGTATTGACCTGTTTGGATAATAGGGTTCGTTGGTAGTGGTAATTGAGGGCCGCCGTTTGGGGCTTGTGGCATTCCACGGAAAGCATCCATGGAGCCAGTTGGGTAACCACCGAATCCATTTGCATACAAAGCGGTTTGCGGAGACATACCACGATTTTGAGTAGGATAATACTGAGGATATGGAATTTGAGAATCGGGTCCGTAATTGCCGTTGTTCATGCCATTAAAGCCCCCAATGCCAACTGATGCGTTAACTCCACCGAGAAACTGGTCATATGGGAAAATACCTGGTTCCTGCGAGGGCGACCGGGTCATTTGAACAGGCGAATTGAAAGATTGAGGAGGCATGTTCGGGTGGTATTGTGGGCCGAATGGTTGATTGTGTTGGAGATGAGCCGCTGGTTGCCTCGGCGGCTGCCTTGCTTGCGGTCCGTTACCATTCCCAGACTCCCTGACCGAAACAGTTTCGCGCACTCCGGTGCGTGAAGACAGGCCAACCTCATCCATCAGGCGCTTGTATCCCTGGCTTGGGGAAACCTTGAGCTTGGTGAGCACTTTCGCCACATTTGCGATCACTTCTGGACGCATGGAATCCTCCAAAAATGGTGTAGTAAGAACTTTAAAGATCAATGTGGCACCCGAAGCCTGATCTTTGAGAATACGTTCCAAGGTTTCATCGTTAGGGCTGAAGAATAAGGCTTTGAGGATAATATCTCTGGCCTCAGGTTCGTTTCGTTGGTTCACCAGCTTCAGGACGGTGAGATATGCAACGTGATGGGTGCAGAGGCGGACCAAATGCGGCACTAGACGGGGAGCAAGAACAGCGCGACGGCGAGGGAAGTTGCAAGTGTCAAGAAGCCAAGTCAAAAGTAAGGCGCCGTTGGAGTTGACGGCAAGTTGGACACTATGGAGCACTATGGCGGCAGCGATCGTTCTTTGCTGATCTTTGGAGGCATGGTGGTTTTCCAAACAAGCTCGCATAGCTCTTGCACCGAATCTTCCTTGGGCAATGTCCCACATTCGACTAAGCATTGTTTCGAAGATAAAATCGCTGTAGGGGGATCCGAATCGAAGGCAGCCTTGTAAAACGTAATTTCCAAACGGATCGAGGAAAAGTGGAACACTGCATGGTCGTAGGCCTTCTACAATCATTTCCATCTGCTCGTGTGTCTTGGCGGTATCGATAATTTTCTGAGCTGACCAGGTGCCATTTTTATGTACACCAATGTCCGGAAGATGAGGAGCAATGGGAGTGAGGAGCTTGAACTTTGTATCTTCAGAGCAGTGATCAAACAATTTCTGGACCACTGTGTTGCCAAGGTAATCTGAAGATAATTCCACAATCTCAGGGAGCATAGCTTGTGCTATATCTTCAATCTCCTGAAGGCTGCATGCTTGGTTTTCGATCCGTTTCCGAACATCCCTAAGCCTGGGAGAATCAAAGGTACGCTCCTGGCTTGAGTCTGGAATTGGAGGAATTTCATCCTTAAAAGACTTAAAATCAATCGCTCGTTGAATGCTTTCGGTAATTTTAGGGCGATCTTCTTCGGCAGTACCGAATTCAGTGACAATTTCTATCATCTCTGGTATCAATTCGGGGAGCTCTGGTATCTTGGGTGTATCTGGACGTTCTTCTTCCTTGGCCTCTGCGGATGCCGCATCGCCCGCAGCACCACCAGTAGGATCGGGAGTCGGTGAGGGCTGGGTATCACTATGGCCAGGAGTATCGGATGGCGGCGAGACGAGCACTTTTGCATAATTAATGCGCACAGGGCCAGCACCAGGGAAAATTTCTTTTCCATTCAGAAGCGACCTAGCTTGAACAGCGCTTTCGAGACGCTCGAAATTGACGAAGCCACAATTTTTATGCGTCAGCACCCTGGTGGACTCAATTTTGCCATATCTAGCGAATATGGCGTCTAAAGACGTAACGGTGGTCGACACGGGGATACTACCGATCCAAAGTGACCGCGTTGGCCCTTCCGCATTGGTTTCATCGGTTGCCTCCTGGCCCTGTCGCTGAGGTCCGAGGCCGCCGAGATGCATCAACTGAACGGCTTCTTGCAATTCATCGTATTCGCCGGCTTCTGGAATACGGGTGTCAGACGGGTGAATGCCGTTATCCAAGCGCGATGGGGTAGCAAGGTAGTTGCGAATCGCAGATCGTTGAGGGGGGCATCCAGCACACCCGCAGTGCGGGCACGCGGACGACTTGCAGAGGCATGGTTGGCGAACGCCTGAACAGCTAGATTGTGCTGGTGAATTTGGGCCTGTGTCTCGGCGAGGTGAGCCGCTGCTGCTGCCGCTTGCGGAGTCATGGTCCCTGATGGAAGGGCTGAATAATGAAGGCCGAATTCCTCTTCGTCTTCAGCATACTTTTCCTTTGCGTTGACTGAGTAAGAACGGAATCTGTTCCCTCTACTTAGCATGGAGAAATCCGCAAGCATGGAAGGCAGCGATGGACCCTGTTGCTGTGACTGCAGTAGCAATCCAGTGGAAGGATGCGCCAGAGTCGCTCGAACAGGCTGTGGAGTCTCTGCAAGACCAAGGTAGTCCAAGGTCTTGACGTCCGCATCCGCAAGGCCATCTCTGGAGATGGAAGATTGAGATGGCGAACCAGGGCCCTCGGAGGACCGAATGCTTGTTAGAGTAGTAGCCCGATCGCGGCTGGAGGACCAGTTGGTTGAGAATACGGAAGGCCCGAACGGGCTGCTGCTTCCCAAGGCGCTGGCACGCTGCGGCATCGAACCAGCCCGGAGTCGAGACAAAACTCCACTTGCAGGAGCAGCAGGCCTCGGAGTTGTATCCAGTCCCGTTGGGAACGGGGTGGTGGAGGGACTCGGTCTCGACGTTTTGGAGATGATCGATGACTGGGTACCATTGAGGGACACCGCGGCTGGAAAACGAGACGGGACGGTATCGGCACGAGTTCGTCTTGCTGGGAGCCGGGTGCCAGCGTCGGGTAGCGGCATGAGATCTGGGAATTCATCCTGACCTGGAGACTCGGGGATGTTTTCACGCAACGGGGTCGAGTTTCCGCTAGTCGGCGGGCCCCAAATACTCGAACCGACCCCTTCTTGAGCTTGAATTTCTCGAGCCCTGTTTGCAAAGAAACACGCGGTGGTTAGCCTTTGCGTGGAGTGACAAGTCAATCAACTTACCGCTTTGAGTACATCCGGGCACTGAGTTCGTGAGAAGGCGAACCTGCCGTCCTTCTCGCGGTTCCTATTGATCCACCGGCACTAACCAAACCATTAGAAGTTCCGAACGCGGATTTCATCGAACTGGAAGCTTGAATCTCGCCCGGCGAAGAATTGCCGGTCGATGTGCCCGATCGGGTGGGATTTGATCCAAAGTAGCCAAGATTGATATGGCCATCGGATCTGGAAGCAGGCGCCATTATAAATTAATATTGGGTGATTTCGGGTCCAAAGGAAATTAATAAAGAAATCGTTCGTCCGTTAAGTCTATTGCTTCTCACTGAGAAGATGAACACAGTTCGGTGTAAGAAGTGTAGCGAAGAGCAACAATGTCCACGGGTGCCGACAACACCATTAGATCGACCAGGTCTCTGAGTCAGAAAGGAGTGGCGATGAAACGAGCTTCAAGCACCGAGCAGCAGAGCCCAGCGGTAGAAGACGGCGGCCGAATCGTCGAAGAAGGGTGGTAATCCAGGTCCACGATCGTGGAGGAGCCCGGAGTCAGAAGGAGGATGCAGGACACGAGTTTCAAACGGGCAGAAGGACAGTGATCCAGACTGTGCGGCAAAGCGGTCAGTCAGTACTCGATGGATGGCACGGGGCAGAGCAGAGCCAGTGAGGTCGTGGATATGAACAGTGAGTGACGAGGGCAGCATGCAAGCAAGATGCAGTGGCAGACAAAGGACAAAGGGGTTGAAGGGAAATTTGTGGGCGGCGGACGAGGCTGGTGGACGACTCACAGTATTCTAGAACCACCGGCAGAAGCAGAGAGCCAACATTAAAGACTTATCGAGAGCGGTCGGCAGAGATGTGTCGAAGTACACAGCGGTCGGGCGCCAGCAAGAAATAGAACGTGAAGAAGAAAAGACACCGGTACAGAGTGAAGAAGCGGTTGTGGTGGTTGGTCGCAGGCAGCTGTGTGTTTTGGAGGCGTTCGAGTGACCTCAAATGGCGGAGGATGAGATGAATGGAGCTGCGGAGTCGCTGGTGAAGTACACGAATGAAGAGAAGAAGGAGAAGAAGAAGAAGAAGAAGAAAGGGAGGGGAAGAGAATTAGTTTGGTTTAGTTTAAGGCTGCTTCTTTGTTTTCTTTTGCTCGTTTTTCTGTGGTTCATCCAAAGAGTTGAAGAGTGACAGCGAAAAGATGCTGGTTTGAGTGGTCGATGATGGAAGAGAAAGCGGTTTGACTCCAAAAAGGCAATTTGGGGCTGGCGGGTTTGCGGTTTTCGGCAGCCAAAAATCCACAACAACAGCCAACAGCAACAGCAGCAGCGAGATTCTCTTCGTGTCTTCTGCTATGATGATGATGGTGATGATGATTATTATTATGTACTCCGTTGTCGACTCCGTCCTTTTCCCTCGAAACTTTCGCATTATCATCCAGCAAGTTGTATTAACTGGCCGGGATCAAAGCCCAGTCTGGCATCCTCTCTGGCCTGCGCCCTGAAACGGTTTCCTGTTCGCCCTCCACATTTGTCGTCAGGTCACAGAACGCACTAACTACCTAATAACTAATTAAATTGACCAGGCAAGAGACTTGTCAACGGCCCTGTCCGATGAGTGGCTGGTGTGGACCACTGGACGATGCCCGTCAATGAGCAGCTGGACACCAGCGCATGGCCCGTTGGAACGCGAGTAAGAGTGTTTGTCGCTTTTTTCATGGGATCTACACTGACGGTTGGATTGCTCGGATCCTCTGATGGAGTAAATGCTTCTAGAAAAACTGATCGACTGTCTTGAATATTATCCTGCTGGGCGTCACTGTACGCGTAGGTTTGGCCCGTCGCTAATAATAATCATCTTGTCAGAGAGATGGAAGACCCCGGATTCTTTGCATGATGGTACAATTTGCTTTGCGGCAGGACTAACGTATGTATATACTCGGCTTGCGCTGCTCTTAGGGCCTAAGCAGCGTCTAAGCCTCCGACTCTTGTCCTGTAGATAACACCTGGGATCCTTCGCAGGAAAGATATGCGCAAACAAGTCTCAGTGGAGTCTCGCCCATGAATCCGCTCTCGACTCCTCCGCATCCCAGTAGAGGATTCAAGCATCTCAAAGCCACGCTCACAGCCCAGCAGCCCACCAGCAGACCCCGAAGAAGAACTCCGTACTCCGTAAAAAGGGCGTTATAATTCGCAAATTGGCTGCAGGAGAAGGCGTCTCTCGGCGTCGATGGAGCCGATGGTGATACACTAGCCTAGGGCACCGCCAGCCCCTCAACTCCCTGGTCCGACTCCAGCCTCTTCTGCTTCAGGCCCGGCGACGTGTGTTTCAATTCTCCACAGGCGGGATGTCCGCGTATCCACGATCCTGGTTGGTCGGCCAGTGAAATTGGTCTAATGCAGCTTCAGCCAGAAGCGAATCTCGGCTGCCACACTGTGCTCGCTGTTCATTCGACAGCCCATTTGTGCGTCACGTTTTGGAGTCTGGCTGATCATGTCTCCCATTTGCAGGCTCGAGCCCCCTTGGGATCTGGATTGGGATCGCGGGTGGCTGCCCGGGCGATGCAAGCGGGACGCTCCTAGAGATCACTGTCAATGGGGAATCAATTGTGTAGTCGTATACCAAAAAGACACTGCACTCTGTAGCTATCAAAGGGTGCCTAAGTAATTGCCGATCAGTTGAGTGACCGCTTGAGTCAGGAGGTTGTGTGACTCACACTCTGATAAGCGGGTTTCTGTTATCGCGGCTTTAAGATGGCGGGGTTCACGCTTGGGAGAAAAAAATTCCTTCCCACAATCAACAGCCCATTCTCTCACCACAACACCTCCCTTTATCTTCTATTTCGCAGTGTCAAACATTCTCTGCTGCCCTGAATAATATAATTACGCGGAATCGAAACAATGGCGCCCTCTGCGCCCAACACCGTCTACATCGACGAGGATGTCGGCAGAGACGATGAGTCTGCCTCTGGCACAGATCTGTCGCCCTACAAGACCCTTCTCTATGCCTTTCTTCAGCACCCACCCTCCGAAGAGACCCAATATCTCACTCGTAAATCCGAAACCGGTCCTGTCAGCGAGGACGGCGACCCATCAGCGCGACTGGAATGGAAGCCGGCTACGAAGTCCGCGGTGAAGAAAGCCACCGCTTTATACGAAGGCAAAAAGCGGAAAGCAGCAAAGGCGCAAGATTTAGCTCTGCGGCAGAAGGAGGAGGCAGACAAGCGGCAATTGGTTTTGGAAGAGGCCAAGAAGGTTGTCATCACCGAGGATGAGTCGCTGCCTAAGCCCGTGAGGATCCGATTGCATGAGAAGGACCCTGAAAAGGTGACACTGGGTGATGGCGAGACAAAAGGCACGAGAGTCCGAGTTTTGGGAAGGATCCACCGTCTACGAGCACAGAAAGATGTAATCTTCGTGACTCTATCGGACGGATATGGCTTTCTCCAATGCGTTTTCACCGGCAACCTCGTCAAGTCTTACGACGCTATGACCTTGACCCTTGAGACCTCCCTAGCTATCCATGGAGAGATGCGCGCTGTTCCACCCAAGCAGCATGCTCCAGACAACCGCGAACTGCATGCCGACTTCTTCAAGATCATTGGCAAAGCCGCCGGCGACAAGGATGCTATCACCACCCGTGTATCTCCCGACGCCGACCCACAGACCCTCTACGACAACCGCCATCTCGTTCTGCGCGGTGAGATTGCCTCGTCAGTCATGAAAGTCCGAGCTGCCGTTCTTCGCGCATTCCGCACCACCTTCGAGGAGACACGCATGCTGGAAGTGACTCCGCCAGCCATGGTCCAGACCCAAGTCGAGGGCGGTGCTACTCTGTTCGCCTTTGACTACTATGGTGAACCGGCCTATCTCACCCAATCCTCCCAGCTCTACCTGGAAACATGCCTCCCGTCGCTCGGCGACGTCTTCTGTGTCTGCCCTTCTTTCCGCGCCGAGAAGTCTCTGACCCGTCGCCACTTGTCGGAATATACCCATATTGAAGCGGAATTGGATTTCATCACTTTCAACGATCTACTCGATCACTTGGAAGAAGTCATGTGCCGGGTCATCGAGCTCGTTCTCGCGGATCCCCAAACCGCTGGCTATATTAAATCGCTCAACCCGGACTTCAAACCACCCACTCGCCCCTTCAAACGCATGAAGTACGCTGATGCCATCGAATGGTTACGCGAGCACAACATTCCCAACGAAGACGGCACACCTCATGAATTCGGCGACGATATTGCTGAAGCAGCAGAGCGCAAAATGACTGATATCATCAACCAACCGATTTTCCTAACCCACTTCCCTGTAGAAATCAAGGCTTTCTATATGAAAAAGGACCCCGAGGATCTGCGGGTGACGGAGAGTGTGGATGTCTTGATGCCTGGAGTAGGAGAGATTGTTGGTGGGAGTATGAGGATGGATGATTGGGACGAGTTGATGGCGGCGTATGCGAGACAAGGGATGGATCCTGCACCATACTATTGGTATACGGACCAGCGAAGGTAGGCATCCATTACTTCTATCATTATTGCAATTGATAATTCTGATTCTAACTACATTTTTCTAGATACGGCACTTCTCCACACGGTGGATATGGGCTGGGCTTGGAACGTTTCTTAGCCTGGATGTGTGGAAGATACACGGTCCGCGAGTGTTGCTTGTACCCTCGTTTTACTGGTAGATGTACCCCATGAGCATCTTGGCTTACATAAACCACCGTCATCTTTAGATTATGAAGAAGAATATCAATCTTAACCTCTACTCCGTAGACTATTTTACACACCCGCAGTTTTCCGCTCTGCTTCCACCTGACCAGATGCACATGCGACTGTCGCTCGGCCTTGTCTAAGTCTATTGAGTAAGGAACCCTATAATTCCCAGAGGTATCATGACGGGCGAGAAAACAAGATACAGAAAACACAATCGAAAGCGCTTCAGTACCGTTGATCCTTTGAGATAAGAAAAGAAGTAGGTAATCATAGAAGTACCTCCTTAAACCGACTTAATACGCGGCTGTTCCACCTTATTCTCGCCTGCTTTTCCCATCACAGCCAGGGGCACAGAGCAGTTTGTTTCCAACGACCCACTGGCCGAAACCGTGGCAGCCGAAGAGCTGAGCGATGGTAAAGACGATACATCTTTAGTCGACGGATGTCCATCGTCAGACTCGCTAGCGGTCAAGGTTGGCGATTGTATAGAACTTGCCGAATTCGAATCGGGATCGCGTCGATAGGATGGACTGGCCGCTGCGTTTCGCTGGAACTGTAGTAAGAAACGATAAGCCGCTGTAGACTCAATGTTGCGTTTAGCCCGAGCAGTAGTGCTGGGAGCTTTCGGTGGAGGTACTTCGTTCTCCGAAGCAGCAGCGGTGGTGAAGTTTCCGCTGGCAGTGAGCTTCTGAGGCTCCGAGCGTTGGGCTGACGGGGGTGGTGAAATACGTATTGGAGGGATGTCGTGAGGAGTGTGAGAAGTAGCCATTGTTGAACGTTTAGGCTTTGATGACGGCGGGCTAGCAGGAGCGTGATGGTAGGAAGGGAGGATGGCTTTGGAGTATGATGTAAATGATGATAGAGCCTGCAGGGATAGCGAGATTGGTTTTAGGGTATCCGCGTTCCGGCACCTTATTAAGAGAGTTAGCCATGATGTGATATACAGGAATTTGATGAAGCTTGAAACATGAAGCTTGAAGTTGGAGGATGGGAGATGTATATTTGTATTTGTAGGTCAATGTTGGGATAGTGGAACACGCCAACCATGGACCTGAGTGGAAGGGTGCAGATGCAACACACAAAGCAGCAATGGTGTAAAGGAAGACATGGAGTGAAGATATCACATACCTTGTGCTGCAGTACAGAATAGCGTTGTTTGGGATCGTGATCTGGTTCTCACACGTGGCGCTGGGAGGCGGAAGAAGAAGCACGTTGTCAGTGACGTTGAGACAAACAACCGAGGCACAAGAGAGAGAGGGAGAAAGAGAGGGAAGGAGCGAGAGAAAGAGGAAGGGAGTGAGGAAGGATGGGGGAAGGGAGGGCAGTAGTATGTTTCCTAAAGGGGAAAGCGGAGACAGGCACATACCAGAACTGGATAAAACTGGCAGCCATGACTGGATGCGGTTGTTTATGCCAGGGAACCCCTTCCCTTTTCTTTATTTGCGTCCACCAATGCTTCCTCTTCAGGAAAGCACACTCTCCTATTCCTTTCCTTCTCACGCAAACAAACAAATAGCCTTTCTCGGCTGGGTATCACTCGTCTAGTTCTGGAAAGATCCGCCCTCCGCAAGAGATGGTTTGTCCACAAAGAGATCTCATAGCATTCGATGGCACAGGAGATGAAGCAGAAGAAGAGAAGAAATAACAAGCAGGCAGGTCAAGAGAAAACTGGAAATCAATAGCAACTGGACGTGGAAGATAGGGGCAGCATGGTGCTTCTGAGAATTGCGCGAGAGCACGCGATCATCCAGGATCGATCAACCCGAGACCGTCAGTACATCATGTACATTGTTGCCGTCGACAGCAATAGGTCTTCACGGGGCAATAGAAATGAATCGGGAGTCTTGGTTCGCACTACTTATATCGAGGGCAGCACAGCAAGCAGCAAGCAGCAAGCAACGACCAGGGCGGGGATCGTCGCTGTGTGTCTTGACAATGGGTTCCTGGTAAGATTAAAATAACAACAATTTGCATGGAATCGATCCTCCAGACGGCCTTTGAGGTGAAACGCCAGCGACGGTGGATATGTCTGGAATGTGGGTTTCTCCTTATCAATAACAGCCTGCGCAATGACGAACGTCTTTCAAAAGGCGAAAACAATGACTGACTCCTGGGCGATCATGCACGCCGATAGATAAAGAGGATCGACGATAAGGCGCAGAGACCGCCGGATGGCTCGCGATAGAGGGACGTCTCCCGGGGAAGCTGATAGAGAACAACACGGCAGACTCGAGAGATAATCAGAAAAAAACGGCTCTCGCAATCTTTATGAGTTATCTTCTGGTTGCCTCTGAACTGGCTGAAGTTAATAATGCCATGACGGGCGGAGGTCATGCTGCCTCAATTATTCGTCGTCGTCTGCGCCCTGACCGTCTTTTTCCCGCTGATGACTTTCTTCCTGCGGGCCCCATAGCCTAGACCACCCAGTCTGGGGACTCTGTTTCCAACAAAACGCAAAGCGCGATTTCTTAGGGTCTTGGAAGGCGATCCCGTTGATATCCGGATCTAATCCTTGTTCGCGAGCCTCAGAAGGTCCGCAGAAACAAGCAGCAGGAACAAACCGCTTCGTCGTCATCGTCATTCTGTACTATTATGGCGAGTGTTTGAGTGGTGATGGGTATCTGATGATGCACGGAGGATACGGATGATGAGCCGAGGATGTCTTGACTTGAGACTCCTTGATTATCGAAAATGAATAACGGCGACGATACGTCGCTATTGATAAGATAGTGAACAGGATATGTACTGTACATCGTCGGAGAGAACTCGGGCTCTGATTTAAGTTGATTAACAACACTAATAATAATAAAAAAGCACAGGACAAGAATTCGCGCAGTGATCAGCAGTGATGGATGCTCTGCAGGATGCCCGCGGCCTGTTTTTGGCTGTAACATGTCTGCTGGCTGTGAAGATATCCTGCAACACAGTCCTCCACTTTTGATCAGGAACCAGCTGTGATTGACCGCCCCTTTTCGCTTTTGGATTCATCCATATTGGATACATATCATATGCCTGTGTCTGAAAATTTTTTACATGCTGGAGCTGCTCGCGGAGACAGGAGCTGCATCCGCCTTATCCACTGCGGATCCTCCCTTGCCGCTCTCTGTACTGCGTGTGATCCATAAGGCCCCTTCGGCTTTTGATTTGGAGTACTAGGCAGATCACACTGCTTCAGATGATTGTCTTTCTCATAATGAATATCTCTCTGTTCTAAACCTGAAATAAGTTTGGCCTGGAGACTCATCAAGAAACAAGAGAATGAAGTATGATCCGCTGACACGATTTAATGAGTGTTGTAGAATCATCCCTGGATAGGGTGCCATCTACGCCCGAGCAGGCATAAAACTATATCGTCCAGCCCAACCAGCATGATGCATCATCTCGTCCGAGTCTAACCAGCGCTTCAAATTGAAACTGAATTCCAACCACATTCCAGTGCCTGAGTTAGTGTGAATGATAAAGAAGAAGAGGTTCTTTCGATGGTCTTCTTCTCTAACACTGACGGCAGGTCGATCTTGATGCATCTCTGCGCTCGTCCTGGTTGTTTTCCAAGCCCCAGAGACTGGGTTCCTCATGGCCGTGGGCCTTTTCCCCAGTTCCCTGACCAGGACTACGGTCCAAATAGCGACAATGACTCTTGAAACAAGATAGACAAGCATGAAGCCAATTTGAGACAAGCAACCAGCCGAGCGCTCACCCTTGACCATGGTAGCATGGGCATCGACGATCTTCAGCCAGGACTCAGGTGTATATATTGCCGGCTTGGAGAATAATGAATACCCGACCTTCTCACACCCCAAACTCCTTGGAGAGTACAGGCCGCCGGATATTTACTTTAAATAACCCTTCCACCTCGCGAGAGTCATTTATTCAAGAAAACACCTGACCCGCGCCTCTGGCGGTCAGATCCTCGCTTAATCGACAACCGCAACACTTTCACCAGCCGGCTCAGGGTCATTGCCATCGGCAGTTGGTGAACCACTTTCCCTACTCACGCTGGCATCCCTCTCTTTCCTACCCGATTCCTCGTCGCCTTCCTGTTGTTCGTCCTTCACTTCAGCGGGTGGAGTCGGGCCAAGAACGTCTTTTGGCGGCGGCTGGTTAGGGGCTAGGAAGCGCTCGGGTACACCCCTCGCTCCACCACCCAATTCGCCCACAAAACACCCGAGAAACCCGCTCCACGCGTACCGACCCGCGACCACCTGACGGATTTCCCGGTAGGCTTCGGAATCGGCGTACATGACACCTGTTTGGGGATCGCAGTAGCGAGCCACGCGACCGGTTACGGGGCAGGATTCTTGGACCGGTTCTGGATGGTGAGTGGTCGGGTTAGTGGAGGGTTATTGGTAATTACTTTTTTGGCATTTCTTATTTTTGTTCATGTGTGGGCAGCTAAGAAAAGAATGGGGTTCAGAATCGTGGAGGTACTCACTTTGCAGTTTTTGGGCTTTTCGAGCGTTGAAGAGGATGCTATATTCATTGCGTTCATCGGGCGAAAGGGAGTCAAACTCCTCGAGTATGAGATAATTGCGGGAGGTTGTTTCGAGTTTTCTTGCCGCCTTAGGAGATGTAGATTGCACACCGTGCATCATATCGACCGCTTGTTTCCCGGTAGTTGAGTGATACTCTGGTGCCGGAGAAGGGCGTTGCTGTGTGGAGGACCCTGCGCCGGTAAAAGCTGCTAGAAGCGTACTCGCCTTCACTGAATTCGGCGTAAGGTGTTCTGACGGTGTCTGCGGCGCAGAGGCCTTCGACGGTGTTCTTGTAGGTGATGCTGTCTCATCCGGCTGCGCTGTAGCTGCTTGATGCGTTGTCGATTGGGATGCCTCTCCTTCATCCACTTCTGTTACGGATGCAGCTGTCTGCGAGTGTGCCGATTGGTCCGCATGTAGAGAGGAGGTCTCGTCCATAGCGGCGTAAGCGTGAATACCATCCAGAAACGAAAAGCCGGTGTCCGAATCTTCTTTTGACTGTTCTTTTCGTATGGTCTCGTGCGCATCTGGCAGCGCCGTTGCCTTTGGCGCTGCCGCATCGGACTGGGTTTCTCCCTCAGGAGCGGGTGGTGGAACGGCAGTCGATTGCTCTTGACCAGGCGCCTCCTTATTCTTCTTTTTCCGACCCATTCCCCGCTCGGCGGAGGCGTATGTCTTCACTCCAACACGAGCCAGTTTGTCATTTATCCATTGGGCGAGCCCACTCCACCAGGTCATCACGGACCCTTCCAGCCGACGGTTCTGCAGCGCCTCCAGCTTCAACCTTTGGTCTTCACTGCGCTTCTTTTCCATTTCTTCCCATCTGTTTAGACTCTTGCTGTTGATGCGCTCGGTCTTTTGGGCCTCTGCCAACCGTTCTTTTTGGGTCATTTTTTTAGGCTTCGAGCTTTCCTTCCGCTTCGCCGCTTGCTCCATTGTAGCTATCAGACGGATGCGTCTCTGCTCGCTATCCTTCAATCGGGCGTGGGTCAGCTCTTTGTTTCGCACCGTTTGCTTTCGCGTTGACGAGCGAGTGGGTCCATCTTCAACGGTAGGCAGCCAGGATATTCTCTCTGATTTTTTTCGCAGGCGAGGAGCTGGGATTGTAAGGGAGCGGCCCGGTAGGTTCGGATCTATCTTGACCCTTTTGCGTAGCGCCGTTAGTCGCAGCGAGTCTTGGGCCTTTCGTTTCTTTGCCAATCGATCAGCTTTAGCTTGTCGCTCCAGCTCCTTTTCGCCTTCCAGCTCATCCCCTTTAGCATCCGGACCCTGATCTTCTTCGTCGGAGGAAGAGTCCAGGTCCATATCATCAGCATCGTCTACCGTGCCGCCCTCTTCGCCTTCTGCGCCCTCCTCCTCTTCCTCTCCCTCTGCACCGAATGCAAATTCTTCGTCCTCCTCATCTTCAGCGAAGAGCAGAGCTAGGTCATCGTCGGCCTCGGCGTTGATCAGGGAGCCCATATGCTTCCCAGCGGTGCTTCGTTTGGTTCTTGCCGTAGCAAGGTACTCCACGGGCTCGCCATCTGAGCTGGTCTCATCGTGCGTTTCGGGAGAGTCAGCCATAGTCTTCGGGACGCGTGATGGAGTGTCAAGGATGGACACGCGGTGGTTCGATGGTGTCTCGAGCGCTTGGCCAAAATGACTCCGTAATACCGTTAGCTCCTCCTGATTATTGACTTCAGGTAATGTTACCTTCTCCAATTTCCAAGACGTTCAATAGACGGTGGAGAAGATGATTCCTAACCAGTTGTACCCCGTGGGCAAATCGAATGACCGAAAAACGCCCGCGCCAAGCCCTCTCTCCAGGTGACGCCACAATGTGGCTGGTGGCCTATCACAGCGAGCGCGCTCTCGCACCGCCACACGCCACGTGCCCTGCCCAGGTGGTACAGATGACGCGGGCGACCAACAGCGCAAAAGATGGGACGAAAGTTTGAAACACAGACTGCAGAAAAACCGACTCATATTGAAACCCGCCGCACCGACGGTCCAGGCTGGTTCTGGTCTGGGTGACTAGTATTTCGCGAAGCTGCAGGTAGAGTCTCGGAGTAGCCGAGTTACATACAGACATGCGTCTCAGCGACGGGTGAAAAGTTCGTCGATGGGCCAGCAGCTAACACGGAGAACCAGGTCCGCAGATGATGCATGCTGCAGGGTTGGTCAAGCGAGCACCGTCCACAGCCTACGGGTCCTAGGTTCTTCGGATCGAAAAATAGCGCCCGCAGATGCGCGAGGATGACTGGACAAGGATGCTGGTTGCCGCTGTTCGTTTGCTTGTTTGCCAGTCTGATTACATACTATGGAAAGCAAACTTGGAATAATGAACTGACCGAAAGCAAACCGGGTACCTGCTGGCTCTCAAGCGAGCAAAAAGTATGTATGTGTTTGTCTCACTGCAGAACGTAGGGAGTCACAAACGCTGCATGCGTTTCCCGGGCCGCTCCACTCGAGCTTCATGAAGAACAGGTTCTCGCCTCTGGTTCATGGTTGTCTGTGGTGAGAAACGAGTCGACAGGGACGATGCGAGTTGTTGCCTGGCCGGCGGGCGCTTGAGGGCCGTTGTCCAGATGGCAAGATGATCTGCAAGGCTCGCAGGATTACGGAGTCGTGCTGCACGCAAGGGAGGACGCGATGCAGGCAAACGAACAAGTTCCTGTCTTGTATGTTTGGTATTTCGCCCGTTCCTGGGGAATCGTTGATAGGCTCCACCGCTAGGCCCGACTAGGCTTAGTGCTGCGATCCTGACCCCTTACTAGGCCCGTTCGGGCTAAGCCCGCCGATAGCGCCCCACAATTCCGCCCAGGACTCGATGGCTGCAGCCAATAGGAGACCGGCGCCGTCGCTGCGGGTTGGAAAACGCTGTTTTTGCTGTATTTTGGAACGGGAGTCCCTGGTGTAGAGCTGTGTGTCGGGACTCTCCAGGCACAGCTGGAGAACACAAGAGAGAGGCATCGCGAGCAGAACTGGCTGCAGGCGACTCTCAGCAGTAGTAGCTAGGTATTTAGCAGACCAAGAGAGAAAACGCACGAGTCCAGTCGAGGCGTGGCAGCGAGACGTAGGATCGGAGGCTGCTTCACCTCCCCTGCAGCGGGCAGGCTGGTATCTGCATTACCGCAAGTAACGTAAGCTTCCCTTTGAACCTTCTCGTCTCCCCTTTCAGCTTCGACGTCTTCCTCCTTCGCCTTTTTCTTCCTCCCTTTGCTTTTGCTTCTGCTTCTTCTGCTTTTCTGCTTCTCTGCTTCTTCTTCGTCCTCTTCTTCTTCTGCTTCTCCTCTCCTCCTCTCGCTCTCTTTCGCCTACTATTCTTATTGCTGCTCGTGTTGCTTCCTCACTTCTCCAGCTTCCTCTTATTGTATCCCTGCGGCATCTTGTCGCCTTTTTCTCCCTTTTTTTTTTCCCTACCCTCATTACTACCTCTGTTTACTATTCCATTTCACTCTTCTTCTTCGCTCCCTTGCTCTAATAATTCACTCCTTTAATTCAATTCACCACTCTTCTTGGTCCGATAATATCTCCATCCTCTCACTCTATCGTCACTTGATTCGCTCCTAGCGCCCGTTATCCATTGTTTCTCCTTGCAACTGGGATCACCTTACCGCCCATCGTTCCAGCCCCGCCGCACTGTATAACCTGACCACATTCGTTAATCTCCAGGTTTCTCCTCATTACTCATCGCGGATCACAAGAAAGCCCTAGTCTTGTTGTCTGTCATCAAAGTGCAACAGGCTGTGTTGCCTGGTTCTAGAGAAAGCGAGGTATACATTGCTCTGCTGTTATTGGTCTCTGCGCAATCATCCATCCCTGGCTCAATCACTGCTGTGAATGGAACCAGAGAATTAACAACCAAAATTACATTTGACCCAATCTCATTGTGATGGATATAGCAGTATCTAACTCGTGGTTGATCATACATATAGTGCCTTATATTCGAGTCTAGAGACC
Source organism: Nannizziopsis arthrosporioides (assembly GCA_029635245.1). Classification (NCBI taxonomy): domain Eukaryota; kingdom Fungi; phylum Ascomycota; class Eurotiomycetes; order Onygenales; family Nannizziopsiaceae; genus Nannizziopsis; species Nannizziopsis arthrosporioides. Next base: position 5,731,538 of record CP098260.1, on the reverse strand, counting down.
TCACGCTCCTTGATACCACGCCTACTTTCGAATTCGTCCGGTCTTCGTTACCGGGCCCTTAAAACCATTCAAAACGGCGGTACTATCTCCTATACAGGGCAGTCCTGTCCTCACTCGCCAATTATTCACGATGCAAGCATCGGACGTTTCTCACGCGCCCTCCTCCGTCGTGGGCAGTCGCCTGATGCAGCCCGTCGGCAAATTTCCAAGTCCCAGTCCTGACTCTACTGGCTTCTCGCACGGCGCTTACTCCGGCCAGCTCTCCTTCGCCGACAGAAATCCTCGAAGAGCCAATATTCCAGCGATCAATACGAGCGGGACCGCCCAAGTCTCGAATGACCTCGCCAGCGGCAACAATGCCTTTGATATGAACTTTGCACCGCTGCTGCCGTCCCAGCTACTCTTGGGCAGTCCTTTTCAAACGGGAACGTCGTCCTTTGCTTCTCCGCAGTTCCAAACTTTCCAAGGCTTTCCTCAGACGAACGGGAGCGCCCACGGTCAGAGCCCACCGAATCAGCTTAATAGCCCGACGCAGGCCCAGCACAACCCACTTTCTCCTCAGCTGTACCAGAATCTGGTGTCGCCGGATGCACTCAGTCCTCCTCAAATGCTCGCGGGCCCTCAATCGCCAGTAGGTACCTTTCCCGGCTTTGCCAATGCCCTTGGAACCGCGAACCCGTCCCTTCAACCCGGCGCTTTGGCGGGCACGAGCCGCACTGTGTATCTAGGAAACCTGCCGGCAGAAACAAGCGCCGAAGAGATCCTGGGCCATGTTCGAAGTGGCCAGATTGAATCCGTTCGCCTACTTCCCGATAAGAACTGTGCATTTATTTCTTTCTTGGATAGCAGCTCGGCAACTCATTTCCATTCTGATGCGATCTTGAAAAAGCTCTCGATCAAGGGCAATGATATTAAAATTGGATGGGGCAAACCTTCCCCTGTACCAACCTCTGTGGCACTTGCGGTTCAGCAGTCAGGAGCGTCGAGAAATGTGTATCTTGGGAGCCTGCCTGAGGATGCGACCGAAGCAGATCTTCGTGAAGAACTTGGCAAATTTGGCCCTATTGACACCATCAAAATCGTGCGAGAAAAGTCTATCGCGTTTGTCCATTTCCTTTCTATTAGTAATGCGATCAAAGCCGTCAACCAACTCCCTCAGGAACCTAATTGGGCGGCTCCCAAACGTGTTTTTTACGGAAAAGACCGATGTGCATATGTTTCCAAAACGCAGCAACAGAATGCTGCCCAATACCTAGGGATCGCTCCCGGATATGCACATATGCTAAACTCTGCAGATAGAGATTTAATTTCGAATGCTTTAGCTCAGCAATCAGTGGCAGCCGCAGCTGTTGCAACTGCCGCTGGCGGAGTTAACAATCTGGGCAACCGAACTGTTTACTTGGGAAATATTCATCCCGAAACCACTATCGAAGAGATTTGCAATGTTGTTCGTGGAGGCTTGCTCCACCACATCCGATATATTCCTGATAAACATATCTGCTTTGTTACTTTCATCGACCCAACATCTGCTGCGTCCTTCTATGCATTGAGCAACTTGCAAGGACTAATGATTCACAATAGACGACTTAAGATTGGCTGGGGCAAGCATTCAGGTGCTCTACCTCCAGCTATTGCTCTTGCCGTCAGTGGAGGCGCTTCCAGAAACGTTTACATTGGTAACTTGGACGAGTCTTGGGCAGAAGATAAACTGCGACAAGATTTCTCAGCTTACGGAGAGATTGAGCTCGTTAACACTCTCAGAGAGAAAAGCTGTGCCTTCGTCAATTTCACCAATATCGCCAATGCCATTAAAGCAATCGAGGGAATGCGAGGTCGCGATGAATACAAGCGGTTCAAAATCAATTTTGGCAAGGATCGATGTGGCAACCCTCCTCGTCAAGCGGGCAACGGTCATCCTCAGCGCCAAGCTGCGGATGGCAATAATGCGCTCTTGAACGGCGGTCTACACGCTGCACTTGCCCAAGCAGGACAGCAATCGAGCCCTACTGGACCAGCCCTTTCTCCAGCTCCTGGCTCTACCGGTTCCGGTGTCAACGGACAACAAAACAGACATTTGCAGGCAATCCAAAACCCGTCTTCCATCCTCAACACGGGCGTCAATAATCCGCTGACAATGTACCTTAACCATGTTTCGCAGCAGCAAGCTCAGGAGCAAGAGAACCGACTGAATGGCTCTATGCCGTACACCTCTCTCCAACAGCAGCAACAACAACAGCAGCAGCAGCCACAGCAATCCCTTCAGCAGCACAACTATGCCCACCCATCAGCTGGCCTTTACAATGGTGGGCCAAATACCCCCGGTACCTCTTTGGAAAATTCTTTCTCGCAACAAAATTCATCAGCGCATGCTCTTTTGAGCGCTTCGAACGCTGCCAGCGCCGGACTCCACGCTCCCAGCAGCGCTACGCTCAGCGTTCCTCGGGCCCAGCATTCCCGAGCCGTCAGCCTACCTTCTTTTTCGCAAGAACCTTTCGGAAATAGCCCCAATCTGGGCTCGCGCCCAAATATGAACCACCAGCCCCAGGGAAGTTTCTCGAGCTTTGGAGGCTTAGCTGGTCTGAACCACGGCGGCTTTGGACTCTCTATTACCAGCGAAAACTCCCTTCCTGGATGGGCTGAAGAGGAGATTAGAGCAAAATGATCTTCATGATATATTGTATTATTGAACCCCTATTTATATCCTCTTATTCCTCTTCGCCTTTTTTTCTTCTAATTTTTTTTGCATTCATCTTTTTCCGTTTCTTGGACTTTCGCTTTTCACCACTTTTGTTTCATTTCACTCTCCATTTCCCGGTTTCTATCAATCATAATCACATGTGCTATTATTTCACTCTGTCTTTATGTTCCATTATTTTGCTGCGACGTCTGGGAACATATATATATATCAATCTTTTTCTAATTTCCCAGCAGCTCCAGTCCATGGCGGCCTAAAAGCTCTCTGGGTCGGTCGATATCGGATTTGGAATGGAGAGACGCAAAATACAACATATTCTCTGGCGAACTTTAATATTCCTCCTTGCCAGTGAATGGTCACTCTCCAGTACTTTCCCCAGTTCTTGTTTTAACACATTCCATCTTGGTTTCTTGATTCTTCCAGCTATCTTATCTTACAGCTATTTATTTTGATGTCACCTTTACTCTTGATTTTTGTTCTTATTCATTTTATTCGTGGATATTTTTTACCCACCTAATAATCCCTTGCTTTTGAAAAAGAAAAACCTTATCTTTACCCTTCCCTTTACCTTCATCTATATTTTTCTGAAGAGCCACCCATTCTGTCACGAAAATGGGCTTTTTGACAAGATTTAATTGGGTCTGATGACAATGGTGCATATTGGGAGGAGGAACTTGTTGTGGGAGAACTCAGGTACTAGGAAAGAAGGGAGCGCCTGGTTCCATAGAAGCAAATACTCATACTAATATAACAAGCTCTGGCTTTTACTCTCTACATGTACTTTGTAGCCCTTGTTTTTTCTTTTTCTCAAAGGATACGGCAACTTGCTTGTTCCGAAACTGGGTTCTGGGAAGCAAACTGCATAATGCAGGCTGAAAGCCGTCTCCCGGCATATGTATGTGGGATCCTGCTATGTTTGCTTCGCCTACAGTACTTTCCGGGAACCTGCAGTAAGTTTCTGCAGCTCGCTCCTTGATGACAGACTCGACGGTTAATTGATATCTCGCCATACTTCATCCCAAACTCGGTAATTCGTACTCCGTGCTGGGTTTGACTCCATGGAGCTGGCTCATTAATGGTGATTATTCCTCCGAAAATTTGATGATTGCGGCTTCTCTCTAGCCTAACGCTTCCAGGTGATCGTAAGAGTACGAATTTACAATCTCATGAGCCCTGTGATTAAAATCTAGTACCCCATACTTGCTCTTCTTGCTCACCAACAAATCGGTCTTGATGCTCCATCACGTGATGCAGATTTCCCATCAAACTCTATTACCCGAACCTCCATTGGCAACATCAGCATCAGAATCAAATTAGATCAGAATAGCGAAAGGCAACGATTTATGCTCTTCGCTTAATTATTCAATGCATCTCTGTGGTACATTCTAATATCATTTCCAATATTTGTTCCAATATTTGGCTTTACAAATCCGATAATGGCCTTACCTCCAGAACAAATCCGTATCAAGCGGCGTAGAGAGGAGGAACCAGTGGAGACTTTGTGTATGTATTTTCTTCCTCTATCGAATTCTTTCAAATCCCTGCTTTCATATGGGATAGCAGTACCATGAGGCGTCTTAGGATACCCTTTTGAGCCAATTGCGACCTGAGCTTCACAGTTATATGGACTGTATTTTGTTCTGGCACGCTAGCTGTATACAGAGATCACCTGCTTTTGTCTTCCCCCATCGCTGTTGGCTAATTGCCGGACTACAGATATCCAGTCCCAAACACGCGAGTCAAAAAGACGCTTTACAGACTTTGTGTTTCAGCGAATAATCCTCAGTCAAGATGATGAACCAGTCAATGGGGCATTGAATACCACTGGCTCTCAGAACACAGCTCCTGGATCCACACTACCAGAGAAAATGAGAGCTGCTATTCACGGGCCTAGAGTTCCGACTATCAGAGTTCCTCACTCTGATGCCGAAATCACCCAGGAAGGTCAACAAAAAGAGAATTCGAAAGTAGATTTTCGAGCAAGGGACCTGTTGCCACCGAACAGGTCCCCTACACGCTCTATCTCGGCACAATATCCTCCACAGAGTCCTCCTGGCATGGTGACAAAGACCGTTCGTCGGTTTCACATCACCGCTCCGACCCCAGATGATCTTGTGCTTCACAAGACGGGAGGAGGAGTGCAGAAAAAAAGGCATCGAAACATGCCGTGGTTGTTGAGCAGAAGGATGATGTCCTGAAATCGCTTGCCGCCTCAAACGACTTGGTGGCTTCATTGGAGGCCAATGATAATATCAGAGCAGAGGACATAATGCGTGAGATCGAGATGACGGATTCCAAATCGCCCGTTCCAACTCCTAGAAAGCGCCGTGTTGTCAATGAAGCCGAAAGAAAATGGCGACAACAGGTCAGTGCACTTCAAAATATTGACCGTGGAAGTCCGAAAGAAGAAAAAACTGGCAACTCCATTTATGATGACCCGTCCACTTGGAATTATGACTCTGCCCAATTGGTAGAGGAGCTTGAAAAGGCTGCATTAGAAGCCGCTTCGCCCGAGATATCTCCTTTAGCTCCATTACCCAAGTCACCATCCCCAATTCGTTTACCCGCCATAAAACCAGTGCTCAAATACCAGCCACGGCTCCCGAAGGATCAGCAAGATAGGCACAGAAGCCGTGCAGGTGGGCATAATCAGCATGGCGAAGCAGCCGAGCCGGACACTCAGATGGATATCGTTGAAAAGCCTTCCATCGGAGCCGCTGGGTTAGAGGATATTTCTTCCATTGGAAAGGCACTCGATGAGCACGTTGTCGGCGTCATGAAGGGGACCGACGATGGCTCGGATTTTGTATACGATGTCTTCATTCGACGCCCTCTTGAAGACCTTGATGACGATTCCAAATTTGTACCGTTCCACGATGGGCAATGGAATACCATGAATGTCCCGGCGGATATTGGTGTGGTTATTATATCTGATAAAGATGTGCATTATTGGGATGCGCTTGCGGAAGATGACGACGAAGACAAAGACTGGGATATGGAGGATGAGGACTCGAATGGTAGGTTCCGGGAATCTCTCAAGCGGTTTGACAAAGTTCTAACAGAATACAAATTCAGCCGAAGATAATCCTGCAAATGAATATCCTGATGAAGACCTCGACCTTGACGATGAATTTGACGATGTAAACGCGGCGTATAGCAGATACCGCCGCTATGGATCTGATGATGAGCAATTTGACATCAATGATGAAATGGACGACTATGAATTCAATCCGGGCACATATGGCAGCGCAGACGCATGCTCTGACAACGAAGAAATGATTTCATGGAAATAATGAGACTATACAAAATTGAGGTGAAATGACCTCATCGTGGAATCAAATGATCGCTAGACAGGCAGAAGTGAGCTCATTTGCGCTACTCCGCACGTCCTCGTTCATTTCGACAACGAATTCGGCAAGTAGTTCCACTGGACCCAGTGGATGATATTTTCGCGAAGAATACCATATACCCATTCAAAAAACACTTTCCGATTATGATGTTATGAAAATAGTGTCTTTTGGACTTATCTATCCTCTCGATCCAGCCGACCTATTTGCTCGCAGACTCCCACTGATTGTTCTCCATAAAATCCTTCCGCATTTGGATAGCCTTTGCCGTTCCTGGTCTGTTCCTGATGGCGTCCATCCAGCGAACCACATTCGGCTGCCCAGTCTCCAAATCAATAACTGCTGCAGTCCCATTCTGCCACGGATAAAATGAGAGATCGGCAAATGTGCACTTATCGCCGAGCAGGAACTGTTTATCGGCCAACCATCCGTTTAATACACCCGTCACACGGACACATTCCTTGGTATATCGCTCGACCGCACTGGGAACTTTCTCCGGGTGATACATATGAAACCAGTAATACTGCCCGTAATAAGGGCCCTGACCGGACATTTGGAAATGGAGCCATTGCTGCGTCAGATGGTATTCTTTGGAGCCGAACGGATAGCTGATCTTGTGATCAGGATCGTATTCGGTAATGAGGTAGTTGATGATGGCGCCGGATTCCCAGAGAGTGAGGTTGTCCTTGTTGGGGTCGATTATGGCTGGTGTACGACCGTTGGGATTCAATGCGGTGAATGATTTCTCCCTCGTTTTGTCGTACTGGATGTTGATAACCTCAAAGGGGATATCTAGTTCGCAGAGAATGATCAGGACCTTGAAAGGATTGGGACCGCGGAGGCCACCATAAAGTTGGAGTGGTTTGAGAGCCATGCTGGGGTGGTGGATTGGTTTCAAGATGTCAATTGAAGTGATGATGGATCTGACTGTCTCTCCCGACGGGGTCCAGGGATGGCTTTATACGGCAGCAGTTTCTATGATGTATGGCGAAGCAAGCTTTCGGATTTCGTTCCAGCCTGTACGCCATTTCCAAGGACGTAAGCACGGTGCATTGGCTTTGAAATCAGAGTGTTTCTTTAGCTTGTGCATTGCAGTTTCACTTTCCCAAAGCCGATCTCGATAGTTGCTATTTGTCAGCTATCTCCAGAAGGTGCTTTCGAACACGGGCTCCGGAACCTGGAGAAATTGTAATCCCTACGGTTTCTTCAGGAAAATGAAGCGGCTATTCGGACGAATGTTCGGAGGTAAATAAGCATGATTCGCCCACCGGGGCGAGGAAAATCTTCATGCCGGAATGCCTTGGCACTCCGTACTCTTTACCCGCCACAATCAATTCCTATTGGTCCGTTAGGAGGAAGGCGGAAAGTCTAATCTTTTTAAGGTTTAGTAGCGGATAAAGTCAAACGCCAGCACTGCCAAGCGCTTCAGTCTCTCCGCATCCGGGCTGCTGCATTTCCCACTTTATCTGAAGAAAAGCCAACCATGATGGATGGATATTACAATGATAGGGACGCTGCTCAATTACAATATACGTGAGCCGATGATTCCTCTTCCTCATGCCTCATGAGCTGGGCTAAAGCCAGCAGCATATTACTGGATCTACACACCTCTCTTGTGTGAGTGTGCATAAGTATGGACAGGGCTTGGGGCAATTTTCTACGTTTCTGCGTCACTAGGACATAAAAAACTCTCAGGTGTCAAATGACATATCTCACATGGCTTTGGGTTACTTCCTCTGACAAGTCTATTGAGAGCTGCAGGCTAGAGTTCATAATGTGCCCTCGCTCGTACCCGGAACTTCTTTCCTTTGATTCGTGAATGGCTCTTCAACTGTCGGAAGTCTATCTTCATGAACAAGAATGCTTAAAGATCCAGCACTTCGATTTCTTGGACATTATCCTTGCTTGCCACTTGCCCTCAGACCTCAATTTTGGCCATTGACTGGAGCACATGAGGCATCCTTTGGCTTAATCCTGGACTACATGCGAATTTCGTGGTGGCTATCGAGCATCCAGGAGCCCCGCACTACTGTGAATGTTGACCCGATGCTGGCCGATGAAAGGTTTCACCAAACTGCAAGGTCGGTTGGAAGGAGAGTCGCACTAAGTGCGATACCTCTATCAGCGGGGTAATCATCTGCCCAAAACATCTCATTCATCAACAGATGTTAATACAGGGTGATGTAATTAGAGAGACAGGCCTTTCCTATGTACAATCCTACAGCAAACGACACGCATTAGCATCACTCTGCCATCACTCCACGTCACAGGGAGTTATGGAGGGTAGCTTACCGTTGTTTACCAAATCATATACCTGTGCTACCTTTGCAAATATCCGACCGGTAGACCAAAGGCTCTAGACTCACGTGTACTCGCCGCAGCGACCCTCCTACCTCCTTGAAAGTTGACAATATCCTAATAAGTCGAGGTAACTACCTCACCTGGTCCGGTCAACAATACTTTACAGGACATGCCAAGCTTGCGACAGCAGATTTTACCGATAGCAAATGTTCAACATAAAAGAAAAAGTCTATAGCTTTCATTCCATCATAAAAAACGGGATTTAAAAAAATGGTCTATTAAGAGTGCTTTTTGGGTAAATGCCAATTGCGTAAACAAAACAATGGATTGCCAAGAAGAGAAAATGAATATGCAGCATCCAGGAGCCGATATCAATTAAGGCATGTCTGGCAAACAGCGCTAAATTCGAGTAACAGTCAAAGCTTTCTGTGGAACACAGCAGAGAAAAGTACATTGGGTCAAGTTAACCACGCCATTTGTGCAGAGCCCAGCTGACATTGTTCTTCAATGCCCACAGTCAAAGGTATGAATAAGACGGTTCCAAAAATCCAGGTCTGATTCAGAGAGTTCTGATGAAAACCGCTCATCAGCAGTGGAATAATGGCAGAGAGTATGGGGGCAAGTTTTTGCGAAAATTTGACCCATCAGTGGGCCGGTAAAGAGACAGCACAAAGAGTCGAAATAGATATGAGAAAAGCGTCCCCAAAACTCAGAGCATGTATAGAAAAGCGCTGCTCAGGACTCCACTCCGCCCCCAGATGTGATCTGGATACCAGATCATATATATCAGGTGCCAAGCCAAAAGCGCCGAAAACGGCAGTTCGGAAAGGGAATATGGCGACCCTTCAATAACAATGTTCGAGAATCACGAAGGAACGAAACTGAATATCAAACAAAGGTTAGCTGTGGGTCTTCTTTGTTTCTTCACTGAGATTTTGGGTTAGAGTTCGAAGATCTCAAAACAAAGTTCGAATAGAATAATGACGAATCGTCAAAGGCAAAGAAAGGGAGAATGAGGATGGAATTGAGACAATTTTTGGATAATGACCTACCCAGAGTAAAGCCGTGGCGTGAGTCGTTTACTCTTCGCACGCTCGTAAACGAATTGAGACAGTGAGGAATTTTTTAAGATTTGGTCAACGTATGATATTAGGCATTTTGAATCAGTAATCGATCATTCACGGCACCTTTCTCCTCTTGGAGGAGGGCTTTCTTTCATCCAGGGAAACCAAACATCACACCACCGAATCACTCCGTATGCTGGAGAATCTTCATGGCCTCCGGTTTTGACGCTGATGGCGTCTCCATTTCTTCTCCTTCGTTGTTCTCGTAGGGTAGGGCAATTCTTCTCTTTGATGAAACGATAGTATTTGCATTGTATACCTTGGAACCCATTTCGCTGCCTTTCCGGAAACTGAATATTGAAGCTTTCACGGACCTGTTTCCACTCCTGACGTAAATCGACGCGATGGTACCAGATAAAATACATCTCCTCTTCCTCGTATTTTGGCCTCGGCGGGCGTCGGCGCTCAGCAACCGCCGATGAGCCGCTCGACTCTGAGGGAAACCTTTCTCTTCTGTAGGGGCCTGGTGAGGAGCTAGCAGACTTGCAGCGTGTATCTAATGCATCCGCGCGCGTATCTATAGGAGATAGGCTGGTGCTAGAATACTGAGATTGCCGGTATTGAGGCTGCTGCTTTAAACGATCACTCTTCATCTGTTGGTAGTTGTCGAGAGGACTGAAGGTGTGATGGTGGTGGTGAAATTGGGGATGGTATGACTCTTGCCATTTTGTGGTAGAACGTCTTGCATACGTATCGCCGTCGCTATTCGGGTTCAAAAGGTCGTCAATCCTAATTCTCGGAGAGCCGAGTTCAGTGGGGGATTGAGGAGTAGAATGATTATACCGGCCGGATGCCATTATGCTGCAGGCGAGAGAGAAGAGAATCCAAAATTCGGAGAAACAAGGCCGGTTTTCGCAAGAGCACCCAAGCTCTTAAAGCGTCGGGAAGATTGACCGAAAGCAGGAGATGACTAGTTGGAATTCCGAGAACGCGGTGGTAATCTTTTATTGTACTCTTCAACTCTCGAATGGCGAGACCGAAATGGCACTAACCAGCTTTGAAATGAGCGAAAGTAAATGGCCGCTAGCCTTGGGAATGATCGGGCAACAATAAGGAACAATCGCAAGATCGCAGAACCGATTCCGACTTTGGGCGTCTGAAGGTAGTTTCGGGAGTACAGAGACCCACGCTCGTCAGGTCCGTCCGTTCCAAGTTGGATCGGCTAGATATTGATGAATGGAACGTTGGAAGCAGTTGTCAAATTTGGGTCTCTCCGGCCTTCCGCCTTAGCCTTTCTGACAGCTTGAGGTAATAGAATAGTTATCTTTTTGTCTTCCACTATTTGGGATATGCCTGCTAGAAGGTGATGTCAGTCATATATGAATTTCAGAGATTGGAAAATAAATCAGGTTTCTGGGAGATGCAAATTTAATAAGGAGTAACAGAACGGCAAAGTGGGCTATACTTGTGTTGTATGCACGGATGAAGGTGAAAAAGATGCCCCAGTCATCCAGAAGGTTGAAGAGGGAAAAAATTCAAATCCTCCGTGCGACAGCAGCGAAAAACCCCTCATCTAAAGCGAGAATAACTTGCAAGACGTGAATCAAACCAAGAATTAGAGGTACTCCTTACAAAGAGGAATTGTTTCGGGCGTGATGTCCTCGTGTGGGCTACCAAGAGCCCGAAAGAAGATAGTTATCGTACCGGGGCAAGGGCAAGGGCCTCAGGAAATAATGTAGCATAGGGTAGTTGAAGGAGGAATTAATATTATCAATATTGTAACAAAACAGCTGAGTAGAATGGCGAACAGACCATATTGCGAGTAGTAAATGATATATATACTGGGGAGTGAAATTACCTTCTCACACCATGCATAGACGCCAGATCCCGGTCGCGGGTACAGTATATCTGTCCGAGATCCAAAAGGTGATAACGAGTCGTCCATAAACTGTAACCCGAAAACCTGGATATCGGTTGTGTCAAAGAATAAAGAAAATATCGGGTAAAATGGACAATAAAGGGAACAGCAATACACTTTGGATGTGGAAGCCAATCCCGCGGAATAGAATGGAATCGATTATTTTCCAGACACAAAGCGTTCTGCAAGGCAGCATATATATATAGGTAGATGCTGGATAATCATTGCCTGGAGATTTTGGGGCGAAAAGGGCTATGTCTCCGTACATACCGGACATTCTTATTCTCTGATGGAGAAGTGCTATTCCCCCGAGCTGCATGCACATGTATGAATATCTATCCATACATTTTCTGCAGCATGTAAACCAAAGTTTGACAAGAAAAAGAAAGTCAATAGGAACGGGCGACTAACAAGGAAGGGACATAACGGTCCAGCCTTGAATATGACAAATGGTTCTTGTTGGCCTAAAAGCCGCGGGCCTCAAACAGGGACAAAATCCCTATCCGGTGGTTGGAGCTAGGATCCGTACTAGTGACAAAAGACCCAATAAAAGTGTAACTTTCGAATGCATCCTGGTCGTGGGCTCTGCGTGGTGTATTGTGATTCGAGAGATTATTATTCTCTCTTGACAATCATGCACGAAGCAATATTGAGCAAGGGTCTCCAGAAATATTTGGGCAGCAGATACCGAGAAAAAGTTAAGATGCATTTAATCTATGCCCAGCAAGGGAAAAAAGGAGGATGCCGTGGTGATTGCCTCACAGCCACGAATGGGGGCTCAGTTTCGGGACGTCCTTATAATAGCGCTATCCCATTCCGCCGCTCTCTAGTTGGAATGCAGACTTACTGCGAGCAATCTGCCACCGGAAAAAGATAATAAACAGGCGGTTGAGCAAGGCATAACTGGCCATCGGTAGATTCCTGTACAACTGTGGATTTAGCCAGAGCGGGGCGTAACTGTGAGGGAGAAGACAAATCACAAAGGGAGCCCAATTGTTGGTCCAACATGATTTCGGCACGCGATAGAGAGCAATTAGCGACAAGCAGGACCCGTTGACTGTTCAAGGGTGCTTTAAGTGCTGGGGAGATGCAGACTGACTAGAAAGGCCGACGTTGCGAGGACAGGCGTTGTGCTGGGGGTGTTCCTGAGTCATCCGCTCGCGGTTGGAGGCTAGTGCGGATTGCACAGGGTCAGCCCCACATGCGAGCCGCCGCCAGGGCAGACCAGACCAGCTGACCCGGCACAAATTTGGGTGCTCGGCTGGCGGGTCACGGGGTCATTAGTCAGCCGCTGTCTGGTTCTGGTGGTGCACCACTCCGACCTTCCTGTTATGACGGCCAGCGCTGACCCCCTGCATCAACTGCTGAGGCCAACAGAATTACTGACAATAATGGCTCTGCTGTGAAATCCGATTATGACTCCTCAAATGACATTGCCACAAAGCAGTGTTTCAAAACAGAGCGGCAGTGCAGACCAGGAATGCCGGTTAACCGTCCGAAGATCAACTGGAGCACATGCCGGAACACATATTTCATGCATGCATGCACGGGCGAATGGTGTATATCGTCGATATACGAGTACCGTTTCTTCGATACCCTGCTCGGCTGAAAGGACAATACATACTCCGTGTGATATGATCGATTGGGATGTCCGCTCAACTCCGCGTCACATTGAGAACTCCTTCGCCAAGCTATGCATACAGTCAGCCTCACAGGCCCCGGGCTCTATATTTGGCTCTGGTCCAGGACTTCCATGTTGGGGGCATACTGTGATTTCAATTCCAGAACAAGAACCTCCAGAATCTGCGATGCTACGTCAGAAACTAATCCTCACAAGACATGCAGCTCAAGGGGTCCTTTTGCCTTCATTGAGACACTAAATTCAGCCGGCGATTTGCTGCCCAAATGTAACAGAGCACGTAATTAGTGCTTTATCCTTCCCAAGCTACTGGGAACATGGCCCAAGTCCTACACTCATAGCCGAATCTCACCGAACAAAAACCGTTCAATGGACCAGAGCGGATGTTAGAAAGTCAACCCTTGGATACCCCCTTCCTGCACATCCAAAATAATATTTAGTCTATTCGACATGGTATCGACTTAGTCGAGCTTGCCATGGGGTATCCAGGACGTAACTAGGGTCCTTGGTACCAAAGAAAAAGAATCACGGACCACATCGCAGCATTCGCTTCAAAGTTATACAGCTTTACCAAACCTCAAGTTTGGGGCTGTTTGCTTTTGACTTTTGGCAGGTACAATGATACGGCTAATTTCTACATTCGCATCGTGGAATATTAGAATGCTGTTTTGGGTTATGATTCACGCGATGGCCTGATCAAACCCATTTCCCCAAACCTGGGGTGATGTTGGAATTGATAATCCAAGCCGAGCTATTGTTTGGCCAAGAGCTCAGTTCGAGCCTTTTCGTCGATAATGAGCTTGCGAGCCCTTCATCACCTCATGCAGTAGCCCCGTTCCGGGCTGGGAGGACAAGTACTAAATCTTGAAACAGGGTGTCTCTTCGGGGCCAATTTCGCTTGCATCAGCAGCTTGAATCGAGTACACTGGGCCTGTAGGCTATGCTCAAGCTCGCCTCTCTTCCGAAAATGAGCTAGCTGCTGAAGCGCTGCGTCCATACGCGCATAGTTCTTCACCGCATAATCACTACAACAATAAATGCTGCAGGCTTGCAACAAGGGCAATCAATGAGGAACGCGGGCATAGCATTTGAATGGGGGAACCTGTTTGACCCACTGCATCTCCGCATGCAGCAAGGGACAGATGGTCCGAGACCCCGAGACTGATTAAGCTTCCTTTGTCAGTCGCTTGTCGCCGAGGTTAACACGAGGACTGCTGCATAATGCTCATCCCATTATTAGTCAGGTCCCCTGCGTCGAAAATTCCTGAAAAATGAGCTCATTTTATTACGATCTTTGTACTTTGTACATGCCAGACCAAGGTTGGGAGCGTCCGGAATCGGAATCACATTATCGTAAAGTTCACGGAAGTGCGATTTGCTCCGCAGTTTAATCGCTGATAGCCGTTGTAATCGTCACGGAGGGTAGAGATTAATTGCAGGAACCACAATATTGAGAAATTTCAAACGGGAACTTTAGGGGGATCGACCCAGTTGCCTGGGAACGGGGTTGTATCGAGAATCATGTCAAGAAGCATGAATCGTTTGATACAGGTATGAATGCAAGGAATAGAGAAATGATTACGCCGGATATCCCGGTCTCCTAGAGGGTCAAGCGTCTCAAGGATATCGCCTTTTCCCTCCAGATGCATGATCAGAGTTGGCAATCGACCAGGGTTACTATGAGAACCCCGAGAGGACGAAGCGATGCCTGTCCACCTAGAACCCGAATTTCCGTTCAGTCAAGCGAAGACGTTGACGGCTCACAAAGATTGGTAAATACTTATTCGCGGGGGCCACACGAGCCTTGTGGAATTTTGGCTTTCCTCAGACATGAAGAATGCCCTTCTATCTCTGTTTGCAGCATTGCGGAAACAAGGCACAACAGCCCAAAAGAAGATTTAGAGTTTCGATAGAAGAAATTGGTGACCACACTCCGGCTCCCCGCAAGGAGAAGGTCGCCGATTAGTGACATCATCAGAGGCTAGAACTGTAGGAGTATCAGAAGATGGACACCGAAGAGTCGCGGGACGTTTGCCATCTGAAAGACATGCGGGCTAGTAGGAGGGTCCACGGCCGGAATCGAAATAATAACCGATAGTTACAAAATCAGGTTCCATTCCTGATTCAACAATCAATAAGCTAGCTTTCGGGTGCCAAGAAAGCAAGAAGCCGTCTAAACCTCTGGCTGCTTTTGAATGAGCCAGAGAAAGTATGGATGTGCGTACATACTGTACATACAGTACGTGCTACAGCTCTGTGCTCTTGATATCCAGCGATAAAGCGCACTTTGTACGGGTATATCGTACCATGCTGCTAATTTCGCACACTGCTGCACCTCTGGCACATTGCTGTGGGCACAATTCAGGAAAAAACCAACACGAACGGGTGCTCAATCAAGGCCTGCGGTTGGGCCGAAATTCCCTGCAGGTAGCTCGTGCCGCTTGCAAGGGTCAACCACTCCTTTGGGACGTTCGGGCCAGTAAGAGTCCAGCGTTGATGGAGATCGTGGTGAGGGTTACGTTGGGCTGTTTCAAAGGCATTTATTGTCAACAAAAAAGGTGACTGCTTTTTGACGAGATCAGCTTCCAACCTCCGGGGGTGGGGCGGAAAAGAGGTCAAAACCACCATCCCATCGAGCAAGTCGTGTTATTGATGATAAATTAGAGTTGCCAGCAGAGTCTTGCCGCGCGACTAGTCTGAAGAAATTTTGTAGAAGAGGCCGGAAGCGCGTTCTGTCATGAGAGAATGGCTCTTCGATGAACAAGCGGCGAGGATTTTCGGCGCAAAGCCGAGACAGGGCAGACGAGAGGACGTCACGCCAGAGACGCCTCTGATCGTTGCATCTGGATTTTGGGCCTCTCCTCCAGGCACATGCCTGGTGCGCCTCGAAATCCCGTTTCTCAATTTCGAATGCTGGGCTACACGACATCCTGTAAGGGTTATCGGGGTATCCGGAGATCTCCGTAGGGGATCATCCATAACGTATCGCCTGTAAGGGTTTTTGGCCGGAAATACCGATTCCGATACGGACTCAGACATGTGGATATCTCCTGACAATGCGACCTGGTGCGACTCGTCGACAGTGAAGCAGCCACGCACCGCCGGATGGTGCATCGAGCAGCGTTCCGGGTGCAGGCTTTTGTGATGCCCGCAGCGACGAATGGTCAGGTGATTTTCCCGGACTCCTCGATTGGACCAACGCAGCAACAAAGCGAAGGGGGCGGCTGTCCGCCAGTCAATCATCTCGCAAATTGCTGTCTTTGTGCTTTTGCACTAGTCCAATCTCATCTTTGAGCCTGGGAACAGCGTGAATACCATGTATGCATGCACTGTCACGGTCTGGTTTGTCCGATGATAACACGAATACGGCCCCAGGTGGCCCTCGGTTCGCACCCCGGTGTGAACTGGCATGATGATCAGACGCCGCGTCGCCAGTTGAATTCGAGGAGCATCGAGGATGTCCTCATCGAGTACACTGTACTTCTAGCTAATTTGAAGTCCAATATTGGTCTTCAATTTGAGCGTACGAAGGCCCGGCAGGGACATCAGAAGCGCTTGGATCAGCACCTCTGTGGGAGAGAATTCGATCCTTCTCGCCAGAATACCCCCCAAACTTCACCTTCCCGTGATCCCCGAAAGAAACTTGCATGAAATCAAATGCAATATTAATAGATCTGCAAATTGGTTGGCAAGGGCACGAAGGTTTTGGCAGAGCGAGCCGCACACCATAGCATATTTGACCGTTGAATTGACAATACGACGCGGTGCGGAAGGGCCCAAAAATCCACATCATATCAAGGATACTCCTTCGACCCTGAGTGGTGCTTCGGCTCCAGCCCCAGTTTCTTCCGAGTCCTTCATCACTGTTGGACTGTCGATTGGCCAGCCAAGCAATCAGTGAATGCTCTCACAACCAGGGCCACCATGCAGGCGATTTCGAAATAGCACATTCACAATTCCATAAAATCCCTGTCGATAGATATTTGCCAAGACCGCTACCGTTGAATATGAAGAAACACAACGCGCCAATCGTCCAATCCTCGCGGTCCCACCCCAGCAAGCGCCCAATTCGTTCCAGAAGAGCATCTTGAACCTTTTGCCTCATTCTGTGCAACCGAAAATTGGGCTTCAACTGCAACTGCATATCCTGCCAACTCGTAAAAAACCAATCTAGAGGTTTGGTGGGATATTGCACTGCATAGCCCAGCTTCTTGCTTTACTGCAAGTTCTGAACCCTCCTCGATGTCAAGGTTCATCGGGGATGTGCGACTTGAAGCAGAGAATGCAGCTACTTTTGACTTCTCGATGTGAGTGGTCGCTCTCCCATAAATCGTCTCAAGGACGTGGCAGAGACTCTTTGCCGTGGGCACGGGCTCCACGACCCGCAAGTGATCTGTTTATTGCCCGACTCCATTACTCCCTAGCCTAGACTGTCTCGACAGCATCTCGTTGGCTGCTCTACTTTATTAGAACGCCGCAGAACCTGCAGGGCCTGCGTGCGCTTGCTCCTGTCTCCCCCGGGGGCAAGGATATTCCCCTTTCCAATTTCCTTTGATTCATTCTCCGCGCGCACCCTTAGTGAGCTCAGACTTTCTCTACCATCACTAGCCTATGCATTGCAAAAACCTTTCCACAAATCAAATGAGTCACAAAGGAGCTAGACTTTCCGAGACGGCTGAGACCTTTGTGCTCTATGTGCCAATCCTATTCAGTACCACCATGCGCATTTTGGCCCCGACATACGCCACAAATAACAATTTCCCGTGTGAACTATGCTCTAGGAACCTCCTTTCCTCTCCTTACTCGCCTATATGTCGTTAGCCATAGTAAGGTTATGAGTCGGATGGCTGAACTTTGTTATGTTCCTGCGGACATAAGCCGCACCCAACTCAAACGCCATCATGGGATGGAAAAGCTTTCCAAAAATTACTCTTGTACGAGTAAGGGCTCGGTTTGGAGTTCCATCCTCGGTGCCAGATCTCCATTTTCTCCTTCTCAGGATGAGAACATCTCCGCCGTTCGCCCCCACAATCGTTGCGTTTTCAAGTAAAAAGCAAACATGCTTGTACATACATACCTGTACGCTCTTCCATGTCAAGGATTATGAACCGGGTACACATCTGTCCGATTGGATGGACCAGCGGCATTGCCAACTAGGATGCTTTGCCCTTCTTTGCGTTTGTATTATTGGTGATCTTTCTTGGTGAGGCCAACGTTGCCCTCTGAACAACCATCAGGTCCCGAAGCCATGGTTTGATTAATTCCACTCTACTCCGTACATACGGAGGATATCCGCTCCTATTCTCAGTTGGACATTGGTTCCTCCCTCGTGACAAGTCAGCTCGCAAGCATCATTCCAAATAACACTCATCCATTCCTCGACGTTTTCACAATTCACAATTCCATTTCTTCCGAGATGATGCCACTGGTCCTCTCAAATTGCCAAGCATAATTTATCTGCAAAAGACCGATCTGGAACACGGAGATTCTCATTTGCTTTGGACAATCTTCCCCTTGATTTCAAAGGCCTCCGGGAAAGAAACTGGTTTTCCTCGCCAGGTATAACCCTGGTTGGCCATACATAATATCTCACGGCGTCATGCTCTGGATTTCTAGCTCGGTGAGTTGAAAAAGCAATCATGCAGAGTCAGGGACGATCCCATGAGCCTCCCAACCCGAAAGACAAGGGCGGTGCAAATCAACTCGCTCGGGTGGTGCCGCATTTCGGGGGTCGTTATCCCCGTAGATCCACCACAGCTCAGGGAGTCAGCAAATATCGGACCGCATTAACTGTTGGAATATTACGAACTTCAAGGTGTGACGAAGCATGTGCCCACTACTTGTCATCCAACATGTCTACTATGCACCCAGGGATCAAGGGACCTTTATCCTTAGGTCAGTGCTGGCTCCGAAAAGTCTAGTATATGAGAAATTGTAACGACTGATTCCTATACTAAGTTGGAAGCCCACCAGCTGACAAGTTGTCCTGGACAACGGATGACTCAAAGCCCAAACCTACCAATATTGAAAGGAGAAGACCAACACCGCACATTTTTAGAGATAGATTTGCTATTGGGGAAGCAGTATTGTACAAATATCTTAAGGAACAGAGTTTCGAGAACCTGGGAGAACCACCATTCTGGGCTCAGCTGCCCGGCCCCAAACTACCTCAATGCAAGCACGGTGATATGCTACAGATATTTGACCTATCTCTTGACGACTAGTCTCGGAAGTGACCCTTAGCAAGCTCACAGCTGTTTCGTTTAGTTAATATGATTCTATCTTGGCTATAGGGTGGAGGGGCTGCTCACGGGTCAGGGCCATATTGCACCTCCATTTCATCATTGGTACTCATGTTCTGACGAATGTAGCTGTGTAGTTTGGTGGCCTGGTCGACAGACAAGCAGCTGAAGGTCGTTTGGCGGCCGGTCTATCAGATCATGTCAGACACAACGCGTCACGAAAGGTAAGTAGATGGTGTAGAAAGGTCAGATAGCACTTACATGATCCGTGATGTCGGAGATCTTTTCAAACTTGACACCGATCTCGTCGCAAAGGTCCATCAGAGTTCGCATAGAAACGTCCATGTTCATATTGAGCACACGGATGATGCGCGTGGCCCCCTGCTTCAGAAACTCCTGAACTCTGGAGCTGAGAATGTCGACTTCATCATGCTTGTCCACGAAGATTGGAGTTCCTTGGTTCTTTTGCACAACGATGCCGTTCGGGTACTTGTTGTAGAATTCGAGACAGGCCTCGTGGTCGACAAAGAAGATATGAGCCGATCTAGACCTTGGAAAATGTTGGAAACTTGCGATGCGGCCGCCGTGGATTAGAGCAAGTATGTCCCTCGGGTTGTTGATGGATAAAGGGATCTCTGAGAGAATTATGCGTCGAACTTGGCCAGCTAAATCATATCGTTCACTACATTAGTCTTGCAGCCACGGAGTAGCCTCCTAATAAAATGAAATATAGCTTAGACTTACGCGCAGTTGACCTAGTCTTTGGCTTACCCCAATTGCTGAAGAACTGGAGGTTCTCGCGGTTTTCCTCGGGCCCCTTACCAGTTCCTTCCTCCGGAGTAGATGGTTGAGGCGTTGGAACTCGCGCGTCCTCTTCAGAGGCGAGGGAGACTGCCGAGTTGATGCCCTGGTCTGTTTCGGGCCGCGAGCTGATTGATAGCTGAGTTTGCTCCTCCGGCCCCGGAATAGAATCGAGGGATTCTGTTCATAGTCAGTAAATATTCGGTCATCAAAGCGTCAAACTTCGAAGTTACTCACCCTTCTTGATGACAAGTTGCGCTTTCTGAGTAGCTGGTGCACCAGTATCCGGCCCAGAGCGCGCACGTACGGCTGCCATGAATACACCAGGATCGTTTAAGTTTCCTCCGCGGTCAGACACAATGTTTGGGTGGACTCGCTGGGCTTTTTGTCAGGAGTCGCCCACTTACTCGCGTCGAGGCCAGGACGAGGTTTAGTATTGCCGGTTTCGATAAAAGTATCCATAATAGCTTGAGCCACGGCTGTTTTCTGCCCAGAAGGAGCGGGACGGCCGAGCTGCTTGATATCTGGAGACATTGAGAACCCCATTGTGGCTTGTAGTGCGGAGGAGTTGAGAGTGTTCCAGTGATGTGTTGGAGACGAAGAAAGAAAGCCGTGTTTGTTGTTGTTCAGATCCGTTTTGTCATCGCGTTCACTGCTGTGCCTATTTGGGAAAGGTCTGTTCAGGTGATGCTCGGCTACAGTGGTTCCAGGCAACAGTCTCTCTGAGGGCTGACTCTCGATAGCAGCGGGAATGGCCCATCGACTGGCTTCAAGACCCTTGGCTCCGGAATCTTTTCCAATCTCTTCAAAAGCATTGAAAATGATGCGCCCAATGTTTGCAGCTTCAGATTCTCTCTCCTTCTTGGCTCCAGGGAAGAACCTGTCATGCTCCTCTTCAGTCAGAAAGGGGTCAGGCAGGTTCTCAGGTGTTGTGAATGCCATGACATGCCCCATCTCTTGATCTGCGGCTGCGGGGCTATCTGGAACTTTTCCGGAAGACACAGGGGGAAGATGTGTGCCACTTGCGGGCCCCTGCGTGCATGATGACCAGATTCGGCGTGCCATGTGGTGATTTACCAAGAGTCCGTGTGGTAAACAAAGAGAATAAGAATCAAGTGTTGGAAGATAATGGAATGTGGCTTTTTTTTGGTAGTGAGAAAATTTTTCGCGAAGGCGATGTTTTATATAAAGGGATCTATCCAGAGCAATGATCAAATCCAAAAACATCAGTAAGCAATGATGTAACGTTCCGGTCCAGTTGTGTTTGCTAAGTGGTAGTTGGGTTACAGAAATACCGGAACTTGCCGTAGATAATGGTGTTTAAAAATTTGCCATGGTACATTAACCATGGTTGTGAGTGAGGGATAATCAAGGTGAAGATTAAGAAGCTGTTTAAAGTATCCAATACAATACGCTGAATGATGGATTAGGTGTTCACTAGTATATCACTGTAAGTGAAGGAGCTCAAAGGGTAAACATCACAGGCCATGGCAGCTGAATTTGAGAAACACAATGCCCCAATATTATCTATTCGGCCGGAATGGTGAGCATTTCCCAGTTCTTCTGGCCCTTCTTTGGGTTGGGTATCATGACTTGCAAGGCACGACGGCCACAGAAACCACCAGTGGATGCGGTCCTGGAAACTGACTCATATGAGCCTTTCTCAGGATTCCAAACTTTTTGTTCGACCTCCTCCCCGACTCGCTCTTCTCTCCGTGGATTGTACCAAGGCATACCGACAAGATGACTCAATAGATTGTGCGGGAAAGAGTACAATCTTTCAAACCTCCGTGTAAAGCCAAGCCAGGATAAAGTGGATGTATCATAAGCAACTCGGATATAGGGATTCATATATATCCCAGTGTCGATAGGCTCCTTGGATTTATATGGCGGAATCTGAATGTCGGCATGGATCAAACAGCATTCCGAGGCATCCCAATATTGGTCCTGCTCGGCCCGGAACCGAGCAGGCTGAAATGCTCCGGAGTTGAAGTCGAGCCGTTTCTCACCATGCGATGTCTGCAGAGACTCGGAAGCTTGGAAGAAGGAGGCATCAAACGCAACCATACCTCCCCAACAGCTGCGTACATGGACAGCATCTCGCTGTTGCAGAATTTGGCGACGGCTCTCGCCTTTTCCAGAAGTGGTGAACCAAGGATAAAAAGGCACGCCAGCTGAATATCCTTCAAGATCTCGAGCTGCAAACGTGTCGTAGAATTTAAAGGCATTTATGAAGTCTACTGCGCAGGCTGCACGGTATTTTGACTTTCCATTTTCATCCGCGTTGGTCGAAAAAAGCAGTTGAATGGCATCAACTGGGTCAAAAAAGACATCATTCAAATACAAAAGCTTGTCAAAGCGTACTCCGTGTGGGATTTCCAAAGGTGCAAGGGCCCGGTTCCTAACCGCGGCAAGAAAAGCAATCCGTTTTACTCGCTCGGTGCCATCAGGGAGAGTCACATGTTGGATGTCTTTCAGGTCCAGGTGTGGCTCATATACCATGGAGCGGTTGCACGACACTTTCTCTTCCAGATCCTGGAGCGCGGCCAATGATTCATCACCCGAGTCATTTTCATATACGCTTAGAAAGGTGTTATTCGGGCCCAGGAGCTCAATCAGGTCAAGCACATTTTGGCCCCATTTGCCCCTGGCCAGACTGCCGTCACGATCATAGATACTGGCAGCTATGAAAACCTTTTCATTATGAGGATTGCCTCGACCGAGGTCTTTTGAGTTTAGAATGGCTTGTCGAAGAACATTGTAGTGCGCTGGTCTTCGAGTATAGGATGGGCGGAAGATGGCGGTGAGAAGGACAAGTATAGATATTATTCCAGCCAAGACGTGCAGAAGAAACAAGCATCGGCGACAGGAGCTAGGACGACAGGAACGGGACTGCCTCGAGTCTTTCCAAACCGCTCGACGGGGACGTCGTCCCAAGAATCGATCGTGACCTTGTCGGCGGAGGAACGGAATTGAGGCCCAGATTCGGCGGATTAAGGGAGACGTTCGACCGGGATAGCTTGGACTTGCCAGAGAATGGGCTTCGAAATCAGCTTCATCGATATCAAAGCTGTCTTGCGAGGATGAACGAGATACCAGCTCGTATTCGTCCGGGTGAAGGAGCCTCGGAGGCATGTCAAGACGAGAGAAAATGCGCAAGCTGTGCCAAGCCCAAGCGGAGCGACGGGGGGACGCTGAGCATTCTCGACAGGCAGCTGTTTTCCGTCAATGGCGCTCCAGCAGGCCAGACAATGGTCATGGAAAGGGGCCAAATGGCATTGACTGCAGGCGAAGAAACAGAGGCCTGATGAGGTCGACAGCCTATGTAGAAGCAAACCTAGCAAACACAAAGCTAATCGAACAAAGCAGACATCCGTTTGCGGAATGCGTCTGACCACGTGAACAGGCCTGGGACAATCAGAGTTCGGATTCTCCGAGACTCCGTGAAGAAATTGAAGCAAACCTGCAAGATCAGCAATTGCAATTTTGGCCTGATGACTCGCTGATGAAGTGTCCGCCAGGCTGCCAGATTTCTCTGCCCGCCAGTCGTCCCCCTGGTCTCGCTTCGGAGTCCGCGGCTTCCTCGCGCTCCCGAAGCGAGTGGATGACTCATCGCTGCCAGGATGCAGAGACATGCAGGCCATTTGCCCCATTTGGTGGCTTGTGCTGCCGCTTTGACCGCCACCAACACCCGCTGTGCACGACAAACGGGTGCATGACTCAGCGGTCCCCGAAAGCGGCGCTGGACGCCAAGCCGCCGCCTCCTGGCCGGTCGCTCAGCTCGCTCGTAACATCTTCAGGGGTTGTCACCTCCAGGAGCGAGAAGCACCTTGTAAGCTCGGATTCCGCAATCTACGGACCAGACATTGGCAGGATGTCGAAAAAAGTCTGCCTGAAACATCCGTGCCTGAGCGTGTCGCTGCGTTGAGCTCTTCTCTTCCTTGTATAAATCGTTTCCTCGGACTTCTGTACTTACATCTACTCGCAACATTCAAACAGTGTCCAGATGACCAATTCTCTTTTGCCTCCGTTCTCAAAGAGTCGCGCGGAGTGCCACCATTATTTGGTTCCAAACCATATTTAATTTTTAATCTTTGTTTTGTCTTCGAATCTCCCCTCGAGGTAATCTGCTCGAGAAAGAAGCAAGAAGGCAGCGTGCGATCCATATTTGGTGCTGCCAGAATTGGCGATGAGCTCCAAAGCTCCAGAGCTGCCTCCAGTCCAGCCTGTCTCGGCTGATGTGGAGAAACCGCTAGAGCTCGACGAAAAGGAGCGGAGCACGGATAATACTGCAACAGCAGTCAACTCAAAGGAAGATGCCGTGATCAATCTGGAGAAACCTGCTAGTGAGAAAGCTGAGGAGGAGAATAAAGGCGGCTTTGGCGCATATTTGGTGAATATGGAGAAAACGACACCTCACGATATCCAATGCTAATGGCTGAGGTAGAAATTATGGACGTGGTGCACTCCCATCGATGTGGTTCTGCGCATCATTGGAGCTCTCGCCGCGATTGCGTCTGGAACTGTATGTGTCCAAACACTCTCACTCACCGTGTTTCACCTCATTTCTGAGCTGATGCTCATTGCTGTCTAGGCTCTTCCATTGATGACAATTGTTTTTGGCAAATTTGTCAATCAATTCAATGACTACGGCCTGGGTTTGACAACCCCGGAAGAATTGAGGAGCGCCATCTCCAAAAATGCGTACGTAGATCCCGCATAACGTCATGTTGAATACCTGGCTGATGCTCGTGATAGTTTGTACCTTGTCTATCTATGCATCGGCAAGTTTGTGGTATGTGGCTTCCTTAAATCAACATGAACTATCCCTTACAACTCGCCCCAGGCCGTCTACATCCATACAACTTGCTTTACTATTACAGCCGTTCGCGGCGTCCGCCGCTTGCGATTGGAGTATGTCAGAGCAATTCTGCGACAGGACATGGCCTACTTCGACACTTATACTCCAGGCTCTGTCGCTACTCGTATATCCAACAATGCGAATCTTATTCAAAATGGCTTGTCTGAAAAGGTGGGCACCGCATTGCAGGGGTTTGCTATGCTCATCACAGCTTTCATCGTCGCATTCGTCAAGAGTTGGCGCCTAACGCTACCGGTTGCTACTACCATCCCAACTGCTGTGACACTTGTTGGCATCACAGTCGCACTCGATACCAAGGTTGAAGCGAAGATTCTAGACATCTACGCAAAAGCCGGTGGCCTTGTGGAAGAGACCCTGAGCAGCATTCGCGTTGTCGTTGCTTTTGGCGCGCGAGGAAAGCTACGCAAGAAGTATGACGAGCATCTGGATGTGGCAAAGAACTTTGGAATGAAAAAGGGACCACTTCTCGGTATTCAGTACAGTTCCGAATTTAGTATCATGTACTGCGCGTATGCCCTGGCCTTCTGGTATGGTGTAAGGCTCATGATGAAAGGCCAACTAGGGTCCGGCGGAGACATTCTCAAGTGGGTTTTCTATCTCATCGAAACCATTTGATTTCTAATTTGAGATATTTAGCGTGCTGTTTGCGGTTGCTCTTGGAACCGCTTCGCTCACGATGATTGCTCCTACTATGGGTGATTTCGCAAAAGCTGGAGCAGCTGCCAATGATGTCCTCAAAATGATTGCCAGAGTTCCAGAGATTGACTCGCTGAGTCCAGAAGGTGAAAAACCGAAGGAAGTCAAGGGTGAACTTGAGCTCTCCGGAGTATCCTTTGCGTATCCGGCGAGGCCCACTATTCAAGTTCTGAATGGCCTCAGCCTGAAGGTCCCAGCGAGAAAGGTCACGGCCTTGGTGGGCGCCAGTGGGAGCGGTAAGAGTACCATTGTTGGCCTCTTTGAGCGTTGGTATGATCCTGCCGAGGGCAGCGTCTATGTCGATGGGCGTAATGTGAAAGACTTGAATTTATCCTGGTTGAGAGGTCAAATCGGCCTCGTTCAGCAGGTACGGCTTTCCCAACTTGCTACGATATTGCTTTTGTGCTAATTGGGACCAGGAACCCATCCTCTTCAACGATACCATCTATACTAATATTGTACATGGACTCTACGGGACCGAAATGGATAAGTATGACGAAGAGAAGAAGCGACAATTGGTCCGAGAGGCATGTATTGAAGCAAATGCCGATGAGTTTATTCAAACGTTTCCCAATGGATACGACACGGTGGTTGGCGAGCGTGGCAATCTTCTGAGCGGCGGTCAAAGGCAACGCGTTGCTATTGCCCGCAGTATCATATCTAATCCGCACATACTTCTTCTTGACGAAGCGACTTCGGCATTAGATCCTCGGGCCGAAGCAGTTGTCCAGGCTGCTCTTGATAGAGTCTCGCAAACTCGCACCACAATCTTGATAGCTCACAAGCTATCAACAGTGAAAAAGGCCGACAATATCGTTGTGTTGAATAAGGGCCAAGTAGTCGAACAGGGCACCCACGAGCAGCTATTGGAGGCACACGGCGCGTACTGGAACTTGGTCAATGCCCAGAGCCTTACTACCGTCACTGATGAAGAATCATCGGATACTGATTCCCAAGAACCTAAACAAGCTGAGCTGGAGAAGATCGCTACTTCAAAATCAGTTGAAGGCATACCCGTCCAAGTCGAATCAGAAAAGGAGGATATTTCCCGTAAGATTTCGCTAGCAGGGTGCCTAGCGAGGATATTCTACGAACAGCGACGTCACTGGGTTTATCTCATGCTGGGTGGTATCGCCTCCATAGCTGGAGGTGGTGCCTTTCCCGCACAGGCAATTCTGTTCTCTAAGATTGTCACCGTCTTCCAGCTACCGAAAGATCGACTCGGAAATCGTGTTAGCTTCTGGGCCCTTATGTTTGTCGTCCTTGCAATCGGTATTATGCTCTCCTACGGTTCCATTGGGTTCTTCTTGACAATTGCGGCCTTCCGCATAGCGCGATTCTATCGCAGTGAATACTTCAATGCGATGTTATCCCAAGATATCGAATACTTTGACGATCCTGATAACTCCTCCGGGAGTCTGACGGCACGACTTTCCACAGATCCCCAAGCCTTACAGGATTTGATATCTTCGAACATCGGACTCATAGTCATCGTCCTTGTCAATTTGATATCCTGCACAATTCTGGCCCTCGTCACGCAATGGAAGCTGGCTCTCGTTGCCATGTTTGGCTGTCTACCGGCCCTCTTCGCGGCCGGTTTCCTGCGTATGCGTCTGGAAATGAGGAGTCAAGATCGGAATGCCAAACTTTACCTCGAAAGTGCACGTTTTGCGACCGAGGCGGTAGGCGCCATCCGTACCGTTTCTTCTCTGACTCTGGAGTCCAAAGTTTATGAAAGCTACTCAGATCGCTTGAAGGGTCCGGTCTCCAGGTCTTATAAACATACTTTGACTGCCATGTTCTTCTTCGGGTTCTCTGAAAGTATTGATTTGGCAGCGATGGCGCTGGCTTTCTGGTATGGAGGTCGGCTGATCACCTACGGTGAACTCGCTTCGGAGAAGTTCTTCATCGTTTTTGTTGCTATCATTTTCGGTGGGCAGGCGGCAGGATTCTTGTTCGGTTTCACCATGAGTAAGTTTGATTTTTTCTTCTGAGAAACTTGGGAGCATATGCTAATTTCACTCTCTCAGATACCACAAAAGCCCATGCCGCTGCAAACCAAATATTGCATCTTCGACAACAGGTCGCACCGATTAACGGCTCTACAGGAGAACCGCTTTCGACCGATGAAACCGATGTTGCAATTGAATTCAAGGATGTTTCGTTCCACTACCCCAGCCGGCCAGACCACCCCGTTCTCAAGAAGATCAATATGAAGATTTATCGTGGACAAAACGTTGGTCTCGTCGGTGCCTCAGGGTGCGGTAAAACCACCATTATTGCACTCCTCGAGCGATTTTATGACATCACGTCCGGTAAAATCCTCATCAATGGAAAATCTCTATCTGCAATCGATGTCAACGCATATCGAGAAAGCGCCAGTCTAGTCTCTCAAGAGACCACTCTATATCAAGGCTCAATCCGAGAAAATGTCACTCTCGGCATTCATTCCACCGTTGTCTCGGATGAAGATGTGGTCAAGGCTTGCAAGGACGCAAACATTCACGACTTTATCCAATCTCTACCAGAGGGATATAATACAGAATCTGGTTCACGCGGACTTACCTTCAGCGGTGGCCAGAGACAGCGTCTAGCTGTTGCACGAGCATTGCTGAGGAATCCCGAACTCCTATTCTTGGACGAGGCAACTAGTGCTCTCGACACCGAAAGTGAACGTGTCGTCCAAGCTGCCCTTGAAACAGCAAAGAAGGGACGGACGACCATTGCTGTTGCGCATCGCCTGAGTACAGTCCAGGATTGCGATGCTATTTTTGTGTTGGATGCGGGTAGAATTGTTGAGGGGGGACTCATCAAGAGCTCCTGAGGAAGAAAGGAAGATACTATGAAATGTGCCAGGCCCAGAGTCTCGACAGGGATGTTTGATATGGACTAGAACCTACTCTACTCTTCAAAAGGCATTGCATTTTCAGATTTTGGCATATTATACCACTTGGCGGTTTAGATATTTAGTATAGTTTCGAGAACTCCCCTTGTAATAAATTAAGACGTCTTTCCTCCTTCTACATGTCTTGTCAGATAGCTATGTAAGAAGCAATTGGAACCTGATCCTCTCGGCTTTTGCTCGTTGACGCCTATGGGTGATGCGCTCTGTTTGCGGCGGACGGCAGATTGACACGTTGAGTCACACAGCATCGGAGGAGGCGGAATAAATGGATATCTGGTGAAAAGTTTCATGAATGATGCCGATTCTGCATGCTGTGTTAGGGCTACACAGTACGTGAAGTCGGCAACACACAGGGATAGGGGGCACGTAATTAACTAAGTGGCCCCGCGCCAGCCTCAGGTCGCGGACAACAGCCTCGCTCGTTTCTCCATCATTTCCCAACGCGGACTCTAATAAGGTGACCGAACGTCATCGAAGCGGAATTTTCCAGTTAACGAACATCGACAGTCAGATCGCAACCATGTCTTGCCTCCAATTCCAAACCGAGAACACCACACAGGCCCCTCCGACGGAGTCGGAGCTCGAAAAAGGCTACGTTCTCAAAGCACCTCATGGCACCGACCTTTGGGCCAAACCTCCGTCGACATACCGCTCTAATGCACCAACAGTCTACAAGGCTATACCTCTTTCACGTTTGGTGAGAGCTCGGGTCCGCATCATGGCCAACTACACTCAGCTCTACGACCAAGGCGGGCTTGTTCTGATCCTCCACCGGCCAGGCGAGTGCGGCGAGGGCTCCGGGAACGACATCACGGCCCGAAAATGGATCAAAACCGGAGTTGAATTCGTTGACGACCACCCCCATGTGAGCACGGTGACAAAGGATCGATGGGCAGATTGGAGTCTGGTACCCACGTCGGTACTGCAAGATGGGATTGACAATGGTGTAGTGATTGAGATGGCGCGGGAGAAGGGAGCATTGTGGGTTTACATTATTCTACGAGATGACAAGGGCGAAAGGAGGATGCCCATAAGGGAGGTAACGTGGGTTTTTTCAGAAGAAGACCGCGGCATTGAGGCATGGATTGGCATGTATGCGTGTCGACCGGCGAAGGAGGGAGGGCCATTTGCGGTGACACTGAAGGATTTTGAACTCGAGTTGAACCAGGAGTAACAGGATCTCATGTACTCCGCAGAAGACTGTTGTGTATGGATATACTCCGTAGGCAAGGATGTTACCATGTAGTTCGATCCTTTGTCACCACTCCCGAAGGGCTGGATATGATGTCGATTTGATCGCTGACCGCATATCAGCTGCGTGCATCACCGCCAGTCTTTATCAGATCCGAGGTTTGCCGAACGCTCACACCACCTGTCTGGCTTGGCGGTCACGGGGCAGCTCTCGGGCGGCTGGCCAGAAACGGCTTAGCGCCGCGTGACTCGAATTCGCGCACGGGATGAGCTCAGCGCTAAGCCTATCCGGGACAACGCACCATCTTATCATATCTGATCATCTTGCCCAGTTCGGTTGGGCTCCATAGCTAGCGTCTTGGCGGCCGGCAGCCCCTCCAACTCTTCTGTCACTCTCGATGTCACTCTCCCGCCTTCCTTTCGCTCTCCGCTTCTTCTCTCACCTCAACTGACTCTCCGCCGCTTTGTTCCTTTTTCCTTCTTTCTGGCTTGTCTTCAACCGTGGTCATTCAGGTACCACCTGTATATATTTCTCTTCAATAAGTCATTATTGTATATATTCGCCGTACCACAAGTCGGCCGGAGAGCTTATCAGATACAACTCTATTTTCGGAGTCTAATTGTCAGATTCATGGTGATTCAGCCACCACCCCTGTCTTTGATAGCGAATCCCTGACCAGTCAACCCAGCGAACACGATCTCACGATTTTCCTAGTATTGCTTTTTACAAGGGGCATAGCCGTGTCTCTGTATATATTTGCTTTTCTGCACTCAACAAGGGGCGTTGTGTTAACGGGTCTCTTTTTTTCCCCTACGTTTCACCTCCCATATTGCATATCGCAAAGTCCCGTTTCATGAACCATTGGTGAGCCCCTGCTTCTGATATACAACGTTTGAATCCCAATCAAGTTGGCTGATTTCCATGCTTTCTAATTTTAGTCTTCAGCTTATTGTTTCTTCCAGCAAAGTCACCTTCAGCCTCGAATTCCATGGTTCTAATCCCGAGTTACGCGGAGAGACCGTTGAACGTCTGCAGAGGTCACCGTTAGGATCTTCTATCGACCCTATATACTGTGATCTTCGAAGCGATGGCATTTCCTCGTCGGCCTTCCAGCTCACTTTCATATGGGGCCTTTGATTCCGATGACCGACTGTTACATGATGCGGAGGAAACACAAGGGCTCCTTTATGTCGAGCCGAGGGAGATGGGTGAAGAAAATCCCATCTTTGGAGATCACAGTAGCTCGCCCTCCTCTATTTCCGAGGTACAAGAAGGTGTACGGAAAATCGAAGCTATTAGCAAGACTTGGACGCAGAAGTCTCTGATAATAGCATACCTCGGGTTAGCTGGATTTCTCTATGTTCACGATCTGTTCTCCGCTGATGTCGTTTAACTTTAGTATATTCTTGATGGCCTTCTGTACGTCACTCGAAGGCCAGACAGTGGTTTCCTTAGTACCATACGCAACAAGTTCTTTCAGCAAGCATGCTTTAATTTCTACTGTTTTGGTTGTTCAAAATGTGATTAATGGTATGGCCCAACAAAGTGCCGTCGTTTCTTTCCGCTTAACGAATGATTCTCTAACATTTCTTTCCTACTCTGACAGCCGTTATAAAACCGCCGATGGCAAAAGTTGCCGACGTATTTGGTCGATTCGAGGCCTTCTGCATCAGCGTCCTTATCTATATTCTTGGCTATGTGCAGATGGCAGCTTCAAAAAATGTCCAGACCTACGCCTCGGCGCAAATATTCTATTCAGCTGGTTCAACCGGTTTACAAATACTCCAACAAGTCTTTATAGCGGATAGCAGCGATTTGCTAAATCGTGCTCTCTTTGCCAGTCTTCCAGATTTACCATTCCTTGTCACTGTTTGGGTCGGTCCACTAATAGCATCGCTCATTCTTCAAAATTTGACCTGGCGTTGGGGCTATGGGATGTGGGTTATAATATTACCAGCTGCCTTTCTTCCTTTGGCTTTAACCCTTTGGCTTAACCAGAGAAAAGCACGAAAGCTCGGGCTGTTAAAGCCCAAACCATGGAAAGGCAAGGGTCTACGGAGTTTACTTCGTAGTGCCTGGTACGAACTGGATCTGTTCGGCTTGCTATTACTTTCTACCGCACTTATTCTAATTCTTGTTCCACTGACACTCGCAGCTCACGCTAAAGATACCTGGCGTAACGTGAGCATTATATCAATGATTGTAGTTGGTGTTATCTGTTTAATTGCTTGTCCATTCTGGGAGTCCTCGAAGACTCTAGCTCCTCATCCTTTGCTCTCTCTCAAGCTCCTCAAACAAAGGACTGCCCTTGCAGGCTGTGCCTTTGCATTCTTCTATTTCAGTGGGTCAGCCATGATCCTCATGCCAATCCTTTACTAATATTCAATAGTGGCGTTTTATTTCTCGATTCAGCCATACCTCTACTCTTACTTACAGGTCGTTCAAGGCCAGTCTGTCGTCACCGCTGGACGTGTGACCCAGACCTTTTCTTTCACCTCTACCGTTTCAGCTGTTCTTGTCTCTTTCTTTATCAAGTATACCGGGAGATATCGGCCCTTCGTAACCGCCGGTTGTTTTGTGTATATTGGCGGACTTTTGTTGATGCTATGGAGCCATAAGGAAGGAAGCACTGTGGTCCAAACGCTAGTCATTCAAACCATTGTCGGTTTGGGCGGTGGCCTGGTGAATGTTCCGGTGCAACTGGGAGTCCAGGCATCTGCAAGTCACCAGGACGTTGCTGCTGCCACTGCAATGTTCCTTACAGCTCTTGAGATGGGAGGCGCTGTGGGCTCCGCCGTCTCGGGTGCTATATGGTCGAGTTCTATACCAAAGCTATTGCGAAAGTACCTGCCTCAAGAAAGTCAGAAGGATGCCGACAAGATTTTTGGAAAATTGACCGAGGCACTTTCATATCCAGTCGGCTCCCCAACCCGAATTGCAATCAACAGATCATATGAAGAAACTATGGGAACTCTGCTAAAAATCGCAATTTGCGTTACGATCCCCTTAATTCCGTTGAGTCTATTGATGAAGGACTACGACCTTGAAAAGGCATGTTCCGGGGCAACTTTCTCAAATCTACAATGCTAACGATGTTCTCTTAGATGGCCCAAAAAGCGAAAGGCAAAATCATTGGACACACTGACCCAACAGACGCCTTCCCTGCTAATGATGATGAAGCCAGCCGGGTATTATCCCGCCCAACTTCGAGCTCGAGGCAATAGTACGGTGCGCAGCGGTCTTGACATTGTGCCACTCAAGTGGTCTGGCATCGCCCTGGGCGACCGGCCTCTGATGACGCGACTCTCTAACCAGCCCAGTTTCCAGTTGTTGTTCTCCTCGTGGCTTTAGATGGCATATTCGGCTGCCAGATATCATTTCAAATCTTTGATGAGTCTATTCTGACCTTGAGGGTCGTCCTATACATTTATGTGGGCTACACACTGCACATACGGTCAATCTATGTGCAGCGTGTGGCATCAAAAAGTGCCTGCATTAGCTACCAAGCGTCAACTCATATCACCTGTAGCAAAATCGCGGGCCTCTTTTGGGAGGAAGGGCAGAAATGTGAGGCTAACCTGGCTTCATGGATTCAGCAATCGGATTAATTTGTTAGAGGTAATTATAGCGGTCGCCCTCTAGTTCCATTTCTCGATGACGATACGCCTCAACCCGACATTTGCTCCTCCATTGGCACCCAGAGACAATAGCTCAATTCTGGCGCGCTCGACAGCACTCCTGACTCGGGGTGCTCGGGAGCCTGGATCCCAGCTGGAGCAATCGCGAGCCACTTGGGTGGCCTCGTCAAGGCCCGCTCGCGCGTACCCATCACCTCGAAATCACGATTTGGGCCCGAAATGAAGCGCCATTTTCGCTTTTATGAATAAGTTTTTTTTTTTTTATGAGCCATAATATCATTTTTGGGCGATATATTTTGACCTTTATTCTATCTTCTCAACGAGTGACGATATACCTTTTCGGAGCATTTGTATGTATGGGCATACATGTCTTTTGCTTATGACCTTTCTGTTGTTACGATCCTTTGATACCTCGAGCCGCATTGGATTTCATCCCGGGATAGATTTGTATATGTTTTCTTATGGAATGTATAATGTGATTTTCTGTCTGAATGGAGGGACTTTCTTAGACCAATCGAAAAATGTACCCAATTCAATTAAGCGGAGAGTATTTGCCTTAATATTGAACAACAGTCGTTTAGCAGGCCCCTACAATTAACCACAGTTCTGAATCTCTAGAAACCGAATGGGCTCTGCCATCTTGAATGGATAGTAAGCTTTACGTTCCATTTCGGGGACCAGATTTCCATTCTTGTCAAGTAGCGCCTCGTCCAACACAGTTTGATATGTACTGTATATTCTGGCGGCCACAAGGCGAAGTTCTGCCATGGCAAGACTAACCATGAATCGATTAATCGGTGATCAAACAATTACGAGGGAAGACATTCTCTCAAAACATAGAACAGGTACTCACTTTCTACCCGTGCACATCCTCGCTCCGGACCCAAATGGCCAGAACATCCGATTCATGTGTCGCATTTCCGGAGACGAGGAGGAAGCGGTCCAGCGGTCAGGATTCCATTTCTCTGGATCTGGGAAGGCATCCGGATCTCGATGAAAGCAGTATGCTGAGGAATGGATCGTCGTCTGTAATATTGCTGTGAGATTTCGATATCTTTCAATTTTAGGGCTCTGATAGGGCTCAACCTACCCCTGCTGGAATTTCGTATCCTAATACAACGATATTCTGACCCTTTTTGACAGTTCGAGGTAGTCCGAAGGGAATAGGGACATGAACCCTCAGAGTCTCGCGAAGAACACAGTCAAGAAATAATAGTTTCTTAATTGCCGTGTGTTGCGGGTATGATCCTGCTTGAATACCTGCTTGATGAAGTTCTCGCCGAAGTCGAGTTTGGTAGGTTTGGTTTTCAGGAAGAGAGAGTTCCCATAGCAAAGCAGCTAGTAAGTCCGCAGTTGTAAAGAAACCTTTCACAAGATTAGCAAATAGGGATAAATTCTGGATTGTAGAAGATACCGGCAATAAAGTTGTCCAAGCAATCACTGGCAATAAATTTCGGCCCAGGAAGAATGGCTGAACGTCCTTCTTTTCCGAGCCTACCCCTAAGGTACTGAAGATGTGATACTGAAACATTCTCACTATCTCCAAGTCTTAATAGACTCTCCTCAACCCGTTTCATGCCGAAAGCTCCAATTGCGTCAGGCCCGAGAAGGCTTTCAATTCGCGCCGACAGCCCTGCTAAGCGTTAATAGATGCAAACCAGAGCAGAGGGAGTAAACCAACTCGGAAACCATCCAAAGAAAATAGAAAACGGTGTTGTAATCATATCCATCAGAGTGGTTTGCAGCTCTTCATATTCCTTCCTTGACGCTTTATGCATCAAAAAATTTGGGTGACCCCTTTTTCCGTAGACATGGTGAATAATAATGTCACCAACCAGCCACCTTATCCACGACGAAACATCGACAGCTCGACCCACAGATGCTTTGGCCTTCTCTTCTATGATCTGCATGAACTGTTCGATATATATTTCAAATACCGATTGAAAAGCTGGAGATTCCACAGTAGGGCCAGAATACAGATTTGCAATCATCTTTCTGCGTGCCGCATGCAAGTCGGCATCCAAGGTCGACACTAGATTCTCTGAACCGTAATTCTGAAACGCCAATAGAGCTTCCGAGGCATCTAAGCCCTTTGGTCCACCGTATATCTGGTGCAAGGCATCAGCGTGACAGAAAGAGACCTCAGAAGGGCCTACTTGGACAGTTGGGCCATATTTTTGATGAAGGCGGAGAATTTCACTCCTTTCAGTGCCTGCAGCTCAAACGTCAATTACCAGTCAAAGGATTGCTGCGCTGATATGCTGACCTGTCAGCTGCTTCCATCGTATCCACCATTGGGTGAATTTAGCAATTGCCGGTCCAGGGAAGGGCGAAGTAAGCGCGCGATATACACCGCGCTGGAATTCGAGAAGGGCCAAAGGGCCCAAACCAATCGCAAGGAGCTGCCATCGGGTAAAGGATAAAATGACATCCAAAATGGCCATGGCTTTACCGGTGAAGTTTCGATTGTCTCTAGAGAAAGAAACTGAAAGGGGGTGGAGAGGCGTACCCCTGACTGTGTAGAATAGGACGAATATATAATCGCTTCAAACCCACATATACTGCTCATACACAGCTTATTTCGGGCTCTGAGCAGTTCTCGGACGCCTGAGTCTTCGGGTTCCGGGTCCTGGACAGAAAACGAGTATTTTCAACAGCGAGACCAGGGCCTTAAGAGCCTAGCGCAGTAGCGTCATGCATGTCGAATTATCAGTGCGCCAATTGCACTTCTAGCTCTCATTCAATATCCAGTTCGCTATTCCAAGCCGTATACGAAGAATCATTCGAGCAGAGCTCACGGCCTTGATAGGTTTGATTTTACATCAATCAGTTTCAAGCTCAATGGCCAATGAGCCAGGGGTAGCAAATGCCGCATTGTAGTGGTGGATTGTGAGAAAAC
Organism: Nannizziopsis arthrosporioides; assembly: GCA_029635245.1. Taxonomy (NCBI): domain Eukaryota; kingdom Fungi; phylum Ascomycota; class Eurotiomycetes; order Onygenales; family Nannizziopsiaceae; genus Nannizziopsis; species Nannizziopsis arthrosporioides. Next base: position 5,695,319 of record CP098260.1, on the reverse strand, counting down.
CATTTATTCCGGATTCACAGCCACCCTGTTATTGCTGTTCTTCGATTTTTCCCGCTGCTAAAGCTGCAGACTGCCGGGTTCAATAACTAATAGAATGTTTGATATCCCATCTGTTTCCCATCCTGAATTCCAACTCATCCAATCAGAAGGGAAGAAAGCCGCTGTTGTGCTTATATAATCGTGGCGGGGCATGAGTACGTGGCTTGGCGGCGCTGAAATAGCCTGTTGGGGCTTAGCCTGCCATGATGACTCAGCTGACGCTAACCGTATTTGCTTATTATCCTGAGAGCTCCTGAGCTGTTGATTTTGATCTTCATGCAACCATGATGGATTGAAGGCCCTGAGTCGATGAGATGGCTTCTCGCGACATGACGGGCGCGGCCTCGCCGCCGTAAGATTTATGCTGCGGCAAGATGCGCTCAGCTGTTCATGGTTCAGGTGAACCACATCTCACTGATGCCCCGAGTGGAAGAAGTATGAAAATGGCGATTTATGAACCCACGAGCCCGCTCTACCAGGCCCTTGGAAATGCCAAATATACTCTGTTATCGAGGATTGCATATTTGACTTCCTAAATAATTGACCGAGATAGCCCTTTTAGCCTCCCTTCATTCGGCTTGCACCATGGATCCCGGTCGAGTGTTCTACCTGACGAAAACGAAAACGGCTTTTGGCTTCTCTTATGCTATTCTCGACTCCGACGAGACCACACGTCTTTACTCTATCGAAGTTACGGAGCCCTCGAAGCCGCAACTTACGGCTACCAGATACCAATGGCCTTTCCAAGACCAACCTCCATTGAACAGCCCGCCGCCTCCACCGCCCCCATATAGCTCCTTTTTCCCTGTTCAGATGCCTTTCAGAAGGGCTAAATCTGGTGCTATCGTTGGCAATGCTTCGTTTCACAGTCTTTCTTCCAAGATCGACATCTCTCTTAAATCCGGGCCCCAGCCCATGGATATGACCATGAAGCGCCCGGATCCTCTCGCCAGCGGACGCAAATTCGACTCTCCGCTTGGAAAACTGCAATGGAAGGAGGATGGGAGTATGTTTACGAGCAACCAGAAATTGGTGGATCAGCACAAACGAATTATAGCTCGATATGAGAAGTGCTCCTCGCGCAAGATGGATAAGTTCATTTTACTGGTCCAGGATCCCGCTGTGATTGCAAATTTTGATATGATCGTTGTTACCGGGCTCGCGACCATCGAATATAACCGGCAATCAGACAAAGACTGGGATAAAGTGGGGAAAGAGTGGCTGCATGGTGTGGGAGGGGAAGTTTTGGGTATCTAGACCTCTGCGCTCTGACTTTCTGCTCGAGCTGGAGCGTTCGATGTTTTCGCTCCAGCAAAGGCCTCATCTTTTCCTTGAGGTCGATACCATCATACTTTACTGATTTCAGTAATTTTCTTTTCCTCTTTTCTTGTCCTTCGCATATATATAGCCTTCAAACTGAAATTCATTATTATTGATTAGCCGTTCGAGGAGGGCTCGGCCTTTTGGCTTTCACTGTATCAGCATACAATAATTCACTACTGTCTGAGAATAATAAACAATAGGATACACCACTTCTGATACCAGTGTTTATTCTGAACTTATTTCCTCATCTCTCCAGTTTATAGGTGGGAATTTGGCACCAAAAAATGTGGCTCGCTATTGACAAGTCTCCGATCGCACACTGAAGCCCCGAGGCCAGACCACCGTGTTTCGAGACAAGTTACTCTGGAGGTCCCGAAAGAAGCCACCAGCTATTTTCAGAATATTTCACAGAAAAGTGACACATATCAATTGAAACTCGATCGTGTGTGACAGTTTCACCGTACCTACATATATAACACAATACAATGTGACTCAAGAACCATATTGTGTCTCTGATATCCAGTCAGAGTGGTTGCTTAAACTGATTGATATCATTCAGGATTATGCACATCACACACACTATATGCGAATGACTTTGCCAGCAGATGCTGAATCCGTAGGAGGACGATATTGTCGCTGCTCAATCAATATCCATATGTGGTTAAGCCCAGAAACAAGCTTGTGCTGCAGAGAAGATAGGTCCCGTTTCACATGCATGCACAATGCTCTTTGCATTATCACCTCCCAAGATTAATTTGGATGATCATCTGCATGCACATTTCTGCTTAGATACCTGAAGAAATGCACTCCAGCTCGGCGATCATTCTACTCCGTACGTATGTTCAATGGATTCGTGATGGTGCATTGAAAAAAAACCCCCGATTGCGGGGTCAGTCCAGCCAGATTCACCCTGGTTCTTCTTGTTAATGAGTTAACAACTGAAAGAAAACTGGGATCTTGTTTCTGAGATTTTCCATGATCTGTATGAAGCCTGTGACACTGAGGAGGATGAAGGCTGTTCCGTCACCGCCTTAAAGAATTGGATACGGAAAACACAGAACACGGAGGCTACTTTTCTATCTTCTCGGTACCTGATCAAAGTCAAGCGAGTAAGAAGGCGCTTGGAGGAAAGCTGTCGATAATTATTCGATAGTCGGGTCAAAATGTCAGTTTCAGCCTAAGATCTCTTGAGCTAGTACAGGGCGTCGATCATGGTAGTTCTTGGAAAAATAGTTACCTGGGAGGTACCGCGATAAGACACGTTGCGGCGGCTATTATCTTTGTAGCTGGGAAGTCACTCAGGAGGCATGGAGTAAACCTGGCTCGACGAAACCGTTGCTTCTTGACGCCTGGAACTCGGGTGCGAGTCGGTCAAGATAAGAAGAATAACCTGCTTCCGAACCGTGTCTTCCGTACCAGAAAATAGAATCCTGCGATTGACAGGCGGTACAGAGGACCAGGAAGAGCGGCCTTCACGCCAGGTAAAAAATAGATGCCAGCGTCGTTCAGGATAAACCGATCTCGTATTCTCAAGCGGTCGTTGCCCAAGGTTGAGCATCCCCACAAGCACCCGTAGATTTTATTCTAGCGAGCAGTTAGTTGTCTCTTGCATTTGCAGCGAAAAAGCATAGGCGGGCTGCGGGCTGCTTGTCGGTGTTTGGTGGCATTCGGGCCCATTTTGAGGTGTCAAGTTCCCCCCTTTTGACATTTGCTGGCCATCCATTCAAGTTCAACCTCCAGGCTTTGAAACGTCAGTCGCTCTCCGCTGTTATCGCTCCTCCAACCATCTGCCAGTCCGGTCGGTCGCCTCGTCCAACCGACTTTGTCCAATAGCTGTGTCCTTTCCAGTAGGCAAGCCTCGCAAGGGTCTCCCGCGGTCCCTGTGGGCGCGTTCTGCACCGCAAAGTCCATGCTTGTCGCACGTCCGCCCTTCTCCTCCATCCTCCCATTCCAGTGAGTCTCCCGATCGCATACATGCACTGCTTCGTGGCCCTTCTAGACGACAGTATTAGTCTCCTCGTCCATACTTGAGCGCAGGATATCATCCACCTTGTCGAGACCGCGAGAACTGACTGGTGTAGCTGGAATCGTTGCTATCTCACGTTTACCTCGACCTCCGTCGGCTGTCATTGAACTCGACCTCAACCGCCCTCGCCTCGAACAGCTGTATACCTGCTGAGAAACTGACCTTTTCGCCAACGGAACTTCCCGCACCAACTTCGCTATTTATTGTGCCTCTGCTCGCCCTGCTTCTTCCAACTTCTTTCATCAATATCACTTGTCCTGCTTCATTTCACACAACCTCCACACATCCTGTTTCCTCCCGAACAATATTGATCCAGCACTGTAAGATACCACAGTTGTTCAACTGTTGGGTCAGCAAGCTTCCAATATGGTTGTTGCTACAATCAAGTGAGTGGTCCTGCTCCAAAAACACAAGGAAAACCTCCTGCCGAGACGATGTCATCAAATAAGTCTGTTCAAGTTGTGAACTAACCAATGCTTCGGGAACTTCTAGGTGTGTTGTCGTCGGCGACGGAGCTGTCGGCAAGACATGCCTTCTAATTTCATATACTACAAACAAATTCCCTTCTGAATATGTCCCGACAGTTTTTGACAATTATGCTGTGACTGTGATGTGAGTTGCACATGCCTCATCTTCAGCTGCAGAGACTGGTCCATGGTGCTCTTTTTTTGTCTTACAAGAAGAATCAATATCACATCATGATTCTATAGAGAAACAGCTAGCTAACAAGGTGCTATGTATTGTACAGGATTGGTGACGAACCCTATACTCTTGGTCTTTTTGATACGGCGGGTCAAGAAGATTACGATCGCCTTCGCCCTCTCTCTTATCCGCAGACCGATGTCTTCCTTGTTTGTTTTTCGGTAACCTCTCCCGCCTCGTTCGAGAACGTTCGCGAGAAATGGTTCCCTGAAGTTCGCCATCACTGCCCGGGAGTTCCGTGCTTGATTGTTGGCACCCAGACAGATTTACGCGACGATCCTGCAGTTCGCGAAAAACTCTCGAAACAGAAGATGGCTCCTGTTCGCAAGGAAGATGGTGAACGCATGGCTAGAGACCTCGGCGCCGTGAAATATGTTGAATGCTCAGCTCTCACCCAGTACAAGCTCAAGGATGTTTTCGACGAGGCAAGTAGACGACTTCCAATATAGCAGGCTTTGGTTTTGCTAATTTGTTGTATCTTCGCTTTAGGCAATTGTCGCTGCGCTAGAGCCACCAAGCACCCGAAAGAAGTCTCGCGTCTGCAAAATTCTCTAAGGGTCTTCCACATCATTTCCACCGGCGTTCAGGCAATTCCTAGTCGTCCTCCCACCCATTTTTCTTCCAGATGCTTCTAGATTAACTTATTCGCTGTTCATCTGCGTCGTCGAGTATGCCGTCTTAATCTGGATTGAACTGGACAAACCTGTTTCGTTATGTCTGCAGCAGAATGACAATATGATGATGGCATTATGAGGGGTTTTAGGAAGGCGCGAGAAATGGCGAATGAATCTTTCAAATCGGGATGGAATTATGTTTTGTCTCCTTTAATCTAACCCTCTATGATCACCATCTTTGTGGCCTCTTGCATTTAATGCCCTCTTTTGTGATAGCGTTGCAACTGATCAGACAGGCCATCCGCTGTTCAAACAGACGGATCAATCAACCCCTGCCTTATTGAACCTATTCGTGCAGCTTTATCCTGTGCTTCCGCATTCCATTAAGAGGAAATCTCCTGGCACAGGCCCAATTGAAAGCCATGATAAGTTCTTTTTAATCCTGTTCTCTCTCAAAGTTAGCCGGAGTTCTTTTTTCGAGTCTCTCATAGTTTTCACTGCTTTCATAGATAATGTGACTCGAGTGCAGCAATACATGAATTTGTAATAGGTGTCCTATAGGATGGCTTCTTTATGCCTCTTTATTGTGATTGGAGGTAAACGTTGAAATGGCTCGGTCCCTCGGTTTAGAGTTACCCAGGGTACTTCTACATCATCGACTATCTTCACTATATATTGTAAAGGCATATTTCAAAGCTCGTCGCGAATCTTTTGGTTTTTCTCTCCATACCAGCCAGGAGCATCCTTGATCCCCAGTTTGACCATACTCGTGAGCAGCTCGTAGACCATTTGAGCAGCCGCGAGAGCTGTTCCTTCACCAGGTCCGTCGTAGCTGGGAGATACTTCCACGATATCAGCGCCCACAACATTTAGTTTTTCAATCCCCCGAAGAATTCTAATCAGTTCGCGAGTTGTCCAACCTCCCGGTTCGGGCGTGCCCGTCGCAGGCGCGATGCTCGGGTCAAGGACGTCGATATCAAGGCTGAGGTATACAGGCTCATCAGCAGAGATGCCGACACGCGAAATTATTGTGTCAATTATGCCCTTGACACCGATATCATCAATATCATCAGCATGGATCCGCATGAAGCCTTGCTCGGGACCAGGATTGGTGTAGTCTCCATCGTCTACGCCAGTAAGACGAGTTCGGAGTCCTGCATGAACGGAACTCGTATTTGATATCAGTCCTTCGGTACTAGCCATGTGAAAGAAGCTACCATGTGTGAATTGGGCTTGTTCAGAGGTCCATTCTGTCGAATACCGGAGCGTATTCCAGGTATCCAAGTGAGCATCAAAATGCACCACCGTAATGGGCTTGTTGTAAATCTTATATAAGGCGCGCAATGCTGGCAGCGCAACGCTGTGATCCCCGCCTAAGGTGATTAACTTCGGTCTTCTGTTGCTCGGAGTTGGTCGCGTGCCCAGCTCCAAGAACGCTTCATACATCTGTCTTAAGGCAACGCTGTTATCGAAAGGCACGACAGGAATATCGCCGCAATCTAGGATGTGGGCCCAGTTGAGATAAGGATTGATTCCCGCTCGGGCATTGTATGAAAGCCCAGGCATTTGGCGAGCACTGGCGGCGCGAATAGCACGAGGGCCGAATCGGGCACCTGGTCTGTATGAAACAGCAGTGTCAAATGGTGCCCCGATGATAGCAATGTCGTAAAGCTGGTCTCGCTCCGTAAGGCATTTAACATGCTTGAGATGAGCAAAAGTGGAAATACCTGCAAATGCCCACTATCGATGGGTAGGTCTCGTTAATGTTTCGAAATACAAAGATGTCAACGGGATCCATGCCAGTCACGGCATGGTACATTTTTGGAATCATTGGCTTACTTCTTGCCCCCATTTCATGAGCAGATCATCAGATGTGATAGGTTTTTGTTTATCGCCTTGGTCATGTTGATCGCAGCTGGCAACCTGCCAGCCGATAGAAAGGCACAGGAGTACCCTCGTCGCGATTCCAAGGAACATCCCTACTTGTTTTTGCTCTTTCCTGTAGTGCAGGCCTACTGTGTTCTCGACGTGAAAGAGTCATGCCGAATTTCGCAATCGGTTGCCTCTCGAGTGGAGTTGTAACTATATAGGTAGCGTCTTGGTCAACTAACTTAGTTAACTAGTTAGTTAGTGATATTACATTGAGCCCAGAAATGAGCGGAATATTTCTAGGCCGATGGTTGATTGGAACGAACTCCATGCCATTCCACGGAACAGCGGTTTCATGGGATTGTTTTAGACAGAACTCTTGATACGAAAGTCTAGTAATTCTACTATATTCCGATCAAATAGGATATCCCATGGACTGAGTTGGATGTAATGCGCCGGGTGGTAGTTACGGGTCTGGGCGCTGTCACCCCGTTGGGAACGGGTAAGTGAATGTTTGGTGGAACGAGCCCACTATTCATACCTTCAGACTAATACAACCCATAGGAATACATCATTCATGGAAACGCCTATTAGATGGCCACTGCGGCATTGTCTCTCTGAAAGATAGACATCCCGGATTTGCAGAACTACCGTGTCAAATCGCTGCTGTTGTCCCACGGGGAACCAAAGAACATGGCGGCTGGAAAGCCTCGGAATGGGTTACTCGGGAGGTAGGTATTTTGTTAATGACAATTCAGCCTCCTCTGAGACAATTGCGGCTTACCTATCTTTAGGAAGAGAGAAAAATGGCCTTGTTCTCGCAATACGCGTTAGCAGCAGCCGAGGAGGCCCTTGAAGATGCGGCATGGAAGCCCAAGCATGACGAGGAGAGGGAGACAACAGTGCTGTATATCGAATGATGCTCTAGGTATGCATGCTGATGGTCTCTAGGGAGTTTGCTTAGGATCTGGAAAAGGCAATTTTGAGGAAATTTACAATACTTCTCTGGCATATAATGCCGGTTTACAGAATGGCAAAGTAAGCCATACCTCTTTTCGGATGATTCAGTACGACTTATTTAACACAGAAATCCACAGGGATATAGAACAATTTCCCCATTGTTCGTTCCTAGGGTCCTGATAAATCTAGGAGCAGGTCACATCTCAATCAAATACGGTTTTATGGTAAGTTTGATATTCTTCCGTTTGAACGACGCTCGATCTGATGAATTAGGGGCCGAATCATGCAGCGTCGACAGCCTGTACTACCGGAGCCCATTCTATCGGCGATGCTGCTCGTTTCATTGCGCATGGAGACGCCAATGTGATGGTCGCCGGAGGTGGAGAATCTTGCATCCACCCTCTTGCGATCGGGGGATTTGCTCGTTGTCGAAGTCTGGCTACGGATTTCAATGACAGGCCCGAGAAAGCATCGAGACCTTTTGATAAGGACCGTCAGGGTTTTATTGTCGGAGAAGGCGCTGCTGTAATGGTTCTCGAGGTAAAGTTGATCTTTTTCGAATAACATGATCTGGGAAACCTAACATTATTCAGGAAATGGAACACGCTAAGGCTCGTGGAGCACGAATCTATGCTGAGTTAAGTGGCTATGGCTGCTCTGCTGATGCTAGCCACATGACAGCACCCAAGGAAAACGGGAAAGGGGCAGTACTGGCTATGAAACGAGCGTTGAAAAATGCAGGCCTCCCACCAAGTAGGGTGGATTATATAAACGCTCACGGAACCTCAACGACTATTGGGGATGCCGCAGAAAATGCCGCAATTAAGACTCTACTCCTCGGACCTGAGGGTAAGGACAAACCGTCAGATATCAATGTCAGTAGCACGAAGGGAGCTACTGGGCATCTTTTGGGTGGCGCGGGAGCCCTTGAGGCAGCATTCTCTGTGCTGACAATAAACCAGGTAAGAATCCGGCCCAAATCTTGGAACATGTCCCTAATCATCTATAGGGGATTCTGCCTCCGACAATCAACCTTGAAAACACGACCGAGGCATTCAACTGTAACTACGTGCCAAACAAAGCACAAGAAACAAAAGTTGATGTGGTTCTTACGAATAGTTTTGGATTTGGAGGAACAAATAGTAGTTTGTGTTTTACAAGATATCAAAAATGACCTTTCGGCCACCATGGCACTCCGTAGTTATCGATACTTTGTTCGCTACCACGTGACATTCAAGCATTTTCTCTCCTTAAAGTTTAGCTACAAGCGACCGAGATTTTAAATTTATTTTCAAGATTGTAGTCTATCTTCACCACAGGTTTTCCAATTATATCTCCCAATAGACCAAAATGGCATGTTCTAAGCGGGTCGGGGTTTTGGGGGTGGTCAGCTGGGGCGAATGCTCATGGAATCGGCCAATCGACTCAACATCCAGATGAACATTCTAGACGCCGCCAACTCTCCCGCGAAACAAATTAGTGCCCATGATGCTCATGTTACGGGATCTTTCATGAATCGCGAATCTGTCCGCAAACTCGCGGAGACTAGTGATGTGTTGACCGCGGAGATTGAACATGTGGACACCCATGCACTAGAGGAGGTGGACTCTCTGGTCGATGTCCAGCCCAGCTGGAAAAGTATTAGGATCATTCAAGATAAATTTGCACAAAAGGAGCATTTAGCAAAATTTGGAATTCCGCAGGCGGACTACCGTGAGCTCAGAGATGCTACTGCTGAAGGGCTGCTCGCCATTGGGGAGGAGCTTGGCTATCCCTTTATGTTGAAGTCGAAAACAGGAGCTTACGATGGTCGAGGTGAGAAGGCCCACCCATATCTGGCTCCTCAGACTACATACAGCTACTGAGATCATTGTAGGTAATTTTGCTGTAAAGACCAAAGAGGACATCCCCGCGGCTCTAGAAGCACTAAAGGACCGGCCTCTGTATGCTGAGAAATGGCAGAATTTCAAGATGGTACAACTCAAGTTTCCATCGCTGAAAGGTTTGCGCTGACTCTTCTTATAGGAATTAGCCGTTATGGTTGTGAAAACTAAGGATGCTGTCTTGTCTTACCCAACCGTTGAGACTGTTCAAGAGAACTCGATATGCAAATTAGTCTACGCCCCAGCAAGAAACGTTTCAGACTCCATTAACCGCAAGGCTCAAAAACTAGCCCGAGATGCGGTTGCCGCTTTCGAAGGCAAAGGAGTCTTTGGAGTTGAGATGTTTCTCCTTGAAGATGAATCTATCTTACTTTGTGAACTTGCTAGCCGAATTCACAATTCCGGACATTACACCATCGAAGCATGTCCATTATCGCAGTTTGACACCCATCTACGTGCTATTCTAGAGTTACCTATTCCACCAGAGAGTCTCGAACTTCGTCAGCCAGCAATTATGTTAAACATTCTCGGCGGGTCTTCTCCCGATGCCCACCTAAAGGATGCCGAGTACGCTCTATCAATACCTCATGCGAGCGTCCACCTGTATGGAAAAGGTGCCGGAAGACCGGGAAGGAAAATGGGCCATGTCACAGTCACTGCTTCTACAATGCGTGAAGCGGAAGAACTCATTCAGCCCATCATTGACCGGACAAGTGGCACTGGAACAAGTACGATGGAGCTATCGAGGCCTCGGCCAACAGTTGGGGTGATTATGGGATCGGACAGCGACTTGAAAACACTTGTTCCTGGCCTCAAACTTCTAGAAGAATACTTTGGTGTCAAGCCTGAAGTCGACATTACATCCGCCCATCGCACACCGGATTATATGGCGGAATACGCGTCAACAGCAGCATCACGCGGCATCAAAGTAATCATCGCCGCCGCAGGCGGGGCGGCTCATCTTCCTGGAATGGCGGCTGCTCACACTTCGCTCCCTGTTGTCGGTGTGCCGGTAAAGGGCAGCGCTCTCGATGGAGTGGACAGTCTATATAGCATCGTACAGATGCCACGGGGTATGTTGAATCTAATTTCTCGAAAGGCAGCTCGGGACGCTTTGCTTACTCTTTATTGTATAGGTGTACCAGTAGCGACGGTCGGAATCAACAACAGCATAAATGCAGCATTATTAGCCGTTCGGATATTAGGCGCCTATGATGAATCTTTGCGGCGGAAAGTAGAAGAATATGCAAAAGCTGCAAAGGACGAAAACTTAGACATCAAAGGTGTCAAGATGCGTGAGATTGGGTGGGAAAAGTATTTTGAGCAAATGTAGGCGAAATAGTTAAATGTTCACCCCTGGTTTGCTTTTACCGAGCGCTATACAATCATTGCATTTGAGTTATCCATCTCAGAGTACCAGTATATGGCTGCAATCCCAGACGGCCTCATATCCAGACCTGTATGGAGTACGGAGGTTCTTGTGCCTCGGCAACAACGAGTCCGAAATCCCGGCTCGTGTTTGCAGTGTTTGACAAAATGACGGGCATATCGGAAGCTTAGTCAGCTCCTTCAGAATCTCAAATCCGAGAGAGAGGAGCTCATGTGAGACGCATCCTTGAAATCTTGAATCTCACGTTTGCTTCACTATGGCCTCGAATAGTGGGAATATAAGAGGTGAGCTACCTTGAAATGCCCCAGCACCACTCTTTCGATCGCATTTCAACCAAGGCGGGTTTGTGGAGACGGAAGGCTAACCTCATACCCCACTCCATGCGGCAGGCTCATCAGCGGCATCCGCGTCGGAAACGAGTTTCGTTGACGCCTCCGGATATAAATTTTCAGAAAAAGATCGAAAAGCGACGAAACTTAAAGTCAAGAAAAATGCCGTTAAACCCGCTAGACGTACGTCCAGTCTTCTGACTATGGGGTCGGTCGTGATCGCGTACCTGTCGAATCATGACACCCGGCCCTATCTAATTCGCGAATACTGACTGCTGTTTTACAGCAACTAAGGCCGCCGAGTCTAACAAAGCCGACTCCGGAGGCTCTTCTCCCATCTTGCCTGTAATGGACGAGAAGACCATGTCGACGTTCCCAACCGGTAATCCGAGAGACACCCCTTGGAAACCGTCATATGCAAACATTGTAGGAGGCCTGTCCTGAAACAGACTGTTGCCGAACACATTCGCGGCTGCCTGCGGAACAAACAAGAGAAAGCTCGTAAGAAAAAGGAGGCTAGAGATGCAAAAAACGCAAAGGAGAAAGCGGACAAGGAGGGTGCGGAGGAAGATGGAGATGGCGCTATGAAAGGGCAGAAGAGTGCGAAGAAGCACGCTGGTGAGGACGGTCCAAAAAAGGGAAAGAAACGCAAAGCTGAAGAGGAGGATAAGGAACCGAAAAAGAAGAAAAAGAAGGACGAGCCTAAGCCAAAGATTGTGAAACCAAAAGGCCCCGTGGATGTGGAAAAGCAATGCGGTGTTTTGCTACCAAACGGAGGTCAATGTGCGAGATCACTGACTTGCAAAAGCCACTCAATGGGTGCAAAACGGGCCGTACCGGGCCGCTCGCTGCCTTACGACATGCTTCTGCAAGCCTACCAGAAAAAAATCAGGCCCGACAACAGAGTAAGATCTTTCTTATCCTTACTCCAATCCTTTTCCCGTTCTCACATTCATATAGAGGCCGCTATCGACGCGAATGCTCCTGTCCACGACGACTTGGAAGGAAATGGTCCTATCGATTCGGATGAAGAGAAGGACGCGGTCATGGCTGGACTTACCAGATCGCGACCTCAACCGATGGTTATACATCCACTCATTTCGACGAGGAAGAAATACCACCTTGTCCGGATGAAGGAGATGCTTTCTCAAGTGTTGGGGTCCGGAAACCTTTTCTCACCGATTGAGAGCGGTTTCCAACAAAACAAACCCGTTTCACAGCCAGAGGCCATATCCATACCTTCTCCATCAGATGCTGACCCTGTTGATACCATCGAAAAAGAGCCGGAATCGCCTCAGAAAGCAGCAGGGTCACAGCAAGCTTCGCTAAATCGAGCCCAACCGCTTACCGCTTCGAAAAAGGTCGCGACTACTGCTGGCTCCTGAGCGGTGGAATTTTGAGTCTTATTACTATTTTGCCATTTGGAGTTTAGCTTTTATATTGGGAGGGTTTTCTGCGGGTTGGAATTGGCGTTTGGTCGGAATCATCGAGCAATTCCTGTGCTATAACGAGATACCCCTATAGTAATTATGCATAATTGGTGTTTTAATGAATATGACTTTTTGGCGTTGTATGGCTCGAGCTCCGTAATATGATACATACAGGTGCTTTGATACGGAATGACTTCTAGCTCTCTTTGTCACCCGAGGAACTAGAAAGAGCCACTCTTTCTCCGTACCAAACTAAGTTATGAATCGCGCCGTGTGTGAACTGAGCGATGGTCAACCTTTCACGCTGTCTTTGGGCTTATCCGTAAGAGTTTACCGATGGCTGCTCTTTCACGTTAACCTCTGCTTGTCACTTTTGGGTTTGCAGAGCCAACCACTCCTTGTGACCGCCCGCGTGAGGTTTCCCAGCCTCGATAAACCCCGAATCAGCGGTTGGACGAGACGGCCTGTCTTTTACAGATACTCCGTACTCACCTTTACCTCCCCTAAAGTGATTCGGAGTCTCTGGACTCACGCGCCGCCACTATGCCTTCCACGGTGCCAGACCTCGACGCGATAGGCATAAGAGCAGAATCCGACCTCGCAGATCAATTTCGTCGCGAAGTCGCGAACCTACTCGGCCGCAACTCCCTCGCTTTTCCCGGCGCACAACCGGTTAGCTTTTCCTCTCGACATCTTACCGAGCTACAAAGGGCAGATTATTATGTTTGTGAAAAGACAGACGGGATTCGGTGTCTGATGTACTTTGCGCGTGGCGACCCAGATTCGGAAAACCCGGAGATACACTATCTGATTGATCGAAAGAATGAATATCGCTATGTCCCGGGGCTACATTTCCCTCTTCCAGACGACGAGACCTTTCAGTCTTATCATGTGGATACAATTATAGATGGCGAGCTGGTGAATGATGTCTTTGATGATGACACGGAACAGTTGAAATTCTACGTTTTTGACTGCTTGGTGCTGGATGGAACGAACCTGATGCACCGGACCTTGGACAAGCGACTGGCCTATTTTAAAGAGAAGGTTTTAAGGCCATACAACGCAATGTATAAAAAATATCCGGAGGAGAAACAGCATCGGGCTTTTGCGGTGGAAGACAAGTCGACCCAGTTCAGTTACGGCATTGAGATGATGTTTCGGGAGATTATACCAAAGGTCAAGAGAATCCATGGTAATGATGGGCTCATATTTACCTGCCGAAGCACGCCCTACAAAATCGGAACAGACGAGCATATTCTGAAATGGAAGCCGCCCGAGGAGAACAGCATTGACTTTCGAATGCGCTTGGATTTTCCCCTGGTGGAACCTCACTCAGATGATGAAGCGGATGATATTGAGGATTCGTACCCGGATTATGATTCCATTCCCGCCTGTCATCTTTTCGTTGTTGTCCGTCAAAACGAGTACCGGCATTTTGGGCTCATGCATCTGGAAGAATCCGAGTGGGAAAAGCTCAAAGCCTTGAAGAAGCCACTTGACGATACAATTGTCGAATGTTACAGAGATGAACACGGCCGATGGCGGTTCTTGCGACTGCGTGAGGATAAAGCGGATGCTAATCACATTTCTACAGTTGAGAAGGTGCTCGAGAGTATTGAGGATCGAGTGACTGAAGCTGATTTGATCAGAGTTGCACCAGCAATAAAGACCGCATGGAAGCGGAGACAACATGAGTATGAAGCGACTCGAAAGCGGATAAATGGAGTGCCTCAGCCGCCATCGAATGGCGTGAAAAGGAAATTTGAAGAATAAAACAGCTTTGACCCTTACATTGATTACCTCGTGTGCAGCACACTACAAGTACCCTACTTCCCCGGCTGCTACCATTATTACTTTGAATATCTTGTGTATGTACACTATCAGAACTTCCTTAGTCCGACCTTAATCTTCGCTCTTTTTTGGCCTGCTGCGTTTTACGATGTGTTCATTTTGGCGGCGCTGCATGGAAGGTCGTTTATTTGGCTGAGGGGATGCTTTATCTTGTATTGGGTACCGCAATATGGGCGTCTGAATCATTCCGTCGGTTTCGAGTGGAATGGCACATCTTTTTGTTCTCGATCCATTCAGTAGAGGATTACTAACCTCATACTATTTGGTAATCGTGAGGATGTAGATCACAATGAGCGTGTATTACACGAATCCATGGAGAGAAGATATCCTACAGCCAATTTCTCAAGGAAAATATATATCTTTTCACCTTAATACTCCCAGTCATCATCAACCCCTTTCCCTTTGACATCCTTTGCCACACTCTCTTGTTTCCTATACATCTCGGCCACCATTTTCGTAGTGCTCGCCTGGTCAGGCTTTTTGTCATCTCTGGACTTGATATAGCGAGGAAAGCGCAGAGACACGCCTTTCCCATCTGTTCCCGCTCCTGCCATACCCACGACCTCATCACTAGCACATCGATACCTCGGACTGATGGTCAAATCCGCCGCTTTGACTTCCCAAACCAACCGAGGCTCGAACCAGACGTCCGGTTGATCCTTTGGGACCGATGAATGAGAGTAGAATGGCTTTGGCTGCGAGATTGCAATCGGGTTGAGAGTTTGGTGGAGCTCTTCAAGCAGGGCTTCAGAAAATCCTGTGCCAATATTGCAGATGGTTTCGTAGTTTTCGGTATTTGTATTGAACGCAGCGAGGAGGAAGGCTCCGTAGACTGAAGTGCGTTTGCCTTTGCCAAAGTAGGCGCCGATGACAACAAGATCAAGCGAATCACCAATGCCGGCAAGATAGTCCTTCTTAACCTATTCTCGAGTTAGCAGGCAATGCCGCATATATGCCTGATAATAACTCGCCTTGAGCCAATTACGGCTACGTTTGCTTGGCTCGTAGCCACTTTCTTCAGTATCAAGCATTTTAACCATTAGACCCTCGCACGATGATTTGACACTTTCATCTAACAGAGTTTGGATTTCTTCAACGTTGCTGGTATTTCCGAATTGTGCAAAGGCGAACTCTCCTTCCTTCGGCACAAAAGTATCATGAAGAAGTGCGCGACGCTCGCGGAAGCTGTTCTTTACAGTCGGCTTGAGGCAAGGCTGTCAGTCGATTTTGTTAAGGCGAATGAGGGTATGTGCCCACTTACCGCTCCATTAAGAAACAAGATATCAAACGCAAAGATGCAGACCTTGACTTTTATATCCTCGGCCTTCACATCTTTTCTCTTTCGCGTCATAAGCTGCTGAAAAGGCAAAACCTTCTTAGCCTCTAGATCCCACGCAACAGTCTCGCAGTCAACAACAAAGCTTTTTGTCCCTGGCTTCACCCAGGTTTCTAGTTTTTCGAGAACGTCGGGGTATTTCTTTGATAGATCTTCAGAATTTCGTGAAAATATAGCACATAAGCCCTCTCCGTCTTTTTTCAGCGTGCCAGCCGTTATCGTATAGTCTCTAATCGCGTCTTTGGACACATAGTGGATTTGAGCTCTCTCGCCGTCATATTTGTATTCACAGGTGAAGTCTTTCCCTTCGAAGCGATCAAGAACCTCCGAAAGGGATTTCGTCGGTTTGGCCAACATTGGCTTCAATGGAACGCCAGGCTGGAGCCTACAATTCTCTTGAAGGCTGAATATGCCATGTTCCAACATAGCGGGAATGATGACTTCGTAGGAAGGAAGTTCGCTATACCGCATTAGAGCCGGTGGGCTGCTGTCCAAAGCTGAGGAACTTACCTATACACTTGTTTCAGAACGGCCTCGCCTTTGGCTAATTGCTCAGTGCTTGGGGCCTTGTTACCCTTCAACGCAGTTTCATGAGCTACCATGGCATGAGCAAGGGCAACAAGAACGGTTTTTTCAGCAAGTCCTAGGCGCAGCTTTCCCTCTAAGAAGCGAATGATGAATTTAGCTTCACTAGGACCCCCTTTGTCCTTTGAGATATCGATCGTTTTTGATCCCTTCCCAGCTGTCGCAGAGTCCGCCGATGAAAGGAGCTTCTTGATACCTCCAACCTTTTTATCCTGCGACCCATGGCCCTGCATCTTTGCAATGGCTAACAGGCTATCATGGACGCCACGGACGGTCAGCGGTTTTGGTTTAAACATAGTCGGCTGGTTCGATCGACTCTTAGCTGCAACAAGGCCCAAATCTCCAATTTCATGTTGATCGGCCTTGATCACGGCAAGACTACGGCCCGTGGACTCACCAATAGCTTTCATGATCAACGATTCGCCGATGCCCAGCTCGATACCAGCGTAATCAGCAGCCAATTTATTAATCATCAGTTGAACGGTGGAGAGCAGATCACCAGGAGTTAGGCGCAAAACCTGCCTCAAAAACAAGGAGCAATGTGCCAAAATAGCCAATCTCTTCGTTGTCATTTCAATCAAAGAAAAAGTGGTGCACAGCGCGGCGTAAGGAACGGGCTCTCCCGCTTTCCAGTCAGGATATGGATCTTTTCCAGTACTATTCAGGGTTGCTTGCACCTGTTTCCTCTGCTTTGCTGCAGCATTTTTTTCTTCTCCTTTTTCTCAGGCTTGACATCTAGATCCTCAGAACCGCTTTCTGAAACCAAATCTTGTGGTTCAGAGGCATCGGACTCGGCTTTTGTTGGAGATTTGATCGACCTCGCTGGACTACGAGAAGCGGATTTGGGGGATCTTGATTTCCTTGGCTTTGACACAGATTTACTTCCTTTGGATATCCGCGATCCTCTTTGTCGCTTGGTGACGGGCTCACTTTCTGACCCATCCTCCTCCTCCTCAATTGCCCATTTTTTCCGCCGTTTCGAGCGGCCTGCGCTCGGTGACACACTCTCACTCCTTGCACTTTCTGATAAGATTTCATCGCTGGAATCGCCCCTCGCAGCCAAAGGGGAGGGGGCCTTGATTGATCGGGAGTGGTTTTGGCCGGCGTTACAGGCCCTTTTTCGGCCGGTGTGGAGCTGACGTCTTTCATTTCCGCATCCTCATCTTTCTCAGCATGGGAGCCCGTCGCTGTCGTTGTTTTGGTGTCGTTGGCTTTGGCTTGAGATGAAAACGATAAGGCCGTTTGCTTTTTTGGCTCAGGCACCGCTGCTGCATTTCCGCCAAAGAACTTCCTGGTGAGGCGGCGGGTTAGCTATATAGAAGGACAAGGATATGAACTGCTAAAGTAGGGCAGAGCATCAATACCCTAAAGTGGTCTGCTTTCTTCCACTTTTCTGGGCCATGGCCCTAGCAATCAATGTATACTCTCGCTTCTGGAGGCGAGGATTGAGTATCCAAGAAGCAGTTCCACAAGCAGTTGTATGCGAGAAAGGATGGCGCGCAAAGACTGCAATGGATCTTGGCAAATGAAATTGCGATAATCGCATTGGCAATCAGATCATTCTGCGCTCGCGCGGAGACAGCGATCGGTCAACTTCGGTTGAGGCTACTGCATGTAGGCTCGCGATTGAATTTTAAAATAGAACGTCAATGAAACTCATTTCGAAAAAAGGAAATTAGAATTGAAGGCCTTTTATGAGTGGCATATAGAAGTATCTCGCGTGACGCTAGGCAGCCAGCCGACTGGAGGCTGCAGTTATCTCGAGGCGACGCGATTGAGCGCAATTGGGGCCGTCGCGTTGAGCCCGAAAGTCACGTTGCCCATTGGTTGTGTCACGTGTTGAGTTCGGGACTAATAGAAACCCCGAGTCCGAGATATCAAACTCAAATAACACGATATAAAAATGTAAACAGTGAACGAACTGATGGATAGATCGTCGACAGGAGCTGAGGGTTGGAGACCCCCTCTTTAAATTCAACCAATTAGACTTCAAAAACCTCCGGTTTCTCTCAAATTCATTGAAGCGTTCATGGTTTCGCCCACCATTATACCCGTTGGCGCTCACTGGAAGCAAATCCATAGGATTTTTGCCCCTGCGATTCGTCATTCGATTACGAAAATCTACAGAGAGAAAACTCACTTGATTTAGAAAACTCGTTAGAATGGACTGTGGTCGAGGATAAACAAGCATTAGGTGGGGCTAGCATTGACTCAGTAAGAAGTCTGTTTAGGACCTGGATCGATAACGCCGAGGATTCTAATGAACAGTTGATCTCTACAAAAGACGAGGGTGGAACAAGTTGGACGTCTTCAGAAAACGCTCCCAGATATCTTTTCTGCGTCCATGGAGACTTCGAGAGTCTAGACAGTGTGGTAAATCAAGCCCTACGGCATCCCGACCCAGGCCTTTGGCGTATTGGCTATGTAAATCTAGTTCATGTCGAAACTGGAATCCTGCCGGCAGAAGTCAGTCGTTCAAATGAAATGTTGCAAGATACTGAAGGCTGGACAAGACTGTCCGCAGATTCAATAATACCCTATGCGTATGCCTGTTTACAATCTCTTTATGATTGGTATTCTGTTTGGGCGAGGCCACCCTCTGTTTCAGCGATCTCACCTGGCTACGATCACCCGGTGCAGAAAGGAAAACCTAATGGTCAGAAAGGGAAGATCTACAAATGCCGTTGATTAGAAGACTAGTGCTGGCTCAGTTATTATTCATTTTTCGAGTGTCCTCTCCCACACTTCCTTATAACCTCAATAATAAAATATAGAATGTAACAGTATGAGAAACATATTGCTTGCTGGAAATCACTGCAAATCGCTGCTTCGAATATGACTGCTTGGAAAATCCATACCCCCTAATTTGAAGATGTTCCTTGTTGTCTAAACGATACCGGAGATATTGAAACGATTCGATATACCATAGTCTCGGAGTTTTGTGTTTCCCATTTCACAGGAAATCACCCTAAATAGGTGCCACTAGGCGCTCGATCGTTTAGAAAAGAACGGCAAGAATCCCAGCAAGAAGTACAAAACCATGAGCTTTAATGGCGATACCACTATTGGGTTTCGGGGTCGGCGATGTCGTGGCTTGTGGTGGTTTCATGGAGCTGGTCGAGTTGATGTCTTTTGGCTTGGAGGAGGGTAAAACCTGGACTGTAGTTGCAGACCCTTCTGCTGATGACCCGGGCCCAAACGCGACCGTAGAAAACATCATCTCGGAGCTAGGCCTAGAAAAACTGATCGAATGAGTTTGCTCAACGGGAGTTGATGAAGAGGCTTTTGTTGGCATGGGTAAAGGAAATGGGTTTTCAGGTGGCGTTGGCGCAGAGATCTGACAGGACGTGCCAGGTAACGTGCTTCCAGTGATCAGGGTTTCCGTAGAAGTACAGGCAGAGACCGTCACAGTAACGATGAGCGTTACATCTGCCTCATCGATTGAAGATGAAGCCTTGGGAGTCATTGGTGTAGTGAACATAGAGCTGCTGCTAGGCGAGGTAGCGCTGGGAACCGGATGGCTCGAAGACACCTCAGCCTCGGGTGCTTCCAAATCGACGGGGACCCCTGGAAAGTGAAATTAGTGGCGATCGACGAGTAGAAGACGTGAGCTCTATAATACCAATATCAGCGCAGTATTTTTTGCCCACATTTCGCATCAATTCTTGCTCATTGGGAGGGCACTGGGTAGCACATCTACGGAGCTCGGCCTGGTATCCGGCACTCCGACAGAGGCATCTGGCATCGGTAGAGCCGCAACCATACTGCCCTGCCTTAGTCAAGGTTGAGAAGATACAGTTTTTCTAGAAAGGGAAGTTAGTTTCTGTAGATGAAAGAAGACTATGACACCTACAGGGCACGGAGGTAGGTTGAGAATTGGCCCCATATCCTGTGCTAGTGCAGTCACAGTAAGAGCAGTCGCTGAAAGAATTAGTGAGAGCTTCATTTTGGCGAAGAACGGTATTGCTGAGATAGAGGTGAGGGTGAAACTAAGGGTTCAATTGAGCGAGAGAGTTGACGAGTAAGATGCGTAGTCTTGAAAGCAAATGGATGGTGATGAAGCAGAAAGTAACGCGATGTTGAAAGGAAGTAGAAAGTGAAGGGGAAGCCGGGTTCTGGCGATGGGGGTTTTATAGCCCACGCACGCAGCGAGCACGTGAGCTGGACCCCTTCCCCTTCTGGCAACTGTCAGCACAGTCGGTGATACTGGGGAAGGAGTACGTAATCACGGGCAGAGCGTTCCTGCCGCCTTTGGTAACTCTGACGCGGTTTCCGATTCAGGCAGGAGCGAGAGGAGTTTCAATAGGGAAATATCTCAATCAGGCAGGAGCCCCCGATTGCCTTGGAAACAGTAAACAATGCTTACATACGCGCGAAATCACTGCTTGCTTACAGGTGTTCCTGACTCAGCAGCACCTCGATTCACTCGAGATATCAAATGGTGAATGCAGCTGGGAGGCGGGTGGTGTGAAGTGCAGCCATTGCTGGTTCTCCAGAAAACAGGTATGGTCTAATGAGGCGGTACATGGAGCCGCCAGCTGCAAGGAGCTCTATCGTCAGAAAACCGTTTGACTGAGTCACATATGTAGGAACGTTTAGATGATACAACCCGATGCACTGTATCATCTGAGAAAGCGAGAGGATTGCAGAAGTGGACGCAGGGTTCGGCAACAGCCTTAATTCCTCTGCATGCATGTATGTGCATACTTTTGGTAACAGCCCTATTATCGCCATTCTGTCCGTGATACGAAAGTACCACCACGGCGAAGCAAAGGCATAGGATGAGGTTATCGAGAGCCAATCATACCATTTTCGATGTTGGATAAAGCGAATGTGGGTGTCTTCTGTCGCGAAATTCGCGACAGCATACCCCGCACTCCCAGGTATTTTTGAGACCGCAACTTCTGGAGATGTTGGTATGCTCAAGTCCCAGGGCCATTTTCTGAAATTTCCAAAGACGATCCTGGAGTTTTTACTTGAGAGGTCGAGAAGTTGAGCGATGCTCTAGACTTCAGGTGGGGCCTCAATAAAGGCACTGATCACATGACCGCGGCGGTTAGTTGCTTAGGCAGAAACTACAACGTCTGGAGCAAAAACCATCAATTTCCAGACTGATCAGGAATCACGGACGAGGCACAGGAAAAGGTCTTTTATCACAAGGCTCGCCTGGGATCAACAATGAGAATATTTGGTCCTCTACCGGTCCCATATCCCCTACAAGATGGATAGAGCAAAACGGGAAGAAGCGTTTACACAGGTTTCCACAGCCCGCCACCTTATTCTTCCTTTTGGGATTGCAAGAGCTTACTGACTTTCTCTGAAGCTTCGACCTCTCTGCCTTGATTTGAATGAAGCAACATTGAAATACAGGTCCGATCTCGGGTCGGTAAGCAACGTTTTGAAGGGCGTGGAAAAGCTACATGGTCTGCTGCTAGATCTGGTATCAAAACAGTCTCTAGACAAAAATCTCGCTGAATATGTCTTCTTTCCGCTGTCCCAGATCTTCAACCAAACAAAAAATCTTCCGGCTCGATGCCTTGAAATATCCATTATCTGCTTCAAACTACTTATTCAGCATGGGTGGCGTCGAAACCTGCCTGACATGCTGGCCAAGCAAGCAATGATCTTAATGACCATCCTGGCTGGTGGTCTTCCGGGCCAGGAGCGAAAGCACGAATCTGAGGAGCTACTCACCGCCGCTTTTGGCTGTATTGGAGCTATATGCGATGCAGTACAGCTCAGGCCGGTCTATTTCTCGGTCTTCAATAGCATGGACACAACGGCGGTAGTTGACCAGGCCGTATTTCTTTTACTTGATGGGATTTTGGAATCACGCTCGGTCCTAGCCCAGGTCTCCGCTGCAACTGCTTTAAACTCGCTTTGTCACTGTATCACGCACCGCGCTATTCTTGCTAGTTTGTTACCACGGACAGTCTCGAGCCTAACTAAAGTCCTCAAGCCAAGTACCCAAGCGCGCCCATCTTTTAGACTTCTCGTTGTTTGCTTGGAACTGCTTTCGTGGCTCTTGGACACTGTTATCAGTGATGATGTCATTACTGCCGCCGCAAATCATCCAGAGAGCACAACAAAGGCTGTCGAAATGGTTCTCGATGAGTCCTGGATCCAAACCACCGCGTCACAACTCAAGTTGGCGCTCACTAACATTGTTCCTCTAAGGTCTCATGATAAATTCGAAGTACGCGAGGCTTTGTTGCGCCTGAGTCTCTCGGTTATTGAAAAATGCCCCGTCTCACTTGCCGAGTCTGTGCCCATGATGGTGGAAACTGTTATCGTGCTTGCGGCGTCTGAAGACGGTCATGATGCATTTGTTGCTCTCAAGCAATTGATTACCTCGTTTGAGCCCGTGAAAAATGGCCTGAAATCGAACCTCCACGCGTGGATCATTGCTTTACCTAGGGTCATGCAATCGAACGACGATTCAGTTAAGCAGAGAGCCATACACAACATTTCTGTTGCTTTTCGAGCGGTGACTGAAACCGATGCGGGCTCTGAGATACTGGATGAAACGATAGCCGCCAGCCTTTATGAAAGCGTCACCAACGCTATTCAATTATCTTCGAAAGTTCCACAGCCGCTACCGGTCTCCCATGTCAACCTTGAGCTTATTTCAGATGGCACTGAGCGATCCGATGTATTCCAACCAGTCCTCATAGATCACCGAAGTCAAAAGGGTACACTCTCGGAGCTCCAAAATATGATTCAGAATATCAGCAGTTTAGATACGTCGCTGGCTTTGACGAGATCCATGATGGGTAGACTTTATGGTTCATCCTTGGAATCATCTGTCGCCCCTTTCTGGCTTACCCTGTCTCTTTTGCGAAGCCGGTCGGGTGAATCTACACTCCTTGATTCCATGATCGACTTGGGGGAACCAAACACGCAGTCTATCTTAACCGAAGAGCTATACGCGATAGCTTTACCAATACTGTCTGGGCTTCAGACTGCCAATCCTGAAGAGTGGCGAATCCCTGCGCTGGCTTTGGAAGCTGTAGCCCTGCAAGCGCAACAGCTAAAGGACGCTTTTCGAGGAGAACTTATCGATATATTATACCCGGTACTTCAACTAATGGGCTCCAGCAATCCGAGCTTGCAAGATCATGCTATGACATGCCTCAACATCATGACTAATGCTTGTGGGTATCCTGACACGAGTGCCATGCTGATTGAAAACGTCGACTATTTGATCAACGCGGTCGGCATGAAGTTTAACACTTTCGACATCTCACCTCAAGCGCCTCAAGTATTGCTGATGATGATCAAGCTTTGTGGCGCACCCTTGATCCCGTATTTGGATGATTTGATTGGATCGATATTTTCAATTTTAGATGCTTTCCACGGTTATCCCAAATTGGTTGAACTACTATTCGCGGTCCTGGGTGCTATTGTTGACGAAGGTGCCAAAACTCCAGGCGTTCTATCTATTGCTGGCCGAACAAACACTGATCCAGAATCGTATGGCCAACGGCGGTACATGCATTTGACTGTAGCTGAGCTTGTTGGAACCTACAAAGCACAGCAAGCTAAGCGTGTTGCGCATGATAAGCATGAAGCGGAAACAGGAGAAGCGCATGAATCACACCCCAAGCAGCCATGGAGGAAGTCTTTCGACAACGAGACATCGAATGGAGAAGCTGATGGAGAAAATGACCCCGAATCTCAAACTGAAGATATTCCTGCAAAAATTGAGGACGAAAATAAAACTCTCAGCAAACCGCATAACCTCCTGATTAGTATTGTGAAATCAATCCCGCCACACCTATCATCGCCGTCCCCACAGTTACGACGGGCTCTTCTTATCATTCTGGCGCGTGCCATGGCTATTTTGGCTCCTGATGAAAATAGCTTTCTTCCAATTATCAACGACATCTGGCCCTCTGTCAGCGCCCGGATCTCACTACCTTCCGCCCTATCAAGCCCATCAGCCCCCTTGGAAATGGGTACTTCGACTCAGCGTCCCAGTGAGGTCGACCAAACAAATATCCAAGAGCAGACCTATGTCACTGTTAGCTCTTGCCGAACGGTGGGCGCGATGTGCGAAGGAGCAGGAAATTTCATGTCCTCCCGAATCGAGGCTGAATTGCCAAAATGGCAGGCCATATATACTAAGTGTTGGACGGATGTCAAGCATGATCTAGAGCTCGCTCTCGAAAGGCATGAGCAACGCCAGCAACGCCAGCAACGCCAACAACGCCAACAGACTCATACTGAATCCACGAAATCAAAACTTGAGACGGCGCTACCCGACATTGGTACTGGACCAATGGTATTATCTTCTTCCAATTCAAATCCACCGCCACTCCCGTCATTTGCCAGTCAACAATTTGCTCCGCAGCATAAGATTTGGAGTGCTCTCGCAGCTCTCTTTACATGCATTCTGAGCACCGTTCGCCTGCCTTCCGATGCTGGAGATGAAATTTGTCAATGTCTGGGCTCTTGGATATCATTTTGCTACCCCAATCATTATTTCACATATTCCTGGCGAAATAGCAAAGAAAAGGCTATATCTGCTGTTCCTACCAAGCCCTCACTACTTCTTTCTTCCGGGGATAATTCGTTGGGTGGCGTGGATGTCGACGCAGCCATTCGTGCGATGGATAGATGGAACGAGGATTTGACGTGGCTTATATTTTCGCAAGGGCTTGCGCCAGATGCACGGACTCGCAAGGAGGCTGGCCTCAACGTGGTCTGTGAGAAGTTGAATGAAAGCCTGAACAAGCTAAAGGCCAAAGATAAAGATCTCATGCCGAATGACGATTTGCAATTTCGAACTGTATGGTTCTAAGAGTGCCATTCTGGTGACCAGCTGTTGGTTGGCCGGCAGCTAATGATGATTATATGACAGATGTGGGAGTTTTTGCGTACTTTCTTCCATTTAGTCTTCATTTTCTTTTCCTCAGTGCTCTCATCCGGGGTACCTGGAAGGTTGATGGGGAGATATTTATCAAAAAAGTGGAGATATTTCAATTTCGTCCTAAAGGCTAACCCTTTTTTTTCTTTTTCTGATTTTCTTGACCTAGTTATTTGAAATGATTTTGGGTAGTACGCATCAGTAAAGAAAGCTTAAGAATAGTAGAGTCTTGAACGCAGTCGAACGAGATAATAGACAAACACCCGAAGTAAAAAGGAGTGAAATCCACAGGTATCATGTGAGGCATCGAGTTCGCGGGTACTCCGTAGATAATCCGGTCTCAGGAAGCGAACCATCCAGGATCGAACCAACAGCCTCATGCTTACTCTTCCTCACTCTCGTCTTCGCTCTCGGCATTTTCAAGCCATTCGAGGAATTTCTCAGCAGCCTTGCGAACCTTCTTGCTAGTGGGCAGATCCACATATTTCTTGCTGGCCTTAGAGCCCCAACTTTTGAGAATCTCCTCCGAAACGAGATCTTCCTGGTAATAGGCAAGGAGGATAGCCGGCACCTGGGGAATGAGTTCCGGATGGTCTTTCCCAACAAAACGTTCGGTGCCTCCGAGAAGAGCTTTCATATGGCGATCAGATGTAATCAACTACCGGATTTGTTAGCGTCAGATTCGCGCGACGATGAATCAAAAACTACACACCTTTTTGAGCATTCCAGCACGAACCGGAATCTGTTTGACTATCTTATCATCGAAGATGGTCTGAGCCAGGACAGTCAAAGTTTTGTGCTTCGAATCAATTCCGAATTCCTTGGCTTTCATGTAAATTTCAACATCTCCGACACCAGATACGCCTTTACCAGAGCGTTCAGCTTCGTCAACAATCCAACTGCCGAGTTGGTCATAAGCACTAGTAGCGCCATTCTCACCATCTCCTTCTTCGTCATCATCGAAGACGAGCGAGCGTTTGAGGTCGTCTGGCAGTTCCTTGGCACGCGCCTTGACCGCTTCCTCAGAAACATCGACAGCCCACTCGTCATCGTTGACCCCGCCATCGTGCTCGATTTCCTTTGCTTCAGCATTGATTCGACGAGTGAACTCGTCGTCACTATGAGCTTCCACTGCCACGTCACCATTTTCGTCCCCTTCAGAAGGGCTGTCTCCCGGACTGCCATTGGTTTCGCCATTCTCTCCATTTTCCCTTTCCTTGTTCTTTTCACGTCGGGTTTTTTTGTTCGATTTATCCTTCTTTCCCTTCTTGGGTTGGTTCTTCAAAATAAAGCCGCTGAGTTTGAGACGGCCATCAACCTCAGAGCGCTCGCCGCATGCTTTGCAGTCAAGGACGATCCGAGAGTCCTTAAAGACAACGGTCGTTTCTGGGTTCTTGCATTTCTTGCAAAGGACGAACTTGGAAATGAAGCCATCCAGATAATCTTGAAGTTTACCAGCATCGTGAGCACCGTTAATGATCCAACGGTCGTCGGTTGGTTTAGGATTGGCCTGTGCTCCAAGCTCAAAACCGAAGTATTTGATCAGGTCTATCACAAAGTTAGAAACGTTTATGCGTCAAAGGAATGGTGGGCGGAGTGACTGACACGCCGGAGGGCGACCAAGAGCTTGGGCAACAGAGTTGAGATTCACAACTACGGTCTTGATGCCGTTGCCCTTGCCTTCGATTTTGGCTTGGAGGCGTTCCATTTTGTAACGATAGAAGGGGTCGGAAACATCCTGCATCACAGAGTGGTATTAGCAACGGTTCTTATGCCATTATGAGCAGAATCAGTCAACGTACCCGACGGATATTGACGGTAGCCATATTGAATGAGTGGTAATAGATGTTTTAGCAACTATTGACTGAGGGAACAAGGATCGAGGAACTGGAGAGAACAAAGAGCGAAGATGCGGCTGCTACTACAAGACATGCGTAGTATAAGGCTGGATAATGTTCTAGGGAGGATTGGGAGACAGGATGGTGCCCTCTTCTGGTTGAAAGGGTTTTATTGGCGACGTGGGAAGCAATTCTCAACCGCAAGATCGAGAATGGTAACTACAAGGTTTTCGCACAGGGCGAAAAGGTTGCAGCTTGAGCGGCAGGTGGTGTTCGAAAGCGTTGACGTAGGGCGAATACATAGACAGTCGCTCGAATATGCTCGGCGGCGTTCCAGGAGATGATGAAAAAACCAAGCGGACTCGATGCGAGGGCGAGGTGGGAGATGGAGATCCCAAAAGAAGACAAAGTAGGCGGACAGGAAAACAACTGGTTCGGATTTTTTGTTCAGCAGGCAGGATAACACAACGCTTGGGGCGTTTAAGAGAAGCAGATTTGATGGAGTTGTGGAACCAGAGGTGGTTTGACGAGAAGGAAGAAAGGAAGAAAAGGAAGAAGAAAGAATGAAGTCGAAAGATTTCTTGATGACAGGAATTGAAACGGCAATACCGTATGGAAAAATCTACTGGGTTACGTAAGAATGCGGGATGGCCGGAAGCCGGGAAAGAAAGCCGAGGGTCACGTGTGCAGCTGCATGGATTATGTCAGCACACCAGGCACGTGGACGCCTGCATGTGGGAGATAAGATCAAACCCTATCTTATCTCTGCCAAGACCCCGCTTGCCCCTCGAGAGCCGATCACCCCGTGACTCCGTGACTTCGCGCCTCTTTGTCCGCTAGAGAAAAAACACAGCAAAAGGCATCGGATATTGGAGCTGGAAAACATTTTTCTGGTTTGATAATTGCTTGGGCTACCTGGGCTGGGCAAGGAATTCCTCCCTCTTTTTTTCTCTTTCTATGGGAGGTTTCACTCCTGATTCAAAAGTCACTCTTTTTTGCCTTGGTACCAAGGGATGAATTCTCGAAAAATGATAGACATTTCACTCTATCTTGTAACTGATTCTACTCCCTCCATACTAGGAGATCGAAATATATGCTCTGTAGTGGAAGCGGCTATAGCAGGAGGTTCGCGATGCGGCAAAAGAGCACAGATTTATTGAATATTTGCTTACTTTCAGAAACAGGTGTTACAATTGTCCAATACAGAGACAAGCATGCCGATACCGGAGTTCTCATTGAGACGGCCAAAAGACTTCATCAGATTACCAAGATACACGGAGTCCCTTTGATTATCAATGACAGAGTTGATGTCGCATTGGCGGTTGGGGCTGAGGGTGTTCACCTTGGACAAGATGACATGAGTATGATGATAACCTGCCTCAATTCATTCCATAATACTCACACGCCTATAGGTATCGACGCTGCTCGGAAAATTTTGCCAGAAGGGACAATCATAGGAGCCACAGTGTGTTCTGTCAGTGAAGCTCGAATTGCAGCCGAAAAAGGCGCTGATTATCTTGGAATCGGCACTGTCTACGCTACTCCGACGTACGCGTTCACTCATGACTACGGTTGCTCCCGTGTACTAAACCCAAAATTTTAGGAAAACCGATACCAAGGCCATTATTGGCACCTCCGGAGTTCAGAGTATCTTGCATTATCTTTCATCGCTGTCCCGACAAATAGGCACCGTTGCGATCGGTGGTATCAATCTTCAAAATTGCCAAAGGATTATATACCAATGTCAAGCGCCGTCGAAAGGCCTGGATGGTGTGGCCATTGTTAGTGCCATCATGGGGGTTCCAGATCCTAAAGCCGCTGCGACTGCTTTGTCCAAAGCCATTACAAAGCCTCCTCAATTTGCAACATATCCTCCAGAACTGCGCAGTGACGAGAGCTCCTACCTCATCAACAATCTCGTTGGGATAATACACAGAGTCGCTACCCAGACGCCTTTGGTACATAGTATGATCAACTATGTAGCGGCCAATTTTGCGGCGAATGTTTCTTTACAGATGTAAGCTTCGATCGGTATCTCGTCAAGAAGGTTTATTGCATGGCAGCAGATTCTAATACTCTTAGTGGTGCTTCACCTATCATGTCTCCTTACGGGCACGAAGCTGCCGATCTCGCCGAAGCAGGTGGCTCTCTGCTAATTAACATAGGCACGCTCAATGAGGGAAGCGCTGAAAGTTATCTTCAAGCAGTACAGGCCTATAACAAAAAGGGAAGCCCGGTAGTTCTCGACCCAGTGGGTGCTGGCGCCACTGAAATTCGCCGAAGCACCGTTAAAAAGCTTATGGCGGGAGGATACTTTGACCTTATTAAGGGAAACGAACAAGAAATTCGGCAAGTATACGGGAAAACCCCTGTAAAGCAAATCGGTGTTGATAGTGGCCCGAGTGCACTTGGTACCAAGGAAAGGGTCGCCTTAGTTCATGAACTCGCCACGAGAGAACGTAAGTCCAGCCTATTGTCTTTAACCCGTCCCTTTTCGCCTATATGTTTGCTATTCTTGTTTCTTTGTTTATATTTGCTACCCTTTGCGCCTGTTTTGTAGTTCGGAATATCGACTTTTGGCTAAAAAATTCAGGAAACATAATTTTGATGACTGGGCCTGTCGATTTTTTGAGTGATGGTGTGCGCACAGTTGGTATCAAAAATGGCCACCCATACCTAGGCCAGATAACAGGAGTAAGTTTTTCTGTTGCTCTATCACTTCTTCAGAACTGTCTCACCAACGCTGTCAATATAGACCGGCTGCGTGCTTGGCCTTATATCCGCAGCCTTTCTGGCTGTTGAACGAGAGGATAAGCTGCTCGCCGTTCTAGCCGGCCTGCTTATGCTGGAGATAGCCGCAGAAAATGCTGCAGCTAAAGAGCACGTTCACGGCCCGGGAAGCTTTGCTCCAGCTCTACTTGACGAGTTGTACACGCTCCGCGAATCTACCAAGAAAGATCCAACGAATAATTGGATCAAAGAAAAAGTGAAGTTGCTGGTCTTCAATTTCGAGCCTCGCTAGTTTTGTAAACTCTGTAGCCATCAAAGCTACCTAGTTGATTGGGAGGTGAAAAATGGCTTCCATACCCTAGATGTTTTACAGGCTATATGGTTCTCCGTCTGTAAAAGTGAAGATCTTCTGAGATTCGGGCGTGAGAGCTTGGTAAGGCCAGCCAGCCATTGTTAGATCTTCGCACAAAATACACCCAAAGCCTTTTTAGTATCCTCTCCAGTCTCTTTCACTAATTTGCTAACTTCCCTAAATGCACCAATCTTTGCATCTCCCATGACTTCGAACAGTATACTCTCGCTGGTCGTCACGATCGCACCGGCATCCCTCAACCGAACCATCGCCACATTTCTTTCTTCAGCATTGCAGCTGCTCACCGCATCCCACACTAGATATACACGGTGCCCCAAGGCCAACAAGTCCAATGTTGTCTGAAGGACGCAGACATGAGACTCGATACCAATCAGAATAACATCAAGAGGCTCCTGATTGCCGCCTGTGGCAACGGTGGCCGGGAGACACGCTTTCACTTCCGGAGTTACCATGGAAAAAAGGGTTTTGTCGACATCGATGCGGAGATTCGGATTAGAAGGTTCTATAAAGGGTGCGAATTCGGATATGGTATTACCGAGCCGGGCACGATTCTGAGTGGTTACGTAGATGGGTATATTTAAGGCTTTGCAAGCCTGGAGGATTTTAAGTGAAGTTGAAACCCTTGAGTTGTTTGTTAGTAACCGTCATCTGCCAAGGAAGAAGTACAAGATAACTTACATCTTCGGAAATTCATAGATGATGGGTCTAAAGCGCTCTTGTATATCACAGATACTATAGCGTCGGCTATTAGTAAATGCCCATTACACTATTCCTATCGGTGAGCCTACAAAAGGGCTGGATTCTCTATCCACTCATAAATTAGCATTTACGGCCTCAATTGTTTCCAATTTAGAGGAATGCATCATAGGTCGAAGCTGATACTCACTGATCCGAGAATTTCTTGATGCAGCCATCGTTCGAATGGCAAGAAAAGCTGATGCTGGAGACTGTAATCGGTATTTGCAAGTGGTGAGAAGTAGGGATGAGGCCGAAGTTAGAGATATCTGCCTAGGTATCATATTCCAGTTCATGAGCAAGGTGCTTTGGTGATGGTATGCAATATATACCAGATGCGTCGGAGATCACGCAGTTACACAGCCTAGGCTAAATGCTCTTGGGGAAAGCGGGGAATCTCGGATGCGGGGAATTACAAGGTTTGTTTGTCCTGTTTGCATCCCTCCCACTAGTTAACCAGTCAGTGCGTTATCTGATGAACTCCAGTTTGCTACAACAACACATCTGAGAGACCTGAAAGACCTTGTGCCAAACAGCATGACAGCAATTGCACTTCTTTGAGTAAATATTTCATGATCCTTTTCTCATTTCTGAATACATTAAACTTTGATAACAATTCGCCACCGGGCATCAAATAAAAATAAAGGGCATGGGATATCAGTACTCCTCAGCCTAACTCAACCAGAGACGGCCCATACAAACATTTCCCTGGTCACATACATAAAAAAAGGAAAGAAACGCATGGTGATGATCACAAAATGATTGACAAACAGCTTTCTAGGAGCCCCTCAAAAACCAAAGAGTGGCAGGTAGGGTCGGAGAAGACGATGGGTTCGATTGCTTGCAAAACTGGTGGATTATTCAGGCCCTGGTTTTCCCTGAGTATTGTTAAGCCACCCGAACGCGGAGGCGCTGCCAACAGGATTTGAGCTTCGGTTTCTCCATGGGTTCTCGGGCTTTGGGTCACTGTCACGACTTTCGGCACTTATCAGGGTAGCACCTCCAGAGGGCTGGCGCGAGAATGCTAACGGAGGTTTTGAAGGTTTGAGAACCTTCATGTTACGCGGTTTGGCTTGCCGTTGGTTATCATTTTTCAGAACCGATTGATCGCGTCTCCACGAGCCCCAAACGTTAGAGGCCTTTTCGGCAGCCTTTTCACCTGCACTAGGCTTAGGATGCGACTGATACAAGCTTTGATTTTCCGTCTTTTCGGTGACGGCAGCTGTTTGTTGTGTTTTCGCGTCGACGGGTTCATCTGGAGTCCGGAGCTGTGACTCAGTCTGACTGCTTTTCTGTACAGGCGGAAGTGGAGGTGGACTACTAGGCTTGCTCGGCACACTGGTCTCCCTGCTTTCAGAAATGGAAACAGGGTCAGTGCTTGTATTTCCGTTTGCTTCGAGTGTCGGTGTCGGTGTTGGTACCGATGTCGGTGTCGCTGCAGTGTTAGTTTTGGAGCCAGTGGATAAATTCCTGAATGCCGCGTGGTCCTCCGGACGAACGAGCGGGACTGATATCTTGTTTCTCTCATCGTCTACTATGAGCATTTTGTCCTGAGAAAAGAGGATATCTGCATTATGAAGGCGGAGGACATCGCTGCCGAGGAAGATTTGGATGGCTTTATCCTCGGCCGCACTTGTGTTACGAACAACGAAATTCACCGTGATAGCAGGTAAGTGAGGCGTGGGGCTGCCTGCGCGAGACGCCGACTTGAAAACACTAGCCTCCGGGAAGTATAGCGGCATTTTGATGGCCTGCACACCGTCTTTCTCGATAATATTCTCCTCAAATCCTAACTTCTGCACCATACGATGGCTTATCGCCGAAGAATACGATCCTGTGCACACGGCCGCATATAACAGGGAGTCATTAGAAAAATGAGTTGTGAGCCAACAGCGAATAATACAAGGAACAGGGCCAAGGATAAGGAGTCCAGGAGGTGGCGTGATAACGGTAGACGCCGTGGACCCGTTGGCTCGAGCAGTATCGTGTCCAAGACTGAATGTGCGGTGCGATTTTTCTGAAGCGCTCTTGTTACCGTCCGATCGATGTGAAGGCGAACGTTCCGTGAGTGGATGGCATCCTATGCCACTTCCGGTTCTTATGGGAGGAAGTTCTTGAACGGGCCGGTTGACATGACTATAGTATCCCTGCATGGAGCTTTCATCAAAGCGAACGCTATTGGCCCTAGAAGTGCCCCTGCGAGGCTCTTCATCCTGTTCTGATATTAAATTACCTGGATGAGGATTGTGGTGTCCTTGATCAAAGCCTTTGAAAGGTTCGGCGGGCGAGTTAAACGCTTTTTTATCACAAAGACGCACGATTAGTGAATCACTATCTCAAAGAATTACGAAAACCGACTTACCTTGGGTTGGAGGATTGCTCATACCAGCGGGGAGAGGCGAAAAGGGACCCCAGAGGTTCCTCAACCGGTTGTCATCGTCTTTGCGTCGTTCCAGCTTTGCAATTCGATCACTATGCGCCAGTTGTGTTTCATAAAGCTCTTTGACTTCCTGATGGATACGCCAGATATCTTCTCTTGACGCAAAAGGGTACTGCGCATCCATCGCCGGCTTCTCGCCACGCCAAATAGAGAGATCGGGGGAATTGGACTCGGCTTCTAAAC
Organism: Nannizziopsis arthrosporioides; assembly: GCA_029635245.1. NCBI lineage: Eukaryota > Fungi > Ascomycota > Eurotiomycetes > Onygenales > Nannizziopsiaceae > Nannizziopsis > Nannizziopsis arthrosporioides. The sequence continues at coordinate 5,661,814 of CP098260.1, read as the reverse complement.
GTAGTACGGCGCATTCACCAAAAGCGTGAGAAAGTCCCGCCTAGCTTTGCGAGATGGCCTGGAGGCCCTCGCCTACCCAGAATGAATCTGGAAATAGGTAAAGCCACTTGTTCTCCACCTCGCAAAAGCCAGCTTCTGTCATGTAAACTCGAGCTCGTGTCTGCCGAAGTCTGAAAATGAAAGGGCGATCGGATTGGATTGTAGCGGTACTTGAGACAGCGAAGAGCGACGGGCTACCTAGTGCAGTCTTTAACGCTTTGGGGTCCAAAGAAGAGATAGCCACCAAGGGGAGGGTGCAAAACGCTGAGATGCTGTGTGGCGGATTCTGGCTTAGAGTACCTAACCAGCCGATGCAATTGATGAGAGGCTATTGGGAGTGGCTGCCGTTCTTTAAGATATGGGTGGTTCTTTCGCGCTGTGAAAAGCCACCAGTCTATGGTTTCTTTGACCGCCACCCAGAAGACTTGTTTCAGTTCTGAAAAGCTCAATGAGCGACAGGGCAAAGCTTTCTGGACAGACTGTGATCTTGGCGTCTTCGGAAATAAAGACACTGGACCAGGTTATCCGCTGGTGTGCAGTAATTGCTTTGATATCTGTAATAGGAGAGAGAAGAAGGCCTGTGAGTTGCTTTAACAGTGTTGGTGATGGCGCTCACCCCCAGACGCGAGGAGTCTTGTTGGTTCAATGGCCGAAGCAGAGGTCCGGACCGGAGAATTGTGCTTGATTTGGCTTAGCGTGTGATGGATTCAGTTCCCCTGCTTCTGGCTTGGCAGACTGGGATCGGCACCTGGCTTTTGTTCCTGGAGCCTATGCTGGGAGAGGGTGCAGGCTCTCAGGGGAGACATTGGTTGTCAACAGTGTGAATCATCGCATTGATCTTGACCATGGTGCAGTATACAGTGATATTTGAAACTGCAACTGGAAGAATCATTGATTACTGTTTACTGATGGAATAACTACACTGTTGCAGAATGTGGCTGGGTCAAGGAGTACCAAAAATCTTCATCACTTAGTTCTATGGAGTATGGTGAAGTTACACGACAAACAACCAATAAATCATTGTATCTGAAGGTAGGCTCCTTTGCATATCTTTAGAGGCTAGCTACCTACTTTCGAGGGGCCTGCTCCCATGGAGGAAACAAGAATGGTAACTTATCTGGGGCTTCATTGGGATAATCTCGTCGAATGGCTCTCATCGTCTCACCATACATGATCCTGTATCCCGCAGGATTAAAATGGAGACCTACAGGCTCGGTTAGCACTAAACTATTTGGCAATTCCAATATCCTCAAGATTGTAAGATAGTTTCGCTCTGGAACGTGTTCGCGTACCATCTGACAGTAAGCTAGCCAATTTCTCATTACGCGGAGCGTCTTTCGATCCGACCAAGGGCTGCCCTTCCACCCACCCGGCCTCTTTCATGAATGCTGACCAGATGTCGACTACCGGGATCTTGAGCGACTCTCCTACCTCACGACATGCATCCGCATACAGTTTAGTGTTGTTGGCGGTCCGCGACGGGGATGCAAAGCCTTTCTCCTCATCGAAGGCATCCAGCTGATACTCATTGACGGGAGGTGGTGTCAGTAGCAAAATTTTTGTCCCATTTGCGTGCACAGCTTCATGAGTCGCAATGTCCTTCAGGCACTGCCGGTATTTGTCTAGTGGTACATGTTGGTCGTAGGGAGGTAAAACCGCATCGTTGGCCCCGAAAAATACGGTCTTACTAGCAATTAGATATTATTTGCTGGCGAGACGGGAAATTTTGCACACTGTTTTACCATTAACCGTACTTTATCCCTCTCCAATGGGGGAAAAAACTGTTCCATCACTAGCAGGCCTTGAGAGGATGTGTATCCACTGATTCTCTTAGGACGATGACCATGAGTCACAAGCAGGAAGGATAATCAATGTACCTGAACCCGCGATTGACGACATCTAGGCGCCTGATGTACTCTGCAAGTTTTGTGTATTAAGCCAGTGTTTCCATCTTTAGCACTGCTTGCTCGACATACCATTTTGCAAGGCAGGTTGAAACGCAAAGCCATGGCTTTGATCTGACGACTTCTGCGTGATGGAGTCCCCAAAGAGAATAAATTGATCGAACTTCACAGACATTGTGTGTTTGTCAGTTACCAGGTTCAATATTATGCCAATAGATTGGCTCGCATGCTAGTATTGAGAAGCTGGATATGGGTAATGGAGAGACCGCAGTGGTGTTGTTCAATCATTTGCAGTCCAAGTGCGGGGAATGCTTAATATCCATGGGTGGTTGTTTACCTAGTTCACTACATCCCTACCATGCTGATGTGCTATCGTTATACGATACTATGCACAATTATACCTGTCGGGCAATACTGGCAGTTCTAGTAGCCAGAAAATGCCTAAAATATTCATTTGATCATGCTAAGGCCAAAAGAAGAAAATCGAGGTCGGTCAGTAGGTGCTCTACAGTGCTCGTACACGGCACATTTTGACCTGCCGCCAACGGAATGAAAAGGAAGAAAATAGAAACGAGTCTTATGGTCTAACCCTGTTGAGTAGATTTTCAAGAATAAAGACCGAACAGGCCGATGATTTCTCCTTAGGACATTAGAGTCAGTGATAACGGCTTGACTTGCGTTACGTATTGGCAGACCTCGGCGCAGAGAGTGACATGTATGATTTCCAAGACAAAAAGAGCAGCGGAGAGTGTCCATAGACTGGCGTTTTCAAACGTAATAAGAACAAGAGTAATACGCCCGATTCGACCCGAGTCCCCTGCTGTGGAGTTGAGTAGGACTCAAGATCTGCGGGACAGCGGCGGGATCCATAGATGTCCGAAAACTGCCCGTCAACGTAAGTACATACACGGTTCTTGATGCCTGTCAGTTCATGAGCGCATCGTCATATGAAAGCGGCCCGAACGTAGCCCTAGACATGGCTTCGACGAATCGTAGATATCTTGAGACGCGAGGTTGTCGGACGACCTGGAGGCCTCGACGTTCTAGCGCTCAATCCGTGCGACAGCGCGGCGGAGCGACGCGCTTAGTCAGAGTTGCTCGCAGCGGTTTGAAACCAGGCCGCGAGGACATCCACCGCGGGTGTCAGTGTCCCTTCACACTGAACTTATCGTCGAGCTTGGTGGATAACCTCATTCCCAGAGACTGCATTCCTTATCCCCGTACTCCGTAATTTTGTCCAGCTTGTCGAGATCTAATCCCGCTTTCCGCTGGACCTGCACAACATGCAATTGGGCGGTGTTTCATTAGCGGTCTATGCCAAGCACTCCCGAAGTCAAAGTTAGCGTCCAATACGCCGGACTGGTGGCCCTTCAGACGAAACCGACGCGGGTTGTTTGGAAGGCAGGGAGTCGGTGGAGTCGATGGTATCAGATGATAGTGGACTCTGCTCACCGATGCCGCCCTTCTTGGATGGCCTGCTTTTGAGGAGCCCGTGAAGGTCGTTGCGTTCTTTGCGCTGTCCTTCGTGCGCTCGAGGAGTGTTGGACTGTTTGAATAGCGTAAGTGTTCGTATTCATCCTTGTTTATTGCTTATTCGTTGGGACTGGAAGCTCGTCTGCACTTGGTGGTTTACTAAGATCACAAAGAGCACAAGAGCAGCTCTTTGCGTCCACTAAGACACGATAAACGTTCAGGAATAGCCTTGGGCACGAGACACAAGTACCTAATGACCTGTTGAGACCTCGCGAGCTTGCCTCCTTGCGTCTGATGATCGCAGCTCTTCATGAGTGCTAACTGCTCAAGTATTTTCTACAGGTGTCTTTGCGGGCTGAATAGAAAAATGCTCTATTTCTGAATTACAAAATGGCTCGTTCAGCTTCTTCTTCACGGCCTCTGGCCCAAGGGCAGTTCGACGATGACGCCGACGACGAGTCCTCAAGCCTTCCCGTGACCGGTCCTCCATCACCCGCGACTATCCGCCGAAACAACATCCAATTCACTTGCCTTGAGGGACAGTCGAGACGCCGGCCAGGTTTGGGTGAGAGGGCAAGTCTGTTAGGGGGCGATGTATGCCAACGCTCATATACTACGATGCCGATGCCTACATCCCCTCGACCAGATGCGTTCTTCCGGCATAACAGCGCAGCGGGAAGTGTCCGGATGCCGAAGAATCACAGCCGTTCAAATTCTCAGGCGACAAAATTTGGTGATAACGGCGCTATTGAATGGTCAGACAACCCGCTGCCCGTGACAAATGCCCGGTTCTCGGATAATCGCGTATGGTACGACCAGTTCACGTCCACAGACTGGGTTCATGACACCATCGCTGATGGGATTCGGTTGCGAGAACTCAGAAACCGGCGCGATATTCGCGGAAAGTTCCTGGCCTGGGCCGATGGCGCGCAAGGCTGGATTCTGGTTGCTGTCATTGGTATCGTGACCGCTTGCTTTGCGTATTTTGTGGATGTGACTGAAAGAGGTCTGTACGATCTCAAAGAAGGGTTCTGCACAGAAAATTGGTTCTCTAGCAGACATCACTGCTGCATTACCGAGGACGAATGCACAGCATGGAGCACTTGGTCTGACATGCTCCGAATCCCAAGTGTGGACAAATCTTGGGTCGACTTTGCGGCCTTCGTCACCTGGGCCGTAATCCTCGCTGCTCTATCTTGCTTGCTCACACTGCTTACTAAAACCGTTGTCCCATCTTCTATATCACTCTCAACTCTAGATGAAGATCTAGCGGCCGGTCGTAAGAGGCCGTCCAACGAAGTTTTTGCCCCATCGGACCCAAAAGCTGGTTCCGATCTTTGCACAGACGATGACGATGACGAATCTGCACCACCCATGGTATATTATTCTGCTGCCGGTAGTGGAGTTGCAGAGGTGAAAGTCATACTCAGCGGTTTTGTTATTCACGGCTACTTAGGAATGAAGACTCTCATTATCAAGACCCTTGCTCTCGTCCTCAGTGTTGCATCTGGCCTAAGTGTTGGCAAGGAAGGGCCATATGTGCATATTGCCACGGCCATTGGCAATATCTGTTGTCGAATATTCGCAAAGTATCAACACAATGATGCCAAACGACGTGAAGTTCTCAGTGCAAGTGCTGCAAGTGGTGTTGGTGTTGCTTTTGGAGCTCCTATCGGAGGTGTTCTATTCAGTCTAGAAGAAGTCAGGTATGTGGCCTCATAGGTTTTCCCAACTTCAAGCCAAATTTGCTTACCCAGTTCAGCTATTACTTCCCGCCTAAAACCCTTTTTAGAACTTTCTTTTGCTGCATTGTAAGTTTCCATGAGCCAGAGCTTTACATCAGCTCTTATTAACCAAACCCAGGTTGCGGCGCTCTCTTTGAAATTTTTAAATCCGTACGGGACCGGAAAGATTGTGCTGTTCCAAGTACATTATTTATACGATTGGGAGATATTCGAACTTGCGTTGTTCATGATCCTTGGAGCCCTTGGCGGAGCCGCCGGGGCGCTGTTCATAAAAGCGTCCAAAATTTGGGCCCAGTCATTTAGAAGAATCCGGGTCATTAAGCGATGGCCAATGCTGGAGGTCGTGCTCGTCGCATTTTTAACTGGAATTTTGAGTTGGTGGAATCGATATACAAAATTGGCGGTATCCGAATTGCTTTTGGAGCTCGCGAGCCCTTGCGACTATGCTCAGGCGAGCAATACTGGATTGTGCCCAACGAAAGAAGAAATTCCGGAGGTGATACGGTACCTCATTATCGCTTTTGTTATCAAGGCCTTCTTGACGATTGTTACATTTGGCATCAAATTACCAGCTGGAATCTACGTGCCTTCGATGGTCGTTGGAGGCCTAATGGGCAGGGCTGTTGGACACATTGCCCAATATTTCGTCGTCAATTATCCGAACTTCTTTCTCTTTGGAAGCTGCCTGAGTTCTCGGGGTCCATTAGCTTGCGTCAACCCTGGAGTCTATGCTCTTATTGCTGCTGGATCTACAATGTGTGGCGTGACTAGGCTGTCATTGACCCTAGTTGTCATTCTTTTCGAGTTGACGGGTAGCTTAGAGCATGTCCTCCCATTTTCTCTTGCTATTTTGTGCGCCAAATGGACTGCAAATGCCATGGAACCACTCAGCATATATGTAAGGTCGATTGAAATCTCTAGGGTTATCACTTACTAACCGTGACTCCAGGATCTGCTTACCGATATGAACGCGTACCCTTACCTCGATAATAATCTTAACCCTGTCACCGACGTTGAGCTAGGCGAGATAGTTCCTCCTGTCCGAAAGTCTCGTATTATCGATATCACGAGATCTCCTCTTATTCCTGCTTCTGAGCTTCGAACCAAACTTGATATTCTTCTGCGAGGTGGCGAATTGGACAGTGGCCTCCCGATACTTCGTGACAACATCCTCGTTGGGTTTATCCCTGCGCCCGAGCTTGAATTTGCGCTGGACAAGTTAGAGGACGAAGATACCATGTGCCAAATGTCGGTGCACAGCACGTATTCGTCTTGGGATAGCATAGAAGACACAGACGGGCCTAGTCCAATGGACTTTACTCCTTACATTGACCCAGTGAGTTTTCTGGTACCTCTCGAACCTAGCCCCGACCCGAAGCTGACCTTTGATACTAGGCACCTGTTTCACTCGACGTCCATTCTCCAATCAATCTCGTTTATCAATGCTTCGTGAAGCTTGGCCTACGGTACATGTGCGTTCTCCGTGACGGACAGTATGCCGGCCTTGTGCATAAGAAATGGTTTGTCAAGTTCATGAAAGAAACCCATAAATCCGAGTGAGCCGGGTTCATGACCGGCGCAAGTGGCATGCAGAATGGTAATTTTTTTGCATATTCCTTTAGACCCGTTGTTGTCAATAAGGTTGGCTTTCGTCCCACTTTCTTTTTTGCTCATATACTTTATAGAGCGCATGTTTCTAGAGGATACCCTGCATCTCCGTTAGATCTGAGCTCTCAGCTGGCATTTTTTCTTGTCCCTATCGACGTCGTCGTTTTCCAGTTTTGGCTTTAAATAAGAGCGGAAGAATGTGGGTGGCATGATAGCCCGCATATTTTTGTCGATTCTGTTTGTTGATCTGTTCTCTTGTGCTATTTGCTGTGAATATGTTAGCCTTTGCTCCCTGTTTTTCCGTGTGTCATCATCTACAGCATGACGGTGGCGTCTGTTCTTGATTTTTTTTATGCCTGTTTTTACATACTTGCATTACATCCCTGCAGGTCTGTTCCAGCTCTTGGGCAGAAACTGAGGGCGTACAGTTTATTAATACAGAGAAACGATAAGATGTCTACTATTGACCGACACTCTCTTCGGCCATAGTACTCGGGCCTCTTGCTATCTTCCACTCAGCCCCGTGACTATATGAAGGCAAGCTATTTCATCTGTCGTGAAACGCTCAAGTTAGCCTTGACAGGCCACGATGTCACTAACAGTGGGTGACCTCTTTATGTATGCATCATTTGTCATTCGCACCTCAGACCAAAGCACGACTTGCATCGCCTAGGATAAGCCTTGAAATGTCGGAAATTATGGATCACGGTAGGCAATAAGGTGTGTTTTAGTGATGCAACGCTAAATCCCACGGTTGCAGTACTGGACGTTGGGAGTCGATTTAAGCTCGCCTTCCCTAAGGAATAGGCTTCCCCACTGGGGCCCCCGCAGTTCTCACCTGATGGGCACACGCCATCTCTCCATAAGGATTAAGGGGCCAGTCGCGAAGAGCAGCTGCCGAAACGTCCACCGGAGAATTCGGAGAATTGTTCTGTTCTTTACTCCAAGATGCAGGCAATCAAAAAGAAAGGCAAAAATATCGTGCAACTTTTCATCCTCCGCACGTCCGATCTCTGTGCGCCGTTGATTCAGTGGCAAAGTACCAATATATGGGAACTGAACGAAACCAAGAAATTCGAAAAGACCTACCAGATAGGCGCGACTCGAGCGGGGGACCCGAATGACTCTTGACGGTTGTCCCAGCACTAATTTGGCGGTGGAATATGCCCTTTGCCTGGTCTTATGGGTGCGTCCCACACCAATGTAATCGTGCGTTGCTAGAGTAGCGTTCGCTATCCGTGATCGGCACTGTCGGCACCAGCCCACGCGAACTCCAGGCTGGATGGATATCGATGTTTTTTGTCGTCTGCAGCAGTCACTCGCGTGTACTCCGTACGCCGACAATTCTCATATCGCTATGCATCGAGAGCCGAGGACATCGGGGTTGCTGGAGTTTTGAACCGTGGGAGCTCAAATATGTACCATCGAACTAGAAAGTATCCGCCTTCCTTGGACATATACCGATGGATCCATGTCTTTGCGAGGTATTCTCAGTAGAGAGTCTGAATCTACCCACCGTCTTCCTGTCAGCAGTCATTTGATTGTTGGTAAACCTACCTACATTCTCTGTAGCTACCTGTCAATGTGCTGCTGCCTGATCTCCTTGGTAGGCATATCGTGGGATCTAGCTAGCTGATTGGAGTCGAGGCCCAAGAGCAAGCCGAGCTATTCTCGCTTCTACTGCGTAGTTGATACTTCAATTGTACGAACATGTCTCGATACAACTGGACAGAGTTGATTTTCTGCAGGCGGGAGCCCCAGCACGCGCTAGTCCCAACTCGGCCAAGAGGGTCGCCTGCTGCCGATCTTTCCAGCTGGCGGACATCCAACTCGACTTCCATCTCCTCCAGTCAGAAACGCCCTTCACCTCTCCGGGCCAGGGTGACGGTCATATGAAACCCCAGTCTCCGGGGAAATCCTCGTGTTGCTGGCCGAGCTCGAGTTTTGATAGACTCAGCCTGAACGTGTAAGACATAACTTCCGGGTGTCCACCTCTCAAACCTACCAGAGACTTCTTTGGAGTCTGGGGCGGTGGTACACACAGAAAACATGCTTCCATCACTATGGAGAACCTGCTAATTAACGTGGCACCCACTGGCAAGTGGAATGCCACTAGTGCCGCCTTCAAGCCGGCGAGAAGTCAAGTTCTCTCGAAAGAATGGTTCCTAGAACATCCTTTTGACGACTGTTGGGAGCTACGGCCGACCGTAGCCGGTAACTTGGATAAAATGTATGCTTGATGGCATGGACTGCGACGTCGAAGCTCAGCCCATACCTTGGAACCTTCAACGGTACACTCGAAAAGTTTCCACCAACCATACCCAGTCGGTCCGTTGGGGAAAGCAGAACTGTGCCTACCTAGTCCAATCCGGTCCCATACCCAATAAACACGGGGCACTTTATCCATTTATTCTGGTCTGTGGCTATTCGGAGTCGTGGAGAGCAATAAGAGATCGTCATAGACCAAAACGTTGCGCTACTACCTCGCGCTTTGCCATATAAGTAGCAGCTCCCCCGAGCCTGCCCACTTTTTGAAGTTCTGGAACTGTTTTCCTTCCTCTCCACCTATTGCTCCTTCAGATACTTGTTCAACAAAACGCCCTCAAAATAGAGACATTCAACCTGTTTGTAACAGATCTATCATAACTCTTCAGACCGTAAGACTTCGTCGCCAAGATGAGGAGTCTTGCCGGTAACATTTACTTCATCTCCGCCGTGGCCATCATTGGTGGTGGCCTATTCGGTTTTGATATCTCTTCCATGTCCGCCATTATTGGCACGCAACAATACCTTTGTTACTTTGACCAATATGGTGCGCCAAAAGATGGGAAGTGCGGTGGTCCTAAGCCCAGCGTCCAGGGAGGTATCACCGCTGCCATGGCAGGAGGCTCATGGCTCGGTGCTATCATTTCTGGCTACTTATCCGATCTTGCCGGCCGTAAGCGTGCTATCATGATTGGTGCTGCTATCTGGTAAGTGTTCTCTTCACTGCTTGCGCAGAATTGTGGGCTAATCGAGACTTTGAGGCTGGTCGGCTCTGCTCTCATCTCTGCCTCTCAAAATATCCCCATGTTAATCGTGGGCCGTGTCATCAATGGCTTCAGTGTCGGTATCTGCTCCGCTCAGGTACCAGTTTACATCTCTGAGATTGCGCCTCCCACAAAACGCGGCCGGCTTGTCGGCATGCAGCAGTGGGCCATCACCTGGGGAATTATGATCATGTTCTAGTAAGTTTGTATCGCGCGATGGGACGGTTTCAAGAATTCTCTAATAGAAATCATAGTATTTCATATGGCTGCAGCTTCTTAAAAGGCACAAGCGCCTTTCGCATTCCCTGGGGTCTTCAAATGATTCCCGCCGTATGTCTTCTTGTTGGTATGATGATTTTGCCAGAGTCGCCTCGGTGGCTCGCCCGTCAAAATCGATTTCCAGAATGCAGATCAGTTTTGGTTGCCGTGCATGGCAAGGGCAACCCGGATTCCCCATTCGTCGAGCGTGAATACCAAGAAATCCGAGAAATGTGTGAATTCGAACGCAGAAATCAAAATGTCACATACTGGGAACTGCTCAAACCGCACATGATTAATCGTACTCATATAGGTGTGTTTTGTCAGATTTGGAGTCAATTGACGGGTATGAATGTCATGATGTACTACATTACGTGAGTCGAATCCACCTACCTAGTGTGACGATGTTGACTAACCCGCGCATAGGTACGTTTTTGGCATGGCTGGGCTTAAGGGAAACAACCTGTTGCTATCGAGCAGCATCCAATATGTCATCAACGTTTGCCTTACCGTCCCTGCTCTTATATGGATAGATCGGTGGGGCCGCCGTAGGACTCTCTTGTGCGGCGCTTTCGCGATGGGTTTCTTCCTTTTCGCAAACGCTATTCTCCTCCGCTACGGCGGATCTCCAGCTCCTCCAGGCGGTCTTGATGGAATCGAAGCTCAATCCTGGCAAATTTCAGGACCACCTAGCAAAGCTGTCATTGCCTGCACCTACCTATTTGTCGCGTCATTTGCAGTTTCCTGGGGACCCGCGTCATGGATCTACCCGCCAGAGCTCTTCCCACTACGCGTCCGCGGTAAGGCTGTCGCCCTTTGCACCTCTGCTAACTGGGCCTTCAATTTTGCTCTGGGTTACTTCACCCCTCCGGCTTTCGTAAGTATCAAATGGCGCACGTATGTCCTTTTCGGCGTCTTCTGCGCTTGCATGTTTGTCCACGTTCTCTTCATGTTCCCCGAGACCGCAGGCAAGACCCTGGAGGAGGTCGAGGAAATGTTCACTAATTCAGAGAACAAGTATCTGGGTACTCCTGCCTGGAAGACCAAGACGGCTTTCAACAAGGCTGCTCGTCTGGAACAGACTGGTGCTCGCGATGAAGAGGACAAGCTGGGTGAGACTCAAGTGGCACCGAAGGTCCAATAGCGGACGCTGCTTCCTTGGACTGCAGGGCAAGTCTTTAGGTCGCCTGGTTCGCGACTCATGTTTTGACTTTGACTTTGCTTTTCTTACTTTTTGAGACTGCAAGCTTCGCCAGTTTGTGTTAAGGATTGAAAGAACAATATATGTACGGAGTATACCTGCCAGATGCCGTTAGAATCGAGGCTACCCTCTAAATGGCTCACCCCTAATATTTAATAACCCGCAGCTCGACCTGTCGATTCCTGAAGTAACTTTATAGCGAAGTAGAAAAATAATACTATGTTTGGAAAAGATCTTCATTTGTTTGCACACGTCCTGGTCGCGTTGGGCGTTCTGTAAAGTTTCCTTTCAACCGAATCAATCACAAATGATGCACATGTTTCCCTGTGAATAGTCAGGTTACTATGGAATGATGGAGATCAATGTCAGGCTTCTTTTACTCATGACCATTTTGTGTATGCTCTTGCACCCTTGACTTTTGATAATTGAATTCCATCACACCAGGCAGGGATCCAGACCATCACAATCCGATGCCCAGCCAGACATCACCCAGAGGCTAATTACTAGTGGGCTTGAAAGCTGGAGCTTCCGACTGACAACCTGGTTAACTAATTAACTAGTTGGCGGTTTCCACTTGCTGGGTTCCCCAGGAAAGTTAAAAAGGGCTATTGAACCTCTCGTCAATCATATGAGCATCAAACCAAGGATCTTGTCCACCTCTTTTGTTGATGCTCAGGTGATGAAAGGGGGCACAAAGGGATCCAGAAGTTATTTGAACTGGCTCCTCGCCGAATAGTTTTTATTTCGTACTTGCATCTTTTCTCAGTAGCCTTTTACCTTCACAGATTCGGAGGAGTGTGGAGCATCATGGCCCCTTTTTTAGCCTGTATAAGATGGAGAAGCTGCTTTTGGTGTCTTGTGTTAAATGCCAGTTGGATTTGGCTAGTTGTTGCAGCGCAGGTGACGCCACTTGATGCACAGTCGCCCGCTCTTGGAGGGGAATTTGGAAGAGATCGCGGCCAGAAGCCAAGTATGTATATATCCCCGCTCACAGAACCCGATTAACCGCCAATTTCTGCCTATGGGTTTTTGTAAATGCCCGCAGATGATTCATTTTGGCCCTGGCTGATTGTATGTCTAGTCGTGCTTCCCGAGAGCCTCTTACCTCTCAAACTCGAACCACTGCCTTTGGGTTCGATAAAACCAGGCGGCTGGCTGCTCGAAGAGGTGAAGGCAATGGCCAGCGGCCTTGCAGGCAAGGAGTATGACTTCTATCAGGTCGTTCGCGATAGCACCTGGCTTGGTGGAAGTCGTGAATACAGTGATCTGAATGAAGCGCTGCCGTATTGGATCAACGGCGTGGTTCCTCTTGCGTACGAAACCGGAGACCAGATTTTGCTGGATAAGATCAAAACGATTGTGCAGTACATCCTTCTTCACCAGCAGGCGGATGGCTGGCTGGGACCTGAGACGAACATGGCTCAGCGGAACTTCTGGGCTCGAACACCCTTGCTCCTGGGTCTATTGCAGATAGTCGAGGCGGAGGAGGGTTCGAAATTTGCAGAGGAGATCTTGAATGCGATTCATCATTATTTGACTATAATGCACTCTATGCTTGCTAATAATTTGCAGGGGCTGGTTGCTCATGAAGGTGATCAATTCAACGAACAGTGGGGCCGCTCTCGTGCTCCAGATATGATTCTGGTTCTGCAGTGGCTTTACGAGAAGAACCCAAGGGATAATGAGAAGAAACTGCTTGAGTGCATGGAATTCTTTAGGAAAGGTGGGCATGACTGGTCTTGGTGGTACAGTGAAGACGTGTATCCCAAGGTCGACCTGGACACACTTCCAGACAACTTTACCAGCAAATATTACCATTTTGAACACGGTGTGAACGTCGGCCAGGGACTCAAAGCCGGCGCTGTGATTAGAAGATTCACTCATAATGAAGAGCTACTTGACTCAGCTCGTCGAGGAGTCGACTGGACGTTCCGTTATCATGGGACTCCTTCCGGCGGAGTCATTGCCGACGAACGTTTATCAGGATTAAGTCCGGTCCGAGGTGTGGAGCTTTGCTCCGTTGTTGAAACAATGTTTTCTCTTAGCTATTTATACCAAGCCACAGGGGAAAGAAACTACGCCGATAGATGCGAGTTGGCGGCCTACAACGCGCTACCGGTTATGGTCACCACCGACTGGTGGGCCCATCAATACATTGCTCAGACAAATCAACCGATTTCCCACATCGTTCGACGCAGCCCGTGGCACAATGTTGGAACAAACGCACAGACATTTGGCCTGGAGCCTAACTACCCATGCTGCACGGTCAATTTTCCTCAGGGATACCCTAAATTTATCTCAAATATGTTCGTTCGACGAGGCGACAACGGCATTGCTCATGCGTTATTAGGTCCCGGAACTATGAAGGGCACGACAGGTTCAGGAGTGCATGTGGAAATAGCCTGCGACACGAAGTATCCGTTTGAGAATACCTTCCGCTATCATACTGACAGTGATGAGGATTTCGATTTGGATATTCGGGTTCCGGAGTGGGCTATACTTCGCAATTCACGTCTTTCACTGGATGGCCGACCACAAGCGCGTATCCAGCCAGACACGGAAAGTGGAATGCACCGGCTACGCTTACGCAAGGGGAAACATGTTGTAGAATACTCGCTTGCAGCCAACATCCAAGTCGTCCCTCGCGCTAATGATACTGTGTCGATTTACCACGGCGCACTCCTCTATACGATCCCTCTAGACCCAGACGTCACCTATCAGCACTCCTCATATCCGAATGCACCTCCACTTGCCCGGGAGTACACAATGACTCCAAAGAATAAGTGGGCGCTCGCGATTGATCCTTCTTCGCTGCAATTCAAGAGTCGCTTACGGGGGCCGCTACCAAAACCGGTTTGGGGCGAGGGCAAAGCTGTGTCAACGATCTCAGCAACTGTATGTGAAATCAGATGGGAATTGACAGATGAAAAAGGACACGCGCCAAACCCTCCAGATTCGGGCGAAAGAAAGTGTATCGCGAAGCCGTTTAAAATAGAGCTAGTCCCATATGGAACCGCGAAGTTGCACATGGCCGAATTGCCGGTCATGAAGCGGTGACAGGCAATAGCCGTCAGCCAGTCGATCTTACCATCCTGTTGTCATTATTAGGCTTTTTGTTTCATTATCAGGTTTATTGACTCCATCGCAATTACAATCCATAATGTTCCAATTCAGCCAAGATGAAAAACTGCATGATTACCTAATTCGTAGCTCACGTGCCACCACGTGCAAATCGTATTTTTATGCTTGGCGTTTGACGTCATTCAAGCACTGGCCAATAAGAACAGCCGGAGAAAAAAGAAACCGGGCCATCAGCAAGCAAACAGAGCAAACTCCCCCTGACTGAAGCTGGAGCTTTTTTTCTCTCGAAAATCCCGCTCGACATGCGAGGCTGATTCGATATTTATGTACCCAAACAGCTGTGCGGAGACTCTGGCGCCGAAGCAATAGGCTCCCTGGCCGCATTTGAAGCTCGTTATCGCTGCTTTCTTCGGCGGCCGTGATTTCCTCCGCCCACTAGAAAGTCTTGGGAAGGTGGAGCCTGGAAAGTATCTTGACCGATTTCACTCGTAGTTGGGAGTTTTCTTCTTATATTCGCCAATTTCCTATTTTACTCGCACGAGTGGTTATATGCCTAAACCTCGAGAACCTCAAGTGTGCTCTACTTCAGGGAGGAAAGGTAACGGGTCCGAAGGCTCTGTGAGTCCGGTTCGCGATGGCAGTCCTCAACTCGGACTCACCGGGTCCCAAGGTGGGCATGCGCTCAATCCTCATCAGACGAAACCAAGGGTCTACTAGACGTAGCGTCGCTAACTCCTATGAACAGAGTCGCTCTCCTCGCTCGTCTCCTGAAAAGATCTCGAATCCTCATTCAAAACGGCGAAGGGCGCGATCAGTGCTCCGTCGGCTAAAGGATACATGTCTGAGGCACACATGGCTGATACCTATGGTTTTGATTACCATCATACTTTCCGCGTACCTAGTCAATCCAAACGAGTCGAATCCGATCCATAAAATGCTCTTCCTATCTTATCCTTTGCCTCCCGAAACTCCCGATGGACCTGTGATGTATGGCAAAGGCCGAGCAGACCTAGCCTTTGTGGCGTTTTATGTGATCGTCCTGTCGTTCACGCGCGAGTTCTTCATGCAGCGGATCATCAAGCCTCTGGCTCGTCGGTGCGGTATAAGGGGAAAAGCTAAAACTGCGCGCTTCCTTGAACAGTTCTATACTGCAATCTACTTCGCAATCTTCGGTCCGTATGGACTTTGGGTCATGAGTCGGACGAATATTTGGTACTTCAGTACCACTGCAATGTTTGAAGGATTTCCACACAAGACGCACACTGCGGAGTTCAAGGCATACTACTTGCTGCAGGCCAGCTACTGGGCCCAGCAGGCAATTGTTCTTCTGTTGCTGCTGGAAAAGCCAAGGAAGGACTTCAAAGAGCTTGTGGGCCATCACATCGTCACTTTGGCACTGATCGGCCTTAGTTACCGTTTCCACTTTACCCACATTGGACTTGCGGTTTACATTACGCATGACGTCTCTGATTTCTTTCTTGCAGTGAGTTTGTGTGATTAGAACGAGGTATTTCGCTTGCGCTGACAGATTCTAGACATCTAAAACCTTGAACTACCTCGACTCCGTTTTCATTGGCCCATACTTCGCGCTGTTTGTACTTGTCTGGATATACATGCGACACTACCTTAACCTCCGCATCATCTGGGCCGTGTTAACGGAGTTTCGAACTGTTGGGCCCTTTGAACTCAACTGGGAAACACAACAGTACAAATGTTGGATCAGCCAGTATATAACATTCACACTTCTGAGTATCCTACAATCCATCAACTTGTTCTGGCTCTTCTTAATACTTCGGGTTGCAAAAAACTACGCTTTCAATAATGTCAAGAAGGATGAAAGAAGTGACGATGAAGATGAGGCTGACGATATCCCTACTGGCGCTGAACCTCGGAACACAACCAACGTTCCAACTATCTTGCTGAACGGAGACAATTTCCAATCAGCCAGAAGGAGGCTCGTCGAGAAAGAAAATGCCTTGCCAACTAACGGCCATACCAATGGGTCTTCGACGCATGCCCACACCCAACCTGCATCGTTTTCACTGAATGGAAAGCCCCATTGATGTTTCTGGACGACATTTTATGATTACGAACCGAACTCTGTTGCCGAGTATTGATGTCCACTCATGCCGACACTGACACTAAGATCCTTAGGAGTTGGCGTTCTGGTAAGAATTAGGCCAACGACCGGGCCTCTCTATCTACACATATCAACTACTTCAATGTCCTTGATCTGAGAACGCTCCGTGTGGAGTAGGAGGCTGGCTTCATTACGACGCATACTCCTAATACCTCCTTACATTTCTACTACTTATAATTAACTCTAACCCTGCCATTCAAAATGGATATTCATTCTTAATTTTCCATGTTATCTTTCAAAAATCTTTTTCGAGCATTGCTCTCCCCCTTGCTGTATTTTTCATTTTGCAGATTTGATACGAACTCGGAGATGGCCCATTTCCATGTATACCTCATCATGAGCCATACTGTCTACCTCTAGAGAAGGCGTCTTTGAGTAGTTAACTAGGTACCTTTGGCATGTAAATATGCGCGTTTTCTTTGAGATTCACTATTATGGGAAGGAACTGGGTTTGCGTTGCTCCCGTCTTGTGTGTTCAGCTGGTCGAGAACTTATTCATCTTAATAATGCTAAGCAACTACAGTTATTCAAAATAGAGAATTGTCTGTACAGTACACACTCTATTTTTTAAGTCTGAATTTTGGTACATATCATCCCGAATGATGGTCAAAGAGCGAAATCGCATGCCAACAGCCCAGCATCCGGCCAAGCCGTAGATTTAAACTAGTCATGTTCATATGCTACTTTTCTAGTCAAAGCCTTCTCTATGCGAGCTTGGGATTGACTTCGCTTTTAGACTTATCGGTATCACGTTTGCTGGGGAGCTCGGAGGCACTGTCACCAGATTCTTTGGGCTCATTGGACTCCTTGCTTTCTGTGGGATCTTCTGGCTCAGAGTTGGCTTTTTCGGCGGATTGCTTGGCCTGTGGGATCCAGTTAGACAATGCATTGGTATGGTTTAATGAGCCATTGGCTTGAGTAGGAGCAGGCAGAGGAAAAAGCTCAAGGTAATATTGGTCACGTAGTGACATAAAATGTTAAGAAGAGAGAGCTTGTCATACCTCAGTTGCTTCAGCTGCAGCGGGTTTCTCCTCCTCAGAGGTGGCAGGCTTAGCTGGCTCATCTTCCTGTGGCTTCTCTTCGACGGGTTCCGACTTTTCTTCGGTCACTTCGGGAGCAGCAGCTTGCGGCTCGGGTTCTTCCTTTGGAGAGTGTTCGGCGGAAGCGTGGCCGTGGCCATGTCCACTGGAGGGAGCAGGTTGGTAGAGATAATAGGCACTGGGAACTGTGACTACAATTGAGCCGATAAGCCTATTTGAATTTATTCACCAAGTTAGCGACATTGGTTGGTACAGGGGTTGATTTTGCTTAGGGACCTCGGCTTCTCGAGGTCAAATTTGGAGTTCATGAGTAGCATAGAGGATCAATTGAGAGTTTGATTATCTGAATGGGGCGCATCTTACCAGGGCATGTCACTGCTGGCGTTGTGCGCCTCTGCAGAACCCTCGGAGGCATAGCCCCGTCGGCTGGCCTGCTGCCAAACCCGAGATGCTCGTGTGTTAGAGCGGGCCGCTATTCTTCTCGACTGAGCGGAGAAGAATGTGCGGAAGGCGGAGGCGGAGCGTGGGAGGACCATTGTGGATGCAATTATTGAGATAGGAGGGAAAGGAAGAGGGATTAATGGCAAGCAATGGGCCGGAACGGAAAACTGTTGACGTCGGGATTCGACATGAGAAATGGCGAGATGCAATGGCTGGCTGCAGGCTTATGTAAGACGGCGGTCATCGCGGTCACGTGCTGCCCCTCCTTGCCGGCTTCGAGAGCAGCCTGAGAGATACAACGCTGGGAGTATAACAAAGCTCTTTGAACAATTGAATAAACATTACCGC
Organism: Nannizziopsis arthrosporioides; assembly: GCA_029635245.1. Classification (NCBI taxonomy): domain Eukaryota; kingdom Fungi; phylum Ascomycota; class Eurotiomycetes; order Onygenales; family Nannizziopsiaceae; genus Nannizziopsis; species Nannizziopsis arthrosporioides. The sequence continues at coordinate 5,643,507 of CP098260.1, read as the reverse complement.
GAAATATTAATAGGTAAACTCCATTTCCAGTGCTTTCTCAAAAGTCTGAATGGCTATCTCATGGCATGAAAGATAACAAACATTCAACAGGCCATGTCCTTACCCCGAGAATTAAGGCATCCCACCTTTTGGTAGCCGCTGCCGCCAGTTGTACCTAGCTACTTTTTGGCAACAACCACTCTCCCTCCGACTTTTTGTCTTTCGCATACTATTTAGTGCCAGGACAAGCTTGCCTGCTGAACCCTCGGGCTGTTATAAATCTGCTTGACTGTGAACTGTTTTATCTCCGTTGAAAACAAAATGGATCGGAAGACAGTAGCTTTCAGCTTGAATTCCTTGCTCACAAAATTCTCAAATCCAGACCCCGACATTCGTTTTATGTCTTTCAATGACCTTAACACCCTTCTCGAGAACCCACTTTCCACCTTTCTTCCTCAAGAGCCGCATCTCCTTGGGAAGTTGACCGAAGGCGCACTTAAAGCATTGGAGGATCAACATGGAGAGGTACAAAACCAAGCTTTGAAATGGTACGTGGACACGTCGCGGTCATTGTCTTTTGCATACTTGTATATGGGCTAACCTGGCAATGCATCTCTTAGTTTCGGTCCTCTAGGCCGTCGAGTTTCTGACAACGTACTGTCTTACTTACTTCAAAGGCTCTGTGCGCTACTCGAATCGGATACAATCGATACATCAGTCCCGAGCACTGCTCTTAGAAGCACACTTCTTTCGCTATCACCCCCCATCTCGCCAGGAACGACTGCTACAACAAATCACCCATTTTTCGGGGTGATCTCCAAGATCTTAATACCGCGTTTAGTGGGGACAAAAGGGGACGGAGGCTTAATGAAATTCCGTGAAGGAAAAGGGTATAATCTCGACGCTCTTGATGTTTTGATCACATTGGTCAACTGCTATGGACCTCTCCTGTCGGATAACCAGCTCGGTGGCCTACAGAATGCCGTGGTCCATATTATCGAGAATGAGAATTCGGGAACTGTACCGACAAAAAGAGCGTTTGCCGCCATATCAGCTCTCTCGAGATACATATCCAATGATCAATTCAGTCAACTTGTCTCAATGTTGACAGAAGGTTTCTCCTCTTCTCGTACCGCGATCAGCCACCGTCGACATCTCATTGCGGCCGTTGCTACCCTTGGCAAGGCCAATCCTGTCAAATTTGGCCCTCATATACAATCTCTATGCCCTTTTCTCCTTTCTGCAGTGAGTGAGGAAGAGTTGGATCAGATGGAAGACGATGAATCCGACTCCGGGGAGCACGATCCCAAACTGGACGAGCTACATGAAACAACCCTCTTAGCCCTGGACACATTGATTACGTATTGCGCAAATGATATGCAATCGTTTTTAATGGATACTATTTTCGCTGCGCTGAGATATCTGAAATACGACCCTAACGTTGCGGAGGTCGAGGACGAAGAAATGGGTGGGACGCAAGACGAGGACAGTGACGATGGCACCACTGGAGAACTAGATGATGAGAACGACGGCTATGACGACTTCGAGGAGGAAGAAGGCTATAGTGATATTGATGATTTGAGCTGGAAAGTCCGCCGTTCCTCTGCCAAATTATTGGCAAGTCTTATAGCTTCACGTAATCGAAGTACGGTACGGCCAATAGATGAAGATACCCTTTATGCAAAAATAGCACCAGCTCTTCTCGCAAGATTCACAAAAGAACGAGAAGAAAGTGTGAAAATTGAAGTGGTTTCTGCAGTAATAGTGCTTGTGAAGAAAACTAGCGAAATATCCACGGATGTTGAGGCTCTTCCCTTGCTCTCTGACTCTCACTCCCGCACCTCCAGAAAGCGAAGGCGTCAAGATAGCGAGGCAAGCCTTCTTGGACACGAGTCAGATCCACGAATCTTATCGGCTATGGATTCACCGCGAGCGTCCGTAACTCCACAGAGTGGAGCAATCAACGAAATATCTAGATTGACGCCTGGCATTGTTCAAGGTCTCATGAGAATCTGGAAAAGCGGATCGATACCATTAAAACAAGCAGCTATTAATCTACTGAAATCGCTTGCCTTCCTTCAATACGGAGGACTTGCAGACTTTCTCCAACAAATAGAAGACCCGATCGCAGACGCACTGAAAAGTTCAACTTTCTCCGGAGCATCTTCCGTATCTGCCGGTATTACATCCGTTAGTGCTGGGAACCTCCAGGTCGATACACTTAGCTTAATAGCTGCTATCGCCAAAACGCACACTTCCAACGCCCTGATACCCTTCTTGATTGCATTAACACCGGGTGTTATCGCCGCTGTAGACGAGAGGAATCATAAAGTGGCAACTGAAGCTCTCGCTACTATAGAGGAGATAATTAAGGCGCTGACTCCTCCAAGGGTATCTCCTGACGATCAAAATCTTGGTCGTCAGCTGGAGAAGCTTTACGATATGGTGGCGACCAAACTTTCAGATAGTGCCGCCGACTTGGAGGTCCGCCAGCGTGCGATCCACGTTCTTGGAGTCCTTCTTGCCCGAACTTCTGGTCTACAGGGTACCAAGTTTATTTCTCCGGCTCGAAGGACGGAGGGCCTTGCCATTATAGCTGACCGGTTAAAGAATGAGACGACAAGAAACGCAGCCGCTCACGCGATCAATGATATTTCTGCACTGGCGTGTAGCGACACTGACATCACTGCAAGCCTGTTGACTGAAATTATCTCTGAACTTCTCATACAGTTGCGCAAATCTGATCGCGCTCTAAGGGATGTATCAATTGGCGCACTCAAAAGTCTGACAATAAATTCATACTGCCGACAGCATTTGGATAAACAGACCATTCTGGAATTAACAACCAGCCTTCTTCCGCTGCTTAGTGCGAGTGATCTTCATCTTCTTACACCAGGCCTCATTATCCTTTCAAGACTGATACCCGGGAATGCAGGGTTTTTGGTAGACAGGAACATGATCAAAGTGCTTTGCTCCATTGTTCAAGGGTCGCCGACTGGCATTGCAGTCAAGGCTTATTTGCATCTTGTTCGTGTTATTGGAGAACAGAACGTTGGTGCGCCATTCATGAAAGCATTACTCAAAGATGTTGGTGTCAACGGCGACCCTTCCATCGTAGGAAGGGCAATTGGAACTCTGGTCGTTTACGGAGGACCACAGATAGGGATTAAGACAAAGGACATTCTGAATGAGCTACAGTCTCAAGATGATGTTCAACGCAAGTGCCTTGCACTTGCAATCCTGGGAGAAATTGGCATTCGCCTAGGCCCGAAATCGTCTTTGACCCCCGATTCATTCATTTCTCACTTCACTTCCAACTCAGATAAGGTCCGGCTCACTGCCGCTGTTGCGCTCGGGAGCGTGGGAGCTAGCAACATCGAGGAATATCTACCCGTTATTCTCGTGGAATTGGAGAAGCAGCAATCTTCGCAATATCTGATACTTCACTCTCTCAGAGAAATCCTTCAGCATCCCGAAAACGTTCGTACGAATGTCGCACCATTCGCAACGAGGTTGTGGGAGATGCTTCTTGTCGCTTCCGATGACGAAGATAACCGTGTGGTGGGTGCAGAATGCATCGGACGCTTCGCACTCATTGACCCTAGTTCCTATATACCCCTCCTTCAAGTAAGTCAAATTCCCCGAAGCTCTCAGCCATCACTGATCCGAACCAGGAATACCTTGATGATGATAACGACGCCACCAGAGGCACTGTCATCTCGGCGTTCCGTTATACTCTTGCGGACTCGAGCAGCATCTACAACGACGTGCTGCGCCCGATAATCATTCCCATCTTAGTTAAGATGCTCAACGATACCGACCTAGGCAACCACCGTCTGGCCTTAACGACTGTTAATTCGGCTATTCATAATAAACCGGACCTTATTCTCCCACACCTCAATCAATTGCTTCCTGCGGTCATTCAGGACACTCACATTAAGCCAGAACTTGTTCGAGAGGTTCAGATGGGGCCATTCAAGCACAAAGTGGATGATGGGTTGGAACTAAGAAAGGTGCCTGCTATTTCCCCCTCTTTGTTAGCTAAATTGCCCATCCACTAATTCCGTGGCTCTAGAGCGCATACGAGACTGTCTACACTTGTGTTGAAGTGGCATTCCCTATGCTCGATATCACCGAATTATATGATCGGATTTTTGCTGGGATCAGGGATGAGCAGGATATCCGCACACTATGCAGCTTGATGATATCTAAATTGATTACTTTAGCGCCCAAAGAAACCGAATCACGCCTCGATTCTCTTTGCGAACCGTTCCGAGCCATTCTATCCACGAAGCTTAAAGACACCGCTGTGAAACAAGAACTGGAAAAGGCTCAAGAAGCGTCGTTGGGTGTGATTAGAATCAGCCGTGAGCTACGGAAAGCATTTCCCTCGGCGGAAAAGTCGAATGAACACCAGACTTGGAGACAATACCTGGAATGGATGTATAAGGAGTTCACCAATCTTCTACGGATCTTAGGTAGCAATTAGTAAACACTCGAACAAGGACTCCCCGTTGAGTTGATTTTGAGTAATTTGGTGGCTGCTTTTGGTAACAAACCCCCAGTTGGGGCGTATTTTAGCCGCGAGCTAAAAAGCCGTTATGCACGCGCAATCACATTCCTCGACCTCTCGCAGATCTGGGTTCTGTCCTGACTTTGAAGGAGGAAAGACCCATGTCTAGGATGTGTCATGCAATGCCATAAACTAGTGTGCTTTAACTGCAAGTTATTTGGAATACTTGAAAACCCCCAAGGTGAAAATTCTTTCACCGTGCGCAGAACTTCAGACACTTGAAGATGATTTATTCTTCCGGTCTTCTTTGCTACTTTCTAAAATGCAGTAGAGTCAGAAGACACGCACTCCTATAATACTCCATACTCTGGGAGCATCCCGCAGAGCTGTTCAGGGGGATTTGCGACAATAATAATCACCAGCTCTGATTCTTGGTGGGTGCATGGGTTCGCGGGGATGAGGGTGCATTCTCCGGTTTTGCGCGATCGACCAGCCAGCTGGAAGCCACGAAAATTTGCACAAAGACTCGGACCAGTGGTCACATCCTGGGCGACTCTTGCTTGGCTTTGAGAGTTTGTATCCAACGAGGAGCGGGAATGGCCCCTGGCCCAAGAGGCCCGGGCTTTGTCGTTTTCCAGGCTAATTGGCTGATCCCGCGTTTGACCCAAAATTCAGACCCTTTTGGTCGAAGTTTGACCGGATATTTTCTCTCGGATAATGACGAGACTACTTCGTACGTATGTGGGGGTGAAATCATGGTTGGTTGCATCGGGGAGAAGGGCTGTGGTTTTATTTATAGGCGGGAGAGAGCGAGCGGGTGGTGTTTTCACAAGGGAATCCGTGCATAGCCTCCCCTAAATTGACGCCGATTTTGCGGTTATCCTTGCTGCTGGCTGGTGCAGCCTTACTATTCGACCCTTTTCGTTTTAGCAGAGAGAAGGGGACCAAAGAAACGATCTGCCCTTTTTGGCCCTTTTGGGGGCAACTTGAAGGTCGACTCTACTGATCTGAGCCGACATATCTTTTCTGTTGTGAATATTGCATTTCATTTAACTCCGCTACTCCCTAGGAGGATGTGAGAACCTCCCTGTGAATCTGACAACTAGTCAGCTCCCAATCTTCCGAATTGAAAAGTCTCGTTCTGAACGTACGGCGTGGCTGGTGAGGATCGAAGAAGAGCGAAGCTGCAGAACTCGACGGCTCATGGTGACGCGGCACCACGTTTCTTGACGATGTCGGATTCACAGCTACATCCTCAAGTTAATCCCAAAGCGAGACAACGGGAGAGATATTCATACCTCCACACCCCGGCTGAATACCAGGCACCAACTTTCCCCGCTCGCGACACCAGTATACCCGAACATGGTGTTGAGCACCGAACACAAGTTAGTTCACTAAACGGCCCACCACCATTCTCACGGCTCGACAATTCCCCGGGCTCTCCAACTTTGAGCAAAGCGAGTGCTACTCCCTACATCCAGCCCCAGCCAAATCCCACACCTCCTCCGCTCTCTGAACATCCGGCACATTTTGCCCCTTTTGCAGATTCTCCCATCTCCCCCTTGCGGCAGCAACAATCGTACCATGCCGAGCCTCTCCGACTATATAGCCCTCCGCCAGCATCGCCTGGACCGCTCCCACCCAAACAAAGTTATTCTCCTACTGCGCGACTGCCACTACAAGAGCCGTATAATATTGCTCCAGACAGTAATCCATTGGCTCCGCCAGACCCTATAACCACTCCCAAACCCAGTTCTTTATCTGGAGGCGGGTCACAACTAGGCACCCGGACTACTGGCCCTGATCTACACCACGCGCCGGGTCAAGTTGTGCATCCAAGGCAAGAAGTCAAAGGTGGAACTTGGAGTTATGGCCTATGTGACTGCCGGGACCCTGGAGTATGCTGTATGGGGATTTGGTGCCCGTGTATCTTGTATGGAAGAACTCAATATCGAGTGTCGAGGAAATCTGATCGCAAAGATCCTACAAACATGCTAGGCTATGAGACTTGTAATGCATCCTGCACTGCGATGGCTCTTCTTTGTGGCTGTCAATGTATGGACCATCGACTTACCCTATGTCGTTATATCTTACTGATATGTCTTGATCACCTAGGGCTTTTAGCAACTATCCAACACATCCGTGTTAGGCGAGCTTATGGCATCTCCAGCAATGCTGCGACGGACTGTGTACGAGCCTCGTGTTGTACATGCTGCACGTTAATCCAAGATGAAAGAGAAATCAAGTACAGAGAAGAGGCCGCACGTCTTGCGGGCGGCACCCCTGGAATTGAAACTTCTGTATACACGGCCCCGGGACAGATGGTGTTCAGTCCTCCACCGCGATAAGATTCGAACCGAGGACGAGGTGCTCGGGCATTAAAATATGGATTTCAGGAAGAGCGCGAGTATTTTCTTGGTTTCTAACCTCCACCGAGAGCCGTAAGGTTGTATCATATACCTTGGTCATTATTTGATACCCATGATTATTATCCTTCCTTTTCCCATTTTCCAGGGCTACATGTTAGCAAGGAGGAGCCTGAATTTCTGTCTTAAAGGAAAGCCTGTTGGGTGAAGCAGAAGGGAGTATGGAGCGCAGAGTGATCTGTATTATCACCATTGAGGGGCTTCGGCAGACTGATGGGTGTGCTTCAATCACACCCTACAACACAACCAGGTATTATAGAAAATACCCAAATGATCTAGTTAGGATTTAGTGTGCTTGTCAACTGCATAATCACATAACATTATTCCACGACAATCAAGGAAGCATGGATATTTAGAGTTCTGGCCAGCGCACAGCCTCGAAATCCCACTCTTCGAGGAAGTCTCGGTCTTTGTACGGCGTACAGAGTATCAAAGTCATGTTCTTACTTATATTCCGACTGTTTTGTATGCAACTAGCCCCGCGAGGCCATTACCAATCAAGCCTATCTCGTATGGTCCTCCTGTAGAGATTTTGCTCTGTACTCTTTGGAAAATGGGACACATTGTCGGCATTTTAGATCCTGTGGCAGTATTCATACCCTTCTTCCCTTTCTCTTGCTTTCATCCTCCTGGATAGTGCTATTGTCTCCTTTCAGCATCTTCTCTACATCTCATCCGTGCGGTCGAAACAAGAGCGCCAAGACTAGCCAAGGCCGAGACACCCGTAAGGTCTTGGCATTGAAAGCTTAATCAACGCAAATGATACATGACTAAGCGGTTTGGGATCACGTGGGGCCGCCTTGCCAAACTTGGCTCTCTCTTGGCAAGAAGCTGCGCAGAAAGCGGATCATTACATAAGCCATCTTCTCCAATGCTGCCCGCTTCTGTCGTTTTGTCGTCTCATCTGCTTCACTCACGACCACATCGGACTCATTGAACTTCTTTAGACCCCGTTTACTTATGAGACAAGGATTTAAGGCTGGACTGTACCAACGCGACTCTAGATGACCGCCCAATCCTGAAAACCGTACTATGAAAAGGCCCTGACTCGAATCCTCTTTGCGCTGCCCTGTTATACTTGCTTGTTCTATGTGCGACACTCACTCCTTTGAGCGACTCTTTTGACTGCTCAACCCGTTTTCGGTGGCCTTACATTTCCCCTCACGACTGTACGCGACAATCCGTTCCCTAATCACCGAGAAGCGTGCTCTGTTCAGTCCTTCTGCAGCCCTGGCCAACCTTTCGTCGCCGAGAATTCTCCGAGTGGCGACTATTCACATCTAGGCAAATCTACGAATACCCTGCGAGCAGATCCTCAATTCGCTCCCGAGACCGCGAAATACCTGCTAGTATACATATTCTCTTGTAGCCATTCGGCCTTTCTTTCCCCCTTTCAAACATCGGATAGAGGTTGGATGCGTTCAGTCCTGCTGCCTTGGTTTCGTCCGAAGGAGGGGTGAATTGAATGGCATCCAATCTACACGGCCTGCCTATTGAGCGTCATGAATGATTCGTTAACATCATTCCTAAGCGACAATCACATGAATAAGACTGGAGCGTGTGTGCCAATTAATTTGTCTCGAGGAGGTACGTCGAAGGATCTTCCTAATTCTGCAAAGAAAAGGGGGAAGCCAAATTTATGACTTGATAGAGTTGCGCTGATCAATAATCATCTAATTCCAGGCAGAATTGTTTTCAATAGTAGCTTCTCCTTGACACTATCTCAAAATGTCATCTTCGAACCTGCCTGCAACGGCTCACCCCATGCCGTCCCTATCAATCCTCCTACCGTTCTCAACGAACAAGAGCCATTCTACGCATCGACTTTTCCACAGATGTACGCGATCGCCGCAGCAACGGTCATCAGCTACCTACTTCTCATCATGCTGTTTATAACACCTCGCACGTACTTTATCGGTGGTCGTGGAGGTGCTTTCCTCAGCCGGCATGGGATGATCGGAGGCTCTTACGGCAGTTCGTCTGTTATCGGTATTGGTGGACGTCCATGGCTGCAGAAGGTCGCTGTCCTGACGGTTGTTATTTCACTCAGCATTGCCACCGCGGACTCCTTTACGGTCGCTAAAAGGCAGTATGACATGGGGTTCATGGATTCAATGGCGTTGACAGATGAAGTCGTCAACGGTGTGGAAATTCGCGCGATCCGTGTTATATCTAGCACATTTCTCTGGCTGGCACAAGTTCAAACCCTCATCAGATTATTCCCGCGACATAAAGAGAAGGTCATTATCAAGTGGGTTGGATTCGCTATGATCGTGCTAGATACGATCTTCAGTATCCTGAACAACACTACCCGGCAGGCATCCAGCATGATCGTTCGGCCAAGGCACATCGTCGACGCAATACCAGCTCTGAACTATCTATTTGAACTCTCCCTGAGCTTGCTTTATGCCGCGTGGGTTATATTCTATTCAATATCCAAGCACCGATTCGCCTTTTTCCATCGGAGCATGCGAAACATTTGTCTTGTAGCGCTATTATCTTTGATTGCGGTCTTGATACCCGTTGTCTTTTTCATACTAGATGTGTCAAAACCGAATGTTGCTGGCTGGGGAGAGTACATTCGATGGGTGGGAGCCGCCGCCGCCAGCGTGGTGGTATGGGAATGGGTAGAACGAATTGAAGCCTTAGAAAGAGAAGAACGAAAAGATGGAATTTTAGGCCGAGAGATCTTCGATGGGGACGAAATGCTGGATGATACGCACTCAGAAGAGGTTGACGGCTCTCACACTCGCTTGAAGGGTCATAACAGCGGAAAGGACGGTGGCAGCGGTGGAAACGGCGGCGTTTTGGCGAAATTATTTACCTTCTCCCGCAAACCTCTACAAAACAAGGTTACATTCCAGGTTAAGCCTCACTCCCGCCGAAAAAGCCGCCAGCGGAAAACGAAGAATGAAGCTATAACCCAAGCCACTCAACCCGAGCAACCGGCATCCATTCCACAAACTACGACCCCCGTGAGTCGTGCGGACACAATCAGTACTGTTTATCGTGTCAGACATCATTCCGTTGGAAGTGCATCTCCATCAAACTCGGCCACTGAAATGAATGAAAGCGGTGAAAAAGGAATTGAACTTGTTCGGACTAAGGACAGCGATGCTAAAAATGGTCTTGCTATTGCAAGCCCAATACCCCATATCAAACAGGGAATTACCTGGCTCCAGACTTTCAACCCTTTTAGTCGTCGACGTGGTTCTCCTCCACAAGAAGTCGCTAGTGCCCAAGCAGAGGAAGGGAACATTCGCCATGCAACACCACCTCACAGGAATGGCTTTGCTTTCCAAAGTCATATCAATACAGTTCGATCCCTTCTTAATCGCCGCGAAGATAGCAGCGATTCGTCTCAAACAGAGCCCACCCTCCCGGTAACGGTTATTCCGGTACGTTCACGCCGGGATCCCCTCGTCTCCCGCGTGACCCGCACTGCGGAATCCTCCAAAACGAAAGGTGGTAGCCGCGATGATGCCGTCGCCGAAACTCCACTTCCTGTGGTTGTGATCCCAGCACGGCCACGAATAGCAAGACAATGGGATTCGTCTGCCTTTGAGGAATATCTTCATAGTCGTCCGGGGCACTATTCCCCGTTCCAGGACGATAGCCCTCAGCCCAATCCAGATTCCATTCACTCGGCCACCCCCGAAGAGAGGGCAAGGATAAGTTCGCAACAAACTCCGACAATACCAAGCTCGGCTTTTATACCCACCTCTGGACACGCTCCAAAGGCCGACGGCGGAGTTGAAAATGCCACCCAATTTCTCGGCTCCCGTTCATCGTCGGGAAAGACGCTTACCAACTCCAGGTCAATGGACTCAACAATTGGAAGCGGAATAACGCAAACTCCAAATCCTGGCCAAGGGTCGTCGTCCAGTCCTTCCAGTAGAACGGAAGACTCGGGAGGTACTGGTCCTGGCGTAACTTAAGGACGCTTGAGTTGGGGTGTCTTTGGCTGGTGTTTCTTAATATTTAGCGAGGAGTCAGGCTGGACGATGACTTTGGGCAAAATGGAGATCGTTATCGCTTTCATTTCATTTCATGTAACTAGGCATCTGGATGGAGTATCCTCCGTGGTATTCCGTAACACTGTAATGACAATCTAATAAAATTACTTTTGATGATAATTCATCAATCATGAGCATACCCAAGGCCTCTCGGGTCCAGTTCTGGGCTTGACAGGGATTGAGCCTGTTCGTTGTTGGAATTGGCTGGTGGCACAAGGTTTTGGGTTCACTCATTCATAGCGAAGACCAATTCTGGCGGTTAGTTCGCCAACTACTCCGTACTCGCCCCGGCTTCGCTCACCTCAACCTCCCAACTGCCTACATAGTATCCTTCTGGTCCACATTCTGGCACGTAAACAGACTTGTTCGAATCAGCCCCGATGAGATCAACCTACGACCCATGGCGAGCGTCAATTCTATCCTGCTAAACGCTGCGGTTTGCGTTGAGACTCCTGCGCAGCCACGATCCTTGATGGTTCTTCCACTGAATCTCATAGCGCTAGTTGTCGCCCATGTACGTGTCCTTTGCTCCAACGAGGGCTTGCTGCTAACGGTATTATTCGTAGATTGACGATGTTGCCGACCTTTCTCGGTTATGCCGAACCTGTCGCGTCCTCAACTATATGACCCTCCCACTACTCTACAAGAACATAACCCTAACTTCATACGATAAAATTCGTTACCGCGATGATTTGCCTGAAGGGTGTGGAAGTGCAAGTCCCTTTTCTATGGGACTCAACGCACTCGTAACGAGGAATGTGGCTCCGCTAGTACATTCGCTGACAATGCGAGGCGAATGGAGGGATGACGGCCTCGACGAACATGCGATAGTTGGGAGGGTCCCTGATTCTTCAATGATGTTAAATATAGCGGCGCGAGCAGCTATAGATAAAATGACTAGCCTGGAAAGCTTCAAGTATGTGCTGGGAGTTCTCGTTTCCCTATACTTGATGCCTTGACGGCCTTGCTGCAACACTGCTAACATGTATACGTAGCTGGGAACTCAATACCAAACTGCTCGAAACCGCCTATATCGGCCTTGCACAGCTGCCCAAACTGTCTTCTTTGACTATTCGCTTTCCCTCGAGCCGACATCCTCGACCAACGACTACTATCCCTGCCTTGCCTCACCTTCGTTCCCTTAAAATCACGGATATAGACCCTCTTTGCTATCCAGATGATATCTCGACTTTGTTACTTAATAGTAAAAAGCTGCGAGAATTGAAAATGCACTGGTCGCCACGGATGAGAGAAGCACAAGAACCCAGCGTGACTCTTCACGATTACTTTCGTAAATGCCTTGCAGCAAAAACGGCGCTTCGCCTAAAACGAATTGCTTTTCAAAACTTCTACGCCTTGCATTCTCCTGATTTCGAATTCGTGATTGATGGGTCTGTCCTTGAAGAAGTTGCTGTATTGACTAGTCCTGGTGATTATAACGCAACCGAAGAGGCGGTGACGTTTGTTGAGAAAAGCTGGCCACAGGCGAATAAAAACTGCCAAAATATTAAAAGCTTTCGCCACGACCGTGTGGACAAGAAAGGCTGCGAATTCATAGCTTGCCTAGAGAATTTGGAACGCCTATACTTCGTTACTCCAATCCGAGATCCTTCGGACTCAATCAACAGTCCGAGACCCACAAGATCGTCCTCCTCTTCAGCATCACTGAGCCCGTCTTCCGGCCCAATGTCTCATCAAACACATCTGAATGGGTCAACTCTGAGCACCAGAGGATCTTATCCGCCGTCTATGAATGCGGCGTCGCAGTTGTCCATTCGAGACGCATACATTCGAAACATTTCTGGTTCCAATGGGAAAAGACTGCGTCATTTACTACTTCCCTCACGATGGGCGCTACCAAAAAGCCACATAGCTCGACTAGTTCACTCTTGCCCCAACCTAGAGCAGCTCGCGCTGGCCACTGATCTATCGAGTTTTGAAACGCTAGGCCTCTTACTTCCTTTCTTGCGAAAATTGGTGGCCATTCGGCTGTTAATTCCGACTGGCCCTGCGGCAGCGACCCCGGCGCCTCCTAAGGCAGCGGGAGGTCCGGTCTCCGTCGATACCTTTCCATCCGCCGCGAACCAGGGCCCTGGGGCAATAGATGCTTGGTCCCTTTCCAAGCTCGTTGAATTAGATGATCATGTCTTCAATGAGGCTATAGGTATTCGGCTTGCTGACAAAGATACCTGTAGTACATTACAGATCATTGGCCTGGGTTGGAAGGCTTGGGAACTTGGTGACTTCTATACCGTTCCTTCAACAGAGCCCTCGAACGCTTTCCAATGGGCAACTTCGCAAAGCCAAAATCTTGGGAGCTGCAGTGCATCGACCAATGCAACGCACGCAAACACCTTATCTGCTAATTTAAACGAAGCTTTCGGTCAACCGTTCCAGATGACAACGCCGGGAGCATCTCTGTGGAATAGACCACAGACAGCGACGGGGACTACGAAAAGTGTTCTTGGGAAGCGTAAACACTCCTCTCAGGCCCCGTTTACACCCCGTGGCATCCCTCCAGAGTCCCCTATATATCCTACCCCGACTTGTAGCCGAATGGGATTTCAACCCAACACTAGCGATGGAGCCATCGCTCCACACTCAGCACACTCAGCCTCACTGTTAGGCGAATTAACAAGTTTATCAGAAGGTGCTAAGGCACATGTAACAAATTGCATGCAAGAGCCAACTACATCGTCATTAAACGGGGCCACAGTTCAGTGGCGACGGAAAGTTCGTCGAGTAGAATGGGATATCTTAAAAAACTGGGAAATTTGGGCCCTCGACGTCCAGGAGATATAATAGATCAACTTATATATTGATACGGTCGGCTCACTAATTTTCTACCTCTTGCTGTCTAGGCAATCTTTTGCTACACATTTCCTGTCTCATTTTACTTCTTAATGCCATTGTTGGAGGACAATCGCGTGTTATATTTTTGTCTTGGATTATGGCAATGGGATTTTGAAAAAGTGCCAGTGCACGCAGGGCTCTGTATATACATGGGACTGAAGGTGCAAATCCATAATTTCTCAGAACTGAATATTGATCGATCATCTCTCATAACTGATCATGTAACTATATAGGTGCCCAAAAGCTGCCCCCGATTAGCTACATTTTAGCTACATTTTAGGTGCATAATCACAACAGCAAATCGGCTTCTTGGCAATTTTAGAGTATGGAGCTGGAGTGCTTATCAATAGGGTTTAGTATATTTTGATCCAATGAAAGTATATCGAGGCAAAGGAGTTTAGTGCCAAGGGACTAGATGGACGATCTATATACACGGTCAGGTGATATGTCTGTCCTGCCTGACCACAAGTTGACTTGATCGACACGCTTATACAATGCGTCGGCAGAGTGTCCTTCAGTAATCGCGTATGTGATTTTACTATCTCAGGGAATAGCTATTGACAAATGTTGCCTCCCATTTTGTAATCCCTTTCATTGGAAAAGCAGGCAATAATAACTCCATCCTGAACATAATATTCACATTATAGAAATTGAGATGGCAATCCAGTGCCGCTCGAGCCGGCTGCAGCTCCGGCGGAGCCGTTGGCTCCAGTGCCACTTGCTGTGGCAGTCCCAAGACCTCCGCTACTGCCAGCGGTAGGGACTGTGTCTGTATATGGATCCTTTAACAAGACTTCCAACATGTCGAACTCGCCGACCATAGGACCGGTACCGCCAAGCCCCTGGTCCACACCAGCTGTCGAGCTGTTAAAGAACTGGTCCAGGGGCAAAGCAAACCAGTCGGACATAGTGTTCGATGTTGATCCGGGCCCGCTGCTGCTGATTGTCTGTGGTGCGATGGTCGACTCGTCAAGCTCCATTTTAGGAGAAGTACTTTGATCGTAGTAGTTATAGAAAACGGAAGGAGGTGGAGGCATGAATGAAACGTTGAGGTTCGAGGCATCAATAGGTCGTGCGGGAATGTTGGCGAGTGGGTCATGAGAGGTGGAGGGCGCAGAGCTAGCTGAGTTGCTTGTGTCGAACTGGAAACTACTTGCAGCCGCGAGAGGGTTGGCCTGCCAGCGGAAGTCTCCTTGACCTGGCTCCCGAAATTGGGGAGATGGTTGTCGGCTGGAAGTCGGTAGTGGAGTACGTTCTCGACTGCTACAATCCACACGATCAAATGGTGCGAAGCGTAAGAATCTTGTTCGAATATTGGATGTAAGTAGTTGCAGGAGATCCGCAATTGTGACACTGAGGTGAACGTCATCTACAATACATGTTCGCAGACACTCGATAGTGCGATCCTGGAGTTCAAGCGATATTCGTACGTCGTCCTCTTTGGCACCCAATGTGAAAGTCTACAAATGGTCAATGTTGTCCTGATATAACTTGGATGGAAGTCGGACACGTACCTTGAGAATAAAGATCATTCCAGATAGGACCCTGAAGAACGTTCGCACGGGAGCATGCTTCAGCCGGTCCCCTGGGACTAAGCCATCGAGAAGCGTTTGCAATATCTTTCGAGAAGCATCCACCACTTCCTGGATATACGGCTCATTGACTTCATATTGCTCCATAAGAAGGCGCAATGGTACAGTTCCTGACCCCGACTGTTGCCCTTGATTTGTGCCGTTTGATTGATTTGGAGCTAGATTTGAAGATCCATCGTGCGACATGGTAGTCCAACGGTCGACGACAGCCTGTAGTGCCAAGCAATTTACGTAAAGACCTATCTTACTTTAGTCTGTTTCTGGATAAAGCGCTCTAGGTGATACTCACGAGTATACTCATATTCAATTGTCAAAATGTGCCGCATGTCAGGAGACACTAGGAGAAAATATCAGCATCAGTAACAACTAGCAGATAGCTGTCAGATGACGAAGACATACTCTGCAAACGGTCAAACTTTTGCTTGAAATCTCTAAGGGCAGGAACAAATTCGGCTATCCGGTCTCGATATTGACCAGTCTTGATCAAGTTAGTCGTGCATTCTTTTGATGGGAAGAGCACTTGATTGCTGTTATGCATGATCTTGGAGATATCCAACCAGCAGTCTTGCATCATATCTACTGAGAAATCTCCAAAATTTTCGCGCAATTTGTAATTTTCAGTGCCGAGAGGTTCAGTGTTTTGGCTCCACTGCGGTAGAGGCAGCATGGACGGAATCCCCAAACGTCCACTACTCTGCGATACATAAACGAGGATCAATCGGCGTACACGCCTTTTCCTGACGTGCTCGTATGTAGATTCATTAGAGCTTTTAACTTCACTCTTCTGATCGAAGACACCAAGTTCAAACGCCAGTGCCTGCGCTGTACTCAACAGCATCCAAGACATACGATCCGAGCGCCAAACGGGTTCCAACCACTTGTAGAAAGCCAAGCGGCCTTCAGAGCTGCCGCCTTGGTCTTTGTTCTCGGCATCATGCTCTTCTTCTTTCATGCCATTTGTTTGGTTAAGAAGTTGAGGGTCTGTGTCAAGCAACGTATTCTCATCATCTCCCGGAGGAAAATGCAAGGCCCGAGGATGCCAATCCGTCAGAAGAAGGAGGGCTTCAACTGTTCCAAGCGACCGCAGATTGCCGTTCAGCTTAGACTGTTGTCCAAAAAAGGGCGAACTAAGATTAAACCGGCGAGGTTCTGCCGATGGTAAACCGATGGACCCGAACTTTTCTTGTCCCCAAATAAGACGTTCAATCATTCCTCGAAGATATGACCAAAGCTTTTCATGGATAGAATAAGCCCTCGACGTCGCGCCATTTCCGGAAAGCTTCATATGACGTGAAGCAATGGTAAGCATCGTCACCGTCAGGACTGGTTCCTCGGTGAGCAAGGTGACGTGAGTTGAGGGTAAACTGAAATTTTGAATGACAATAGGACTCAGGGGAGCAAGATGCTCATAGTAGCTGCGCATGAAGGTGAGTTACATAGTTGGGGGTCCGGGGGTAGTATAACCTACTATGCGATGTATGACATTGCCTCGTCCACACTGAACCATCCGGCTCGGATGAATCGAAGTCGTGACCATGCTCGGCGGGCATTAGCGTACTCGATATCCTCCAGGCTTTTTGGCGGACTCAGGACAGGCTCTTGGGCTTCAATGAGAGGATCAGCGACACTTGGGTCTTTGTTCTGCTGGTACCACCCCATCGGACCATTTTGCTGAGCTCCAGAGTTAGACCTGCTTGCCCTGCCGCCAGGAGTGCCAACCTGATTCATGGGTGAAACGGATGAGTTAAAGGTCGACGTTGAAGAATGACGAGCGCCATATGCATACTCCATCTGCTGGCGATTGAGGTCCTCCGTCCTCCCCGCAGCCTCGGAAAGTAAGTGCAGCGCATCATGTGTGTTGCTGATTGCCGGCGACAACAATTCGGCTGCGGTTTTATTCATCATGTGCTGGCCACCATCCAGCACGCTCGTCAGAATGGGCCGGTTGTGGCCAGAGAAACTTGCAGAGCGAGGAGGTGGAGGCGGAGGCGGAGGAGGGTATTGATCGGACGGAACAGAAGTCGGAGCAGGGTAACTTTGAGTACTTGGGATGGAAATCCTTTGAGGCCGGGCGGGCGGTGAATCAACCCATGAGCGATGGGACGACGGCCTGACATCGGACTCATATGGTGGGATGGCCGGTAGAGGATGGGATGCAACGCCATCAACCTTGTCACTGCCTGTTGCATCGTCGGGCTGCAAAGCGCCATCCGCAGACATCATTCGCTTATCTCTGCGGAGCACCTGGGACTTCTCATCGTCATCCGATACCTTGCGTTTGCGCCGAGTAGCGGAGAACTCGCATCGTTTGCTCTCGCGACGACAACGGACACATGGTGGAGGACGAGGATTATCAACGCCTAGAGAGATGGAGAAGACGGGTGTCTCAGCGAAACTGATCCACGAAGCCAGCGCACAGAGCCCGTAGACATGCGGTGCGCCCGAAATTATTGCAAACAGGGCTACTTACTGCCGAGATCACACTTGACCTTGCGTTTGCGACACGGATCGCAAGCCTGATATCCCCGGCGGTGTTGGGGAGGCGGGGAAGGCGACCGATGCGGGGAGTAGGGAGGATTCGCGTTCAGGTCCTGAGGTTAGAGAGAGAATTGAGACGTGAGAAACTGGCACATTGCAGGCTTTATTGGGGATATGGGCGACGATAAGAGAGAGTCGTAAGGACAGGGCGCGAGACAAAGAAGATAAAACGGGCTTTGCAGCTGTGGGGGGAGGAGAGAGAGAAAAGGCCATAGTTACAGGAGTCGGGGCTGCCATTGCGAGCTCTTCCATCACCCTGAGGTATCCTTTTTTATTTTCCCTGGGCTTATCTGACGATTGCCGATGGCTATGCTATATTCGATCGGCCCTTGTGTCGCCTGAATGCGGCCACATTAGGGAGTATTCGCTGCGTTCACACCGATGCAAGCCGATGGGTTGCGGGTTTGCGAGCAGTTTAAGTACAGCGTTGGCTGGGGTTTGACGACGGGCTGCGAGGTTGAATTCCAAACTGCCGCCGTTCTGGAGTCTCGTCTGCGAAGAAGAGGGAGAAACGGGAGGCGATGTAACTCCACGGCTTCGAGCTTTTTGGGTTCGGGTTTCTGGGGTTTTTAGTGATATCTTATTAAAAACTATCCTGCCCTGCAGGCCCGTTGCACAGCGTCGTTGATAGAAAATTTCAAGATAACAAGAGAGAAAAAAGAGAGAAAGACTCCTCGGCAACAAGAGCTAGGACCCTAAGACCCTCTTCTCTCTCTCTCTGTCTCTCTCATTGCGAGGAATTGCGGTCCTGGCGATTGTCTCCAGGGCAAGGAAGACGATGCATGCGGTGGATGATATCGTGGTATTACTCCGTAGTTACTGACGATCTACATAATTTATGGCTCAACTGAACTACCTTGCAGATGCCGCTAGTTTGAATGGATTCCTCCATTTTTGCGCTGCGATTTTCATCTATCGCTCTTCTCGCCTGTGCTGCTACGAGTATTACCCCTCTGTGTCTCCCAATCCACGGTCATTGACTCTAGTCCGGCCAGCCCATTCCACTCTCTAGTTAGTGGCAAGCCTCCACAAATGGAATTATGAAGTCCAACAAACAGGAAAGGCGGAAATTTGAAGGCCGGCGGTGAACAGACGAGTCACTGATGTCTGGCGATTGGCCACCTTGGATATAAGTTACCTTGGACTCCGTGCTGCATTTCCCCTCTCTGTCATGGAAATATTCGCTTACAAACCGGCGGGTTCTCGCCAGCTACAGGCCGCAAGCGAGCGCTCAGGGAGCCGGCCTCCTTCTAGGCAGCTGCTGTCGATTTTATCTGAGATCACTTGATTTCTCCAGTTTTTCGTTGGCGGGAGAAAATGAAACTGGGATCTCCGGAAACAACACAACAGAATATCTCGGCGTTGGGTCCAAGAGGTTTGTGTTTGTCAGCTTCAGACCTTGGAGACGTGGACACTGGACAGAAACCTCCACTTGGGCCATGGATCCCCTGCGCGCCATGGGGCAGGGCTCCCCATATGAGCCAAGCCAGACGGCCTTCCTTTCCGCCAGTGAGGGCGAAGCGAATGCGACAGGGGTGTCATCCTTGCGGGCTGCAACCTTGCTT
Organism: Nannizziopsis arthrosporioides; assembly: GCA_029635245.1. NCBI lineage: Eukaryota > Fungi > Ascomycota > Eurotiomycetes > Onygenales > Nannizziopsiaceae > Nannizziopsis > Nannizziopsis arthrosporioides. The sequence continues at coordinate 5,624,025 of CP098260.1, read as the reverse complement.
CGATTTCTGTCACGTTAATTCATTTGCAGCAGCTGGGAAACCTTCTCCAGCCTGCTTCCAAGAGAAGTTATGCCCGTTTGAACAAGTCAGTCAGGCTTGGGTATTGGTGAGACGAGAGTTCTACTCGCGGTGAACCTTTCTTCGAGGTTGGAACTGAGCTGGTTGGTTTTAAACAAGACTGACGACCGAGCACTCGAGCAGGCCATCAATAATGATCACCAAAATACTCCCTAAAACAAACAAAAAAAGAAAGGAGAGGATAAAGCTTAAAAGGTAGGTTTCCCACGTGTGTCAGATGAAATTCTAGAAGTATGATGGAATTCGATTGACAGAACCATCTTGCGGAAAGCGGACTGGGATCTGTAGACTCAAGTAGACCTTAACGAGAGTTGGCCCTGGTACGGAGTACACAATCGTTGTTCCAAACTTCGAGATATAGTCATTAATATACAGCAAAGGCTCAAGATGAATGGACTAAAGCCAGCCTCTCACCGTATCAAATACAACTTTAAGCCTTTCCCAAGAAAAAAACGCCAGAAAATGCTCCAAGAGACTCCGAACGTGATATCAACCTAGCGGAACGCTGATGCGGGGATTCAAAATAGCAATTGTACCCTTTCCAAATTGATTTACATTTCTCACCCTCCCTGCCAATTGAGCCCAAAATCGTGATCATCCGGGCAAAGCAGATCGCTGAACTTTACCTGAACCAAATACAGGGCGCTCATTTCGGCCTTCTCGAAAATTGTCACTCGGGTCAAAAACAACGGTTGTGTTTGCCACTGTTGTTTTTGAAAGACGATCATCATTTTTCGAACAGCTCGCCTGAGATTTGCTTGGCTCTCCACCATTGATCAAGATTGCCGGAGAGCTGTGACCGATCTTCTTCTGACTCAGGACCGTTTGGCCGCTGGCCACGCTCTCAGCGCTCTCGCGCCGTGAGAGATTGGGTATCAGTGTCGTTGCAGCAAAAAGCCCACGAACTCCACCGGCCTTACGTGCCGGAAGTTCGCTCGTGGAGGCAGTCAGGAGATAGAGAAGGTATTTTAAATTAGGTAAAGTGTGTCGAATATCTAAAACCCGAGAACCCCTACGGTTCAGGAGGTATTCAATGTTTTTATTCAATAAAAACACCCCATATTCAAACCGATAGTGCGCGTTCACGGGGTATAGTGGGAAGACTCGTTGCGAAAGACCCGCGGATATTGGATCCTTGATGAATGAATGAGACGCGTATGGTTGAATTGGGTATGGAAGCGGGACAGAGAGGTAGAACGAGAGGAGGTAAACGAGGTGCGCTGTATAGCCGAGCGCAGCGGCCACTGGATCTTTATCTATGTTCTCAAAGTTCGAATTGGGCAGTGGAATCCCGATGATTGTAAAAGCGAGTGGCTTGCCAGGAATTGGTTCAATTGGGAATATCGAATTCAAGTCTTCGCATATTCGACGAATTTGACCCTTTGAGTCTTCTGAGGTTTGCTTGAGGAGCCTTTCACTTGATTCTTTTGTGGCTTGAGCTTCCTGGAGATATGTTGATGCTTTCTCCTGGTTGTCACGTGCCTCCTGCATTGCCGCTTTCCGGGCTTGAATGCTCGCAAGGAGGCCAGCCTTTCGTTTCTGTGATTGCTGTAGTCTCTTTCTTTCCATCGATACAGATTTCCGAGCCGCTGCTAGCCTTTCTTCAAGCTGGGCTTGCTGGTTTGGGATACTCAAATTGTCACTATTCTTCTCCAAGGTAGAGCTGATCTGGGCCTCGACTTGGTCTCGTGTAGCTAGAGCATCCTGTAGACATTCATCAAGGTTTATCAGACGTCTAAGTGTGTCGGTTGATGCAGTATAGCTTTCTTCGCTCCTTGAGCCTCCGGGTATCCCTCTAAACTGATATCGGGTTGGTTCAACTGCAACCATTTCCGTCAGACTTGTATACACGCCATCAGGGAAGTGAAAAATGACACAGTTTGTTGGAAGCGGCTGTCGAAAGGTTTCCAAGGATTTTCCGATATATTGGAGCGCTCGAAACTGCACCGTTAGTTCCAGAAGGAGAAAAGATTCCTTTGCATTGACCGGTTTTGCCCAAAGTCTGATAACGGCATGATCCATGCGAGACACCAGAGGTCCGCACTGCTTCAAATCAAAGCTCCGAAAATTGGGATTCATAGCCCTCTCAACAATTTCACTCACGTAGACGGGACCCTTGATCCCGGCACAATGGATAGAGAAACAGGTATCGGCCATCCTACTCGCCGCGATCTCTTCCAAACCCGCTTGCCTGGTCTCTGGATTGACTTCTGACCACAAAATTGTACCTCTCCGCCGGCTTGTAGCATCCTGCTTTCTGGTCTCCTTGCCATCTTCGGTCTTAGAAGTCTTAGTCTCCGAGGACCGGGCGACACGATTGAGCTCTGTGGCAGACCGCGAATGGTGCATCGTCCGGAGTTCCTGGCTTGCGAGCATCTTTGCCTTCGTTTGCAATGCATTGGGAATACTATCATCGTCGATTGTCTTCCCACGATTTCGATTGGGAGCGGGAGGCGTGACAAGGAGATTTCGGACTGAGATGCCGTGTAGATTCCGCAACCTTCGATTCTGGGTCTGATTAGCCCTAATAAGACCCCATATGATCGATAAGATCAACATACTGTTCGAAGAAGCCATGGCCGATCTTTTCTTCCCTTTGGTGCTTCATCCTGCAGGGCCTGGGCTCCCTCATCTGACATAGTCGCGATTAACTAGGGCCGGGGAGATCTTGCGCTCTAACATCAGGCAGTCGCTGTAACGGTGCTCGAGTTTGAAAAGGACAATTAGGTTATGTATATTGTGTAAAAACAGCCTGAATATAACGCCATTCTGCGAAGGTGGTAGATAATCGTCATTGCAGTCTGTTTGGCATCCAGTTGCTTGTTCATTCTGCCCAGCTTCCAGTCGGCTCCGCGACATGATCTGGGACCCGAAAAGTTAAAATCTTCAAGCTTCACAACATCATCGTCTCTGGTTCTGCTACTTCAATTTACAATCTTCGCTCACACCCGACGCTCTCCGATAGCAGATCAATGTGACAAAGACTGAATTAACCTTGTCCTCCTCATATTATCTAGCGCCGCTTCTTTCTGTTCGGCCCAATGGCTTCAACGGCGGCCAGCGCCGCCACAAAGGCACAGAAGACCGTCCAGCTTCTTGACCCGACTACCATTGCAACCTCACGAGCCGTGCGATTCCCGTCCTCGAACGGCAGATTGATACAGGGGAAAGTTAGATTTCCCAATTCAAGAGCTGCACAGAACTACCGAGAGCGAGAAACGGCGAAATTGAAGAAGGCACTACAACATATTACCCATGGCAAGAATATATTCGTCTACAGCAACTTACGAACGAATCAGGTCGTATATTCGCTTTCGCGTACTCTAGAAGTAAGCACTCACATATAAAGTTCGTCACTTCTGGTCAGGTCTGATAGACGTCTGGATCTAGCGTCAAAATGTCCTCTCTCAACTCATATACCACGGCAAGAAAACCGTACCTGCCACAGTGCGAAAAGACATGTGGATCCCCTACTTCTCTGTTCACTTCCCTTCGTCATCTCTAGGACTCTCGGCATACAAGATGCTTCGAGAGTTCGCTGTTCAACGGCAATTAGCTCCTCCGCAGGAATCGATCACCAATACAGAGGAGACTCTCGCACGGCGGCGGCCGCGGGATTTACTAGAAGCAAAAAAATGGGATGAAATCTGGAAGCCGAGGATAGGACAAATTATGATCCAAAAGGATCGTGCGCGAGTCTTGATGGATCAGAAAGCAACTAGTGTGGCCGATGTAGCTGCAGTACTGTCTCTCTTCGAAGAAGATGTGCAGGAGTTAGAAAAAGAAGGGTTAGAATACGAAAAAATGACAGATAAGGAGAAGAAGAAACACCTCAGCCACAAGGCACGGAAACGGCTGGTTCGCGCCCGGTCGAAGGAGAAGGCTACTGAAGAGCGAGTACGAGAACGTATTGCGGCGATAGAACGGGCCTTATCGAGAAAAGGCATACAAGCTAGAGTTGACGAAAACGGAGAACTCGACACCCACCAGGTCGAGGACGGTGAATTCAAAATCCTATGGACTGATATTCAAGATGCGCAGTATGCGGAATCGTGGCCTGACTCCGTACAGCACGGCGAGCTGGAACCCGTCAGGGAGCACATCATCGGGGCCAAATTAAAGGCAGAGAGCGCTGAGAATGCGTTGGAGGGATCGCCTAAGGCGACAGCTAGCGAATCAGCTGCGCAAAGCCTAACAGAAGGATCTGAGAAAAAAGGTCTGAATCGCTTGAAATTCTGGAACTAAACCAAGGGGATTCTTCCACCAACCGCGAATTGTGTCGAGAAATTGTTGAATGCCACTCTACCATCGAAGCAGCTACTGTCGTTTCAAGCCATCTTCGGGGCTTTTATCTGAGACGATAGACTCGCGTTCAAAGAATCTGACATAGTATATTGACCATTCTCACTTATTTTATTGATAGGTTATCAAACATGTATCTATACTTAGACTTTCAATGGAGTCATTAGCCATCCCTATGCTTCTATAGATCGTTGATCAAGAGGTTTCTAGAAGTACTTCCCACGGTCTCCTGGGTGAGACTAACTGATATACATACATCCATAGAAGGGAACATCCATGTATCACCTACAGACCGAGTAATTCTAAGGCAAATGACAATGAATTGTTATTGAGAACCATAATCTCGCCGCGTATAAACTGATTTCTCGGAAGTCTAGCAAACCAAACAACAAATCCAGGAGAAAACAGAGCAAGACAAGTATATAATGAAGAAACATCCTATCAGTATGCATACAGCAAGACATAACGAAAACTGGACTGTGATAAGCGCTGGTTAAGAATGTGTAAGAAAATGAGCGTTGTAATGAAGAAATTCATATCTAATGAAAGTGACGCGGTCCACCACCGGCATTACAGCTTCTTGTCAGAGAAATGGTTTAACCGATATGCGAAGATATATGCGACGATCTGCGCACAAGAGTAAGTAATTATACCAGGTCGGGTCAATTCTTGGTGAGGTGAGCTGGAGAGAACTGGATGTAGAGTATCGAGCTTCATATCGCCTTTAAAAAACTACACAGTCTCCTAAGCTTCCTCCTCATCCAAGGGAGCCACGTGCGCTATTCGACCTTCGGAGGTCCATTTTTGTCAGGCGCTGGGCTACCCATGTCCGAGGCAGGGGCTAGAAGGTTACTGGCAATGCCTCTTGAGGGTTCCGGATTGACGATCTCCGGCCCAGGCTCCCCCTCGATTGACATAGCAATGTCAGTCTCTTCATCTGTTCCTTCGGGGCTGAACACAGCTGCACGGAGTGACGCCTTTTTAGCCCGTGCCACAATTTTCTCGGTTTCGCTGATTCCGCCTTGACTTGAGATGTCCTCTTGGACGGTCGGCTTGATGTTAACCCCAGCCGCATGGGCTTTTGTATCAAATCGAACAACCATGCATGAGAGATTATCGGTGCTAAATCGGGAAAGGGCATGATCGACGAGTATTTTGGAGGCAGCTTGGGGATCTTGGGTGTCGCGGATAAGATCAACTGCGTCTTGATCCGAGCATACATCCCAGAGCTAATATCAGATTAGTCGAAATGTCAGGTCCGACGGATATGGCTGGATAACTTACACCATCACAGGCGAGGATCAGGAATTCATCGGCATCTGGTTGAATCATTGTCTCTGTTGTAAAAGGGTGACCTGTAACGAGATCCTTCATGTACGAGTCTCCTAGAGCTCGAGTTACGGCTAGCACACCGTTAACACGGTTGTTGAGTATCAGCCCGCCAGCGTTGGTGATTCTCAATCCCTCATTCTCATCACTGCCCTTATGATCGTAGGATAATCGCAAGGCTTTTCCATTACGACATAAGACTATTCTCGCATCACCAACGTTGGCAGTATACAATACTCGCCGACGAGGCGCCGTTGAATCGGGAGTAGGAATGGTTTTAGGATCTTTGGTCGCTTGCGCCTCGGTAGCCGAGTTGTTCGGCACTTGTAACGCTCCCACTTTGCTATCCCTTTTTGGTTCCGGACTCTGTCTTGCGCTGTTTGCTGGTTCTGGGGTTGGGGGGTAAACATTGAGCTGGCGGTCCTCCCATCTGAGGACTGCAATAACGGCGGTGCAGCCGCTGTTCCTTAAAGGTAGTTTTTCCAACTTTTGGTCCACCAAAGTGAAAGTCTGGTCTAAAAGCATTGGTACTGGTAGATTTGGGTTTTTCTTGATAGTTTCCTCTAGAAGAAGATGCAACTTCTTTCCGCACCATTCTGCCGCGAACGCCCCCGCATGGCCATCGAAGATAGCAAAATAGCCGTTATCGGTTTCAATCATTGGTTTTAGATCATCCGAATCAACTTCTCCCGGCTCGCTAAGGTCGTCCTGCGGCGCAGGACTTGGGTGAATTATCGAAACGGGCGTTCCTAGAAAGTTGTATAGGTAGGCGTGCGTATCTTCCATAGTTCTCCTGCACTTTTTATTTCTATCTTCGGTAACGCCCACTCGAAAGGAAGAACATGGCGTAGGTAGCGACTCGCCAGCCGAATTGTTTAAAGCACCCTGCGGAACAATCAATGCCGGGTCCATCTTTCCAAGGATCTGAAGTGGTGTTTTCGCAACTTGGGGCTGTTTCTGAGTCTCGCGTTGATGCGAGATGTGAAGAGAGTTCTTTGCGCTTGTGAGAAAAGCCGCAGCCTTACTCACAGAACTACCGCGCCGCTTTTTATCGCCGTTGCGATCTCGCTTATCGCTTGAACGTTTGAGAAGGTCACTGGAGGTACTTTTCCCCTCGCGCTCACGCTTGAACGTAGTAGATTCGGTCTTGGTTGTTCGAGGAGTCGGTTTTGTAGCTGATGGTTCAATTGAATCGGTGTTGTCTTTAGGGCTCGAAAAACCCCCAAACATTCTGCTCAACAACCCGCCCTGGCTGGAGAAACTAAGCCGCTTATTCCCTGCCAGCTTGAATCTCTTGCTCTGGAGCAGTTGGGAACCTGGGCAAGGCTAGCAAGCAACGGAGACCCGTAATCGGGAAGAAAAAGGGATGCGGGAACTATAAAACGAATACTGTTAGTCCTTAACGCGAAATCCTGTGTGTTTGCGGGCATTGCCTTCAGAAACCCAAATATGACGTTAAGAAGAGTGCCACTTTGGGTCTTGTCCGCACGGCGCCTAGGGTCAACCGCCACTTGCTGAGTGAGGGCACACGACAATGAAGGATCCAAAACCAAGGAAATGAGGATCTACGTACCAGCGATGATGCTTGAAAACTTCCTGGCCCTATAGCCTGCAGGAACTCGGCTTCGACGTGTAGAGGTTTGAAACAGGGATGATACTTTGGTGTTGGGCTGGGAATGTCTGTCTGCAGGAGGATCTAAAAATAAATCGAGTGCAGATGGAACCAGGCGATCACAACTCCAGCGCAGAAATCGGTCCAAACGCAAGATTCTGAGGTTGCAAAATGAAATCTTTACCGTATTATCAGAGGTGCGAGTAGAAGGAGGTAATTAACAAGGATAACTAGGCAGTGAGAGAACTCGATGATATTTGGGGTCAGCCAAACTGGGTAATGAGGCTAACTGAATAGGTACTGTACATCGGTACTTTAGAACTCTAGACTGAAGAACGAAGTGCGAGCAGCCACAGTAATAAGCAGGTTGTTGGGCTACTTTTGGGCCACATTCCACAGGGAGCACGGGAGCAGCTCGGCGGCACGATAATTCTCATATCTGTGAGCTGAATTGGTGTTTACAGGCGATTCGTTAAACACGTTTTCCATTTTCAGGTCAAACACCTCGGAGACAGTTGATTGGGCCCCTGCCAGCGTCTCCTCGCAGCAAGATGCGTATGACTGGAAGAGGTTTTCTAGGTTGTTTCAGAACACGATAACGATGAATATGCCCGTGCGCGACTGAACGTTGCGTTATTGCTCCAGCGTTCGCATTACTTGAGCTGTCCTGCCGCGCGCTTGGAGGTGCGCGACCCCTGCCTACGTTCGGCGAACATGTTTTAAGAAGCATCGTCGATTCGCCAGGTAGAAAAACACCCGCTATCCAAAACTCCGAGACACCGCCGCTGCAATATATGAAAGGAATGCCAAGGCATGGATGCTGGGATCACCTTCGGAGGCTATCAAGCCTTGCTTGCAAATCGTCGTCTTCAGCACTAGTACCACCTCCGCCCCCTCCTCCACCAACCGCCTGGGCAATACGTCCTTCGCGCACCCCAGCTGTTTGTAAGCCTGTCGGCGCTTCGCCGAACTGAATAGTGGCATTAGCCTTGTCCGATATGCAGCGTGGGGACAATTCTTCTTACCGCCTGGCCGAGATCCACGCCTATTTCGTCTAAAACTTCCTTGACAATCTCTTCACCTTCTTCTTCATCTTCGAGGCCCGTCGCTTCATCGATGGCGTCATCCATCATATCTTGTCGTTGGTCCATGATCTCGTTCTCTCTCTCAAACTCCATGACAATTCTTTGTAAAGCAGGTAAGTTCATTTGTCTATTCATGGTGCCCAAGAGAACCGTGGCGCCTTTCATAGACTGCATCATCTGCTCATTGCTTCTGACGGTCTGTGCAACGAAAAGTTAGCTAAAAGCCGAGCACCTTCGGATGTCGATATCTTCTTACTTGTATCCTAAGGGATATGGCCTGTAACTGGGTTCGCATCGAATAGAACTTATGTATGTACCTGTTCCGAAATAGGAGGTTAGTATGGCCAGTAGCAGAGGCGTCTGGGGGTTCCCACCGCCTGGTTCTGACGAGGTCTTTGGCTTGTATTTTGCATGCCCCAATTTGCCCATTCTTAGCACTCTTTTTAATATCCTGAACTAGTTTCTTCTCTTGATTCTCCAGCTTGACTCTCTCCCTATCTAGTTCTCTCTGCGTTTTTTCCAGTGCCCTTTGGTGTTTGCGTAGCCGCTCCGCTGGAGTCAGACGCTTCCCAAATGCCCACTCGATGATCTAAAGTAAGCTGTGAGTCAGTGTCATGCCAGAAGAACGAGCGAACAGATGGTACGTACATTCATGTTGCACGATGGTGGCCTAGCGGCCCGAATCACCTGCAGCGGAAGTCTTTCTTATATACTCAACGGCCCAAATCATGCTGCCTGCATCGCAGCGACATCATCGCATCCGATGAACCGCGAAATCCACATGACGATAGAATTGATTACCTAATCGCACCACGCCTGCCAAGCCTCTAGATTATCTAATACGATTTTTTCCTTGCCACTCTTACTTACTCATGATTCGGTGGTGCAACGCCGGAAAACGGAATCCTGAAGGCGTTTCGATTGCTTTTCCTAATTTGCCGCGCTTTTCAATTTGATAATACCGAGCAACGCGCTGTTTGCTCTCTTTCTGCCGGTGCATGGCTCCGGTTTTATTGTATGACGATTGAGAAATCGAAAGTAATAACGGTCATGAGCCAAGAGTATTTTCCCGACAAGGGCCATTCTGCTACGGACGGTTCCTCCGCGCGACAAGGAAGAGACTCCCCACCATTATCTCACGATGCACCGGATTATATGGTAGTTGGATCAGGAACAACGTCCGAAAATGCGACATCCTTAATGGCGTCGCTGAATCAGGACTCTGGCTATGGAAGCGTTTCCGGAGAAACCTTCCACGACTCGAGTTCTGCATGGCTATCCGGCTTGATGGAAGAAAGACCGACTCCAATACATACACCCATTCTTCCCGGAAGCTCAAGCCTGGCTGGCACGTCTCTCCTACAAGCCCCTGGACTCCTATCAGAGACTAACCTCCGAATAGCCCAGCATGAAAGACTGGTTTTGGCGAACCATGTCCACCAACTGCAATAGTAAGCTAGGCATACCCGATCACCGTATCTCCCGTTAACCTGAATTCTGTAGCAATGCAAATAGGACCCAACTTGGACGTCATATAACTCGAGCGGTTGAGCTCCTCAGGGAACTCCAAGAGATGAATCGCACATGGCCTGCAAACTACCCTTCAGTGCTTCCAGACCAAGCTCCCCCGAATCGACCGACCTTTGCTCCAGTTCAATCATTTTCCGGGAGCAGTACGGGATTTTCCGGCTCGTCATCTCGGCCCGAACCACTGCGACGTGCGGCGACGTCCTTGGAGAATGCAGGCGTAGAATCCAGCCGAGATGCTGAAAGAAGAGCTTCCCCTGAGCCTCGACTTGTCACCCCGCAGATTGCTCGCGAGTTCTCCATATTGAAACTGGATCTGAAATTGGGAACAATGTCACAGGCGGAGTTGGTACACTCTCTTGAGAAAAACTCCATCGCGTCGTTACTGGATGGGAAGGTCAGCCAGAGCATCAAACATCTCCACTCTCTACGCGAAAGAATAGACGACACCTCCAGCAAAGTACTGGTAACGGGTGATCTAAACGCAGGAAAATCTACCTTCTGCAATGCACTATTACGTCGCAAAATCCTCCCGGAAGACCAACAGCCTTGTACCAGCATTTTCTGTGAAGTCATCGACGCAAGAGAAAATGGAGGTCTCGAAGAAGTACACGCAATCCATAAGGATGTCCAGTACGATCGTAACGACGAAAGTACCTACGACGTGTACTCCTTAGCGGATCTTGAGACTCTCGTTATTGACAACAGCAGGTATATGCAATGCAAGGTCTATGTTAAGGACACCAGAAGTATAGACGAGTCGTTATTGAACAATGGAGTTGTTGACATAGCTCTTATTGATGCACCTGGTTTGAATCATGACTCCGTGAAGACCACTGCCGTCTTCGCCCGACAAGAAGAAATCGATGTTGTTGTTTTCGTCGTATCCGCCGCCAATCACTTCACGATATCTGCAAAGGACTTTATTACCACGGCCGCTCACGAAAAGGCTTACATATTCATTGTGGTCAATGGGTTCGATAACATTCGAGATCGACAACGTTGCCAGCGAACAATCCTTGATCAGGTGGCGAAGTTAAGTCCACGAACACACAAAGAGTCTGCCGAGCTCGTACACTTTGTCTCCAGTAACGCTATTCCAATGGCGGTCAATAACGGTGGATCCTCGGGCGGTAGCGGCGGCGGCAGTGGTGGCGGCGGTGACGGCGATGATGGCGATGGGGACGATGGCGACGAAAAGGGCAAAGCGGCCGACATGGATAAAGGGAAAGGGAAAGAGAAGGAAAAAGAAAAGATTCGAGATTTTGAAAATCTAGAGGGGGCATTACGTAGATTTGTCCTAGAAAAACGCTCTCGATCCAAACTCGCACCCGCAAGGACATACCTCCTAAACATTTTCAATGACCTGCACACTCTCGCTTCGTTTAACCGTGAGGTTGCATCATCCGAGCTTGACCGAATGTCGAAAGAGCTTCATGCGCTTGTTCCTGCTCATGAAAAAGCCAGCAAGACGAGAACTGAGGTTGGCGGACAGGTCGTTAAATCTATAGACGACGCTTGTGACGATGTCTACGATCACACCCGGTCGGCGCTCACAACAACGGTATCCCAAGTCGCAGATTGTGATCTGGGAGTTAGTTATCCCGGTATTTTCGCTGCCTTTCAGTATGCCGAAGATATTAGAGCTGCGATGTTGGATCAGATATCCGACTGTGTGACCCGATGCGAAGATTACGCTAGATCAAAATCCGTTCAAGGCGTCCATATGATCACTAAACTTGGTCTTCTTCATGCTGGAGAGGACCGATTTCCGAAACTCGATTTCCATGCTGAGGCGATGTTCCGTCAAAAAAGGCATCTCAATGCCAGACAAACACATACCGAAATTGAGTTGTGGGATTTTATTGATATCCCTGGGCTCTGGGAACATCAGGAAAAGGTTGCTGGAGCTAGCTTGGCTGTGACTCTTGTGGGCGTTGTCGGTGGTAGGGCTTTCGGCGGTATAGGATGGGTCGATGGCGTTCTCGGTGCGGCTAGAATTCTAGGCCCGAATAATCTACGAAAAATGATCATACCCGGTATTTTGGGTGCAGGTGGGTTTGAATTATCCAAAGATAAGAATCAATGGCGATACTAACATCATCCAGCGATATTGACCGCAGCATACGTTGTGTCTCAAATCCCAAAATCTTTGCCGTCACGTTTGTCGCGCAAAATTGCTGCCTCGCTTGCAGATATTGACTATATTCATTCCAATGCAGTACGTATATCAACCGAAGTTCGACATGTCCTTGGAATGCCTTCAGCGAAACTTCAAACCGCTCTACATCTCGCTGCTGAAGACCTGGCCCACCGCAAGGCTGAAGTGGATAAAGTCAAGCATGAAAGTGAAGTCGCACGGAAATATTTCGCAAACCTCTTCCGCGAAAGCGGTGATAGCCGAAGAGCAGTTGAAGCAATCGATCTTGATTCGGCTCCTATCACATAGGATAACTACAGCTCCCGTCATGTTTAGGATTATGGCCTCAACTTCCACCTTTCACTTGAAAATCATTTTTTTACCCCATTATTGCGCTCAAGGGACATTCGGTATCGGTTACCCCTGATTTCTCTTCTCTTCCTCCCTAGTATTTTTTGCCTCCTATTTTTGATCCTTTGCGGATACTCGTTCTACGATTGCATCAGCACATACTCTCCCTGCACACGTATACTTGTTTATGATATTTTCTTAGTGATGGACATTGTTCCGATGGGTTTGGCATAGTTTGTTGACTTTTGTGGTACTATGCTATGTCTTTTATGATAAGGCTTCATGAAAATTAAGTAGTCCAGCAGTTGGCTTGAATTAGCTAACTATTTAAAAAAATCATTCGTGATACTCTATCCCGTGAGACTTGAGATGTAATTACAACTCAGCACATAACAAGGAACCTACTTGACAACAGGCTCCATAATTATCCTTGTATATGGGTTGACATGGATCAAATATAGCAACTTGGGTATGGATACATGGCACTCCGTATGTTTACCTCTTCTTCAACTCCTATCAGATATCTTGAATGCCATCCGAAACTCTCTTTGACCGCGTACGCCTTCCGGTTTCAAGACCCACTATCCTTTCACTTTCCTGTGTCTGCCCAGAGACCGATTTGTCGGCTTCGTCCTTTTTCCTTTTCCCTTTCGGGACACTGTCTTCGCAATGCTCAGCCACAGCTTTCATCTCCTTGACCTTCCTGGTGAATCTTTCTCGCATTGCTGCAGCATCGGGAGCTTCGTACCCTAGCTGTGTCATCGGTGGAATCTCTTCATCCTCATATCTTTCTGGTTCATGATAAGGAACGCCATTGCGAAACAGCTTCAATCTGCTCTCTAATAGCTTCTGCGCCTCTGTTAATTGTGGCTGATCATTCACAGACGTCGTAGAAGGTGCAACGAGCTTGGCACTTGACACTTTACTGTGACTCTTCGCAGAGGGACTCGTGATGCCGTCTATAGCACTACCATAGCCGTCCTCGTTCATCGTATCAATTGAGGACGCCCGGGATATTCTTTTGCTCGCCGGTTCTTTAGCGCTGAGGACTGAGGAATTGGAGTTTGCACGACCAAACAGCTTTCGTCTTCGCTGCGGCATGGTAGTGCTGGGATCTTTTTCAGGAGCTGCTGCTTGTTTATTACGGCTCCGCTTTTGTCTCAAAAGTTCGCTGATTGCTAAGTCAAGCGAAGTTGAAGAAACTGCTGGTTTGTTCTCTTTATTCCCTGATTTGGGAGGGGCTAAACTAGCTGGGGAGGGTAGGCTCTTCCTCAGGGACATAATAGATTCCACTTTCTCTTTGGATTCGCTAGGTAGAGTAGCAAAATGCTCGGAGCCCTGTTTGCCCTGGATTTTGTCTGCAAGTTCACCATCACCAAAGGTAAAAGCTTCTGCTTCCACCGATCTCTCGGGCTTCTGGTTTCCTCCATTGGCCTTCACGGGAGCTTTATCTGGCGTCCCAAATGCCGATGGACTTGAACCGGGTATCAAATATGGGCTGTATGGTTTTTTGTCCCCTGTTTGCACAGATATCCAGAGCCAATCCGCAACGACCGCTGGGATGCGCCACTGATTCGCATGCTTCAATTTTTCAGCATTCGGTTTACTGGTGTTGCAAACTAGCACAGAGGCCTTTGATGTTAAATACTCATCGTATTTGGCTCCTATCCAGATGTTAGAGCTTTAAAGTATAAACAAAAGTGTAAAAACTACCTAAAAGTGTGACAAGTTTTGAGAGATGAAGTAAGTCAATACCGGTGAACCCCGTGGAACATATTCGTAGATTTTGAAAGGCTAGTACGAGAGTATAATCAGCAAGGTGTCGTGTTTCATCAAATAGGCTGTTACAAACCTGGTATCGGGAATCTAGGAACTGGTGTACTAGTAATATGGGACTCAGGCGGGATAAATGATCGACTATGAAGACATTTCTCGACCCACATGTCCGTTACCTGCACAATTCCATCATCTGAATCCGCGGTAGATGGGATATCAGATCGAGTCAAATTGTATGGAACCAGCATGTAGCTAGGGCCGTCGGATTCTCCGGTATTGAAGAGATCGTCAACTGAAGAAACAATGTCCGCGCCTTGGTTTATCAGGTATTGTCTCAATATTTGAGTCTAGAATGTATTAGCTTGATCTCATAGCCTTGTGAACCGAACTTACCGGCTTTTGCGAAAATCCAGATATAAAAAATTTCGATTTACACCAGATACCCTGTAGTACTTCCGCCGTCGGGGCTGGGATATCTTGGCCGGCGCCATTCTCCTGTTTGGACAATTCGGCGCCCAAGTCCTTGGGCTCATTCGCCGCCTGCAGATTCGGCTTCGGTGCTGTACTAGCCGAGTCATTCAAAAGATCATTGTCTCCGGTATTTGCCGAGTTACTGCCCACAATATCCGTCCAAATACCAGAATTCTGATCTCCGAATTTCACGCTCGTGACCCGCCGTAGTTTGCGAGGTCTTCGGGATCTAACATCCGCAGCTTTTGGCCGCTTTTCCGCGTGGACCGAAACAATTCGATTCCATGCACCAACACCCTGCTGCTCTACAGGAAGTACTGGGTCATACAACGCCTCTTCCAGCATCATTCCTCGTTCTAGGCTCTCCTCAAGCCATTTTAGACTCACCACTTTGATATTCCATAGCATAGCAAACTTGTACTTTTGCCCTTCGGCCGAACGAGCAATTAAATGGGTTACTCTTTTCGTCAAATCTCGTCGAAACTCTGCGCCATTTCCGGTAATCATTCGTTCCAAACGATTTCTAGACTCCACTGGATCGTAATCAGCAAAATGAAATTAGCAAGAATGTGCAGCTAAGCATACAGTCTTCAAAGCCAGTCAGGCATATGACTAAACCTCCAAACGTTGGTAGTCTATACTCCTCTTCTAGGGCTGCGAGATCCGTATCTCCGCCTTTCACCCACGAGGAACGGACGGCTTCGACCCAATCCGGCTTTACAACCTTGACATCGTTTCGCTCCTTGGCCACATATTTATATTTAGGAGTGTCCGTATCGCCGACAATCAGATGTGTAACGTCCGATGTAAGGTCGAAGTTGTGAACAGCGCCCATCTGCGCGGCTATTGACATTAATTGAGTCTGGGGAAGAAATGATTAGTGCTGAACCATAATTCTAGAATATGACTCTCTTACCCGCTGTTCCGGTGGAACGGAGGTGCAGCAAAGAACTGCCCCCTCGAGGGGCCGCTCCCGATCTATGTACTTTTGATCAGCAGGGCGGAATTTCACCTGATCTCTCAATTGAAGGGAGAGCATACTCGGTTCTGCATCCTCTGCCATTCTTCATATCTGAAGACCGTGAATTCATTATCTAGAGCTGTCTTAAATGCATTGAACTCGACCACATCTAGTAGTTCATCGCAATATAATATTCACTTGAACATCCAAATCAAACCGCGTCAAGGTTGTTTGTCATATGACGCTATCTTATCAGCAGCCTAGGTACTCAATGATTAACTAAACAATGACTAATCATTACTGGAACATCGGGTTTACTATTTCCCTAACCCGATGTGCCCCTTGAACGGAGATTCAACTCTGTATCAAACCGTCATTCATTTCCACCAAAGACTTCCATGCCTCTGAACTGAAGAGCTTGCAGTGGAAGCAGCGTTGATGGTATGTCACATTAATATACATGCAAACAAAATAGCAGCGCACTAGGGCTAGCTGGCATATCCAAGTCTAGTAAGTACCGACAAACAATGCAAATTGCAGCCAACCTATTCATAGTAGAGAGTGGGTGCAGACATCCAGTCTCAGACCATCTGCGCAAGTAGTTCTATATCTGGGTCACTATCCAGCCCGGAGATATCATCCGCTATGGTACTTGATCTCTTTGTTAATTTTCGGGAGTCAACGACATCTTGAGCCGTAGATAGATTCCCATA
Organism: Nannizziopsis arthrosporioides; assembly: GCA_029635245.1. Lineage (NCBI taxonomy): Eukaryota > Fungi > Ascomycota > Eurotiomycetes > Onygenales > Nannizziopsiaceae > Nannizziopsis > Nannizziopsis arthrosporioides. The sequence continues at coordinate 5,607,680 of CP098260.1, read as the reverse complement.
GAAACTTTTAACTCTAGGGTGAACCATAACTTTCCGAGGTTCAAATCGCGTAACCTGAAGCCCTGCGGTTGAAGTCGCACGGCTCAAGGCGACATATGCTTGGCCCTTTTCGAAGACCCGGCCCAAATCGACCTTAACTCGCTGTAGTGTTTGACCCTGCGCTTTGTGAATCGACAACGCCCACGCAAGTATTAGGGGTACTTGTGCACGCTGAGCCTGAATCTCCCCGTTTGGCAATTCAATCTTCCATGTCTCAGGCTTACAGAGAAGTTGACGTTCAGTACCGTCCGGTAAGACAAAGGAGACGAGAGGCCATATCCGCGAAGTGCTAATGCCTAGATTCTTGGGATCGTAGGCCATAGATTTGATTTTTTTCCGAGCCCGACTTGATTCGTCATCTCCACACTCTGCAGCCCCCAAATAAGAGTCTTCGTGCCTGATATAATGATCATACGTCGTATCGTCCATGAACGCAATGACCTTCCCAAGAGATCCATTTACTAGAGTCTCATCCATGTTCTTGATGAGCATAACTTGCGCTCCCTTCTTAAGATGGATCGTAGGTGGCGCCATACAGTTGGCCAATAGCTTGTTGCGGATTTGTACATCCTGGATGGCTCCAGTGTCTATGGCATTGAACGGCATTGTGTCGCCTGAAAGACGGGTCATGCGGGCAGAATTTGCATTCTCGACTTCTTGCCTCGTTGGAAACCTACTTCAAGTCAGTGCCAGTTGGACGCAACCATAGTGCATGACTGCTTACAATTCAGTTGCTTCAAGTTCATCTTCAAACTTGAGCGGTCGGGATAATTGGCGGAATGTATCAATTGTGCCTTGGCTTACATGTCCAAGGCGCATCTCGTTCAGCATCGTGGCAAACCCGGGATCCTTTTGTCTGAAGACGTGGGTCAAAAGTATCGTCTGGTGCACGCAGGTGTTCCATGTATTCGCATCAAATGCAAACTTTGCATCTCGACTAGACTCAGGTACTGGAGGCAACTGAAAGAAGTCACCAGTAACGACCAGCTGAATCCCACCGAACGGTCTTCCGTTATTTCTGACTTTCCTGGCCAGTTCCTCTAATTTATCGAAAAACTCCCCATCGACCATTGAGATCTCGTCAATGATAAGGACTTTGGTTCGTAACCACCGATTGCGAGCTTTCTGATTGCGTTTTACCTGGAATTTTTGATCAGTAAGCCAATTTCAAAAAAGAAAGAATATCCCTATTCACCTTTTTAAGAAGGGCCGGTGCATCCTCTTTTCCGAGTCCAACGCCAGCAAAACTGTGGAGCGTGACACCCTCAATATTGCAGGCTGCAAGTCCCGTAGAAGCGGTTACAGCTACTCTGTCTTGCTCTTTCCTGTACTTCTGTCGCAATTGACGGATAGCTTCCCTCATCAGAACAGATTTTCCGGTTCCCGCGGATCCGGTAAAGAATACACTTTGTCCCCCCTGAACGATCATATCTAATACATGTTTCTGCTCATCGCTTAGGAATATCGATGCCACTTTCGGGATTGACTTTGGTTGCTTGAGAACCTGCTTCTCGCTGGCAGCTCGAATCTTTTGTAGCTTCCGGAACTCCTTTTGCTCCTCCTTCACAGCACTAAATGATTTGTTCCAAGGCTGCGAGGGTCGTTGCGCAAATGGGGTGTGGGGGGTTTCTTCTCGTTCCCAGGCGCTTTCTCCTTAGATTCAAGCCAAGGGAGAGTACGACGTTTCGGTAGCTGCATATGTGCTGAAGGAGACGAGGACCATGGAAGAGGAGCACTGCTTGCAGGAGCTGGAGCAGCAGTGACTACAGCTGGAGCAAACGTCGGAGTCGCGGCGGCTACGCCCTGGCTGGTTGTTTTAGCGGAGGTGGGTGGGGTCAGGATTGGTCCATTCAGATCCAGTTCATCGTCATCATCAAAGTCGTTTTCGTCAAAATATACATCCTTATGGAGTGAAGCCAGGATATCTCGACGCTCGTACGAAACATCGTGCTTCCGCTTTTCGCCCATAGCTGGCTTCAAGGGAATCGTGGGAGTGGGAGCCATATTAAGCCGCGGTTGGCCGGATGGAAGTGGCTTCAATGGCTCTTTATGCTCACGGAGGGCTTTTGTAAACATACTCGACGGCGGTTGCAGAGATCGGTTATGTGGAAAGAGCTGTCGCGTCCCTCGCCAGCGGAGGGGAATAGAAGAACTTCGAGATCGGCTTAATATGGCTCCTCTTCCTGGGAAATGAAAGAGCATAAACAAAGTACCTCAGAAATGTCCTCCCACCATCCTCAGAAGCGGCTTTCAAAAAACGGCTGTCCGACTTTCTGTTCAACGCGCTTTTTCGGTCGTTGGATCGCGTCCCGCATTTCAATGCGAGCCAACGCGTGGCACGTGACAGTTACGAATGTTCATGCTTAGTCAGAGATAATTAATAATTGCTTAGTCATGATACCAGCTACGAAGCTCAGATTGGATGCCATCAAAAAGAACTCGCGATCTGGAGAAAGAAGACGGGAAGGCGGTGTTCAGCGGTCGTGTTTCACTTGTCAGGACTCAGGAGCCACTTTTGTTTGTCATGATAAGATACTATCATGTTATGATCCTCCGATCTGCAGCTTCACCTCTTCCTCATTGATATTGCACCTGAGTACCTTCTCACGTCGTCAGTCCATTTTCTATGCAAGATGCCAAATGAGCAATTCGTCGGCTTCCCAATTCTGGTCACTCTGAAAGATCCGGCGGGCTTTCAGGTGCAAGGAGTTGTGGCCAATGTCACAGGGCAACAATTATCTCTCAAAGACGGTATGCGCCACTCTCACTACGTCCTACCTGGCTGATCCTGACATGCTGCAAAGTAACATTACTATGGAACAAGCATACCGTGCCTCTGTATCACATCAGGTCCGCTGGCATTGCAGATTTGAAGCTGCTTTCTGGCGAGCGATCTATCTCGGCGCCTGACCCAGTCCTTACCAATCCGCAGGCCCAAGGCTTTGGGCACCCGTCTCCGATACCAAATTCGCAAGGCCAAGCTCCTCAGCTGGCTCCGACGGCATCCGCAGACACACAAATCGGAACCAGCAAATCAGACTTTGTGGATCCAGCAATACTAAGCTACCAAAAGCCGCCAGCTAAAAGTCGGAGTGTAAATGACACGGCTCAATCCACGGAACATACTGTCCAAAATGTCTTCTCCCATATGATCGGCGGAAATGGGCTGTCGTCCCAATCTCGTGCCACACAGACCCCCCTTCAACAAGTTCACCGGCAAATGTTTTAAGCACCGCTACACTAAATGCGCCATTCAATGCCTTGAATATAAAGAGCGGTGACGGTACGGAGCCTCACATGTCCGAACAACATATGGAGAGGCAGGGAAATGTTTCAATGGCTCAAAAAGGCACAATCCTTGTGGATGAGACATTTCCTCAACCTCCTGGTAAGAGAAATAAAAAAGGCGGCAGAGCCCAGACTCAAAAAGATGCTGCGGTTGAAACAGCTGGGGATATAAGCAATCTTCACACTAAGGCTACAGAAAGTAGTCCGGCCTCAAAAGGTTGGAGGAAAACAGCGTTTGTGGAGCCGATGCCTTCTCGACAAGGCACTGGGAGACGAAGGCGACGCCAAAAGCGCCAGTCAGAGGAACAAAGTGGCTGGGCGACAGAAGATGCAACTGATATTCAAGAACTGGGTGATTTTGATTTCCAAAGCAACCTTTCGAAGTTTGACAAGCGCCGTGTCTTCGATCAAATTAGAAATGATGACACCACAGCCGATGAAGCACGACTGGTTAGTTTCAATCGACGCCCGCGCCCTGGAACCAACGGAGGCAGAAATCTTCATTATACTGAAAATGTCTTGGATCCTTCTCCTGAGCGTAACAAAAAGTGGCATGACATTAGAGAGACTGATGAGGATGAGCTCAGCGATCATCATCACAGTGTTGGCAGAAATTCAAGCAGAACTAGATCAAGAGCATCAATTCATGCGCCGCCTTCTCGCAATAGTAGTGCAGCGTTCAACCCTCCAGCGCCTTCTCCCCAAATTAGTATTCTCGCAAGAGGACAATTGTTATCTAGCCGAACATCACCGGTACCAACTCAAAAGCCACCCGGACATGCGGCATCGCCAATGACAGGCTCTTCGGGCTCAGCTGCTGGGTCTCTTTTAGTATCGGCAACAAATCGACGCTGTCCGACCGTCACCCCGCTACAGATGTTAGAAATCGAACAGCTCGCTATTTCCGAGCTTGGCCTAACAGAGGATATTATCACGGAAAATGCAGGTAGGGGCATTGCAGAAGCAGCTGTGTCGCGCTCAGACATTAACCCGTCGTCTTTGATACATGTTTTTGCCGGCAATCATCGAACCGGCGCCCGGGCGGTATCAGCTGCGAGGCATTTGCGCAACCATAATTACCGGGTTGTCTTATGCGTGCTGGGATTGGACCGGGAGAATGAATTCTCAGACGGTTTCCGCAAGCAGTTAGACATCTTTAAGAAAACGGGAAGCAAGGTCATGAGATGGGAAGAAATCTCTCTTCGACTGTCTGCAGCAGACAACATGCCAAGGCTCGTTATAGACGCTTTGTTCGGCATGCATATTTCCTTTGAAGATCTGCGAACGGATGATCAGCAAACCGCGTTTGAAATTCTCTCTTGGGCTAATCGGAGCGGGGTGGATATCCTTTCCATCGACATACCGGCAGGACTGTCGGCTTCAGCGGGTGAGTCGAATTTTTCATCCGCTTCCAATAGCCACTCGAGTGACTGACTCTGTTTTAATAGGTGAACGAGTTGTTGTCCAAGGATCCCACCTAACAGCAAACTCGAAATTTATTGTGTGTCTGTGCGCGCCGAAATCCGGTTTGGTCAATGCGTTAGCTGCCGGCGAGGGCGAGCGGTGGAAAATTGCAGTGGCAGACATTGGAATTAGCGAAGTTGTTTGGAAAAAATACGGAACCCGACGGCGACACGGAGTTGACTTTGGAAATCAGTGGGTTGTGCCTCTCCACTTTCAAGCAAATGCACCGTGATAGTTCATATTTTTCGGGAGGGAAAAGGGGCATCTTGCGGGCTCGGTCGTTTGGATCTGCAAAAATCGTTATTACACTATTATGTATCTTGGGATTGATCGGCGTGAGAGACATTGGGAGCATTTAAATGGACGCGTCGCGCGGGAATGCATGCTATCGCAACACACCACATACTCATTAGACACCCAATATGCACAGGGAGAATTTCGTCGGGAGGGCCGAGAGCGGATTGGGAGCTGTATAACACACATGTCTCCTCCGGTAGCCCCCTCTCCATCCCCTCCTGACTTGATCCTAGGTGTTGGGCATGGATCACAGTCCCATATCCCTGACTCTGACCATGCTGATGATAATTTATCGCAATCTCATTTCCTTATCACTGTGGTGCCCTTGGATATCCCCAACGCCGGGAGCGAAGTGAAATAGTGTAGGTTTGGGCCGTGTCTGCGTGGCATTTGGAATGCGACTCACACTGGAGTCTGTAAAGGATCATGCATGTACGGAGTAGATGGGGTCGAAATATGCATGTTCCCATGCAAACTTGCCAGTTGAGTCACAGGCGTCGATTTCCCTTCCGGACGGCATGCAGCGCTGGACTCCAGACCAGCTCCAAGACCGACCCCTGACAACAGGGTTGTGCCATCAGCACGGCGACAAATCCGGTCAGCTCAGCCCGGCTTCATTGGTTTGGCGTTCCGTTAAGTTTTCACCGGTGTTCGCACCCCCTGTCTGGGTGACTTGGTATTCGATTCGATAATTATCCGTATACGCTCACAATGCGGCTAATCCGGTGGGGATTGGACGCGGAGTTGACACACCCTTTTTCAGTCTTTCCAACACCTTGTCAGCCCGGAACGAATGGCCGGGCTCAAGAGCAAATAATAATCTGTTTTGCAATTTCAGATTGGAAATTTCGTGTTTCGCGCGAACTAGCTCTAGAAAGGCCCATTTTGACGGAGCGGTTGGACAAACGAACCCCGCGGGCCGGTGGACGTTGCGAGCTTAGCGCTCTTTTTTCTCGCTTGGGATCCGCCCATCTCGTTTCGAGACATAAAGAGCGGCCCCTCCCGAGCTGGAGAAGAGTGAACCTCCAGATTCTTTTTACTTCTCGCCTCCTGTCCCTTGCTCTCGGGCACTACATCCCCCAGACATCCCGTCTCCCCGGTCATCAGACGTCTCTAGTAGTCATGCTGGACAAAGACGACTATGTCATCCCGGTGGATTCATGGATTCTAGTCACTGGTGCTAATGGCTATATTGCCTCTCATATCACGTCTGTCCTCCTCCAGCTTGGTTTCAGGGTCAGGGGCACTGTGCGGGCAGCCAAGCCATGGCTTGACGAGTTCTATAAATCGAACTTCGGCCCAGGAAGATTTGAAAGCATCGTGGTCCCGCGACTACAAGCGGAAGATGCCCTGGCACGTCATCTAGAGGACATCAGTGGCCTCATTCACGTCGTATGTGTGGGCATCACCTGTGAATATCCAGAGAGTTTGCTGACGTTATAGGCATCAAACCTATCCGGCTCTACAGATCCTCACGATGTAGTACCAGAGGTTCTCTTGTCAACCCAAAACATTCTGAAGACTGCAAAACACTGCAAAACACTTACACGAGTGGTGGTTACATCTTCCATGATTGCGGCAGGATACCCCGAGCTGAACAAAGTAGGTTTAGTCTTTGACAATGGTGAGTGAGACACCAGAGATGCATACTGAGCCGGTATGGTTGATCCTAAAGTCTACTCTCCGTATACCAGATAGTTGGAACTTTGAAGCAGTCAAACAAGCGTGGGAGCCTATTCCAAGAGTTCGAAAATCACTGGCTGTGTATGCAGCATCAAAAGTTGAGAGCGAACGCGGAGCTTGGAGCTGGGTCCATGAAAACAAACCACATTTTTCACTCAACTCGGTGCTACCCAATGTGAATGTAAGCTATAAGCTAGCCAACCCAATCTTGTCCATTCTGACATTGATATTCTAACGTTCATAGTTTGGGACAATTCTTCACCCCAATATTGGAGGCTCATCGATGGCGCTAACCCGTCGCCTCCTAAGAGGTAGCACCGTACCCATGATGGCCCTGAGCCCCCGTAAGTTGCATATCCAGCTATACTTCTCACCTTTTGCTTATGGATAAACTAGAGTGGCGTATTGATGTTGAGGATAATGCGTGGATCCATGCCGCGGCTCTTCTGCATCCTGATGTCGAGTCCGAACGTATCTTTGCGGTTGCTGAGCCATTTAACTGGACTGACGTCGTCGGCGTTCTACGAAAGCTGCGTCCAGATAATGATCAGATTCCAAACCCACCAGAAAATGAAGGCCGCGACTTGTCAGAGATCCGGTCGAAATGGAGGGCAGCAGAGCTGCTGGAATCAGTCACCGGAAGAAGAACCTTCCGAAGTCTTGAAGATTCCTTGGCAAACGGTATCCAAGGATGCTGATATGGCAAACTAGGGGCAGGCCGGACTCGAGGAACGGCGGAGATTTCATAGAAGAAGGGGAAATCGTAAATCGAGTGTCTTCATCTGGTAATAGAGAATATATGATAATGCCCTGTTTTACAAGTCATTCACCAATCAGCCATTTATAGCTGCCGTAGTCTGTATGTTTTCTTCTGACTGCAAGGTCTTCGGGTCTGTCGAACAGAGAAGAATCCGCGGGTTTACTTCTTGTTCTCCACAGCCGAAAGAGGAAAAAATCGCTCAAAAGGGGCTTTGCGGCTCTTATGGCCTTGGCGATCACGTGATGAAGGACGCCACTATAACTATCACGTGATATTGTAATGTGCAGCCTATCAAGCGCGTTGGAGAAAAATAATATTTGAAGAATCGGGGTGATTATCCACGATTCTGAGATGAGCTAGTCTGTCAACGAGTATGGGAAAGGGTAAGTGCGCTTTCATCTTGGAGGTATTGCTTTTTGCTTGCGGTATATATCGTTCTAACAGATTCTAGGAACTGATAAACTTTATGTATGGCCATTCCTCTCACACGCTCAAACTTCTGAACGATATACTAACCTATCCAGATTACCCATTCTGAGTGGGCATCAGAAGACGCTTTTTCCGCCAGTGCTGGTGCTGGCACCGCCAAAGCTCGAGCTACAGCCGAGCATGCTTCGTTCAAACGATTGCCCTTCAACTTCTGCTCGCTATCCCTCCAGCCGTTCTCCCACCCCGTTTGTACACCAACAGGAACTATCTTTGACCTGACGCATATACTTCCTTGGCTAAAGAAGCATGGGACCAATCCGGTAACGGGACAACCCTTGAAGAACCCCGATCTTATCAAATTGAACTTTGCAAAAAATGATACTGGGGAGTATGTGGACCCAGTGACATTCAAGGTCTTTACGGACAATACACATATTGTTGCGCTGAAAAATACGGGGAATGTCTTTGCCTGGGATACAGTGGAAAGGCTTAATATCAAGGGAAAATTGTGGCGTGATTTAGTCACCGATCAGGAGTTTACGAGGAAAGATATCATTACCCTTCAGGATCCCCAGAATGTCGAGTCAAGAAATCTCAGCTCTTTCAAGTATTTACAGGATGGTGAAAGTGTGCAGCAGGGAGAACAGGGCGGAAGTGTTAATCTTGGCGCGATGGGGTCCTCCGCGAAGATATTACGTGCAAAGGAGGCAGTCGCAAGAGCCCGAGCAGAGAGGGAGCAACAGAAGAGCCTCTCCTCTTCGGTATCAGAATCAAAAGGCCAAGAATCGAGCTTGTCCTTAAAAAAATCGAATTCCGTTTCGAATACAGGGAAGCATATTCCTTTTAATGCTGCTAGACACACCACCGGAATGGCCGCGGCATCCTTCACTAGTACTGGATTAACGCCTCATACATCTGCAGATCTTGCTCTTCTCACAGATGAACAGTACATGCTCAAGCGTGGCAGAGTTAAAATAAAAGGATATGCTCGAATATCAACAAATCTCGGGGACGTTAATATAGAGTTACACACCGAACATGCTCCCAAGGCAGTCTGGAACTTCATACAATTAGCCAAGAAAGGCTATTATAAGGATGTTGTCTTTCATCGCAACATCAAGGGCTTCATGATTCAAGGTGGCGACCCAACGGGGACTGGAAAAGGAGGAGAGAGTATCTGGGGAAAGTATTTCGCTGATGAAACAATTGGGCCACTCAAACACGATTCAAGGGGAACGTTAAGTATGGCGAACAAAGGAAAGGACACAAACAGCAGCCAGTTGTGAGTAATTAGTGCCAAATCTATTAACATTTGCAAGCTAATTCTTTGACCAGTTTCATTGCCTACCGGCCTCTCCCACACTTGAACAATAAGCACACTGTCTTTGGTCATGTCATTGATGACCCTTCGCCTTCTTCGCCTACCATCGATGCCATGGAATCTGCACCAGTCGATTCTTCAACTTCAAATCGGCCGACTCCGCCCATTCGCATGCTGGACGTCACCGTCTTTGTTGATCCGTTTGAAGAGTTTCTGGCTCAAAAAAGACAAGCAGGAGAACAGCAGACCGGAAAGCAGCCTTTAACAGCCACGGCTAGCGGTGATAACCCCGATGATGACATCGTGACTTGGACGGGAAAACGGATTCGGGACAACGGCGACAAGGAATCTTCGGGTGCCATTGGGGTTGGAAAATATCTGAAGCAATCAGCGGTGAATGTCTCTGCAGCTGAGGATGAAATAGTTGAATACATTGACGACAGCTTCGAAGCAGAGCATACTAGAAAGAGAATCAAAGCCGCCGGTAAGGGGGGATTCGGTAATTTCGATGGTTGGTGAGGTCAATGCTTATTAGATTCCAGCTGGGCTGCAGCGAGCATGGGAGGAGTATTCGGTGTGCTAATTTGGGCTGTGGCTTTTTTCTTTCTTTCTTTGGATCAGTCTAATTAGTTATACGATCAACGGCCTCGAAAAAAGCAGTAGCTATGTTCTTTCATTGACGCTAAACTATTGAAACCCAGTATCACTCGTGAAATCCACTGAAGCGTCATCATACTCATAATACCTTTGCTGATACGACGGCGGCGTATTACGATCTAGAAACCGTGGTCTGGAGAATTTCTTTTCCGGATAATTGACCCATTGACCTTGAAACCATGGGAAAGAGGCAACATCTCTCAATGTTGGTCGCTTCGCTTCCTCCTTCGCCAACATTGCTTTTAGTACATCAATACAATCTTGCGATAACCTCTCATCAATCGGTAGCTCCTCGTTGATCATTCTCCTTCGTCTTTCCCGTAGATAAACATCCCGCTTTTTTGTCATTTCGACGGAGGCAAAGTGCCGCAGAGCTCCAACATCATGTTCCCATCCCGGTGGTTCCCAGGGGGCGTATCCGTGCAAAAGATCATAGATCAGTACCCCGAATCTCCAGATATTTTCGTTTCGACTGTCGTGATAATACCTAATGTGAACAGTATCGCGAACTTTGGTCGGAGTACGGTCACCTTTCATTCTCAATGCGACTTGGGGAGAGATGAGAAACTCTGAAGCTAGGATACCAGCCCATGTAGGCAGAAACCAGCCCTCCTCGGTCGGACTGGCGTGAATCAGTCCAAGGTCGATCAGTGTGACCTGGCTGGGTGTGAGATACATAGAAGAATTTCTGAGAGGTAATTTTGGAAAACTTACATTGAGGTTTTCATCAACTAAATAGTTGCGATGGCTCAGATCATCATGCAACATGTTCAAATCCATTAAATAGGTCATTGCTTGAAGCATATGGGAGGCGATCTTGCAAACTTGAATTTCCGTGAGTCTTGGAGTTTTGCCATTAATTAGCTCCTCGCCGGTGTAGCTTGGGAAAGAATGAGCATATGGAGCTTTCGTGACCAGCTCCTCTCTTTCCGGGTGCCTGGTCACAGCTTCTGCTGACATCGCGATAAAGGTCAGATCCTTATGTACGTAGACCGAGTCTAGCTTAGGGAAACGAGGGCATTGAGATAGTAATTGAAGATAAATCGCTTCCGCTGGGATGTATCGCCATTCTTTGCTACCGAGCTCCAGATATCCCGCGAAGGGTGGGTTATGGTAGTCTATCCAGGCTTTTCTGTATTCGGTTGGTCGCAATTTGAGAATGTACTGTTTCTTAGGGTTGTCTTTTTCCCGAGCGGCTAGTATAATGGCCGTGCCTATATCAGAAGTTATTAGAAAACCCTGACGCCAGTAACGCAAATAAATTGCTGAAAGCTTTGCTTACTTCCTCTGCCAACCGAGCCGTATATTTCAAATCGATCCTTGACATCTTGGCATGTCCTTCCGGCCCACAGTTTCCTATAGAACTTGTTTTCACATCTGCGCATTTCAAGCGCTTTAGGCTGCGGGACGTTGTCCTGAAATCTCTGTGAGTCAGCACGATGCATAGGTAGCAGCTCGGGAGGTCTAATGGGGTAGACGTCTCTGCAACGTGACAAGTGGCGTACACCAGCTTTGAAACGTCGTCTGTAGATTTGATGCAGTGTTCTCAGACGAGCTGGAAATGGGCCATGCTTCATTCCATGAGTGAACACCGGGATGTTGATGGTAATATGATCCATGACTTTAACTTTGACATGCAATGCCCAGAGAGCCCAATGTCAAAACCAGCTTCAGAGGCTATAGAATCCTTCTGATCCCTCATTTATAGAGGCGAGAAAAAAACAACAGGAAATAAAGGAGACTGCAAGAGCCAAAATATTTGGTTGACAGCATGAAGAAGACAAAACTAGTCTGAATGGGATTCTTAGAAAACAAAGTATTCTTCCATTTCATGACAAAGTGGAATTCTTTAACGGCATAACAAGGGAGCGAGCGGAAAACAGCCGGAGCTTCCCTGTACGGCTAATTCTGTTCCTGAATCCACGAACGCTTTGGTCAACTCTGGGTAATCGGCCCTTGGTAATATCCTGGGGCTGCTTCGTGGTATGTACGTACCACTATCATTCTAAGTTTGCAGCGTTTTAGAGAGTAGGTAGTGTTAGAACCAGACATTGGCACTTTGAGCAGCAGAGAAAGCAGCTCCAAAGAATAGCCGTTTCCGCGTAGAGTCGATTAAATCACTAAAAACCCTGCGATCACCCTTTTTCATATTTTCCATCAACTGGCCTAATCAGGATGTTGGGCTTTTAGAGTATCTGTGGGTATTAAAATGTACAGCCTTTCAAATATCAATATCTAAGCCAGTGATTACCATCACTAGCTGTTCAATAGGGTATATTCTGCTCAGCTTCATTCACCCCATCATCCCATGTAGATGACTTGATGATGCTAAGTGGTGAATGATCATGTGCTGTTAGCTTCTTCACAAAGTGTTCTCGGCGCAGGTTTATTATCAGTGTTTCTAGTATCTCTCACTTCCAGGCTTTCTCTGTATCTGTTCTCACTACCGCAGTTTCTCATTTCCTATTGTGAAGCAGCTAATTCAGGCACATGTTCCTTCAGAAAAGATTTCATCAAGAACCAGCTCCATTGTTCTATAGAAATCTCAAAACAAGACACAGCTGTGTTCTGGGCAAAAGCTGATTGTGACACTTTCGTCGCATGTCCAGATTTTCAGTTCACAAGCAAGATCACAAGTGTTTTGATGCCCCTGCTTATCTTCTAGTACTTTTCGTCGAATCTCTGGATCTTTCTTTTCACTTGGTTGCTTGACCTGGTACTGAAGAAGTTTGGTCCTTTATCCGCATTTGAACTATAACAATGAGTACAGTGTACCCTTTTTTAAAACGGGAGGGGGTTCCGGAATGTTTCTGCATCATAGCACCTCACCGTCGAGAGCGATTTGACTGGGAAGGCAAACTCGGAAGGGTGCTTTTCCATGGAGAAGCAGCCGGACTCGTTTTTTGCTAGCCAAGCCTTACATGTGGAGGGAAGAAGACACCAAAGTGAGTCGCAGCAGAAGACACCTTAGATAATGGGGGATAGCTGACCGGATATTAAGGCCTCACAGGAAGCAGACGATACATCCGGTCTCCGCCTCAAACCTGGCTTCTCTTCGACCCAGGAGAACTGCCCAATCCTTAATATGCCTCACGAAATATATGGATGCATTTGCGAATTCTTGGACATCAACAGTGTCTTCAAGTTGGGAATGACCTGCCAGGAATTGTGGCCCGTTGGTAAATGCTTTATCGAAACCAAATTCAAAAAGATCTTGGGTATATGGGCTGGAGTTCCCCTAATCTGCCCGGGCTGCACCCATCCCAAGGAAATCGATTCTTATCCACCAGGTATCCTAAGCAGCGGGGCAGCGGAGGAGCTGGATAAGGGCTTGTGCGTCGGGGAGTTGGCTTCAATTAGTAGGCTTTATCATGTCCCCGGATATGAGGAGATCAGACAGCAATACTACAAGACCAACCTCTTTAGTCTTGCTCTCAGGCGATACAAAGCGCTCCCCGCAATCAACGAAGCTATCAAAAACCTGATGCCGGAGCAGGTTTCTGACCAAAACGAAGCCAACCAGCCAACTGATACCCCCCACCACACAAAGTTCAACCCGTCCATGTTCTATCCCATGGAAGAGAAATGGATACTCCGCAACTTGACCACGCGTCAGTTCGTTCGCGCTGAAGAAATCGCCCTCAGCCCGGAGTATATTCACGGCCCGCTCATCGAAATCCTCGGCTTTGCCGAGGTCATCCTCGCTAAGACCTGCTGGTCAAACAACACCAGAACTTGGGTCCACTACCCTCTTAACCAGGGGCCGTGGGCCGGACATTCCTTCGACGTTGTCCCTGTATCGAAGGTCGAGGTGAAGGATAAATGGGAGGATATCAGCCCTAGCATCGCGGCGGAGCTAGAGGCGATTTGCGAGCAACAGTATGGGCCTTCCTGGAAAGAAGCACTGATCCATAGATTCGAACAGAGATATATGGACCCTTGGGGTGGCTGGAGGAAAGAGACCTTATGGGAGAAAATCCATAGGCAGGCAAAGGACAGTTGGCTAAATTTTCTGTGGTTGAAGATCTGAGGGAGAAGAAGTTTCCTGAATTTAAGCAATGGAGTTCCTCTACTTCTAGTAGCTTTTGCGGAGAGTAGCTGATACTTCATGATCGAATGCTCCTTTTCGAGGGAGAGAGATGATTTAGTTGAGTTGGTGATCCTTTGAAAGCTTCATGTCGTTCACTTTGGCTTTTCCACGGGAAAGAAGCGCCAAGACGGAGCCCACATCGATCTTCTTGGCCGAAAAGGGGAATTCTCATCAATACCTATTTTGACAAAAGGGCATGGACTAAAGGAAGGATAATAGCGGAGCTCATTGGTTTCATTGCTCACTTTGCCAGTCTTTATTCTTATTTGATATAACTAAACTCTTTCAGAGATTGCGAAAGAAAGTGCCATAATTCCCCTACCCAGTAGTTCTTGCTCGCCAAACTCCGTACCATTCAAGCCTTTGTGTTCTCGACATGAGCGGTCGTTTTTCCATCCTCTGACGGCGGAGTGGGTGCTGCATTATGATGGTCCTCCTTCTCACGACCTTCAATGGCTTGGGCATACAACTCCTCCTCAGCCTCCGTTGCGCCGTAGAAGTGGACAGCAACCTTTTCTCCAAAGGCTGCGTTGATGTCCTCCAAACTCCTCTTCTTAGTTTCAGGGAACAAGAAATAAACGTTGATCAAGTGTAGTGCGGTTGGGAAAATAAGAACGAAGAAAAACTTCCAGGTAATTTTTTCCAAGGCAGTAGGACCGGCGCAGAGCAAGATGATTGTCCCTACGAACATGCCTCCCATACCAAACGCCATTCCCTGGCTACGGGTCTGAGTGGGGAAAATCTCCGAGAGGTAAAGGAACTGGGTTGCATCGATGAAGCTTGACCAGAAGAATATAAAGAGGAAGAGGAAGAAAACGGCGGCTTTTTGGCCTCCGGTGTTATCGGTGCCAAGATAAACGGCTTGAGTCCAACATTCCATGATGAGAGTGAGCAATATTCCACTGAGTCCAGTGAGGAGGAAGAATCTGCGACCAAGGCGATCGACGAAGAAGGCTGTGAATACGTTTCCGGGAAAGGACGCCGTTACCCAAAGAGCCGAAAGGAGCAAAGGCATAAAAGTCTTCATGCCGAGGGAGGCGTAAAGAAGCACGCCATAGTTTGCAATAATTAGAACACCCTAAACATTGATACCTTAGGATCTAATACCTTTATTAACAGGTAGAGGGCCTTACTGTAAATTGGTTGCCGAGCATGAGAGAAAAACCAACCCACGCTCTGCGACGGTTCGATGCGGTCTTTAGAAAATCCCATTTGCCAGTATTTTGCTTGATCTGGGTATCGAGCTCGAGCTGTTTCTGCATCTGAATAAATTCCTTTTCGGCTGATACGTTGTGGGGATCATCGGGTGTTCGATGCAGGCGTATCAAGACATCACGAGCTTCCTCATGACGACCTTTTTCCAAAAGCCATCGAGGAGAGAGTGGAAGCCATGGAGAACCGAGGAGCAACAAAATTGCTGGTGCCCCCTGAAAGGCAAGAGGAAACCGCCATGCAAAGGAGGTCATATTCCCACCGGCGGACAAGAAGTAGCATCCAAAGCCGATCCATGAGGCCAACGAGTATCCAACTGCAAACATGATTCCGTGCATGGAGACCATGAAGCCGCGGGAACTGGGGGCAGATGCTTCTGCTTGATACCTAGGTTGTAGTAAGACAGGTCAGTATAGGTTTGTATAAGAGAAATAATGGGAAGGGCGTACATACATTGGTATACCTGTAACCAAAATTCCAATGCCGAATCCAGCGATGAATCTGGCAACCAAAAACATGGGCATGTTAACAGATCCAGCGCACAGAGCGGCTCCGATAATTAGGATGATAGACCCAAGTTGCAGCGATCGCAAGCGTCCGTATCTGTCAGCAGACCAGGAGATGAATGCACAACCGAAGGCGGACCCAGCAGAGTTGAGACCGTTCATAGCACCGATGAGAGCGGAGGTTTTACTATACCCTGGCTCGCCTTGCATGGCGAGGTTGAAGTCATGGTAAAAACTTGGCTGGCCGATTGTCGAGCTGATGACAGCCAAACCGTAACTGCAGGCTGTTGAACCCAAGGCGACAAATATGACAACCGCAAGGTTGAACGCGTTAGGAACGAGTTTACCCATTATTGCGGTGGATATAGACCGTCAAAGAGGAGGAGAATGTTATAAACCGAAAAGGCAAACCCAACAGGCCAAAGACCACGCTAGACCTCTAGATGGGTCCCAGGACAGTGGAACCTGCGGATCTATATAAGGCCATAGCAATCGGGCCTTCAGGAATATCCTCAGATATACCATCCCCGCGAATCAAAAATCTTATGAGTGGAGAATAATTGCATGCCCGAGGTATGCTCGGGAAGTAGGTTGTCAGCTTTGATTACCCAAAATTAGGGAGCAAATGCTAACTAGCACTATCAGCTCGAACGGTTTTTATGTCAAAGCTCAAGCTCAGTCTAGGCTCCATATGGCTCCATAGGCTTGGTGAAGCTTGGGTCAAGCAACCCAAATTGCCATGGAGAAATGCGGAGAAAAGCGGGGGAGCAAACGGCCAGCCGACTCAGGGCTTGCATCGAGTCATGAAAGTCTCTTCCTCTGATGACAACGATATCCAGTGAGTCAAGAGCCTTTTATTCATATAACGAGCGTTTGAGCTCTACTGTCAATGGAATGGTTTGGATAACCGAAGGTAGCTCGAACGCCACAGCAAATCGGTGAATTGGCTGGCAACACCGTTCCATTTTCAACCAGCGTTAAGACTTTACAACCAGCAGCCGACTGCCGGCTACCGGTTATAAGTTTCATTCTTCTCCCATTCCTGACGGGACTGAGGTCTGAACGAAAAGGGCAGTCCTTCGATGAGTCAGTCTCCCTAGCGGGATATGCGAGCGGAAACTCGTACGAGTGGATGTTTAAGGAATTACCATGGGGCCAGAACGAGGCCTAGTTTTGCTTCAAAGATGTGGATATCATGGACTCACGATATAGAAGGAAGAGTGAAGTTGAAGAGTCATAAAAATGATGAATGACTGGAGGTTGAGACTTGGGAAGAGGCGGTCATGTGATGGTCAGAATTCCGCCCTTATAACTAACTAGTTAGTTGCCCGTAGATATTGGCGATCGCTTCAATCCCATTTTTTGAGGCAAGGACTGATCGGAAAAGGGGCTTGTTGTAATAATTCGGGCTAGTTACAGATACAAGCTGATGCCTTGCGCTCTGTGAGCCTCTATGCAGACTCGGTAGTAACAAAATCAAGCCAATGAAACCGGCGCTTGACTGTGGGCAAATCCTCCACTCGCCGAGGAAATGATTTCAGATATGTTATGCCGAAAACCGGATTATAAATGCTTAAGGGTCGGGGTGCAATTTTGCGTTCTCGTAGCAACCGCACTAAGAAGCTAACTATATCTTGATCCGGAGATGGTTTGCGGGAGACTATAGAGGTGGTTAAGCGAAGTTGAACCACTTTGGCCGCCATGCGCCTGTTGTGCTTCTTTACAACTTGGAGTGGTAGACAGTAGTTACCAGCAAACTCTTTCACTGTCACATCCTGCTATCACCTGAGTAGAAAGGTTGCTGGTAAATTGCAAGGAAGTTTAGCCCCTATCGCCATTTAATCGTTGAGCTAAGTGATCATGGTCAGTTAAAGAGGTCTCGCCACTCGGTTGCTTCCCAACTCTTTTCCAGGCTGGCATATTCTCCCTACTGGTGGTCAATTCATTTACTTCGAACAGAAGGCTGATTTTGGGGGCACAGTGTATGTATGCGGTTTCACGGACTCTCTTTCATCTAATGTTAGCAACGTTGTATCTCCAGCCTGGAAGACGACCAATAACTCGATGGAATTGCGAGATCGCAAAGATGAGGCAGGCAGGCTTCCTTCAAAAGGCATGACTGTTCCCGTGTGAGCACTTCGCCGCGAAAGCTTCCACTATCCAAATGCGTGATTTCATCCTGACCGTGATAAAGCAAGGCTGAAAGGGGACTCTTCGGACACTTTTCATATTAGTGAAGCGAAAAAGCGAAAGCCTTGCTTCTTGTTGTTGCCAGAAACCGGTTTTTAAAAAGTAGACATGTTGTAAGTAGGATGGAGTGTAGGACGCCTGTAGCCATATCCCTCAAGCTGTTTGATTCTCCGAAACCAGCCACCCTCATGCATCTTCATGCGCTTGTGACTCGCTCTCAACATGCTTTCCAGTCTGCACGGTACATCAATGCGCGTATTTATGTATGTATGTACATATATACAAGATGGTGCGAGTACGAGTCCCACAAGGCTGAAGCGAAAGTGCTCAGGGACTGGTAGCTAAGAGGTGTCGATTTGCCGGGGTATTCTGTTTCAAGTCATATGGACTCCGCGAACCGTTGGCCGGCATGAAATATACCTTCAGCAGCCTAAGTAAAGACTCCGAGGATAACCCGTTCCCCAACGACTGGCGCCTTTCACTAACCGGTATACGAAGCATGGACTTTGCGACCGCGAATGTGGCTGAACCACCGCTTCTTCCTGTTGCTGTTAGTCCAGAAGATCCTCGGGGTTGCTTTTTATCGTAGGAACGGTGTCGTACAATAAGGATCAGCTCCCTCTGGGTTGTCAAGGATGCGGACGTAAGGGGAGGGGGGCGACATATGTTCAGCAGGCCAACGTAGCCGTGCTTCCGGGCATTCGATTTAGGGCCAAAAGTGAGCTACCAAGCTGATTCTGCATACCTCATTATGCTTTTGTTCCGGATACAGAGAGCCAGGGAGCCGTGCATACGATCCGCTCATCAATCGATCTGTCATTCATCATGGCCAATAAATTCGTAACCTGTTGTTGTGATGTGTTGGGCTGCTCGTCGAAGAGCCGCAGCTTCAAGCCCAAAAGAAGGTTGACACGGCGCTAAACCGCTTTGGGGACCCCTGTCACGGGACTGCGGCCCTTCCCCTCCACTCCGCCAGACGTCAAGCTTGATTCCCTCGCAAAAGAGAACAAATCGCGACTTCAAGAACGGCGGGAGTACGGAGGATGCCGAATCTCTTGATGCACCCTCCATCCTAGCTAGCGTGGGCCTTCAGCGATCAGCCTGACGACATCTCGCAGCTCCTTTCAGCCACTCTCATGCGGCTAGCCGCACTACCTCTACGCTAATCAGGGATGCTCGTCTGGCCATCATGTGCTTCAGTCAGAGAGGAAATGGTGAGGGGCGGCCGCGTCAGAAATCCCGCCCGTTCTCGTTACACGGTCTTTTGATTATGAATCCGCCACAAGAGCGACTATGGCCAACCGTGTGGTGGTCCGCCTTGTTTGAAATTGGTTGATCGTGACTACTCCGTACACCGGCCAGACTCGACTGCGTCCATAGAATATTCGTGGGACGTGGAAACTACCCAAATGTGGGATGCTGCCAATTCATTGGCTATCATAACCACCGAATTCATTTACAAAAGACTGTTCCTGGCCATGCAAGCCGGAATTATGCAGTGCTGGAGGGGTCGAAGCAAACAAATCGACAGCTTCGTCCTCTGAAAATACAGGGATTCCAACTCCACTCTTTCCAGAAAAGAGAGGGATTTTTCTCGTTTCGCTTTCCAGCAGGGCGTTAGCTCATGCTACATTCAGCCCATCTCTTCTGAAAGCACAGCCCCAAAGCCAATCAATTCTCAGCTGCTACCTTAACCTGCATGCAAGGTGCATAATTAGTCCAAGGCAACAGCACCAATGCATCAGGCTCAAACTTTCTAAACGGGAGTCCATTGTGACTCGAAAGTTGCTCCCTTTTTACGCACCAGGAATTGAGTTCTCTGTTTGCTGACAAGAATCAACAAGAGCATCACCCCCTCCCCGAGCCTCACTTTTTTTTTTTTTTTTTCAAAGTCTTTATTGTGGTGTGTCGAAGGAAGGCTACTCTCCAAGAGTTTGAAACGTCTCTCTCACAGCCTTCCCCCACCCCCTGTCCTGTTTGATTGCCGGGTCCGGAACAAGGCAACCTTTTGACGATCGACGGTTCGCAGCAGTCTCACTACCTTTGGAGACTGAGGAGTTAAATTAGCGCAAATAGGACAGAAGGTATTTATATCCTGTCGATATCGTCTGGCTTTCCGATGAACTTAGACAGGTCTTCTATGTCACTAGTCACGGTCCCTTAAACTGTGAATTGCCTGACCTGTCTTAAGCCATGACACACGACAACTTCGACCTACGGCCACCGATGCCGCATCCGCATCTCCCGCCTCCCCAACCTCAGTATAGGGGAGGGGCTCCCCAGGCACCACCACCTGATGTTAACCGAGGCCAGCCATTGGACTCGATGAGCTCGCAATTCCGGAAGCTCAGCATGCATCCCACAACGACTTCGCATGCCCCGCGTGATAAATTGCAGCGAGAGCAGTTATCACGTGACGACACGCCTTTCACCGACGAGGAGGATAGTTACGATGAGGATGGGGACGAAGAAAAATACCAAGGATGGACGTTGTTCCTCGCGAAATCCTCTGTGCCTGGTCAGGAATCAAGCCGGCCGCATTATACCAAGTCACAAATGAACCTGAGCCAAGGAGAATTACAAAAACTTGTCAAAAAACAAAAGAGAAGTTATGCTGCAAAGATGTACAATGGTTTGGGTCCGGCAAAGCGGGAAGAGGTTGATAGTCTAATCGAGGGTCTCAAGAGGAAATACCCTCGGAGCAGCTGGACAGTGGTGTACATTCAATTGAGCACGAAGGAAGTTGTCCGTCGAGGGTTCGTGCGGACATATGTCACTACTGCTATCAACCTAGTCTTAGAGAAGACTATTAGGCATGGAGCCTCATCTTCTACCCGTTCTTCCCGTAAGGGCTCCCCCGAATCAAACGTGTTTCTTTCGATGACGGACGAGCCGACTTGCGAGATCCACCGTTTTCTGAGTCTCCATTTCGTGGCCATCAAAACCTGCCACCTATCTCAAGAGATACTCTTCCTCCCATTCAGCACCCTCAACCTCGAGTTGGGCATGCTCCTCCTCTGCTTCAGCATCCTGCTCCTAACATGCATACAAACCCTCGCCTAGTTCCACAACACCCGGATACACTGGCCCAACATCGACAATTGCAACAACCACAGCACCCTTATTCCCAGCAGCATCCTCACCCTATACCTCAACAGCAACCAAATCCTCATACCCAACCACAGCAGTTGCCCCGCCAACTGCAACATCCTCTATCCCCTCCGGATCCTCAAGGGCACCCGCAACTACATCCTTTACCGCCTCTACAACCAAATCCGCATGCTACTCAAGCTCCACTACCGCAATATCCACCCATCCAATCACAACAGCATCCTCACGCTCCTCCACAACAGTATAATCCTCATCCTCAACCCCCCGCCCACCCACAGCATCATCCTCAGACTTTTCCACCGCCACACCCCCAAAACCGTCCTCCGCCCCATCCACAGGTTCAGCCCCAGCAATTTCCACAACCACAAGGAGGGCTTCCCTCCAAACGAGATGCCTTTGTGCCGGCTCAACATCACCGGGGCCCTCCAGGTGTGCAAGTCATTAATGGACCACCTCCCCAAAGTCACGGTCATCCTTCTCAAAGCAAACCTATCCACCAAATTCCTCAGATAGTGCATTTAGGAGAAAAAGCCCATTCAACAATGGTCAATCATACGACCATTGGTCTGATGAGGAGAGTAGTGGGGATGAGCCTGACATTTTTGACCGTGCTGATCGAGTCTCGGAAACAGATCGCTCATCTTTTGGCGATGAGTTTGAAAGACCATCCAAGCATACGGACTCACGAGGCTCTTCTAAGGATAGGAGTATAGAGCTGCCTTATCGCACTCATCGACGGCCTGTGGAATATTTTAGTCGTCCACATCAACGCGATGGTAAATATGGCGGTGGAGTAGACATTGTTCCGATGAACAGCAGCCTTCGAGGGCCGCTCACCCGCTCAGCTTCAGTTTCTCACGCCTCTCGTTCGCCCCCAAAGCTGATCTATGGCGATCGTGTCCATGCATGCCCAGTTTCACTCCGATATTCAGGAGCACTGGACGATTCTTACATCAAGGGAGGCCGTGAGCATGGAAGGCCAGGCCGCTTGCAACTAGCGGATTTTGTCCGGCACGAAGTTCTCAAACATAGAGAAGAGGATGTTCGGCGCCGAGAGCGCGATATTTCGCTTCGTGAAATGAAGTATGACTTCGAACCATCAGCCACCCGATCTCCGCTTCTCGAATCGTATCAGATGCTCGATAGGATGCACAAAGCTGATCGAGCGCGTCGTTCTATTGGATGCTCAAGTCACAGACATGGCTCCAGACAACCTGGAACACTTTTTAGATGATGGTGTAATCCACGAATTGTGCGTTCTAAAGCGATTCGCGGCCATCGGGCAAACATTATACAAAGGATGTGGAACAGCACCAGCCATATCCAATCAAATGCTTTATGATGTACGGTCGCTCCTGAGTTTCTGAAATATATGTACCATTACCTTAGTATATGAATCACTTGATGATTTTGCTTACCCCTACGTCTCCTCTATTTTCTTGATATCTGAAAAGGAACCTAGGCTCCTTTTCATTGCGAATAGCAGCCGATGTTTATCAGACATAACATCAAGCACGGCTCTCGTTCAGTCCGTTAAGATGGCACTTAACATCTCTTTTATCCATGCGTTTCTCGATCCCGATACTTCCTGAATCTTTAAGTTGCGGGTCGGGCAATTGCTTGCAATATGGTGGATCATGATGCTTTTCGACATCCTTTTCTTTACCTGATCCTTAATAGTTCTTGGGTCAAGCTGACCATTCTACCTAATTTTCGTCAATTGACGAAATATACCTTTTGTTCAGTCGTCCTCTCGCATCAGAATTCCCTATACTGATGGAACTCATTGCCTTATCCTAGTTTCTGAGCCTTTGCGGTGGAGATAATCTATGTAATGAAGCAACCTATCGTACCTATCTATATCAGGTTTTATATAGCAACATATATGTCTGTTCTGAGCTCTGCATCACACGTTCATAGATCACCGCCGCTTCACCGGCACTCCAGAAGCGGTCTTGGCAGACGACATGCCACCCGAAATCCACCGCATTTTCGTGCCCCTCCCCCGCCAGCAGCGTCGATGCTTCTCCCCCTTCCTCACTGGCAGCAAAACCTCCCTTTATATCATTATCGGCGTTCCCAATTATCATTCTACCATAATTTATCTCTAATTTCAGTTGTAAGACCACAATTTGTAATCATGGCTCGCAAATTCTTCGTTGGCGGCAACTTCAAAATGTAAAGTCTTCCCAGGGTGTCCACAGAACACAGCATGTTCAACTCTTCTAACCGCTCGTGCTTTTACAGGAATGGAACTCAGAAGTCCATTGCCGAGATCATTGCAAACCTCAATGGCGCAAGCGTCGATCCAAATACCGAAGTTGTCCTCTCTCCGCCTTCTCTCTACCTCCTCCTTGCCCGGAGCCAGGCCGACTCGAAGTTTGGCATCGCTTCTCAGAACGTCTTCGATAAGCCCTGCGGTGCATATACCGGAGAACTGAGCGTAGAGCAGCTGCATGATGGTGGCATCAATTGGACTTTGGCCGGACACAGCGAGCGAAGAGTGATTTTGAAGGAAGACGATGATGTAAACCAGATTCAAAATTCCCTTGGTTTTGAACTAAATTGTACAATACGTACTAATACGGGATGGTGATAACAGTTCGTTGCTCGAAAGACTAAATCTGCCATCGACGGTGGATTGGGCGTCATTCTTTGCGTCGGAGAGACGCTCGAGGTGCGATGTGATTCGAAGGAACCCTATTTTGCATATCACTCTAACAAGGTACACCAATATAGGAGCGCGAAGCAGGTAAAACAGTCGATGTTGTCACTAGACAACTATCTGCGGTAGCTGCCAGACTCAGTGTTGCCGACTGGGCCAAGGTTGTTATTGCTTACGAGCCCGTCTGGTATGTACTTCTGTATTTCCGCTCTTTGAAGGAATCCCCGTCTAACTAAGGATTTGGTAATAGGGCCATCGGCACTGGCAAGGTCGCCACAACTGAACAAGCACAAGAAGTTCACGCTGCCGTTCGCGGTTACATTGCCGATAAAATCTCTGCTGATGTTGCCCAGAGTATCCGCATTATTTACGGAGGTAGCGTCAACGACAAGAACTGCAAGGAGCTTGCTAAGCAAGCCGACGTCGACGGGTTTTTAGTTGGCGGAGCTAGCTTGAAGCCTGCTTGTGAGTATTCACACCTTCTGAGACTGCACACGTTCAATATAATGCTGACTGTGACATAGTCGTCGAAATTATCAACGCTCGTCTCTAAGAAAAACTTGAAGTCCTCATATAATTTTGGAAATATGGGTCGAGTAACAGGATATTCTTGTAACATACTGAGTGTTTGGACTGACTCCGACTGAAATAAATAACCATAGATCTTTTCAGCAAGATCATTACTACAATTATATTCTAGATATTTTGTCTTTATCATGTACGCTTCATTCAAGTAGAGTATAAAACGGAGACGCCAACCCCAGTCCAGCCATACGTGGGTTCACCAGTTGCAGACAAAGAGGAGCCAACTCCTACACCGGCACTGACTAGCAAGTCCTTAACCCTTCCTTCCCATAGAAGTCGCATGTTGAAAGACTGGTCAACTCGAGCCTTGATCACGGAGTCAGATTCAAAGTCCTGCTCAACAGAGGTGTATGATAGTGAGCTATGAGCAGCGCTTTTTGGCACAGAAAGTGGAGACAACAAACCCATCTTCCTCTTTGCCCAAGTCAGGTCATCTTTTACATTAGCATTGCTTGTGCTCAACTTGCTCTTTCTCCACAGCTCGCATCCAGCGACCATCTCACTTTCCCAACTATAGACATTGAATCCAAATCGCGAGCTAAACGCTAAATTCGGAGATGCAAGAAGTGAATAAGTCGTCGAGAGAGAACCAGTTAAGGGGGTCAATGTCAATGTGAGAGTATATGGAAATGTGGAGATAGGGGCTGATGTTGAGTGTCCAGAGGCCTGTGATGATAAATTTGTGCAATGCGAGGCTGCGGGTAGCGTAGTGAATCGCAGGCCGGTTGAGAGGCCTATTACTGAGGATAGCGGGGAGTAAAACATCTCTCCACCAGCCGAAAGTAAAGACTGCGCGGCTTTTCGGGGAGGATGTTCATTACCTGTCTCCCTAGGATCGGGCCCAAAGTTCCATAGGCCCTTAAAGCCTAACAGCGCATTATCCGTACTGAATAGAAACTCTGCACTGTACTTGCCAGTGTCGTGCGACAGCTGTGTCAAAATCGACGCTTTGGGAGTCGATGTGGAGACTGGCGTCCCTTGAGTGGAACAAATTGCGAGGGAGAGCTGCGTCGCAGGCGAGAGACGGCGGAGAAACAAGCCATTTAGGGTAGTTGGAGGAGGCAGATGTAATGTTGCGTGGAGCAAGCTCTCCGTTCGACGACCCCGAGACTCATCATCATCTAATGTCCCCGGAACAGGCCAGCTTTGAGGGGCCGATGGTGAAAAAGCTGTTTATAACCTGGAACTAGTCTTCGTAAGGGTATCAGGGTGCTTTGGCTTGGCGTGCTCTGGAGAGGCAAGGTACTAAATAGGTACGATACTGAGCCGTCGATAAGTCCTACCGTGCCAAGGGTGTATGTGGTCGCAAATTGAGGCGTGGATAGAGAGGAAAGGTGGACACGGAAACGTTCTGGAATGGGGAAATCTAGAAGAGCTGTATATAGAAAGCATGTTAGAGCACGCAATCCAAGTCTGAGGCAGTGAGAGTCTTATATTACCGTTGGCGGTATCTGTCAGAGTGGTATAGGAATTGTGTCGATTCCAGAGCGTCGCATCAGAAAACGCAAGGTGGATGTAATCCATAAAGTCAATCATCATGTAAGAGCGGCATCAGCTGTAGAGGTCCATCGCTATATTAAAGGAACCTTTCTCAAAAGTGCATCTAAAGAACGCGTTTTTCTTAATCTAAGGACCCGCGACGTCGCAATTGCTCCAAAGAGTCCGCGGAGCTGATAATCTTATCTGATCATCTATGATTACATCATCCATAGATCTTTCTGTATACGGACTAGCGTAATCAGGCTTATCGAAACTCTAAATCTTCCAAAAATTGAGTTTCATTCAACGGCCAGCGAAAGACTCGATGCGAGCTTCTTTTCACGTCCATATCTGCCTCTACTTCATATCAGTAGCCGAAGGCGCTCCCTTTTCAATTCTTTAGCTCCTAGAATAATAGCTCGCTCATCATGCCAGTCTCTAAGCGGGCAAAGGTCGTCCACGAGTCAAAAGTCAGCAAGAAATCACACAAGGAACAGACCCGCCGGCAATTCGCAAATATTCAAGAAGCCGTCTCAAAATATGATTTTCTGTTTGTTTTCTCCGTGGATAATATGCGAAATACCTATCTCAAAGATGTGAGAACAGAATTCTCGGAAGATGGGCGGTAAGAAGTCATCTTGCTTGATCATTGTCACCTTCCGGTGTGCTCATTCATACCATAGGCTATTTTTCGGCAAAACTAAAGTAATGGCTGTCGCTCTTGGTACCACACCGGAAACCGCTTTTGCGCCAAACCTCGAGAAGCTCGCTCCTTTCCTTAACGGTGCCGTTGGGCTTCTCTTCACCTCTCGTTCTCCAGATGCCGTTCTCAAGCATTTCTCTTCCTTTCATCCAATTGACTTTGCTCGCGCCGGAAATGTATCGCCTCGTGCTTTTACAATTCCACCGGGCATTGTATATGCCCATGCTGGTGAGATTCCCACGGAGCAGGACGAGGCTCTTAGCCATACGATTGAACCAACATTGCGGAAGCTGGGTGTACCCACAAAATTAGTACGGGGCAAGGTGACGCTGGAGATGGATGGTGGCTATCAAGTGTGCAAAGCTGGAGAGACCTTGGACTCAAGGCAGACAACGTTGCTGAAAATGTTTGGAGTTATGGTCGCTGAGTTTAGAGTTGAGATGCGAGCACAATGGAATAGAAAGACCGGGGAAGTTACGGTGCTGAAGAAAGATGAGGATATGGAAATCGACAGCTAGAAGAATACCTAATTTCGCGATGCCAAAAGTGCTACGTATGTACCAATCGGAGTTTGGATTTGGGGTTTCAGGCGTTTATCGGTATGAAAGGATTCTCGCAATCGGGCTCACTGCTAGAAGATGCTACAATCTGAATTGACAGTCATTATTGTTTGGGGCCGCAGGGGATCAATCCGAAGAGTGTTTGGAACGCCCCAAACAGCCTTACCTTGATCTTACCTGAAACCGTGCGTGCGCAAGAAAACTTATTCGCCCTAGGAAATGATACTGTACATACTTACCCCGTAAAGCTCAAGAGTATATAAAAACAATCTTTCGAATGAAATGGAGGCAAAAAATCAGAAAGGGAAACCTCAAATGCCAAAACCCATCCTCAGGCAAGAAATACGTCGGAATCCACATGGCACAGTATGGTACCTGGGTATTAAGGGGTTGTTTGGTCCTTGCTGTGATTCGCGAGAAGCTTTTATCATCACTTCAAAGTCTGCTTTCGCGATGAATCGTGTGATAGAATGTTGAGTCGCAGGTAAAATTTTGGCCTTACCCTGAAGTAGTGCGTAGAGGAGGGTGGGACTAGTTGAGGAAAATAACAAACCCGTATTAACATCGCATCCTAGTATCTTCGTTTGCTGCGCGGGTCGTCGTATTCATTACCGTCATGGTGCCTTTTCCTCGAGTAGTCATCATCACGGCGGCTGAATCTGTCTCGGTCACGGTCTCGATCACGTTCACGGTCCCTATCTCTGTCCCGATCACGCCGATGGTCGCGATCCCGGTCCCGGTCTCGGTCGCGATCTCTGTGGCCATCTCTATCTCGGTCATGAGTATCCCTGGGTCTTACCGGTTCACGGTTGCTTCCAGTGATCCCACCGGATCTATCGTATCTGGAGCCACCTCTATAGGGCTTATCGTCGTGTCCACCGCGTCTATCCTCACCACCAAAGTTACCAGCTCGGCCACCACCAGGACCAGAAGGCGCATTCGGAGGTGCTTGGCCACCATGGAAGCCATTGTGCTGACCAAAACCGCCTCGTCCACCCTGAAATCCAATTCCGCCATGCCCACCAAACCCTCGGTCACCTCGAAAGCCCCCGCCGAAGCCACCTCTTCCCCCACGACCGCCCCGAAAACCGCCACCACGGAAGCCACCAGGACCAGAAGGGGCTCCAAATTGGCCTGGCCCGCTGGGCCGTGCTGGCATAGACTTCGTGTAGCCCCGTCCTCCAAGACCGCCACCAAATCGCCTTGGCTTCCAACCTTTGACGGTACGGCCCCGTTCGACATCTACCAGGACACGGCGATCTTTTATTCGAATACCATCTGTCTCTTTGTATGCCGCTGTAGGATCGGATGATACCCAAGGGTGTTAGTCAGAGCTTCTACATTACCTGGCTGGACGAATAGGGGAAGGAAGAGGGAAGTAACAAGCGCTTAGGAGTTCAATACCCTTCATATCCTTCTCACGCTCATATACAATGAATGCATAACCTCTGTGCTTCTTCTTCGGATGTGGGTTTGATTGGTTGGAAACAATCCGGATCTGGAGAGGGAATTAGCATCACATCGCACATAATCATGGACTATCTTGGGCATACTCTTTCAATGGGACCAAAACGTCCAAATTCTCGCTCCAAGTCTGATTCCTTTACTTCATAGCTGAGACGCGACACGAAAAGCGTTCTAAACGGATCGCCTCGGATTTGGGGGTCAGAGTTTGGGTCATCTATGCAGACATTCAGTACGACAACTTTCATCACAACACAAAGGGTTCCATCAGTAGCGAGGTGACATACAGTCTTTTAGCCCTTCAGTCAAGAATTTCTCCAATTGCTCTTTCTTCTCAAGCTTCTGTCGTGCTTTCCGTTGAAGCCAGCTTTCGGTCGCGTTATATGGAATCTCCTCGGCATAGTTCTGCATTTCCCCGAGATACTGCGCCACTCCACTGATATTGCTATTCTTGACATCTTCGGGCGCGCGGGTAATCGGCTTCAGGTACTTGAGGGGAGGTCGAGGCGCGAATAATGCCAGCAAGTTAGCCGGCAGCTTGTCGGTCATCGTGGCAAGAGACGCAAAAACAAGCTAAAAGAAAGAAATCAGGCCAGATAAATATTTGTCCACATGCTCAGTCAGTGAGCTAGAAGATAACTCGATGTTCTCCTAGACCGTAGTTTATCCAGCTGCGGTTTCGAGATGATGCCGCCTTGTCACGAATGGCGACTGAGAAAATCCCAAATCGGCAAAGCGCAAGCGTCACGCTGGCCCCACTTCAGCTAGCCAATCAACAGCCGCTTTCTCTCTCCGCCAAAAAAAGCGGAAAACGAAGCTCGATAGCGGAAAGCGAACATTGCGTGAAGCATTATTGGGACATTGCGGTAGAGCGAGAGAGCGAGAGAGGACGAACAATGCCGATTCAGGGAGTCAAGGCAATAGCCTCTGGGCGAGTATGTGAAGCCTCCATGCCACTACCAACCCTTTTTCTCTAACCGCAAGTGAGTAGAACGGCCTCGGTGCTTTCATCCTCCAATGCAAGCGACTGGACTTCCATTACTGCGACTGGGCTGGCAGCTCGAAGGGCATGAAGTGAGCCTTCCCTTAAATACGACTACACATACTTGAGGTTATGTCACTTGCTAACTTCTATCATCGTTCTAGTTCCTTTATCCGTCACGATCTGCCAAAATTCGCTGCAGAGAACCCTCAGATTGAAATCAGAATATCGCCGCGCCCACACAAACATCCAATCATCAAGGGACACTACATAAATGGTCGTGAGAAGGCCATCTGTGTCCGAAATCTTGAGATTGCACAGATTTGGCAAAAAGCGACCCTCCTGAAGCAAGCGAGTGGTGAAAAATTGAAGAAAGTAAGGAATCCGGTATCAAGTACAAATGAAAGCGTAAGGGGTATATGGGACCCTTATCATGGAGATCTAAAGAAAATATGATGGGTTTGGCGATCTGTGGCTCAGTGATAAATGGCGTTGGGGTTGGGATAATGTTTTAAGCAATTTCTTTTGGGAAGCATGCTTCATATACATCGGAGGGTGTTGGAAATTCTTCATTGAAAGATCTTGTTAGGAATGACTATAGCCACATATCATAAAATTGTCCAAAAGAATATTTATTCATGCCAATTCACTATCCACTAACGATGAGAGTGGCATATAAGAGGTCCAATTGGGTATCAGAAACATGCCATAAAAGAACAGAATGAGAATGTACCTTTCCTACTCCCAGTTGCACCCCATATAACGCCGTAAAGAGAATAATGAATATGGACTCAAAGGTAAATCTGAATCATGGTCTTTGGCTGACTGACTGGTTTGTCGCAGTCTGGAACGACGCATTTAGCAAAAGGCTTTACTTCTATAGAGGTAGAAGCTTTCTTTCCGCGGGATATGGCACGATTCTTGGTGCAGAGACCACAGTAAACCTGTGAAATTGTGAGCAACCACAAAAAAGAATTAGAAGAGGGATCACAGACATGTCCACAGGCTTTCGCCACCCAAATCTGTTGCTGATCAGGATCATCTCCAGTGCCGAGCTCATGGTCGCAGTTAGGGCAGACGACTACATCATCTTCACTGGCCGTTGTTGTAAATCCCTCGGGAGCAGCAGCCGGTGCGTTGTACGAAGGTGCTGTACGAACTGGTGGCAGTATCGTTTCAACGTTAACGAAGGTGACATCCATGCTGGCTTGCCGCCTGGGGTCCTCTAAATTGATAGCATGCCTAGAACGTTGAGTAAGCCACAGATTGAGATTCTCGACATCCACCGCCATCCCTCCCATTGCTCCAACCCGCTGCCGTAATATCTCGGTCTCTCTCAGAAGGGTCATCATCTGAGCTCGGGAATGGAGCCGCCGACCGTACCGCGTGTGATAGCCATGACCTTGTGTTCGTGGAACTGACCTTAGCCATTGAACTTCGGGAAGAGGCAGCCTTATATTGTTCCTGGGCGGCCTCGCTGGTTCCCGCTCTAAATCGACTACGTCCATAATATTTCTTCCAAACCGAGGGGGTCGGCTTGCTCCCTGATGAGCATTCTCTGAGCTTTGTGTTCCAGGTGGCGATGGAGAGTCGTCTTGTGTGAGGTCAATGATACTCGGAGGCTCTCGGCGGGCGAAATATGAAGGAATAGTAGGAACGTCTGTAGACATTATCGGTCTTCGGTAGTCGAAGCCATCTCCGGGATATCTCATTTGAGGAACAATCGGAGGCAGTCGTAGCCTCGTACTGGTAGATGTTGACGTAGTGGGGGCAGGATTCTCTCCCTGAAATGACCAGGAGGGCTCGCCGCGGCTATTGGAAGGAGAGTCGGAGATCTCATCATGACGGCGCTGCAGTTGTTTGAATGTCAGTCCATCAGTGCTAAGCTCGAGTTGATAAGGACTGCCCCACGCCACATGAGGAAACTCACCTTTCTTGACGACGGGGTGGGCGATATGAATTGCACAGAAGGCTGCCTGTCCATTGTTGCTGAAGTGAATGCTGATACGCTGGCCAGGATGGAGGGAGATGTTCTGGAGGAGGTGACGGGTTGAGGTGGAAAGCCAGTGTGTGCGAGATGTGTTGGTAGCGGAATCCGAGTCTTATCGTCCATCTCCAAAAGTTAAGGTTGCGAAGGGACCTAAATATAAAACCGACCATTCACCAGAACTAGAATTGGGTCCGCAGCAGTGGCCAACCCCTTTCGTCGTCGGAAGAAATTGACAATCGGCTAACCGCCCGGCCAGCTGGCAGGATTTCTGGTCTGGCGTCTAGGGCATTCCATGGACTGACTGGCGGAGAAGGCTGTCATGAGATCAAAAGAGGGACCGGAAGCCCAAATTGCCCAACGATCTTCCCTGCAATAAATACTGCTGAGATTCACGCCACTGCGAAGCACAACAAAGCCCGCTTTTACTTGAGTGAATAAATAATAAAGGGATCAACAGGTCACCGCACTGCCTAGAATACAGAAATAATGAAAAACACGATCCTTATTACAATCCCTCTGAGCCCACCCGTGTCAGAATTCCATCCTTGTTGAGAGCAACAAGACTTTGCGCTGAAGTACCCCATGCAACGGCAGACGCGGGCACTGCGATGCGCAGTGGCTCGGTCCATGACTTCGCCGATTTTGAATACTGTTGCACAGTCAAGCCGTTCGGTCCGCCCGTCAATAAGAACTGACCTGTGTAATCCCAGCTCAAAGAATCCACCGGGTTCCCTATTTCCAACACCTTCACCACTTCCGATTTACGAAGATCCCAAATGGACACCGCCGTGGAGCCCTTCGTAACAGATGCAAGCCATGTTCCGTTTTCCGAGAAAAAGAGCGTCTGAAGCGGTCCGGAGCAGTCAAAGCTCGCCGCAATGCCACCGACCTTGATGTCAAAGATCTTGATTTTTCCATCCGCAGCGCCTGCGGCCAGGAGATGGCCGTCCGGGTGGAATTGGGCACAAGATAGCGCTGACAAAGAAGAAAAATATCAGGATGAGTGAATCTCAGTCTTAGATGAGAGAGGATCTTACCGGAATCGCTAAAAACTTGCGCAACGACAGTACTTGATGAAAAGTCGTAGAGCACATAGCTTTTATCCACACCAACGGAAGCCACAATATCGCCGGTGGGATGCCGCGCCAGCGCCGTTACTTCGCCCGCATGTGAACTAAAGCTAGCTACTTCAGATCCGTTTTCGAAAGCTTTCACTGTTCCTGCCGATGTCGAGATAACGGCTTTATCTCCTACCCAAACAGCATCCGTGATAGCTCCGCCGCCACCTTTCAAAGATGCCACGACAGACCCGCTGGATAATGAGTAGACACCGGCGACTCCATCAACACCTCCGATCAATATCAAATCCCCAGACTCATGTAGCGACAATGAATCCCCTCCTGGGAAAAGTGGTTCCGACGTGGCAATGGGTTTGAATTGCTGTATGATCTCGCGGGTTGCCCAATCTTCAGGCATAGATCGCTTGCGACGTGTTTTCGATAACCTACGACATAACCATTTAGCAGGCATTACTTGGTAGCTTCCATCATGGTCTTACCTCTGTTGCGTCTCTTCTATACGAGTAAGCACGGCTTCGGGAAGGCCAGTGCTGTCCACCTGCATTGCATCTTCACCAGCTGGAGCCCGCCCAGCACCAACCGAGATCTTGGATAGAGCATCACGAGCCTCGTCTCGCTCCTTTCGTAGCCTTGCAATGACTCTAACAGCTGCATCATGCTGGTAAAGCGCAGTGCTTAGCTCCTGTCGCGTTTGAGCTAGGGTTTGTCGCAAAGTGTAAGTCTCTAATGCCAAAGCATCCCACTCTTCCTGGAAAACACCAAGCAGGGACGGGATCGAGGTCATTGTGGGTGGTCGCGGGCGGACAACGCGTGCAGTTTTCAGATCGATCAGATCGTCAATGGCAAGTTCTTCGCCGGTCACTGGCTCTTTTCCATTTTCTGCAATATATGCCTCTATCAATCGCTTCTCAAAAACATTTCCTATTTAACTGTCAGCTTTCACTGGGCAGCTGGGTGCACATGTTACGCACCACTCTTCCGCGACGCTACCGGTACCTGGGGGACCTCCCCGGAGACTGAAGGCGTGGTTAGTATCAGCAGAAATCTCAAGTGCCGAAGCGTAGGATCAAGAGAAGAGCTTACTAGCACAAAGCATTGTAATCAGCGTCACAAACTGAAAAATTGGACAGTTCTGAATTCCAGTGACTGAGCTCGATGGTTTTGGTCGGCGAAAGGACGGCCATCAATTTCAAAGGGAAACCTTCTGGCAAGCTCGGAGAAACGGCGCTTTCGCTCCGCGCAATGCAGGCGGCTTTGAGCCCAATTCCGAAGTCCAAACGACAACCAGTTGCAAGAGGAGGTGCAATTCGTGCTGTGCTCTCCGTAATCCGTACGGAAATTCTTCGTCTATTGATCTTGCCAGATTGGTTTCCGTGTGATTCACTCTCGGCTCATTGAACCATGAGCTTCAAAGCAAAGAACCTAACCTACGGTCTGTCGCAATCGGCTCCCATCATTGTTCCACAAACTTACAACGGACTATAGAGAAAAGCGAGCCTACGTTCCTACGAAATCTTCGAAATCAATATGGCGACGGAGTCGGGGAGCGTCATGGACGGCCCAATCTACGCCCGGTTAAACCAAAAGATCCCGATGCAGACGATGAACCCACTTATGTTGACGAAGAAAGCAATGAAGTAGTTTCAAAAGAAGAGTATCAAGCAATGATGAAGGACACCTCTGGCGAAAAAGAGAATTCAGACGGCGGTACTCAAAGTCACGATGCCTTAAATGCGACTGAAACTAGTGAAGCCATTGAAGACTCTAGCAACGCTCCCAGCCAAAAGGTAGTAGAAATTGGCGGTCTCAAGAAGAAAAGGCTCGCAAGAGTTGTTGCAGAAGACCATCAAACAGATGAAAACCGTGGTCAATCCGCAAAGTCGCGCCCACCGAAGAAAAAGCAGAAGAAAATCAAGCTGTCATTCGACCAAGAGACATGACACTGGAGAGTGCGTGATTCAGCGGACAGTCGGTGACAGCCTGAGGTCGGCACGGTAGACCCCCTCTGGCCTGTAGCACATATACGGGCATGGCGACTGTGCTTGCCTCGGCGCCATTAATATGTGCGGATAGCCTTACCAGAGGTGTCGGCCCTTCTAATCGCTGCTAACAGGAGCATATGGCCAGAGATGAAGTGAAGCAGCAGAGCTTAATCATGCGCTCTATTTATAATTCAAAGTGCATATGGAATCGCAGCAGTCTCTTACGAACTTCATTGACTGCGCCATCTTCCACGGCTGCAACTCCAATATACGCAGTTCTAGGCCCTGCGCTGATCATATATGGGGCGCTATATAATCAGTCAGTCTTCCTCCCGGCCCAACGACATCGTCCAGGGAAGGCATGTAGCGATTATTAGGATTGAAGCCATTGCAAATGGAAAAACAAAGGAGTGTGTTCATAACCAGAAGAATGGCTGTATATACCCACAATGGTATTAGTCGGTGGTCTACAATGGAAACACGCGGATAAGATGAGATCAACCAAATTGAACAGTACTCAATCGCTCTGTGATCAGGAGCTTCTCTGTCTACTCGAGTAAGGCCGCCTCATACTTTCACGAACAAGGAGATCTTAAAAAAGATTTTCGCCCAACAAACTCTAGGGCGTCTGATACTCAGTATTAGAATCGCGTTGGTCCCTAAGCATACAACTTCAGTTGAAATATATCTTAGTTGACAAAAATCATCGCTTCAATAAGATATATCTTCAGTAATAGCCAGAAGTTACATACACAATTATTTCCAATGATGAGTCACGTTTAGTAAAATCAAGTGCAATAGTTATGACACGCCACTCTAGAGACTTAAATATGCAACGTAAGTTCATCCTAATAATTGACTAGGCAGACTCATGGTTGTTCTAGCCATCATTATATCCATATTTACCAGCAGTTCGAGATAGTTATTCCAATGTCGCGGAAATTTAACTAAACCCACTCCTTGCAAACCCACTTCGGCAAACTGAGAGTCATCAATATCAGCTTCCCCTCATCACCTTCACAGAAACAACAGTATAAATCATTTCATAATGCCAGTTGTCAACTTAGAGGATCTTGTTCGCCTGCAGCAACAAGCTGAAAATATCCGGAATGCATGAGAACCCCTCCCACCCACTGCACGTTCCACTGACCGATGGCAGCTAACACTTTTGACAGATTTGTATCCTCGCCCATGTAGTATGTGGCTCAATAGTCCTACCCGGCACCTTCTTGGAAAAAATGAATTTCTCACAAATGACTGCAGGATCACGGGAAGACGTCCTTGACGGACAGCTTGATTGCCACCAATGGCATTATCTCTCCCAAGCTCGCAGGAAAGATCCGTTATCTGGATTCTCGTCCAGACGAACAGATGAGAGGAATTACAATGGAGTCTTCCGCTATATCTCTATTTTTCTCTATGCTTCGGAGATCAGCGCCTGGGGCAGAACCGGAGAAGAAAGAATATTTGATCAACCTGATTGATTCTCCGGGTCATATCGACTTCAGCAGCGAGGTATCTACTGCCTCTCGACTATGCGATGGCGCGCTGGTACTTGTTGATGTTGTTGAAGGTGTTTGCAGTCAAACGGTCACTGTTCTTCGTCATACATGGGTTGAGCAATTAAAGCCGATCTTGGTCTTCAACAAAGTTGACCGACTGATTACGGAATTACAACTCAGTCCCACTGAAGCCTACTCACATCTAAGCAGATTATTAGAGCAGGTCAATGCTGTTATTGGAAGCTTTTACCAAGGAGAACGTATGGAAGAAGACCTTCTATGGAGAGAACGAGTGGAGGAGCGAGTCAAAGCTGTTGCTGCGAAGGAGAAAGACAAGTCAAAAACACGTACAGAAGCCGAGATTCAACACGATGAGATAATCGAATTCGAGGAAGGTGATGATGAAGATCTCTATTTTGCCCCGGAAAAAAACAATGTCATTTTCTGCAGTGCTACGGATGGCTGGGCCTTCACTATCCGACAGTTTTCGAGCTTATACGAAAAGAAATTGGGCATGAAACGAGAAACACTGGAAAAAGTTCTCTGGGGTGATTACTACCTCGACCCTAAGACTAAACGAGTCCTAGGTCAAAAGCATCTCAAAGGAAGGAACTTGAAGCCAATGTTCGTTCAGTTAGTTCTGGAGACTATTTGGGCAGTCTATAATGCTACAACAGGTGGTGCAAATAAAACAGCGTGAGTTACATACTGGTTGATTGATACTCGAGAGGAATTGTATATTGACGCAGATAACAGGGATCCTCTACTACTAGAAAGAATCACAAAATCACTCTCAATTACGATACCCCCGTACGTACTAAAATCCAGAGACCCAAAGAATATTCTGTCTTCGGTCTTCTCTTCGTGGCTTCCTCTTTCGACAGCAGTCCTGGTTTCAGTCACTGAGTATCTCCCGAGCCCTCCAGCAGCTCAGGCGATCAGACTTCCTGATATGCTGGATGATTCTCCTGGTGCATCTTTTGTAAGTCCCGCAATACGGGCCGCGATGGAAAATTTCAAGTCCGGGAAGGACGATCCAGCCGTCGCATATGTAAGTAAGATGGTATCTGTTCCTGAAAGCGAACTTCCGTCCAAGACACGACGGGGAGCTGGTGGCGGTATCTTGACAGCGGAAGAAGCGAGGGAGCTTGCTAGACGAAAGAGAGAGGAGTTGGCAAAGCTTCAAGCGGACTCAAATGCCAATAGTCTCGCTAGGCTAACAAGTGAAATTGCTTCCACAAAGTTGGACGACAAAGAAGCTGACTCGGCTGAATCAAAAACAGAGCCAGAGCACCTTATCGGGTTCGCTCGGTTATATTCTGGAACCTTGTCTGTTGGAGATTCAATCTATGTTCTGCCGCCAAAATTCTCTCCTGAATACCCACATGCAACCCCAGAACCTCAGAAAGTCGCCATAAGTGCACTTTACCTGCTCATGGGCCGAAATCTTGAGAATCTGGATAGTGTACCAGCCGGAGTGGTTTTCGGCATCGGCGGTCTCGAGGGCCATATCGTCAAAACAGGAACACTCTGCAGTCAACTAGAGGGCTCCGTAAATCTGGCTGGTGTGTCTTTGAGCAGTCCACCGATTGTTCGCGTTGCCTTGGAACCTGTCAACCCATCAGACTTGAACAAAATGATCGCTGGGTTGAAGCTTTTAGAACGAAGCGATCCATGTGCTCAATATGAAGTGCTTCCTAGCGGCGAGCACGTTATACTGACTGCAGGAGAGTTGCACCTTGAACGCTGCTTGAAAGATCTGCGGGAAAGATATGCTCGGTGTGAAATTCAGGCAGGAGAGTCCATTGTGCCCTATCGAGAGACTATTGTTAATTCACAGGAAATGGCCCCGCCAAAGAACCCCGAATTGCCCCGCGGAACGGTTTTAGCAACTTCAATATCAAAACAATTAATGATTCGTCTACAAGTTCGTCCCTTGCCGGGACCTGTCACCGACTTCTTAGGCAAACAGGCTGGAACTATCAAACGATTTCATGCCGCCCACAGAAGAGCTAGAAACGCTAAACCTTCTGATGAAGGTGATAATGATGCGGAGGGAGATCAAGATGAGGGCCCTGGTATCGGAGAGGGCAATACCTCCACCAGAAACATCCTTTCGAAAGAGGATTTTATAAGAGAGCTCGGCGTTGCTTTCTCAGAAGCAAAGGAGAAAGATGTTTGGAAAGATGTAATGAGCCAGATCGTAGAATTCGGGCCACGAAGAACAGGCCAGAACCTTCTTGTCGATGCTTCATCTACAGGAATATTCGAAAAAATGTGAGTCTTCCAGGCGTCATTATAGCATGCAACCGAAGTTCCTAAGTGTAGATGCCAGGTTCCCTGAACTCACCGAAAATACTGGAATTTCAAGCAATGAAGGTT
The DNA here is from genome assembly GCA_029635245.1 of Nannizziopsis arthrosporioides. Taxonomy (NCBI): domain Eukaryota; kingdom Fungi; phylum Ascomycota; class Eurotiomycetes; order Onygenales; family Nannizziopsiaceae; genus Nannizziopsis; species Nannizziopsis arthrosporioides. Next base: position 5,569,260 of record CP098260.1, on the reverse strand, counting down.
CCGAGAGGCAGAAAAGAAGTACGACCCCGTTCTCTGATAAAATCTCGTATGCCTTCCAGCTTGCCACCAACCAAGGGCCACTTTGTCATGAGCCCGTACAAGGAATTGCAGTTTTCGTAGAGGAGGTTTCTCTCACGGAAGGCGGTGACGATGATGTCGGGCGCCTCACAGGCGAGGTAATCAGACTGGTTCGCGATGCAGTTTGGCAAGGCTTCTTAGACTGGAGTCCTCGTATCCTACTCGCAATGTATAGCTGTGAGATCCAGGCATCGAGTAAGCGTACCCAGTTTGGACTAAAAGGGAAAAGCCGGCTAACTAATATGTTTGAATACAGCTGAAGTCCTTGGCCGTGTCTATAGCGTTGTAACACGTCGTCGTGGCCGTATTCTCTCCGAGACTATGAAAGAAGGGACGCCTTTCTTCACCATCCTCTCTCTTCTGCCAGTTGCCGAATCATTCGGATTTTCCGAGGAGATCCGTAAAAGAACATCAGGCGCCGCTTCGCCACAGCTTATATTTGCAGGCTTTGAGATGCTGGATGAGGATCCTTTCTGGGTGCCTGCAACGGAGGAAGAATTGGAGGATTTGGGAGAGCTAGCGGACAAGGAAAACGTGGCAAAGCGATATATGGATAGTGTGAGGAGCAGAAAAGGATTGGTCGTTAAGGGAAAGAAACTGATCCAGGATGCCGAAAAGCAAAAAACTTTGAAACGATGATTTATTGTGGCAATTGAATGTATTCCTTTCTACTGTCTTAGCATGAGTATGCCTCTTGAGATTTTTTCCCTCGGATGTTTTGGATAGAAATAGCAAAGCCTAGCGGGCAATCTCAGGAAATTTCGTTAAGCAGCCTGATATTGTGCCCGACCTTGGCTGAGGTGTACAAATCCGTTTGGATTGTGATAGATAGGAGCCCATGAATGATTCTAGAATTAGATTGCCATCACTGACACTGGGATCAAGGTCACGAACTTGTCAAACGGGTAATAGTGAGCCTCGCTGCATTGTAATGACCCACTCGGATCTTTTGACAGTGCGCACCGCCCTGGACTCTGTGGAATGTATATCCACGTGCGATGACCTCTAATCTTCGTACTGCTTTAGATCCAGAAGCTCGCCAAGTTTCAAAACGGTTTCGCGACCTTCCTCGTTTCCGATCTTCCGGTCACCGGATCTCTCATTTCCTTCCAGCTGACCGGAAACATCATATTTCCACCAAGCCCATCCATTGCATTTCCTTCTACCAGGCCACTTCTTGCCATGATCACTCCCAATTCGTTTCCTGCTGTACTGGCATAATATGCAACCTGGTCGCCCACGCTAACGATCACGGCACGCACAATATCTCCAACGCGAAATGCATCTTCCATAACGACTCGGTCCTTTTCGACGGCGCGCACATCCTCTTTTCGAATCAGCGCTTGCGGACGCAGCTCGTCGGCATTCAGCGGATCGGTTGTGGTACTTATATTAGCACTAGCCAGAATTGAAGAAATATCGGTGTCGAAGAGGGCGTCGGTCTGGTGCTGAAGGTCGGAGAGAACGAGTAGGATGGAGATCGTCGACTGGCGCTTCTGAACACGCGTGACGCGCCCGAGTACAATGCTTCCAACGGTAGGAAGAGTATTGAACTTCAAGGGTATTCTTTTGTTCGTCGAGCCGAGCAAACTTAGGCCGTCAGGCTGGACTGCGGTGGGACGATTTGAGGGTGATGCGGCAGAGCGACCAATAGTGATGGTCCTAGTTTGTTTGCCTTTAGTACCAGAATTTGATTCTCGAATGATGACAGGGCCGGGAATGGAAGCGCATATGACCTTGTCGCGTGTATAGGTGCCTGGCCCAGAAATGTATGTCGAAGTTCTTGCTAGTTTTTGGCCAGGAATGGCGATTTCTGGAAGCTCAGGTGCCCCCATGATTGACAAATTATAATTAATAGTGAGCGTCAAACAGCCTGCGGTGTCAGGAGTCCATTTCAGATCATGGCGAGCTCGTGTAGCAGGTTGTTCGTTTGGAGTTGACTAGGTGTGAAGTCCGAATTTGAGGCTCCAAAACCCAAACTCAAAATCCTCAAGGCGCCGAAGAAGCCTAGTTGTGCTTACTCCGTACCTCCAGAGCCATGCACAGAGCGATAGAAGATATTTACGGCTAGAAGAGGGAGAACTAGTAGCGTAAGATGGTATGATTTTTCATTAATAATATTTTTAGTCTTGCCACCCCGCTTCCACTATATTAGACCATCTCTTGTGGGTAAAGAAAATAAAGGCATTGCCAACTTGGTCACTGAAAGCGACTGAGTAAAAACAAGGTCCAGGCGGTGAAGGGGAAGCAAAAGAAATAGGGAATAAAAAAAGGAAATACATTTTAATTGTGATCACAACATAAGGTAGCACGCCTTGGACTCCGTACAGGGATATATTGTGATGCTAAGGAAACAATTGGTATCGTGTTGGATGTGTTGAGGGTAAAGGTGAATGCGCTGGAGCTAAAGAGTGGAAATGGCAATAATCAAAGTTGCAGAAAAGGATCATGAAACTGTGTCCGAAGTTAAGAGTAGAGTGGAAGTCATCCATCAATTGAATGCTGTTTTGGAGGCTGGTGAATTAGCTCGACTGACCGCTGGGCAAGGGCAATGAGCTCTCCCTCGCCGTCATCATCGGCTTCCTCCGGTGGTGGAGTCTTTCTGGAAATGGTTGAAACAAGCTCGATGACTCGGTCTGATTTTCGAATCAAATTGATCAATTGCTCGTCTTCGGATTCGAGTAACTGAAGCAGAGTCCAAACAGAGATATGCTGGAAGGTAGCGTCGCCGCTATCCATGAAGTTCTCCAGATATCCTTGGATGCCACCACTTGGCTCGTTCCAGTCATGTACGAAAACGGAGTAGTCATTAACTGAATGACAATATGAGTATTGTATAGAATTTCATGATATGGGATAGGAATACGTACTCTTGGATGATAGATTTCCTAAAGCGGCGGCACTATTTCCTTGCACTTCAATGCTGTCCGACGCCGTAAGCGGAATCAGGACATCGAAAACACCAAGCTCGAGGAGATGCGGTTTAAGCTCGTCGCTCAATGCCAACACGGCAATTGCAGCCGTCATTTCTGACTGTACACTCAAAGGCACATGCAAAATTAGGTCTTTGCATTTTTGCACTGCGCCAGCTTGTAAGACAAGCTCCTTGTTGCGATCAGAGCTAGCAGCAAGGTTTCGAAGGGTGGAGATGGCATGACATTGGATTTCCTCATTGTCTTTCGAGCTCAGGAGGTCCACAAGTGGTTTCAAGAACCCAGCCTCAATGATTGGTGACTCATTGTGAGGATGAATCGAAATGTTTCGAATACAAGCAACAGCAGAAAGAATCAATGGGTGAAGTGGAGATTGAAGAAGTCGTAGGAGGGGTGGAAGCCCTTTAGCACGAACGATTTCGAGCTGATATTTTTCATCGGAAGCTAGGTTACGCAACGCCAGGGCAGCCTGACATTGGACCTTTGCTGTTGATGAATCCATTAGCTGGACAAGAGACTGAACCAGTCTCGACTCAGATTGTGCAAGCCTCTTTCGATTGGTTGAGTCAACAGCAATATTACTGATAGCAGTAGTACAGTAGTACTGCACGTCGATATCTTGAGAGGTAAGTAGCTGAACCAGTACCGGTATGGCGCCAGCAATCACCAGTTGCTGTCGATTTTCATCTGTTTTCATCACGTTAGGCCGCGACAAACCTGAGATTAAAAAGGGATATAGTCACCAGAGTGGGTCATATTCAACAAAGCACCAGTGGCATTGCGTTGAACTCGCATGTCTTTGGCCTTGGCTAGCTTCGTCAGCGGTCCTAAAGCTCCAGATCTGGCTATTTTCGATTTATTTTCTTCATGAGTAGCTAGGTTGGTGATACACCCAACTGCATTGCATTGGACCTCAACATTGGGTGACATCATTTGCTGTATCAAAGGTTTCAGGCCACCGAGGTCCACGATGGCGACCTTGTTTTCAGCTGCGGACTAATTAGCTGACACCCATTGCTCACGTTACGACTGAACATACAGTTTACCGCCAGATTTCCTAGAGCTGCGCTTGCTGCTCGTTGGACCTCGATATCTGGACTCTGAAGAAGAAATAGGATGGGTTCGAGGGTATGGCGGTCAACTTCGCGAACATCTAAGGGGTGACATCCATGTTAGCTGCCTAATCAAGCAGGCGGGGTATATGTTGTCCAAGCCGACCTCTCTCTGTGATTTCAGCAAACGTGAGACTCGCACTCCGCTGTAGGTCGACATTGTCCGAATAGACCAGTGTGCTCAACGCATGGAGTGGTTCCCCAGAAAAGAAATCGGTTTCGCTTCGCTACAATACTTTTATATCAGCCAAGTTCTAAACATGCCGAAGATAGCTATCTGGGCAGAGGAGTAAGGCCAGAATGAATCGACTTACGTTTTCTAGGAACTGTAGCAAGTCTGCAACGGCCTCGCGCTCATTGTCGGCCAGGATCGGTTCGTAGAGTGCATCCCTCGATCGACCTTTGATAGGCGCCAATAAATCAGAAATATGGCACCATCTGTCGATCGAGGCGAAAATACCTGTCAGGCAAGAAACACAAGCGTTTCCCATAACTCCTGATGTTTGTTTTCCAAGCGAGGGGAGCGACCACCCCCAACAACCGCTGGATGATGTGTATGTAGCGATGAAGCGGGACTTCCCGTCGGGATCTTGCGGCTAAGGGCCTCGAAGTTGGCTTGCGTCACCGATGCTAGTATAGATGGGATAAAACTGAATGCGTGATGGCCGTTTGGTCTTATTGGCGATCCTCGAGGAAGCAGACGGGTGAATCAAGAGGCAGAAAGAGCAGGCTGAAGCGGGCCAAGGCAGACGAGGTGATCAGAGACGGAAGCGGATGACTCTGCAGGGTTGTTGAGTGGGCAGAGCAGGGGGCACGATTGGCTCTGCAACACACTGAGCGAGACAATCAGGTCAGTTAGTATTTACCAGTTGAGTTCTCGAGGTTGGAGCGATGGCGAAGGTTGTTAGCGGGGATGGTGGTGGTGGGAGGGTGTCTTGTGATGATATGACCGAAATCAAGTTTACTCACCTGTATACTCGATGATTTCTCGATGGAGCACAGAAGAGATAAGCACAAGAGAGGGGAGACCAGCGGGTAACTAGTAGTGTCCTGGGTAGGGGAGTGAGTTTGGCTGATCAGCGCGACGGTGATTGCGAGGATGAAGCTAGTCGACTAGCGAACTTGTGAACAGCCCGGGGGGTCGTGATGGGAGAGGCGGGTTTAGCGCCGGCGAGCTCAGAACAGCACCCAACAGCACTATTATTGATACATCCCGTTTTTGGCCTGCTGCATTTTGCTTTCTCTTTTCTCTACGAGTAATTTTTTTTACGATTCTTATTAATTCTGTTCAGACCTGTGGGATCCCGCTCTGAAGATCTACAGTACTTCCACACGCACGAGCCGAAACGTCAGGCCCAAGAGATCGCCGCTGGTGGCTTTCAGAAAAACGCTTCCAAGCCTCCTTCAGCACATCCTTGACAGCGGAGCTGGACTACGGCATCCAATCACGCTGCGGGCTGAGCTGCAGCCAGCCATCTTACTCAGGCCGATGGAGTCCGTGGATGGGATCTTGATTGGATAGAGGCTCTGATCAATGACTCTCGAGGGCTTGGATACATCATATGGTGGATATTTCGCGCCGTGGGCCATTTCGATATCGAGACCGTTTGTGCCAATAAGAGCCGATGATTCAAGCGTGTTATACACACGCGTAGCATGGAAACGCATTTCGCATTTTCTTTTGCGGCCTTTCTAGGCAAGTGTACTCATACATGTCGCAAAGACAACGGAACGAGCGGGAATCTACATGAAAGGGTCTGTCTGTACTCCGTATCCACTCTCGGGCAAATAAAATATGATAGCAACCTCCCCTGACGCTAAGTATTCGTAAGATCATCACAACATCCAGTCTTGGTCGGACAGTCCGGGTATCCTCAATCATAAGAGTCCGCAAGACGAATCGTTGAGTAGAGTATTGTACAAAATTAGAAGAAAAACAAAAAGTCATGAAGCAAACGTCCCACATTGCACGCATTTTAGCCGTTGGTCGCCGTTTCGGGTCCTTGTTGCTCGGAAATTTGTTTGTCGGCAGCGTGGGCAGCTCAACTCCTCCTCACCGTCATCCAAAGGGCTGCTGTCCTCATCGCCAAGGGTGTCCTCGCTCGTCAGACTGCCTACATGCCGTATGTCGGCATCACTCTCAGCGATGGATCTCCGCCGATTTGCCACCTGCGATGCAAATCGAGACTCGTCCCAAAACATGTAACTCTGATTGCCCTCCATGAACAGGGGATCATCTGGAGCAAGCTTCTTATTTGGCTCGTTGTAGTCCTCAGAAACGGCAACACGGTCTCCCTTCGCTAGCTGCGACTCTGACAAGACTGCTCCGGAAAACGGGTGATTGAATCCCATTCTGGCTAAGCCCACGCGTTTTGAGATGGTCGATGGTTGTACAGGTTTCTTAGCTGGCTCGGATACGTCCGCTTTCGGACCGCTACCGCCTTTTCGAAAGGACCTGTTTGGGGATGCGCTCCGCGTCCTACTTCCTTGAGTTCGGAGGTTGTCGTTGCTGCCGTTATCACGCGAGCCGGCTACTGAGTTTCGCCATGACAAAATGCGCTCAGAGGGAGTCTTGAGAGATTCTTTGCCTATCGAGAGTACACTTCTTCGCGTCGAGACAGAATTAGTCCGACCTAGTATTCTTTTCGAGAAGGTTGATCCTGTATCCCATGATTCATGGGGCCTTCGATGGTAGCCACAGTCTTGCCGAAATACCTTTATGGAGCCGTTGTAATCGGCTGTCACAATGATATTTCCCTCTGAATGAGATGATCGAGCAACATAAGCCGGTGACTCTTGCGGCTTCGTATGATTTGATGGTGCGGCTACACGAGGCGTCGAGGATGCAGCTTCGGTATTGTTGTTTTCAATTACCGATCGCGACGCCACGGATCCCGTCTGGCTCACCAATGTGATTGGTGGTGGATTGCACAAATCGTAAAGAAGGTCACCAGAGGAGCCAAGAATCTGTTTTGTCTGAACCGGAGCCATGATAGCGGTGGTTACCATTGATGAATGGGCTTCGAAGCTTTCAATTGGTCGTTTCTCCGGGAGCCGTTCATTGACTGACACAGGCCAAATATAGACCCGGTGATCTTCGCTCCCGCAAATAATATACCGACCATCACTGCTAAAGGAAGCACGTATTTGGCTAGAGAAATTCTCATTGCCACGGAACTTTGCTTCCAGCGTCCGATCCCTGAAATTATAAAGACGGATACGGGAATCGTTACTGGTAATGAGGATTTTGACAATTCCCGATTCTTTACCGGGCGGATGAAAAATGGTGTCGATGCCAGTGATTTTACTCCCTTTGGCATTTCGACCTCTTGCTGAACGGACATGAATTTGAGACACCATTCTTAGACCATCCGTCTCGTATATCACGCACTGCCCATTTAAACAGCCCGCAATGGTATGTTTTCCATCGGGCGAGAATGCGACAGCAGTAATTAAATCCGGAGCCGACGCGACATAAGCGACATTCTTATCTGGTATGCTCCATAACCGAAGCTTAGTATCCAGTGATCCAGCGACAAAAAAGCGGTCATCTTTCGGATGAAACTCAATAGATGTCACGATGTCACTGTGTTTAAAGCAACAGAGACATTCATCCCTTTTCACGTGCCACAATCTAACAGTTTTATCAAGGGCAGTGCTAAGTAAAAAATTGTTCTTTTTCAACAATTAGCCCAAGTGAGGCGAGGAAAATTAATAGATGACACGTACCTTACTCCAGCTTATGTCAACAACACTTCCAGTATGGCCTTCATACTCCCGGACTACCTGATTCTTGAACACAGGTGCATTTAGGCGTATCAACGGCTGGCCAGTCCATGTTTCTTCCTCGATTTCGTGGGCTTCCCGGTCTTCTGGGGTTGATATGACGGACCATACCCGGACTTTCTTGTCTTGCCCGGCAACAGCAAGGTATCTACCGTCCTTGGAAAACTCTGTCTTCCATATTGCCTTGCCGTCTTGGCCGGTGGTGTCTGAATTAGAAACGTTCGTCGCGGTCTCTTTATCGGATGCACCATCTTGCCGGTCTCCAGGACTAGGTATTTTCAGCTCCTGGGCCATGAATAGCCTATTGAAATCCTTCATTTTCTTGTGTTGTGCCCGGACCCTGATATATTTTGGTGGAGGAGGAAATCGGGGAATAAAGCCTATCGGTTGCCCAAAAACTTCCGCGTCCAGTCCGGTGGTACGGCGCTCCCCAAGTTCTGAAACGTCATCGTTTGATTCATCGTCTTTTTTCTTGTTACCAATGATACGGCTGAAGAAAGACACGCCTTTTCTATTGTCACCAAAGAGAGAATCAGTATAAAAGCTTCTGACCGAGCGTTCAACTCAGGGGATGATACGGACTTCTTTTCTTTGGTTGGTTTTTGTATCTGATTCGTTTCCGTCTTGGGTGCCGCTGTAATTTCTTGCGTGGAGGATCGCGGCGTTACCGATGGCCTAGCTTCCTCGATGGACGGGCGCGTCCGGAGCCTAGAAGTCAAGGATTTCTCGGTGTTTGTACGGTGGAGAATTTGCTATCAAGCAATATACAACGTTAGTAATGGAAGCCCTCGAGTATGTAGCTGAGCTGATTCGAATAGAAGGAGCTCATGCTACGGCTGCGGCAGTGAAGTATACCTGTGATAACGGGTCGATTGGAACGGACGCGAGCGGCGGTGAGTGGGCTGAGATGTTTGTGGTAGACGCAGAGTGCTGCTGTTTCAACTGTAGTAAAGCTGCCGGGGCGGCTGCGGCTTTAGTGAGTGACCTGGCTGTTAGATTGCGTTTTAACGTTGGTGCTGAGGGATTCGAAGGCGCGGTCGACAATCTGTCTGAGGAGATCTGGCGAACCGGCTGTGAAGAATTTCCTGGCGCTGAAGAGTTGTTGCCTAGAGCTGTCAACAGTTTCACATTAGCCCTTGAAGCTCTGACTGCAAGGACAAACAGGAGAGAAGCCACAAAAGTATCGCGCGATCCATCATAATAGGAGAACTAACCATCTGTGTTTGTCCTTTGTCCATCTTTGGCTGTATTTGAATTCTGGGGCGCAGATCCATTTATTGGTCCCGGCTGCGGAGCCGCACCGCCATTGGTGGCTCTAGTGAGGGCTTCTGCGGCCATGATGCAGCGCCGGGACAAGAACTGTCGAAGAGAAGTGAGGTTAAAGTGCCCCGATATTCACAATTGCAGCATATTGGAAACTAGATGCTAAGACCTGCACGTGGTGACTTGGGCCGTTCGAGCGGAATGTGACCTAAAGATGATGCAGAGAAAACACATATAGTTTTAGGCCGCTAGTTTAACCCAAGACTCCATGGGCCAGAGCAGCATGAATCAAGCCATGAGAAGAACAGTGCAGAGTGATAATAATCAAGTCATCATTCTTTCTTGCCTTCCGGTCGCCACCAACGAAAGCACTTTCACCTTTCCAGAGTTCCTGAAAGCAAGAAGTTGTTTGCTGGTTCAGGTCTTGCTTAGCTAAGAATGAGGAGCGCTCACTATGACGTTGATTGAGACAGAGAGAGAAACTGAGCAAAGAGAGGGAATGGGATAGAGATTTGGCCTCTGTAAGACAGGCAGACAATGCTGAACAGGCAATCTATGCCTCCGTGACAATGTGATGCCGCATCAGTATGAGTTGGTGGCTGAGGGCTGCAGTTTTCGCGCTCTGTCCCTTGCGATCGCACAAATTGCCTAGAGAGTCACAACAACTCACACACCATGTTGGCATCACTTGCAAAAGAATATCAGGGCCAAAAGAAAGTGACAGAAAAGACGTACCTCGATTATCTCCACTATCTCCAGCTCGATGATGCCTCGGTTTATTCGGTAGCGCATATCATTGATGATCAGATCTCTGCCCCGCCCGTTTACAAAGGTCCTAGAGGCCACAGCAATCAATATCGAGCTGTCATTAATGGTAACACGGTCGCATACACATATCTCAGTCCCGGAAACGACTTTTCATACTCGCGGTTCAGCATTGCGAGCGTCTCCGCGCTCTCGCTTTGTCCGGCCGAGTGGAGATTTGCCTGCTCGGCTCTGCTCATCTCACTCAGCTTCTGTCCCTCTTCCTCAGAAGCACTGCCTGCCGTATTTTCCGTTGCAGGCCCTCTCTCACCCAGCCGTGGGTGGGCGCTGAGGATACCGAAGAGTGTTTCCTGAGCTCTCGGGTCCCTTGATGAAGTGAGGGCAATGAGTCTCCTTTTCACGGCATCGACCAGCGCTGGGTATGAAGCATACTTCTTCGGAAGCAGGGGTTCAGCGAGCCGATGGAGATGCTCTGATGGTTCGAAAAGGGCATCGAGGATTCGGTTGGAATCTGCTGGCGGTAGGGTTGAGAACGTACTGATATCCGGCAGGACTGGAGCGTCCATTTTAGTAGAATGAGGAAGTCTTCGAGGTTCGAGGCTTTTTGGTAGGTTTGAAGAGCTTGCCGGTTGAAGATGATCCAGAGATTTGGATATCACTAAGCCGTAGGATGCCTCATTACGGATGACGAATGCTTCAAACCCTAAAGGAAGGATTCGCACATCGCTTCTGCAGTATTTCTGATCCGATGCATGTACAGAGTATTGTTTAGGCATTACGAACTAGCTACATAGTGGATGGAGTTCATGTATGTAGGTAGATATGGGACCAACTACAGTTGTCACGATCTCCTCAGTAACCAGACCGCATTTTCGTTGTTGGTCAGACGAGATCACCATTTAAGTACTCTTGGGATGGATTTCGATGCGATTCAATATATCTTCCAAAGTACAAAGTAGGCTGAGCAGTTTCACAGTCGCCTATGTATAGCAACTACTAGCAGCCTTCAGGGCCGTCCGGGACGCGGGCGCGAGCCGTTCGATCCATCGTTCCAAACACTTGTGGTGAACGGAAGGTAAGGTTTTGACTCCGTCTGCCAACTCAAAAGAAAGTCGCTGGTGGAGGATTTCCGGACTCAACACAAACCCATCGCCTTTTTCGACATCCAAGTCGCTCATCCCACACGTCGCCGGTGTTCACGACTGCTTTGCCGCTCCTTAAACAATTACCATCTATTGCTGACCCGTGAAAATCCTAAGACGCTATTTCTAACATCAGTCAAGCAATTGCGATCAAACCGCCGCGTCTTCCACACGATGCCGTACCTCACAAACTCTCAGGATTTCCTTAAACAGTCATCGCTTCTTCTCGAGGCATATCCAGACGCTGTTTGTCTCCCAATGTGGTCTTTCAAGCACTGAACCAGTCTTTTTTTATCTAACATTCTCAGACTCGAATTACAACAAAATACTCTTATCCCAAACTCCGCAAAACATCCACCACACAACCTGCGCCCGCATCAATGCCAGCAACCCTCACCTTCAGGACTTTTCACCCTGGTTCTGGCGTCTGTTTAAAGTACCGTACTACAAAAGCCGCCGAAGTTAGCCGTCTTATTGCTGGGCTTGGTCGACTCGCGGCCGGAGCTCCAATAGCCGATGCCGCCCCCGCCGCACTCCCAGTGCAAGACCAAACAAATGCTGATGGGGATGTGGAGATGCTGGACGCTCCCGCTGAGAGTGGAAAAACCGCAGCAAGCCCTGTAAACGAGCCACCTCGAACTACAGCCGGAAAAACGAATGGTGGTGGCGGTGGTGGGAAGAAGAAGAAAGGCGGGAAAGGAAAAAGATAGCATGGCTCCGGACTACAAAAGCATTGATCAGGGTTCTTTTGAGTGCTGGCTGGCGTTTCGGACATAGCAGAGGGTGTTAGGGTTCGCATTTTTGGTACATCACATCCAGGCTCTTCCACCGAATGAAGCCAAATATTAAACAAGGGTTTATAATACTGGTCTCTATATGTATCCAAGTAATTATACACTTTGCCCTTCCACTTGTATTGGACATTACATTTTGATGGCAAACGCTGTGAGACATGAAGGAAAACAAGAAAAAAAAGGGAAAAGGAGAAACGCATCGTCCGTAGACAAACATCAATTCGAACCTGTCATGAAACATATCTCAAAATCTTACCCATAACGCCGAATCCACATGCGAGTTAGTCATACACGGATACAAGCCACCAGCGGCAAGTGTGCCCGTAACAGAAATCAGGAGAGGAGAAATAGGAAATGGATGCCAAATCGACAGCTCAGAAATCTTCATCAAAGGTAAAAGCTCCACCGTTCTCGATTTCTTCCTCAGCATCCTCCTTCTTCTGCGTGCTAGCCATGACGCCAGCCTTTTGATAATCACCAACACGCTTCTCAAAAAAGTTGGTTTTACCAGCCAGTGAGATGTTATCCATAAAGTCGAATGGGTTGGTGGCGTTGTAGAACTTCTTGTTGCCAAGAGCTACCAGCAGCCTATCTGCCACGAATTCAATATATTGGCGCATGAGTTTGGAGTTCATGCCAAGAAGGGCACAGGGAAGGGCATCGGTGAGGAACTCCTTCTCAATCTCGACAGCCTCAGTGATAATAGCTTCAACAGCTTCAGGGCTTGGGCGGTGGCGAAGATGGGAGAAGAGGAGACAAGCAAAGTCGGTGTGAAGGCCCTCATCACGAGAGATCAGCTCGTTCGAGAAGGTAAGTCCCGGCATAAGGCCACGCTTCTTCAGCCAAAAAATGGAAGCGAAGGAGCCGCTGAAGAAGATTCCTTCAACTGCTGCGAAGGCAATAAGGCGTTGGGCGAAAGTGGACTCTTTGTCAGTAATCCACCGCAAGGCCCAGTCAGCCTTCTTGCGGATACAAGGAACTTTAAAATACGTTAGTAATCTAGTATTGAGAAAGTATCAGTGTTGCAGCTTGTCTTACTAGTATCAATGGCATCAAATAGGTAGGTTCTTTGCTTCGGCTCCTTAATGTAAGTGTCGATGAGGAGAGAGTAGGTCTCAGAATGGATATTCTCCATCATAATCTGGAAACCATAGAAGCAACGAGCTTCTGGAATCTGAACTTCACCGCTGAAACGCTCGACAAGGTTTTCGTTGACGATTCCGTCGGACGCAGCAAAGAAGGCAAGAACGCGGGAAACAAAGTATCTTTCATCATCATTGAGACGATTGTTCCAGTCGTGAAGATCTTTGGATAGATCAATCTCTTCGGCAGTCCAGAAAGAAGCTTCAGCTTTCTTATACATTTGCCAGATCTGTCCAAGCGAAAAGCACACGCGTTAGCTGAGCCTAAACCACTTTACGCGTAGAAAGTGACGTCGAGTTTACCTCATGATACTTCAACGGGAAGAGAACAAATCGATGGGGATTCTCTTGTAGTAGGGGCTCCTCCGCCTCAAGCTCTTTAGGAGTAAGGGCTTTCTTGGGTGCTTCGGGCATGATGGGCTTGACAACTTCAAGGTCAACCTTTTTGGGAGAGGCGTCGAGAGGCACAGCCATAAGGGCGTTCTCCTTGTCAGATGGGTTGAACTTGATCTGCTTAATGGGGGAATCGTTCATCTTGAGCTGCTGGAGAGAAGATGCAGTCTGTTTGACATACCAGTCGCGTCAGCGCATGCCAGAACGCGAGAGGGCAGCAATGCGCGGCCACTGGGGTTAGGACTTACCTGCTTCGAGGGAGTAATTTGAGATGCCATTGCTGAGTGCAGACAAAATGAAAGCTTAAAAAAAACTGAACGAGGGTAGAAAAAGACGCGTGTTGCCCGATGTGAGAATGAAAACATCGGAAGGAGAAGATCGAAGGAAAGACGCCGAGTTGAAATACTTGCGAGATCGCGCTAGGCGGGAGACACTAAGTCACGAGATCACGCGACAACAGGGAAGCCTTAATGCCCATTAGTCATGCTCGCTTGGATCTCACCAATGAAACGCGGCCCAGAGATGAGCGAATGTGGGTCGAGGTCGGAGATAATCTTATCTGATCGCCGCCGATTATCTGACGCGACTTTTTGATCTGATAAGTGCGGGCTGGAATATCGCGTCGCTGTCACTCATTGCTTCCGCGCTGCGCTTCAAAGTCCCTTGGGTCTTGAAGACTATTGAGCGGCCCATGGTTACTCGGCTTTTCAAAACTTTCTATAGCGTTCCCCCTTCTGTATGAGACGTAAATAATTTCTCTATATCAAAGTACTTCAGATCTGAAGAACGCGTCGTTATCTTCTTGTTTATGTTGCCATCGTCATCTATAATAAGTGGCTGGGCCTATGAACTTCGATCCACTGCCCAGCCAATATCCCTGCGCCATTTCGGGAAAGCTGGAAGCAGTATCATGCCATGCGTCAATCACAATGACAATACTCCATACGAAGTACTCAGTACCGTATCTCGTAAAAGCTCACGGGTCGCGTTCAAAGATGTCCGGATTCCCAATCAGTTACCAAGATTCGAAGGTAGTAACTGGCATCCAATGAGATGACTGAAAGGTGAGGTTCAATTCCTTATTTTCTTTGACGGACATAACGCGCTCACATTCTCATAGACGGAGTACTCCGAACAAGGATGGGTCCCGTGTGGATTTTACTCCAAACCATGTGTAACAAAACCAAAAGCTCTGTTAAACCCGAGATCTATAGCTTCCTGGCTTTGTAACACGCTCTTTTTTTCAGGTAGAAAGATAATGTCACATGCATTTTGTGACCCTGGTGCATCGGAATGGATGCTTCAGCCTTGGAACCTAGCTCCGCTCATGAATGTAAAGTCGGGTACGGTGTATAATTTCTTTTCTTTTACTAGCCTGTAGCTACTGCAAAGCACATAATCTGATCCGATATTCCCGACAAACGGACTTAGGAATTACTCAATTAAGACGATCCAAATTCTCCTTCCACTTGCCTTTTGTCTCCTTTTTATCTTGATGTCATCTTGGTCACGCCAGTTCAAACCTTGCGCCTGTCTATGTGGTAAAAAAATCTATCAGTGAAATTGGTATCATGGCCCTCCCCATGTGAACGCCCGGGATAGTCAACCAGACTGGCTGATGAAACGCAAATTGGGCAGTGATACTCCGTACCGTAAATCGAAATCTTATGGCAAAACACGTTTATATCTTTTCTTTGATCGCATCGGGAAGAAATCGGCTTTCGAATCGCCGCATAAGTTTATTTGTTTGCTCAGCCAAACTTAAGGTCAAGATCTAAGCTCAAAGTTAGCATTTTCAAGCCAAAAACCCGGAGGCTACATACCGTGTGAGGAAGAATACGCGCTAAATGGGCAAAGTATCCCTTGTAAATGGCAAATATACCCTCTTTTGTGATTGTCTTGTATAGACAGTCAAACACTCCTTTGTAAAGGTTTCCGGTTTGGTTATACATTCTCGACATGATGGTATCTGAAAATGTATTTGTTAGACCAGTTCAGACACTCGGCGCTCTGTCGAGTTTGCAGCTCACCTGGCGGATGCATAACACAGCAAACCACAAACCCGCTGAAAGCACTACTAGCCAAATGCAAACCAGGGCCATCCTCCATTCCAAGGTGTCTAATTAGGCGCCGCTTCGCAAAGAAATAGGTCGGGAGTTGGACCGAACTACCGAACCCGGTACGGACCATTGCCGCGCCAACTCCGCGATAAAGACCCTTGACGCCTTCACTTGTGTAGATCTGTCGAAGGCCATCGAACGAATTTTTATATTTGTGCTGGGTACCGACAGGGAGGAAGGGAGAGAATGACTGGAGCCGTGTTTTCACCAGAAAAAAGGCGAGCCCGCTGCCGCACCGATAATACCGGAGGCTGCGCCGGAGAAGATGTTGATTCCTAGAGATTGGTGATCGGAATCTTTATAAAGAACTGAGGTGAGACTTTTTCTCAACGGTTCATAGAAACCAAGGCGGCATCCGTTGAGGAGAATCTGGTATACATACTGCGGGGTTTAGCACTCGCGGTAGCAAAGAACCATATCTGTGAAGGCACTTACTGCAGACCCAATTCCGCGAAATAGCCCGCGGGGACCTTCGTTTTGAAGTATGACCTTCACTCCGTGAAAAACGCCATTGTATTTGCGAACAGCTTCTTGCTTTGACTGAAGCTCTCCTTGCAATTGAAGACTTTCAACAGAAATATCCGTCAGTGCGCCGTTACTATTGTTGGAGAGGAGGTCTAATACCGAATTTTGACGGTTTCGAAGCTATGGGTGACGGTGACCGCGCCACAGGCGGCAATGCCGCCGGCGATGAAGGCTCTGATAAGGGCACCGAGTCAGCTTCTATTCAATAGTATTGGCAAGATCTGGAAGAGAAGTACCCGGTAGTCGTTGACATTGCGCCTAGAAGTAAGTGGCTACTCTAGGGAAGACGATGGCTTGCAAAGTGAACGAATTTTTGAGCTGCTAACCAGCCCCAAAAAGCGGAAGAAAGAAAGGGAAAAAGAAAACAGGAAAGTGACACAATAACACAATTATGGCGGCCCCAACATTTTCATATCTTTGTGGTCTAATACCAAGAATGAGTGCATGTATGCAACCTCGTAGAAGACGTGAGTTATTACGAGGCTCAGCTTCACTCCGAATTCGCATCTCCTGTCGCACGGCATTTCCTCCCATCCCGAAATTTCAGAGTTTGGAGGACCGAAGAGGCGAACAGGGTTTATGTAGCTTTAGGTACCAGCAGGCCAGAAAGAAGTGTGAAGATACCTATCTCGACTTATCCCCACAGTCTATTTTAATTTTCTCCATCCGAGGCGGCTGCCATTGGAGGCTCCTCGTGTCGCCAAGGGCCGGACTGTTGAAGTCAATTGACCGCGCAGAAGTCGAGCTTCCACCATTGATTGCCCTTTGGTCTGAAGGTGAGCGGAGAGCGGTTCGCAAGAATGGTTGAAACTACTACCTCTCTTCCTCCCCAGGCAACGACAAAGGTGTCAGAGATCATACGGTATTACCGTCCGTCAAAGGTGCGTAAGAGACTACCAACTCCGCGAAAACCGCATCGGACTGACATCGAGGCCGCTTCAACTGATAGGTCTTTCGTTCGAGTACCAGAGCTGAGAACCCGAATCCGCAGCATATCACATCCATTGACTTCGACGACCAAGGCGACTATGTCGTTGCATCGGTCGACGATGAGACGATACAAGTATTCGACGTGAAGGAAGGAAAGCCGACCAAGAACGTGCCTAGCAAGAAATACGGCGTGCATCTGGCCAGGTTTACGCACCATTCTCGACAGGTGCTGCATGCTAGCACAAAGGTTGACGGTATGATTCTTTCGCTATGATGGAACAGCTCGCTGTCAATTGTGGTGTATGAAGCTGACTTGATATCGCAAACAAGACTCACTTCGACTTCTCGATCTTCACAACGAAGGCTACCTGCGCTATTTCTCCGGCCACTCTGACAAAGTCACCTGCCTTGCGATTTCTCCAGGTGCAGACACTTATCTTTCCTGCTCTAAAGACGACAGTGTAGCGCTCTGGGACTTGAACTCAAGAAACGCGCAGGGAAGATTGAAGCTGGCCACTCCATATTTGGCAGCTTTTGATCCATCCGGTTCCGTTATAGCTATCGCTTCGCAGTCTACCTCTTCTATCTTGCTCTACGATCTACGAAACTATGACAAGCCACCATTTGCTACCTTCGACATGGCGCCACAGGAGGAGAGGTACACTCCGACAACGCGCGGAAGATCCTGGACGAAACTGGAATTTTCAAACGACGGGAAATACCTATTACTCGGCACTGACTATCACGGCCATTTTGTCCTTGATGCCTTTGACGGGCAGCTGAAGCATTTCCTGACAGGGAAAGCTGGCATCACGGGGCGAGCTGCGCCGGTATCAAACTCTGCAAAGCCCCTCGGCCAAGGAGACACCTGTTTTACCCAGGATGGACGCTATGTCCTTGGAGGAGCTGGCGAGCAAATGGACACGCTTGTGTGGGACCTTAATCAAGCTCCCGATGCCAATCGAATTCTCCAACCCATGATTCGCCTACCGCACCGCAGCAAAACTTCCATGGTGCAATGCAATCCAAGATACAACATGTTCGCCAGCGCCGACAAAGAAGTTGTCTTTTGGCTTCCGGATGACAATGCGAAACAGTCCGAAAAATGAATGCACCTGGGTGGCCGCCTGGCGGGTTTCGAGTGGATCTGGACCTACGCTCCTTGATAACTTTATACCGTTGAAACTGGTAGTGATGAAACCACGAGGAGGATGCTGAGATTTCTCGGCCATTGAAGTATCTATGTTAATTGACACTATGCCTTCTTATTCTTCTCCTTTCCTACCAAACTCCTCGCGGTGTCACATACCCAAGTGTAGGGTCCGGCAAGGTCATCATCGCCTTCCCTATTTTCTTCTATTATGGATTCGATCTGCTTGGTAACCGTCTTATTGCTGGAAATCGTCAATAATTCGCTCGCCCATCCATATAGGAAAACGCTGGTGTTAATGTCGCTGAGCTGTTCGGCGACTTTTTGCGCGACACTTGGAAGCTGTCCATTTTTGAGTGCGGCATCGATCCTATCACGGGCCTTCACGATTTTGATGGGTATTTTCCACTCTTTAGGGACTTCATATTCCGATAGTTCCTGGAATTCAGCTATCAACGCACTTCTCTCCGAACTCTCATCTCCCATGAGCAGCTGCGTTCGTCTTTTTTCCGACGGAGTCCCTATGGTATCAACTATTTCTCGCATTCTGTGCGCAGCTTCGTCTGTGCATACGAGTTCTTTATCTGCCATGGCCGGCCAGAGCTCCGAAGGCACAAGGGGCTTTTCTGTTTCCAGTTCAATCTGTCTGGCTATAGCGCGATGATGGTGTGGTAGAAAAACGATGTTACGAAAGTGGGACAGATCCGAGACCAAGGCAAGAAGCAGGGTACAATCCACGTTCAATATGGGCGTTCGGTGCGGATACGGGCTTGGTATCAATGAAGAAAAAGTCGAATTATTGACATCATGAATAGCCAAGTCGGGTTGAATGCGGCCACATTCCACTATCACTCCCGTTTTTCGAATTTCCCGAATGGCCTTATCAATTGGAGCCGCTTCACCTTCAGAGATCTTGGGAAGGATGAAGCGTATTCGAGGATGTTTATATCTTACTCGAGTCTGGGCTGCGGCCTTTTTCATGTCAGTAGCCAATTTGACAAGCTCAATGATATCTTCATCATCACTGTCATAATTTTGTAATCTATAGCCCTCATCCTCGTCGTCATCGGATTCAAGCTCCCATCCTTGTCTTGCCAGCTCAAACAGCAACCGGGTGGGCGTAACGGTAGACACCTTTACCCATTCTGCTCCATGTTCGGCAACGATATCCACAATCACATTCTTCCTGTGAGTAACTAGGGGAGCTTTCGTTTGCTCATCGGGCTGACCGGCAGATAGTCCATTTGGCTCGGGCAGCTCTCTACATGCTTCCTCGATTTGCCTTTGTTTCTCCCTCTTGGTCTCCTCCCAGTAAAACTTCTTGTTGAACGCGACCAGCCCCGTACAAGCAGTGATTGCCACTGTCCACACCATACAATAGAATGGTAGGTTCGAGGACCGTAGCGCATGCAGCACCTTTCTCTCTGCCGCGCCTAATGTCTCCTCCTCAGACACGTCTGCGTTTTCGTTGTCCTTCTCGCCCGGCTGTATCTCGTCCGTTATGTTCTCTTCGTTGGCAGCACTGTTCGCTTGTTCGCGTGACCTTTCCAAGGATTTAAGTTCCGATTGCACTGCAGATTTGAACTGTCGAAGTTCAACGAGGTTAGGTCTTCCCAAGGACTCGGCGAGGTAATTTTGGAAGGCTGTTAACTGATCAAGGAGGACGTGACATTGAGCGAGGAGGCTTGTTGACAAGGCCTGAGCTTTGCTTGCGGCACGCGGCATTGCCTTGGTTTGAACCCCCAGTTGATTCAGTTACTGGTCATTAACAATCCTTGATAACAATCATCAAGATTGCTTCGTCAAGCCTCTGGAAAGCTCTTAGGTCCAAAAAGTGTCTTTTTGTAAATCATTTATGTAAGGGAGCCCAATGGATGATGAAGGGTTGTGGAATACCCCCACCAAAACTTTCCATGGCTCCGTCGTTAATTACCACAGGGTTTTTCCTGCACCTCGACTATAGTTAACTACAAAACTGACCGTTGTTTTTTCTGAAGAAGAGCCCTTGGATGCATGTATTCCTCAACATTGCCTTACTTAGGTACCATGAGTATCTTCGCATATATGTATGCATATACCATTCAACATGGCTTAAGGAACCATGTGAGGGGCTGATTCAAAGTACTGTAGTACATACATACTTGGAATGATCGATTATTAGACACCACTTGTAAAGAGGTGGACGCTATTCTGACTTCTCTCTGGTGGTCTTTGTAATCCCTGATAATCCTTTAGCCATACTAGTAGGATTAAAGAGTTAATTGAAATACGCTATCATGCGTGTCGCAATACTTCGTACAGGTGTCCAAGCATAATACCAAGAGTATAGGCACAGAAAACAGAATGCAGTAGCGGAAAACCGTTCAACCAGTAGACCGCCCTATTCCAAAACAAACGCCAAGTTATGAGAGCCATTTTCCTTCCACTGATGAACAATTCAAAGCCAAATAATATACACATCTTAGTCCTTCTTATGCATCAAGCCCTTCCTCTCAGTGGAGTTCCTCGGTGACTCTTCCTCTTCGTCGGACCATCGGTCTCCATCTTCACCAACGGCAAAATGATCAGCGTCAATCGATTGACGGGATAGCTGGGGCTGTGAATTTGCAACGGCGACATCTCCTGCTTGCGAGTGTTCGTGAACTGGGCCACCTGCAGACCGGTTATTTGTACTGATGTCAACACCTTCTTCCTCGTCCAGAGAATCGGCGAGCGACCGAATCTCGAAACCATCATCATCTTGAGCAATCTGCAAGACTGTTAGCATTTTCCTCTCCAAAAGACAATGCTTGGCCATACCTCATCACTCATAGCGAACCGTCGGTTGTTCATCGTAGGCCTCCAAAGGTATGCGATGAAGGCAATATCGAATAAGTAAACTATGTTTAGCCACCCATCCAATACAAACCACCTTGTTTTCCAATGTTCGGGAATATAGTCGGCAATTCGCTTGCTCACAAAGAGGAAAGAATTGAGAAAGAAAAATCCGAAGATTACCATGATGCTTCCCAGAATACACCACCACAGCTTTTTGTACATCATAGCCTTAACTCGTTGTTTCCGATCAATCAGGTCTTTCATAGTGGCGGTCAACGAATTCAAGGTCCAGATATAAAATGCGGTAAGCGTTGCTGCGAGAGGCAACACAACGAGTAGCACAAGGGGGCCAGCACTTTCTGGGGATATCGAAAGACTGGCGACAGCATAGATGATACCGAAAACAAAGTGGCCAATGGCGAGGAACCGAACGTAGATCATAGTTCGCCCAAGGGACGGCTTGACCACACCGTATCCCATGCATACGATAAGTAGTAGAAAGAACGAAAATGAGTTCCGACCGGCGCTCAAAACCGCTACTATGATCATGAGGACTTTCGCCATGACATTCATTCCGTGTCTATTACGATAATCTGCAGCCGTGTTAGTGTCATCTGCATGGTTCCTCAGGACTAAAGCCCAATTTCTCACCATAGAAACCCCAGGTCATAAGCTCTTCGACAACCAAAAAGACAAGTATAGCAGTAATGTAATTCTGAACAGGGACTGCAGATGGCATGATTAGCCCTGTGATCAGCTTCTGGGAAAGATAGCTGCATTTACTCACGAATGTCATGTCGATGCTGAACGTATAGAAAAGCCCAGAAACTGTCTGAAAGTTAGTAAGAACCGTCTTTGTATGATTCCCTAATAGTCAACTCACATCCCGATCGCAGCATATAAGATTGTCAAGCCGCCATAGAATGCGAGTTTGGGGATCTGTGGTGCCGGAAGTTCCCCATACGCATTTCTGAAGGTCACAATGCCGCTGTACTCATCTCCTGTGAAGGCATAGGTGCTAACACAGTAAAACCCAGTTCTGTTAATGGGGTACTTGATCGGTTGTGGGTCTGTGAGATTTAAAGCCATAGAAACGAGAGCCGATCGAGATTGTGATGTTGCGTTTGGCTCGAGAATAAATGCCCCGAGAGATTGTTCATCACAAAGACCCGCATCGACGTTTTGACGGCTACATATTGTCTCTTTTTCAAACTACCATCTGTCAATTATAGAGTCCTCCCCCGAATTGATGCCAGGCAGCTGCGGTCGCATATATATGTACGTACTCTGTCTTTGTCGTTGGGCGCGAATCGACCAATTAAGGGTTCATCTTTCCATTCAAATATTACCAAGCTCATCAACGGATTCGGATCTTTCGGCGCTAATTTGTTGACTTTCAAATGAATGTATGGATCGACATCTCCACCCCAAGCTTTCTTCCCATACATCCCGGAGCACTGCTGGCGGTGGCCGACTTCCTGGTTCTTGAATCGAAATGTTAGTTATCATTTTGTAAATAGCTGCAGTCTCCTCTTACCAGCTTCACATCATTTGCAAAGGTATTGGCCGCTAATAATGCGGCCAAAAGACCGTAGAGCGTCGTTCTCATTCTTGACCAAATTCGCGCTGAGGATTAAGAGGTAAAACTGAAAGTGGAAGCAAAGAGCTTGGAGGTCGAAAGTCCTATTGAATCAACAGCATCAGGAGAGGCTCCATATACTTATTATCGCCAGATCTAAGAAGCATTCAAATGTATCATAACCGCATCTTCAAGAGTGAGATTAATCGGGACAACTGTCGTATGCCGGAGCTTCAGAGCAAACATGACGTAAGCAACATTTTAGGCTCCAAAGTTTATTTTTCCACCCCGAAATTTTGAACGTTTGAGCATTGATTTCTACATGGAGCATCTTCTGTTACTAAACTATCAACGCGAAGCTACTCGATAATATCGCTGCTCAAGATGACAGAGAAGCCTACTCAACCCTTTTGCATGGACTGCAAGTCCTCTTTGTCATTTGTGACTGTCCGAAAGCGGCATCTTTGCGAGTACATTTGGCCCCTCGCTATCCTTATATCTGTGTCCTAACTAATGGCTTCAAAGAGAATGCTTTTCCAAATTTTTGCGGACCAAAGTTTTGAAGCGGATGGATAGATATCGGCTGCGAAATAACGATCAAGAACATCGACGGAAACTACTTCTCCCACTCTCCTACGGCGTTTCTTCCCTAACCCTCCTTAACATCGTAAGCGGTCTTTTAGACAAGCAAGCTTCCACGGGTCCAAAGCGCACTGCTTTTGATCTACATGTTTTAGCAGTTAATTCAAGCACCGATGACACGTTGGACGGCTCTGGAGTCTCCAGCAGACTGGAGACCGTGAAAAATGCTTACCCTAGGAATACCTACACGGAAATTCCCCTTCACACCATTTTCCAATACGACCCGAACCTGAAGAACGATATCTCTTCCTACATCACGGGCCTGTCAAATGATGCCTTTATAGATGATGAAAATGCTTTAGCCCTGTTTCGTGCCTCTTTTTCAACTCCCACCGCCCGCGCGGACCTTGACGGAATTCTGCGGCGACGGCTAATAGTCGAATTTGCTAGATTCAACAACTATGATGCAATCCTGTGGGGTGACTCCGATAGTCGTCTGGCAGCAAAAACACTAGCGAATGTCGCTAATGGAAGAGGATCTTCACTCATATGGGACACTTGCGATGGAATGACGCCATGGAACATTTATTTCAACTTCCCGCTACGAGATCTCTATCTGACAGAAATAACTCTGTACGCATCTTTTGCGTTAGATTCTGTTCGGTCCATCATTGAACCAGATGCTCAGGACATTGAGTCGATGTCTACCCGACAAATGTCCATTGATGACTTAATGTCACATTATGTGCTGACTCAGGGCGCAAAATATCCTGGCGTCATGGCAAATATCGTTCGTACAGTTGACAAGCTCAAAGCTCCTGCAACGAGCGACGGAGATGCTTGTTTCCTCTGCAGAGCTCCCATTGCAAAACCGCTGCTTGGAGAGGATACCTACGACCTGTCGAACAATGGCAACTCCAGTCAAAAGAGGCCCGCTTGTTACGGATGCCTGAGATCTCTTTTAGACCTGAAGCCTCCGACAGTTTAAAACGGAGCTAGTGTACTTGATTAAAAATAAATCTTATCTACCCAGGCATTATGGCCTTGGGGTAGGGTTATGTCCTCAAAGATATTAGGAGTATTCTTGACGAACAGGTTAAAAAGGGTTCTGATAATTAGCGGCAATTCGATACAATTATACTATTCTTTTCAGCGGATGCGCCTCTGTATTCAAAACGTATTCATCTAAGCTTATCACACCCGGCTCAGAGAACATTAAGTAGAAATACTTCAGGGTTTCGGCCAGCCAGAAAGACTCCATGCGATCATCCTTTGGGGGATTTGATAAGGTACAATCCCGAAGTGCGGCGTGGGCAATGTCGGTTGTGGTATGTTTGATGATGGAATTGAACATCTTCCATGCTTTGTCTGGAAGAGAAGGGTCACCCGTGATTCTATATAGAATGAAGACAGACTCTATCGCCTCCGGCCTAGAAGGTATAATTAGTATTTTTTTTGGTTGGATATTAGATATTTGCGACCCAAGTCGTCGGTGGTCTTACCGAAGGATATACCGGGAATCATCGACTTTAGTGACTCCAGGAGGAAGATTGCCCTCCTCAATCTTTCGCTCAATAGGTCTTAGGTCATAACGAGAAGTTTTATTGATGGCTTCGTGCCATTTTTTGTCATCCCAAACGCAGCTTTTTGGATCTTCGCAAGAGACAGTATGCATAATTTCTGGCATAATGCCCTGTTTTCCTGTTTCATAGGCCCATATACATCCGTTCACCAGTTTGCGTGCAATGTCGAGGTCTTCGGGAATATTGAATATTTTTGCGCCAATTGCAACCATGCCGCCAGTGAAACACCCCAGGTGTTGCACTTGGGGATTTGCTGAAAGCTCTGAAAGTGGAGTGTCACCGTCGACCCAAATACTGCCTGGGAAAATAATATCATCTTCTTGTGTCATCGGACGGAAGAAAATGTAGCGTTTTACAGCTTTCATGGCTTTTTGATAGAGGTTCTGATACTGCTTAGTGGCTCCTCCCATCATGATATGTTGCTAGAAGCTTTTTAGCAGCTGAAAAAAAATAAAAATAAAAATAAAAATACGCTGGAGTGATCCAAACCTTTGGCAGATATTCATACAAAGAGTCAGCCATGCCGCCCAGTGTAAACCCGGAATAATCTGTGAAATCCGGCTTCGCTACATTGACAATCACAGGCCACAATCCGGGAATTTTCGTCCGATCTTGTTGATCTTCGAATACATCCATTATGCGTTGGATAGCGTCATAGTAGCGTGGATCCTTGGTGATCTGGCTGAGTCGAGTAAACTCCAAAGTGAGTGACCCCAAATCTGCAACCATGACAGTATCTTTGATTTTTTGCGATTCGCCGCGGGCAGCTGCAGCTAGATCCCAGCGAGTAATAGGCATTCTGTTTGGAGTATCGAAAGCAGCATAAAGCATCTGACCTAGCTCCGTCGCTTTTTGGAGTAAGATCTCCTCTCCGCTCAAATCATACGCCGAGAGGAAGCCTCCTAAGTATCTAATGTTCGTCTCGAATATGCTGACCTCTTCTAAAGAAGAACGGCTGAAGTTGATGTTAGAAGCGGCTTGAACAGCTTCTTTAAATTCATCATGCAGGCCCATAATCCAGAGTGAGTCTAGTAACAGGGTCAGAAATATCATTCAAAAGATCCCGGGGAAGGAAAATTCGAACCAAGTGCATCGACCATAGTTGCCGCCCAACCACCAAAGAGATCATTGGCCTGACCTGAGAGTGGCCTAACCTCGTCTCGCATCCACGCATGTGTCTTATATCCCTGCCAGGCATGTGTGAAATTCCCCTTGACAGCCTCCAGCCGGGCCAGTCTCAGTTCGCGAGCTTCCTTACTTTCAGCAGCAAACTGGTGTTGTATGATTGGAATGCTTTTCGGTACAGGCGAGGGCATTGGAATCATCGACTTTACTGGATAGCGCTGTCGTACATGAGCCCACGGTGACTGGTCCTTGATTTCCAGTGGGCCATTTGTAGGAACTTCTGGAGGAGCTGCTAATTTGTCCTGGATAGTAGTCTCTTTGATCCACAAAACAATCAGGAAAATAGCTAGAAGCAGCACAAGGGCTTTACGCCTAGATAGAAACATGGTGAAAGTCTCCTTCAAGGTCGAAAATCGAGCCTCAAGGATTGCGTATGTCGAATATTTCACGCATAGGTACTTCGTGGCGGAGACCCGCCGAGCTTCGTTTTCTCAAGAGTTTTCCGGAGGTTCGCCAACGGATCGAATTTTCCATACGCAATTAAGATAAGTGACCACAGACTTACTATTAGTGATGAGGTTTTAAATGACAGTGTATTTTTTGTTGTTGAAGTCGAAGGATCATGCAGTTCAACTAAGATTCTATGCTCAAGGTTGCAGCTGTGGAGTGGACGCTTGGTACTGATTAGAGTTTTGTTCTAGCATGTTGCCCCTGGGCACCCGCAATCCCCACAACAAAGAATTGAGGTGCAGCCACATCCTGAGTCTGATAAACACAAGACCAGGAGCTCAAAAACGTTTTTCTGCTTTTTTGGAGGTACAATTAAATGCGTAGGTAGGTACAGAGTATTCCGAAGGGCTATACTGACGGATGCTATCCTTGGCGCGAACATAACCGAGTGAAGGTAGCAGCAGAAAAGTGCAAATAAGAAAGAAGCAAAAAAAGGAAATGCTCACAAAGGGGTATCAAAGATTTTAAAAGAGATGGCTTCATGATCTGCCCATCTCTAGATCCGGTTCCCGTCTATCTTTGGACCGGCCACCAGTTCCAGGACGAGTCTTGTCGCGTGATAGCTTCGCTTTTTTAGGTCGCGTGGGACCCTCGCCGCCAGAATCACTATCTGGAAGCTCAGTAATGCGCTGACCGCCAGCCTGCAAGTTCTGTACACCCTTCTCCTTCAGGTATCGCTCAAGTAGAATGGCGTTACGAGTGTTGCACTTATACAATGCATCAGCGAGATCGCCGACGAAGGGGACTAATCCGATGAGAAAGTCGAGGATAACGTTGATCAACATGTGTAGATAGAGGCTGGAAGGGAGTCCACCCTCAATGCTACCACAGGTTTTGACCACCATCAAGGCTAGGACCATATCTACTGCGTCTCCAATACTGTGTAACATGAGTCGTTAGATCTTGCCTTCTTCGAGTAGGGAGGACAACGTACGCTGGCACTAAACCGATCACACTGCCCCAGCCAAACTTGATTCCACAGCAATTGCACAAAGACAGATCGAGACGATATGCTCGCCTCTTCACCTTGGTTAGCACCTTGACATCATGCTGCGAGATTCCCGGTGGTATTGCTTTGCGACGCCTTTTGGTCGTTGGTTTACCGAGAAGGTTAGTCGCCGGCACTTCTTCAAAATAAGGGTCCTAAGGAGGCAGCCCGACCACGTTAGCATAAATTTCTGCACTGTTGATAAAATCTCCTCACCTCCTGTCCAAAACGGTTCTCAGCGGACTCCTTCAAGATCTTTTTTGAAAGAATGCCTGCTATTTTGGCCGCCATGTGGGATAAATTAATTTTGCGATTGGTATTTGGAGGAAGCGAGAGTGTGGGGAGTTTATATGCAAAAGAGCGAAGCGGAATGGAGGAGAAAGAGGGCGGCGGAAAAGAAAGGATCGACGCTTGCTTTTATAAAGAGCACTAGCTTTGGGACCTGGTGACCTCAGACTCTAAGGGGCTTTGTCTTCAGTTTTTCCAGTTACAGGAACCAGGCAGAGGTGACCAGTAGAATCGGCCTCTGGTCACCTCGGACCCGGGCACAATGTGGGAAGAGCATTATTTATAGGCCGGGCTGTTTCAAGTTTGCTGTCACCGCCAGCATCCATTCGATATCATTCATCCAGCCGTCAAATTTGGCTTCCAGTTGCCGGGCGGCAAGCAAGTGGCTATTGTCTGTGACGTCATCCCGGCCTCAGTTGCTGGCTAGACTGCACCAGCCACAGTTAGTGCACAGCCACAGAAGCACCGCCACAGGGTCAGGTGCTCTCGCTGGCTTGGCATTCGGACGCTCTTTCGAACGTTCGATTGCGGAGCAGCTTGTCAAGAGCTTCACTGTGTTGTCACTTGCGAGATACATACTTTCCTCTCAGCTCGACTACATACATCTGCAACAAAAGATCTTTAAAGAATCTATCTGCTGAGAACTCATTCTCCTACCCATAATCTCTCATATTGCCCTGTGTCACTGCCTTGGATCAGTGCTCCCCTTGGCGAGTCTGATTCCCGAGACAGCTGGCGCTCTGTTTGTTTACGAACCCGTTATTTGTCTGGAAATGCACAAGAATAGGAAACAAAATGGCAGAAAAAGAGCTAACACTTGAAGATTGTGAGCATGCTTTCCTCTCACCATACCCTGAACAGTTCTCGCTAATGGCCATGAAACCGCCCAGGGCTGGACGACCTGTGTGTCCGCTTTATCATCAACCTTCCACGGGAGGAATTAGAATCGGCCGAGCGAATATGCTTCCAGGTAGAAGAGGCCCAATGGTTTTACGAAGACTTTGTCCGGCCTTTGGATCCGAAACTCCCTTCTCTAAACCTTCGTAATTTCGCATTGCTCATATTCCAGCACTGCCCGTTAATGTCGCAATGGTCGCATTATCATCATTCGGCCGCTTTCTCGGAATTTCTAGCCTACAAAACGCGGGTTCCCGTTCGTGGTGCTATTCTACTCAACGAAAGAATGGATGAAGTTGTCTTGGTAAAGGGATGGAAGAAAACATCTGGCTGGAGCTTCCCGAGAGGCAAAATAAACAAGGATGAGAAAGATCTGGACTGCGCCATCCGAGAAGTTTACGAAGAGACGGGTTTTGACATCGAGCAAGCTGGTTTAATTAAAGATCCAGAAAAGGTCAAGTATATTGATATATCAATGAGGGAACAAAACATGCGGCTTTACGTGATTCGAGGGGTGCCAAAAGACACCTACTTCGAACCGAGAACGAGGAAGGAAATCAGCAAGATCGAATGGTACAAGCTTTCGGAGCTGCCTACTCAGAGGAAAATGAAACAGGATGATGTTAACGGGCAGCAATCTAATAAAAACAAGTTTTATATGGTGGCCCCGTTCTTGGGACCATTGAAGAAATGGATTACAGCGCAAAGGAAGAGGGATCATGCTAATATCGCCACCACAAGCTCAGCCCCGCAAACGGATGCCGAAAACGCTGCATACACAACGGCAGACGAAGGACCGGAAATGATGCATGCTGCCTTCTTACCTCATACTAATACCGAAGGACCAATCCGTACAGACCTACCGAGAGTCCTCGCAAATGAAAACGATGACAATGCCTCCATTCAGCTCAAACAGCTCTTGAATATCACGTCTACTAACCCTACGCCCAATCCAGATCAACCCCGCCTTCAAACTGAAACCCGTGTGGTAACAGGGGCTGAATTATTAGGATTACTTAGAGGAGGCTCGGGTCTGCCCCAGCAAACCGCATCAAATATACCCGTCTCGTCTGCATTACAAAGCAGTGCACTTCATTCTACAACTTATCGTTCTCATCCTCCCGCCCCGGCTGTAAATGACGGCCCTCATATGCCTACCCCTATTCCTAGACCGGGACCTTCGCTTATGCAGAACAGTACACCCTGCTCCTCAACACCTGCAGCTTTCAACTACCAGGTGTATCTGCCGCCACCTTTCCCGAGCAACGCATTTCAAGCAAATTCCACTGAGCGACTACATACTATATCACCACCACCTGCTCGGCAAATCCCTACGAACGGCTTTCCTGGCTATCACCATCAGCTTACACGAAATCATCAGCAGTGGCCAGCGCCGGCTACTGTCAACAATCCATCGGCATTTGCTCCTCAGTCACCTGCAAATGCCCCTCACAACTCTCCACATCCGGCGGCTTCGACCTATTATCAAAACTTGACACGCCCCATGTCGAAACCTTCGACTTTCCAAGCACCATTGGTTCCACCTGCAAGCAAACTTCCGCCGCCGTCACTGAACAGCCATACTCTTGCGTTGCTGAACGTTTTCAAAAGCGACCATTTGCCAAAAGTAGCTGCCTCGCCCCAAGACTTAAACCCTCAACCCCATGGGCAAAGCCATGGACGTGGACGTGGACCCGATCACCAGACTAGCTTGCTGAAATTACTTAAAGTGGGGGATGATTCGTCTGCAGATGGAAAGTCTAACCAGCGGATACCCATTCAAGGACATATCCGACCGGGCCAACATTTGCATGCCTATGGGATACCAGAATCCGCCCCTCCTTCGCAAGCTCCGCAGGTACAACATGCCGAATCAAAGGCGACCCAAATCCCACATCCAACTCCCGCTGTACTTCTCTCGACCCAAAATAGGCCTGCTGTGAAAGCTACGTTGCGTCAACCATCGCACAAACCTTCTGTCAAGCCTCCAGCCGAACAGAGACCGAGCATCCAAATTCTTCCCCGTCCGTCTGCGATGAAACCACCTGTTTCTACACCTCAAAGCTCTGAACCTTCGGGCTCGCCTGTCAAGCGAAATGCCACCATATCGGAGCTCACGAAGTCCTTCAAACCGAAGATACTCCGCCGGCCTGATATAAATAATTTGGAAGCGTCTTTGCCAAGTCACACCGTGACTGTCAGTGCATTTACAAAACCGGCGAAGGAAACTATGACGAATGAAGCCAAGAAGCCCGATGACTCGCGGAAAGCTCCCAGCCCCGATTCCCAGCCAAACCACCAGGGCTCACATCAAGAGAAGTTACTTTCACTCTTTGGCAAACCAGTTCCGCCATCCGCACAGAACATAACATCCCAGCAGGTTGGGATTCCACACTCTCAGTCACAGTCGCCAAACCAAATCAATGCTTCTGTCTCTGTGGAAGGTCTTACGCCACATGAACGCGGTGAGGCTACACTGACGACCGTTCGGACCAAGGCAACATCTCCGCTAGATAAAGCGCTCTTACTTGGATATTTGGATGGTGTGGTCAAAGGAACACATTAAAATAAGGCTGGAAATTAATTGGGCTCGGACTCTAGTATACAATTGCCCAGGATACAAATATTTATATATTTATATAAAATTTTACTACCGCTGTACTCCGTACCTCCTTTCCTGATAGATGTAGACCACTGTCCCCCAGGGTTTCGTACGCTTATTAACTAGTTATATTGCCGGCGTACACCGCCCAGTCCTCACATCCATGGCGTGTTGAGCTCACCAAATCTAGGTCATCACATCGATTCGAGAAAATGCCACCTCGACTACCTGGTTCTACGTTTTATGCTAACTGTCGCGTGCATAGGCGTGGATTCTCCAGATCGGCGGTTCATTCGCAAGTCCAGACTGACCTTCCTGCGACCGTACCGGAAAGCGGACATGTCCAGCTCACCAACCGTGCCCTCATTTCCCTCACTGGACCCGATAGCACCGCATTTCTACAAGGATTGATCACCCAAAATGTGGTGGCTCCAAGAAAACGGGCGAGCGTTACAACTCCGTTCTACGCAGGCTTTTTGAATGCTCAGGGGCGGATGTTGCACGATACTTTCATCTATCCCATACTTCCAAATGGAAATGCGGAAAAAGACAGCTTAGAATTAGGCTATCTAATCGAAGTGGATAAGGACCAGACCTCGAATTTACTCAAACATTTTAAAAAACATAAGCTGAGGGCAAAATTGAGGTTTAGAACTCTCGATGAGGGAGAAGGAAATGTTTGGGCAGCTTGGGACAACACCGGAGTGTGGGGAATGGAGAGTGGTAACGGGCCGAAGGACACGATAACGTGTGTCGATAGTCGTGCACCTGGATTTGGATATAGGGTACTGGTAAGGGGAGAAGACATTGAAGGCCTCCCGGGAAAAACGGAGTCACTTTCGGGATACTCACTTCGCCGATACCTCCATGGAATAGCCGAGGGTCAGGTAGAACTGACCCGCGAGTCCGCACTTCCTTTGGATAGTGACATGGACATTATGGGTGGAATCGATTTTCACAAAGGGTGTTATTTAGGCCAAGAGTTGACGATTCGAACTCACCACCGCGGCGTGGTTCGCAAGCGCATTTTACCTGTGCAGTTGTATCAATCCGGTGAAGCAAGGCCGATACCCTCAGGCACCGGACTACCTATATATTCGCCTCAAACCCCGCCATACCTACCTCCCACGGGATCGAATATCACGAAGGTCAGTGCCTCCGGAAAGGGGCGGAGTGCTGGTAAATTTATTGCGGGCATCGGCAACGTCGGATTAGCTCTTTGCCGGCTAGAAACCATGACTGATCTTTCTCTTACGGGTGAATCGTCGCATTTTAACCCAGATGATGAGTTCATAATCTCGTGGGAGGCTGATTCGGAAAGCGGTATGATGGAGCCTGGAGAAGTAAAAGTGCAAGCTTTCATTCCGCCATGGATGAAGGATTATATACATACTGGTGGAGTAAGGCAGCGAACCACGCAAGAAGATGTACAAAGGGCGAAGGATATGGTGGAGCAGATGGAAGAGGAAAATCGGCAGTGATATGCGTGATGTTCAAATATAATTTTCGATCTTGTATTATCAGAGAAACTAGGGGCCTGTAAATATGTATAGTTTTGAATGACACCACTGGAATATGAAAAAGATGCCGATGACGCCTCCTCAAATTATGCGAAATGGGTATATGTATGTGCGCTAAAATCAAAATTCCGACAGAAAATTCTTGAACTCCAAGAACTTATCAAAACGCCCTCCATCAGTTGATAGAGCTTTTTTCATCTCACTCCTTCAGTTTTTCTCTGAGCGTTTCCTTTGTGCGTTTTTCAATCGCATAAGAGTAATCTCTTCCAAACTTGGACTTTGCGGTCCGGGACCTGTATTATCCGAGGGAGCACCAACTGCTGATGAGTACGAGGCAAAGGATGGCGGGTTTTTGGGGCCGTTGTTGGCAGCTAAGGACGGAGTGTCCAATTTTGAAGGGTGTATCGGTTTGGGCTCATCAATGGGGCCATGTGCGATGGTCTCCTTTTGATCATTAGATGCTTGGCGGGCTTCCAAGTCCGGCTCTTTATTTGAAGCCCAGAACACGGAATCTATGGTATCCCACTCTCCATCTCTTTTCTTTTTACTGTCCTCTACAGCAGCATGTGCTCCCACAATAGAAGCAAAAACAACGACTCCGGTAGCGACAAGCTTCTTTTCGCGTTTCTCTCCAATTCGCTGCTTCTTGTCCTTGAGCGTAAAGACAGTCTCGACGTTTCCAAATTCCGAGAAGAGTGACCGCAAACGAACTGCATCAAGGCCAGTCCCGAGTCCTTCACGAACCCAGCGCACCTTCACGGTACGTTCAATCTCTGGGACCGCAGTGCCACCGATGTTTATCCTGGTCTGTTTTTCCATTTTCGCAGCACGCTCTTTCTCTTCCCTCTCCTGTTCTTGTCTTTCTTCCTCCTCTAAGACCTCCCTCCTCATGAGCTCCTCTTTTTGTTGCCTTCTCCGCCTTCCATCTTCCGCTAATCTTTGAATCTCCCGTACCAACCTCTCCTCGGCATCGTCGATATCAACGGATGTGCTTAAACCGGTCTGCGCAAAAGGCCTTTTGATTCCGCGTTCTCTGGCTTCCAAGTCCTCTTTCATCTTCCGCCTCACCCCCTCGAGCATCTCGCTCTCTCGTTTCTTTCTATCTCTTGCTTCGCGCGCATTGTCGTAGACTTGCCGCACTGACGGTTCAGACAGAACATCGTAAGCGATTTGAAGTAAGTGAAACTTGTCTATGTCAGCCGGCGTTGGATTTTGGAGTTTATCAGGATGGTATTTTAAAGCCGTTCGGCGGTATGCACGGCGTATTTCACTTTCAGCAGCCGCAGGCGATATATTCAAAAGTGCATAGAAGTCATGCGACGAGGCTGCATGGGCCTTCAGGTCCTTGAGCTCATCCGGAGGCGCCATCGCGTGCGCTGGGATGTTTTCCACGCAGGATAGTTTATTGTCAAGTTTGCTCAAGGCAGTGATGCTCGATGAGTTTATCCTCTAACTATATTACGTAAGAATTTCGCGGTATAAGTATAATCCGGGTGGAAGCCTAAACTATAACCAGCATGCGTTAACAACACCAACAGAACAAAGTGCATCCAGCCACTGATGGGCGAACTTATCACCAAAAAGAGTGTAGGCTCTGTCTCCCTATCAATGTGACTTTTCACTGAATTGCTCTGTAATACGGAGTAGTCGGAACACCATTTGGTCGGAACAAGGTTTCTCCAAGGCAACTGTGTCGTGACTTCCCCTTTAAGCCATGGCCGCCTCCTTCCTAACTGGGAGTCTCCGAGTATGGCGGAACCCCAAACGGCAAGTACGAGGGGATGAGCCTCGAATGGCCGTTGCACTTTGATTTAACGACAATCTACTGCTGCGCGGGGATCTCAATCCTGATTCTTCCGATTATCATCTTCCAAAGACATCATGACTTCAGTATCGGGCTCAGATGGACTCGCTTCTGTTTCTCGAACGCAGCTGGCTCTGGCCTTAGCAATTGTGAAGTCCAAGCCACCGCATCAGACTATCAGAGGTTCGGGTTCTTCTTCCGGGGCGTATCGAATTTTCTGACCTTTACAGAATTCGTACTTCAGGTTCGAGAATACATAAAAACTGGTCAAAGAAAGCAAGCGGAGTCTATACCTGGACTTCATCTAGATAGTGCTGCATTCTGGCGGGATGCATATGAAAAATCAGATGCCTCTCAGAACCGATTGCTTGATAGAATCTACGAGTTGGAGCAGCGAAAAGAAACCGCATCTCTCATGGGAGTCGGCCGCGCGGAATCAAAACCTTCGGTAGCTAAACGGAAGGCCAGGACCAACGCTCCCGCGACATCATTGCGGCCGAACAAGAGATCCAAAACGATAACTAACGTAAATCACGCCAGTCAGAAGATTAACTCGAAAGTCCGGGCTCCGAATTCGGATGCCCTCGGCCCTGAAAATGGTATGCTGGCGCTCTCTTTTCAGAGTATGGCACTTATTCAACTTACTCTAGTAATCACCCCTTTTCTTCGGCGATTTTATGCCCTTGAAAAAGCATTGCGCAGAAAATCGGAGCCTTTACACTTAGCTACGACTTGCGCCGAGTTGTGTGTGGCTCTTGAGCGGCTTGTAGAACTCCCTATATCCGAATTATGCTCTACAGTGAAAAACTCGAACAAGCGCTCAAATATCCTGGCGCAAGGTCCAAACCTCAGGGATACCTTGTCTGTCTTTGAAAGGTCTTTTCCCGTGTTTCTACAAACATTAAACCGGATTACTGGGAAAGTCGAGGGGAACGAAATATCCGGTCTCGTCAAGTATCATCTCATTCACTTTTTTCGAAGTATCCTTTCGCAGCTACATCGATACGCCTTGGCAAGAGCCAAATCAATTCTGGGACCCAACACTTTTAATACCAAGAAAAAGAAACAGTCATCAAAACCGAAAAAAGCTACGACTACAGACATACCCGTTTCCATGCGATTGTCGCCCGAAGATGGGCGAATTATGGAATCCATATCCCAGTGTCTGACCACCATGATTGTCTCAATTAGCACGGATAGCCGTGAGCAGATCGGAGTTCTAGAGGGGTTTTCATTCATGTTGTTGGAGCATGTTGGAAAAGTGCTCAGTTTGATAGTGTTCATGGAGCTGCAGTCTAGCTCTGATATCCGGATTCGCTCTTATAAAGTTCCCCTTCCTAGTGCACTCGCTCAGGGCGTGACTGAACCGATTGAAAATCACCTTTCTTACCACGCTGCAGTATTTCAGAGTCGGTACTTGCTTCCGGTTTTCGAGCAAACCCTTTCCATTCTGACTTCCGATAAGTTCATTGCGAACAGTGCACAGCTAAATCCAATGCGCAATTTGAAGAGGATATTACAAAATACTCTCCTGAAAGGTGTCTTTGGTGAGGACGATACCCAGTTCCAAAATTCTTTAAAGGACCCTGGTAAACCCGAACCTTCTTTCGTACCAGATAAATTGTTCGATTCGGCTCAGGAAATCGATGAAAACAGTGGAGACTGGTTTATCCAGGAAGTATGGAAGCTGCTCGGTTGGGATGTACTCTTGAGCAAGGAAGAATGAAAGTGCGCGGGGCTTTTGTTGAATTTGCAGCCTGCTCTAACATGACTAGTGACACTAGCAAGCTTATTTGACCACTGTCTGGCATTTGACGATATACCGGTACAAGACAAGGCAAATGAGATCTTGTTGAAGCTTTTATCGGCTCATCATTTGAGAATCCTGAGCAGCCTGGCACCAAAGGCCAGACCACCGAGCAAAGCACTTAGTCCAGCAAAAACGATAAGTGGTCCAAATCGCGTCCCATAGCCCATCCCAGCCTTACCCTCCCACGGCCGTTCTCTCACAAGCGCTTCACTCAAAGGGCCGCATATTACGCTCCCAATTCCGCGTCCCGCGGAGAGAAACCCAATTACCATTCCTGGCTCACCACCACTACCTTTAGAATCAGAGCTAACCTCTCGAAGGATTCCGGCATATGTTGAACTGTACCCTCCAGCAAAGAATCCATAGGCCACAGAGAACACGCAGAGAACCGCGATTGACGAAGAAAGGCCCCAGAAAACAAATATTGAGAACGTCGCCCCAAGCGAGCTAATGAAAATGACCGTTGTGACATTGAACCTGTCAATGAGAAACCCAACGAAAATACATCCAAAGACCGCTGCTCCGTTCAGAAGGGACACTGTGGCGGTCACAGCTTCACTCCGTACACCAAGAGACCGGGCGTAGGTCGGCAAATAGATATTGGGCATGAAAAACCCCAAACCCTCAAGGATGTTGCCAAGTTGGAGGATCAGAAAGGTCCTCTTTTTAAGAAAGCCAAATGTGAGGCGGCGTGGATGATGCCTTTGGCTGTTAGGGATCCGTGGTTTTACGACGAAAGCCAAGGGCGTAGAGATAATAGCCATTATTACTGCCCATGTCAGAAGTGTAACTTTGAGATTGAAGCGCCCTAACATCCAAGACATGAAGAATGGGACAGTTACGCCGGCAAACCCAGTTCCAGCCTATGTGCAGTCAGAATTGTGATCAACGAGTGGTTCTGAGAATTCTATGAGCCGATGATACTCACCCACATCACCCCGAAGGCCAGACCTTTTCTGCGAACAAACCATTCGTCGACAAACAGTATCGCGGGATTGTAAGCCAGTGTTCCTCCAACAGCGTACAGTGCACCTTGTGTGAAAACCAGGTGCCATACTTCTGTTGCAAACGAGGATGCTATTAAAGAAAGGACGATAATTGAAATTCCAATTGGAAGGCTCCACTGCCTCCAAAAAGGCCATTTTTGCATCAGTGCAAAACAAATTGGGCTTCCGAGGTACATCATCCCCTGACAAACGGAAAATTAGGCAAGCTCAGACTGATTTCCCTCTCCGTTCAACTCACAAGCGCTGTTGTTCCAATTGCTGGAATACCCGATGGATCCGATTTGAAAGGCTCATGTGTGGAATAGAAATCTTGAAAAAGCCCATAGGAGAATGGTAGTCCTATAAGCATGTGGTCAAATAATGATTCAAAAGGCCGTGGAAGGGTGTTCTATCCTACCCCAGACCATCGCCTCGACAAAAAAGCATCCGACAAGGAAGGACCAGGCACGTTTCCCTTGATCGACGGGCGGTAAGGCCAGTTCGAAGGAGGATATATGCTGCTCGTCTTCGGGGCCATTGAATGCAAAATTCCCAGCTAGCGAGTTGCTTTCGAAATCTGACTCAACTCGCGGCGATTCGGACTGTAGCTCTATCCCTGTGCTCGCCATATTCCCGGGTTTTGACTCTCACTATGCATAAGCTGGGTTTCTGCCTTTTCAGTTGTATTCAATTTATTTTGAAATGAAGGGAGGTCGAAGGATCGACCCGGAAAGCTGTTGTCATTTTCCCGACGGCAATCTAATCCCGCGCCCTGTGATGGGAGTCATACCTGTAAAGTTCAACCCGTTTGCTTTGCTAGCGGTTTAGTTTCAACGCGGTTCCGCTTTATGTAGCTTTAGTAGGTAAACTTTCTGGCTAGGCCTCTGCATGAGTGGTTCGGAATTCGGTTTTCGGGATTCTGGGAACAATTTCCACCAAAGGCCAGAAAACAGAACGGGCCCTTGTTGCAAGCGACCGAAAGCCTAAGAAGCATTCAATAATGTATATGTACGCGGGGAGATGAGAGCTACGGCCTTTTACCCAAGGCAAAGTTGTTACTTGCGAGACAAATTGTGGGAAGAGGAGACTAGCCGAAAAGCGTCCAGCTGGGCGGCTAGGTCGTTTGATTCCACGGCGATAAGCTGATTTAAATTCACTTTAGCTTCCAAATCATAAGTCCAGTAGACAAGTTTGTCGAATAGTCCAGACTCTCGCCTTAGAATATCCTGTAATCCTTGAGCCCGACGGCCCAAACAACGGGAACCAGAAGGCTTAAAGCCGCAAATCCGGCAGAAATTTCTAGAACACATAGAACCCATAATGTGCCTATTGCCGGTGTCTTCTTCATGACCGCGTAGTAGGATCCTTCATTAGCCGTGGCAATCAAATGCATCCCGGTAACAATGGCGAGACTGCAAAACAAGATATTCCGAGGAGTCAATGGGAACAATGTCCTTAGTAGGATTCTTGACTCGGTGCTATTTGAGTTTTTCCCATCTTTAAAAATGGAATGGTTGTAGAAAGGGCTAAATATCTGGAAGGAGACTATGTGACCATGTGCGAGGTGGATCAGGAATGTCAAAACGGGAAAGGCTATGAATGCCGCCTTTTGGACCAATTTATTCAACGGAATCTCCTGCGCGTACTGATGTGCGGCCAGGAAAGAGAGGGTAAAATAGAGCGCTGATAACGGTAAGGAGAGAAAAATCGTATCTGCGAACGGAGGTATAGTGGCGTCCTCATCTTCGACGGTCTGGGTATCGTCATCGATCTGAAGTGAAATTTTGGAGGATGAGGCAGAAGGACCAGACTTGTAAGCTAGTTTTTCCGTTCCCAAGATTTCGCCTGATGGAGATACGTGAATGAATTCGGGATCAGTTTTGCCCGTGGCTTCCCGTCGTTCAGCAGCAATCTCCAGCAGAGTTTTGGCATTCTGCTGAGAGGCAAAATCGCGGGTTGGTGGGCGAGCTAGAGGAACGGATGCTGGGTCGAAATGATCGGTATGTGATGTAGCGGCTGCGCGGCGCTCTTTGCGGTTCCGTGGTGCCATGGCCAACAAAGCAAAGGTACCTCAATAATGTTTCTAGACGTGAAGTTTTCTCGCGAAAGATATTACGGAGTAGGACTGTTTGAAATATTGGCATCAGTCACGTGATAACCCGTTATTTGAACTCTTATATAAGCGGCCTATTGAAACCGAAAATTGTAGAATGAACAGCAACAGGAGGAGGACTCGATGATATTGCGGAGTACAAGAAATAACGAGTATAGTTTTGGGAATGAGCTCGGACTTTGCTTTGGATATCGTTTCTTACAGGACCTTGATGAAAGACACAAAGTAATACAGCTACTCCGTATACTCATCTGAATTGCATATCTATACCCACAAATGCAATATATGTGAGACCTTGTTATAGAATACCCGAAGCCTACAAGCAGGGTGGAAGCTAAAGCGATAACTGTAATAGTTGGCACTGAACACCAGGATGTCTCACGCAACTATTTTCATACAAGCCGCCAAGGTTCGGAGCCGGCCCGTAGCCAAGGTTTCCGAGCTTAATTGATTTAAGCTTAAATATGGCAGGTTCAGCCGATGAATGTGTTGAAACTCCCTACGAAGTAAAATCTTTGGCATTTTGTTGCAGACCAGCAGACAGGCCAAGGTCAAAATCAAGCAGTAAAAAAGAAGATGAAGGAGGGGAAGCTTTGGAGCTAGCGCTCGCGTGGGTGAGTTAGAGAGAAGACTTTCTCTGATGAGAAACCCAGGTTGGTCCTTTTGGAACAAAAAGCTCGAAGCGTCGCTTCCAACGTGCCAAAGATACAGATTATCGAAACATTTAGCTTTTTGCCTTTGAATAGAAGCCCAGATGAATGTGCCCGTTGGCCCTATAATACGAGATACATATGTGATGGCCAGAAAACCCGGCACGGATTAACAAGAGTCCGCCGCCTCTTGATTAGTCATCTCGCCGTTGTCAAGGTACCCCGTTCGACGGACGCAAATGTCAATTCCTTGACGCAAAAAAATGTCATTAAATCCTTCAAAGTATATCCGCATTATTGCTGTTCGTGTGGGCCTTCATCTGGTGTAGTCACCTTGATATTCCAGCTGGTTAAACAGACTGTTTATGCGGTGACCGTCTGGCGGCCAAGAAAGCACCACATTTTCATTTGTCAATTCTCACGTTTTTGAAAGCTTCATCGTGGAGTTTTCAACTTACCGCCTTGCTAGCTCGCGCTACTGCATCCGATATGCCACGTTTCAACTGACTATCTTCAACATGCAAATTTCCATGCTGTCATGCGTGGTCGAATAGAACGATAAGATCTACCAATTCTTGCTCTTATATTGCATTAATTCGTCATAGAGATTGGCCGCGGCCGAGACGATAGCTCGTTGGGCGGCCGTGAGCTCATCTCAAGACACCCTTCCTGACCCTTAACCGGTTGCCCAAATCGATGGACCTCAGGTCGCGTGACGAACTTTTCCCGGCTCAATAACTGCTTTTTGTCCTTCGGAGGCGTCGCTGTGAGGTGGTTCGCGAGCATTTTCTTATGCGGTTCATGCTACTCGACGAACAATGGTTTCGATAGCGACTTTCATCTCCCTTGCCTTACTTCCAATTCTCTTCTTTGTCTTCTGGACAATATCGGCCACCGGCCCATCGTCACCTTTTGCAAACAGGTTTCCACTGGTGCGGGATAAGCGGATATGTCTCCTAATCGCCCATCCTGACGATGAAGCGATGTTTTTTGCGCCAACCTTGCTAGCCTTGACGAAGCCCGAGCTAGGAAATCACGTCAAAATACTTTGTCTAAGCACCGGTATGTTGGTTAGATCAACCAAAAAAGGACCGAAACCTGTGTGTACAATGTATATAGTACGATACTAAAGGCTCTATAGGTGATGCGGACGGCCTCGGTTACATTCGCAAAAAGGAGCTGCAGAAAAGCGCAGTCTATCTCGGGTTGCGCAGTCCATCCGACGTATTCGTCCTCGATGACAAATCTCGGTTTCCGGATAGTATGACCTCGGAATGGTCAGCAACGGCAATAGGATCTCTTTTGGCGTCGGCCTTCGCAGCTGATCTCGAATTCAACCAGAGCGACAGCGTGTCCAATCCTCCTATATCTACACCTAAAAGTCGGAAAAGCTCCAATCATCGCAGCACCTCTACAAATGGCCACAAGCCGGCACCGTCTGCTAGCATTGATATTATTCTTACATTTGACAAGCAGGGTGTGAGCAATCACCCAAACCATCGTTCCCTTTACCACGGTGCTCGGGATTTTCTTCGAATACTGAGCAAGGCAACTCAGAATGCATGCCCAGTTGATGTATACACCCTTACATCTACCAGTGTTGCTCGAAAATACTTGGGTGTTTTTGATGCACCAATTACCATGTTGCTAGGTGCAGTGAAGAGCATGATTGAGGCCAGACCATCTAAGAACAACCCTCCTACTAGGCTCATCTTTGTGAACGACGTAATGCAGTGGTTTACAGGATGGAAAGCTATGGTACAAGCACACAAGAGTCAAATGGTCTGGTTCAGATGGGGGTGGATTACAATTGGACGGTACATGATTGTGAATGATTTAAGAAGAGAGGACTTGTAGCCCTCTTCTTCAAAAACTGTTCAGTTCTGTTAAAAAAACCTATCTTTCAAGCTGCACTGCGACTCTTGTGAGATGATTTTGATACAGCTTCAGTGTAAATAACTGGGCCTCTGCATGCTTTTCTTGCACTTCCTGTCACTTATTTTCCTGGATAGGATTCATGTTAGGTACCTTAGCGAGTCGTCATTTGTGTATACTAGGCCACTCCCAGTTCCCGAGCTAGTGGCATCAGAGTTTCATTTCAATAAATTTACATCTATGGTTACATCTGCAAGTCAATATTGCCGAGTCAAAAGTAAAGCATATGCGCTGTATGTATGCATGTGTGTATGTACATACATAGGTTGCCGATATGGGACAAATGGGCAAAGACAATGTCCTTTTGACTACCAGGCGGTCTTGATTTCAAGAGTATTACATCTTGCGCATTCATGCTGCTCCCGCAGCAGCCGAAATATTGTCGCTAAAGGATTGGAAAATGACTGGGGCACTTCGAGGATGTTTGCGCACAGCGGCTTTCAAGAATCGTTTCTCGCAATCCCCGAGTGGGAGCATAAAACTGGCTAGGTTCCACTGGTGGCCTTCGGGCCAAAGACTTGAAGGCTCAAATTCGACTATTCCTCCTTTTATATGATAAAAGACTCGATAGGGTAGAAAGTCCCTCCACTCTGCGATAAAATTTTGTATATCACGACGTTCCCAACCCTCTCGTGTTCCTGACCATTTTCGTCTGGTCAATACAAGCCGAATCCATCGCTGAATATATATGGCTTCGCGAGAAACCTTAATATTGAGTAAATTAACGGCATTATATAAGTCCCAATAGGCGCCTGAGGAAGAAAGTGAAGGGCGGAGATGCGTAAGAGTGTATTGATAAGCTGGTTTGGGCAGTTTCGAGTCGGAATCATGAATGGCGGACGAGTCGTAGAGTGTATCGGGTTTGGAGGTTGCGGAAGTTTCAGCCGCGTTGTGCATCTTAACTAGCTTATTGAAGAGCTGATTCCGTGATCGAAGCGATTCGAGGAACAGTTCACGGCCAGCGCGCATATACTCGAATGCACCATTGCTTTGTTTCATCCAGTTTACCTTCACAGCAATATGGCACATTTTGGAGTTTAAAGTCGAGCTATAGGGAGGGGAGGTAATCACATTCACGAGTTGAAGAGGGGAATTTCGTGGAATCTTTCCAATCAAGCTTTGATCCGCATCTTTTCCAAATCTATCCAGAGAAAGAACCAATGACCAATCAAGGAGTTCTTGCCAAACATTTTGTGAAATTGAAACACCGTATTTCTGGGAAATGAAATCGACAAGTTTTAGAGCTGTTGCGAAGTCATTGTTTGACCCGAATATGTGCGCGATAGCGTAGAGTAGACGTGTCGTAGGATGCAGTGGGGAAGAAGTTGAGAACACGGGTAGTGGCGGGTGAGTACTCGCATCATTCTGTAGCAGATCAACATCGACGCCCCAGACAGTTTGGAGAGTAGATTTAACGGTTCTCATATCCCATTCGCGACCAGCAGCTGTCATAATATGAACAAATGTGGCTTCGTTTGGAATCAGCCCGCTACTTATCATCGTATCGAAAAGTCGGTGTACTTGATCTCGCACTCCGTCTTCACCAGTCATGTAGCCTCGATAGCCTGGGTTTTGGGGATCACTCTTCCGCTTCCTGTATATCCAAGGAGTAGACCGCAGCCTATGATTCTCTTTGGCTACGTAGGTGCCATCCCAGATCTTTGCTTCCATATAAAAATTATAACAGTCAACGTTCGGTTCAATGCCATCTTCGGCCATTTCCGTCCAGACCCGGCTAGCCTCTTGTTCATCCCCCATTGACGCAAAACAGGATAATAGGTGAGTGTATTCTGCCAGTCCAAGATTATGGCCCGCATGGCGACGCAACATAACCGCATGCTTTAGGTGAGACGTCACTTTGGCTAGAATTGTTCTTAGGGGAGGAATTCGATGGCTGTGGGCAGTGGCTGGATGCAAATCACGTTGTATCCGCTTGTGCGGCTCGATGAAATATTCAGGCGAGATCAGTCGTAGGGCTTCGACATATGTAGGGGCAGGAAGCTCGTGTATAATGCTCTGGAATTCGGGCGAGGCAAGGAAAGCTGTGACGATCTTTCCGGGTTGTGCCTCCTCAAGAAGTGCGCGAACATCGATCTTCGGTTCCAGTTTTTGTTCCGGAGGGCCATTAAGGCTGTTGTAATCGTTGTCAGAGATCTGTTGGACATCAAGTGAATCGAATGCCGTGGTCTCCTGGTTTTGCTTTGGTATCGTGCTGAAATGGCGTCGTGGCTCGGTCCTCTTATTCGCATGCGAATGTATACGTCGGGACGTGCTTCGTTGGGTAGGCGCAAACAGCTGTCTCCAAGACTTCAATGGCATTCGCGCCAGGCCATTGAAGTCATTGCTGCTAGCAAGTCTCCACAAGCAGGATGTGCATATTCGAGACCCAACAGCCTCACCTAAGAGGCTGACCTTTCTCATTCACGCTCGTTCGGAGGCTTTTCTGAGGAACTAATACCTGAAAATGCTCCCCGAAGCAGGCTTGCATTGGAACAGGGGCATTTGCAAGATGTCCTGGCGTCAGTATTCGGTTTCCTCCTCAGTTCAACCGAATGTCGGAGTTCGACTTTTATCAGAAAGTTAAAACAGTTGATGCTGGAGAAAGGTACGCGCTAAGCCGTTTTTGGACTGTATCTTGAGCTTGAAGCGATCAATTCAACTACTGATCTTGAG
The DNA here is from genome assembly GCA_029635245.1 of Nannizziopsis arthrosporioides. NCBI lineage: Eukaryota > Fungi > Ascomycota > Eurotiomycetes > Onygenales > Nannizziopsiaceae > Nannizziopsis > Nannizziopsis arthrosporioides. The sequence goes on along the minus strand of CP098260.1, from coordinate 5,524,665 downwards.
TGGAAGCCCGTCAATCGCCAACAACCACGCATGAAATCGGATTGCGAGAACAAGGCATCATCTATAACCTGACTCACAGGTGATGCCCATAGCCAACAAGCGGCGCTTTTTGATTAATATCTAGTGTCATGGCGGACGGTGACGACGGAACTTCGCCTTCCTTTTCCGAACCACTCGATCTCGTCCGGCTGTCGCTCGATGAAATCGTTTTCGTGAAGCTTCGAGGGGACAGAGAGCTCAAAGGTCGCCTACACGTTCGTGATCCTCTCTCTTCGTTGATTTCAAGATGCTAACCTTTTGTACATTAGGCCTACGACAGCCATTGCAATCTCGTTTTGGGCGATGTCGAAGAGACGATTTACATAGTAGAGGAAGATGAGAAAGAACAAGAAGTTATCAAGGTATAAGCCTTTGGATACGGCTAGCTGTTACTATCAGTTTCTGACCTTACCTCCTCTAGACGATAAAACGACAAGAAGAAATGTTGTTTGTTCGAGGTATGGAGTCTGCAAACCATTTCCCTCTCCCGTTGCTGAGCCATTTGCAGGCGATTCCGTCGTTCTCATCTCTCCCCAGTCCTCTCCTTAAAATCTTTTTTCTCTGAACCTATCTGGTAAAAGCCGATCGAAATCTGGAAGGCGTGCCTTTTGACGAATTAGTGCGCCCGACCTTTAGTGTTGAACCCCGCCCTTTATGGTGTAGTCTGATGAGCGACAGTTGGAATTCATTAGAACATGTCTTGAAGTTCTTTGGAAGAGGGACCATAGAGTGGACATGAAGTGGAAATAATCCGACATCGAAGCCCGTGGCTACATGTCATGCTGGGGCGGACAGCCTTATCTGTCAGTCAGTAAATGATACGATCATATGATCCCCTTGCCTGAAAACAAAAATGTGTATCATAAAGCAACAGTATTTCTTTTCAGTGGGGAAATTCACGATGAGTTAATACTAAAAGTAGTTTGACGTTTGTGATTGAGTGTCGGAGAGCAAAGCGGGAGTCCGCCTGCCTTTGACTCATTGTCCCGTCCCAAGTTTCCTGGGGCCAGAGCCGCAAACTCTGGTCGGATCCGCTCCCGGGCGTCATGCTATCGCCAAAGCACCAACGTACCCATAGACCTTTAAATACTCCCATGACCTAGACCGACGACGTTTTGATTCTCATTATTTTTAGCATTATTTTTATCTTTATGAGAATGATTACTCGATTACGAACCTAAGAACCTCGCGCTGGACTGCGCTCATCATCAATTATCATCATCATGAGTCAGAAAGCTTACAAGCAGACCCCGGAGGAGAGGAGGCGGGGAGAGCTGGTAGACCATTACTCACGCATGCCCTCTTTGAAACCCGTGCTGACCAGCAAAAGTCGCTCAGTGAGTTCGCAGAATATGTTGAAAAACAGCAAGCCACCAGATATGGCGGTGCCCAACTCCGAGACGGGCCAGCTGCGCCCAGCGATAGCGGCTACTCCACAGCAACTCGCTCCGCTGTAGCTGTGGAAGAGCATCCGGAGCTGGATATTTTGGACCAACTGGGCTTGGCCGATAGCTCTTCGCAAGTGAAACTGAAAGTGTTACTACTCGATGATTCTTCGGATGCGGATGCGACGCTACAACAACTTGCGGCTGTTGTGAAGGCCCGCGTGGAGGAGGGCCAGGGCGAGACTATCTTTGATCTTGGACAGGAGGATAGTGGTGAGTGGATGGGATTCGATAAAGCACAATGGAATCATGCGCTGGCTCGCTTAAAGGAGGCGGCGCACCTCAACCAGGCCGATTGCTCGGTGCTTTTAACTTACAACGTTGGCGGCCCTATGGAAGCTGAAGCCAAGAACGACCGGATAAAATGTGCTTATGGCAAGATTCTTATCCGTCGAGCAGCGGCGAGTGTCGAGCATGTCATCGAAACTCGCATCGCGGTTGTCGGAAATGTCGATGCAGGCAAAAGTACTCTTCTCGGTGTCCTTGTCAAGGGAAAATTGGATGACGGCCGTGGAAGGGCGCGCGTCAACCTCTTCCGTCATAAGCATGAAATAGAGAGCGGCCGGACCAGCTCTGTGGGGATGGAGATAATGGGGTTTGATACCGTTGGTGAGATTGTTGGCCGTGGTCAACAACGCAAGCAGTCTTGGGAGGAGATCGGGAAACAATCTGCAAAAGTCATTTCCTTCACCGACCTCGCTGGGCACGAGCGTTATTTACGGACCACCGTTTTTGGGATGCTCAGCAGTAGCCCGAACTACTGCTTACTTATGGTTGCGGCCAACAACGGATTAATCGGCATGAGCAAAGAGCATCTTGGAATCGCTTTATCGTTAAACGTCCCTGTCATGGTTGTTATAACGAAAATCGATATCTGCCCGCCGCAGATCCTTCAACAGACCATCACCCAGCTGACTCGAATCTTAAAGTCTCCTGGCGCTCGCAAGATACCTGTGTTCATTAAATCCCTGGAGGAGACCGTGAATACTGCGACTCAGTTCGCAAATCAACGTATCTGCCCTATATTTCAGGTATCAAATGTCACTGGAGAGTCGCTTGACTTGGTACGAACTTTCCTGAATATTCTTCCCCACCACGGGCATTACAACCCTGATGCTCCCTTCGAATTTCTGGTGAATGATACCTTCTCCGTGCCGTTCGTTGGGACTGTAGTGTCTGGGGTGGTCAAATCTGGCGTGGTGCATGCGGGTGACAGCGTTTCGATCGGGCCCGATTCTGTCGGCCAGTTTCGGTCAACGACTATCAAGTCCATTGAACGCAAGCGTCTCCCGGTTCACGCTTGCGCTGCGGGGCAAAGCGCATCGTTTGCACTGAAAGGCGTCCGCAGGAAAGAAGTCCGCAAAGGCATGGTAGTTTTGCCCAAGCTTGAGAGACCGCCACAGGTTTGCCGAGAGTTTCTTGCAGAAGGTGAGTGACATGTGCCCTGCTTAATAGGAGTCCTTAAAAACGCCTGGTTACTGATAATACTTTCTTTGCAGTCTTGATTCTCTCCCACGCAACGACTATCAAGCCAAAATACCAAGCGATGCTTCACGTGGGAGCGGTGAGTCAGACTTGCGCGATCATTGACATTGATCGCGATTTCATTCGCACTGGTGATCGAGCCCTGGTTGCTTTCAAGTTTCTTCAGCGGCCAGAGTTCTTATCGGTCGGTGACCGGATTCTCTTCCGCGAAGGACGGACAAAAGGGCTCGGGATAGTCAAAGCAGTGAGCTACGACCCAACCAAGCCCTTGAACCCCAACCTGAAGCAGTCTTCAGAGCGCAGCGAGAAGTAAAGAGCTCCCTCACTCATGCCTTGATTTCCTCTACCCTCTGTTGATTCTACTCTATCCATAAACTGCTCCTGTTTGGTTTTTCTTCACTGCGACATGGAGGGCACTCGTGATATCTGTCATTGGTTACCCCTCTATATTTCAATTTGCAGATATTGGCGCTTTTGCTGTTATTAAACCGTTCAACATTCTCTGTCATGTCGGAATTGCCCTTCTTGGTATTTTAGGCGTTTCTCCCTAGCTTCTCCCACTCAAACGACTGCGCATGACGCTTTGATGCACTGATTCCACTTCCCCGATGACGAACAAAAATTCCATTTTTCTTCCCTGTCATCCCCACGTTCTATTATGATTATTCCAGCGTTTTCTACGACACAAAAGTTCAGTGGCTTTCATTCTTGGCAGATGTTGGCTGCTCAGGGGTTCGAGTGACGTCACTTCCTCCGTCATCGCGACTTCTCACCGAACAGCCAGAACTTGATTTACGAGAATTCACGAGTTGCTGTATATATTGGGCCTTGCCGCAAAGGAATCTACGCTCTTGTATCTACATTCTTTTCAACAGGCACTGTCTTGGATAACCACGCTCTGAACCACTTCTTTGCTACACAACATACCTACACATCTCCTACCATGGATGCCATGTCAAATGCTTATCAAGCCGCCGGAAAGGCGATCTTCGGCAATCAGGCCCAGCAGTCGTCCTACGAGGAACCGATCTCCGGTATTCAAGGCCAGGGCACACCGGCGGATCCCTACGACGCGGGAAATGTCACCGGCGCCGAACCAATCTCGGGCGTTAGAGGACGAGGGACAGCCACCGACCCGTATGATGCAGGCAACGCTTCTTGTATGTAATGAATCTCTCATCGGATTTCGTGTCATTACGAGTACTGCACATAGTTGAAGATGAGCGCTTAAGCTAATTTCATGCATCGCAAAGCTCTCAATCCTGTAAATTCAGCCGAGACAAGGATGCCACACGCACAAGGAGGGCCGACTAGCCATCATGTCGGCACAACTCATGGTGGTGCTGCCATTGGCGGAGCCACTCCAGCAGCCTCCCACCTCGACCCGACATCTGGCAGCCAGTTCTCTGGAGCGTCGACTGCTGGCCAATCGAATTTGTCGTCTGGCGCACCGTTGGGTGGCGCGGATGCATCGCAATTCCAACAACACAACTCTCACAATACTTTGCCCAATGTTTCATCATCCGGGCCTCACAGCTCCAGTAGCCATATTCCTGGCATATCGACCGCTGGCCACTCCAATTTATCGTCCGGGCCATCGATGGGTGGCGCAGATGCATCACAATTCCAACAACACAACCCTCAGAATAGCTATCCCAACCCGTCGTCGTCCGGGTTTCACAGCTCTGACAGTCAAATTCCTGGAACATCGGCTGCTGGCTATTCAAACTTATCTTCCGCGCCAGTGACGGGTGGTGTGGATTCATCGCAGTTCCAACCACATGCCGCTTCTCATACTACCGGCCCCAATGTGTCCTCATCCGGACTCCATGGTTCTGATAGTCAAGTGCCTGGAGCATCGGCGACCGGCCAATCGAAGTTGTCTTCCGACCCAATAGTAGGGGGCGCGCCTTCTTCTCAAGTCCGACAAGAAGCCGACTCCTATCGGACTACCTCCAATGCTCCTTCATCGGAACTTCAAAGCTCTAATCAGCCCAGATCTACAGCTGCTGGCCTTACCGAAAATTATCATAGCCAAGCTGGAACCGAAAGACTTCCACAAGAGCGCCTCCAAGGCATGGAATCACACGATCAATCGACGAATAGTAAGACCGGCCTTGACCCGACGGTTGGCGGAACTCAACCACCTAGTGGGCTTTCTACAGATAATCTGCCAGCTGGTTCGACACATCAACGCATGGGAGACGGAGCAAAGAAAGAGAGTGGACCCCCACCGCCAGGCGAGGAAAAGATCGTTCGGAGTACTGGTTTTGCTGCTGAGGGAGGAGACTTCGACGCCAGTAACCCCGGGGCGGGCAAAGAAGCCGATCGTAAGTTGTCATCATTCCATGTAAGAAGAGACTGAATTTGCTAAATATTTCCTACAGGTCTTGTGGAAGAGCAACGCAAGAATGATCCCAATGCAGCTCCTCTAAAGAGCGGTTCGACGAACAAGGAAAAAGCAGCAGATCATCATGGCGGTCTCTGGACTGGTTCCCATGAATCTGGAATCACCCTCGAAAAGGTCAAAGATAAATTGCACATCGGCAAATCCTCTCATACAGATGGTTGATTAATTTCCTTTTCAAGTAAGAATCAGGCGCCTTTCTCGATCAATTTTTGCTTACTCTGTTGATAATTCCCAATTACTTTTAGCGAGAATGCCTTTCATGTACTTAATGCAGTGCTCTGTAACTACATATGGATGCAATTGATGATGATTCATTTTCCTTTCTTAGTAGTACTTAGCCATGCCCATTAATATCGCGCGTAGTAGTTAACTAATCATCAAGGATTGAAATGAATACGTCAGTCGCGCTAGAGATGCAGGATGTCTATTAGAATTCTTAGAAGCTGGATGCAACAACTATTCCATTGTCAATGCACTGCACGATGTTCGCCCAGTTATCACTTCCAACTAGAAGTCGGCGGAATGTTCTCCTATGAGCCGAAGCCACCAGCGAAGCTTCCAAGAGCTTTAGCCGTCAATGATTGATTTCTAGGCGGTCTAGAACCAGCCTCGGGGCATTGAGGCCCCGCCGCCCTGGTAAACACACGGCGTGTGGAGCTGTGAGACATGTTTGAGGGTTCGATTCGTGTTCTTCCAATCGCATTTCGACCTTTTGGGCAACTTTTTCAATTCCTCGGGTTTTGACTTCATCTCCTTCACGAACTGGTATCAAAAATAGTCCAAAGTCCCTTTTTGACCTGTCACAACGTGTCAAGAAGTCACTATTCGCTCTTTAGGCCAGCCTGGCTTCCTTGAGGACTAATATATTCCGCAGTTTGCTGTTGATAGTTTCGGATATTCCAGTTTAGAATCTCCCGCCTTCGTTCAAAATGTCTTCGCCAAATCAGGTCAGGGGCATCGTTGTTTTCTCAGGTGGAAGTGCGGCCAATAATCTCGTTGATGTATTCAACGCGGTTCGCGAGAGTAAAGATTGCCCTCTAAGCTACGTTATTCCTATTAGCGACAACGGTGGCTCGTCATCAGAACTCATTCGCGTCTTTGGTGGCCCTGGAATTGGAGATGTTCGAAGTAGGTTATTGATCACCTTATTGCTACAATTGCCCTGACAGTGACGAATTAGGTAGACTTGTTCGGCTGATTCCTCATAGTCCCTCGAATCAAGAGCTAGCCGGTATCAAAGCGTTTTTCAATCATCGGTTGCCACCCGTAGCTGATGCTGCGCATGATGAGTGGTATTCCATTGTTGAGGGAACGTCTGAACTATGGGACGCCATCACGCCGGCGAAAAAGGAGCTCATTCGCTCTTTTTTGAATCATCTGAACCTCGAGATCCTGAAACGTGCGAGACCGCCCTCTTCAACGTTTGACTTCACCTCCGCCAGTGTGGGCAATCTTTTCCTTACGGGAGCACGTCTCTTCACTGGGAGTTTTGAGAGTGCCATCTACCTATTAGGCAGTATCTGCTCTGTGCCACTGCACAAGGTTCGGGTTATTCCGGCGATTAACTCCAATTTCTCACATCACATATCTGCATCCTTAATCGACGGCACAGTCATCGTCGGTCAAAATAGTATCTCACATCCTAGCGAAGCTACCGCTTTGCAGCCTACACGACGACGACCGAGTCTTATGCTGGCGGATGGTGATGACCTGAGCTCAGGACCTGACGACCCATATGAGGATAGCCATTTGCCTGGCTCTCTACCGTCACTACGCAATAAGAATATTACTTTTACCAAATCTAATGTGGAGGAACTTCCTAGCCGCATCTCACGTGTTTGGTATATCAATCCCTACGGCCAGGAAATACGCCCGCCTTCGAATCCGCGCGTTCTGGATGCGCTTAAGTCCTCCCAGGCTATAATATATAGCATTGGTTCTCTCTACACGTCGATCATTCCATCTATCATTCTTCGTGGAGTAGGTAATGCAATATCGACATGTTCAGCCCGTCAGAAGATTCTCATCTTAAATGGCTCGCTGGACCGAGAAACAGGCCCATCGACACGTCCATTCACGGCCGTTGATTTTGTGGAGGCTATTGTGCATGCAGGTGAAGAATCACGGGGTCGAGGGCACAATGTGCAAAACCAGAGCAGCGAAGCTCCAATATCCGAGTCTCCAGTTCCTTCAAATACCGTTCCTTCCCTACAGCTTCCATATACCGAGTACATAACGCATATTATTCACCTTGAGGGTCCCGGAACTCCGCATGTGGATCGTGAACGCCTGTCTAACATGGGAATAGAGTGCTTAAGAATTTATGGGCGGAAGATAGACGGGAAATTAGGGATGAAATATGATGCCAATGCCTTAATACAAGCCCTTGAGATTGTTCTTGGGAAAAAGGGTGATGCTATGGTCCGAGGGACCTTCGGCGAAAAGAGCCGGCGAAATACATTGGAGAGCATGGTAGGCAAATGAAGTTCGGAGTGTCATAGTAAGGGCTATTTACATTGCCCACGGGAAACCTAGGTACCTAAAATCATCCCAAGTACCTATTACGGTTGGTGTGCGCCCAAGCTCGACATTGTCTTACTTGGAGCTTCAACCTACATTTGTCCCCCTTTACTGTTCTCTCCATTAGATTCGACTTTCAGCAGCCACTTTTCTTGTACACATTGCCTGGGGCTTTGCCTTGTACAGCCACTGTTGCGTAGCGTGATTGGCGTCAGTATGCAGTTTCCTCATCAAGGTTTTCATGGTTGGATGATCAGCCCCAAGTTGGTTATACTCATCCCGAAAATAATCTGCTCGTTCAACCTCGAGGGTGTCAGGCTCCGTGCTCTTTAACAACATAGGAAACGCAGTTGTGTTTCCAACACAGCGTCATTTTGATTTATCAAAATACAACCGCCTTAATTAACGGACCAAAGCTGTCTCGGTCAGACGAGAAAGCGATTTGCGGTGACGGTGAGGACCTTTGAATGAGAGGTCAATCACGTATGTGTAAGAGGAGATCTGATCCTCTTCAGTAAATGAAACTCATCGGGAAATATAAAAAATTAGCATTGAAATAGAAAATCGAAACCTGGTATCTCCATGCGCCGTATAAGGTCAATTAAATCCCGTTTACCTCGATGTCCCCTTCAAACGCCCACAAACAACAAGCTTCACCTCCGACGTTTCGCCTTCGTCGTTAATTTAAGTTGTATCGGTACAAGATTTCGTCGAGGTCCAGGCGTATCGGCGCGGGTAAGTACTTTGCGGCAAACTGGGCAATGCCCTCGAGAGCTTTTATGTTCGTAGGATCGTCTTTCTTCGCCGAAACGGATAGTATCGATGATGCATTTATGACAGAAGAGGTGCCCTATAGGGTGTCAGTCGAATGCAATGAAAGCTAGTCAAAACAGGATTTTTCATACCACAAACAGTAGCTGTCGCATCGACAGGTGTATCCATACAGACAGGGCACTTATACGAAGTCAAAGAAGACCGGCCGGTCTCATCGCTCGCTGAGTGTTGTGCTTTAATTGCATCTTCCCTCTGTTTGGACAGAGCTTGGCTCAGACTAGCTGGATCATTCACCTCGGTCAGATCAACCGATTCAATATCTGACGAGTCTATCGTCTGGATCGGAGGAGACCTTCTGGAAGGCCCGGCGGTCAAAGGAGGGTCGAGCCTCCGCCTTTTCGCGGGAGAGTCATCTGAAAGATTTATATATTGTGAAGTCCGGCCCGAAGACTGGCCGCTGCTAGGACAAGAGTCATCGGAAGCGGGGGAGGATGAGAGTGCTGTGAGATCGATAAAATCGCCTTGGGACATTGTTTCCAAGAGGTGGGGTTTAACGGCAACGAAGCTCGCTGCGAAGCCGTTAGGCCAGCAAAAAGGGATCTGTTGATCGAGAAGCAGGTAAGGAAGCGCGAGTCTATAAACTCCTTGCGGAGACAGTACGCATATGTAAAGTGACAGAAACTCATCTATCAATTGGAGAGCGGCAGGTGAACATGGCGGCAGGGTCGACGTTAGATGCGCGGAGAAACGTTGTTCCTCTTCCTTAACCCAATTAGGTAGGCGGACGCGGTGATGTTTTGGTCTTTGTTGGGCTGTGCATTCAACAGCACATAAAGAAAGACACCGGATTGCCAGGCTGAAATATTCTATCTTGATGCACTATCGGCTTCTCGCAGGAAGTCTTCTATAGATTAGGCATTGCTACTCCATAAACTGGGTGATGAAGAGATATCCCTATGTTTTATACTCATTATTTCTTTAGCTAATCAGTTAGTCGACTACAAAGCTACCTGATCAGCAAGTGACGTGACCTATTTGTTGACTAACTTGGCTAATGGATAGGGTTTCCTTCAATCCCTTCATGACTGAGTCAACATCATATGAATTTCTCCTTTCTCAGCCTCTGTTCTAGCTAGAGCTCCTGAAACACGCATGCATCAGTTACACATTTGACCATTCAGTATGGCGGATGCTCAATCGCTCCTAAACTGGTGAGTAGTCCATCATATCAAGAAGCACAACAGCACCCACAGCAATTGTTTTGGTTTTTGAACACGTCTTCCAGTTTGACACCCAGACGCAAGATGATATCCACAACACTAATAATGGGCTAGGTACGCTCGTATATTCTCTCGAACCGTTGACCTCGTGGGCGACTTTGCTGGTGATGAGCTATTTATGATTGAGGGGGACTCGTTGCTCTTCGAGACGTTTTCAAATGGAAATTTGGACTTTTCCCCTGGTTTTCAGGTGCTCACCGCGACATATATCGTTGAGAAGTTTCTCCGGTCATTGTACCAGAGGAACTGCAATTTTCATATTGTATTCTTCAATCAAAATGCCCGACTTTGTGTTCCACCAGATGCATCTCCAGACCTACACTTCAGGTTTCTGTTGGCCCGGGAAGCGATTGTTCAGCATTTACAAAATAATCTTCCAGCCGCAGCCCCCTCGATCAAGGTTGAAGTATTCGAGTCCTACCGTTCACGCGAATTCTTAAGCTACTTGTTTGAAACTGGGATATATTTTATCATGTCTCATGATGGCACATTCGCTGCGAACCAAAAAGCTGAAATAGACGGCAGCACAGACAACGAGGAAGATATCATCGACACGACATTTGATACTCTAGAGCAGATAGATAACGACGAAGAACGCCAAAACGATGAAGATTCAGTCCAAGTCTCCCTTCAAGAATCTAGACATGTCATTGGCTTTCAGCTTATGATAAATTGGTTCATTTGCCTCAATTACCATGTTGCACTTGTCAACGGTCTAGAATGTCGCGATACAAAGGTAAGTAATTTCCAAGTCCCAAATCTCAGTACTTAGAGTTGACGATCTGGAAACCTAGGCCATGGCTATAATAGTCTCTGGCTTCCCGGAGCGGGCTCGACGTGTGCTCGAACTGTATACTGGGGAAAAGATCTCAGAACTGCCAGATGATGATGAATTGCAGCGGGAGAGAAGTCATGCAGGTAGCGGCGACCAGCATGTATCCAGAACGACCCTAACAGTTGAAAAGCTTAGCAGTACAGCTGAGCTACTTTTCCAAAACGACGGCCTGAATGATGATGATCGGAATCACTTGGCACAGCCGAAGCTGATATCTGGGCACGAGCATATCTTGCAACAACTCCTCCAAAGTTTAGATTTTCAGCAATCCCCAAACCTAAGCCAAAGTGACTGCGCTATCATAGTAACTTTGAGTTGGATGCACAAATGTGGTCTTTTAGGCTTGGAGAATGCTGCGGAAGCGCATGCTTTGCTTTTGCATAGAGCTATCTTGCGTGAGTGCCGTCTCCCTGATCGCGGCGCTTACAGGGATGCCGGGGACAAAGGCACTTCATTTTTGAATTGCTTTGTCAAGGTGTTATATCAGGTTCTCAAATCGGACTTTTGGGCATCCACCATTACAGAAGGCCACATAAAGTGTGATTTATCCGACCTGCTTGATGGCCGAGTCTTCCTCTATTTCATCCGAGCAAAGGACTCGGACATCCCTAACGATCCTTCGATCATTACATATTTAAACAGGCTTGTGTCTCAGCTGACGTGCCTCTGTGATATCGATCTCCCGAATAGATTGTCACCTCCTGGTATGCCTGCCCTCTCCTCCTTCAGTTATGTAACTAAATTATAACTCAGCCCAAGGCGATAAAAATCAAAGCCTGGTAACAAGGCCCAAAAAAGTTCTGTCAGATTCCTTTTCCAGGCCTGTCTTACCATTCACCCATCCAGTGTTCGACAGCCATCTTGCCCCCGTGCATCTCTCAGTAGATGATTCAATTGAATGTCCAACGAAAACACTACGAATCTTCCAAGAACTCAGTCATTGGCACAACCATCGTCGGCCGATTGGCGGCAAAAATCATAACCTAAAGCTAACTGATAAGCAAGCTTTCTGGGCAAACCGACGCAATCAATTTTTCATGGCCGAAATGAGAGATTATGCTGCGAGTTTAACTAATGCGGTTGGTGGCTTTCTTGAACCTGAGACGGTCTCCGTCCGTTCTATGAAGGATTCAAAACCTAAAGGCTATGGTCCCGCGCAAGCTACAGAAGCTCACTCAAAAGTCATAGATAAGAGAGGCCCTCCAAAACGCGCCGATCAAAGACCTTCTGTTAAGGAATCAGCCGCTGCTGCTCATGACAAAAAACAGAACGAGTTGAAAACCAAGCAGATACAGGCCTGGTTAAATAAGAAAACCATGTTTGATAAAGAATCCGACCTCCCAAGCCGTTATCTGAAAGTAAAGCAGTACCTTGCTGGTCTCCCAAGTGAGAAGCGGGTAATGATTGACATGGTGGTGTCATCTTATCTTGTCAATATACTAACACAAATATGGAGAGCGCGGAGCGCGGCTGGGGAGAGAATGGCCTCTCTTCATATTGCGGTGTTCATTTGGGACATCATCTGCAAGATTGCAAAATCAAGAGAAGGGGTCCCAGAGGAAATCTCCGCCAACATCACAGAGGTCGCAAAAGCACTTCGACTGCCAAAAATTGAACTTCGAGTTCAGCTTGGCCAAAAACTATCAACCTTGGCAATACAATCCCCTTTGACTGGAATGCACAATACTGAGAATCTGGGTATAGATTTGTCCATTGCCCAATTTCAACTCGTCCACGGCGCGCCGTTTCTCGATAGAAATATGGGTTCAGCCCCAGACCCCGCGTACGCGAATTCGAACCAGATGAGTGGCAACGAAAGGTTCTGGATGCGATTGATGCGAACAGGAGTCTATTCGTTGTCGCACCCACATCTGCGGGGAAAACATTTATCTCGTAAGTTAATATACTGATATGATATCTGGCTGTTCACCTTGAAGCTCAATTACTAACGTTCCGTTCAGGTTTTATGCCATGAAAAAAGTACTAGAAGAAGATGATGATGGGGTTTTGGTTTACGTCGCACCGACTAAGGCATTGGTTAATCAGATCGCTGCCGAACTTCAAGCTCGGTTTTCTAAAAATTATAAATACGGCGGTAAATCCGTGTGGGCAATACACACACGCGATTATCGTATCAACAACCCTACAGGCTGCCAGATTCTTGTTACCGTGCCTCATATTCTTCAAGTGATGCTTCTTGCACCCACGAATGCACACTCGTGGTTGCCTCGAGTTAGGCGCATTATTTTCGACGAAATTCACTGCATTGGTCAAGTAGAAGATGGGGTAGTATGGGAACAATTGCTGCTCCTCGCGCCGTGCCCTATTATAGCTCTCTCTGCTACAATAGGTAACCCTGAGAAGTTCAGCGACTGGTTAAGCATGACGCAGAAAGTAAATGGAATTGTGCTAGAGGTAATCCAGCACCGCCATCGATATTCTGATTTACGAAAATATGTCTATGTACCACCAAGAAAGTTCCTCTTCAACGGCTTACCAGAAACCGCCCAGCTTGCAGCTCCAGGGCTAGACAATGCGCCTGGTATGGCGTTCATGCATCCGGTATTATCGTTGACTGACCGTTCAAGGCCGATTCCAGATGACTTAACTCTTGAAGCTCGAGACTGCTGGTCACTTTGGAAGGCAATGACTAAATTTCAGAATTCGGAATTTGTCGTTGCCAAATCTTTGGATCCCTCAATCGCTCTGCCCGAAGTTATTCGTAAGGTGGATGTCCTTCGCTGGGAGGCAGAATTGAAGTCCCTTTTACGCAATTGGATACAAGACCCTAGATCTCCATTCAATGAGGTCTTGGCAGAATTATCTATGAGAACCGAGTTCCAGGAGCTAACCGTTTCGTGCGAGAGCTCCAAACCTGTAGGGTCTCCGGAAGTTGTTAAGAAAACGGATTATTTGGACACTACCCTGCCTTTGATTTGTTCGCTTCACAAACAAGATGCGCTTCCTGCACTGTTCTTCAATTATGACCGAGCTGCATGTGATGATATTGGCTTTCGGCTGCTCAGCCAGCTTGAAAAAGCGGAAGAATCCTGGAAAGAGTCGAGTCAATTGTGGAAAGGCAAAATTGCAAGTTGGGAAGCCTGGAAGATCCGTAAAGAGAAGCAGACAAAGAAAAAGCCTACCACGAATGCGAAGAAGGGAAAGGGAAAGAAGGACGGTGATGACCCATCACAAGAAGATCGAGCAAGGGATGGCGAATCCGACGAGTCAAGTCCTTATGATCTCTTTGATCCGAGTGCCCCCGTGGACGGGTTTCATTTTGCAGATACCAAGAAGCTCACGCCGTCTGAGTTCGAAGAATACGCTAAAGAACTACGATTCCGTCAGATTGATGAGCGGCTCATCACAGCTTTACGACGGGGAATTGGCGTTCACCATGGAGGTATGAACCGTAAATATCGCCAGGTTTGTGAAATGCTTTTCCGAAAAAGATATCTCCGTGTGGTGGTTGCTACTGGCACTCTTGCTCTGGGTATCAACATGCCGTGCAAGACAGTGGTCTTCTCAGGAGATTCAGTGTTCCTCACTGCCCTAAATTTTCGTCAAGCTGCCGGTCGTGCCGGTCGCCGAGGTTTCGATGTTCTTGGGAACGTTGTTTTTCAGGGCGTGCCTTTTTCAAAGGCCTGTCGTTTGCTTAGCTCTAAGCTTCCTGATCTTAATGGCCATTTCCCAATCACAACCAGTCTAGTGCTCCGCCTTTTTGGCCTCTTGAACGAATCAAATGGCGCACACAGTGCGGTGAAGATGGTCAACTCTATACTCTCCTGTCCGCGAATCTATCTTGGAGGAGAAGAGGCCAAAGATACCGTCTTGCATCACCTTCGCTTTTCGATTGAATATTTACGTCGCAATCATCTTCTATCAGAGAAAGGAGTGCCCCTGAACTTTGCGGGATGCGTGACTCATCTTTATTTCGTCGAGAACTCGAGTTTCGCTTTCCACGCCTTGTTAAAGAGTGGGTATTTTCACTCTTTATGCAGAAATATCGACAACCCTCATAAGGCTAAGGGAATTTTATTGACTTTAATGCTGATAATGTCTCATCTTTTTGGACGTCGGTTTTTGCGACACTCTACAGCTGCATATTGGAAGGCGGCATCCCATCATTCAACATCCCTAGTAATCCTTCCACCGCTACCAGTGGAAGCGGCTAAGACATTGCGGAAAAGCAACCAGGAGACTCTTGCGATATATAGCTCTTATGTCAGGACCTTCGTGGACCAGCATATTAAAGAACAAGACTGCACGTTACCGCTCACCCATGTAAAGTGCGGCGGGGAGCGACCGATCCGCCCAGACGAACCTGATCCTTTAGTTCGTTACACTTCGGCATTCTACGCACTTTCTGGACATCTAGACGAATGGCGAAGCGTTTCTGACCTTTGTGACACTGTTCGAAGTGGCGTCTGGCTGGAGCAATCTGTTGTGCCTTATCTCCAAGAGACGAGCCATATGCCACTCAATGCGTACCTTTACGATTTCTTCAAGCATGGTAACGTCCGTGCCCTTGAGGCCTACAATGGCATTCGCAGAGGTGAAATGTGGTTTGTTCTGAACGACTTTTCTTTAATTCTAGCAGCAATTGTGACCAGTTTTGAGAATTTTCTCAAACTTTCGAACGGCGCAGATGAGAATATGTTAGATCTTCAAGGTAGTGGTGACGCACATGAGGAAGAGTTGGACATGGTGGCCCTTCCAGATGAGACGCCAACCTCAGAGATGAGCAAGAATTATCTCTCGGTAAAACAAATGCCGAAAGCCTCAACTCCCACGCCGGTGAAGGCAACAAAAAGTCGAAAGGCCAAAGTTGCCGATAGTTGGGAGGATGAACTTGATGAATCTGAAGGGGATAGTTCCAGCTTCGACAGCTCAAACGAGGATGGGCAATGGACTGGGAAGCAAAAACTGGCTGAAGACGAAAATGATCCGCCTGCCTGGAACGGAAAAGATCACGGTATTCTTCAAGTCCTAAGGGCGTTCAAAATGTTAAGGGCCGAGTTTGATGAGAAATTTAAGGCTATGTGGGCATAAGGATTATGGAATATCAAGATGTATTGTGACTGCATTCTCTGATATGTGTTAATCGCGAAGACATACAAACTGGATGGTACAAAGGCTGGGATTATTCAATAGATGAAAAAAATGGATCAATGAACGGGGTCATGGAAAAGTTCTGATCGGCAAAATAAACGGATCCAAAAGAGACAGGATGGGACCGGTCAAAAAGATTGGAATCTTGCACAGGGTCACCTGAAAGCATCACGTACTATTAATTCTTGTTGGAACTTTTCGGTGCTAGGTTAATAATATGTAAAATGGTTCTCGGTCTTTTCAATATTCCCTCAACTTTACAGCGGGAGTTTTCCCAGATGTACTAGCTTGAGTCTAGCATTTGCGACTGCACCGAATGGATGGATGTTGTGAAGGTCCACATGCAGATTGATTGATTGATAAGGCGATAAGATAAGATTCGCGCTAATCCCTTTTTGGACACGCGCGAAGCTCGCCGCATGCAAGGGGTTCCGAACCCATGGGTGGCTGAGCTTCATCGCAGATTCATGGACCTACGAGATATAAAACTGATATGAAAATCATGGTTTAGCACTCAAAGATGCTGGTACCAACTGTTGGTACCTTAAGGGCCTTTCAAAGAGTGTTGCAACGCCCGCGAGCCACTCCATGTATTCTCATCGTCCATCAATCTTCAGGCTTCCCTGCACGGCAATATTCTACATCGGCAGCTTCCCATGATTCACTCCACGAGCCAAAGAAAAGCTCTCTCGCGGGTGAATACACGCGGTCCACATTTTTGTGTTATTTTAGCTAACAATTTCTCAGTTGCGTCGTCGGCGCGGTTTAATGAAATCGGCGTTCAGCAACTAAGTAGCCACGTCCACCCGCAAATTTTCCCCAAACCACCAAACCCTCCGGATCCGGAACTAATAGCGCTCTCGAAAGACCATTTGAGTCGACATGAATTACTCGGAAAAGCGCAAGATGCTTCTCCGCCGATCGCTTTCGACCTACCTCCCCTCCAAGGCGATACCCTCGATGAACATTTCTATAAGCTAGGTATGGATGCGTCAGCGCCATATTTGGATCTCGCCAAGAGTTATGCGGCTTCTCAACTCCCACCAGCGCCGCGTAAGTGGAAGGCTAGAAGTGGATGGACGAAATATAGCGCCGACGGGGCAACTGAACAGGTTTATGCTCCCAACGAGACAATGTTGACATTCGATACCGAGGTCATGTGGAAACAAAGTCCTTTCGCCGTAATGGCTTGTGCTGCAAGCCCAACAGCCTGGTATGCCTGGATCTCTCCTTGGCTTCTCGGCGAGTCGGAGGAACCCCAACACCTTGTACCCTTGGGTGATCCTTCTCAGCCTCGAATAGTAGTTGGCCATAATATTGGTTACGATAGAGCCAGAGTTCTGGAAGAATATGATCTGAAGCAGTCGCGGAACTTTTTCTGGATACCATGTCGCTACATGTGGCAGTCAACGGGATGTGTTCACAGCAAAGACCAACATGGATGCGCCACAAAAAGAATCGTGACTTAAGGGATAAGCTCTCTCGCCAGACGGAGTCTGTTGAACTTGTTCAGCTCCTTGAAAATAAAGCTTTGAGTGAAGAAGAGGAAGAATTGTGGGTAGGACGAAGTTCTATCAATTCGCTGCGGGATGTTGCCAAGTTTCACTGTAACATCACCATTGATAAAGCGCAGCGGGACCATTTTGGCGAGTTCGATCGCGACGGGATACGAGAGCGACTTGAGGAGCTGCTTGACTACTGTGCTGCAGATGTCTCGATTACGCATCGCGTTTATCGCCGTGTCTTCCCAAGCTTTTTAGAAAAATGCCCACACCCCGTCAGTTTCAGTGCATTACGGCATCTTTCGACTGTCATACTGCCGGTCAATGAATCCTGGGCCCAGTATCTTAAAAATGCTGAGGAAACGTATCACCGCAGATTAGACGACGTCCAGAATAGATTGGAAGAATTATGCCAAAAGGCAGTCGAACTCAAAGATAAGCCTGAAATCTATAGTAACGATCCCTGGTTGCGGCAACTTGACTGGTCGGGTCAGGAAATTAAGATGGTCAAGGGTAAAAAGAAAGGCGATCCTCCTCGCCCCGCCGCAAGGCAGAAGAAACCGGGTATGCCTAAGTGGTACAAGGATATGTTTCCCACAAACACGGCCCCTATCAACTTAACTGTCCGTACTCGAATAGCACCTATTCTCTTGAAACTTTCTTGGGACGGATTTCCCCTTGTATGGTCCGAAAGGTATGGCTGGACTTTCCAAGTTCCAAAAGCCAGCACGTCGAAATATGAGCACCAGGCAGTGGTGCAATGCGATATGTCCGAAGAAAAGATCGAGGCTCTCAAACTTGACAAGGCTCACGTGTATTACAAACTGCCCCATAAAGATGGACCCGAAGCTCGCTGTGCCAGCCCGATGGCAAAAGGCTATCTACAGTACTTTGAAGGAGGAAAACTCTCATCACAATTCGCGCTGGCAAAAGAAGCCTTGGAAATGAATGCATCTTGCTCATACTGGATAAGCGCAAGAGATCGAATTAGGTCGCAAATAGTCGTTTACGAGAGAGATCTGCCGATGCACGCAGCTCAGTCTGACTCGCACGCTAGACGTTCGAATTTGGGGTATATTTTGCCTCAAATAATTCCAATGGGGACCATTACTCGCCGAGCCGTCGAGAATACTTGGCTTACTGCTAGTAACGCAAAGTCGAACCGTGTCGGATCAGAACTAAAGGCCATGATTAAAGCTCCCCCAGGCTATGCTTTTGTGGGGGCTGATGTCGACTCCGAAGAGCTATGGATTGCTAGCTTAGTCGGTGATGCTCAATTTCGAATTCATGGGGGCAATGCAATTGGCTTCATGACCCTGGAGGGTACCAAAGCAGCCGGAACCGATCTTCACTCCAAAACGGCCAAGATTTTGGGTATTTCTCGGAACGACGCGAAAGTATTCAACTATGGTCGTATATACGGTGCCGGGCTTAAGTTTGCCGGTACTCTCTTACGACAATTTAACCCTTCGATCTCCGAAGCCCAGACTTTGGCCATTGCAGCAAATTTGTATAAGGAAACAAAGGGCACCCGAACATCGAGAAAAGCCATTAGTGATTCACCATTCTGGAGAGGGGGTACCGAATCCTTTGTTTTCAATAAACTTGAGGAATTTGCAGAGCAAGACAAACCGCGTACTCCTGTGTTGGGCGCTGGAATTACGGAGGCATTGATGCGACGCTTTATCAACAAAGGTAGTTTCATGACCTCACGCATCAATTGGGCAATCCAGTCGTCAGGTGTGGATTACCTTCACTTGCTCATTGTATCTATGGATTTTCTCATTCGACGCTTTAATCTTAATGCTCGTCTGGCGATCAGTGTCCACGACGAAATTAGATATATCGTGAAAGAGGAGGAAAAATACAAAGCTGCTATGGCTCTACAAGTCGCCAATGTGTGGACCCGCGCTATGTTCTCACAGCAAATGGGAATCGATGACCTGCCTCAGTCATGCGCATATTTCTCAGCTGTTGACATTGACCATGTACTCAGGAAAGAAGTCGATCTGGACTGTGTGACCCCTTCGCACCCACAAAAAATTTCCCCTGGAGAGAGCGTGGATATTGAACAACTACTAGCAAAGGGTCGGCTGGCCTACCTGGACCCTGCCACCAAGCCTCACAATCCCCCTACCCCCGAAATCTACAAATACACCCCAAGGGATACGGTCATGTCGTCTCTCGAAGCGTCACAAGATACCAGCTACATTAAAGCTCAAATCACCAGTAGTGATAAAGAGCTTCGTGATATTATCAAGGGCTTAATAAAAACGAAGGCGCCCTCAATCCAATCGAGAAAGCCCAATACCTTGACTAGAAAGCGGGGGACTGCAGCAAAGGCTCCTCTCCATGCTGAGCCACAACGTGCGGTCCTCATGGACGTTGAACCCCAGTTCCTTGAGAACTTTGGTGGTCACGCGAATATGAGTAAAACACCTCATTTCGCTATCAATCGGCATGGGTGGAAGGCCAAAAGTTCGCCACATCTATGAACCCTCGAATATTCGAAGGAATTCTCTCTTGCTTTTCTGAATATTTTCATATCTTTTCTCATTCACTATCTTTTATGACCCCATGGTTATGGCTGGGCCTTCGATTTCGTTATCTGAATGATTATGATTTCCAAGTTTCTCTTCTTTTGGGGGGTTTGGTACAGACGGTTGCATAGGTTGGCGCTGTTCTTTATTTTCTACGTTATCACAAGCAAGGAAAGCGGTGAATGTAAACGGACATTGCAAGCTTCTAAACCGGGGATTTTGCGCTATATGTACTAGTAACCGTTATCCGTCCCAATTCATCCGTCCGTGTTATCTAGAACCCAGGAATGTCCGATTGTATTAGATAGGATTAATTAGGGTTGGGGTTGGGGTTAGGGTTAACTAACTAAGTTGGCTGGTTGTTTTCGAACCGCGTGAGTCGCGACTGAATACAAGAAGCTAGATGGCTGCTGCCCAGACCTACCGAGTAGAACCATTACCATGCCAAAATTTTGTCTGTCAAGTCTCACTGATTCCTAGAGATGCCGTCAATTTGGATGAACTGATCTCTTCTCTAAAGTACTTTTCCCACTGCGGCTCTTCAAGGCATTTCGAGACCCCCATCTCGCGCTTCCTTTTCCTACCTTCGTCCCAAAGCTCGAAGAAACTTGGTTCGTGACGCGACCGCACGATGAGGATCGGAGTCCGCAATCATGGAGATCATCAGGAAAACAGCTCGTCTTCTGCAGATATTGAGGCTCAGATAACCCCGGCATCTCAAAAAGAAAGCCGAGTGTTATCCTCTTCTTCCGATCATGCCGCTCACCCCGATAATATCGCCAGCCCTGAGTCTCCGGGCTCGGTCAGACGACGTCGGAGATCGAATACGGCGCAGACATACTATCCGGATGTGGGGACAGGCTGGCGCCCAGGTGAAGAGCCTGGACTCGATCCTTCCGAACCCATTCTTCCGCCATACCAGGTACTTGGAGAGACGCTTCTTCCCGAATCTCTGAACAAACGATGTGATATTACGGTTGTGGATTTTTCGCATGACGATCTTCGGATCTACCAGCTGGACAATGATACATTACAAGGCTTTCTAGAGAAAGAAAGGGAGCCATGGGTTGTTTGCCGATGGATCAATGTCAACGGGCTGAGTTGGGATGTTGTCCGACTCTTAGCGACACATAAACGGCTGCACAAGCTTGCCATTGAGGATTTAATGCACTCAATAGACCGAACAAAGGCTGACTGGTATTCCGATCACACCTTTGTTCTGCTTGAAATGCAGAAATTGATCAAATTGCAAAGCACTGATTCCGATGAAACATCGGAAGTCGGGAGTGAGGTTGAGGACGTAGTGCCTGAAAAACCAGCAAAGCCAGCGAGGAAAAAACGGGGACCTATGAGCGGTATCTTGAAGGATGCTGTTGTCGATCTTCTAACTCCTGATTTTGAAAAACGACGTCTCAGACAGCATGGGAGCCAGAAGCGCCTCCAGACACGTTCCGCTCGCACACTCCAACGGTTCATAGGCGGACCTAATGAAGAAAGGGTTGAGTTCATGGAAAGACACGCTGCTCTTGCATCAAGAGGGCTTGCCGTCACCATTGAGCAAGTATCAATCTTTCTTCATGCGGACAATACGGTTACTTCTTTCTTCGAAGCAAGCGGAGATGATATTGAAGCACCGATTGTTCAGCGTCTACAGTCTCCTGGGACTATTCTTCGTGAATCCTGCGATGCGAGCATGATTCTTCAAGCGATCATTGACGCAATCACTGATCTTGCCATCCCTGTTACAAGAGCATACCAGGACGTCATTGGAGAATTGGAACTCGAAGTCTTGACCGATCCTGATATCCACCAGTCTACTACTCTCTATATTCTCACATCTGAAATATCAGTACTCCGGAATGCAATCCAACCTCTGAGCAATGTAATCAACTCTCTGCGTGATCATAACTCTGGTTTTGATATCAAAAAAGTTGCATCTCATGCATCTTTTCTGCAGGCAGGAGGACGCCCTTCAAGCAGGAGCTCAGCATATCCCGACGTAGAGGCAATCAGGATGGCTTCAGCTGTGGCAATCAGTCCAATGTGTCATACGTACCTTGGCGACGTGCTAGACCATTGTATCACGATTACTGAACAGTACGATCAAATGCGACGCCTTGCGGACAATATGATCGAACTGATCTTCAACACTATTGGTAAGTTGAAGTTTCGCGTTTTTTACAACATGAGGTATTGGTTAGTTGACAGGCGGCAGGGGCATATCAGAACGAAAGCATGAAACAGCTGACGCTAGTGACATGCATGTTTCTTCCTTTAACATTCTTGACGGTAATTCTGCAAGCTTCGCAACCTGGCCCGCATCTGATTTACTCTTTTAGGGTTATTTTGGGATGAATTTCGCGAGATTCACAGGAGTACAGCAGCATAGTGATGCGTAAGTCCTTCGGTCCCGCTGCATCGCAGCTCGAAGCTAACAGTTTTGCTTATAGGTTTTTCTGGATTATTGCGGTCCCATTTGTCTTTGCTACGGTGGCGTTTCTAATGTAGGTATCTTGCTAGGACGGTAACTTCTTTCTGTATGAAGATGTTGCTAATGCTGACAAACTAAGGCGTGAAATGATCAAACGTTGGTTATTGCGATTGGCACAGCGGCGACTTATCTGGAGCTCGAGGCGGCGCCGAAAGGATCGATAAGCATTGTTAGGTGTTCATAAACTTTACTCAAATCCCATTTTCTCTGTGAATAAGCACGTTCACTTCTTATGCTCCTCTTTTTTGAATGGTATGGTACATACAATGTGGCTCTTGCAGAAAATATTGAGCCTCAAAGCATTTTTCTCCGGAAGGCCCAATACGCTTTCCAAGGCAGTCTCCAATCGCTAGAGAGGAGTTCTGGTTTGAAGATATCAAAATCAACTTTTTGCAGCTTTTCTAGCCAAAGTTTTGTGGATACTGCAGATATCAATACTCCAAAACCTTGATCGGCTTCTTGCAGTTGAGTAGCTATCGCTGGCCCTTTAAGGTCATTATCAGATCCTGGTATGTCCTTGACATATTCATGGCCTGCTTCTCCTTCATGCTCGAAGTCGTGACCCACATCTTTTCCCGCACGAAGATTTTTCAGCATGTGCTGAGCGGTGATGAGGTGATCGCTCGCTCTAGTTGCGACGGTGAACACAGCATCACGAAGGCCCGGTGCATCAGCGCCCTGCCTGAAAACGTCCTCTTCCTTGAGTCCGGTTTGAGACATCACATCAAGAGGAAGTGTTATAAAACCTTGCCGGGCAACTCCACCCAAGCCACCAAGAGCATCTTGATTCGAATGGTGATTGGGTGGAGGAGAAATGCAACCAAGGGCAATCCGCGGAGAACCGTGGCTATGCCGGCTGCCTTGCCAATGTGGGAAGCCAAATGATCAGCTGTCAGAGATGTGAGCGGGAGGGCACTAAGAGTCAAATAAAGTAGTGTAGAGTAGGTGTTTTCGGCATATTGTTCCAGGGCAGCAATGTTGGGAAACGGGGTATTAGTCAAGGGTTGTTCACGGGCATTTATTAGGCGCATCAGCCATCCTTTGCTAATTCGAGCTTTTCCTCGCGTTTTTGAGTCGATTTCCGCAAGCGCGTGCGCGAAGAGTATCGCTATGGGTTCTTTGGGTGGGCTTCCGGATAGAGTCTTGGTGATTGTATCCCGCCAGAATTGGAGGCGCAATAGCCCGATTGTGGGGTTAGACGTCGTGTCTGGTAAAAGGGATAGGGATATGTTTAGAGCTCGAAGGGCAATATAGAAGTTCAGCGCATGACGCGGGATGAAAGTGCTTAACGTATATGACGGCCGGTCGTACTTTCTGACGGACAGTTAGACCGTACCCATTAGAGACAAATTATAAAACGGCGCTTACTGAAGGAGATTGACACAGTATCCTCGTGCCGATTCAAGTTCTGCCTTGGAAGCCTCTAAAAGAACATATCTGGGCGGGCTCGAAGAGAAACGCTGTTGTGATCGAATGCTGTTTACCTGAAGACCCGTAGCTGGACGAAAGTTAAGGCGCGCGCAGCGGAAGCAAACCCCATGCGCCCAAGACGTCATCATTGGAGAGTCAGAACAGGTAAATCCATTATCTCTAACAGTAGAACAAATATTCAATGGATCACGAATCGATAATTAACCTGGATCGACTTGCTCATCTGCAATTCTACCTTGCGACGGAGCTCTGATTTTTCGGGTTCGGAGTTTGTATTCTTCCGGGACCGCGCAAAGTGGTTTCGCAGAGCGCCCAAGTCGCGTCTTCCCGCGAACGGCATTCGACATAACAGCAGAGCCTGGAGGACTGTCGTTGCTCAGGCATTCTCTATAATGAATTCTACAGATATAGATCAACCTCCAGCTAAGAAGAGACGCTTCTTTCTTGAAGATGAAACGGAGAACATCCCAGACAACCCCGAACTCGTTCCAACGGCCGACGCGTGTTCGCGCCCGAGGACTTCCTCTGAGCAAGAGATACCTGAAAACCGGACGAATACTCCCACGGTCCCAGTGCGAGATACGGAAACCCCTGCAGAAAACAACAACACATTCGATGTAGAAGTTTTCATGAGTATTGTTGGAGGCGATGTTCCAGTGGAAACACTTCAGAGTATTCGCAGCATAGCTGGCGACGATATGGAAAGGGCCATTAATGTCTTCTACGACGGCTCTTGGAAAAAGCGACAGCAAAACTCGTATACGACCAGCGTTCATGGCCCAAATTCAGCTGCTGCACCGCCATGCATCAAATCAAAACCGTCTAGCCCCTCTGATTCAGCCGCTCAAACACCTGCATCTGATGATACTGCATTAGATAGCCCAGAAGAGCGGTATGTCGGGGCTTTTGGAGTTGGAGCATGGGCCACCCGATCTGGTTTACATCTAATCAGCCATGGAGACAAGGTTCACATTGAAAGAACCAAGATACAGCCCGTTCTTAAGCCCGGACGAGGAGGCCGAGGCCCTTCTCGCTCAACAGGTCGAGGAGGTGATGTTATTACTAGGTTTACCAATGCCCGTGGTGAGGAGATTGGACGATTACCTCGAGAGACGGCTGAATGGGTGTCAACTCTCGTTGACCAAAGAATTTGTAAATTCACTGGTGTCTGTGTATATGCCCCAGATCGTATCCAGGTGAACGATACTATCTACCTCCAGATCAAGTGCTTTATACTTGGTGAAGCTTTCAGGGCCATGCATTTTAACTCGGGAGATGATACTCCTCGACTATTCGAGCAAGAAGAAACATCGGCAGAAAAGAGCCTTCGGGCAAGACAGGTGGCTCTTGTTACTCTGTTTAATGAAATCAACATGGAACCCACCTCAATTAATGAAACCACCTCCCGACATAAAAGAGAAGGGCTCCTGAGGGCAGCAGAGATTGCCGAGCAACATCAGGCAAAGCTACCTTCATCGCAGAATAAAGATGAGTCTTCGGATAGCGACGACGGAGAACAGCTAAATGATGATCAACTCGACACTCTATATCAAAAGGCACAGAAATTTGATTTCAGTATGCCAGAGGCTACTCCAGGAGAGAAGTTTGCGATGGATCTTCGAAAATATCAGAAACAAGCTTTGCATTGGATGTTAGGGAAAGAGAAGGATATGAAATCTGAAAGAAAGTCATCAATGCACCCACTTTGGGAAGAATATACATGGCCGTTGGCAGACGTTGACGACAAACCTTTACCGCGAGTTCCAGGCAAAGAACATTTTTACGTCAATCCATACTCGGGGGAACTCAGCTTAAAATTCCCTGTCCAGGAGCAAAACTGTCTTGGGGGAATACTGGCCGACGAAATGGGCCTCGGTAAGACAATTGAGGTCATGAGTTTGATACATTCCCACAGAGCGGATCCAGTAACTGTGGATCCCATCAAAAACGCCCTGGCCGCCTTGTCTAATCCTACATCTGGCGCAGCGCCAGCCCCAGATACAACGCTTATCATAGCGCCAACATCCTTACTCTCTCAATGGGAAAGCGAGGCCTTGAAGGCATCGGCCCCTGGATCAGTTAAAGTACTCGTTTATCATGGAAGTGATCAATCGATTGATCTCCGGGCTCTGTGCTCTTCCTCACACCCAGGCGGCCCTCTTCATCTTATAATTTCCAGCTACGGTGTCGTCCGTTCGGAACACTTTCAAATCGCGTCTAGCCGCGGCCGCAGCAGCCTTAGCCAAACGGGCTTATTCTCCTTGGAGTTTTTCCGCGTCGTTCTCGACGAGGCACACTATATCAAGAATCGAGCTTCTAAGACCTCGCGTGCATGTTGTGAATTGCATGCTGTACATCGATGGGCGCTGACAGGGACTCCTATTGTCAATCGACTCGAGGATCTCTTCAGCCTTGTGCAGTTTCTAAAAGTCGAGCCCTGGTGTAACTTTTCTTTCTGGAGAACTTTTATTACAATTCCTTTTGAAACGAAAGATTTTGTCCGCGCTCTTAATGTGGTCCAAACGGTTCTTGAGCCGTTAGTTCTTCGACGGACAAAATCGATGAAGACTCCTGAAGGCGAGCCTCTAGTACCACTACCCCCACGAAAGATTACCATCGAACATGTAGAGCTTTCTGATCAGGAACGAGACATTTACGACATAATATTTACTCGAGCAAAACGTACCTTCAATGACAACGTGGCAGCGGGGACATTGCTCAAGTCCTATACGACCATCTTTGCACAGCTGCTTCGTCTACGTCAAACATGCTGCCATCCAATACTTACTAGAAACCAAGATATTGTCGCGGAGGAAGAAGAAGATGCCGTTATAGCTTCTGGGGACTCCAATGCTCTTAAGGATGACATGGATCTCCAAGATTTGATTGACAAATTCACTGCTTCCACTAATTCCGCAGCTAGCAATGAGTCCAAAGATCCAACAGCGAATTTTACCACACATGCTCTTAAACAAATACAAACAGAGTCAAGTGGCGAATGCCCAATCTGCTCTGAAGAACCTATGATTGACCCGGCGGTTACTAGGTGCTGGCATAGTGCCTGCAAAAATTGCTTGGAGGCCTACATACAACACCAATCGGACAAAGGCGATATACCTCGATGCTTTGCTTGTCGAGAAAGATTGACCATCCGGGATATATTTGAAATCGTCCGCCACAAGTCTCCATTGGCGAAATCGCCGATATCTAATGATTTATCTAATACCTCGCAGCCAGACTCGTCTCCTCCCCGAATATCACTTAGACGAATACATCCCTTGTCGCCATCAGCGCGCACGTCTGCTAAAATTCATGCTCTATCAGTTCACCTACTCAGCCTGCCCAAAGACACCAAGGCAGTTGTCTTCTCTCAATTTACCTCCTTCTTGGATTTGATTGGAGCCCAACTAACCCGAGATGGTGCAGAATATCTGCGATTCGACGGCACGATGTCACAGAAAGATAGAAAAGCTGTTCTTTCGTCTTTTAACCAAGCGCCTGAAGAACTTCATGAGGAAGAGGAGGAGGACGACGACGACGACGAAGGCAAAAACATCAGGCTCGCCTCTAGGCCTGCCAACCACAACCCGAAGATTCTCTTGATTAGTCTTCGGGCCGGCGGAGTTGGCCTAAATTTGACTGCCGCGAATCATGTTTACATGATGGACCCGTGGTGGAGCTTTGCCATTGAGGCACAGGCCATTGATCGAGTACATAGGATGGGCCAACTGAAAGACGTCAAGGTGATCAGGTTTGTGGTAAAAAATAGTATTGAGGAGAGGATGCTAAAGGTGCAAGAGCGTAAGATGATGATCGCAGGATCGTTGGGACTACGAGTCGGGGATGCTGGTGAGGAAAATAGAAGAAAAGAGCGAATTGAGGAACTGAAACTACTTTTTGAATGATGATAAGCGCCCAAATGCAGCTTTCACGAACTCTTGTGGTGGCGGTAACGACTTCTTGGATACTCGCATTTATATCTCTAGGGGCTTGCAATGCATTGATACCGATTCTAGTCAAGCCGGTCTAGTAACTTACCCACTGAAAATTTGAAGAATCTAGCCACAACATTCCTACATGATCACATCTCTATGAATGTATGTGCTTAAGTTACATATGTACTGTTTCCCAAGAACCTGAGATTGTCTCAACAAAGGAATATACCACAGTCCCGGATCTACATCCTAAAGATGAACTAGCCGTTGTCGCATTATGGTGGAGAATTCTCACCGCATTCTATCACAGTGAATAGTTTTTAGGCGTAAGCAGCCCAGCCTAAAACGAAAATAAGTGTTTGATTCGACAAACCTCCGGTAGCACCACTTACCACAATATAATACAGCCAGGTTTTTTTCGTCTGTGGCCTGTTGTATAAGCTCGTTGACCGTAGCAGCGACACTCAATGTCTTGCTCAGTTTTTTCGCTACGACGGTCAATGCACGATCAGCTTCACTAGGTTCATTTGCCGAGGTCCCTTTTCTACGTTCCTTGACCGCGTCCGTTCCTCCTCCTCCCCCTGCTGCTGAGGCCTCTTGCAAATCTTGCATTTTCTTCATACGAACCGGAGACAGGGACCAGCTGTACAAAGGGTCGTATCGAAGTACATCCAGAATTGTCATGATTCTGTATGACTCCTCCCGCAGAGCCTGGAGAGTAAATTCGCAGCATCGCCGAAATACCCCTTCTGTTTTAGATATCCCCATTCCATCAACGAGATCACGAGTGAGTCGAAATGGGACTACCTCTGGCACGGGAAGGACACGGCCTTGTTCAAACGCAACCCCGAGGTCGATATGCACTACCTCTCCAGTTGCTTCATCAAGAAGAATATTATGGCCATGACGATCACCCAGGCCAAGAACATGCCCAAGGATGGATATCGCCGCTGTGCTTCGAGTATATGCCAAGCGTTTCCCAAACCAATCATCCGGATTCTGGAATTTCTCCATAAAGAAATATCTCATCACGGGGTGAAAGTGCTCCGCAACACCCCGGTAGACCTTGAGTCGTTGCTCCAATGACCTGGATTGGGCGTCACTTATATGTTTACGACACATATTTGGCTTCAGATCCCTAGGAAAGTGTTTCTGGTGTGCGGGCATCAAATAATCGTGTAAGGGAAGGGTATTTTGGACAAATTCAATGATTCCTGCATTAGCTGTAAGAGGAACCACCCGGTAGGTTCGGATTCCCAGATTACGCTGCTGTGTCGCTCGATGCGATCTCAGAAGGTTACTGACTTGCTCGAAAACTTGCTCCATTATCGCATCCTGGCGTAGGTCATCATTACCGCCCTTAAACTGCGCAAGACGTTAGCCCACAAAGAAAGGTAGAAATAGGGAGTAGCTGCGTACTAATTGCTTATATTGCAACCCGTCGGATGCGACCGCCGTCACAATTTTGGGCGCGCTGACACCAGAAGCCACCGAAAATTCAGGCAAGAATTTCAACAGACGAGGAACGTCGCCGTAATCGCAATCGGCGCGTAGCTCGATTTTCATTGTGGGAGGGGGAATTTTTGTCTTGCGATATCCTGCTCTAATCTCTGCCCTGCAGGAGATCTCTTCAGAGGAACTTTAGAGCCTGTCTTTACCTTTCCGTCTATTCTCTCCATTGCAAATCTGACATAGCTGATATTTGTGTTATGAATAGCCACCCACACCGGTCCTGCGATCCGGTCGTTCTTCAGTCGCTCAACTACCTTCCCGGCTGCGTTAAAGCGCGACAATGATAGCTGGTCGTTCCCTCCTTTAGACTTGCTACTTGCGAATATTTGATACATTCCGTGGAATGGATGATCCATGCATATCCGGAAAACCAACTCAAACAGGCGAGGTTGGAATGAATCGACAACATCCGATAGCCGGGACGAAAGTTGGGTCATCAATGGCACAAATTTCCTGCTCGGTACCTGGGGCAAGTGCTTTTTGACTGGTCTGTTAGCAAATTCGCTATCTGAATTGTCCAGCCACAGCGCGCAAAAGCGAAGAACATCGTTAGCAAAGGTATCGCAGGCTTTAAGTGACATCAGGTAGCTCTCAAGGCTTTGTTCCAGGAGCGACTCTCGACTCTGTTTAAGGCGTTGATATTCACGGTCATCAAGATCGAACCACACTTTGGCCTTGTTTCGGTAGAGTTTAAGTTGGTCTTTCTGCTTGCCCTCAGCTGCATCTATCATTTTCTCGAAGTCCAAAACCTCCTCATATTTTCGATGCCGAATTTGTTCTATCCTCTGAAAATCCTCAAGCATGTCGGAATCCTGCAGTTGCTGATCGCAAAAAGCAGCAAATTCGTGGAACGCCAGACCAGCCTCCTCTCCCACAAACTTTCCTTTGAGATCTTTGATGGCGGGAATCAAGTACTCTTCAATGATCACATCAGGATTTTCAAGCCTTGCTTCAGCAATATGGTGTCCCTATTTCAACTTAGCTTCAAACAAATCCAAACGCACTAAGTCATCAATCATACCAGACTAGCGAGTATCTCAGCTCTGTTCACCGGAATTGACTGCTTCTGTGTGTCCCTTTGCTCACTGAGTCGTTGTAGCATTTTGATGGATGTTGTCATTTCGCCTTGATCCCACAAAACATTGGCCAGGTCGAAGGTAGCTGCAGCATCTATCTTGACCCCCAACTCCGCGCATGGCTCAATCAATTTGGCCAACGACATGGCAGATTTGAGAGAAGCCTGGCGAATATCTTGTTCACGAGTGACCTTAAGAGATTGGCGGATCGCTCTCACTTCTAGGAGCTGGGCATCTTTTGAGCTTATGTTTAGCATGCTTCGTAGATGGGGTTTTCGACGAATGACCGAGAAAACCCCTTCGTGACTCGAGATAATCCGGCTGATATCATGAAAACTAAGGCAATTTGTCTATTGTAAGCTCCTAAGAATAGAAATGGGAAATAAAAAGAAAAAGATATAGTATTACCTTGAAAGTTCCAACCATTGGCTTCTCTTGAGAATGCGATCCCAAGTGCCTTGAATCTCTTGAAATGACCCAGCCAAGACAACTTCGTCAATATCGGAAAGTATTCCGAGGACTTGCATTGTATCCTTGAGAGACGAAAATGACTGGTTTTCTTCAAGTAAGCGGCCCAGCATGCTCATGAAACAATCATCGAGAACTTGCACTATTGGAGCTTTTTCTTCGTACGTATTAAGCCCCTGAAAGGCCTTAAAGAGATTCCCTATAGGGGATGCAGTTGTTGGGACTGGAATATCCCATTGTTGTAGATATAGTGCTGTTGAAAACGTGTGCTCAAGTAACTCTGGTCTTCTACCGGCAATCCCAGACGCTTGAAGCATGCCACTGGCAATACCATGTAGATTAGTCGAGTTTAGCGCTTTCACAACTTCAATCGTGCTGCTGTTGTCCAGTGCCTCGTATAACCTCATATTGGCATCGTAGTTTGCACTCTGAAACTCAAGGTTCTTAAGCCCTGAACTTTCGTGACTCAGCTTCCCAAGAACACTGTCGATAGAAGGATCCTGTTGAATACCGTAAAATATATCAGGATTGTCAATGTTTGAATAAATGTCATGAAGCAACTCTGTGGGCTCCTTCTCATCGACTGTGGACGCTCTTCGAGAGGCAGTAGCAATATGAGAAAAATGGATCTCGACAAACAAAAGAGCTGATTTATACATTCGACATCGGGTTGCCGCATATGCGGCGTTCAAAAAATTTATATCAAGCCAATTGTCCCTTTCGTCCATCGTTGACTCATTTGGGAGGGGTTGGTATCGAAGATACAAAATACAGTATATCATAAGTCGAATATGAGGAAGATTGGCATCATGAATATCGGCGAAAGCCTCCTGAAATGCAAGTGATACTGCCTGTCTGGTCTTCGAGTCACCATTGATTTTTAGTAACAGCACATCATGAAGAATATATGGTAGCAACTGTACTGCCAGTGCTGGAACGGAAAACAATACGGATGGCAAGGCACCAATTACCGGGTCATTGGATGCCTTAAAGCACAATGCGATAGAAAGATTCTTCGCGAACTCAGTCACTGACTGGGACGGGGACCATGAAATCTCTGCGTCAAGCATTAAAGTGTCTGCCTGCTTTAAGGCCAGTTTTGGGCAGTGGTATGGCCCCCAGAGTAAAGCTTTCATTAACGGTCCAGGAATGGCAGCTTCGCATTTTTTGTGTGCGGATTTCTTTGCGAGACCGTTCATAATCACTTGGAGTGTTCGCTCAGCAAGCCCGACAGTTCGCTGGTCATTCGAAAATAAGGAATTGCATAAATGTTTCAAAATCGACTCTTTTGAGGAAAGTGTGTCGCCTTCATAGGAATCGGTAGGAAATGACACCCGCTGCTCCTTGAGTAAGAAGTCACTCATAACACCGGTGGCAGCATAGGAGCGGCCTAGAACCCTGGCCACCCATAATCTATAATTGGAACTCAGCATAGGATTTTTCAAAGACTCCCACAGCCCGGCCAGATTCATGGACAGAATCTGATCGTCATTAAAGAGGTCTGCGCGGGAATTGGCTGGTCTTCCGAAATTCTGACAAAGCTGGGTGAATACAAGGTCGAAGGATGCGCTGCTCAACAGGCTTCGATTTGACACTCTATCTTGTAGTAACTCGAGCATGAGCTCAACTTCACACGTGCCTTTGGACACATTGCCCATGGGCAGGATGTTTTCAGCGGAGTTCAATACTCTGCGCAAAGATTCCTGTTCATCTTCCGTTAAGCATGGTGATTCGTATGCCTGTAGGAAATCCATAAGCCACTGGTGAAAGCCCTGTGCCTTCGACATTATATCTTTGAAGTCTGCTTCCTGGGTTGTGCTCTCTTGCTTGGAGGAAAGTAATACTCTCAGAGAAGCAAGAGTCGATACAGCGAGGCCAGCCATGAATGAAGGACTTAAGGAAAGGTATATTCGGCCTTTATCGATCAAATACCAAAACAGTCCTATGGTATCAGCGGAACATTGAAAATCTGTCAAGAATGCACGCAGGCAGTGGAGGAGGAGTTCAAGGGGATAGCCTTCCAGGGCTACAGGGCCAGCTATACAAACTAAGACTCGAAGTTTGCGGATAACAGAACAGGTATGGAAAGAACCTAAGGCTGGATGAATTGAAAGAATCAACTTCCGGGCAACAAACGTCATCAAAGCAGGGGTCCACATGGTATTAGGATCGTAGCCTGTCCGTTTACAAAGGAACTCCAGTTCGTCCAGCAAGTATCTTGCGCGGAAAGAGGGTTGTTGACCAATAGGAAGAGAGTCACTGGATGATCCCCTTTCACAAATAGCATCTAATGTTCTCAGGGCTGGCTGAAGCTGAGGCCTTTTTGCAAAGGCTCTCTCGATTTGTTCCGTTTGATCCATAGAGTTGAAAATAGCAGCAACGATTTCCGGAAAAGTCCTTTCCACAAGGTTCAAAAACCTCTCTGGACCCAGTAGCTTCTTCATTCCGCTCTCTGAGCCTCTCGCCTTCGGGTCTTGAGATGGTGGGATACTGATATCCCGAGCGATGCTGTAGGCTTCTGCTCTGGGAAATGACTCGGTCAACAAGTCTTGCGCTGAGACTCCTAAGCAATTTGAGATCTCAGTCAAATCTTCCTCTTTAACCCGCATGGATACTTGCGCAATGATCTCGTCCTGAATATCCAAGAGTAGGTCTTTGAGTGTCGCGTAGCCAAATACGGTATATGGTAATTGTGATACTGACTGTGTCTCTATCCAAGTATAGATGACTTGCGACGAGAAGAGTTTGAAGATACTTTTCGCACTCGTAAGGCCCAGTTCTTTAGAGACATATTCTAAACATACTTTCGCGTGCGCGGAAGAAGACGGCACCTGGCCCGGAGTCTCGAAGATATGATAGATACTTCGCCGGAGGAGGGTATGCCATTGTGATGCAAGTCTAGAAAGGATGAGCAAGCGTAATGCAATCCCTTCACCCCATTCACGGTCCCGAGGAAGACTATCCAGAACGTCGTCAAAGATCGCATCATGTTCTTTCAATATGAACCCACTGAATATACCAGGAATCAAATCCGAAATGCAGAACTTGACCATTAAGTCACCATCACAAAGGATTTTAAAAAGGCTTGTTCGAGGTGAAGGATACTGACTTTCCTGAAGGAATGCTGCATTTGAGCTCAGAACTCGTCTTAGTAGCTCTGCAAGCCGGATCAAAGCCCTAGAAGTTCCGACTCCTTTGTCAAGAAGAACATTAATAAACCACATGTAAAGATCTGATGCCGATTCATCAAGACTGTCGCTTTCGTTTGTTGTCCAAAGCTCTACAAAACATGTCATAAGTGTTATACAGGCGCAGATTGACGCTTCGCAGCGATTGAGTTCGTAATCCTGCAAACAGCTCTCCCCAAAATATTCCAGGATGTTGCACACTTCGTTTCTCGCAATATGAGACTGGGCATCCAGAAAGTTAGTCATGATTGGCCAACCGACTAGAATATCTATCTCATCCCATGTCTCAAGGTAATTTCTAATTGGTTTGCTAGCGTCCAGCGGTTCGTTAACGGAAAGGAGTTTTTCAAGAAGGGTGAGTTGAATTGTGCAGGCAATTCGAATAGATTCACTGTCCTCGAAGACTAGAAAGCTGTTGTCTTGGCGATTGAGTTTCGCAATACTTTCGAATTGAGAGACGCTGCTGATTTGGGGCGGAAAGTGACTGTCCAACTCCATTTCTTCGGCATGCAAGTTTATTTCGCTCCGTTCTACTTCTCTGATACGAGTTAACAGGGGTAGAAGCTCAGCTGAGATTCGGGAGACGGCCGATGCAAAGATATTTCCGGTACTTAGTGGCAGCTTAAGCCATAATAGCAGCGGAGACAGGACATCTAGGCACCACCGGATGCATCGCGAGTCCTGAGCTACATGTGTGCAGATGTTTTTCCACAAGGCGTCCGTGCCTTGTCTCAAACTCTCCGAGCGAGAACATGTGAAAGGGAAAAGTTCGAGAAACGAGTAGTTTATGGTGCATAAGGACACCAGTGTCTGTATGATTTCAGCAGTAGCATGATTGGCGCTATCAACAAATAGTCCTTTCCAAGTTTGAGAAAATGTTTCAAGCCTTGTTTGTAGAAGATCCAAAACAATCGAGTCATTCGAGTAACTCCTTGTGGAGGATTTAACATCAATGCCAAGCGTGGAATTATAACCAGGTCTCTGAAAACGATCCTGTGGGTGGCTAAGAACCAGATATCGAATGATTTGGTGTTGCTGACTGTAGGACATCAACGCGTGGGCTAATCGACAGCTTGGGCCATAAGAATTTGTTATCAAAGAGACCAAAGGTCTACCAGAACAAGGTATTAGTAAACCCAGTAAAGTCAAAGGGCGAGCAAAGCAGGCAATTTGGGACGCATGCAGCCTATCAGAAACGGGTCCTATGAGCCAATTAGATGACATCTCCGAGTAGATGAGATCAGATTTACCAATCGTCCATGTGGTCCTGAGCCAGCCACATATCTGTTTTGCCATATCTTGACTGTGGGCAGGGTTTGCTTTTGACCTTAGATCCATAAGTATCGCCCAAAAATTGAGAGCCGAATCGGTAAGGGTAGCAGGACCATTGAGGTCTACAGTCGAAATCATCAATTCAATCCAATTCACGATGTCGACGTAGCTTAAAAGTCCATGGCGAAGGATTGCGCAAAGCAATACACACCCAGAACGGGCTGTGCCAGCCGCTGGTAAAGTGCGAGAAGTTAGGTCCCAGATATGGATCCAGGTCGCTTTAAACCTCTCTGTATTTGAAATGTTGCAGCCAGCAATGCTATCATAAAATTGGTAAGTGGAATGTATGAATGATCAAATTGAGACTAACTAACCTTGAGAGGGCGATCATAGACCATGATGCTATTGTCTGATTCTCATCGAGAATACACGCTGATAGCATAGAAATCAAGGTTGAAAGACGATCGGGCTCTAGATTTATTTGATAGATAACAAATGGAACCAACTGCAACGCACATAATCGGTTTGCTGTTGCTGCAGAAGAAATCTCACGGAAGATATCATCGATTCTCGACATCAGCTGCTGCCTCTTTCTTGGTTGACCATTCATGGGTGAATAGTCTGCAGTGCGATGAAAATCATCCACAACCTTTGATAAGGATGCTATAGATGATAAAGTCACCCAGGTCTGAACAGACTTGCTCATAGAATGACGTGGGGCCATAAATCCAAGGGTCAGCGGGGCTGATTCCGAATTGAAATTGAAATTGAAAGTGAGATCGTCAACCTGCAGCATGTCTCTCTCGGGCAGACAGGTATATGTCTCATGAATATGTTCTACAAGAGTCTGCAAGGCCACAATAGGCATGTCTTCTAGCAAATCCGGGCTGGTTACGAGTATGTCTCTTCCGATCATCAAAGTAAGCAGCATTTCATCCTTGAGAGCAGCGGATTTAGAAGACCAGAAACGTCGGATAGTAGGAAGCAAGACATATATTGTCTCCCTGACTATTGAAACATCCTCCGTTATGGATCTTACTAGAATGGCGTTTATGGCGCCGAATGCGGCGTAAGGAGTTCTTCCAATAACCTTCAAAGGCGATAAATAATCTGCTAGGCCATGCAGCAGCTTTTCATGAGCATCGAGGACTGGCGACATCGGTGAGGAAACTAAAAGCTGGATACAGAGCTCGAGCTCTTCAGCACTGCTCTTCAAATCGACGTGGCCATTGCGTGGAGAGGGTTTCGGGGCGGTGGAGCCAGCTCGACTTCCCGAGTCAAGAACATTCTCAGACGCAAGACGTCCGCTACGGATGGTAAGTTGACTTTCATCTTTCTGTTCGCCAACTCCGATTCCGCGGAGGCAAAAGTCAACGAGAAAGTTCCAATCATGTTTGGAGAAATGTTCGACATGTGGAGGGAACTCTAGAAATGTCCTCAGAGTCTTAATATAATCGGAGCTTAAATGTTCCCATAAGCCCTCACCCGGGGTCTCTAGAACATCTGTTATGTGATAGATGACCGCAATGACAGTATTTGATCGTAAGATCCTTGACGACAGCTCTGCAGCAGCTCGAACGACAGATCCACACGTCGAAAGGCGCGAGGCTGCAGTAGATTTTGGTCCGGGCTTGGACGCCCGGTTGAAGGCAAGCTTCTCCTTCGAAACAAATCGAAAAAGAGTGTCGAATATCTTGTGGTAACCATTATCGTCTAATAAGTTCCTGTTAAGTAAGTCTTAGTGATCCATCCAAGTGGAAAGTAGGTGACAATCGCCATGTACTTACGGATTGGAGGCTCGTTTGTTTTGAAGCAAGATATGTTTCAAGTCTATTCAACTGTTAGAAACGGGAATCTTTAAAGGTTAGCAAAACAGGTATGTCGTTACCCCCAAGGCCTTCGAGGCGGTCTTTCAAACGGTCAGACGATATCAAATCTAGAGCCTGGCTAACATTGACCTCCCCCATAGCTTACGAAGGCTGAGATTTTAGGTCCGCAAGCGTTCTAGTAGATAAGTGCATGGGAGGCTATCAGCATGGGACGTTTCGAGCCCATGATCAGTTTCCCCGAGGCTTGCAAGTAAACACACTGCGTTACATTGGCCAAGAAGCTTTGGGTCGATGTTCTGCAGTTAAGAGATCACTCCTCCAACATGTATAGAAGATTCGCGCTTGTTTTGAATGGAGTGTAGTAGGAGGATTTAACGTGAAGCAGGTATCAAGTCCTACATTCGACACTTGAGGTTTCGGCTGGTAAACGCCTTCCTCATAATACGTTCTGGAGAAGTTTTTAAGCTTTGGTACATGATGAGTAAGCATGCTTCGGTTGTATATTTATCCGTATCACCGGACCCAAGCTTCCTGCTTGATGTTTTGAGCTCCAAAATCGAATCCAAAGGTTTGGCGTTGCTTCTCGGTTTCATTGCCGTCTTTCCGCGAAACGATGGAAGTCGATTCCATTGCGGATAGGCTTCGAGGCCTCTATCAGGACTTATCGGCTCTCTCGAGGAATTCACTACCCAATGTTGAACGGCTGGTATCCGAACTCGAAGAAACAGTTGGGAGTTTCAGGAAGCTGTTAGACAAGGAGCCCAAAAAGAACGAAAGCCGCCAGGCTGTGCTCTCTGGTAAGATGAATAAGCTAATTTGCGACTATTTATGGTCCTCAGTCTACGAATATCTGACAAGATTGTTGCTCAGGGAAAATCAGCATTCAAGGTCTTGATTATTCGCTTAACGAAGCTTTTCAGCAAGATGTATTACAAGTTGCGGATGCGCTTGATATCGACGAGATACAGGCTGCAAGCTACTTTTTAGAGGCCCAATTCGACTCTCCAAGGCTTGATCGATCCCCTGTGATGGTAGCAATAATTCGTTTCCACGAACAACGCGCTTTTCTCCTCGAATGTCTTCGCCTCATCCTTCACGAATCTTTTGAAGTGGAAAGAGAGGAAACGCGTGCTCTTATGCAAGATGTAGTTGCCATGGTTCTTGATATTCAGAATGCCCCGCTACGCAATGGCTCGCTTTTTGCTAGGAAATGTATGGATTCCATGGGGGACATTGAAAGGTGGCTTGTTCTCCTTGACGAACAAGTACAGAAGGCGTCTATTGTTGGACAAGCCCAAACTTCGGATATCCTAGAAGGGATAGAGTACCAACGGCAGAGTTTGGGTAAACAACACGAGTCCTTAGGGGCCATTCTATCCTACCTTTTCAAAGGAACATTCACTAGTTCGGAAGATCTACGAAAGTTGCTTGAAAAACTCCAGAAACTTCAAGGGTTTGATCTGGTATTGGTCCATTACTTTCCGGCCCTGATATTTGCCGTAGCTCAGTACGGCTCTTCCGAAGGACAAGGTCCACTCCGAGAAGCCAGGTCCTTACATTTAGCCGTCATCGGTAATAAGGAATCTATGAAATGGGCTTTACCGAAATTTCACGCCGCAACAATCGTAATATGGCTAGCCGAGTACGCCGGTTGGTATTTTGACACAGGGTCAGGGACTCCAGTTCAGGACGTCAACCCAGCAGAGGAGCTGTCTGCCCTTACTCAGAAATTCATGGCAGCGCTTGAAGATGGCGGCCTAGAATTCATTCTTTCGATTTGCGCTGGTACCAGTGACCGAGAGTGGAACGTCTCCGCGAGAAACGAGTTAGTGAGCTTGCTATTAAAAGACGCTAACACCCTGACTGTGGAGCCGGAGCCCCTGTCGCCGTACTTTTGTGATCTTTTGATGGAGGGCTTAGAGGATTTCACTGAGGCTCTCATTGCAAACTTGCCAGATGCAATCCGTCAACTTAAGACTGACGAAGATATACAACGTCTGACTCAAATGACAGCACTCCGCGAAACAGGACATACGTCTCTGCATCGAGGACTAGTTGAGCCCCGCATGCACCTGGAAACTTTGCTGGTTATTATCGCATTTGCTTTTGATGATAGGGATGAGGCTGCCCAGGAATTTTGGATAGATACAGATGGCAATCTCTATGGATTTCTTCAGTGGGTATCGAAACGGCAAACGGTACCGCGCGTTAGCGCCTTTTGCGAGATGTTATGTGCGCTCTCTAGTGGTGAAGAGAACTCGGCTTCGGCCCACAGGTTTTTGCTAGATGAGGAGTCTTCCTCCAAAAAATATCGGAGATCCGCCTCTATGAACTGGGAACAAATGTTTGCGGAATTGCAGCTATACGCCACCAAACTGACTGAGCGCTCGCCTTCGGCCCAGCCATCCGTTTTTCGAAATCGCAAGCCCGAAAATGCTGACATTGATGAGCCGGAAAGTCCAGTGATGCTGACTTGTTATTTACGACTGATTAGCCATCTTTGTAAGGAGAACGCGCAAGTTCGGACGTGGCTTTTACAACATCCAACTGCAAACCTTCTTAATACCCTTCTCACTCTCTGTGCAGCCCCAATTCCCCATCACTTGAGGTCTGCGATCTTCGTTACCTTGCGCTCTCTGATGATCGAGCGGTCAACCACTCAGGGAAATGAAATGTGGACTCTTATTGATCAATGGATCTCGGGAGCTGGAGTATCCCCTCTATCATTGACAAAACTACCAGTCCTCGCTAGCTCCCCCGCCTTGAATGAGAGGCATGTTTTCCAGCGAATTATGGAAGGGTTTGATCAGACTAACTCTTTCGTGGAGTTATTGACCGCATTGATCCTTAAGACTGTCGATTCAGCAGATTCTCGGATGTTAGTTCATTTTCCGGACACTCTAGGCTCCTCGTACCGACCTCCAGGAATCGAGCCTTACATCGATTTTGTCATGGGACAAGCGCTTGCTCACAAATCAATGATTGTGGATGCTACTGAGGCCCGTCTCCTACAATGGAATTGTCTAACTTTCGCTATGACTAGTTTGACATCGTTCAATGAGAACCTCATATCTCTTTTGAGCCAATCCGCGGTCCCTGCTAAAGCTGCCGTTGGAAACATTTCATTATCAACTTATATTCGTTTACACCCTTTTTCTCGCGTTATGGAATGGCTATTCAATGAAGATGCCTTGAGAGCAATTTTCGCTTGCTCGCATCAAGATATCAATGAAGTAGCCAAGGCCTCCTCCGAATCCGTGTTGTTGTGCTCCTTAATACGAAGCTTGGAGGTTATGAACTTGATTATGGATCACCAAGCTACCTTTTTCGATCTCGTTCGTCCTTTTCTTCGAAGCCTTCCACAACCACCGAAGTCAAATATGGCCAACGCTTCACTTTCATCGTTTGAAGACAGCGTTCTAGACAATATGGGCCTCATATCAGACCTATGCTTGTATTGTGGAACAGGCCAGCCCCAGCTGGCCCTCGTGTCCCTGCAACTTTTGGGGAAGCTTTCCGCCTCACGCAAGCTTAACAAGCCAATGCTTGCATATTCTCAATGGCAGACATCCAATCAAATTGTCGAACTACTTAATACCGATATCGATGCCGACCGTATCGCCCGCGCTTTGGCTTCCCAAATGGCTTGCGACATGAGGGAGCTGGAGAATGGCCCGTTAGCCCCAGGATATCTCATTAAGCTTGAATTAGTACAATTGCTTGACAAATGTCTTGGTATGAATCCTAATTCTCCTACCATCGCTCATACTTTACTTGGGTTTAGGTGCGTGGGTAATACGCTGGATGTGGCGCCTGAGAGTCTTTTGGAAAACGGCCTGTCGTTACTACATGCCATTATCGATTTTGTCAAAATTTATCCCAATGGCCTTAACGGAATGATTGTATCGTGGATGGTGAATTTGAAAAAAACAGCTTTGACCGTTTTACGATGGCTCTGGAAATCGCCTCTCTCCTCATCATTAAC
This sequence comes from Nannizziopsis arthrosporioides, assembly GCA_029635245.1. Taxonomy (NCBI): domain Eukaryota; kingdom Fungi; phylum Ascomycota; class Eurotiomycetes; order Onygenales; family Nannizziopsiaceae; genus Nannizziopsis; species Nannizziopsis arthrosporioides. The sequence continues at coordinate 5,483,536 of CP098260.1, read as the reverse complement.
TTTGGCACAACTTCATGAAAGCCGATTACTTGCAAGTCTGCTTGTCTCACAGTCTATGGTTGGTCCGGAGTCAGTATGGGATAACTTCCTCATGTCGGACCCGGAATTCTGGTTCTCTACTTCCGCTGTGGCGTTGTCAGAGTTCCTTGTCTATCGCGGTCTCATTTTCAACTATGCAACTACCGAAATAAGAGCACTCTTCAAAGACAGCTCCCCAGCACTCCAGCGAGAGATCCTATCAACCTCACTCGGGAGCTCGCTAGTCGAAGATGGGCAAATCATATCTCACCCATCAATGTTTGATCTGTTCGATTTTGCCGATCTCGATGTGGAGTGGACATATGCATTTCCCGGCTTGAAGGTTTTCGGAGACGTGGACCTGGATGCCTGCACTATCCCTCAACAAGAAAGCTCTCTGATCATTTACGACCTTCCGAAAGTCGAATCCTTGTTGCAGCTTGCCAAAGAGGAGCTTCTTCGTTCCGGCCGAGTGAGCGCGCAAGAAATGGATCAAGCTTCACTCGAGCAAGAGAAATTACTTCTTTTCCTTCGTGCCAGAAATCAAAACCGCTATGTCCGCCTAAACCATCTCGCCGCCCTCAGGTCTTGGGTGGAACTGATCACCACAATTATTGTAACCTGTGGTATCGAGCAAAGTAGTATGGCGACACTTATTCTACATACACTACAAACAATCCTACCAAAACTGGAAACATCCATTGTGGGCAACCCGGAAATAGCAATCGAATTAGCTCGTCTCGCCGAAACTTTGATTGAGAGACTCGATCCTGTTGGGACAAAGGGCAACGACGACGTTATCGATGAGCGATTGCTCCAGCTTTTTCAAGCTTGCATCCGAGGTATCCCGTCTACTTTAGAAGAAACACCCTTGCGGGAAACGCTATACCATATTTGCTCTAGGTACATTTCACGTATCACCAAACCAGGTCCTGCCAGGACTCGTTTTGGCAATAGAGCTCAACAAATTATCAAATCCTCGGGGTCGGGCCTCGTCGATGCCATCTGCGATGACGCCTACTCTGGAGACGGAAGTTGTAGAATGTCCAGTCTAGTATTTCTAAATCTTCTCGCAGTTTTGGGAGAACAGCAGTCCTCACCTGTTCTGGTGACTTTGGTTTCTCAGTCAAACTATATGTCATTGTTCCTTGATGTTGTCCGAAATATGGCATCAGAATTCCGCCACTCTCAGAGCGCAGGTGGGTCGTCTATTCGGCTAGATACTATATCAGCGCTAACCGTACCACAGAGTCTTCCCAACTGCTGGCAGTTTACCAGGCTCAATTATCGTTACTTCTCCAGATTTCGCAGTCAAAACCGGGAGCCGCGCATCTTCTTGATGCGGGATTATTTCATGCAGTGAACGAGTCACATATTTTTGCCGCCGATCCCGATATTGATTTTGGTAACACTACCTAGTGTGCTTTGTCTTTAACATGGCTAACTTCTTTAAACAGATCTCGAAAATCCTGAAGCACTACACAAATACTTCCAACTCCTGGTTTCCGTTCTTCGAGTCATTGTCTCGGCAGTTTTCATGCGAGGATTACACAATAAACAGATTTCCGACCAGACCAGAGGGTTTCTAGCTGAAAACCGACAAAGTATGATCGGAATTTTCAAGCGTTGTTCCAAAGCCGGAAGGCCCGAGCGTACGGGGACTCGGGAAGTCCTAGAAGAGTTAGTCAAGCTATATGTAGCACTAATCACAGCCGTCGATTTTTTGGATGTGAGTTGATTCTTTATTCTTGCATATGATCTACATGCTAATTGTTCCGCAGTTTGAGGATCCCCAAATCGAACAGCCGGCTATTCAGAAAGTGTTCTCCTGATAATCCGCACTGAAAAATTGGCCTCCCTGTTGTGAGACAATGCTTAAAAATAAATGATCGCACCAGATTATTACCCTGTACTTCATTAACTAAGTTACTCTGCTGGAATTTTCATGATAGATCCAATAATCAGCCATATTTTGTTATTTTATCCAGGGAGATGGGGTCTTTTCTTTGATGGGATATTAGCCTAAGAGAACTATCACATTTCAGGGATGCCGCACACAGCTCACTACTTTTGTAGACGCAAAGAAAAGCCTTTCAAGAGGGCCTCTTCCTTCATCTCATCCACTAGCACTCATTTCAACTAGAAATCTCATATCATCTTCAACCAGCATTGATTCCAAATCTCAGAGCTGGTTATTCACTCTCCTTTAGCTGACCAGCAAGTGAGTTGAGTTACTGAACTAACAACTAGCTTATCCATTTAGTTATCTCCGGAAGCTTCGGGTGAACCCACTTATTCCACATCGGACGGATAACAACGTCAGTTCCTCCATCTCTTCACAACACAGAAGTGATCGTGCATCTGCCCCCCACCACACCCTCCAGGTATTAGTTTCCCTTAACAAACACTCCACTTGCTTTCATGTCTTGCTGAGCCTTTTTGAATTGCTGGTTATTAGATGCAGCACCACAGGGCACGTGGAAACGGCAAACCAACCAGCAAGAGGAAGCTCTTCGACGGAAGCGCAGAATCGGCCGAAGAGCAGACCCGAAGCAGCCAAGGCACGATCCCGGAGCTCTTTACGCGCGGAAGAAACATTGGATCCAGCCAGAAGAACCGGCCGTTGTCCCCCTCCAGCAAGAGGCTGAGGCGAAACGAGTCGGAGACATCGCTGCAGGATCGGATTCCCGTGGAGAGTATGTACAACTTCTCGACTCAAGATACCAAGAGCCCGTCGATTGGGCAGGAAAATAATCAATCCCAAATTCCCGACCGACCCCGTCCGTCTCACAACCTATCTTCCTCCCCATCCAATTTCACGCCACACACCGGACCGAAACGACTAACCGTTCGAAATCTACGCGTTGTGCCAAAGCTTGACCAAGATCGATATTTTGACAAAATCTGGGCGCAACTCGACGCTGCTCTGGTTGCGGTATTCAACGATGATAAGCCCAAGGCCTCACTAGAAGAGCTCTACAAAGGCGCCGAGAATGTGTGCAGACAAAAAAGAGCCCCGTTTCTAGCTAAGAGACTTCAAGAACGCTGTAAGGCTCATATAACCGAAAGTATTCTTCCGGTTCTGCTGGCCAAATCGAAGGACAATGACAACATTGACACTCTGCGGGCCGTGGAAGCGGCATGGACAAGCTGGAGCTCTCGATTGGTCAGTATTCGAAGGTTTCGCTACTGGATAGGTTATAGGCTGACTTCCTTGACTGCTATAGGTAACGATTCGATCGATCTTCTACTATCTAGACCAGTCATTTTTGCTGCGCTCCACAGAGCACACCACAATTTTTGAAATGGGAACAATCGGGTTTCGGTCTATCGTCTTCTACAATACGGCCCTCAAACCGAAAGTACTGTCGGGCGTATGTGAGCTGGTCGATTTCGATCGTGACAATGATGCGTCGGCCGACCCAACTCTACTCAGACGCGCCATAAAACTGTTCTCCGACCTCAGGGCATATAAATCTGATTTCGAAGATACAATACAGAAAAGCTCTGAAAAGTACTTCCAAAATTGGGCGGATACAGAAGCGAACTCATGCTATCTCGCCACGTATGCGAGTAAATGTCATCGCCTCATCGAGAAGGAAATGGCGAGGTGTGCAATATTCGGGTTTGACATCGTTACGAAGGCTGCACTCTCAGAGAAACTCGATATACATCTAATATCCGGCCAAACTGAGATCTTATTAAAAGAATCCGATATACTTGGTCTCCTAAGGACCGATAATTTAATCGGCCTCGAGCAGCTCTACACATTACTTCAGCGTGTTAGTTTTGGGCCGAAGCTCAAGCCCGCGTTCAGTTCGTTTATCCTGGACGAAGGATCTTCAATCGTCTTTGACCAGAATAAAGAGGGTGAAATGGTCATCAGATTACTCGACTTCAAACAGAGACTCGACGACTTTGTGGCTAAATCTTTCCACAAAGACGAAACTCTCGCTCGCACTTTGCGCGAGTCTTTTGAAGCCTTTATTAACAAGAGGCAAAAGGGCTTAAACACGGCCCAACCTGGAGAAATGATAGCAAAGCATGTGGATCTATTACTCAGGGGTGGAATCAAGGCGATTCGCAAAGTCGATCTCCCCAAAGAAAACAGCGACATTGCGATGGTTGACGAAGATGCGGAATTAAATAAAGCCCTCGATCAAGTTTTGGAATTATTCCGGTTTGTTAACGGAAAAGCTATCTTTGAGGCTTTCTACAAGAACTACCTTGCTCGACGTCTACTCATGGGAAAAAGTGCCAGCGACGATGCTGAGAAAAGCATGCTCTCCCGATTGGCATCAGGTACACTGCCTTATCTTCCTCTGTTGTTGTCTTCTTCTTATTGGCTGACTGTAATGATTCAGAGTGTGGAGCGAGTTTTACGCACAATCTGGAGTCCATGTTCAAGGATGTCAATCTCGCTCGTGACGAGATGGCTGCATTTAATGCGTTGCAACGCGAGACCAACACAAAGTCAAAGCTGGATCTTTATGTCAATGTCCTTTCGTCGGCTGCGTGGCCAAGTTACCCCGACATACCGGTGAAAGTGCCATCAATAATATCTGATTCACTTTCCAAGTTCGAGAAGTTCTACAGCAGTAAATATACTGGGAGAAGATTAACGTGGAAACACTCGCTTGCACACTGCCAAATAAAGGCAAAGTTCCCAAGCGGGCATAAGGAGCTTGTCCTCAGCTCTTTTCAAGGGGTCGTGTTGCTCCTTTTCAACAATGTTGCCGACGGACATTCTCTGTCATACCGCGAAATTCAGAACGAAACCGGTCTTTGTAAGTGCTGATTAGACCCAAGTTTTATTTCGGGCTAACGGACCGATGCAGCGGACAAGGAATTGAAACGGACCCTTCAGTCTTTCGCCTGTGCCAAATATCGGGTTCTCACCAAGAGCCCCAAGGGAAAGGAAGTCGATGTTCGCGACACTTTTAGCTTGAATCTGAAGTTCTCAGATCCAAAAATGCGGATCAAAATCAATCAGGTCCAGCTGAAAGAGACAAAAGAGGAGATCAAGGAAACACACGAGCGTGTAGAAAGAGATCGAAAATATGAAACCCAGGCCGCAATTGTGCGCGTCATGAAAAGTCGAAAAACAATAACACATCAAGAACTCATTGTTGAGGTGATCACAGCAACCAAAAACCGTGGTGACTTGGACCCAGCCGAAATCAAGAAGCATATTGAGAAGTAAGTGCCTCCCTCGAGCAATCTGGAGCACAGTAGCTGATATCACTTTCACACTGCCAGTCTCATTGAAAAGGAATACATGGAACGATTTGACTCCAATAAATACAGATATATTTCATGAATGCATTTGGTAAGGAGTCACTCTGGAAGGGGTATATGTCTGGAATGCTGAAGTGCTGAATTGATTCATTGTGGATGCCGGACTAATGATTGTGAGAGCATAATTACGCATTTCTCTTGCTTCTGCGTGTGTTGAAGCTTTCGTTTCTATCTCTTATAATTACTATCGCAGTTTGAGAGCCGGATTCTTTTGTCTTTCCCTTTTCGGCTACCCCGCATTCCAGCCACAGGCTGATGATGTCAGCAGTTTGCCACAGCCTGGGGCTGAAGATCAGATAAGATAACATGTATACCGAAAAGGGTCGAATCAAGCGTCAAGAACTCGATGTGTCTGTCTGTCCATCCATTCTGATAATGGGCCACGAAATATGGAATCTCGGCCGCGAATATCTTGATCCTAATAGTTAGGCTTGTCGCTGGTGGCATGATGCATCTCTAAGTTAAGCCGAGGTCTGAGTCTCCATTAGAGCCCCCCGCGCCCAGCTAAGGTTGTAGAGCTCACAAACAGTATTCTGTATATTATTTATGTAGCCATGAAGACCACACTACGCGAGTCCTCCCTGGAAAATGTCTAGAAGATGAGGGCTGGATATTGACCAAGAATATCGCCATTGCTACGCCGCCGGCAGAAGTGAGCTGCGAGATTTGATTCATGCTTTGAGCGAACTCCATGTTTCATGGGACACCTTGCCCCACGTTTGTGCTCCGCAGTAAAGCATGATATCGAACAGCGAAGCTGTTGTGAGCCGACCGTAGAACAGAGATGAAATTGCTCCCTTGAATCCCAAATTAATGGCGGAAATTACAGCAATGAAATAACGGGTACCAGCATTATCCAACATTCGGGACCACAAAGTCGTATCACCTCTGAAGTACTTGCCCTTCTACGACCTGCTCGTTTGCTCCCGGCTGACTCCTCCGACGAAAGCTCCTATATATATAACTACTGTATGAATTCGCGCAAACCCCTTTCATCCTGATCTCGTCGCCATCCATCAACGACTACGTCTGCGAGCCTAACAAACTACGAGCATTAGTACTGTTGGCCATTCGCAAGACAAAGATAAACAGAACTCCCAAGATGCAGAGTAAGTGCAGCTTGCTTGAATGCCGGCAACGAGTTATTTCAGCAATAGTCACTATCTTCTAACTAATTAACGATATAGCCAAACACTTCTTCCACGATCCAACACACCTTGTCAACTCCGCACTACGCTCACTAACTCTTACAAATCCCTCCCTCGCCTTCGATGAGGAAAACAAAATCGTCTATAGACGCCCGATGCAGAATGCAGCCACGGAGGCTAAAGTCTCCATCATCTCTGGTGGAGGCTCGGGTCACGAACCAGCCTTCGCTGGTTTTGTTGGCAAAGGCCTACTCACTGCAGCTGTTGCGGGAACAATCTTCGCCTCGCCGTCGGCAGAACAGGTCAGGAGAGCTGTCATGCAACGAGTAGATACTTCAAAAGGCGTGTTGGTGGTCACAATCAACTACACCGGCGATGTGTTGAATTTTGGCATGGCGGCCGAGAAGGCGAAAGCCGCTGGCATCCATACGGAGTTCTATACAATCGGAGACGATGTTGGTGTTGGTAGGACTAAAGGTGGCAAGGTCGGCCGGCGAGGCATCGGCGGTGCCATCCTTGTATTGAAAATACTAGGCGCACTGGCTGAGAGCGGGTATGATCCACTTACTACCCTTCAGATCTCATTTCATCTTTAGCTGACCGACCTGGTTCTAGCGCATCATTGAGCGAAGTCTATGGCACTGCAAAAGTGGTTGCTGAGAATGTCGTGACCCTGGGCTCATCACTCGAGCATGTGCATGTTCCAGGTAGAGAGATACCAGATCGCAATTCGCAAGAAACAATACCCCATAATGAAGTTGAGGTTGGAATGGGAATCCACAATGAGTCTGGGTCTCATCGTGTGAAAGCCACATTGGACGAATTGATCCAGATCATGCTCAAACAGCTCCTAGACCAGAACGACGAAGATCGAGGTTTCTTAAAATGGTCCCCATCCGACAAATTTGTTCTTTTCATCAACAACCTCGGCGGAGTCAGCACATTAGAGCTGTCTGGCATTACTGCCGAGATAACTCTCCAGCTGGAGAAAGATTATGAAATCAGGCCCGTTAGGATCATTCAAGGAACTTTCCTAACTAGTTTGAATGGAATGGGTTTCAGTATATCATTGCTCAGATTAGTTGACAGCGATCTTGGGCCAGGGCGGTCGCTTTTGGAGCTTTTAGATGCTCCTGCAGAGGCTGTTGGGTGGGCGGCGCCCATACAAACATCAACCTGGGTAGATCGTTCAGACGCAACTTTTGAGCAGCATACCGCTTCAGTCCAAGAGGCCTCTTCCAATTTGAAGGGTGAGTCCCGACCAACGCATTGCCCCCTTATTCGAATTTTCTTTTAACGGAATCCAATTTAGTGGACCTCTCCGTCTTCAAATCAGTCCTTGGATCCGGTCTCAACCGCCTCATCGCGGCAGAGAGCTTAGTGACCCGTTATGATACTATTGTAGGAGACGGGGACTGTGGGATCGGGCTAAAACGCGGGGCAGAGGCGATCCTCAAGCTGCTGGATAAGTCAAATGCATTAAATGAGGATTTGCTTCATAACCTCAACAAAATTATCGGTTCAGTAGAGACTACGATGGATGGTACTAGTGGCGCTATTTACGCCATCTTTCTAAATGCCCTTGCTCATGGTCTTCGAGAACATGATTCTTTTCAGCCGGTCCAGGCCACCACTGAGATCTGGGGACGTGCGCTACAACATTCATTGAAAGCGTTAGCAAAGTATACCCCCGCGCAAGCAGGAGATCGAACTCTCATGGATGCCTTGATCCCCTTCATCAATAAGTTTGTTGAGACAGGCGATGTGAAAGCGGCTGCACTGGCTGCAAAGGCCGGGGCAGATTCAACAAAAAATATGAGAGCTAGCCTGGGGAGAACCGTGTATGTTGGTGGCGAGGATGAGTGGATGGGCAAGATTCCCGATCCTGGGGCTTATGGGTTAAGTGAGTTCCTTGAGGGGTTGGCAGAGAAATTTTGACCTGCAGAAAGTCTAAGGATTAGATTGTAAGCACAGCTCAGCCACTTCGGCATTAATGCAGATTGTTAAATCATGTGTTATTGACATGAGCAGATCATGAAGACAAAACTCTTAAGAAATTTGGCTTGATTGACAAGTAAGCGTAGTAAAGTTTTCTTTTGAACAAATGTTCGAGATAAAAGACTCCGACATTCTGACTTCTGATGGTAAAAACGCCACGCCGACGAAGGATTCAGGCTCCAAAATAAAAGACAACGCCGGTGACGCCATGCCTCTGGAACTTAGCCGTCCTGGTCCAAAGAAAAACGGTTATGGAGTGGCAATCGGATCATTCGTGGCGACGATCGTTGGATGCAGTATATCGAAGCATCATGCTGGGTTGGCCCAAAACGATACGTACAATGACATATCAGCGGTACCGAGAAGAAACTTGCGGTGATGTCATCACGGTGAGAATTGAGAGATGGAGATGATAAAAAAGATGAAGATCTCAGCTGAGAAGCACGAGAATGACAGAGTCACCTCTCAAGAACCTGTTACAGAATTAGCCGAGTCAAGTCGAACCATCGTCGAACGCTCTCTCTACAAAGGGTATTGCAGAAATGGGAAATCAGTTCTTACTGACATTTTGCTGACAAATCTATCTTTGTTCACACCTTTCCCCTTTCCTCCCTTGGCCTTTTCGGTCCACATCTCCTTAACATTTTCAAGTACCATGTTGCAATGACGATCGAAAGCCTTCACCCTTGCAAGGAGCTTCCGATTATTTCGGCATGAGATTAGGACCTGAGAGTGCGTACGAGTGGCGGTCTGAAGAATAGATAGAGGGCCAGTTGTGAGTTCGTGCTCTTCTACAATCGAGACTTCATATTCACTATAGGTGGAGTCAGTAATGGTTGGGTGGGTGGTCGGGATGAGTCATTGCAGCAGGAGATCGTTGGGAAGAGCTGTAAGACAGAATTCAAGGCGACATACGTGAGTTCACTGCGGGGTTTGTTCAAGAGATCCCTATTTCAACGCATGTCAAGTTAGCTTCACCTCCAATAGCATGAGAAATAGAAAGAGTTGACCAGGGTGAGACGAGGGAGAAACGAGTCATATGACCTGGGATGGTGTGGCTCAGACTTACTGGATCTTGACATCAGCCATCTTGGAGGGGTATAAAAGGGCCGACAGAGAAGGTCTTTCTCCAATATCAACAGACAATTCTTTAATTCACTCTCTGAACAAAAGTTGAGGTCCAGATCAAGTCTACTTTTAGACTAGTGTGCCAAGATAATTGACCTTCTCGGAAAATCTAGTCTCCGGATCCGAGGTCACGCGTGAACGCGTCGCGGAGGAGTAGCCGGCGCTAAGCCGCTTTCGGATATCTATGAACTCACGCCAAGCATCCTAAAGTTCACTGCATCGCGTCTCGCGGTTCGTTGACGACACGCTTCCAAGTGACTCGAATATCTTCTTTCCCACCACCCAACCCCCCAATCTTCTTTCACCTCTACAACTCTCCTTCTAGACTTCAAAAGTTCAAGGCTCTGTGAGCTCTTATTACAAGACCATTATCTTCTCCAAACATATTTACCTTCCTCATCCCGCGCCCTTGATTTCTACACACGTACAGTACATACATGCGGACTTGAATACTTGAAGCTACGATATTCATTGCCGACTTGCCAATTGATTTCTTCCATCTATCGCTTCACGGCTGTCTTTCTCCCAATTCTTCTCGGTGCCAGCTCGATATAGCATGGGTCGTGCGGAATTGTGAAGTTTGATTTTGATTTGGACCTCGGAGGAGACCTGTGGACAGCAACGCTGTCCTCCAATTGATTATCGGCTCTATAAGCCCTCTTATCTTAGAACACAATCCTACATCCATCACGATGGAGGAACAGGATGGAATCTCCGTTCACCAAATGAGACGTAAGTACTCATAATCGCCTAATTACGAGGTCAACTTGCAATTCTGATTATCTTCCCAGTGAAAGTCCTATATACATTCGACGATGAAAGTAAAACGAACTGCCTGGCCCGATGGCCTCACTTGATCGATATTCAGACAGCGTTTTTAGACGAAGAAACCCAAGTCGGGGTCATTGAACTACGGACATGTATCCAGGCTATAGTCTCGGCAAGGTAAGCGCATTAACACTCTTTGAAGGCCTTTCTCTTACCTAGAATACAGTCCGGAGCTGGTTGCAAAACTTGGTCGAGACTACACAGTGTACGCTTACGACTATTCGGAATATGAGACACCGTTGGTGGGCCAAGGGATGCTATCATGGGTTCTGGCTTCCGCTTCTCCAACGCCGAATGCACCGGCACATCAGTCCAAAACTATGGTTACAGGCCGCGTATGCCGGAACACGGGCCTTTTTGCGAGGGGTGCGCAAGAAACACTGGAGGTGAAGCTGAAGCTGGTCCCGGTGCCAACAATCTTGCAAAGTGAATACTTGTGTAGTATGCAAAAGTACAGGGAGTTGAGCAACGTCATCCCACAAGACTTCGATCCACAAGCTTGGACTGGCTTCGTTCAAGCAAACCCCGAATTATTCGCCGGGGGCAATGTCGATGAGCTAGCGGAGCGGGAGTCATCAAATGTGAATCGATCGGGCATCGAGAGTTTTCACAGAATTCTCAGTGAGGGATCTACACCTCGCGATATCTCTAGCATAGGGAACACCCGGGCCGATTCGCCCGCTCAATTTACCAATGCCGTCCCAAGCCGTACCTCAACTCCTGGAATCGTAAGGCCTGCGAGCCAACAACAAAAGAGACCTGCCGACGACTTGTCAAGGCCACTATCCAGAACATCTTTCCACGGCAACAAATTCACGTGTCGTAGAAACTCTGTTATGTCTGGCTACGGAAGTTCCGACGAAGTACAAGAAGGTCCAGCTCAAAAAAGGGCTAAATTGATGAGGGCGGATCCAAACGGGGTGAATATGAACATTGAACGACAGCCAAGCTCACTACGTGTCGCCGCCAGTACTGCCGCGTCGGTCAGAATACATCGTCCAACCCCAATGCACCCTGGCAACCGGGCACTTCAGGCCTCCAACGATGATCCAGTTCGTCCGCCTACCCCCATTCCAACCATGGCCAACGCATCATCTCGCCGGTCAGTCAGGCCTGCTGAAAGTGGCCTCCGCCGACAATCTACATTTGAGGTATCCTCACAAGGCCGGTCGTATCTTCCTGACGATCGGTTTTCAGAAGTAAATGCCACATCTCCTCCAGAGGACCAACGCTATGGCCCATCTGCAGAAACTCCTTTCAACATGCCTTCTTCGCCACCGATGATTGACATGGGATGTCCTCAAACTTCTAGTCCTCTCCGACCTTCATTCAACGATCACGACTCTGGTTTCATGAGCGGAGACTTTGAGCCCCTTGACGATGATAATATACTTACCGAGGATAAAAGCACCCGGTACGCTTCTGAACGTCCAATACACAGGACAATTGCACCTAGCTCGGATATGTCGAAAAGGCCGGATTTGCCGTTTACTACCGAACACTCAACTATGCCAGGCCATCCTAGACAGCTTATGAGCGACGGTGTGCTTCCTACCAAAATTTCAGCCCCAGTTCAACCTAGGAAATCGGCCACTTCTCGCCCATCTTCTAGGGCCAGTGTTAGAAACAAACCGCTCGCTCCAGCGCCAGTCGCTGGCCAACGAGCCAACCCAGAACCAACTCGCCTATCCCTCCCTCCAGTTCCAGCAAGCGACCCCGTCCAACCGGTGCAAGATCGCCAGATACCAGCACAAGCTTGTCCTATGAGCGACATGCCGACTGTATCGACCCCCGGGCCTTCAAATCTTGTCGATGGTAGACCACGTAGTGGGACTGGGGCAAGACGTGTGAAACAAGTCCAAGCTCGTCTGGATCAATGCATCAAGGAAGGAACTGTTCCACCCTACTGCGAGAATTGCGGGGCGATAGAAACAACTACTTGGAGACGAGCTTGGTCCAAAGTGATTGAAGGGAATGAAGATGACGCAAAAGCGTTGGCCGATGATCCAAGAATGCTCTTTTGGGAAGCGGTTGATAAGGACTCTGATGGAGCTGTCACATCATACCGGCAGTTCAAGAAATCCTTGGCAAATCACGATAAAGACTACGTTCAACTTTTGCTTTGCAATGGTAAGCTTACGATGGGCTCAGTGATTGATTTGCGTACTAATATAATATAGCTTGTGGGCTGTGGCTTCATAAATTCAAACTTATGCGACCTGAACACAAATGGAACAGACCTCAACCTAAAGATAAACGAAAGCGATCATCAAATCGAAGGCCCCCAGCTGTTCCCGCAGCATCGACTCGGTCACAGAGCAAACTCTTAGAAGCAAAAGATAGCGAATCGTCTTCCCCAGCCGAACCCTCGTCTCCTCAAGAGACGGAAATAACTGAAAAAAGACAAGCAATCGGGAGCCAAACAAGTCTCCAGCCCGACAAAGAAGAATAAAAGAGCCAATAGCGCAGAACCACCAAAATCCACACAAAAGGACGATCGTTGGCAGCAAGAGGATCCTCACGAAGCCCTAAGACGAGCAATACAATCCAGCCCGGCAAGGAACATGGACATACGAAAGTCTGTTTTTAAGGGAAATAATTTGACACCGAACCCCGTTCGAAGGGCTTTATTCACTCCAAAATCTGGCGGTGTATCGAAAAGCCTCAGTGCAACGCCGCTCAATGCTGTTAGGCGTAGTCCACGAGCAAGCCCGCGAGGATCAAAGCAAAATGCACGCCCTGAAGGCAATCAAAGGTCGCCAGCCGACGGACTTGATCACCTTTTTGAGGGTGAAGATGAAGATGGTATGGATCTTGAACTCCCAAATAGTCCTACCCCAAAACAGAAGAGCCGACCTCTCGCTGCACAACTTGCACAGTCGGATGATAAAGAAAACGATATTTCATCAAAAGATTCGGAAAACCAGGGTTCTTCAGAAGATTTGCAATTGGGAGATCTCGATGGCGCCCAGAATATAGAACCGGGTCTTTCACTCTGGAATAGTCCCATGTCCAGAAGCTTTAGTGTCATTGATGGCTTAATGATGGATATCATTGACTCTGACCAGGAGTCAGTTGGACAGACAGATTCCTACTACTCATTCGTCCCGCCGAAACCCTCTATGGATGGTGACTGGGCCGACTGGGACCCATCTCAGTTCACTTCACCAAATCAAGAGCCTCTTATAAACGGTAAAACGGATAAGAGAAACGACCAGACTAACACTGACTCCTCACCAAACGAGGCCGCGGAGGTACGGGATATGGCTGAGGAGGAGGAATTCAGGTCACTACTCCTAGCTTCTAACAATGACTTTCCATCGTTCAATGATCCATCGACGCTTTCGGATACCGTCCTTTTTGACCCAGCACTTGTGGACCCACAGCTACTGAGCGGCATGTGGCCTAAAGATGGCCTTCTTGCCACACCTTCACCTGGGAAAGCCACTGAGGTTGAACACTTTGATACCGAAGTCCTTTCGGCAATTATTCAAGAAGTGACTGGAACGAGCACATAAACCAAAATTCTTAGTTTATATTTTACATAAAATGTTACATGTATCGTACCAATATTTCTTACCGATATCATTTCTTGGATGAACAACACTTTGGTTGATTGTCAATTTGTTTATCAATCGGCGAGTATGGCGTACGCAGCAGCAAATTCCTGGTTCCGATTATCAATGCTTGATAGAAAACAAAGTATGTTGAAAGTCCGCCTCTTTGCTTTCCATTCCTTTAAGGATTTGGACAACCAGATGTCCATTAATATGTAGGTTCAATACCAACACGTCTACTCCGCTATCGTATGTCTAACCTGTAATCGCATGAGGCTATGAGACTTTGAAATGATCCGATGCTATAGGCATAATTGTCATACATATGGTAAAATAACTTGTTAATTGCATATCAAGGGGCCTAGCACTGATAGTAAATGACGACTATGCACATCATACATCGGAGTGATGTAGGGACAAAAGAGTGATTGTATATAAACATTCACTTCAGGGCCCCATCGATAGATCTGAACTCCTATAATGGAGATCAGGCAGGTTTAAAACGCCATTTTGCGCCTAACACCCTATTTCATAGTCGAGCGTAATACAATGGGCACATGCCACCTGACAACGATATGGCAGGGCATTTCGAGGAAACTGGCAGCAAAATATGGACCGAAGTCAAGCCTAAAAGCACCCCAGTCATAGCCCGATGAGTCTCTGCTTCCAATACTCATGCACAAAAGAAGTGCAGAGGTCATGATTCCTGCACCGTCGAAATTTCATGGGTTCGTGGTGTAAAACAAATCTTTGTATCGATGCGTCATGTCAACAACGAGCTCATATATTTTATAATCTAGTCGAATAAACATTAGCGAAGGGGCTCAAGATGCATAGGAATAGCGCAGCGAGAATTGAGTTGAAAAGATGACAACAGGATCCATGACTTACCACACTCATGAGTCTCTCCACATTCCACGGCGGCAAGGACTCGTATTGCAGTTCCCTTAAGTTAAGGATATCAGCTGGATATGGACCTCAAACAAACATCGAACAGCCCGCCGAGCAATTGCCGTAGCTTACCCCATTATATTCCACCACCTTTCCCACAACATCCACCATTTTTCCAATTTGCAGATGTGAGTCCCGATTTAGCACCAGAGTGACGTCTCCATGGCTAAAACACGACAGCGTCGCGGTCTCGCCATGCAGTTTCGCGACTGAACCGAATATCCGGACGACGTTGGGAGAGCGGTTAGTCGGTGTAGGCAGGAATGCATGAAGATGCTCTGGGAGGATACGAGGAGTCGTCAACGCCATTGTGTTTTGATGAAAATAGGCCGACGGAGAACAGATACAGTATCAATCCCACTTGCTTGTTGAAGGGATAAAGTGGTTCGCGAGATTCACGCGTTGATGACTCAGCCAATCTGATAAGATCAAGATAAGGCGCGGGTGACTTCTCGTCGAAACCATCAAGAAAGCGGTCGATGGTGATTTGACGCATCGCGATGCAGCCACTTTCGTACGGATGATGCAATAGCGCGTATAATATGGAAGATGGACGAAATCAGAATTCTCCAGAAATAAAAGGTTAACAGCAACAGACAAGGGCTTCGTTATCGTATATGTACAGGCCAAAAGAAAAGCGATACCTCAACAGATTATGAACAGCAGAAAGAGAAAGTGAACACGCAGCCATTACCACAGCCGACTGTACTAAACTTCCAGCACAGAGTTTCTGGACAACGCATATGACGGAGAGAGACTGCCGCCTTGGGCTACAGCAAAGAACAAGAAGTAAGAGACTGCAGCACTCTATAAGCGCAGCCGTTGAGGCTTGAGGGTTTCAAGTAAAAAAAGGCGGGTATCTAGGATTGAAGAAAAAGAGCGAATAACTAGAGAAATCCCACGGCTCAACTACTGCGGACCTCCTGGTACTTATGATTCCATTGCGACCGAAGAGCCATATTGTTGGTTTGCTCATTGACGAACCTGCTGTTTTCCATGCTGAATTCTTTGCGACCGGCTCTGCGTTGTTTGACGCAGCAGAAAGCAATGATGCCGAGGACAACAGCAATGAATCCACCGACACCCGCAAAAATGCCGGCTTTTGCTGCTGACGGAATATCTCTCCACTTCTCCGCAATCGTTTTCGGTGGTGGCTTGGAAGCCTCCTTCGCAACATTCGAAACTCCCCTGTAGAAAAGACGTGGTCAGCACTGAAAAAGCTACACTGAGAACAATAGACGTACTCGACAATCTTAATGCTCTTCCAATCACCGGTTTTGTCTCCGTAGATATATTCTTTTCCTTTGCTAAAGTCCTCAACCTTCAATGACTTCACGAGCATAGTGTAAGGTCCATTGCTATAGTCCACCTCTCCACCTGCCCATTCAATGGTGCCCTTGCGATTCTTTGGGTCTCCGGCAGGCCAGATTCCTAAACGGACAGTGACAGGAGTCTGAGGATAGAATTTTCCACCCTGGGCCTCTTCATATTTGAGGGTGCGAACGAGCTTGGTATCGACATACCATTCCAGCTTCTCAGCAGTCCAGTGGATGGTGTAGTTATGGAAGCCGTTCATTGGGCCGTTCACCTCGTGCTTCTTTCCACGGTCAAAGGTCTTATCATTACCTTTGCCGAAATAGTTTGTCTGGACATGACCCTGCTCGGAGCCAACCCATTCCCAATCTATCTCATCGAGATCCTCGGACTGGAGTACGATGCTGCTGACGATACCCTTGCCAGTCGCAGCTTGCATGTGCACTTCCAGGCGGCCGAAGAAGATATAGAACTGGGACTGGATGGTTGGAGACTGGAGTCTTTCCCTGATGGTGAATTCGCCGCCCTTTTGGCCATTGACGACCTGTCCAGAAGTGGTGTTCCAGACTGCATCGTTGATCAGGCCGGTGAAGTTGTAGCCATAGTCTCTACCGAGAGCGGGATTCGGTTTGCAGTCGTCCCTTTTCAGGGGGTTGCAATCGGTCCAAGTCTGTGCTATCGCGGGCGAGACGAGCCCGAGGAAGGCGGCCAAGAAGCAGAAGAGCGATATTCCTCTCGACAGCGCCATTGGTGACAGGGAGGAACGAGTCGATACAAAGCGAGCTATGGAGTCGAAACGGGAGGAAGTTCGGGCGATCGGCCTGCAGAAGATAACGAACGCATCCAAATGCGCGCAGAAATGGTGGGGAAGGAGCGATGCTCAGGAGAAAAAAAGTCCTGATAGAAGGAGCGATGGAGAGAGAGAGTCAACAGCCCCGCCAGGAGGAAGAAGGAGCGGGTTTCCTAAACGGTATAAAGGGGGTGATTGTGAACAGGAAGGAGTGACTGAGAGTTGGTCAAGTAAACAAAACTGGGTTTCGAGGAAAGAAAAGAAAAAAAGAGGGAAGGAACGAGTGACTTCAGAAACCAGAAGGAAAGAAAAAAGGGAAAGCGCGAGTCTGCAGGTTCGTTGATGCGACGAACCGGTTGAACAGGCGACACCCCAGAGAGAGCCGAGAGAGGAAAAAAGACGATGAGTTCAAGCGTTGCACATCATTTCCGTGGCTGCTTGTAGTGGCTCCACCGCACCCCCTGGCCGCGCTGCGTATCGGGTATGGCGCCGGACTGCCCCCTGACGCTCCAGGGGCTATTTGCGCTTGGCGTCTTCACGGCCTTCAATGGCCCTGTTGGCTCTTTTTATAGAAAGACGAAAATAAATGATTGCTGTTGCCTCATCTACTCCAGACAGTCTACTGCATACATCAGGTCTACCGCCTCCAGCTGAAGGCGCCGGGATGTAGAAAATTTTCTTTCTTGTTTAATGAATCCTGTAATCCCGCATGCTTGCTCACCGGGAAATTGTGAAACTCGCAAGCCGTGAATTTCATCTTGTCTGTATCACTTGGCATTTCACGGCCCAAGCCATGCATTATGTAATCCCCTGCCACAGGTGGCCGGATTAAAGAGTACCCGAGCATCTTGGCGTATCAGGCAAACGAAACAAACATCCGGTCGTACAGCTTCGGTTCCGCCATCGAAAAGCTCACGCTGAAGAAACCCGAACAGTCGCAAAGCATCGTTTTGCAGAAGAATTATGTTTCGAGCCCGCTACCGTGTTTAGTTACATCCCGTCGATATGCCTCCACCCGCTTTCCCCTCCTCCCGGGGTCGGATGACGGCAAATCCACTCAAGCCAGTAAAAAGATACCGGCCTGGAAAGCCCGTGGTGGAGGAGAGAGAATCGGAGGAAGAGGAGGAGGAGGAAGACGAGAACGAAGTAGAGCCAGACAATAATGCAGAGGAGAAATTAAGAGAACAAGAACGAATAAGGCAGCAGCAAGCTCAGAGACCGCATCCGAAGGTAACGTCCTTTCCGGGAAAAGATACGAAACAGATTACAAGTGGTGTGCGGGAGGTGAAGATAGAGGAAGAAGAAGATGAGGAGGGTTTTGAAACAGAGGAAGAACTCGACGAAGCGGCTCCTGCTCCCGAGAGACCTTTGAAATCCGAATCTCAGCCCCCCGCGGCCGTCAAGCCAGAGGAGAGCTCCGAGGAAGAAGAGACGGAAGAGTCAGAAGAGGAGTCCAGCTCCGAAGACGAGGCTCCCAAACGAATGCTCCTCCGACCCACGTTTATTAAAAAAAACCAACGCAAGGATTCGGCAACACCCGGTCCTGCTCTTGCTGCCACATCGGCTGCCGATGCCGATGAGTCCGCACTTCGGAAAGAAAAAGCGGATCTGCTCATTCGAGATCAGATAGAAAAAGAGGCTGCCGCGCGGGCAGCGCAGAAGAAATCGTGGGATGACGATGATGAAACAGGAGAGGGCATAGACGAAGATAATATTGATGATACCGACGGCATTGACCCCGAGGCCGAGCATGCTGCTTGGAAACTACGGGAACTCAAAAGAGTCAAGCGAGAGCGAGAGGAGATTGAGGCCGCGGAGAAAGAACGTGAGGAAATCGAACGTCGTCGAAACCTCCCTGCTGAAGAGCGAGAACGCGAAGACAAAGAGTTTCTCGCAAAACAGAAAGAAGAGAAAGAAACCGGCCGAGGTAAGGCTGGGTTTATGCAGAAATATTATCATAAGGGTGCCTTCTTTCAACCTGAATCTGAAAAGCATGGTTTGGTCGATCGAGACTTGATGGGCAGTCGATACGTGGACGAAGTTCGGAACCGTGAAGCTCTCCCGGAGTTCCTACAAGTTCGCGATATGACTCGCATCGGAAGGAAAGGAAGAACAAAATACAAGGACCTAAAAACCGAAGACACGGGCCGTTGGGGTGTGGAATCATACTACCGTTCCACCGCTCCAGCCAACAGTTCTTCACGCTTTGGAATCTCTGACGAGCGGTTTATGCCGGATCGTGACAGAGCCTCCGGCCCTTCTGGGCCGACAGGCGCAAATGCAAGTGTTGTGAAGGAAAGAGAAAGGCCCACTAGGCAAAGAAGTCGAAGCCGGTCTCGGACGCCTCCAAAGCGAAGATATCGCTCTCGGTCCACATCCGTTCCAAGGGATCGGAGGCGTCGGTCTCCTCGATCTAGATCTCCGGTCAGATACCGCGATAGAGATGGTGATCGCGGCACAAGGAAACGCAGTCCCTCGCCTTATTCGCAACGCGAGAAGAAACGTCGCGTTGATATCCCTGCTCGATAATATTTCCCATCCAATTCTTTTTATTGTCATGTATTGCATTTGCAAGGCGTATCTCATTTGGTGGTCAGAAATGGGTTCACAATTTGACCAGCGTTGGTGCTGACATGCATCTTCAGGATATATTCACTTCAATTTGAAACTAGCATCCTGGCTGTATATTCGTCAGAAGCAACAGAAAAGAAGAAAATGCCTTCCCAGTCATCAGATTCTATTAATAAGGTAATATGTCTTCACTTCGATAAGATGGAAGATGCTCCAAAGGGCCAAAACAAAACGCCTCGCTTTGCTTGTAATGGTTTCCGTCGTAAGGAGTTCGAATCTTCGAGCGCAACTTTATATGTAGCACCTACTTCACTCCAGCTCTATCCAACATCTTCTCTCGCTCCATCACGCTCTCCCCAAACTTCACCAGGAAGACTGTCCTGCTCGGCCACATATCACTTCCCTGATTGTGTGCCGTTACCTTGGCTTCAAACCCACATCCATCACAAACTCCTTCCACTATCCCTGCGATGAACGCAGCGCAGTTCAATAAGCCCATTTCTCGTGGAACAGAAATGTACATGTTTGTAAGAGGGTCATTATCGGTAATCATATATTCATTAGGCGTGTCGGGAGAGACAGAATGTTCGAGGGCATCGGCAGTACGGGAAAATAGCAGGCGCCATAATGGGCCATGGATCAGTTGGAGAAGAGATATTATACGGAGCGGTCGAATCGGCTGGGTTGACGCCGAGCTGGAGGAAGTGGCAGTCAGAGTGCGGTATAGAAGGAGATCAAGAAGTCGAAGGCCTAGAGGATAGCCCTGCTCATTTAGCCTGAATAAATTCTTCTGTTAGCAAATTCTCAAAAGATATAGCCCGCTCCGATGAGTTCTCCGTAGCGAGACTCATTCGTAAATCCTACTAGATTCCGCAAAATAGACAACTAGTATCCCGTACCGTTTTTCTAGATCCTGCACACCTGTTACCCGCCGTTGCGCATATGTGACCATCTCTCCAAAGAGGTATGCAAAGCTCGCCCGGCTGGATTCCGCATTGCGATTGCGGTTCAGATTCCGGTCATATATCGTCTTACGATTTGACGGCAGGCGTAGGCCCGATGACTTCTCGAACAATGGCTGAGATAGCGATTGGCTTTGTGAGTGAGAAAGAGGCTGCGACACCTTCTGGTCATCTCGATTATGGTTCATGATAGCCCCGGCGGATGAGGCATGATTGTGTGTGGCCGGGTATCTTGCGGAGGCGCTCATTGCCTGGAGAGACGGCGCTGCTGGCCAAAATTGATCAGTATTGAAAAGGGAGCTTGGCCGGAGCTTCAAATGATCGTTTGGGATTGATGGAACGGCAAAGTCATATGGAGCACTATGTATGTAATTGTCTTGTTCGAGCCCTCTTCAAAAGAAGCTTGGAGTTTGGGCTTTAGGAACCGCCAAGCATTTTTTGGAGAGCCTACCATGCTTAGGCTCTCTCCTCTCGTCCTACGAGGCCCCGTTCCCATGCTGCATTCAACAATTTCAATCGTCTTATATACATACCTATACAATTGTCCCAAATTCCTCCAGGTTGAAGTTGATACCCGAAAGTCTCGATAGGAAGGCGGAGCTCAAACGGAGCTCAAACTACTCCGTACTAGTCTCGCTTTCCACCACGGCGACAGGCACAACAAACCACTCCTTGGAGTATTTAGGCGTCTTGAAGCATTAAGTGGAGCGATGTGGTTGGTATATCACGTTCAAATTCCGGAAACAGGCAGGAGATGAGCTTCCAGATTGCATTTGTTTGGGCTTGCTAGGAAGTTGAATGTGCGACCTCTTTTAAACCAATCCCTCGCTCCAATGAATGCTTCAAGACGCCAATCATTGAAATTCACTGTGTCTTATATTGGAAATGCATGATCTTCATTACTCTTTCCGGTGAAGGAGAGACTACTGCTGGGCTGCAAGAACTTGCTTCCTCTTGTGGGTAGCCATCTGAAAATGACCGTTGATACTGGGAACTTGTGAGAGCTCTTCTTCCTCCACCAGCATCCTCTCCGGTCTTAGTAGATGCCTCAGCTTCTATCTTTGGTTTTTGAATATTTCTTTTGAGGCTGCTTCGGGCTGATTTGTATGGAATATCGGGCGATGCTTTGGGTGTTGCTTTGGTGGAGGGTTGCGTCTTGCGTGGAGTCATTTTCACGCCTCAGGGCTCAGAAGTATCTCTGATCAAATTTACTATGGAATTTGCTAAAATTAAAGGCAAACAACTGTATTCAAAGTTCCTATTTTCGATGCGCCTCGCAGTACTTATCGCGGCTGCCCGCTTTTTGTCTTTCTCTGGTATTCCAATTAAGCGTCCGGGAAATGCTATCTACCCATTCATGGCCACCGCGGTTAGGTGGCATGACATTTGCGAAAGGAAATCGAGAAGCTGAGACTGTGACATAGTCTCCAGGCAGAAGTTCCAACCTTTATCATTTTAGTCAGCGCGTTCGTCAATGGAGTAGACCTGTCTGCTTACCGTTCTCGGCCGTCGAAGCTCGCCCAAGAGCTAGTTCTGGCATCATATGGTACGCCAATTCTAAGGACGATGGTGTCCGGTAATATAATCGGGCGAAAAGTAAGTGTATGGGCACATATTGCCGTCAAAAGGATGACTGGGTTCTCCGGGTGACAAAGTGCACCACCAGCAGCAAGATTATACGCCGTGGATCCGGTCGGCGTGGCGATGCACACACCGTCTGCCTGTATCGAGGTGAAATATTCATTGTCGCCAAAAATCTCCAGGGAGGACATAGCTACAGAGGAAATGATATAAGAATTCGTCTAGAGAGCAGGACTCGATCCTAGCTTACTTGGGTTGGGGCCCCGATCCACAACAATTTCATTCAATATCTGATAAGTTTTGTCAGGCCGATGGGTTACATGATCATCAGTCTCGTCGCCGAGGACTTCGTCGACCAGATCTCTATGCCCATCTAAAGCCTGCTTTTTACTTCGCATCACTGTGCACTCAAAGCGCAGCCGAAGACTGACAGTGACGCCTTCTTGAAACGACTTTCGCAGTGTACCCCTGAAATCCTCAAAATCAAAATTGGTTAGAAACCCAAGGGAGCCTAACGAAAATGAAAGCACTGGCGGGACAATTTGCTGAAACAGCCAGCTAGAATAAAGAACGGTGCCATCACCTCCAAGTGTGATGATAAAATCAATCAATTGTGGGTTTTGACGGATAAGGTCTAAATCCCAGTACTGCAGTCTTCCATGGGCGGAGGGCTCTTCTGCCAGTATTCCATCAGGATCGAACTGTTTTTCGTCCTTCAATCTCTTCTCAACATAGACAATATAATGAGTCTCCCGATCCTTGGAAAGAAGCCATTGAGTAACGTCTCTAGTCAGGCGCACCAAGCAACCGTCTTGAGGTTTGGTCAGAACGAAGACGCTCTTCACGTTCAGCTTCAGCCTGATATTCCCTAGCCTTTTTGAGAGCGTTCTCACATTCCACGCCATATCGGACAATTGCTTTTTGGTCAGCAGCCTCGATTCCAATACCGCACCAGCTGCAACGACTGCATGGTCGGGCAATGGCGAGGTTTCGACTTTCTCCTGCAGAGGCTCCAGATGTAGTTCTTTTGGCTTTCCAAGGAGTGAATGCACGAAGCATGATGCATTGCTTGGCTGTTCGGCATGGTAATAGGCGGCGAGTCGAGGGTCGTCAGCTGAGACCCAAGAAGATTTTCGACGGTGCGTCGTATTCGTGCCAAAGGTCACCTGCGACAAAGGATAAGCGGGATGAAACGACCGCGTTCGGCACAATGATGTGGAATCGAAACTGTCTAGGATCGGGGCCACACCTTACCTCAAGGCGGTGATGGACCTCTGGATCGCCTTCTGGATCGACGGGGGCAGCCTTGATTCCATCAGAAGAAGATTCCCAGTGTTTATCTTCACGAGAAGTTGTTTAGGAATTTGTTTGATTGCGGCCGATATATCCGTAACTAGGTAGGTATGCAGGCAAGGGTTTGGCCACTCACCATGGAACAGGTCACGTCTCCTTGACAACTGAGCCGATGTCGACCACTCACGTAAAACAGGCGGATGAAAGCAAGACGTGTATATAATCCGGTCTGTTATTTAGTATTATTGTCACGATGTATATCCTGTGGCTTCGTTTCAAGATGTTTCGCGGACCGTGAGAGGGGTTCCTGGTGTCTGCCATCTGGACAGAACCTCTGCGGTCGGAACCCCGCGGTGTCGTCATCAACCCAAACAACAACCAAAGCCTCTCTCTGTATGGAATCTGGAGTCTGGACTTCTATCAACAGGGGATTCGGGCAACGAAACTCTGTTATTATCCTTCAACGGCCGCAAACAAAGGAATTCCAATATAAGAAGTATCTTCTCCATCCTTATTCCCAGACGTTATTACTAGCATGTTCAAATCACTGCGACTGTTTGCTGGCTGCTCCCTGTTCGGGGCACTATGAGCCTTTCAGTCTTCAAGGTTACCCAACGCTTCGCCAACTTCGCAGCCCAAGATGCTGTATTATACTCCGTACTGAATCGACTAATAATGTACTAATCGCAGATTCGCCGCAGCTCACTAGGCCGAGATTCCTTGTCGCCGAGTAAATACAGGGCGTCAGTCTCGACTGTCCGAAGATGTTCTATTACTGGGAGCAGGTATCCACTATAGCCGGGAGTATCGGATAATTCTCGACTGCTACCCAACCATCCGACCTTAAGCAGAAATAACACATGCCTTGTCGGCGGTCGCCTATATGCGGTTGACTTTTGTTCACCTACAAAAGTCTCAGACGGCGAAACACTCTCGAGTCGTCTAGAGGAAGAACAGAGTTTGGCTCAATATTGAGTGACGATCAATATCAGAAGTAGAGTCGATCCATAACACTGCCGTGGTAACATCGAAGAACCTTTGAAAATGTCGGTACTTTGGGAACTTGCGTCTGATGGCTTGATAGGGGTCTGGGGTGATGAATATGAAATGAATTGCAAAGAGTTTGCTTGATCGGCTCGATCAGCCGGTCCAGCCTGGATGTTTCATCAAGTTACAAGGAGGCACAAAAGCAAAATTATGACAATTGGCTCTGATCATCACGTTTTGATCACTGACCGGGCATCAAATGCTTCGGGGCGTAACCACAATGCCGGTGACAAGGGTGAGCTACCATGATCAAGCTGTTGAGCAAAGTTTATTACAGGCGTATCATAACAGCGGCCGGATGCTACGACTGTATGGTGAAATCGCAGGGTTCCCGGATGCAGAGATCAGGGGAGATAGGATAAGGAAAATGAAGGCTGTCTAAAGTACCACGTGTCACCATCGAATTTTACAGAAGCAGTCGGAAAATTCGCTGTGATGAACCGCAAAATTGGGCTCCAAGAACTTGAAGGTGCATGTTGCAGATGTTCGATGTGATTGAGAATATTGTTAGTAGCCGAACGTGGATGGTCGGAGCTAGGGCCGTTGGTGTTGGTATTCGCTGCTAGAGCCGGATACTCCGTCACACCGAGATGAGTGCGCCATGGCCTTATACCGGGGGTTTGATGAGCAGTTGCTCGAATCATAATTAGCGGTCCTTGCTATACCGGAAGATTGCGTGCCAGGTGATATTATTTACATATCATATGTAAATGAACGCGCATTCGCAAAGCCACGAAAGGCAAAGTGACTTCCCGCAACGCCGGGTTCGAGACGGTTGTCGTGCAACATCTGAAGCGATCAAGGGCGCATACGGAGTATGGATGTATGTATGTATGTGCTCCGTATGGGGTATGTCGATACTGGGAGCGAGAAATGTGGGAATGGTCACGGTTGCACTGGCCGCTTGAATCCAGGTTGGGACTTTATTGACGATATGCAGAAAGCGCAGGCATCCCAACGAGTCGTAACTCGTAGCTGAGCCAAGCCGGTCATCTTCATTATGCCCGAATTACTTGAAAAGGCAGATCTCGGAAGATCGTCGATCAGTATTTCGTGCGAGAGACTTGTGCACTTGCCTTCATACGACTCTTGGAAGGGATGGCCTACGGTCCACATGACCGCAAAGCTGCATGATACTATTTGTAAAGGATGGAACCAAACGACTCGCAGCTGAAAGTGGTGTTTTCACACGCATTGTTCAAATTTCCGGTCCAATAAGAGTGGCAGAGCTGAATGACCAAGGACAAATTTAAAAGGCGCCCACGCGAATATCCAACGTCCACTCCAGTACAGGAGCAATACGGCGAGGTAGGGGTATGGAGGACAATGAACAACGGGATATGGGCTCCCTGGGTGGCGGATTCCATGGTTCAGCGACAAATGAAAGTAAACAAATCAGCGAGCCCTCCAGGCCGGGAACGGAATTGATCTTCCCTTGTACCATCCAGGCGGAAAATGTAACCAAAGAGGGTGTTCTGTGAGATTTCGGGGTTGACGGAAGCTGGCTTCTCTCAAGATGAAGCTAGCGCCTGTGATCGCGACGAAGACGTCATCGGCGGGCAAGGAGCAGGATGAAATAAAAAAGACCTCATGAATGGTCCAAACGATTATTCGACGCTTTGGGGCGAATTCAAGCCGAGCGCCACCAAAAAGAACGTGCATTCTCGCGACGCGAGGCCGACTTGCATCTTGCGCTTCTCATCCAGACCGGAAATGGCAGCTCTCCGCAGCCAGAGATCCCTTCACAATTGTGTCACACGGGGCTACATACATCTTCATACATATGTATCGAGAGATTGGCGTAACCTGCAAGACGGGTTACAGAAGCTTGGGTCTGCGCTTTGCAGATGCGGGAAAATCTCAGCTCTCGAGATCTGCCATTCTACATACGTATAAACCGCGTCCTGCAGTGTAATCGGCATTTATGGGTGTACTGGAGACGGTACACACGTCTGTGATCTGCGCGGCGGACAGATTCGTTTAACGACGCGCAACAGATTCGGCTGAAAAGGAGCATCGTTGAGTCTGTGTGGTGAAAAGTCGACATCCCAATGGTTGAGACTTCTGGGAGCGAGGGAGATTGCGACAAGGGTGGAATCTCTCGACTTTCGGTATTGACACTTGGCGCAAAAATCAGCACAATACGGACTTCTCCGTAACAACGATCACAATCTCACGCAACGTCTCAGGGGCAAAATAAAAACTCGCAATAATCGTGTCCAAGCCTCTTGTCATGTTTTGGAGAAGGGGTTCCCGAAAGACCGGGGACGGGAAATAAGCGGGAACCCCAGAAATACGGTGAGTTTCGCCGTGCATGCATTCTATGAGGTAGTAATAATGTAGCATTATTGTGAGATGATGAACCCTGGCCAAGAGTGGGTATTCGAAGTCTGGTTTTTTCTTTGTTCTTTCGTTTGTAGCCCGGTCATTGGAGGTTAACCTTCGGCGGCTAAATTGATAACAACAAGCTTGGATTTTGAGCAGCCGAGGATACTTTGGCATGACAAGCAAATACGGTGTGGCCCGTGGGAGGCGTTAGGATTCGAGGATTGTTTTGGATCCGGGGCGCATCATGTTGGCAAATTTGGGGGCGATGCCAAAGCTCGGAAGCTGAAAAGTGTTGTTGGAAGGAATAATTAATGTGATTTGGCAACGACAGGTGCATGATCATGATTGTCAATATGGAATCAAGCGTCCTTTGAAGTCCGAGCTGGAATTTATTAGTGAAGGATGGGCAAATGAGACATGTCCCAGGGCCAGTCGTTCGACCATACCTGGTCAATTGCTCCATGGACTGGAACTATGTTGCGTCGTCTTCCACTCTTGGGATAATGCGATACCAATGGAATACCTGGCTACTGCGGAGAACTCCCTACGATAATGCTAGGAGAAGATGTTTCCAGAAAGAAGTTGGAACACGGCATGAATACTGCCCCGTAGTGTATGTCGATGTACCCAATTCCTTCAGATCAGTGTATCATTACATGAGAGCGTTCGAAAGGAAGTCCGGAGACTTCACTTCCGGGCTCAGTCCAAACAGGATCCCACAGGGTTCTAGTGCTGGCGGCTAACATCAAAAGATGAGCTATTTATTCAAAAAGGAGTCGTTCCATCAGCCTTCCAAGATATCAATGGCCGAACAATTTCTCCACTCTGGGATGTGATGGCAGGAATTTGGATGGAAGAACACGAATCCTGGCGCGTTTTGATGATGCGCGGATTCCTGTATTTCTCTCCTGAAACGCCCTTCACGGCTCAGCCTTGGTCTTGGTCTTGGTCTTTTTGACTCTCGACTCTGATGAAGGGCCTTTTCTCGGCCGCTGTGGGCCAATGGCCGAAGTTGGGCTTTGTTCGCCAGAGGACCCATGCACGTCTGGCCTTATTAACGAGTTAACAGTGGCCGGCGGGGCGGGATTTGCTCCCTTGAACGGAGTTCGTATTCGTACAGTCAGCAGATGAAAGAAAGAAAAGAAAACTTTCAGATGGGTTTTCAAGCCATGACCCGTAACTGGCTAACGGAGTAACGTTGGTGGACTGGAGAAGCGAGTCTTCGTCGCTGGTCATCATTCCGTTGATCTTCTCTGGTCTGGTTCTCGCTAACCTCATCGAAAAGTTTGCTAACCGCCCAGGAACCCATACCCAACGGCCGAGTTACACATTTTCAGGGTTGCTTTGAGAATCAGAAGTCTTTTGTCTCCCGGTCATGATTACCACAGTCAAGGGGTGACGAAAGCAACTTCGCTTCCGGCTCTGGTTCCGCCGCTAATCATCTCTGAAGTGCTACGCTAAAAGGCGAGACAAACCGTTCTAAAGAAAGGAAATAATAAATGGACGTTTGAAAATCCAGACTCCACAATCCTAGGAATACAAAAGAAGAACTCTAAATTTGCGCCTTTCTTTTTCCACTTCGCATGTGGCTGTCCGTTACTCCGTATGAATTGTCGGATCCTTGGAGATGACGGGTCTGAAATGCGGGATCCCTTGGGTCTTGAGAGGCTGAAAAATACATGGAGACCTTACTCCAAATCACACTTGAAGGCTTGGGGGCCACGGGCGAGTCGATAGTCATTCGTTCAGTCCGTTTCTCCTTGATCATATTACCCCGTAAATCGGG
This sequence comes from Nannizziopsis arthrosporioides, assembly GCA_029635245.1. Lineage (NCBI taxonomy): Eukaryota > Fungi > Ascomycota > Eurotiomycetes > Onygenales > Nannizziopsiaceae > Nannizziopsis > Nannizziopsis arthrosporioides. The sequence continues at coordinate 5,454,938 of CP098260.1, read as the reverse complement.
GTGGTTTTCGACGTGCATTGGCGTTCACGCATAGCTACCCTGAATGAAGGTATCTTGGTTTTCCCGAAAAGAAAGTCTTACAATTTGAATGTTGGATGGTGTGCATGCAGGCATGCAGGATGCATGAATAACAATAATAATGGACCTGGTGACGGTGTGCTGGAGTCCTCATCCAACAGTCCATTAACTGACCGGTCCTTGGAAAGCTGTGGACATTTCCGGTACAAGTGCGGTTTACTCCTTGGTTGTCTCTCCATCTCGGGTTCCATCAGTGGAGGCGCTATCTTAGGAGTTGAGGCCCATGTCCAAACCTCCACCGGCTCCTTTTTGAGTCTTGACCCAATTTTGAGAACAAGTTTGGTGATCGCGCACACTTGATCACGAAAATCAGCCAGTAGCATAATCAGACCGATTGTTTGGACAGGTCCAATAATAAGTGCACCCACTAGGACGGAGTGCTCATGAGTCATTATGCTTGGAACAGAGAATTCGGTAAGAATAATTGGCGTCTGGCTTTCTTGTGACTTTATTCGTCACTCCAGCAGTTCGCCTTGCGACTGAGGGATATCCGCTTCTCGTGAGAGTCGGTTTGATGAATCCTACTACAGTGGTCATTTTCAGGCCGTCTAGGATGATTTGGCGGGGATGATGACTATTTATTGGCGTTTTCCAAGCATTGATATTGGGTCTGCGGTGGAAGGACGGGCGTTACACTTAATAGGCTACGGGCCATCACAAGCCTGGTCGTGGAGGAAATGAGGATGAGTTGTCTTGGGTTTCTGACTTCAAATAATGGCCATGGATTCAGGATGACGAGGAATGAGAGGATGGGAGAGTTGCATTTTATTATTCTCGATCGGTTGAGAACATCGGCCCATGTGATGGAACCCGTAGGGAAAAATCCGTATTACGCGTACGAGACTTTTTTGGATTTTGATGATACTTTTGCAGCCATTGTGGAGCAACATGGGAACCTTTTCAAACTCCGAACTCATTATTACTTCCATCACACGAGGGAAGTGTAATTTATTCGATACATTGATACCCGCCGGCGCCAGACTAGATAGCTCGCATACTAGTTGTGGCTTGCTTGGAGCAGCTTTCTTTCCCCAAACAAAGGGGCCAAACCGGAAGCATACTCCGTCATGCTTGGTGAAAGACAAGGGAGGCCAGCGGCAGGCTGGAAGATGCGCGTTCTCACATCCAAGTTCTGAAATCATTTGATGATGGGCACAATGTCACCACCACCAACGAGTGGCTGAGCCCAAATCTCGATTCCGATTGCTGAAAGGAGGCACTTTAAGGATGCTGTACGACTGGGTCCTCGGGATCTGGCAACGGTTTGTAATTCCATCCCACAGACCAGAGTCGGGTAACGCCCAGGATAGCCACCGATATGCATTACATATGTGTATGTACTCCGCTAACTACGGATAATGCCTGCCATCCGAGCTTGCATGTTGGCGTTTCGCTTTCACGAGATGCCAAACTTGGAACTATCCATTATTATTGATCAACCAAGCGGGCTTCGGACCTTGAAATTCGGCCTTTATTGTTCGCTTTTAACTTTCCTAGGCCCGCAGGGGCCCAAAAATTGGTCTTTCTTTCATCTTGTATAGAAAATTCGAAATCCGTGACAGCAACATGGGCCCGACGCCCGCACCAGCAGCCTGCTGACCTTGGTCCGTCCAATCCTTTTGATTCAACCAGATATGACAAGTTCCTGTCCCTGCAGCCTGCAAGGTGGCTCCCCAAATTATAAATTTAGCCGCAAAGCAAAAAAGGAAAAAAAAAAAAACAAAAAAAAGCTACTTGACCTCTTAGAATATAGTTTTCTTGTCTTTCTACTCCATACGGAGGAGCTTGAGCCTAAACCTTGCTTGCTGCAGCCCAGCTTGTGATCCATCATTATTGTTCCGGAGCCCAGTGAGCTGATATTAAGACCTGACAGGCTAGCCACTTGTGTTTGGGCCCTTGACCCTGGTCTCCTCCATACATGTCAAGGATACCAAACTTCTGGAAGTTCGGCTGGTCAAACAATCTCCTCGGCGCATTGTCTAAAATAATGGCAAGTGTTGGCCTGGTACCTGTTGTTGCGAAAGTTCCCACCACATTCTCCATACGGAGTGCCTACTGACATAGCGCCGATTACACCACACCCTCGCTCCACCATACACGGCTGGATATGACATTCTGTCCCAGCCAAATTTTTTATTGAATGGGTTTCCGATGTTACGCATGCAAGCCGATCCAGTTCACCAGATTATTCTAGCTGTTATGATGCAAGGTTTCTCAGGAGGATCTTCCATTCTCAATTTACTTTCTTTTTTGGCCTTGCTGAGGGTGCCGGCGGCTAGCATCCTTTCTCCAGACACATAAATATTAGCAGGCACCCCAAGAAAGGGAATTGAGAACTTTGCTGCTGCTCTTCTCATCCCATCTATCGTATTTCGTACCTTACAACAACTCATGTCTTTTATATTTCCTGATATGGCACACCTAGAGTTGTATCCCACCCAATTTGACGAGAGCCCAGGATATATGAACCTCCCTTTTTCTGGTGGCTTTTCGAGAATGTACCCAAATCGAGTGACAAAAAGTGGTGGAAATAGCCCTCGAAAATCCGCCAAAAAAGACTTTCGAAATGGGTCAAGTCGTCGCTTCTCCTCTCAGAGTGATCAATTCACTGCGTCCTTCTATGCAGCTCTTCAAAGAGCAACAGAAGCAGACTACCTGCCCGCAAGCAGTGATACCATAGGGTATCAGCCTTACAATACAATGATGCTACCGGCTGAAAAAGAACCTGAAATCTACGCACCGTCGTCGACCATATTTGATGAATATGTCAACTGGCAAACACCCGATATGGGCCTCCCAGATCCTTACCAACTTGATATGAGGGGAATCCCTTACCCTGTACACGAATATTCATCACTCCAGCAGCCCCTAAGCTATCAGGAACCCGAACCGGAATCCGACTGGCCGACCTACATACCGATTGTCTCTCCTGGCCCCGCTTATTCCGAATATAATCACTCCCCGACGATGCACTCTCCGAATCACAACGCTGCATTCTCGAACAATACCACAGCACTCTCTTCACCCGAATTGTCTCCATATCAACGGCCACCTGAGCCGCAGACACCGCCTGACATGGGGCGATCTGATGGGGAAATTCTGATTGGAGTAGGACTATACGATGAACCCGAAGATCTGTCATGGGAAGGGACTTCAGCCACAGATAACCTCGGTGTTGGAATGGCCAGCAATTCTTTGTTAGAACGCGATCGACTACCAGGAAAGGGGTTGACCCTCGAACAAACCTTTGACCCGCCGCCTGAGGAAAGTGACAATGAGGCGGAAGATGAGCCGGTGGAGGAATAGTTAACGTACTGCACTATTTTTTTCTATAACCACATCTGCAATCCACTGTATTATAGAATACCTATTCAAGCATCAAATAACATCAGCATTTACTCATACATCCAATAATGTCTTTAGAGGGCCAACGCATTAAGCGCCGGCAGCGTGCCGGCAGGTGGACGGCTCACCTGGGCTCCGTAGCAATTATGTCATCGACAGCCATCAGCCGTGATTGGTGGATGAAGAGTGACGGTCGGGCTAAGCCTTTTAGCGCAAACCTAATGGCAAACCTTGTTTCAATTCTCTCTTGAACGGAAGGAACGACCCGACTGACTGACTGGAAGGCAGGCCAATGATGCATCCAAGGTTGGATTGATACCCGAATGAACTTCACCTTCAATCGCTTTACGATTCTTTCTATTTCTTAGAACCACTTGGCCTCTGCGTTGATACCCTCGCGAGTAATGCCACATCTCATCTTCACTCCTTGGAAAGACCATACCCAGATCCTCGCTGTACGAGCCCAGTTTTACCAATCGCTTGACTACAATGGCTCCGATATGCGCGCCAGGGCCTCAGCGCTTGTAAGGCTACTCGTCCCAGCTAGGCATTTCCATACTGACCCGTCGTATCACAGGTTTGGGCATGGAAAGTTCGAGGAAACCTACCACACGAGGTGGAGGCCACGGCATTATTGACAGATGCCATATTGCACGATGATGCCGCGAAAAACTCGATGTTTTCTATCCGAGCAACTTATTCTTCAGCCTTTTGCAGGTAAGTTTCCGGGCTGCCGTCAGCTGAAAAAGAATTCATTTTGGGCCTTTTCTCGATTGCCTCGTACCAATTCAAATCTTAGATTTGTCACCGGCTTAGTAGATTCAAAACTACACGGAAGGAAACAGACCATGTACCGAAAAGCCATGACGCTCGGTGTACCCGCCTCCTTTGTGGAATTACGGCACGAAGCGACTCACCGTGAGCTTCCATCCTTGCTTGTTTTACGAGACGCAGCCAGGAGGTCGCTAGACTGGCTGTGGGAGAATTACTGGGCTGGGATTGGCGATTCATCTCCGATCTCCGACGATCGTGATCCCTATGGAGCAGGCGAGACCGGGGAATCTTTCAATGACAGAGTCTCGGCTATCTTACTGCCGCTTCTATTACAGCAACCGGGGCGCAACAGCACCAAGAAGGATCCTAAGCGGATTTCATCTCTACATGAGCTTGCTACTCTCTGCAGTTTTGAACAAGAGAAGGGCATGATGCTTGCACGGGTGCTTCTACATCCGAAATATATGCTGCCAGAGTCCGGGTGAGTGGCTTGGCAGATTGCTACGTTAGCCTATGCTGACAACAATTCTATATCAAGCGCCGAAGGTTGGATGAGCCACGCCATCTCAACGTGGGACGAACTATTAAAGGAATTATGTCGCCATAGCACGCTTTTTCTTACACAATTTGTGGAAGTGATCGTCACCTTACTTATGGACTCTACGGCGCCAGAGTCGGAGGCATTACCCTATCAAAGGAAGCTTTATACCCTGCTTGAACACGTTTTCAAATCGGACTCATGGACTATGGTTTGTAGGCAGCACTTGCATTTATCCTATGCCTTGGAAATGTGTCGAGACGGCACAGGCTATTGGAAGAGCCAATTACTCGATTTGATGAGCAGTCCAAACCCCATGTATGACAGTTTGGACAAGAGGCTTCATCCCCAACCCAAATTACCTATTGTCGAGAACGAAGCAAATCTTGAACCGGAAGCGACCAACCTCGAAAGTTACGGCTGGAGTATCAGCCGGAAAAGAGAATTCAAGCCTATCGGCGATTTTTGAGTCAATATCGCCCCTTCTGGTGTGGGATGAGAGACCCACAGACAGGAAGCGACGGCTTCTTTTTTGAGGCGTTACTTTAATCGGCACCCGCTGACTCGTGCTTGTCTGTTTTTTGTGCTACAATCCGGACATATCGTACGAAGCATGAGCAGCACCATCCCCTCGTCCGGTTGACATCAATTTAGGGTGAGGGGAACGCGTTTATCTCTTCGATGACAGATCCACCATGGCGATCTGTGCATATAACTGACCCTAAAGACGGGGCTTTATAAGCAGTCCAACTTTTGAACCATTCTTGGTTTTAATAATGGCTGGTTGAATCCACGACTACCTCCTCACAATGTTCGTGTCCTCGGAATCCTTTTTAGGCCAGAAATAGTTGCCGATTCCGGGTTTCGGATTATGAGGTTGAACAGAAATTCAGCGTCGCAGTTGTTTAGTGTTAGCAGTTTAGAATCAACCCATGTACTCCGTAGGATGCTTCGCATCGCACCTAATGATTCGTATGACCGCCAACATACACTAATCGGAACAGAGCCGCGAACTGTCTTTGGATGGAAATACATAAAAACGAATCGGAACTATACATACGTAGACATTACCAGGCTTTTTGCCGTCAAACATAATAGTACTGCCAGCAGATTAGAGATGATTGTTGGATTAGTTAGTTAATTAACCGGCTGGACGTGCTCCGTAGTTAACTTCCCGACTCGCAGGTCTGAGAACCAACGTGTCAGCCTCGCCACATCTACAGTCGCATCCATTTCATCCATCAATCATCAACGCATCATCCGCCGACCACTTCAAACCTCCAAAATCCATGTTATCACGAGGACCGTTTGTACGACTTGCGCCGTCTGTGTGTGTATCAAAACGTATCATCAAACGCAAAATGCATATCGAATCGATTCCTATGTGTATGTGCAATTGCAATCTTGAATCAATTACTGGTCTATGCCCCATGAAGCTTACAGGAGGCAAACCGGGATAACAGGGACTGGCAAGGGCAATAATTATGCCTATTTGATATCCGATCAGTCTACCAAGGATGCAATGGTTGTGGACCCAGCGAATCCACCCGAGTATGACAGCCACGATTCACCCTTCGTAGACCTGAGATGTACTGATGGCGGGAAACACAGGGTCATTCCCGTCTTGAAATCGCATCTTGACTCTGGAAATATCAACCTGAAAGCCATTATCAATACACATCAGTATGTATCCTTTGCCATAATACTCATACGGTGTATGCTGATCTTTTTAGTCATTGGGATCATGCTGGGGGCAATGAAGGAATTGTATGGTTGCATTTAAAAAACCACCTTGACAATCAATGAACAAATGTGTTCTGATACCCCATTTTAGCTTGAGAAGTTCGGCCAGCTTCCCGTGATCGGTGGAAGGAGCTGCCAAAATGTCACAAGAAGCCCCAAGCACGGGGAAAAGTTCAAGATCGGTGACAGAATAACCGTCACAGCTCTTCATACACCCTGTCATACCCAGGATAGTATCTGTTACTTTGCTGAAGATGGAGATCAGCGGGCTGTTTTTACTGGAGATACTCTATTCATTGCAGGTGAGTCTGCCTTTGCCTGGCTCGGAACACTGAGAATCTAGGGCACTAACCATGCTTGGGCAGGGTGTGGCCGGTTTTTCGAGGGAAATGCCGAAGAGATGAACGAAGCTCTTAACAAGATCTTGGCCTCTTTGCCAGATGATACCAAAGTCTACGTATGTGAATAGCTGTGCTACTTTTGTTTTATTATGGGTCCAGCTAATAGTATTCGTCATCCTCCCCAGCCCGGCCATGAATATACCAAATCAAATGTGAAGTTCTGCCTTACCGTGTCTCAATCAGAGCCAATCAAGAAATTGGCCGAATATTGCGAGAAGAGCCAACGAACTGAAGGCGTTTTTACCATCGGTGACGAGAAGGTATGTGGTGATCGACCAGAGAAGATGCTTGCTCCTTAACAAAGATAAAATAAAATATAAAAAGCAGAGGACTAATTATTAATTTGTAGCTACACAATGTTTTCATGAGAGTTACGGTATGCGCTCCCACTCAAAAGCAGTATCTACTTACTGACATGCCTTCTATACAGGACCCTGAAATGCAAAAGGCCACTGGAAAGACTGATCCCGCTGATGTCATGAATGCTCTGCGGGATATGAAAAATGCCATGTAAAAGCGCAGTTCAGTGCTCTGTGTAGTTGTCGTACAATGATATGGCCTTCAATGATTTTGCGCTGGTCCTATACCGGATTGATCTGCTTCGCACCGACCAAGGGACGTTGGTTGATGATCTCCTTGATATATGTACTGTTTAGTACGGAGTACATAAGCCCTTAGCGGTAATACATCTACGTGTCCCTCAGGATTCCCTTTCACACTTTCTATATCATTAAGTAGGCCATCGGTATGTCTCCCACACAGCTCACCCGGTTCCTCATCGTCCATACTTAAATAGACCAGAAACCAGGACTGCTGCTTCGGGCAAACTCCACCCCGTCTTTTGCGAAGATGGATTTGTAGTATAATCTTGCTTCTTTGTCCACACTCGCGCACTCACGGAAAAGCGAAACTTTTCAGAAATGACGAGCTCTAGCATATGTAGAAGCGTATGTACAGTACATGCAGATGGAGCTGTAAGAGTAAATATGGAGAAGATACCAGAGGTTTTGGGTACGGCATCTTAGAAATCAATAGAAATATCACCCCAGTCGAGACCGAAACAGCCGAATCTGATGGCATTGAAAGCGGCTTGTGGTGAGAATGTATGTACATAGAGCCATTGAAGCCATTATCCACATAAGAATTTCAACGCTTCAATTCGGTTTTCTCATCAGTTGGTGTGATCAGATTGTTGATGAGAAAGTGGGTTGTCAACAAATTCGTTCGTGAGAAATTTTTGGGTTTTTATGTGGAAGGCTGCGGCGTGGTAGAACAGCCAGTTGCGCTGTTTGGTGCAAACCGAACAAACAAGCATATATCCGGGAGTTTCGAGCTTCATCATAACTGCATTGACAAATGAAACTGAGTCTATTTTGACAGTGTTTTATATGCAGTATAGAACTAAGGCATAACGCTACTGTGCATCGGAATCTACCCATGTTCTCTCTCTGTTTTCTGCCGCTTGTGTCATTCGGTCGACAACTTCAGAAACCTTTTCCCTGACCCCTTCCTTGTGTCCCCATCTGGACTCGAACTCTTTGATGATCTTCGTTTTTGATACTCTTGACTGAGTTACAAATTGTTTTATTTCGGATTCCGTTGGGAGGGCGAATTTCTGGTGGGGATATTCCATATAATCGCCACCAGCGTTCAAAAGTGCCAGGCGTTCTTCACCTTGTGGAATACGGAAAAATCCATCGACATCCGTCTCGGTTACCTCTTCTAGTGTAGCTGGCTTCCAGTTAGGTTGAGTAGGAGGCTTGTTTACGAGGCGTGCTGTCACACCCTCAACGAAGTCTGGATGTTCCATGAAGTGTCCAGCAATCTTTTCTTCACGCTGGAATGTCTCTGCGATGGACCAGCTGCGCCCGAGGCGGAGTTGGCGGAGAGTGACCTTGAGGGCCGTCGGCGATCGGGTTTTCAAAGTTTTGACCGTTTTCTCGGCCCATTCCTTGTGGTCCGATTCACTTTCAAGGGCAGCTATGATCTCTTCAATTGTAGATTTCGAAAAACAGCGATCTATAGCCTTTCGAAGGCTGCCACTTAATAGAAATTTCTCATCCGGCAGACCTATAGAGAACTCTGAAATAGTGTTGTTGACCAAAGCGAGGCGGTCTTTTAGGGGTGCATGGTCTTCAAAAACAAGTTCAGAAAGTCGTGCTGTAAGATTCCCGAGAATGCTGGAGTGGATGAAGTGTGTAGCGATTCCGGCCCAAAACGTCTGAACACCTGCAAGCCGCTCCGAAGTTAACGCAAGGTATGTTCCAATCTCTCCGTCGAGACGAGGCAAGAAGAAAGACCCTCCAACATCCGGGAAAAAGCCTATTGTCGTTTCAGGCATAGCGAAGAGTGTTCTCTCGGTGGCTATTCGGAAAGGAGCATGCACACTGAGCCCTACACCACCACCCATCGTAATACCGTCAAGAATGGCAATGTATGGCTTCGAGTACGTTGCGATAAGGTGATCAAGTTTGTATTCAAGGGAGAAGAAATCTTTGGATAGTTGTTGGCCTTCTTTCCCTTGTGTATTCTGCGTTGCGAGCGTAGCAACATCACCTCCAGCACAGAAGGCCTTTTCTCCAGCTCCGGATATCATGATAATGTTGGCTAGATGCGATTTTTCCCATTCCTAGGATAACTGGTTCAGTATCAATCTTTCGACTATATACCCTATTATGTCCTACCTTTAATCTAGGGGCAATTTTTCGTGCCATAGAGCCATTGAGGGAGTTCAATTTTCTCGGTCTATTGAGCTCGATCGATCGTAACCCATATAGATTGTTGAACACGACATCGTCCGGTTCGTCGCCAGGGAGCTCTTCAGGAATTTTCGATGTCGTCGATGCCATCTATCAAGTATCAAGCAGTTAGTGTTTGTTCCGTATTGAGATTTTTTCCTTTGGCTTACTTTTGTTTGCGCCATGAACACTGGGTTGACAACCCTTCCTTTCAGCGGCATAGTGCTTGTTGAAGACCGCGAGAGCCAGCTCAACGGCGAGGAGCGAGCACGGGCGGAACGTAGAAACATCAATGATGCTTAATCTTCAAATATAGATATATATCGATAAGATGAATGGTGTTTCTCTCCTCCGTCTCTTGTAGCGCGGGAACGGCGGAAGTGAACTCTGTGACGATATGATGAGAAAAATTGGAGCTCGGGTCTCCCTTCGGTTGACCTCGGAGATACATATATCGAAGCTCACGAATGTCTACGCGCACATCATACAAGATGAATGCATTACTGTTACTAAGATTCCAAGGGAGCAATTATTTTTTGTCAATTTTGTTTTCAATGATAGGTAGATTCGCTAGAAACTGAAAAACTTGCACTCCTAGGTGCGTCTGAACGCTCGCGAGATACGCAGTCGCGATGCATGAAACAAGTTGACAAGATTCTAATATACAAAGTGTCCTAGCTTTACATTAAACGGCCTTTCTTGGCCCACTCCGCAGATCACTGGAATGGCGAGCGAGCATTCGATCCAATGCTTGTTTCTCGATAATCAAGCGCCCAGTCTCAAGTAGGTCTTTCACGTCCACGTCCTCGCGGTCTAGTATTCGCGCCTCTTCGCTGATTTCAGCCACCGACTTGAACAGCTTCTCCTTCTTGATCTCCGTAATAAGAAGTGATCGGCCAAATCTCTGACCCCAATTGTGCACATCGAAGACCTTCTTTAGGTAGTGTACGGTAGCACCCTCGGGCATAGAGATGTTGTCATTGACGACAAGAAGCTGTCCACGCCGATAACGGTAGCTTAAAGCAGTTCTGAATGCCTTGTCATAGATTTTTCGTGGTAATTCAGTGGAAAAGTCTCGCGGATGCGGACCGTGAGCGACACCCCCTCCTCTAAGCATTGGCGACTTCCGATCCCCTAGCCGTGCCGACCCAGTTCCTTTTTGAGGGCGTATCTTTTTGGTGCTACCTCGCACGTCGTCTCGCCATTTTGTGCTCGCGGTACCTTGTCGTGTCTTGTCACCTTCGTAGACAATCGCTCGGTGTAATAAATCGCGACGAAGAGGCAGAAGGAGGTGATCATGCTTGTATTCCAGGAAGCGTAACGGATCCATTGTAGGGAAGTCGTAGAGAGTAGCGATTGCTGCATTTTGACTCCAGATTGGAGTAGGTGTATGGTCGGAGGTCTGGGACGAGGGAGCTATGTGTGCATCCGCAAACGAGCTCAGGGGGATGTCTGCCGAAACTTGTGCTTCGCTGGCTAGCGACCGTGATAAATGTTTTGGTACGCATTGCTAGGCTATAGTCAGCTTCCCATCAAATGCAGAAGGGGGTTTTAAGATCGGTAGAATGGCATACTCTGGAGGGTTCAAGGGCACCAGCCCGAGGACAACTTCGGCTCAACCACCTCAGGGAGCCAAGAGCTTTGCTGCCCGTTGCCATGACTTGAGAAAAATCCGTCCTGGAATAGGGTCTATTAAGTATTGGCCTGTCGTTTGGTCTTCCGCAATTGACGTGGTTTTCGTCTTTTTGATATTCGCTGGGATTTTCTTTTTTGGCACTAGCAAACTCAAAATTCTGCCAGCAGAAAAATCGCTTCAACACGACATCACGCTTGATTATACCTGTTCGGTTCAACATTCTACCTCTGGTCGCCATGGCGCATTGCGAGCTTGCGTCAAAGCCACTGGTCCAATGTTTACGCCAGTCTTATAAATGCAGCTTTGCTGCACGGCTTCATTCCACCCGTCCGTTCACATCCACCGCGACCCTATCTTCAACATCTGCAGCCGAGAATACCCAACAGCAGCCTTTCTACCGAGCGCCCGATCCTGCTTTAGTTACGAGCCCCCGACTAGAGCGAAGACTTATCCGTGCGGGAAAGTTTCCCATAGGCTCTCGCAGACGAAGAGCTGCTTTGCAGGGCTCTCTCAATATACCTTTCGAGCAACTCCCGTATCAATGTTTTCAAGAAGCACGAAAGGTCCTTCTTGCAGATAGAGCTGAGAAGCTACAACAGATTGAAACAGAACGAGGGAGGATAGAAAGATTGCGAGCGGCGAAACCCGACGATGTAGAAGGCGAGGCCAAATGGAAGACAAAATTGAGGAGCATGGAAATGCACCTTGAAAAGCTGAAGATCCTCGCTGATATCAATGATCCTGTCATCAAAAGGAAATTCGAGGACGGATTGGGTAGGTCGCTCTAGAAATAAATTGTGTTTTCAAATTGTTGTCCTAACCCGCTTTCCAAGGTGATATGACAAAACCTATCTACCGATTCCTTGCCGACAAGAAGTGGAGGGAATACCGGCGAGAGATTCTCATTCAGCGCATCACGCAAATGAAGGTGGTTCCGGACGTGCTGGCCCACATCGACCCGGTCGTAGATGTCACGCTGTCTTTCAATAGAAAGAATGTTCTACCAGGGGAATTTGTCAATTCTCGCGTCAGCTCTGATGCACCTTCGCTCAAAATCCAGTCGTTCAGCAAAGCAGATAAGCTAGTTACCATCGCGGTTGTAGACCCCGATGTACCAAACCTCGAGACGGACGGTTTTGATTCTCGCTGTCATTTTCTTGCCATTAATGTTCCAGTCACTCTCGCCAACAATACCGTTTCATTCGACAGCTTATCGCCAGAAACGCAAGTTCTCCTACCATGGCTTCCTCCCACTTCCTTGAAGGGAAGCCCGTACCACCGCCTTTCAACTTTCGTCATGGAACAATCGGATCAGAAACCCCTAAGTTATAATACGGTTGCCCAAAAGGTTCGGAGAGAAGGTTTCCGTCTCAGAAGTCTTGAGAGTAGACACATGCTCAAGCCGATTGGTGTACACTTGTTCAGGACAATTTGGGATGATGATATGGTCGACGTCATGAACAAATTTGGAATCGAGGGCGCAGATATCGAACTGAAACGAAAGAGAGTTGAGCCTTTACCATACAAACGCCGCAATCCATCATCGTTTAGGTGACCTTATGACTTTGGTCCCTCGTAAGAATTGGTGTATGGGCACGTTGAATTGAGATGATAGATGTATGTACAATAGGCTATTTACAGTAAGAAATTCATGCGAAACCTTGTATTCTAGAGAGAGAAAACATGTTCTTCGGGTGCTCGCGAGCAATTTCCCAACTGGGCGTTGTTAGCTTTCTACGACCGGTCTTAGCGAATTATCAAGGCGTTGATAATTGAATGGCCACCATATCTTCCCGAGAACTTTCCCAGTGATGAGGCCCATAGGAAGTGGACCAAAGTCTCTCGAATCCCTGGACCAGGGTAAATTATCACCAGTAACCATAATGTGGCCTTCGGGGACCTAGGGTGTCGAGTTCTCTATCAGAAACGCCCTTCAAAAGCAGTTCCAGAATTGAGACTCACCTGGATCATTTTCGCCAGTCCCCCGGCGTGTTCCTCCGGATCGACCAAAATATAATCCCCTGGCATGCCGACCACCCGTTTCGCTGCCATCATGAGATAAGACGGATGCTTAAACGTCACGATATCTCCAACTCCGATCGCTCTTCCATACTTGTAGTATTTCGATATCAGGAGGTAGTCATCTTTGAAATGTATAGTTGGAAACATGGACGGGCCGGAGGAAAGCTGGAGCTCGTAGGCATGTTCGTTGAAGACTTTACACGCGCAGAATACACCGGCGATCCATAACAGTCGAAAAGGTGTCGGGCGCAGTTTACCGCCAAAGCGAAGCCAGTGGCTGGCTGAAGGGCTCGTCATGGAGGGAGAAGTGGTGATCCCGGCATCGTTTGGGATAGCGAGCCGAGAGCGTTCGTGTTACTCCATACCCATACCCTTTCGTTAACGGGCTGCCCATCGAGGGCGGATTAACTTAGCTCCAATCCCCGAATCAGGCAGCGGGCCGCAAATGCTTGGCATCGAACAGCTTAATAAAGAGCCGCCTAGGCCGCCAGGAAGCCGTTTCAGCATCAATTCTCGAATGACGACGTCGTCGTAGCTGATAACTCGATGATATGTATCTGTTAGAAGTGCTGATTCACGGCCAGAGGGATTGAATATGCCAAATATCATGAATGAGTAGCATCTGTTATTTTTGTTGCCTTCGTGTGCTATATAGCTATCACTACCGCGGGCATGCATATCATCATTCCAAATTGTCCAGCCGAAAACGCCATGATTCTCTCCCTAACTTCTAACCCGCTAAACCCAGACACCGATAATGCTGATTCAACCAGGGAAATCATAGCATCGTAATCTTCAATCAGAATACACCAGCTCTCCTCATAACATCTCTAAAGTGTTCGATTTTCACACCTGCATGTAGCCCTTCCCCACCATTCGCTTCGCGAATCATATCCCTCAACAGGTCTTCGCTTATGTCCTCCTTTAGTTCTCTCGCAACTCGCCGCAGGTGAGATAACAAGATTGGACCTTCTGTTCCCTGTGTGAATAGGCGGTAGGCGTGTTCCACTTCTTCTGATATCGCGTCTTCTGTACGCGCGTGTAGCTTGAGCGCACAGACAGACACAAAAGGTTCATAGCAGATATATCCTGTCCGCGAAGGATCAACGGCAGAGAGCATAGAAGTGAGCTCGGATTGAGACGTCGGTGGTAGACCAAGGGCTCTAAGAAGCAGTGATATGATTAGCCAAGTGTTTGCATGGGAATGAGGATCTTTAGATTTCCTGCGTTGACCGCTGACTATTCCGAACATTGGCTTTGCCCCAGTTGTTAAGGAAGCCGACTTCAGGGCCTACTCACACCAGCGCCCTTTTCAAATCCTTTGTTCTTATTACTCCCTCCTTCTCCGACGCAAATTCTGGGCCGTCGGGAAGGTCGGCAACAGCAAATAGCCGGAAGGCCTCTTTGATTTCTGCTTCTTCATCCGCGGTTATATCATTTTCTTTCGCAAGTTTGGACAGTCGGGGTTTCTTAGGTTGTGGCTGAGCAGACGAGCTCGCACCGCGGCGTTTCGTGGGCTGTATCAAGTAAATTATGGTTAGTTATAGTTGCCGAGAATATCATAAATTCAAGAGAATTTATTAGGGCGATTGCTGGGTTTGGGTCATTGCTCACCATGTTGACGCGGAGTTTGCGCGGGGGTTGTTTTGCGACGGACGATCGTCTCTCCGAGATTGACGTAAGGCCAGTGACGCCTGATCATCGCTGCCTATGAAGTTCAGGGTCAACCTCGTTTCCACTTGTGTCTTGAAAACCATTTGTATATGCCGTCAAAAGTCCTTCCTTGAACCAGGTAGTTATTCTTCAGACAACCAGCTCTAATAATTTGCGAATATATTCGACTACTTATCGATACATGCGCATTGAAGGCTTCGACGGATTTCCGGCCCGGCTAGATATTATCTAGCCTCAGAATGGACGTTACCCTGTACATCTATGATTTATCCAATGTAAGCCCCTGCATGCAAATATATTCATTCATCCTCGATATACTGACCGGACGCAGGGTCTCGCTCGAAACGTACGTGCAGTTGCTGAAGCTTTTAGTCCATCGCCAGCGCTGATCTTGTACTAGCTATCACGCCAAATCACTGGAGTGCAAATAGATGCAATTTATCATACGTCTCTCGTCTTCGGCGATGTAGAATACTACTTTGGGCAGGGAATTCAGCAAGCCGCGCCCGGTTCAACCCATCATGGCCAGCCCATTGAAACCCTCGCCTTAGGGCGATCGGAGCTCCCACTGGATGTAATCATAGAATACATGGACTCTCTGGCTGAGACCTATACAGAAGATGTACGATGCCCATATTGTGATTCTCTTTTTAAGGCAGTCCTTAACGCGAAGCTAGTCCTACGATTTGTTCCTGAGGAACTGCAACAACTTTACACACGATTTGGCCATGTTTTTGGTTGGCAAAGGTATACCAGAGCATATCAGAAACCTTCCTGAGACATTCTTGGATTCGCCATTTGGCCAGATGATGAGGCCGTATATCGACAGTATGGCCCGAGGGTCTGCGCCAGGCCCGCCGGCTTTGCCGGTTCGGGCTCCACCTACACAACCTGTCGCGGCCACGAGCTCGACCGGACGAGTACACAATGTCAAAACCTTGAAAGAAGTGGAGGACTTACTCTCGAAGGCTCACAATTCTTGTGCTGTTATCTTTTTCACGTCCGCGACTTGTCCACCTTGCAAGATCGTCTATCCGGCGTATGACCAGCTTGCAGAGGAGGCTGGTGACAAAGCCGTACTCATCAAAGTGGACATAAATACCGCTTACGACGTTTCTGCGAAGTACGGGATTCGAGCCACTCCGACATTCATGACCTTTTTGAAAGGCCAAAAAGAGAGCGAATGGAGTGGTGCCGATGAAGGCCGACTTCGAGGCAACATCCGCCTTCTACTTCAAATGGCCTGGCCCCCTCATCGACATGTCAACCTGAAGCTACCAACTTTGCAGAAGACGATTGACTCGTATATACTATATAAAAAAGTTCCGCCTTTGGACAAACTGGTTCCAAAACTTGGGCCGGCAAGCGAAGAACCGGCGCTGAAGGAGCTGATTGCCTTTGTAAGAGAGGATCGTACGCAGGGCTCTTTGAAACCTCATGTACCAAACCTACCATCCCTCGCAACTCTCCTGCGGTCCAACTTTTCTCAGTTGCCGCCAGAAATCCACTTTGCTGTGATTGATCTCATGAGGATTGCATTTATTGACCCCAGGGTAAGCGGGTTTTTCGCTGAGGAACAGGACCAGTCGACACTCACAGCGCTATTGGAAGGCGCGAAGGAGCCTTCGACTTGTGCCTACAGCCATCAGCTTGTCATGACGCAATTGATGTGTAACTTGTTTACCTCTCAGCTCTATCCGAAGCACCTGCTATCATGCGAAACCCTGCTTAATACTTGCACTACCTTCGCAACCACCTCACTACTGGACTCTCACGGAAACCTGCGCGTTGCGGCAGCATCGTTTATCTACAACTTAGCAGCCCTAAATCACAATGAGAGATTTCATGACCGTCCGGACGCGCTTACGGAAGCAACACAAGTGGAGCTAGTTGCATCGCTTCTCGAAGCCGTGCAGCAAGAAACTGAGAATGCCGAAAGCCTGCACGGCTTGCTTCTATCTTTAGGTCTACTCGTTTACTGTGCCCCGATGGAAGGTGACGTCCTAGAGCTATGCCGAGCAATGGAAGCCAGTAAAATCGTACTGGATAAAGCGAAGATAGAGCTCTTTGCTGGCGAGAGACTTATTAAGGAGATCGGAGCCGAGCTGCTAGGAAAAGGCTTGAGCGTTTCGGAATAGGAACTAGGCATGAGTGCACAACTTGACCTGACCATATTTGATAGTCCCAAGTCCCAACTCCTTGTCTTCTTGCCCCCTTTTTCCCAACTGCCGATAAGATATCCGGTTGCTGGGGTAACAGCTGACAGGCAGCAAACAGAATTATGTCATCATTGACTTTTTGTTAGTCCATACCTAGTTACTGCATCCCAATAAGATCGCTGAGATGATCTCAGGCTCAAAAAAAAAAAACATTTTTAAGAAGGCATGTGAGTAATCTCTTGAGAAATCGGTGCCCTTGGTTCTTATGAGACAGGAAGTTGGTGAGTGGGTGATCTGTGCTATAGAGATGCCTGCCAACTGAGTACCTCAAGTTTGGTAGCTAGTAGAAAGTGACAAGAATACAGAGTATTTTTTCCAAAATGTGAAGTGGCTTGTGGAGCAAGGGCAACCCTACAGTCTGAATGTATTCATGTCTCTTACTAGCCAGAGCACTTTGCAATTGAATTAATGCACCCATTCTAGCATATTGATCCAGCTGTTATCCGAAGGGTACAAACAAGCGTGGGAACCCCTCAGGGCCTCAGGCACACTCAGGCCCCTTGCTCCCGGCTGGGCGTCTGCACTAATCCCATTAGAGCAGTTTCAAAACACGGGCTTTCACCTCCACGTTCTCGCGACGGCGACGACTTTATTGTTTGATTGCAACATCGCGGCCACATCAGCTGGCAGGTTTATGATTGACGTCTTCATTCCATCATTGAAAACAAACTCCCATGAGCATATACTGGCTCTCCACTCCGTGCTTCCAGTCCTCTTGTCGAAACGCCTTGCTACAGTCCTCGCGCAATTGTCACACACGAAGATCATGAATTTTTAACAAAACCCTCACAGTGCCCAATCGATTCGTATGTTTTTTAATTATCTTTGTCGGCATCGCGACATTGCCTTGCAGATTGACTGGTTGCTAAGAAACCCGGAGAACATGTCTTTGGACCCAAGGTTTTACAATAGCATCTCCCACCTCCCGCCGAGATCACCGCTATCGCATTCGTCGTCGAACTATCCTCCCGAATATGGAAGCTTCGCGCCAAGTATGGCTTCGTTCGCGTCCGCGTCAGCTGCCGGAGTAAGGTCAACCGCTTCAAGTCCGTCGTTGAGGTCGAAAGAAAGGGTGATGGCACCAGTCACCCGACCAGGCACTCCGATCAATGGCGGAGGCGGCAATGTCAAGGTTGTGGTGAGAGTGAGAGGGTTCTTACCCAGAGGTGTGCTTAGCTGCGTGGAAGGCATATCCTATAGATTCTAACCTTTTCGACTTGCTCTAGAAACTCAACGAGACGCACAATGTCTCATCCGGATGAATCCTGCGACTCAAAGTACTACTCTGTTGGGCTCTGCAACCGGCGGTCAAGACCCGATCTACAAGGCACAAAGTCGCAGCAAGGTGGCAGAAGATAAGACGTTCACATTTGACAATTCTTTTTGGTCCCACGATGAAAACGATCCCCACTATGCAACGCAAGAAGACGTGTACAATTGCTTGGGAGAGGAGTTTCTCGATCATAATTTTGAGGGATATCATACGTGTATATTTGCTTATGGTCAAACAGGTTCCGGAAAGAGTTATACAATGATGGGCACGCCAGAAAACCCCGGCCTCATTCCTCGCACTTGCGAGGATTTGTTCCAACGCATCGAAAACTCCGAATCTCCCGATGTGACGTACCACGTGCGGGTATCCTACTTCGAGGTCTACAATGAACACGTCCGCGACCTACTCGTACCTCGAACCGACCCGCCGTACTATCTGAAAATTCGAGAATCTCCGACCGACGGACCTTACGTGAAGGATCTTACCGACGTTCCTGTCCGAAACTTTGCAGAAGTGCTGCGATACATGAGGAAAGGAGATTCATCTCGTACCACAGCGAGTACCAAAATGAATGATACGAGTTCTCGATCCCATGCAGTCTTTACAATTATGTTGAAACAGATCCACCATGACCTCGGTACGGATGAAACCATCGAACGAACAGCGCGCATTCGTTTGGTCGACCTTGCAGGTTCTGAGCGGGCAAAGGCAACTGAAGCAACTGGACAACGATTACGCGAAGGATCAAATATCAACAAGTCTCTTACTACGCTAGGCAGAGTGATTGCAGCATTGGCGGACAACAAATCTGGCCGTGTTCGCAAGAAAGACATAGTTCCATACCGTGACTCTATCCTGACCTGGCTTCTTAAAGACAGTCTAGGGGGAAACTCGAAAACCGCCATGATCGCTTGTATAGCACCCTCCGATTATGAGGAGACTCTGTCGACACTACGCTATGCGGACCAAGCCAAACGCATTCGAACCAGAGCAGTTATTAATCAAGATCATGTGTCAGCCGCAGAGAGAGATGCACAGATTGCGGAAATGGCTGAAACTATTCGCACTCTTCAGCTCAGTGTCAGCCAACAAGCCGTCTCCAAACGGGACATGGAGATGCAGAATGAAAAACTTGAGGAGTACCAGAAACAAGTGACCAAGCTGCAGAGGTTAATGGAGGAAACCAAAATGGTCAGCGAAAACAAAATACGGCAGCTTCAGACTGAAAACGAGGCTCTACGACTCCATTTGCGGCTTGCTTTGGATAGTATCAAGAACCCCATTCCACCCGTTGAGGTCTCTAAAAGACGCAACAGAAACAGCAGCCTGACTCTTGCGTCGGATTGGGAAGATGCTAAGAGCGTGATCAGCGTTGAAAAGGAGAATGCGGCACCCCAGGAACCTCCTGAACTTATTTGGGAGGATTCCGTCACCGAGCTTGATACCGAGGTAAAGGCCGAAATGGAAGACCTTCTGTCGGACTTGAGCTTCTTTCGCCGCAAGTTAGCTGACGACTGTGAACGATTTGGGGTAAAGCGACGTTGTCGTGGGGATCGCAAAACACTTTCCGATATTTCCGATATTAATCGTTGATGGGCTGGCGTTTGACATTCCATGGGTTTTGGGCCTCGGAGTTGATAGGAATACTGAGCGTCAACCTGGAATTGGATGGGCATTGGTTTATGGGTGAGGAGCGATTTTGAACGATCATTTCTTTTATTCTTCTGGATACCCTTTTTTGGGATATCCTGTCACTGTTGCACCAATACATTCTTGTATGCTTATGATCCTTAATATCTTTCTTGTGGCCATGCAGGACAAGAAACAAAAAAAAACCCCCTTTGTGTGATGATCCCATGAGATGTATGTGTTTGAAGAGTTGAATGAACATGACTTGCATGCATATCTAGAGCAGAAGAAATTTTGAATTCTCTGTAGTACAACAGACTCGGCCAGGCCAGATATGAAGAGAAGGAATGAGATTGGCCCAAAGTACATGGAATCAGTGTAGGTAGCCAATGCGATCAGGTTTGTGCCTAATCTATGAATTACCCTCAGGTTTCAGTGACGTTAGGGAATCAAGGGTCAAAGAAGCAAACAGTGAAAGAAAGATGAGTCGCACATATAACAGCATCCATGTCTAGATCACTCAGTGAGAACATCTTTCCTGCAGATATCCAACCTTTATTGTATGCCGTTCTGTATCACTGGAAGATGGCAGACCCGGCGAAGAAAAGGAGTACGTTGCGAGGGAAGGTGGTCACGTTGTCCGCAAGGCTGCTGGAATGGCGCCAAAGAGTGTTTTGGCTAAAAAAGTCTCGCCGGCAGCCAGAAGATGACGCTCCACACACCAATCTGCCCGCGTCTATTACTCCCAGCCAAACCACACTTGAGACAGAAGCCCATGGCAGCATTGCTACTCAGAAGGAATTGTCTGCAGATAAAATGTCAGAACCGATCCTGGAGCAAAACAACCAGCCCGCAGCATTAGCTGCAGGTCCAAACCTTCTGCCCGCGCAGCCGAGTGGTGGTGAGTCATCGGCGAAAAACGAGCCCTCCACCGCCGCCAAAGAGTCGAATGCAAATGCGATCAAAGATGTCGATTCCAAGGCCAAAGACGACACACAGAGCAAAAGTCCGGATGCGAAACAAGCAATGGAGAAAAAAGAACCACCCGCTGAAGCGCCCAAGCTGTCTGGTGCAGAGTTGAAGAAACGGGCGAAGGCCGAGAAGGCTGCGAGACGGGCGAAGGAAAAAGAGCAGCGCGACCAACAGAACGGCGGAGCAAGCGCACAACCTCAGGCCTCCCAGGCAGCTGGCAGCGCGAAGAAAGGAGGAGCCGGAAAGCAAGAAAGCAAGCAGGCGCAAAAGAAGGGAGATGCTGGCAAGGGCCAGAAACAAGGTGGGCCTGCGATGGCCGCAACACAGCGAAGAGGTTCGATACATGCTTCGGCCGTGGAAGCAAAAAAGAAGAAGAAAACAGAGGATGAGAATATTGTGGCCGTGTTCGGACATTTACCGTGGCATTCTCGCCGCGCCGGAATTGCAGGAGTCGGCAAAGAAATTCACCCCGCTGTTGTGGCCTTGGGAATGCAATTGAGAGATTATGTGATATGCGGCAGCTCAGCGAGATGTGTTGCGACTCTACTGGCCTTGAGACGAGTATGCGATTCTTATGATTTGCCCGCTTTCGTGTGAAGTCGAAATGCTAATACCCCTCCTTTTGGATAGGTTGTTCAAGCGTACATTACGCCGATCGGAACGTCTCTTTCTCGTAATCTAACCACGTACCTCTCGCACCAGATCAACTATTTGACAACATGTCGCCCTCTATCGATAAGCCAGGGAAATGCCATCCGCGCTTTGAAGTTGGAGATCACAACTATTGACCCTGGATACTCCGAGGACGATGCAAAAGAACAGATCTACGATTATATTGACAATTATATTCGAGAAAAATACACCGTTGCGTCTCAGGTCATTGCCAACAGTGCGGCAGAAAAGATAAGAGATGGCGATGTCATATTGTGCTATGCCAGTAGCAGCGTTGTCCAGAAAGCCTTGATTACTGCTCATGCCCAAGGAAAAAGGTTCCGAGTATCAATCGTTGATACCCGGCCACTGTTCGAAGGAAAAAATTTAGCGCGTACATTATCCAAAGCCGGCCTGGAAGTGCAATATTCGCTCATTCATGGGATCACGAATGCGATTAGAGGCGCGACGAAAGTCTTTCTTGGAGCGCACGCTATGACAAGCAATGGATGCCTATTTTCAAGAGTTGGCACTGCTCTTGTTGCGATGTCAGCCAAAGAAATAGTCGGAGGCATCAATATACCGGTCATCGTCTGCTGTGAGACAGCCAAATTTACAGATCGAGTCGCCTTGGATAGCATTGTCGTGAACGAAATTGCGGATGCAGACGAGCTAGTCGTTTCCGGGACCTCTGAGCAAGTCACGGGCCTTGTGCCTTCCACACCACGGGCATCCGGCAAAGGCGCATCCACTGCCGCAGTGCCCAATCCTGAGACAAGCTCAATATCATCGTCGCATGATCTCAACTCGCTGGTCCCTGATCCTAAACAGCCACTGCAGAACTGGCGCGAGATGAAGAACCTGCAATTATTAAACATAATGCACGATGTGACACCAGCTCAGTATATAGACATGGTTATTACGGAAATGGGCAGCTTACCCCCAAGCGCGGTGCCTATAGTCCATCGAATGAGTATTGAATCCGAAGGTAAGTCTCACCATTTACATTCACGCTCATAAACTTACTTGTTATCCAGAAAAAGATTCGAAGCATTGAGTGGCTCACGCCGGTTTTCTCACACTCTTACGGATGATTAGCTGCCGCAGGGCCGCACATTTGCTTTGGCCTGGACTGGAGGTAATGATGATTTATGGTTCATGCTGGTTTCTTTAGGTGCATGTTTAACACAGTATGTACATGCTTAAAAGTTCGGCATCGGGTAGTGGAGTTTTTTCTTAGCATCTTAGACATTCGGTCAGCCATGGACTTCTTCTAGTTACATTATATTTTGACATGGCGACGCCGAGTACGGAGTAGATCTTGAGAGTTCAACTCCGCGGTGCCTTCTTAGCTGTATGCTTACATAATCGTGATACTAGTCTTGGCGTTAGAAGAGCATAGCGATCATCTCGACTGTGTTGAACTACAGTACATACGGAATACATGATTTGACATACAAAACAAATACCATATCTTTTGGTTTGAGAAAAGTAACGATTCTAAACTTACAGTCAAGAAGGAAAGCTCAATTCAGACTAGGGCGAGCCGCAGCATTATTACAAAATGGTATGAACCGTTGCTTGCACAAGTGTCATGGTACACCTCGATAGCACTAACACTGCAAGTAGTCGAAAGATTCATCTGCAACATACCTTCATTTCCACCAACCTCGACTTGCGGATTTCTTCGAAGACTTCAACCGCCCGCATACATCTGCACTAACAGTCGTTAACGCCAACAATCCCGCTTCAATCGTTCACGCCCCTGGGGCCAATGGCGTGAGTAACGCAACCGTCCCGCCAGTCCAAACGCCTTCTTTCCTACCTATCGAAGAGATCTTTGTTTTACCCCAATATCAACCCGTAAATCCGGAGGATGAAGATGACGTGGTACCGGATCAACACGCAGCGTTTGGAATCGCGAGAGCTATGGATGGGAGGCGCGAGATTGTTTGGCGTGATCTGGGTTTAGAGGAGTTAATGAAAGGGGTTAATCTTGGCTCTAGTGGCACCAACGGAGAGGGAAGTCTGATCGGAAGCCAAAGTAGGCGGCTCAAGAAAGTCGTCTGCCTAAGATGAGGGTCTTTGGGGAATTGGGCATAGAATTATGGCCTGGTTTGCTCTTACATGGCTTTTCTTTCATAGCGCTGGAGCATACGTTGGAGATAAAGGAGAGGCTTGGTTTTGCATCATTAGCGGATATTTGTTTTATCTATATACCCAGTTGTTTTTTAAGTCGTTCTATGCCACCATTTGTGGTAACTGCAGAATACCAAAAGGGAAGTCATTTGCCCTCTACAATGGCCGACTTCTGAAGATTTGACCAGGCTATATTCTGGTAATATCAACTCTAGCTCTTTCATAAATCTTGTGAGTGACCTGTTTTGTGTTTTCTTCCTCCTCTGTGAGTGTTCGGGGATGCATTGCCATCTGTGCATAGCTGCCAGCCCCCTTCTTTTAGAAAGAGTACCAGGATTGATGACAAGAACACTGTCTACAACCTAAAAATTGGTTAGCCCATTTCATCTGTGCCTCGTAGACAAGCCAACATACTTTTGCAAATGGGGGTAGGATGCTGGGAGTGATCAACACATCTGGTCTCACATTCCACCATTCTCCTAATTTCAGATATCTGAAATCTATCATGGCACCTGTTGCGACTCCACTTTCAGTCCCTGATCTTGGAAGGTTTTCTCTAGAGGTGGGTGGGAAAACCGGCGAGAAGTGTCGCTGCTCAATCAAATGTCGGGGTAGTCTTGTTAATTGGTTCGGTTCCTGAACCTTGCCCCCTAGTACCTCCTCACCTCCAAGTTCATATAGAACATCATATGAACATAGTCCGACAACGCATTCGTTCAGTGATATTGTTACGGGATTAGGCACCAAACGCGCTTGTTTAGGCAGACCAAGCTCCCGTCTCGGCAATGCTTCTTGGGGCCATGACACATGCTTGCTAATTGCGTCACGAACCGAGGGAATTAATACAATGGTAATACTTGGAACAGCTGATGCCAGCTGATGCAGTGGACGAGATATACAGTGTCTAAATAGTAGCGAGAGTGTCGTGGTGTCGGGGTCAATGCCAGGTACTTCTGGAAGATCAAAGTCACCTGTAGCGATCAATGGATGCTCGATATCCAAAAAGGGCCCTGTGAGAATGAGTACGTCGGCTAGTTGTTCCGCCGCTCTCGCACAAAGTGCATTCAAAGCTTCAAAGCCTAGATTGTCGTCGGTGGTATACGGTCCAGATGCAAAGATGATGTTCAAAGGTCCATCGCCCGATTCTGCCAACCGATCATTTATAGAGCTGATAGTAGCGGGCGATGAAACGGCGAGCGGTAGCAAAGGGGAGGTAAAAGCTCCACGGCAGAGAAATAGCTGCCCGACGCATTGATGCCTTTGATTGCAACGATCTGGCCAGGGAAAAATTGGAAGGAAGGCAGAGAGTCAACTTTGAGTGGAACGCGCAAGCCAGCTCCAGTTCGCCGTGACATTTCCAGAACCAAAGACGCAGAATTGAGTTTTCCCTCCATACTATCGGAAGCAATTCTTCCTACGGCAATAATTTCTCTGGTGCTTTGCTGGGCAGCATTTCCAAGAGGTGTGTCATCCGAGCCATACTGTTTTTGATATATGGCGGTAAATTCGTCTATCCGATCGTCAAGGATCTCGGAAGCCTCGGATAATTTCATAGCCATAGGTTTATAAGTGAATTTTTTGATATCAGTATTTGCCGTTAGCTTGACACGGCCCTCGGCATATGGCGCGATCGGAGGCTGCACCGTAGGAAGCTGTGAGTTTATCGTTTCTATTATCTGTCCGCGATTAGGGCGTTCGGAAAACGGTATTGGACTAGGCTCGTTAGGGAGGTTCAATCAACTGAGAACGGGTCACGTACGCAGGAATATTGGAAGGGCCATTGGGAGGCTTTGACGGCGTACGCGAGGGAATTGGGGAGCTGAAGTCCCCTACTTTGCTGGTCTTAGCTAAGGGGGTATTGAATCCGGCTTTGCGCTTGATCGGTCTCCCAGCTGGATGAGGAGTGTTTGGCACAAGGTCTTCCAGCCTACCCTAGGTCAGCACCAATTTTCAAAATGCATTGGTTGCCGTCTCACATATCAAAGACATCCTGGTTGTTTCCAACCGCTCGAGGGGTCGCGGAAGCAACATGTCTTTTCTCCGAGGGCTTCAAATGGGATTTTCCTCTCGACTCCCGCTCCAAGGCGTCTTGAATATCCCGCTTTAGGGCCCGCACAGTCTCCAGGCTCAGTTTCAGCTCTCCCCCCATCTTCAGGTTGTACGACTCCCATTTGAACCATAGTTCTTGAGGAGATAGCGCATGAAAGCTCATAATCGACCGGAGCTCCCCAACCACGTCGGGGGGCAATCCATCAGGGTAATCCGCTACAAAGAGCTGATTAAGCTCCTCCAGATTATCATCCATGGTGAGTCCCTTGATCTGTATTGCATAAACAGTACTTGAAGCTCGGGCTGGAGTTTGTTGTTGGTCCCATCAATCACTAGAATCAATTGTCGACGCGTTGTAACTTTTGACGCGTAAATTGAGATCACAGTCGGATTAAGGTTCCCGCGGCTTCCTTGCAACTTCACCGCTTTTCATCTCTTGCCCCAAGCTCCATCAGCCCACAACTCTTGTTGACAATCCTTCGAAGCTACGGGACGCTGTCGGAAACGTGTCCATATCCTACAATTGGAATACACCTCCGCCTGTAATATACACAACTTCAGCGCTACTAGCAGGGATCCGACGCTTGCTCTCAAATGGCGACAGTGGAAGCAAACGAGGGTCGAAGTCCAGCAGTCGACTTGGAGATTTCGGCCAAGGAGAAGGCAGAGGAAGTTCAATGCGACAAACCAAGTGAATTCCAGGAACCAGCACCGGAGAAGCCTGTTGAGAAACCATCTTTTGCAGATACTTTGCCCCTATCGGCGGCCGACGGGCCTATCAAGACCCTTTTCCCACGCCCACCGGACACCTGCCAGCCCTCGGCACCTCCTGAATTAACCACAGAGCAGCAGGCCAAATATGAAGCTGTTTTGAAATCTGTTTCGGAATGGGAAACGGTGCCAACTGCTTCCGCAAAAGACGCAGAGACTGCACCTCTCACAGACGATGAGCGAATGTTCCTTACTCGAGAATGCTTGTTGCGATACCTCCGCGCCACAAGATGGAACGTTGCAGACGCAACTCAACGCCTCCAAGCTACCTTGACCTGGCGACGTGAGTACGGTGTGAAGGATCATACTCCAGAATACATCTCAATCGAGAACGAAACCGGGAAGCAATTGATCCTTGGATTTGACAACGATGGTCGTCCTTGTTTATACTTGAACCCGGCACAGCAAAATACGGAACATAGCGATCGTCAAATTCAACACCTGGTTTTCATGATTGAACGAGTTATCGACTTAATGGGCCCGAATCAGGAATCAATGGCCTTGATAGTCAATTTCAAACAAACACGTTCAGGACAGAACGCAAGTATCAGCCAGGGCAGACAGACTCTGCATATCCTCCAGAATCATTACCCAGAGCGTCTTGGACGGGCAATGGTCATAAACAGTGGGACTACCTTATTTTTGATCTTAGTTCATTCAGAAGCATTCTGCTAACCCTCTCGACAGTGCCTTTTGTGATACTAGGATTCATGAAACTAATTACGCCCTTTATCGATCCGCAAACGAGGCAGAAGCTGAAATTTAACGAAGATCTCCGACTCCATGTGCCTCCTTCCCAGCTTTGGCAAGCCGTCAACGGTGATGTTGACTTTGTTTATGATCATTCCGTTTATTGGCCAGCGCTCAATGCCCTCGCTGCCCAGCGGCGTGAAGAATCCCGTGAGAGATGGATTCGAGGTGGCAAACTTGTAGGAGAGCATGAAAACTATCTAAAGGGAGGATCGGACAAGGGGCGAGCCAAAACGGAGGCTGCAGCGGCCAATGTTGCCGAGATTGAGGAAAAAACTCAAGAACTGAGTGTAAACGACCCGCCGATCGCTCAACCCGTGGCTGCGTGAATCGCCCAACTAAAAGTCTTTGGATTTTGCTCACAGCTTTTTTTGGCGTGCTCTTGGTTTATATTTCTACCTTTTTGCCTTTCCCACAAACGGTTATTGGCTGACAAAAGCGTCGATATTGCTACACCTGCATCAAGATAGATACCCACTAGAGTACTAGTATTCATTAATCATTTCAGCAACACGAACCCGTGCTATCAGTGTCAACCATATATCATTTTGGTCATGTAATGGCGGCGGTCATAGCACGCAAGCCGAAAAGATATTATTGTCCTAACTAGCCCATTCACTGCTAGGCGTTACACGTCGTGTTGCCATCGGTGCGGATACGTGGACGATCCTCAGGTCCCATCTCGACGCCTCCATCCCCGGGCAGTTGTGGTTTTGTTGGTCGTCAAGCTCAAGGTACAGTTTCCTTTGTGGTTGAGATCCCGGAACAAACAAGGGCCGACGCGGGGATTTTCTTGGTGGCTGCGGTCGTGCAGAACATCCCATCCCACCTCGAAGTCTGTGATGGATCGCGAACTATCAGTCTCCTTCAGATCTGCATCATCGTCATACCATCATCATCGGTCGTTATCACCATCCAAGGACAGGCTCCGTCGAGGTGTGGCATACTACCGACTTTTTATCGCAATCGCTTTCGTCTGATCAATTGAGCCCTTGCTGATAGCCGATCCCGTCCTCACATTGGCTTAAATTGGTTATCACCGTCAATTCGCTCTTTTGAATCCATTGGAAGTTCGAATCAGCTACAAACTGACAATTGGACTGGGAAACTATCCGTAGTGGCCTTGTGCCTGATCCAGACTTCCACCACAGCCGGAATTGGAATTGACCGCGGTATCAACGCTTGTCCGCGGTTTTCGGCAAACCAACCCTCCCCTCCGTCTACAATCGTCGTGAAGACTACTCCAAGGATGTCGGATAAGAGGCGTCCACATGGCACAAATACTTCAAAACACCCTCGTTCCTCAAAGCCTGGTTCACCGCCCTATAGAATCAGTCACGGGACACCCTTTGTGCAGCCGTTGTCCTACCTGCGGCCACCAAGGCCACCAGCCCCTCCTGCCCCTCCTGAGACGCCTCTTGACCGTGATGAAATAGAGGCCTTGGTAAGCGTCATTGATTGACAGCGAATATACAGCTCCGGTCTACTCCAGTGACCGGTATGTCATTAGCTTCCGCGCGTTGCTAATTTGGTTCCTAAGGCGCATATCCGAGAATTTTTAAAGTCTCACGCCAGCTACGATGTCCTACCACTTAGCTTTCGTCTTATCGTATTTGACACTACCCTATCAATCAAGGAGAGTCTAAACATCCTCACTCAGAATGGTCAGCCGTACCCTGATCCGTTGCACCTAGCATGCCGGTAGCTAACCACCTTCCATGCAGGAATCGTGTCTGCTCCGCTTTGGGACTCGAATACGTCAACGTTTGCTGGTTTGCTTACGACCTCAGATTATATCAACGTTATTCAGTATTATTTCCAGTACCCGACGGCGCTTCCGAGAGTCGAACAGTTTCAGCTAAGCAATCTTCGAGGTGCATTCAAACTCCTATTATCTTCCCCGCAGACTTCGACTGTTGGAACAGAGCTAATACAGTGTATGGTAACAATTTTCAGAGATTGAGAAAGCTCTTAAAGTGCGGCCTCCCGAAACCGTTTCAATCGACCCAGAGAGACCCCTTTACCAAGCTTGCAAGTACATGCTGTCTTCCAGAGCCCGTAGAATACCGCTAGTGTCGTACGATACTCAGACCGACCGACATCTAGTCGTCAGCGTTGTGACGCAGTATCGGATTTTGAAGTTCATGGCTGTCAATGTGCCACAAACGCAGAACCTTCGCAAACCTCTCAGTCAGATCCGTATAGGAACCTACGACAATATCGCAACAGCATCGCTTGATACGCCGGTCATCGACGTTATTCATAAGCTAGTTGAACATACCATATCTAGTGTTCCGATCGTTAGCTCAGATGGTAAGTCCCTTCAGCCTTCAGCCCTCTTGAATGAAACCGTTCTTTCTCATACATTCTGCTGCTATCAGGTGTCGTTTACAACGTTTTCGAAGCAGTGGACGTTATTACATTGATAAAGGGGGCGCTTATGACGATCTCAGTCTACCCGTCGGAGAAGCACTTAGGAAACGGGCCTCGGTACGCTCCTTTTTCTTCCTTGAAAGCGAAAAAAACCCTAAAAGCGGCCTTTTCTAATCGTTACCAGACTTTTCCGGGCATTTATACGTGCTCCTTAGATGATGGGCTTGACACCATCCTCGATACTATTCGAAAATCTAGGGTCCATCGTTTCATTATTGTGGATGACTTTTTCCGGCTCCAGGGTATTCTCACTTTGAGTGATATTCTTCAATATCTGATCCACCGGTAGGGTGTGCTACCGTAACAGCTAGCATTCGTGAAGTTCTGAAATTTCGAAATGCTTGACATTGAAGCAGATGGTCTGGCAGTTGGCGACCGTTGGCATTCAGATCTTGAATCAAAGCTGGCCACTTCGTTTCTAATATATCTTTCTCCGAAAGACTATGCTTCCATTTTTCTGCCGGGCAGACAAGGATATTGGTTCTTCGGCTATGTGCCGAGATAGAGTTCTAACGCCTCGACTCACCAGGAGTCTACTAAAGCACTTCTTCTCTTCTCAGTCCAATATTGCGTAACTAATGCTAATTGTTCTGTGTGAAACTTTTACTTATTCCTGACAAAGTGGAAGCTTGAGTTATTCTCGTGACTCAGCTCTAATGCTCAACATTGATAGAATGCAACCGTTGTCACTATGCTTCTTACCCATATATCCACCAGAAACCTCGATTTCCGTGTCTGAAAGCAGTTTCGATCATAACCCGTTCCTTCCGTCTATCAAGCCAGCTCCTGCATCTTTCTTCCATTTATTGCCATTTGCGGTTTCCTTGAGAAAGCAAGTCAACATCTCCTTTGAGAGTTGGTTTTTTGCAGTTGTGAAGCTCGTGATGGCGTTTGGAAGACAAGCAGTACGATCAACAACGACAAGCGACAGGCAACAAGACGGCAGCAAATATGGGTTTGGGTCGGTACTTTTTCAAAGCCTATTACCAGAAGCTTCCCAGGAGCGAGTCGACGCCAGATAGCTCAGACAAAACAACAAGCACCGCACCGCTAGCACCTCGTTTGATTAGCAAAACCAAAGCCGTCGCCCGACCGCCTGAACAGCTTGACCTTGGTGTTGTCGACCAGTTATTAGTACACAGTTCTCGCCAGGCTAGCAACACGTCTGACTTTCGAAACGAGATTGTCGAACAAAGTGGCCCAGCTCTAGTATCTCGAGTCTCACAGGCAGTCCAGCCAACTCTAAAAACACTTGACGCAGACTTTCATTCCTCTGGTATAGACGGTTCGCGTTCACTCACACTGGTTCCTGCCAAAAAGCTCGGGCGGTCTTTAGAGGCAGATTCAATCCTGCTTGACGCAAAGGAAAACAAGCCCTCTTCACCAAGGAAGTCCAGTAACCAAAGTGCTCTTTCTGACAAGTCCAATGCCACCGTCTGCCATGATCCATCGAAACGGTGTCCTAGCCCTATTACTATAATGGAGGTGATCCCATCCGAAAGCAGTCTGGACCCTTTCTCGGATCACCAGGCTATTGCTCGGGCATCAAAACAGTCTGCAGATCCTTCTCATTCCCAAAACACGACTTTGAAGGACAGCAGCGCGGAGCTTGGAAGCTCTGAGGACTTCATCTTGTCTGGAGTAAGGCGTGGACGTCGAGTATCTGCGACAGTTGTGCCGACTGATAAACGTGGGCAGCTTCGACTATTCAGCACCTTATCAGACCGGGCTTCGCTGAGGATACTGGAAGGCACAGATGTTGCCCGTCGTGAATTCGCAAGATCGAAAGCCTTCCTCGCGTTCAATACTTCTGCACCATACCTAAACCTAGAGGCCCTCAACCCACCACGGACAGCAATGCAGACCTGTGGTAAGTAACATAAATGATTGAAGTAATTTAGCCTTAACCTGACTTCGCTCGAGATGCTCCAGTTGTGATCCAGCAGAGCTCCTTCCTACGTCGAATTCGAACAGCTCGGTCATCGCTTACTCTAGGGAGTAGGGAACAAAACGCTAAGCGGAAAATTCGACGGATGAAAACATTGGCAAATCTTGCTTCACAATATAGGCCTGGCTCCTTGGTAGGTAGGAGTCTGGAAGATCTGGCTCGACTGGGAGGCGAAAGTATATTGTCAAATCTTCCTCCTCGGTACTTCCCAGGAACTTTGAAGCTACCGACCTGCATTGCGGCAAATGTTAACGCGCTGTTGAGCCACGGTATATATGTTTTCTTTTTGTTTTGCAAGGCCTCAAGCTAATAGGATGGCAGGGACGGCTACTCCTTTCATACACAGAGAGTCTGGAAATCGCGAAGCCAGTAATGAATTATACAGCTATTATGCCGGACAGGTACTCGGAGCCGAGAAACTCAAGGAAAAAATTAACAAAACAACAAGGCCAGTCGAAATTCCCCTCGAGCATCTAAAGGCATGTGGGCGCGATAAAGGAGACAAATATCTCCATGTAATTTCAACTGTGCTCAAACACTTTCTCGCTGAGATTCCGGGCGGCATATTAGGTTCTGTGCGTTTATACCACACATTTGAGAAAATACAGAAGAAGGATTTTTCCATCACAAGCTGCCACCGCGACCCCTATCAAAAAGCTTACTTACCAAATCTAGAACCTTCTGTTGCGGCAAAAGTCCGAATGATTGCGCTTGCTCTGACAGCGCTGACTACCGATGCACAGTTAGAGCTCATTTGCGCTATTTTCGGACTGCTTGCTGTGACTGCGGATGAATCAAATGTGATGATAAAATTTCATACTGATCATCTCCACCCAAAGACGCAGTGTACAAGATGTGAAGGATTGACAGACTCTACACAGTTGGGTGTTGATTTCGCGCACCTGCTTAACGGAATAAAGGGGGCCGATTCGGAGGCAGAACCAAAAACAGATCGCGATTTACAGGCCGCTCGAGTGATCACAATGCTTATTGATACGTGGAAACATGTTTCATTTCAGCTATGGCAGTGGGAACTCATCGATTCCTGAAGCATTGGGACATCGTATTCAGTCTCGACTCTGTTATCTATGATTGGTATCGTCATTATTTGAGTTTGTTTTTGAACGATTATCGGCGCACTCGCTGGGTGGGTTTCACTCAAATGATAAATTCTTGTTCTCCGTTTCCATATTTATTCTCGACTCCTTATAAAATCGCGTCTGTAAAACATTGGAGCCATTAGAGTTGGTGCTGGATAAGCTTAATTCCGAGCCTCAGGGCTTGGCACTTTGATTACATAATAAATGACCTTCTCAGATTTCAAAAAAAGTTCAGGTACGGAGATACTGACCACAGAGTGAGAAAGGCTGGATGCAACACGGATATTGTGGAAGTTGAGGTCAACAATGAAGACTCCCAAGTTGAAATCTTCTGGTGGTAAGCTCGATTTACTCTTTCTAACTTGTAATGACTCACCATATGGCTAGCGAAGTCTGTTCGCTCCCGTGCCGCAAGGCGGGAAGCGTCTCCGAGCGTTGATGTGGACAAGGTTCCTCGTCTAGAGCGGGCCGCCGTGAGCACCTCTTCGGTCCTCGGCGCACAACATAGCTCTGCTATTTCGAAGAAGAAGAAAAAGCCTCAAACCCGCGCACAGCGTTTGCGACAAGAAAAGGGTTTGGAACGAGCAGAAATCGTGATGGACAAGAGCGAGAAGAAAGTTGCAAAGAGTTTGCAAAAAGGAAAGGTCGTAAAGGCACGGAAGGTAATGAGATTTAATTCCTTGTTTATTGGTATGTCATTAACATGAACATTAGGCTACTTGGGACGATCTCAATAATCGGGGGACCAACGCATATAAAGCTCTTCAAGACCAATCCGCAGATGCAATGGACACAGACGAGAAAGAACAGCAGGCAAACCCCAATAAAACGCCAGCCGTCGTTCCGGCGCCCTCAACCGAGCCGATACAAAGCGAGAAGTTTGAGTATGAGCTTGATGGGGAAATCACCTAAACTAGAAGGACGGTGAAAGTTCCCAACCTTTGATACCTTTATGGCAAGCCTATTATCTGGGTTTGAGCTGAACAATCATCCGGTCAATTTCCGCTATAGCAGCACCGGATGCTCGCGCTCTGAGTCGTTCAAGACCATGTAGGTCTTTGACCTTGAGAGCCTCCTCCCCGGCTTTGGCGATCATTCCACAATTTATCCACATATCGATTCTCTCTGAGACACTTCGTGAGGTACATTTTGGAACAAAAGTGGAGGCAAGCTTTGTGTTTCCAGCCGCGAGAATTTCGTTGTAAAATGGCTACCGCCCGTTAGCTAAGGTTCCGCTGAGAGAAACGTATATATACCGGGTGGTACTTCGGAAATGCAACTACTTACCTCCCATCCAATTGGTGACTTTTTGGCCTTGCCCATTTCTTCAATTTCTCCCCAGTCACGTTTGGCAACCAAGCCTCGCAATTTCAACCACCAGTATGTCCTGTCGGGTATCTTGAACTCGCTTTGGATTTTACTGGCTCGTTTTCCATAACCCGACCGAATTAATCTGTAGATAGTTTCATTGGCGCTTAGTCCAACAAAATTGACGCTGTCCGACAGATCTTTGTCAAGGTTTTCTTGGATTTTCAGTAGCTGTGAGGCCTCGGTCAATGATTTCAAGTGCGATTGAGCATTCGTCTCTTTCGAGTCCGCAATCAATCTGGATGCGATGCGAATTTTGTCAATTTTCCCTTGGACGGTAGGCTGCTTCAAGGCCTCTCTAAAAAGTAAGTTTGATCCTTCAATTGGGCGATCGTCTTGGTAAAACAGATCCTTTAGTAATTCAGCATCCTCCTCCCAAGCAGAGGCTTCAACCAGGGCAGAAGCTATTGGCCGACTGTTGATAGTCCGGAAAAAGGTTGCCAATGGCAGCTTGCGCTTCAACTGCAGCAAGACAAAAAAGATTAAATCGGTGTCACCACTCTCGATCGCCTTATCCAATGCAACAGTATCCTCCTCCATATTCAGGAGCAAGGGAACCTGTTTTCCTGCTCGCGGCTCGAAATTCAAAAGCTGTGTTGCCAGACGCGCGCGGCCCTCGTCATAAGCTGCTCGCGCAATGGACTCAAAAGAAATTCCGTGTTTACCACGGAGCCTCTGAACAATCAGATGGCATATCGTCTCATCATCTTCACTTGATACTTTGACTTTTTGGCTTGCCCAATGGACGTAAATTCTATCGGCGGCTAGGTGAAGATATTCCGAGACACGGATAGCTAGGAGATATTCGTGCCTGTTGATCAATCGCTCGACCAGTTTTTCAGGGGTAAGTTGAAGATATTGTTCGTATGAGATAGGAAGGCCAATCCGGTACTCCCTGACTGCGTTCAGAACTCGCAGCTTCTCACACATATCTACAAAGTCATCACTGTTGTAGAGTTCAACAATCGATTTTCCAAAAGAAGCTGCTTTGAGCAGCCTTTTCTGCCAGTGAGCGTTGAATTCATGCCCTGCTGCCTTGACGCAGGTGTCCACTGCTTCAACGAGACTCGATCGAATTCGCTGTACGTTCTCATTCGCGGCTGGTGATTTCTTCTCCAACTGGTCCACTGAGTCCAGCAGAACTGCCGCCGGTGAACTTGACCCAAGCCTAAACACCTCTTCAGTGACACCTATAAAGGGTTAACCAATCCTTTTTCATTTAGGAAAAGTGACTCCTACCTGGTACTTTGTGTAAAAACTCACAAACCTCATTTGTGAACAGCCTGACACCATCCAGATCGGGGATAACATGGACGTGGCCATCATAGAAATATCTTAGAAATGAATTAGCGGGGTCTTGTATGAGGGGAAGAAGAAATGTACTTAGTAGAGGCTCCGTTAGGGCCAACGTTGTGGATTTCATCCTCCCAAGAGAGGACAACGGAATCGTTGCCACACCACGTAACACTCTTAGGGGAAGTTTTGGCGCGAGAGTCATACTCGCTAAATTTATTTTGAAAATCACTACTGACAACCCACAGTTTGCCATCGCTTGTAAATAACGCGACAAATCGGCCATTTGGGGAGACACTGATAAATTTGAACGGGCCATTTTGCAGAACACGGTCTTCAGCGTCGGTTGCATCTACGACGTAGATGGTTTTATCAACCGCGAGCAGAACTTCTACCGAGCGGGAAAGGGTATATTTAGGTGGTATGAGCGACCATGAGCAAATTTCTCCTCCTGGTGATGATGCTAGGAGTTTTGGCCTTGGCTCATCGTATCTCGATACCGAAATAAGCTGGTTGTTGTGAAGAAGGGCGACAAATCCTGTCAGCCAGAAACGGCATTCCTTAACTCCGTGCTCTTCAGCGGCCTATATATTAATTAATAGAATTCCACGGACTGCATGGCATTTTCATACACTTCCTAAAGAAAAAGGAGAGAAATCTCCACTCAAGCCAGAATAGCATCTGACAGTACCATCTTCTGTCACGACCAGCAATTTCTCATCTTCAGACCAACCGAGTCCACGGATGGGCCCATGATCCCACTGAAATAGAAATGGTTAGACATTGTCGGTTAAAGAGTAACAGCACAAAACGGACATGAATTCGGCTTATCCGTTTCCCTGAATAGGAGTAGACATCGATGCTCGACTTGGCCGTCTGAGGATCCCGATACCTTTGAAGTTTACTCTCATCCCGGAAAAAAGCTTCATCGACGGTTAGACCAATACAGCGAAG
Source organism: Nannizziopsis arthrosporioides (assembly GCA_029635245.1). NCBI lineage: Eukaryota > Fungi > Ascomycota > Eurotiomycetes > Onygenales > Nannizziopsiaceae > Nannizziopsis > Nannizziopsis arthrosporioides. Next base: position 5,418,440 of record CP098260.1, on the reverse strand, counting down.
CAAATAGGGGAGTATACCTATTGCGCCACCATAAGGGGCACCGGCAGCAATATAATTCTCTAGTTCCAAATCTTCGTCAAAGACCGCATCGTAAAGCCGGATCTTTCGGTAGAGTTGATCGCCAACCTTTTCCCAGTCAGCACGGGGATTTGCGGGAGCCATTGAAGTGCATGGGAAAAAAGTCCCAAGTTTCATTGCATCACAAGGTATTCAAGACGATATGAGTTTTTGCCAGAATGCATCCATGCATCTTGGAAGCCTGGACGTGCATCGATGTGCTGAGGGTTCTAAATTCTTGGCAGAAGCTACTGATACGCTTATGTAATAAGGGAAACTAGCGTCTTGGCAGGAGCTATCCATCGAGTGAGCACGTGCACTGGATGGAGACTCGAAGAAGTCAATAGTATTTCATCGAGAGATCTCCATGAAGTAGAGATAGATGGATCGTCTTCCAATAATACACAAATAAATTATTTGCCAGCATATCCGGTCTCAAGTTAAAGAAGTGATGAAGAAGTCTCTTTTGTATCGAAAAAGTGACTGAATTTCACTCCTGGTGACTCACTACTCTGGAAAGTAGTCTTATCCGGAGCAGATAATTCTTCTTTTCCGATCTCAAATCTACTTTCTTTCTGAACTCGACTGCCAATACCTTTACAGACGGCACTATTTAAGGGTACGCTTAGCAACGCTTTTATCTGGGCAATCACGGCTTCTTGACCTTTTATGGCAATATTTGTCGCCTAGCCCAACGAGTAAAAAAACGACCTTTTAGGCATCCCGCTAAGGGAAGAATGTGGCTGAATATCCTATAAGCTCTATCTCTCCGACAATATCCAGTAGGATGTTTGATGGGGCGGAACCATTCCCAACAGGTATGAGGCAGCTGCACTATACGCAGAGTACTCCTGTATTTTCACATACATATAAAAGCTGATATGCAGACCGATACTGCCGTCTTTCGTGGGCACTTTCGAAAATTAAAGAGCAGTTGTCAAGCATTTATGCTATAAAGTTCGTCAATTTAATTATCCTCGCTCGAGGACAACGGATAGACCAAATGTGACGAATTCGGGTTAGATTGAAGACGTTTCACTCCACTGGCACATCTGATCGGTGCTTCTCGGAACTGGAGAATGTTGACCTCAATATGGTTCTGATTTCATTTCAAGCTGGAAATGGGGTAGGAAGAACAGTGTTGTCATTGCTATGGAAAGCTAAGAAACATGTTGGCGGTATTGATGATTTATCCAAGTCACACCCAGCTGTATGTACACGTGTGGATAGTAGGTCATCCGGTGGAATAGATGTATGGCTGGCTGAGGTCCCGGCTATTTCAGGTCAAGACGACTTCAATCGATATCCGAACGTCACTCATGGCCCAGAAGCATTGAGCGAAGGAGACCTAGAAGCTTCAGTCACAGTGAGATCGTGGTTGGTCTCAAAACCCTTGTCATGCGAGTTCCCTCAAGAGGAAATATTTATGTCCGTGCGGCATAGATTACTTGAGCTAGCAGCATATCCTTGAAGACACGTCAATTTAGTCAAGATTATGCGAGTATCTGCAAGTACAGGGTGAAGGAGTTGCAGTATGAACAAGGAGTGTCCAATGCGGGGTTTCTAAGCCCCCACACGGGCTGTAAATACTCGCCTGAGTGATATTCTGGCTCTCACAATATGACTTGAGGATTCAGTTTGAAAGCAGTTAGAGCTCATGCACTGCTATCTACCCTCATTTCCTTCAAAGCAGAGGTATATCGCAGGGTATCTCTGGATTGTTTTCGTAGAAATCAATGGTTGCGTTTGATGCCAAGGATGGATGGATTGGAGTTCAGCCAGCCAAGTTTTCATGACTAAGCCGGGAACGAGACGGGCCGGTGCCAAGCCACATGAAGCGAACGCGAACAACCACTCGCGCCGTATCGAACCCGGCCCTTCAGCTCCTCGTTGATAACGAGCCTATAACGATTGTGCAATCCTCGTTTCCTACGACCCAATCTGAACAGCAGGGAATCCTGCACGGCTTGATACTTTGCTTTGACTGGATTGTATTCCGACAAGTCCAAACATATTTAAACTTGGCTCTCGCCAACATGTCATCTTTAGGGATACCGTTTAAGCCCCCTTTCCTCATCACTGGGATTGGAACCGCCTATTTAATATATTTCCACGAGAATCATGGCTTCAGCCGGTAAGGAGCTCTATTCCCAAGCTTTCAACTTCGGAACCGTCTCCAAAGGGGTCGATCCGCGGACTGGCCAGTATAATTTTTCAATCGTCGTATACGAAGTGCCAAGTCAAGCCCGAAATTGCCCTTCGTTGAGCCTGTCCATCAACTATAACTCCTTGATTCATAAGAATACTGGCCTAGGTGAAGGATGGGCTTTCAACCTGTCATCTTACGATCACCGCAAAGGGAAGACACTCTTCCTCTCAACAGGCGAGCATTTCAAGGTCACCGAAGGCGCGACATTATTTATTAAGGAACAGAAACTCAAGAGTTTTCAGTTTATCAGGAAGGAAGACGACTTTGCGGTTATTTATAAAGATGGCCGGGTTGAGATTTTGTCAAATCTCAACAACTCTTTCGATACAAGTGTCCCTGTGAAAATCTATGCTGCCAACGGTAGCTTGTTGAACTTGGAATGGGGTCGCTCTGGGAGCCAACCTCGGCTCACAAAAATCCAAGAGGTAGTCAATGGTGTAACCGAAGATTTGCTGGAAATTAGGTACGGGGTGTCGCAAGTCGAGATTATTCATGCTCCAAATACCCCCGAGGCTTGCACGACAACGCTGGTCCAAAGAAACAAAAGGCTAGTTGAGATCCAGCTGCCGGTGGATGGTGCTTTGCCCTGGCATTTCGTCTATAAAGAACTGAACAGCATTACTTGTATAACCGATGTCAACAGTCCGGCCGGCCTGCTCGAGAAGGTGAATTACAGCCAAAATGGTCACAAACTGCCAAAAGGTGGCCCATATGTCACAATCCCTTATGCAATATCTCATATGTTGCTCCCTGGCTTTGACCAACCTCCTGTTGAAACCAACTACCGGTACTCTGATAAAAATTTCCTGGCCTATAATAGTGGTTTGGATTGGAAGGAAGGCGAGGATAACCTGTATCGAGTTCGTGGAGAATATCAGTATTTCACCACCGTCCAGATTAAAGGAGGCGCAGAGACAAAGTATACCTACAATAAGTTTCATCTTTTGACCGACATTGAGCAGCAACAAGGCTCCAAAAAGGTCTGCCAGACAATATCATACTATGCCCTGGCGAATATCTCCTTTGATGATCAGCCGGCACAATATCAGCTACCGAAGACCCTGGCGACAACTTACCAAGATCTAGGCGCAGGAGCTCACCGTCAGGAAACGAGTGAGCATGTCTTTGATGAGTGGGGAAACCCAACCGAAACAGTCGAAATAAATGGGGTCAAAACCACTCGCGAATACTACTCTCCTGCTGGAGAGAAAGACTGCCCAGCCGACCCTCATGGGTTTAAAAGATACCTGAAGAAAGAGACCGTAACGCCACAAGTCAATGGGCCCACTCGTGGCAAGACACTTAGATATCTCCAACTCCCCACAAGTGTGAATGGCTATGCAAGCTACTTCGTCGCTGCTCAGCAGTTACAGTCCTCGGAGAATAACTCAAGTATATCAGCCGCTGAATTCTCTTACACAAATAAGCCAACCACTAGAGACCATGGCCGACTTCTACAGCAGGTCACCCACCTGTCTGGACAGCAATGCTCAACCTACGACTGGGCGTTCGCTTATCCAAACCGCCATCAATTCAGTGAACAAATGAAAACAACAACTTTCGATGGATTTACGGAGGTATCCAATAGTATATACTCCATATGTACCGGGCTGACTGCTTCGCACACGGGTGTAGACGGTGTTGAAGAGAACTTTGAGTACGATAGCATTGGCCGACTGGTTAAGGCGACTGTCTCTCCAGGACAGCCTTTTGAGGCTATTCGACGGAAGGAGTATGCAGCAGGGGACACCGACGCAGGGTATTGCACGACAATTACTGACGCTCAAGGTCTTCAAACGCGCTACATCATGGACGGCCTGGAGAGAATCTGCCGTATAGAAACACAAGACGTCGATGACGGTGGTAATCTCGGAGCTTTCCGCATTACACAAGAAACTACGTATGATGCTGTCGGTCGACCAAACACTGTTTGCGATATTGACTGGTTAAGAACGAATGGAAACCCAAAAGAGCAACGCAATGAAAGGACTATGGAGTACGATGACTGGGGCCGATTATGTAGAGTAAAACACAACGATGGCACAGTCACCTCTTCGGTCACAGATCCGATAAAGCTGACCCATATGGAAGGTACTGAAGGACAGAGCAAGGTGCAAACGCAGTATAACCTCTTTGGGACCCCGACCCAGAGCTCACTACTCAAAACAGATGGCACGCAATACAGCAAGACTGCTTATGACTACGATGGTTTGGGGCGTTTAATCAAGCGACAAGACGATTCCGGCCATGTTACACTATACCAAAACGATAGCTTTGACCGTATCGTCCAAACTACGAGGCCTGACCAAAGTATCATATATACTCAGTACTTCAACAGAAGTACCGAGCCTTTGCCAGTGTCAATTAAAACTAGCCAGTATACTCTTGGCGAACAATCTTTCGACGGGTTAAGTCGATTGACAAGCCAGAATATCGGTGGGCGTACGATACAGCGATTTTACCGAGGAATCGAGCCTCAACCCTTTGAAATTACAGCATCGAGTGGTGCTAGACACGATTGCACCTACGAGCCAGGTTTGAACTATGCCTTGAAGCTTATGAAAAGCGCCGATGACAGCAGTACTTATCGGTATGACCAAAAGAGCTTGGCAGTATCGCAGCTGGAGAATTCCTACTGTTCCGAAAGCCGTCACTATCTGCCTTCTGGCCTACTGGTGCAGGAAAACTTCCAGATAAATCATAGCGGAATCTCTGCACAACATAAATATTCGATGGGAGGAAAATTACAACGCTATACTGATGTTCACGGGCAACAGCGTGAACTGGACTATGATTCCTATGGTAGACTCAAGGCTCTTACCCAAGGAAAATCGAAGGTCACGTTTACCTATGACCAATTTAGTCGCCTATCAGAGACCCTCGTGCTGGACGGAGAAAGCGGGCAAGGCTTGACCACCGCCTTGGTTTATGATGAATTTAGCCGTGAAAGTGAACGTACAGTTTTTCAAGGCAAAGACAAAATATACCAATTGAGCCAGACGTATAATCAATCAAACTTTCTGGTCGAGCGGCAAGTCACGGGTGGGAAAGGAGAGGTCTTCCGGCGGGAGACATTTCAATACGACAGCCTCAATCGGCTAATAGGATATCAGTGCAGCGGTTCTCGGCCTCCAGTCGATGAGAGAGGACACAGTCTTCAAACTCAGCAATTTAGCCATGATGCGATTGACAACCTGGTGAAAATCTCAACAGTCTTCCAGGATGGAACGAAGAATATTGCTTCATATATTTATAGCGATGAAGACTGCACTCGTCTCATTCGGATCACTAATACTCATTCAGACTATCCCCGAAATGTCAATCTCGAATATGATAGCAACGGTTGTTTGACACTCGATGAACAAGGGCGCACTTTGAAGTATGACACATTAAACCGTCTAACCGCCGTTTGCAGCGCTGAGGGTCGGACTCTGGCCAATTATCACTACGATGCTGCTGGTAAGCTAGTTTGCCAGGACATAGAAGGCGGGGCGTCGGTATTGCTTCATTACTCTGGAGACCGCCTTATTGCTAGAACAGAGGGGAACTCTCGGATCAGTTACATATCGGACGGAAAGGAGTGCTGGGGAGAGATGCTGGTGAAAGATGGACACTGCCAAACAACAGTATGGGCATCGGACATGCATCAGTCCATCTTAGCGTGGCTGGATAAGGATGGAAAAAGCATTCATCATCAAGAATATACCCCTTATGGCTTCAACACAAAGGGATCCTCTATAGGCTTTAATGGTCAATGGCAGGATCCAGTGACTGGCTGGTATCATCTGGGTAATGGCTATCGTGTCTATAACCCCGTTTTGATGCGCTTCCATTCACCAGATGCACTGAGTCCCTTCACTTCCGGGGAGATTAACCCATACACCTACTGTCTCGGAGATCCGATCAACCGCGCAGACCCTACCGGCCATTTTAGCATCTTCGGCATCCATTTTGGGGGCAGGGATCTGGCTATCGCTTTGGTAGGGCTAGTAGTTGGTGTTGCGGTAGGAGTGCTCACAGGGGGAGCAGGTTTTGCGGTCGAGGCTGCACTTGGCATTGCTGCCGGTGTCGCTTCGGATGTAGTGACTGGGGTAGTGTATGACGAAGCAAACGGTAAAAATCCTACCTGGAGCAGCATTGGCACGGATGCATTGTATGGTGCTATTGGTGGAGTGTTCGGCGAAGGGATAGGAAGGGGTATCGCCGCTGGCGGAAGAGCGGTCGCCCGTGGTTTTAGGGGAGCGCGAACGTCGATAGAGCAGTTCCTTGAAGGCGCGGCTAGACTACGTCGAGCTGGAGGGAAACCTCACTTCCCTTGGTCATCCACACCCAAGTCGTTCCAGAGTCTCGAGAGACAACTGACAAACCTGGAAAGGTTCAAAAAATTCAATAAGCTGACGAAAGTGGAGTATAGTAACTATCTGACGAAAAAGGCACAGATAGGGAGAGAAGTTCAGGAAATCAGATCAAGACAACCCTGGACATTCAACGAGAGAAACAAAATTTTCAATCTAGCCGATCCCAGAGGCCCGTCCGCCCAAAAGTACGGAATGTTCCGTGATTATATTAGGGAACAGAGGTTCGATCCAAGAACCGCAGCCTCGCATGCAGGTGATTCGAAATTTAAAGAGCTGCATGGCTCAGCAGGGCAATATCAGATTAGACTCAGTGGGGACGAAAGAGCCACATTCACCATAGATTGGGACTCACGAATTATTGATATAATCGCGGTCGGAGGCCATACATGATCGAAAGAGGGTCGTTCTGGATTTGGCCGTTCGATACTTATACAGCATGTTCCGTCATCTCGAATGCCTTCCAGATATCGAGTGATAGGCGGGAGTAAGCCTCCTTAGATAGAGAAGATAGCATTAGTCAGATATTAGCAATCAGCTATTAAATACTAGTGGTATTTGAATGCGGTAATACCATGACATTTCTCGAGACTTTCTGTATTGAGCCTGCCATCAGACGACCTCATCGATTCAACAACATCGCCATGGTTCTAATTTACTGCAGAAGTGGGCAAATGAGTGCCGCTGCAGTACCAACTAGATGGCCATGAAGGATTATACCGCACTGTATGATAAGCTCGAGGATTTCGCCGATCTTGAAGTTGCCATTTTACTATGCCTGGTCGCAGAAGAGCAGGGTCTCCTGGTGGACACCGATTCCGAGAGCCTCGATGACCTTGGAAGGGAATTGAGCCTGGTACAACAAAAGATCACCTCTTCTTTACCCGAAGCTGGCATTGTTTCCTGATTATGTTTCTAGATCCTTCATACCACCTTTGGACTTTCGAGCATCGTACTGAGTTGCTCCGCGCGAACATCCCTTGAGGACTTTAGCAATGCGATATCTACTCATGAGGATACCGGATCACGGCGATCTATCTTCTCACCATCAGGCTCTGAATCGGGTCGTGTAAGCCCCCTTGCTGCTAGTTGGTGTCTTTTCGATGGATCTAGAATCTGACCCATCCAGCGGCATGAGCCTATTTCTTTGAACAGCAACTTCTCCTCAAGAGACAAACTAAAAGCAAGGCCACGACGAAGCCATTTGCATGAGCGGAAAATTCCAAATGTCATCATTGCAAAGTATTTCGATCAAACCTCTGAACAAGTGCAACTGCAAGCTTTACAGGTCAGTCATGTTCTCAGGGCAGAGTGAACTGCGCCAAGGGCGACCGTATTGATCGGAAAGAATTGTAGCTTATACGCATGAACCACATATCTACGAGATTTGGCTTTTACCACACGCCTAAGCCATTTATTTTCATTCCTCTACTCGCTACCAGTCGAGTGCCTTTATCTTCCCGGTTGAACCAGCACCTGGTGAGAACTCTTGCCCTTGAGAAGTGGAAAGTGGGCTGATAATAGAAGAACGATCACATATTTCTCTCCCATTTCCATGACATGACCAGTCGCTATGAGTTCTCCGAAGATACATCTAGCTTTGCCTCCGACGATGCCTCTCTTGCATCGGTAGTTCGGCCATTTTCCCACGCGTCGCGGGCTTCACAACCGCCGCATCCTATTTCTGACGAGGTATAAGTTGTGAAATACACTCGGCAATTTGTTCTGACCCCAATCACACAGGAAATTCGAGCACTACGGTATCTGAACGACGCCGTCACTAGTTCTGCTGATACAATTTGCTATCTGCAGAATTTCGTCGTGTTTCTGAGACTTAATCGTGGAATCTATGGCGGAATATCGGCTATAGCCACCCGTCACCTCCAACTATTAGTAAGGTACAGGGAGTCAATCGTATCTGCTGTGCATCCCTGACTTGGACTAGGTGCCTGGCGTCTTTTCAAGGTATGGACTTTTTAGTCCCTTCTTTGGTCGTGATTGCCGCCAAAAAGATATACAGGCATCGCATTATCATTGCTCATCCGGAGGATGATCGTAGCCTTCTATACGGGAGCAACCTATATGCTACTCGGCGTGAATTGGAGGGTTTAACGGCGGAAAAGATCATTGAGAACGTACTCGCCGAGGTTGAAGCACCCCTATGAGAATTAGTGTTGTTTCGGCTATATTGCGAAACGGGTGAAATTCTTCGACACATCAAAAAGCGCAAAGCCAATTGCGCAGGCAAGCAAAACTTCAGGCTGCCTTATGTGATTTGTCCCATCACAGTCGGCATGGAAGTCGGAAACACCGCAGCGGTAATCAACTTCTGTCCCAGCATTGGCGCGTTCAGAGCGCGCCTTATCACAGGGAAGTAATATTTCATAGCTAGTGCCTACTCCATGGACTAGTCTATATTACCTGTCATGGTAGTTCTCGGACCATGATATTTTGTCATAGGAAGCTGGGCCGTAACGAGATGGAAATTATGTCTGGAAGTGGGTTACAAAAGCTCATTTCACCAATGGCTCGACCGAGGGACCGGCAACCGATTCAAGAGCTAGGTATTCGTACAACCAACGCCATGACCAGCAATTCGCCGTAAATTCAAGAGAAGCTTACGTGCCTACGTCTACTTCGTGAGTGGCCGGGGAGAAAAATACCTCTTCACACCGAGTATTCATTCTTATGCAGATACGGGTGCACCTTATTAGAATTCAAGGAGAAACGCTAGAATATTCAATCAGGAGCAAACTGGCTAAAACCAAACAAGTACATACTAACGAACACGCTGAAATAAGGTCCATTGCACTTAGGGATATGTGATTTCAAGGCGAATAACGATGTGCTGTGTACTCCGTAATGAACTGCGAGCTAATGGATGAACATTTCTCTCCTTCTAAGACCACTGTCCACCCTGGTGTCATTGCTACTGCCATTCATGCCAATGCCTTCATCTGACGTATGGGTAATTCTCTTCCATTCATTCAGAATGGCATCAATCTCGGTTCTCTGGTCTTCGACAATTGCATCCATCTTGATATCATTTCTATCGTATCCGAAGGGATCCTCCAATTGAGAACCAATCCCTTCGATGCCATAAAGGGTAAAAATCACAAGGCTGACGATGGGAACAGCCCACCAACCCATATCATCCACCATGGCAAACGGCAGAACACAGCCAAATAAGGCGAGAACCTGCTTTTGGTGGATCCTACGGCGAAGTTAGAATGGAAGAAAAAAGAGGCGAAATGTACCCGAAGGTAAAGAGAAGTAAAATCAAACTTACAGATGAGCGATAGGAATGGGCGTCAACTTGATCGTTTCCATTTTCCCATAGGCATCGATCAACGATGAGACCTGGTTTCCCATTGAACTAGCACCGGGTGCATCATACCATCCTCTCTCCTGACCACGCTTGATGAATCCCTCAACAAAATAGCTCAGCTGCACTGGAATGGAGAGTCCATCGTCTTCCAGACATTCAAAACCATTGGGCAATAAACTCAGATATTCTAGTTTCGATGAACCACCCTCAGTCCCGTCACCGCTCTCGGTGTCAGCCAATAGTATCTGAAGCCATGATACAGAGGTCCATTCTGCGCGCAAGAAATGTTTCACAGCGTATGGGAATGCGACCAAGACTCGTACTGTCCGCTCAATGTCTTGTTTCTCCGTCGGCGTCAAATCGCGATTTCGGGTATACGAATTGACTAATATGGTCCTTGTCAGGTTACGCGTCGCCGTGTTGATCGTTGTGAGAGCAATGCGGCCGTCCCAGAAGCGGTTATAGGAGGTTTGGTTCCGGAACACGAGGATGAGACCGACAACGATAGAAAGGGAGGGGATCTATTCGGTAAGCCGAAAAATTGATCAGAATATTTTTTGCTAATTGCAGTTTTCCTCAATCATTCTTCCTCGCCCAAAATTGAAATATCTCTTACAATTGTTGGCGGAAGACCTAAACTGTCATAGACATATTTATCCAAACACACGACAAGTACTGTGAACAACGCGTGGCAGACGAGAGGGATGAGAATGGCACTATGGATTGCACCTTTGATAAAACGAAGGACAAGGGGCCATCTGGCAGAGAGTTAGAACTTCCAGTGGACCGGATTCGAATTTCGGTATTACAGCCGCGTAGAAGTACTACATGCCTTCGAGGTTTAGATCTGTGAGATTTCATGAGTGGGTGTGTCAGCCGTCGTTGGTGGTGTCGGCCATTCGAAGGAGATTCGTTGTTGCTGTGAGGACCTGAATGTCCCATGGAATGCATGGTAGCTAGCTATTAGTGAGATGTTGTATTTGCTGTCCAAAAAAATTCCAGTAAGATTTAATTTGTTGTGAAAAAGTGAGGAGGAAATATAATCATTTAAGACTGCCCAGGTCAGAACACCCTTTGCATTGAGCTCCCCTGTACGGAGTAGTTAACGAGGAATGATGATCAAGAGCACCACTTCGAAATTCCCCGCGGGTCCCTGTCGTTGTCCGAACCATGGCATTTCGCCGATCAATCCAAGTGGTCGCAATTGTCAAAGGCTGAAACCGCCATATTCAAACCTTCAATCTTCAGGGAGCCAACGAGTGGAGCTCATCCTGGCATTTAAGTTGGCTAGTTAAGGAGAGCTTTCCCCACACAAGACGGTAGACCCCATTTCCAAGATGGAATGGCCGAGGGAATGGTTTGTGCTTTATGGTTATGTCACTTATGTGCTAAAGGAGAGATAAAAGACCATTACAGGGTATGAGTGGTGAAGTCAACCCAAGCTCGTTACATGTTCTCAAAAATCCAATCAAATATATGCTGGCGTAGGGCTACCAGTCATTCTCTGTGATCAGAGAAAGGGGTGGTACGCCAGATGCTTGGTTGCGTGCCTTTGAAAAGACATAAATTCACCGCTCGAACGCTACCAAAAAAGAAAATAGATGTCGTAAGTCTTACCACCAATCATATACCGAAAATTCAAAAGATGTTTTTGTTCTGTACTCCGTAGGTATGAGTGCTAATTCACGGGCTCGTATCACGTCAAAAATTTGCAGGACTAAATCGGATAGATTCGACTCTGGGCTTTATATCCGACGAGCATGGCCATCAAAAGCGAGCAAACCCGAATCATTCAACGGCGTTAATGGACAGTCTTCAAAGTTACCACGGATGACAGGAGACATCGCGGCTAGGGCCGCGCTCATGCCTGGTAATGGTCGTCCGCTGGGAATGTCAATATTTTGGCTGCGGGCCATACTGCTCCGGTCAGACATGGGGGGATGAGCAGCAATAGGTTCACTGGCCGGCTCTACGCCGATAGGGCCCGGCCGGGGTTCTATTCCTGTGGCTGCACGCGTAGGCGAAGGTTCGATCGTAGGTGGTGCTGAGCGATTACTTGGCGTTGTTGCGCCATCTTCTCGAACTGCTCCATTTTGGGTCGCGGAAGGGTCGCCAGGTTGATTTTCTCCTCTGATAGGCTGGTTCTCAACATTTGAAGGACCAGGCTGCGCTTCGAATTCATCATACATTGCATCATCTACGTCGGCGCTAAGGTCGGTATAAGCGCGACAGTTCGGACATTGGAAAATGGGATATTGTGGTGAGTTGATAAGTCGTCGGACACATTTATAATGCCATACATGCGCGCACGCGGCCATAAATAACGTTTGGTAAGGTCTCTGCACCGGGGTATTAGTCAAGAAGACAACAGATGGAAAGGTAATTTGAGGTGAAAAAGGGGCAAACGAACCAAGACTGAGTTCAGGCAAATGGAACATTCCCTACAGCCTTTGTAGTCGGCATTATCGCCTTTGCCCAGGTTGTTAATAAGGGTTTCAGTATTTTTGCTAGCAGAATTTCAGTAAGCATGGAGAGAATTTCTCAACCCTGAGAGTTGTGGCTTACTTAAACTCGTTTGGCTCACGTTGCCACATCCGATTACACTCGACACGGATTCGAACACATCTGAAGATCATTTCTTCTCCGCCCCGAAAGTCAATTCCGAGTTGGACGACGTCTCCATCCCGCAACACATAGGATCTAGACGGAGTATTGGGTTGACTGAGCCGCATGTGATTGAGAAACGTCCCAGAAGAGCTTCCAATATCTTTAATATTCCAATGCCCATTCACGTAGGTAAATTCGCAATGTTTCCGGCTAACAACTTTCGATTTGAACCCGATCGCGGCAGCCGATGGGTTTGGTGGGTTTGCAGGAGGAATACCGTCGCGCTCAGAGTATCGTCCGACTCGGAGCGTGCAATTTTCATCGGGCAAGGTACGGGTGATGGGAGTGAACACTAGAGATGGACGGCCTAGTTGGCTATTATGAGGAAACAGTCGTATTGTAGGCAATGATCGAGGTTTTGGAGCAACAGAGCTATCGGAAGATGGCTCCTGCGGTGTTGAAAGTGGTGAGGCAGCCGGGGCTAGAGTGCTCGCCTGTGGTGGAGACGGCGGCAAGGACTCGGAGGAAGAGGTTGTAGATCCTGACAGAGGCATGGGGTCGGAGGCGGGGAGAGTCATGTCCCTCGCTGACGATGTTGTTTCATTTGCCGGCGTTGATCTGAAAGAGCTCGACGCTATAGCCGAGCGGTCGTCACAAGAGCTTGATGATCTACTTGGTTGGTTTTGGTTGATAGGAGACTCAGCCTGGTCGGTATCAGGCGCCGGGCGAAACTCGGGAGCAGACTGGGCGGTGACAGTTTGGTGAAGGTCGTGAGCGAGCGTGTGTGAGTGAGACTGGGAGCGAGAGCGGGCGTGAGGGTGAGATTGAGAGCGGGTGTGAGAGAGAGACGAGGGAGAAGAAGAAGAAAAATGTTCGTGAGAATCGAAAACGGGCGAGTGAGGGGAAAGCACCAGGCCGACGGCACGTGTCAAGCTATACCGGTTTGATCGCGGCTGAACGGACGGCGACGACGACGAAGACGACGGTGAAGCGCCGTTGGAGAGCACTGCTGCAGGAGTGCGAAGCTGGCTGAGGCGGCGCAGTCGACTGGTGAACGAGACACCGGACGGAGATGGCAGTTCCGCAGATGAAGCTGTGGTGGTCGTCATGGGAGTGCACCTCACTGGTCTATCGCCATGGCGAAAGACGGCGCTTGTTAGTCAACCGTGAACTCTTTGTGAGACTCGACGAGCAGTGCAAGAGCTCGGTGGCAGGGGACAATGGGAAACTCAACGGAAATCCACGGAAACAGAGCATTTAAACCGGACAAGGAGGGCCAAATTACCTCGATTTGACCAGAGCAGAGACCGCAAAGACTGGTGCTCAGGAACTACAGATGGAGCGAGAATGGAGGGAAGAGAGCCAGACGCAGCGAGCGACAGACCGTTGGAACGCCGCAAAAGTCGGAGAATTTTGAGGAGAATCCCAACCAGAGGCTGGGAACTGCCGACGGGATTGCGCAGCAGCGCCTGTCAATCGCCAGGGATTGATTGACCAGCAAAAAGCTATCTGCTTTTCGGATTTCGGCAATGAGAAGCCGATATCCACTCCTGAAATCGATTCGAGGACTCGGGAGGAAGTGGGATGGAGAGGCTGGAGGGCAGCTTTTTCAAAAGGCCCAGGGAGAGGGCGGCGGAGAAATACTAGTCAGGGATGCTGCTTGTTAGGATGACAAGGAGAGGAGGAGAAGAGGAAGAGGAAGAGACGAGACGGCCTGAGCGACGGATTGATGGCGACTACGATGGCGACGGCGCCCTTTTAAACTCCTTCGACGGCGTATTTTGCAGTGGAGCATCTCTGCATTGAAGTCATTCGTTCAAGATGGCTACTTTTAACGAGCTAAACTCGTTAATCAAATAAAACGTCCCTGTCCGGTGTCACCAGACACCCTAGTCCTCGTTGCTCTCCCTCCTTATCCATCTATGCTCTCGAGAAATCGGTCATCTCGCCGTCCAGCACCTATCCCAATCACAACGTTACCAAGCGAGATCTCGATTCTTCTGTCGCCAATTGGATCGCCTCGATGACGCCTCCCAAGCGCAAGAGGTTTCCGTTTTGCTGGTTAACTGTAACTCTAACGGGAGCAGTGCGCCTCCACAAGTCGATAGGATTTGGCAAAAGCTGGCAGATTCTGTTGGTATCCGTCCTTTTTTACTCCGTACATCTGCATGTCTCTCTTCTATCCAATTTTGATTCAATTTATGTTTTTAGACAGACGCAACCAGGATATGCTTGCGATCAGAATCTCAAACGCGGTGATCTGCCTGAGAGCGATTCACATCTGGGCTCCGAGGTTTGAGGCTCGAGGCTCTTGATCATCGCACTCCAATCAAAATTGCGTCCCGCGATGGTACTGCTCTATGTGGTATACTTCTACGCCGCCTGCTACCACTAATACTTATTGCTTCGCGGTCAAGCAGGGTAGGGTGGCGATCAGATCCTGCATACACCCGTATTGCCTGGAAGCGTATGCAGCACGAACATTGCCTTCGAACACTGCTTGTGGTCACAGTTTCCGGGGATGCGGCCCATGCCGTTATCGGCGTGACTCGAGAAAACCTCTCTTTGTAGATGTGTATAGGCGAATCTTCACTTGCACACGTCTTCCCATGTGTATAATGGCGTTGGGAATGAACCATGCTCCCTGTTTGCTTGGGTTTATTTCCCAGATCAACAAAATCTCAAGGTCTAGAAACCCGACTATCGAGAATTTCCTTGCCCAGCCAGAAGGGGTCTTGGGCTTCTTATCCAGCAGCAACAAATAGGAGACCTCGCACGTACCATCACAATATCATTATTGCTCCCAAGATTCTCTTCGAAATTGAAAGACCAAGAGCTGGCTGAGAAAATCACCCGTAGTTGACATTGCACCGATAAATTTTAGACCCAGACGATAGCCACAGGCATCCACACGCCGCCAACGATACGTATATACCTCCACATAGCAATTCTCCCACTTCACGCTTCATTCAAGCGGCGATACATCGGCACCTGGCGGTAGGATTTGTTACGCAACCGACAGGAAACATGTTTATGCAGCTGGGGATGGAGACTCATTGGATGTCAGGTCTCAGGCATGGTTTCACAGTCACCAAACCAACAGCCCGCACGCAGAATCTTCAAAATCGAATAAAGAGACGCTCTTCAGGAGTGGGCGAAGGGGTTGAGTGTGTGCGGTTCATCCATGCCATCCACAAATACGAGTCCTCCCCTCGATTTCCAGCTTTCGAAACCTTAGTGGATTCCACATCGCGAGCAAGATGTGAGGGGTTGTTGCCTCTGCGATTTATGGAGCATTCAGGTACCAGGACAGCGACAGCTCGCCCGAATGGCCACTCCACCCTGGTTTATATCGTCGGAGGCCGGCTGCTTGTTGTTGCGATCCCTCAGCGCACTCGGGCCCTCATGGCGTTCAGGGGCGTAGAATCTTGTCCCGAGGAATTATGCGCATTTATCGCGAGAATAGCATCATCGCACCGTAGTCATAGAATCCTTTGCCGCCGCCGTTGATACCGGTACATTACTCCGGAGCAGAGAGTCTGAAACATAGGAGCTGGAGTTTGACGCGAACCGTGGTCGACTTTGTCTGCGCGCCGAACGGAAGAGGAAAAAGAAAAGCGAACTGTAGCGTCAAGTTAGTGAGAGAAAAGAACCGAGAAGCAATTATTGACAGGAATCTCCCGAGACTTCCACTGCGGATGGTAAAACAAGAGTTTCTGCCTCTCTGCAAGCCCCTAATAATAAATCTTGTCCCGAAGAATCCGCTCCCCTTTAACTAAAATAATGAATTTAATGGTCTTGTGTTTAACAAAATAGTTGAGTTCTTGGGCTCCGATTCTCCACCGCGAAAGTCTCCCATCGCGCCTCATCCCTACTGTCTTCTCCCGTCTCGTTATTATTATTATTCTTTCTTCCAGCAACCCTTGGTTTGCTTCCAGCTGACCCGTCCCTTGGAGATTCGTCTCTCATTTCTCTCGTTAATTATTTCTTGTGCTCTCTCATTTCCCGAGTCATTCGTTTCGAGCCACCAGCCGCAGGCCGCCTGAATCTAAGCGATAGGGACACCCTCCCCTTTTCCCAACACCCAATTCAAATGTGGGACGGCCGCTAGAGATGTCTCTGAATGGATTGGATGATTCCTCCATCATCGAGTCCTACCAGGCCGCCTTGACGGAGGCGGGAGGATGGTGAGAGCTGCCCTGTGCCCAACACAATCTACTTTGGCTGGTCCGAGAACTTCCTCTCATATCCAGGGAGTGGAGATAGAGACGTCCCGGTATTTCAAGAAATCTTTCTGGGCTAACGATGTTTCGGTGTGTTTGCTAGGTTCCTCCTGAAATACGTCGCTAGAGATGTCGTCGCGCTTCTGGCCAGGGGTAGCGGAGGAGTTGCGGAGATCCGGATCACCATAGACAGCTATGAGGAGAAGGCACCTCTCTACGGGTTTTTACAATATAGACGGAGAAAGGTCATCCTCAGATATGTCCCGGAGGGCGTCTCGAGGATACTGCAAGGTATTTCCGTTAAGACGGCCGTGTTCAATTCTTGCTCGTATGCGCCTCCGCGAAGCGTTTTCTAACAGTCTCTTCCATAGCGCGAATTTCTGTCCAATTTCAATCGGTATTAGATAAATTCTCTCCGCACGATACGGTCTTTTCGATTTCTGCTCCTTATGAACTTACCGAAAATGCGCTTTCTTCTGCTTGTTTCCTACACACCGCCTCCCGGTCCATGACACCGTCGTCTAGTTCTATACGGCACTTTCAACTGGGAGAAATCACGGAAGATGCCGAGGTGGAAGAGAATGTCTCAGTAGCGGATCAATCTGCTGCCACAAACAGTCTAGGTGTTCCGAACAAGAGAGAAAGTATTTATAGCCGAACATCTGAAGCTACTGCTGTGCCGGACCGTTACCAGCCTGGGGCATCGCAAGCTTCTTCTGTTGCGGAAACAGCGTCAATTCACTCGGCCCGCTTTTCGGAGAAGAATGAAAAGCCTCTCCCCATGGTTCCGCTCGAGTATACAAAGAGTCACCCGAATGGCTCGACCCAAAGACATATATTAGACCAGGCATCTTACCCCCTAGGTGAACGCCGCAGCTCTACTCAATCATCCAGACCGTCGATTAGAGATTTGGAGTATGCGGGCTCCCGACCACCAAAGGTGAAGCTCGGTCCCCGCCCTGTGGTCGATATCAATGGCCGCCCGCGCACTGCGGGCTCGATGGGCAGATCCCGTGAGCCACGACCGGTTGCAGCACTTCCCGCAGGTGTCCGGCTATCGACGAGAAAATCCAATCCCTCGCGACCCAAGTCCCAGCCTGGCTTTGTACCTCCCGTCGTCAATTCTCATCTGCCTCCTGTGCCGACACTCTTGCCTCCACCTCCTGTTATAATGTCATTTTCGAGAATTCCACCTGGCTCGCCCAAATCGATAAAAAGCGTTGCATCTTCGATTGGACTCGCTCCAGAGAAGCAGCGTTTGATGAAAGCCTTGGAACTCCGTAAAAGGCAGATGGAAAAACATGCTCAACAGGCCGCCAAAGAACACCTCGAAAAGACTATTGAGGAATCGGAGGCAGTCGTTTCGGAGGAAAAGACAAATGCTGTGGTTGAAATTTGTGTGGTACATAACCGTGATGTGTCAACAAGTAAATCAATGGACCCAATAGAACCGTCTCAGGCTTCAAATGTTGGGGATTGTGATAACGAGGAGGATAAGCTGCTAGTGGCTGAACAATCTAAACTTGATTCTGCGGTTGATCTTTCTGTTCCGGACTGTGCTCCTAAGGCAGATGACCCTATTCCCACTCCAACGTCTGATAACCTCGATGCACCGCCTCCGCTGCCCTTAGAAGCGCTGGACTCCAAGGCCGAAACCTCTGAACCATCGGCAATTGACCAAAGCAATTGTGATTCGTTGACATGCCCTCCCAACGCTGAAGAGGTAACACCGACAGATGAAATCAGCGTCACAGGTGAATCGAACTCGACCGTGGATCCAGAAATTGAGACCGTCATCAAGCCCTGTGAAATTGAGATTCCGTCCGACCTGGAGTGTCCAGACACTCCAACTCCCCGAGCGATCCCAGTCGAAATATCCCTGATGGCGGAAAGTGAGTCTGAGGTATCCGACCAGCCACAAGAGGAGATCGTTGTTTCAAGCGAGGATACATCACAGGCTGGCGTTAAAACGCCTTCCATGCATGATGATCAACCCGACCAAGCTCCAGATGGACCTGATGGTGAGAAGAGCGAAAAGCAACGGAAACACAAGCGACGTGCTATGCTTGAGCCTATCCACATACCGTTACCCACCGACGAGATGGACGATGATCAGCTTCTCTCGGATGACTCGTTCATGGAAGAGCTTAAATCTGCCACTGTCCAAGAAGCTAAACCGGTAACGGTTCCTAAAACTCCTCTCACACCATTTTCCAGTAATGGAGATGTCGCTTCATCGGAGCTATGGAAGGGCTCTCGAGTTGTGTCGAATGCCAGCGCTGGTGGTGTAGATGTGCAAGCGCTTCCGGTTGGCAGATCTACCTCAGCGCCGTATTTCGCGGCCCAAACTGCAGTGCCTGTCTTGGTCGCTAAGAAGGTCAATGTTTCCTCCGGTATCTCTAAGCGAATAAAAGCCCTGGAGATGTTTTCCAGCCGTGATTCCTCTCAGAGCCAAGCACCAATGCTACCATCGTCTGCACCTTCATCTCCATTTGAAAAGTTCCGTAAGCGTACCTCTATGACCCCCTCGCCTACTCCGACTCCCAAGGTGAACAAAAGTTCATCACCACAAGAGAAACCAGCCCAAAGCCACAAGAGACAGGGGTCCTCGCCTACCGAGGCCATGAAGGTCTCTAACTCGGTTTCCGTTACAGCTAGGATCATCCGGGACCCTGCGGCGCCTCTGCTGGACCCTCTAGTGGACCCTTCCGAGCCGAGCGTTCTGAATTTACAGCAAAGCCAACTCATAGTCCAGCACGATGGAGATGCGGATCGAAATCAAACTTCCTCTTTGATGTCTCAGCCGACAAGACAAGAAAAAAAGCGATGGTCAATCTCGTCTATCGGCTCGAAACATGCGGCGGACTCGGCCCCATTACGGCGGTCAGATTCAACGACGAGCAAGCTCTCTACTTCTAAGCATGAAGTGTCAGCTCCACGCATATCTACGGATACGTACTCTCATCTTGACAGTGTTGATGAAGCTCTGGAAGACAAAAAGGAATCCAGGAAATCCCGACTAATGCGACGGATGTCAGCCATTACGTCAAACTCACGCAGGGGTATCATCAGTGCCCTAAGCCCAGCGCTGAAGGAAGAAAGCCCACCGACACCTCCTAAGGAGGAAGAAGAGGAGCCTTCTCCACCGGAAGCTCCACAGGTTGTTGATATTGGCGAAGTCAACGTGCAATTTCCCGATACTCTCTTGTGGAAACGACGGTTCATGCGCATAGACGATAATGGATATCTTGTCCTTACGCCAGGAACTATTGATGGATCTGCGCGGAATGTCGTCAAGCGATATCATCTTTCGGAGTTTAGGAAGCCAACACTGCCAGACCAAGATAGACAAGAGCTGCCGAACAGCATCGTACTTGACTTTAAAAATGGAAGCACATTGCAGTGTGCATGCGAGTCAAGGAATGGTCAAAAGGCGGTTTTCCAAAGTAAGTCTCAAATCTGCACCCCTGGAAGTGTATGTATGTGGATGCTAAACGTTGATCAGCTCTTCTCCAAGCCCATAAAGCAAATAAGCAGCGCTAACGGCCGCCATTTCATAATCTACCGCCGATTTACCTTCTTAAAACATGACATTCATTTCTTTTATTTCTTTTTAGATACCAATAACCTCTAGGTCGCCAATCTCTTTTCCTATATTTTGTGTATACAAGGCATTCCTTTGCATTTCCTTTGGTTCCTTTTTCGTGTTATGGATACACACTACTTCGGCTTAAAACCCTTCTCCATTACGATATTTTTAGTCTACCTGGTTTCTATTTTTCCTTCTTGCGCCAAAATTCTCTTTTTTTGGATGATGGTTTTCGCAGACCGTCTGTCCCTTTAGATAACCATTTCGATACCCCCTTTTTTCCCCCTCTTCTCTATTTTTGACCAAAATTATCTGGCCCGGCATTTTATTAGTTCGCCGCAGTTAGTAGTATTCAAGTTATGGCTGACTTTCCGCAATATCATACGTTCTTGCGCTAGCTATCATTACCACCCTCACCACCCTCATTCTGCTCCTGTGCCTTTTCTTGCCATTCCTCTAAAAATTTCGATACCTTGGGACCCCACACGTCCTCCCCAGCCTCTAGGTCGCTATACTCTAGTATTTTGTCTGGAGACAATTCGAAGTCCCCCTGGCGAGTCCGAACTAAAGAGCTCATGAGTGCATTGCTGTTTAATGCCAGGCCCAGATCATGTGCAAGCGAACGGACATAAAAACCGGAAGACACCGTCATGGTAAGTTTCACCGCGGGCGGAGGTGGGTGTGAAGTTGAGGGGTCAGTCGGTACTGGCTCTGCTGCTGTTGCTGTTGCTGTTGCCGCCGGTTGAGCTTCGCTGCTGGCATCTATTCTTTGACGTTTTGTGGAAGGCTCTTCGGCGATCAAATGGGTTTCAGCCTCAGCTTTTGCGGTTTCGTCTTCTGTTGTTTTTCTTTTCAGATCCTTCCCTGGCTGCCCGTCTTGTTGGGCCCCGGAAACAATGTCCTTCTCCTTTGCGATCATTTTCTTCGCAATATTAATTTCCGTAGTATTTGCTTCGTCGGTTGGCCACTCCCAATCATGTGCCCCAGGGTCATACCACTCAAGTATTTCCAGGTTCGAGACTTCCACCGGTCTTTCTGCAATTTCAACGGGCGGTTCTTTTCCCTCTCTAGCATATTCGTAGAGTTTCTTTCCCTGCACTTTCAGCGCCGAGAATATCGAAGGCCGCTGCATGATCTTCCCTCTAAAATTTTTCAATGCTTCTTCTACTCTTTCTTTGGTAACATGTTCATACGGCGCACGGCTGACAACTTTTCCTACGCGATCATAAGTGTCGGTCGCAACACCAAACAGGATCACCGCCTCGTATGTCTTGGTGCACGCGAGGAAGTTGTTCAATTGTTTCGTTCCTTTTCCCACACCGGTAATTAGCACGCCAGTGGCGATTGGATCCAGCGTGCCTCCATGCCCCAGTTTCACTTGAATGCGCTTGTCTCGCCGCCTGCGCCGCTGGTTTTGTGGTTCTTGTTTGCGACGCTCACGCTCGGCGGTCAGCAGAGGCTCAAAAAAGGAGGAGCGATTAAAATGGCTTTGGAGATCACGGAGGACATCGGCCGATGACTTTCCGCCTGGCTTATGGACAGCTGATAAGCTCTGATTGTCAGTGATCCCATTGCGACATTAAAGTCGGTATTATACAAATTTTCGAACATCCGTGGAGGTGACCTGGAAGAGCTTACCGAAAACACCCTCAAGACTCTTTGGCTGGGACATAGTGGGCACAGCTTTGGTAACCAGCCGGCGGGCTAACATGGAGGTGTTCAAGGGATGTTTAGAGAGATGACGCCCAACAGTCGGAAAAGAATGCAGCGATGCAGGTCGTTGGGTGCAGGTTTGGCGGCTAAATTGGCTTCCCTAAAGGAGCCCTAAAGAATAGGCGCAAGACGCGTATTCAGGCGGCAGGTTTAGGCGGTAGGGTGCCTAATACAAGTTGAAATCTGAATACACAAAATACGGCTATTTCTCATCTAAAAGTAGGGGTATGCGTATGATATTGCGTATCAAATTTGTAACGCCGCCGCTTATGTAATTGATTTTGTCGCCTCAAGTGACGCGAGAGTTGAAGCTTCCAAGGCCGCAACGAGTGAAGCCATGCGGCCATTAAATAGCAGGTTTACAAGACAAATGCCTCCTTTTATGAAGGCGTTAAAGCTGCTTCTTTCTACACCCTCATCATGACAATTCCGAAGAGATGACTGCCCGAATTGAGAGTGTTCTTACCACGAAGAACCCCTCCTTGGTCGACGAGAATGACTGGGAAGAGTTCACTTTGACTGATGTCAAGATCAGAGTCCCTGGGAAGTCTCGCTACGCGAACATACTGTTCGCATCCGATGAAAATCCTGTATCGGTCACCGGACAGCTGGAGGAAGTTGAGGAGAGTCAGAATTCACTTGGTATTCGCCGCAATCCCCGAACCATTCCTTTTACCTTACAAAGTACTAATCATCTCCATTGTAACTCGTTTTAGTCTTGGATGATACCTACCGCTCGAAACGTATAATTATTGAAAATGTCACGCATTTTGCCTACGGCCAGCACCATGATGGAGAAGTCGGAATTTGGGTTGCTGGCGAACCCGGGTGGTTTTTCATCTACCCGTCCCGTGGCTACAAGGCGATTTACAATGATATTGTGGAGGCCATTGATCTTCTTTATTTCCTTATAGACAAACATCGGCCGAAAGATAAACGAAGAAGACAATGGAACCCCAAACTTGAGCATTTATACGATGAAGTACGCCCATTTGCCCAGCCCACAAATGCCCTTTCTGATCGTTGACAGTATGTGATACACACGTATGGAGCCTGCAAGGACGAGGATGAAGCTGCAGAAGTCTTTGACAAACACCACGTTTTCCTTGCGAGAGAAATGTCGAAAGGGAAAGAGGGAATCGATTGGAGTGCCACCCCGGTGTACAAACATTTCCGTCAAAAATACGAGGTATGGATCTCTATAATTTCTGAGGGTGGCAGGTTCTCTGATAACATTTTCCCAGGAGCTATTCGAGGCATTGGAAAGCCAAAACAACGCGGAAGATGACGTCGATATGACCGATCTCCAATCCATGGAAAACGAAAATGGAGAATCAGCGGACACCATTGTCGTTGAAAGATCCCAAGCAGATACAATATTCGAGGCTATTTTGGACATGCAAGAATCTGGTAGAAGAATAACGCGACAGCTAACGTTGAAGAGCGCTGCGGAATATCTGATAAAGCGTTATGACATGGACTCTCTAGAATACGCTATTGACCTTCTCAAGGCCCGGGCGCCGTATCTTATCGAAATGATGGATAAAGCAAGAGCTGTATCCACTGTTGACTGGTCCCGTAAGACTATCTATAAGCAGCTTAAAGCTGCCGAGCGCTCAACACCTTCGCAGGATATTCGTAACACCCCTTTGCACCCACGGCCAAGTGGCGATTCGGAGGCGCAGTTGTCCTCTTCCGAGACGAGCGACAACGAGGATCTACCGCGGTATGGAAAACGGGGACAAGTGTCAGTTCTTCGCCCAAAACTAAGCACTGCAAAACGTGCCGGTAAGGGTAAACAACCTGCATCAGAGTTGTCGGGATCGGAAGAACGAGATGAAATGGATAGGGAGGACGAGACCCCGTCTAAACCGGGACCTCATCGTTACTCACCAGAGCCTTTATCGGCGAAAGTAAAGGAGCTTGGTCGGTCAGCTAGCATTTTCTCAGTGCCTGCTAGCCCATCGCCAGGGGCAGTATCGGGGGCCGAACTGATCTCCCCCACGAATGGAGAGTCGTCAGACTCACAAGCAGTTGAGGCACAACCAAATGCTGACCTCCCGCCCGATACATGGGTCTGCTCTATTGCCGGATGCGGGAAAATCGTTCATAAAGCTTCGTCAAAACGATCCAAAGAAGTGATAAGCGATCATGCACTCGTGCACGCTGATGATACGCAGACAAAATTGAGCTTGGTAGTTGCCGAGCAACGCTTGAATATCAATGTGTCCGTTGATTTTCTTCTGGACAAGATCCGAGACTTCCATTCCGCTAGAGATGACGTTCACGATGTGCTCTGATGCGACGAAACTTATTTTTAGAAAGTTATCAAGACGTCTTTGGATATCATAGATTCTTAATGCTCGCATTCACGGCTTCGGTCTTCTGACACTATAAGACGCATGGCACTTTTTGTGATGGCTCGACGGACGAAGAGACCGAATCAAGGCTGTTTCTGCACATATCCAACCGCCTATTATTGTGGTCCAATCAATGTACTATATAGGAATGATTTAATGAATATGATGACACTCGATGTTTAAACGCCATTGTATGTGTACTTCTAGAATGAGGTTTCTTTGCCATATTAACAAGACGGTTGTAATTTAACCCGCTATATAAATAGGGGCATATCATAGAGCCCCAGAGGCTATCATTTTATGATACAATGTTATAGAAACGAGGATCACCGCTTTGCGGCCCTTCTACTTTTCCCTAGACGCTTTGCGGCGCCACCAGGTTTCTTTCCTTTCATCTTACCAACCGAAAATCCTCGTAAATCACCACTTGAAACTGCATCGCCACTCTTCGCAAACCGTTTCTTTCCACCAAAGCCGTACTTATCGTCTTTCTTTTGCCGTTTCGTATTTGGTCCATTTGAAGAATTCCGCTTCCGATCAGTTTTTCCAGCATCTTCTAAAGCTACATCGAAAAGGTCATCATTCTCAGTAGGGGCTCCACCATCAGCTTTGCGTTCTATGTACGGAGTTAGCTTTGGTCCCATGTGCTAAGGGCAGTATAAGAGAGACGCATACTTCTCTTCAAACTACTGATCTTCTCTAACGTTTCTTTCTTCTCCTTTTGCCGTTGCTGTAATTTCGCAATCTGTACCTGCTTTCCAAACTTCTTCAATTCACGCTGTTTTTTAGCATCCGCACTAGCTTTCTTTGCAGCAGCTTCTTCGAATAACTTTTCCTTGATCTTGCCCATATGCTCGTCAGACTTGACCATTTCTGCAAAGTAATCTGTTGGCCGGGTGAATGGTACACCTTCTTTCTTAAACAAAGCCCGAGCTGCGGTAGCTGCCGATACACAGACTTTGTAAAACGCAAGTTCGCGATTGAGGTCGTCATCGGGATCGGGTATGTCTATTTGTTCGGTGGAAGTAAGAGAATTATGTTCGGAGAAAGGTGTGTTATCTGTGATAAAGGATATGCGTTTAAGAGCCGTTCGTATAGCGGCGGAATTATTGATCGTCAGTCGCTGATGGGGTATTACGTCCGCTCTGTCATCGTCCGAAAGATCTGAAAGTGGAATGTCTTCGTCCGAGTTCCCTTCCTCGGCGCTTTCGTCTTCTTCCTCATCTTCTTCAGCATCCCCTTCTTCTTCCGGGTTTCGCAGCATGTCGTCTTCTTCTTCCTGGATGTCGTCCTCCTGTGCCTTTTTCACTCTTTCTTTCGTAGATACTGAGCTAGCTTTTTTGGTTTCCTGTTTTCGGGTTGTTCCTGAGAATCCTATATGATAAGAATATGCAATTGTTTAAACCGAGAAGTGAAGGACCTACATCTTCGTTTTCCACTCCCTCCTCATTGATCAGCTTTTCAGTTCTCGATCTCTTCTTCTTCTCCGCAGCTTTCTGTAACTTTTTTTGGCGTTCTTTTTCATAATCTCGGCCTTTGTGAGCGTCAAGCGCATTGAGCAGCTTGCTTTTTTTCACCATATTGTTTTTAATGTAAATAGAAAAAACTCGTGACGGTCGGAGGCCGGAAGTTCGAATCACTACTCCGTAAGTAAACCAGCTTCGCGATTCGATTTCAAAAATTTGGAAGCTCCAAAGCTAGTCCTAAATTAGTCTAGATGAGAGGCTCAACCTATTAGGTAATCAAACCTAGAGTAGCGTCACGTGAGAGAAAGATCTTATCTTATCTGATTACAGGAACAACGCCCCCGTTACCCCAAACATCATCTTCCGTCAACAAATTCAACTGCCGCCCTGACCCAGCGGACGACAGGCACCTATTTTGGCAATCTCATTCAAACTACGATCTCTTCGGAATCTGAGCCCTTTGAGGCTAACGAGGGTGGTTTTTCCAGCCCTAACTCATAGGCCCGACAAATCGGAATCAACATGAGTGGCTCCGCTAACAGAGATTCCATGATATCCCCAAGAACAATAAAACACACCCTATCGACTGAAGTAAGTTCGCCTTCCAACTTCTGGGGCCTTTTGCAGCTGTTCAATTTGCCTCTTATCGTATAAACTCTGACAATTTGCGATCTTACCTCCTAGAAATCGAGCGAAGACGAAGGAGCCCACCAACTCGCAGTCGCAGTCGATGATCTGCTGGACCAATTGCAGCACCGATTCACGAACGTCTCGAATGAGATATTCACAAAATGTGAGAACACATGCTCTTTCACATCACATATTAAAAGTCTCAAATTGGGCCGCAATTTCTGATTCGCATCCAATATAGTGGACGATATGGCGAGGAGATTGGATGAGCTAGAAGCGTCTTTAGCAGCTTCTAATGATGAAGCAGAGCAGGGCAGCTAGAAAAGACTCACACAAGCTACCCTTATTTTCTTTTCGACCGATAACACTCTACGTAAATAAGCAAGCGCGCAGTCGGCAAACTTCGCCCTGCACTTCTTATACCTTTTTGATGAAACGACTATGATACCTCTTCAATGATATGATTCCTTTCACTTTGCATGTCGCTATTTTCTTTTTCAGATATACTTTACCTAAGATTACGTGTGGAAATGGCGGTTCGATAAGAAAAACTCAGTTATTTTTCCCCATGATAGGGATCTCAGTCACCAGTAATGATACAAAATTTCTTACCAAACCCACTTGATACATGAATGCGGATAGTTCCCTGCCTAGATCCACACATGCCTAACTTATCGAGAACGGTGATGATGCTCAGAGCTCATCCTTGCCCTGCTTCTTCTCCTCCACCTTGGCCAAAAATGATCTCAAGATGTTAGATCTGCAGACCAAATCATCCAACTTCTCTGGAGTCAAGCTGCCCTTCTTAATAAGTTTCTCCAATCTTGCCAGCTCCTTTGTAGCATAATCGGAGTTCTTCGACAGCTTAGCTGCGGCCTTTACGTAGTATGCGGCGTACTGATCCTTCAAGCCATCGGCAGCAGCCTTGATGTCCTTCTCGATCTTGGCGATTTCCTCGCCAGAAACAAATCTTTCCACAATGGTATTGAGAGATGTGATGATACCGCCCTGGGCATCCAATCCTCCTCCGACCTTGCGGTGGGTACCGAATTTTTCATTCACGAAATCGACCAAGGCTTCTTCGGTACGGGGTCCGCTATACAGTTCTCCCTTGTCAGATCCTGAAGGGAAGAATTTAATGGTTGGGTATCCGGAGATCTCCTGTTCTTGAGCAATGTCCTTCGAGCCTTCGGCCTCGACATCAACCTTGGCGATGAGAACACCGGGCTCACGAATGAATGACTCGGTGAGAGACTCCCATACAGGAGCGAGGGTTTTGCAATCTAAGAGTGTCTTGAGTTAGCCAACATGATAATTATGGTGGAAGGAAATAGCATACGTCCACACCAAGGAGCTGTAAACGCAACCAAAGCAGGCCTATCAGCTCCAACTTCCTTTTAAAGCTTTGAGTCGTTAACATTTTCACCACACTATCTGCTGCCTTCTTCATTCCCTTCGCCTTTACGCCTGTCTTTTCCGAGACAAACTTGACTAGAGACTCCAGATCCCTCCCACCACTATAATCCTCACCCGTCTTACTCTTCCCATCGAACCATTTCAGCGTCGGAAAGCCCTGGACGCCGTGTTTTTTTCCCAATGACTTGTTTGCATCCGCATCAACCTTGCTAATGTGTACTTTATCACTGACGTGGGCGAAAGCTTGGCCAAGCTGTTCGTAGACGGGAGCGAGGGTGCGGCAATGTCCGCACCACGGAGCAAAGAATTCGACGAGTCCGGGCTTGCCGGAGAAAACGACTTTATCAAAATTGGAGGGTATTAGGTCGAGAACTGCAGAGTCGGCGCCAATGACGCCACCGACGAGGGCGAGGGAAGCGAAGAGGATGGAGCTCAATCGAGCCATATTGGAGCTTTGCGGATATTCCCGTCAATGGATATGGAGGTAAGCTGGAACGTTCAAGCTGAAATAAGAATAGACTGGTCTTCGCGAACTAATAGTAATTGTTGTCAAGGAGTGGGCGGATGCTGTTGCTGGTTGTTTTGACATGAAACTTCGGAACTAAACAGCAGCTCCTGCTCCATGAACAGGACACAGTTGCCTTCCAACTCCAAGACCCAACATCGAAACTCCTTTGTCTACAGTGTAAAACCTGCGCAGTTGCACAAACTAATTTACGGTGACTGAGAAGGAAATTACAGAGTGCCATGGGAGGCTGCCTAGGTATTCACTGCACTATTCCCTCCTGCTAGCTACCCATGATCCATTTGTATAGTTACCGCAGCGATTCTGGGTAATCCTTTATTGAAGGTTGAATTCATTAATTATGAGCCAGTTATACGTCCCGTTAAATGTAAATGGTTTAAGGTGCTGCCAATAATACATATCAGGGCCATAGCCCATGCTCATTGCTCAATTACCTTCGCTTAAGCAACCAAGAGTGGGACTCCGCCCACAGCGGAGCGTCCTTGAACTCGCCATCTTGTGAAGCTTTGTAGACCTAGACTTCTTATGAGAAAGCTGTTTGCAGTGAGACAGTAGGCGACTTACCGCATCCCAGATCTTAAAAGCCATTTCCAGGTTTTCATTGAAACTAACAGTATGCTGAAACCAGTCGATTCCTTTCTCCTTGACCTCCAGTCGCAAGATGTCCATATCGGGATCATCTTCTTGGGGCAAATCGTCCAAGTATGTGCGCACAGCGATTCCGAGGCCACAATCATTATCATCAATAAATGGTAGACTATCGGAATCATTAGTCACATCGAGGGCAAGACTTCCGCAATAACATACCTGAAGCTCAATTCGGGTAAGTCCTTGAGGTCTCGGTCCGCTTCTCCATTGAGAAAGAGGCTCGCGAGAACGACCTCCAGCAGGTCTCGAAGCGCTACACGAACGGCCGAATGCAATGAATGGAAAGCTAAAAGCTGTCGGCTAAGAGGCCCGGAATATCCGATAGGCTTGTGTCGAATCTTGCCGAGACTGGCAACACGAGAAATTAATACATTGAAAGCTTTATCTACACTTAATTAGCTTGATTGAATATGGGGTTTTAGATATCGGGCTTATTACCTGGGGCAGTATTCGAATCCTTTTCAAAAAGGTCCTTATCATTCAACACTCCTAGACGTATCATTTCTACGCCGAGGAAAACAGGCTCCTCTAGATACTCGATTGGGTCTAGGGAAGATAGAGCAGATTCTAGTGCCTTTCCCCATGGGGTAAGGTTATGTTTTTCATCGATATAGCCGCGAAGTTGTAAGAACCGCCACATTACGTTAGCAACGATATCTTCCCTCGTGGTTAATGGCTTTGGTATGTCAGCTTATTTGACATCTTATACCAATGAGCAGGTTGCTTACGGGTGCATCTTTAGCAGCAAAAGATTTTGAGGTGAACGCCGAATCTTTTGCAATAGTTAATGACGATGTTAAAAGTGGAGCGCAGCCCTGGGTAAGTGTCAGAAGTTAGGGTTGGAATCTTCAAAGGAAGAATTGAAACTTACGTGAAGATCCTGCAGGTGGTCTGGAAGCTGGGCCTTTCGAAGACGCCATGACGTGATTGTCTCCTTGACAGATGGCAATGGTTTTAAATTTATACTCTGGTGTGATTTCTCATCATCCCAGAGACGGATTTCAATTGCTTTGGTCCGATAAAAGCGATGGAGTGAGTCGGATAACAGGCAGAGTGACCGAGTTTGAATAGGAATAAGAGTATCAGAAACGATGTGACGATAACTTTCGAAATCCTCTGTGCCTAGGGGAGGGTAACCGCGATCTCTCCAGACGTCAGCCAATTGGCAATGGTCGGGCCAATAACACCCTTGGAAAGATAAAAATATAACTCTTCTGGAAGCTCTTGTCCAATCAATTCATGCATATCGCCTGGGGCATTTTCAGAGTCCATCGGGCCAGTCTTTCCGTCGATATCCGTGATAATGTGATGTTTGACAATCATGAATGCTCGTTTAAACAGTTCTGGATATTGGAGGTCATGAACGCGCTGGTCGTCTTCGAATTGCGCGCAGAGCGCGAGTGCGTTTCTTTCCGCGCCATTGAACATATTCAACGCCTCGCGAATGCTGCCCGGAAAGGAGGTATTTTCGAATGGCGGGAACGTTTTAAGATATGGCGAACCGAGGAGAAGGCAGAAATCCACGAAGTGATCACTGCTCAGATTACCTAGTTCATGCGAGCATACCTGTTTCGATATCGAATTGAAATTGACCAAATCTGTATCTATTTTGGTGATGATTTTGTCGACATTGAAAAGGAAGAGATCGGTTGGACCATAAATCACATCAATGAATGGTTTTGGTCCGTTCTCGAGGTAGGCAAGCTTTTAACAAGGCTTTCGTTAGCTGCTTAGGTCAAACTTCCAATAAACGGCTAAGAATACCTGGGGAGCAGCGGAGTATGGTGCAACCATGAACTCAATATTTTCCAAGATCAAAATCCTTTGAAGAAATCGATAGAGCGATTCCGGCTTTGCACTCCCTGTAGAGTTATGTGTCAGTACCTAGGCCAGATTGCGCAGCACAAGCCCGGACTCACCGGCGTTACTGAACGCATCCACTACTCGGTCAGCCTGATGCTGCTCGTAGTATTCCCAGGCCTGCTCCAAAGCACGAGTTGATTGATTCTGAGCCGCAATATCCGGTTCTGGCTTCCCAATTTCCAGCCCATCAAACACAAACAGACAACTGATTCCAGCATTCTTTAGCGCCCGGAGTTCCTTCTCGATATGGGATTGCAGCGCAAATGGAAACCCTCCCAATGCGATCAGAAGAGGTTCTTTGGTGGAGTGCTGATTCAAATGGAGGTCGAGGTAGTGAGAAGCATGGATTCCGATCATCGCACCCTTAAGGGCGGAGAGCGGCAGGGGCTGGCTACGGGAGCTGATCCATTCATCGAGCCCGCGAACTACAGAAATGCAATTGCTTAGTAGATATTTGGAGAACATGAAGTTTCCATCGATCAGAAAGGTACTCACTAGGCATTGCGACGGTGTGTCTTCCAGCGGTTGGTTTGAGTTAGAAAGCTACAAATCTGTATTGACCATAGGACTGGTGACGCCGTTCCCACTCAATCTGGGGCTGAAAGTGAAATATCAAAGCAAAGCGAGAGGTAACGAGCCACTACCAGTCGCAATGGCTAGAAGCAAACGCTCAATCCGCTAAACCGCTGTGTGTTGAAGTTCAGGAGGGGAAAGTAGCTGGCCGTCATCTTCAGGGCTGGATGTGCAATTAAGCTCCTTCCACATGAAACCCAAGCTGTCTGCTTAGTCATCATAGTGACTGGCACACGATCACGGCTTCCTGCAGCATTTGCACGGGATCTGCGCCGGATATGGAAACATGAAGCTTGCAATTGCCGCTGATATGCCGGATATCTGCCTTTTCACGTATGGAAATTTGAGCCACTTCTGCTTGCTCCATCCAGCGGATAACTTTTTGCTTTCAATGCTGAAGAGTGGACTGCTGACTAATGATCCTAGAGCCGCAGTGGAAATAAACGGTGCACGGGCCAAGACTGCCCAAACTCACGTGCCGGGTGGCGCTCGGTATAAGTATTATCCGAAGGTTGTCTCCCGAAAGGTTCCACTTCCGGAAAGTCCGACGGCTAAGCTCCCGGATCCCATCGATAATGAGTCGCATCCAAACGTCGGATTTCTATTCCCATTCTGGAGAACAGTGGGTGGGACATCAGACATATCATATTCCACTTGAGTCTTATGAGAAGACTCGTCAATAATAACACTCGACCTTCAGGAAGAAATCACAAAAGATCTAGACAGCGACTTCAACAGCCATGGCATCTTCACAAGATTCGTCTGCAAAGGCTCCTGTCGAACTGCCTATCATTGACATATCGGAACTCAGTATAGAATCAGGCAAAGCCACCTTGCAGGCAGCCATTGACTATGGTTTTTTATACGTTGATAGCGCAAGCACCGACTTTACACCTGAGAAAATGGAGTGGCTGTTCACAATGGTAGATGCTATGGTCCTGCAATTGGCATTGATCCTATTGATCTGACTCGCTGTCCTCAACTAGATCAGAGAGTTTTTTGCATCTCCATATGAGGAGAAAGCACAATTTGCCCGTGCTGATGGAGTATGCGAAATCAGTTGCACCGTCTCAGTTCATGTACTGAAAAAGAAATCGATAGAACGATGGCTGGGGAAGCATGCACAGAGAAACTCTAGATCCTGCGCACCAACAGGTATGACTCAAATAAGCCTGCTAGAAATGGACTTGCTGATGGAGATGTATCCAGAGAGGCGATTTCAAAGAGTAAACCCCAAGCTTTATACCTTGACATTCCCAATCTCTGATTCTGATATAATCTAGGAGCTTCAACTTTGCAGCTTTCGTAAACGGAAGATCCCCACGATCTTTACCTCCAACCATGATCCCACATGAAGAAGAAATAAACAACTTCATTAAAATATGCCAGAAAACATGTTCCCGCCTCCTGACCCTCCTTGAGTTGGGACTGGAAGTACGTTCTATCAATCAAAGCATGCCGCTACCGCTACTTCAACAATGAGTAACACTATTCACTCACATAGCTTCCTCCGGACTGGCTCACTTCCCGCCACTTTGCATCCGGAGCGCCCACCTCTAGTATCCTCCGCCTACTCTATTATCCTTCCCTCAAATCTCCTCTGACCTCGTCATATGAACACGACGTCGACGTTCGCGCCGGCGCACATAGTGATTACGGAAGCATGACTCTTCTTTTCCAGCGTGATGGACAGCCAGGGCTAGAAATCCGTACTGCTACTGGTGAATGGGCACCGGTTCCCGTCCGGCCAATTAAAGCAACAGCACAAAAGACGCAGCATCCTGTGCCTCCGATCCTGGTCAATATCGGAGACTTGCTCAGTTTCTGGACAAACGGACTACTCAAATCTACAGTTCACAGAGTAGTGTTTCCGAAAGAGGAACGGTCCGGTTCGGCTCCTAGCCAGGATCGATATTCCTCTGCTTTCTTCTGTCATCCTCTTCATGATACGGAGTTAGTTCCGGTGCCGAGCAAGCTTGTTGAGCAGCAGAAGAAGGAAATGGCTGATCAGGGGCCGGTAGCCGGCAAGGTTAAGACCGCTGCTGAGCACCTTGAGAGCAGGCTTGCAAGTACATACATCTGATGTATCATAAAAGTGGCATCCTATGGGTCTTGTTCAGGACCCACGCATAGGGTTACGCCCAAGGTCTCTGTTGAGACAATGATTACCAAGGTGCTTGGATATCTCGGTGTCTCTATTCCGTCCATGTTAACCAAGAATGGATGATTAGCTAGCTTTTGAAACAATGGAATCTACTGGTATTCATTTTTCAAAATACTATGTAGATATTATGTGCTATGCAAACCTAGCCAAAAAGTAGGATAAATGGGAACAAAGCTAGGTAGGACGTAACAATCCATATAATATGTAAATAGAACAGACACAAGGTATGAGGTTTCATTAGAGATAAGCGCAAAAAACAAAACCAGGACATAATATCAGCAAGAAACATACCAGCAGTAAAAACCCAGAAAACATAAAGAAAAAGTCCAGAGTAACAAATGAAAAAAGACCAGATATAACAAAGGAATCTTCCCAGAAATCCGCATGCATGAGCAAGAAAAGGAACGCTATCAGCAAATGCGTTGGAAAAATTTATTCTGTGCATGAATAGAGAGGGGACAGGTGAGCCGTATAAGCCGGGTAGCGAGAGGAATAGGGAGATTCAATCCGAGACATCATCACAAGACGGTAGATAAGAGAGGAAGCTAGATTTGGGGGGTATTTGGTATCAAACGAAAGAAATTCAGGTTGCACGGTGAGTTTTGAATTCGCAGTAATGTTCATAATACTGGCCGTGCCATACCGTGCCGTGCGAGTGGTACATATCGAGGAGGATTTGGTATCACAAAAGAGACTCGTTCAAATGCGACTTTTTTCGTTGCTGTTTCGAGTTAAACGTGTTGTCGTGGAGTATCAAGCCCGGAGCAGTTTTTATCTGTCCCTTTTTGAAGACATAAGAAACGACTTTGGAGAGAAAAGTAGATGTTTTTTCGCCGGCATATGTTTGATCACAAGATACTAGGTACCCAGCCGCTCCAAAAAAAGGAGAAAGAGTAAAATAAAGAGGCAAAAGCTCCCCCAGAGAGCGGCATGAGTATGGGAATAAATGCAAAGCAATATGTCACCGCCATGCAATGCAAGATAAAGTGTGATTGAGGGGTATAAATGGTTGCTATGCTGCAAGTAATTAAAAGCCAGTTGCGCCGTTCCATGTTGGGAAGTCGAGTAAAAAGAATCTAGGGAGAGCTGTGACACCAGTGTCGATGATATACCCAAGCACTCTTCTGGCATTCTTTGCTGCAGTACTTTGTTCGTCGGCAACGACGGCACTTGGCGAATTGTCGTTGGAATTCTTCCCATTTGCCGCACTGGTAGTATGCGCATTGCCGAATGCCGCCGCGTGAGTCATCTTTTCGGCAGAGATTTCTCATCACGACACATGCCCAGTATTGCATATCTTTGGTGTGATGTCTGACGGTGAATTTTTCGACTAGCGGGAAGATGTTGAAGTCGTCTGGTAGCAGATATTCTTCTGTCGGATCGCCGACTTCCGTCGGTGATAGTGATTGCCATGTTGTCGTCGAATCCTCGAGCATGCTGGCATCTTTTCCGAGTTTTAATTTAGGAACAAGGTGGGTATTTTGGAAATAAGATCGAAGGCTGCAATATTTGGAAACGTATGCTAAAAGCTGGAGGGCCATGAGCACATCCTCATCGCGGGGCATTGCTGTCAAGACTGCTTGTGACATGTTACGGTCGTGTAGTAAAAAGGGCAAAGGCATTTGGCTTGGTGCAGGGGCTATCGGCTCATCAGGAACTGCATGACCTTGATCAAGCACTACTGCACTGTTGCCTTGCTGGCTTCCGTCGGACGTTGAGCTTCGTGTGAACGGGAAGGTGTCAGTCTCAACGTCGTCAGACTGGTTTGGAAGTGCAAAGGAGTGAGAGTCCGGCCCATCATCCATGAGAGTGTCCTGGTCTCCCACACCCTCGATTTCCATACCGCTCGGAAGTCCAACGATCGTATCAGAGCCCAGATCAGCCGAGTCATCGGCCATGACGACGTCTTCACTCGTTCCGTCGCCATCGTCAGATTCCGTAGAGGCAGATCTCTGTTGGCGAACGAAAGACCCTCTTCGATTCCTGCCATTGTATTGAGGAATGGGCTGAGGTTCGATGGTAGTATGGGGGTGGTTGGAGACTCGGGCTGGGAGGTGATCCCGGTCTGCAGTGGTGGGACTTGGGAAGGTAGTCTATCGACGTCACGGACGGGCCGCAAACCAAAGGCGTCGGAGTTCTCGATGATGGAAGGAACAGCGGTGGCTAAGGGTGCCATGATCCTATGGCGATGCATGCCCGACGGGAACAATCGGCGGGGGTGGTGCACTTCACGAGAGAAGGCGGTCCGTTCTGGCGGCGAGGTCAAAATCATCTGCGGCGAAGGGGTGGGCTCGGATGACTCTCGATCGCGACGGGAGTCATGGATGAAGGGGAGAGGGATTTCTATGGATGGCGGAGGTGCTTGGCGGCGAGTGGTGCGGTGGTCCAGGATGGACGAGGCAGTGCGTTCAAAGGCGGTGCGAAGATCCAGGTCTCGGGAGCGGGAGTGGAACTTTGGCGTTTTGAAGGGAAGGGGCTCTGGTTCTGAGGTGCCTCGCAGCTTATCGACGACCTGGATGTAGTTGTCGAGAATGGTGGCGATCACAGGCACCATGTCTGCCTCGACGACCCGTGTGCGCACATTTTCGGAGCCTCGCACGCCAATGTTGACAATGCACTGGAAGGCCAGATTCCATTTCCACATCTCCATCAAGTCCCGGCTCCGCCCCTCCTTGAGGATGCAGACCAGACGTTCGACGCCTCCATCGACGGTGAGGATGTCACGGATCCGGGCCGAGGACGTCGTGAGATAGGCGAGGTGGTTCAGGGAGTTTATCAGTGGCAGGGTAGAGGTGCAGTCGAGGGCGCGTCGGTCGTATAAGGTGGTTGTTATGCTCACGGCCGCCTTGTTGACGCTTGGAATACTGAAGTTGACTTCCCTCATGCTCACGGGGCGATGTATCCGCGGAAGTGCAGTGGCTCGCGGAGGATGCCTATAGACTGGGCCATTTGTTTAGTTTTGGCTGCAGATGGATCGAGACCGCAGAGACATTTGGCTCATACCTTAGATAACAATCGAATTGGACAGATCAAATGGTCGCCAGTAGAGGAGACAGTGAGAGTCAGAAAGGGGGACGAGACGAGATCAAAATGGAAGTCCGATCTCCACTCCCGTGACAAATGCAGGGATGTTGTTTTAGAAAACGTGAGTCGTGAGACGCCGAATCAAAGGGAGCGTGTGTCAAAGCCAGGCAGGAGCCTCACGAAAACGCAGTAAGGAAAGACGAAGGCGAAGAGCAGGTCAGCGTTCAGTCGTAATTAGCACATCGTCCGAGGAGAGCGAGTAGGATAGAGAGAGAGAGAGGAAGATGCCAGCGTATGGGAGCACGGCAATTTGGGGAGATGGTAAGGCAAGATACGACGTGGGCGAAGGCCCGAGAGGCTGGTTCGGAGCTGTCGGCAGGCAGGAAAAAAACAGGCAGAATTTCATGCACGAGGAAGAAGCCGGGGTTGGACAGCGAGGATGGAAGTGCAGGACGGGAGGGATAAGGAGGAGGAGGAGGAAGAGAAGAAAGTCGGACAGCGTGATTGGGATGGAATTTTGAGGAGGTTTGGTGGAGAGGCGAGAGGCGGGTGGCGGGAGGTTAACAGACAGGAATCGTCACGAGTGGAGGCACGGTAGAGGACCAGAGGAGATCTAATGAAAGAGAGAGAAGAAGAGAAAGAAGAACAAGAACAAAAAGAAAAGGAGAGAGAGAGAGAGAGAGAGAGAATGACAAGGTGATACAGGAAGACTGGTTGATGAAAGGGGGAGTCTGTGAGGCGACTAGAAGAAGCCGGTGGTTTTGGCGTGACAAGAAGAAGAACAAGACGAAGACGACGATCCAAACACACTCGAGTCACCGCATCTCGACACCAGCATCAGATGCCCTTTTTTTGCCCCCAAGCCAAGCCCGTCGTCGTCCAGTCAATTCCTTCAGGCACAAGAAAAGAAAATCTCCCGCGATTCGAAGGTGTCGGGTTTCAGCGAGCGAGCCAACCGAAGAACCCGGGAGTTATCTTAAGTTGCTGGTCCTGGAACCTGGAAAGCAAGACGTCCCAGTCTGAAATCCCACGAGACAGGGACGGACTGTGGTATACAGACTACTACAGACTACAGGCTACAGACAGTACACCTACATCCTCAAGGTCTGGTCATGACTAGTCAACTCTCAGGCATCCATTCTGTACTCATTTGATTCTCTTCTTGCCGCGAAACAAGACGTCCTGTGGACTGATCCCTCCGGGTTTCATCCCAAGCAAATCGGCCAATCCTTTCTCTGCGCTTTCATGCACCCCTGGTTCTGTCTGGACAGACGGACGAACGAACGAAAAAAGCGTCAAAGAAACTGATTGGCTTCATTTATTTTTGCTTCCACCTGCATGAGTGTAACCTCTGGCAAATACAAAACACACGGCCCACTCGGCGTACAGCTTCCTCGTTTCTTCCGTCTCTCTGGACCGTCCTGGCTACCGGTATCCTCGGCTGTCTCTCTACTCTCTCTCACTCTTCCTCTCTCTCTCCCTCTCAGTGAAGGCCCTAAAGGATGCGCAACCGTTGATGCCGATGAGAAAGAATGAGGCGCCCTACCGCGATCCTGAGTCTGGGCATTCCCAGCCAAGACGAGCGCGATGGAAGGGCGATTCCTGGATGTCTGGCTTCGAGTCTCTTCTAGAAGGGCAGACGACTATCGAGGCATCCTTCGGACCGAGCACTGGTCTTTCCTGTCTCTGATCTCCCTTTCGATGATTATTTCCTTTATACAGGAGTTATTCTGCATGTATGTTCTCATTCTCTTCCTCTTTTCTTCTCTTCTCTCTGTGTAGGCCGAGATGGTGATTATATAATCTGTCTGCATGCCTTACATAAGCCGTCTCTGCGCTATGAGTGGCGGAATTCCCGGAGCGCCCGCCAGCCAATCAGCAGCGCAGGATGCCCGGGGGCCAAAGTTACCGCGTATTGGTTTCTTTCGTTTCTGTATGTCTGTGACCATACACGCATCCCATATCACTTCTCGACAGCAACGACAACAGCAGCAGCACAGCAGCATCAAGAAGAGCACCTGCGGGTGATTGGGAGCCAACAGGCCGCCGGTGCAGCCTCATGGGGGTGTCTGCAGCTGCTGCCCTCGAACCGCTCCCGAACAGCCAAAGCTTGCCCGCCCGGCCAATAAGTGTGCTCCCTGTACGCCTATCGTGAGCTTCGCTCCCGTCCACGGAGAGCCAGAATACGGGCAGCAGAATTAATGTCTCCAGGATGTCGTGAATACTTCGAGAGTCTCTCCTTTTATCAGGAATGCTCTTGTCGCCCCAACAGATGTCATGTTTTTATGGGCCATCCCAAAAGAGGAGTAGGCAATAATAGCTGTAGTGTAGGAGTTTAAAAACAGGGACTCAGGAGGAATTCATTCGGCAAATTTTTGATTAGTACGAGTTTTGCTTTTTTTGCTTTTTTTTTTCTTTTGACTGCCTGAGAACCAGCCGTTGCCGCCTTGAACTCTGCAAGTGGGCGAGAAACAAAAAAAAAAGCAAAAAGGAACAGCCGGTGGAGCCAATCTTGCTTTTATTGGCTTGAGAGCGGAGACCTGCGAGCCAGGAAGAAGACCGTCGAGCGGACGAAGATGGCAGCTTGGCCTGCCGAGTAAAGCCATTCTCGGTCTTCTGGATGTTAGCTACAGCACAGCCAGCCACTGAGTCGCGAGCTGTCCAGTCTGTCTGGTCGAGCGATGCGCTGATGTCTCCGTCCAGCAGCGTTTCTGCACGATCGATCGATCGACCTCGGGTCCGCATCAACGTTGGTCCGGGTGCAAACGGCGCAAACACGCATGGCGGCGTCCCCCGCTTTCCGCTTTCCAGGAACTTGTACTTCAGGTCGGTGGCTGATGGCCCATTGACATCGCGAACCATGGATGGCGGTCCACCTGCCATGGGTTGGGAACTTGGGGGTAGGGAAAAGCTGGAGGATGCTGGGGACTCAGGGGCGAGCATATAGTCGCTGCGGACACTTGCGACCACCGCACGCAATCATGGATGGCATTGACCAGGATAGATATTCGTTTAGGAGCAAGCATCGCCGGGTCTCAGGTGCACCTCGCTCTGGTCCCATCGTCGAGGAAAGGAGATATCCCGAGAGCCGCACGCCAGACATGTCTACCTGCTCGGGATCCATTGTTCGTTTCAACTGCCAGGGCATCGGGCATCAGGCAGCCTCCGCCCGCTGGCGATCGGTGTCAGGTTGAGGCCGCAGAGAGAGGACATGCATAGGGTGTATGCATTCTCTTTCTATCTCTCTCTATCTCTCGCTCGCTTTCTCTCTCACTGTCGTTCTGTCGTTCTGTCCTCTAGCTGTTCGCTATCCCTCATCTCCTCTGCGTAACGCGAATACGGCGTAATTTTCGTCACAAAACCGTCACGCAGGCGCCAAGCCGAGCATCTCGCCTTGGCAGGCCCGTCACAATACCGTCCGGCGGCCTCGCGCGTACTGTAATCTGCCATTCCGTAATGACGGCGTAATACCGCCCAAAACCAAAACCCGCCCCCCCCAAACACACTTTCCCCCTTCTTGTTCCTCTTTCTCTCTCTCTTTTCTTCTTCTTCTCTTCTTCTTCTCGCTCGCTCGCTATTCCTCCCATCACTCGCTTTTTCTCTCCACTCCCACATCAAAGCCCTCGACGCTTTGCTTCCTCTCCCTCTCTCTCCCTCTCTTCCTCCCTCTCTCTCTCTCTTCCTCTCTCGCTCCGTCTCCCTCACTGTGCTTCCTCTCTCTCCCTCTGCCTATCCCGTCAATTCATTTTCCTAATAGGCATATCCGACCTCTACCTCATCTTCTCTCCCGTGTTCCCCTGAGAGCAAGACTAAAAAGGGCCCGTTCACCCCCTCTGCCACCACCACCCAACCACCAGCACCTCGTGTCAATTCGCCGTCTGCCTCTCGGTCCACTGTCGAGCCGGCCAATTTCCTCCCTCTCGCTTGGTCAGCGTGCGCCATTCTTCTTCCTCGTTCTTTTTGGCTCTGAAACAAAGATCACGATCTCGCCCTGCCACGCATAACACCACTGACTGGGCCCGACACGATCACCACCCAACACCATGGACGGCGAGCAGCTACAGGCGAAGATCGCGGCCGCCAGGCGCGAGGCGGAGGGCTTAAAGGATCGCATCAAGAGGAGAAAAGATGAGTTGGCAGACACCACCCGTGCGTCTCCCCTGGTTTTTTGATTGACTACTTTTTTTGCCTTTCTTTCCATTCTTCTGTCTTTCGCAATTGCTTCTTCCAATGCCATGGAAATCGTCGACTCATTGCGACTGCTGTTCGCCGACGTGTTAACACCTGGATCTCTATTGTAGTTCGTCAAATTTCCCAGAGCAACACCGAAGCGTTACCGCGAATCGGTATGCGACCGCGAAGGAACCTCAAAGGCCATCTCGCTAAAATCTATGCCATGCACTGGTCAACCGACCGAAGGCACCTGGTCTCCGCCTCGCAAGATGGAAAACTAATAATCTGGGACGCCTACACAACAAACAAAGTCCACGCCATTCCACTGCGATCGTCGTGGGTCATGACTTGCGCATATGCTCCGAGTGGGAACTACGTAGCCTGTGGTGGTTTGGACAACATCTGCTCAATCTATAATCTTTCCTCGCGAGAAGGTCCCACGCGTGTCGCCAGGGAGCTATCCGGCCATTCAGGCTATCTATCGTGCTGCAGGTTCATCAACGATCGTCGCATCATCACGTCGTCGGGAGATATGACCTGTATGCTGTGGGATATCGAGTCCGGCTCAAAAGTTACTGAATTCGCAGACCACCTGGGCGATGTCATGAGCATCAGTATCAACCCGACAAACAGCAACGTTTTTGTCTCCGGCGCATGCGATGCCTTTGCAAAGTTGTGGGATATTCGACTGGGCAAAGCCGTCCAAACCTTCTCCGGCCATGAGTCTGACATCAATGCGATTCAATTCTTTCCCGACGGCAATGCATTTGGAACGGGTTCAGATGATACGTCTTGTAGATTGTTTGATATCCGCGCCGACCGGGAGCTGAACATTTATCAGGCAAGTGTCCTTCCGTCTGCATCTACCGCCCCTTGAAACTAACCGCTTTCTATCTTCAGAGCGATCAAGTTCTTTGCGGTATTACATCTGTCGCGTTTTCCGTATCTGGGCGACTTTTATTTGCTGGTTACGACGACTACGAATGCAAGGTATGTGCCATCACCAGCCTCTTACCAGCCATCATATTAACTAGGGCTGTTCAGGTATGGGATGTTTTACGAGGTGACAAGATTGGCTCTTTGAGCGGTCATGAAAATCGTGTTAGCTGTTTGGGCGTGAGCAATGATGGAATCAGCTTATGCACAGGCTCTTGGGACTCTCTTGTGAGTATTCACCATCTCCAGTTTCATTACACGCGTGCAGGAACACTGACTCTCTCTCTCTCTCTCTCTCTCTCTCCAGCTCAAAATCTGGGCTTGGTAAGGTCGAATGAACCCCACATCAGTTAAGATCAGCACCTCCACGCCGCCAGGCACCAACGCGCCTCGAAACATCCAAGGGCCATCCTTGTACACTATCCGTTTTCCTTCTCGTCCGTCGCCTCTGTTTGCGCCTTCTGCTAGCCTCGTGGTTTTCTTTTACGAAATACTTTTTGGGGCCCTTGGACGCAAGAGGTGCCTTGGTTTCTGCGTTGCGTGCACTCTATTCGGGTGGTTTGGAGCGTTTTGACCTAAATACCCACATACCCTTCTGCGAGTACAAACAAAAAATCCAAAGGATCATTCGGCCCACCGACCTATCCTGTTTTCCAAGCGATTACCCTCCACCCAGTCGACGTCCGGTGGATATGTGAGATTTCCGCTGAGAAAAAGTGCCTCCCTTTTCCACGCATCAACTGATACCAATGGAAGACCGATTTTACGCATGTTATCTTGACTTGTTGGGCTGAATTATCTTTTTCCTCTTTTGGCCACTTCCGCTTTTTTTGCGCAAATTAGAACTCTAGCTAGCCCGTTTTCTCGTGAGAGACCTCTATCGTCTTCGCTTCTTTTGTGTTTTTTGGGTCCGATCTGATGCGCGCATGCACTCAATTGTTTCTTCTTGGCCTCTTCCTTTGTTGTATTCGCATCTTAGCCCTGTCCGGTTATCAGATTCCCCAGAGTTATTCGTCTGTTTTCCCCGGGACGTGACGTGATCGTGATGCGCTGCTTTTCACGGGATTCCCGCTCTCTTCGTTGTCGATCCGCTGATTCCTACAAATCTCTCCCAACTTCGTACCTTTTTTTCCAGCGTTCTACTTCTGTCCGCCACCGTTTCTTCCTACCGGGTCTTACCTACCGCACACGCCTTCAGATTCATCCATTCTGGTTGATCTCTCTTCTCCATCGACTCTTTCTAGCCCTCCTCTCTTTACGCTTCCCCGTCCCTCGGGACTTTTCTGCTTGCCAAAAACAAAAAATCTTCAGGGATTATTTCAACCATTCCGATTACCTCGGAATGAAACACGACTCTTTTTTGGGCAACGGCACCAACCTGGTCT
The DNA here is from genome assembly GCA_029635245.1 of Nannizziopsis arthrosporioides. Lineage (NCBI taxonomy): Eukaryota > Fungi > Ascomycota > Eurotiomycetes > Onygenales > Nannizziopsiaceae > Nannizziopsis > Nannizziopsis arthrosporioides. The sequence goes on along the minus strand of CP098260.1, from coordinate 5,375,195 downwards.
GTCGGTGTGTTGTATAATTCTAATTCTTTCTCTTTCTTCTTTCTCACTTTCATTTTTCACCACCATTTTCTTTTCTTTTTCTCTTAATTGTATTTAGGTTCTTCTTCTTCATCTTCTTATCCCCTTTTATTCCTGTGTGTGAAGGATGTATGTGTGTGCGGTATGTATGCCGGGGACAGAATCTGTCGACAATCAAAAATACCTTTTTTCTTCTTCTCCTTGTTAACCACCAATTCTTGAGCTTAGCCCTATTTTTTTTCATTTTTTTGAAAAGAACGAAGCAAACATGATTTTACGATTTTTTAAATCTTGAGGAATTGCAAAATCTGCTACTTCTTGGCTGGCCTTTTTTTAAAAGGATCAAATACCCGGCTCCAGTCGACATACAATCGTACCTGTATGTATAAATTTGAACATAAACACGAAACACCGGTCATGAATGACTCGAGACGAGACGCGGCTGTTTTAGAAAATGATCAAAGAAAAAGCTTTCCATCATCACCTTTCATTATTTGGTATTTCTTTCATGAACTTTACCCCTGGATGTTTCTTCCTTCTTGGGGGCACGGGTATTTCCGTTGTCCGTGAGTCAATCCTGGTTACGTATCCCTTGAAATCTTGGGACACAAGAGAAGCTGTCAAAGAGAGAAAAAAGAGATAAGCATTTATATTGCTGAAGGTTTCTCCTTTTTCAATCCTACATGGATGGAGATACATATATTTTTTGAGACTTGTGCGGATGTTTTGAAAATATGTTTCGGCGGTGTTTCACCGTGCGTGCTTTAATGTCATGAAAATTTGAACTTTTTTTTGGGCTCGGATGTTGAAGAAGGAGGAGTTGTATGGATGCTGAGACATCTCGCTGGGATGAGAAATCTCCAGCCCATGGGAGAGAATTATCTCATCTCTGCTGTTAGTCGACTGCATTGACTGAAGATGTCAAATAGGCTAGCTAGCTGCCTAACTACACAAGCGCCTTCTCAGCGACAGAACGTCATGCGCCAGTTGCTATAAACTGGGACTCTGAGTTGCAGGAATGATTCGCATGGGTCCAGTGATTATATCGCAATGCAAGTCATTATTGATTACCCTAGACTCCGAGATCTCCGAGATCTAGCAGGGCGCAAAGGGCGCGTAAACAGCTTCACTAAAGATCTCGAAAAAAAAAAAAAATATCATTTCAACTGTAACGCAAGCAACGCACGGTCACGCTTTCATGTGTGGATCATTTAATTGGCAGCCAGCGGGCCGTTTGGACTCATGACGCAGCGGGCTTGGCTGGACAAGCATTCCGAAGATCTGGGGAATATTCGGTCGAGTCGTCGGGCTGTTTATGGGAAGAAAAAAAGGGAGTTTATTTTGATGGGAAACGTCTTGCAGAGTCTTATTTACGAGTGTGTTCCTGAGTTGTTGAGCAAGGCTGAGGCGGACGAAAGGGATGTGAAGAGTTTTCGATCTAATGACCCGCATGACAACTGGATGGCGGCCGAGAGATTCTTCTAGCCTTCTTGTTAGTGTTTCTTCGGCAGAGATGTGAAGATGAACTGTCAACTGTATCAGATATGCAGCGGGCGGTCTGTTGGTTTTTGATAGAGGCTTTGAAGCCTTTTAAAGAGCAAGTCCGCCATAACAAGTTGTAGTGAATTCACCTCGGAGGGGAACCCACAAGCTTACGTAGCTGTCCGGGCTATAAAACTAACTAGTCATTTAGCGGACGGAGAATTGGAGTAATCAAACAGCATGTCAGAACCTGGAAAAAAAAAGGGGGAGAAAAGCTGATGGGAGTATTGTTGGAGAGCTCGTATTTGGCTCGAGTGCACATCAAATGCCTCGTTCGTGAAACCCTGCATTTCACTCAAACACTCACAATTTCTGCGCTTCTGCCTGTTAGCCTCAACGCTCGACTCACAACTTCAGCTTCAATCATGTCCCATCGCTTCTCCACTCTTGTTCATGCCAAAGCGTCTGCTCCATGATTCAATAAAGCTTGCAGAGTACGGAGTACCCTGTGCTCATACCCAACCATGCCCTCCTACTCCTCCTCGTCATCCTTTGAGCTGCACTCTCGCCGGTCCATAGCGCTTTCAGACGCCGACGACCTCGACGACCGAATCACCCTCCTCCCCAAGTCCCCAACCGCCTCCGAATTTAATACTTCCTCTGGAGCGACGTCTAGAAGATCATGGGCTGGATACTATCTCAAGAAAGGACAATGGCTGCTCTCCTCCATAGAACGACCCTTCCGAGCACGATGGGCCGGACCAAAGAGATCTAGCCTACGCCGTGTGTTCAGAGTTACGATACTACTCATCGGGATCTTCATCCTGATCTCTGCCATCGAAGCGTTGCTATTTCCATCCTACCAGACCCCACCACAGCACTATGCCGAGCTGCAGCGGCAGATTCGCGAATCGACTCGCTCAGGAAGAGGCAATCCCAACAACGAGAAGATCTTCATCGCTGCCAACATTATCAATGAGAAGCTGATTCGTGGTGCCTGGGGAAAGTCGGTGCTTGAACTGATTGATGTCCTCGGAGAGAATAATGTTTTTGTGAGCATCTATGAGAATGACAGTGGACGAGGGACGCAGGCGGCCCTACGAGAACTTCAAGCGAAGCTTCCCTGTAAGCATTATTTTCTCGTCGTTGACGCAATCACTGTTGCGATTGCAATACCTTATTTATGGAATAATGTTTGAGTAACACAGGATGCCACAGGTAATTCATCAGTCGTCACCGGAGATCACCTACAGCTATCGGAGGTCCCTAATATAACAATGCCTTCCGGCGAGCAGCGGACGAAGCGTATTGCATATCTAGCCGAGGTGCGAAACCGTGCTCTCAGACCGTTAGACCACACATACAAACCCCTCGCAGGGCAGGAGGGTTTTCAGCATGCCAACATGAAGTTCGATCGAGTCCTGTTCCTAAATGATGTTTTTTTCTCCGCCACCGATGCTGCGCAACTCCTTTTCTCGACAAACAACAATAAATACCGTGCGGCTTGCGCCATTGATTTCGTTTCCAACGTGATGTTTTATGACACGTTTGTCGTTCGGGACACTGAGGGATACGGGATGGGTCTCATGTTCTATCCGTGGTTTGCTCCCATCGGCAATGCGCATAGCCGAAATGCTGTGCTCTCCGAAAAGGACGCTGTGCCGGTTCGCAGCTGCTGGGGTGGCATGGCCGCATTTGACGCCCAGCAATTCCAGAATATGTCAACCGCGTTTTCTCCTACACTTAAGTCCCGCTTTCGGCACGAAACCGAGCTGTACTGGGAAGGCGCTGAATGTTGCTTGATCTTTGCAGATCTAGAGGATGCTTATGGCGAGCCCAACGCTGAAGAAGGTTCGGGTGTGTTTGTCAACCCGTATATCAGAGTGGCTTATACTCAGCACTCGTGGAATTGGCTGCCATTCTTCAAGAGATATGAGCGCATTTTTCACAACCTGCAATATATCGTGAGCAAGATTGGATATCCGGAATATAATCCTCGCCGCACTGCTGTATCGGGTGAGTTAGTGAGGGAAAAGGTCTGGGTTAAGAACGAAGATGGGGTTGGAGGATCCTATCAGATGCTCGAAAGAAAAGCCGCGCCAGGAGGCTTCTGCGGCCAGAGACGCATGTTCTTGATGAAACGTGATTTAGAAAAGGCGAACAGAAGAGGCGGAAAGAACTGGGAAAAAGCGCCGGTGCCATGGTGAGATTTTGCCATTGATTCCTTATCTCACATTGGCGTTTTGGGTTCAATTGTGGAGGAATGTTGGGTTTGTCCCTCCTCTGTTTGAGATATGCCTCGGGCATACGATTTTATGACGAATTATGACAGTCTTTGGAATCTTTACGTTGCGCCAACGCATGGCCGCGCGGTGTCCCTCTAGCATAATACCCTTACCTACTAATGATAATAGCCGGGTGAATGGCATAGTTCTGGAGTTTCTTTTTGAGAGTTAGAGTCACCCAAATTAAATCAGTCATCTTTTTGTGTACAGTCAAAGACCGAGCAAGATTGAGACCTTTTTTCTTGTTACTCCGAGGCACCATGGAGTCGCGACTCCCCGTGCGACCTTGGCACTCCTTGTCACGGAATTTGGTAGCGAAAGGGACATTCCATCGCTCTCCTGCGATGACAGGCGGACCTAATTGTAGAAGATCAAACGTGGCGGGCGATCAAAACTTTTTCGATCTGTTTTGGAATAGACTTGAAGCAATCGGTCGATGGCAGCAAACGAATGCAGGCTCACTAAAAAAGTCACCAAACCGGTTAAGTCCGGGTCTCGGGGAAGCAGTTAGAGGTTTCAAATGGAATCCCAGCGGCCATCGCTGGCTTTTGCTGTTTGATTTCTATGGTTTTTTTTTTTTTTTTCTCATCCTTTTCTATCCGCCAGTGAGGAAAAGGAGGATCGTCATGGGCCCATCAGATGAGGGGATTGAAGAATCTGTTTGAGTATGCAGCAAACAACAACTTCCCGCGGTTCAAACGCAGTTGCAACCGTGCTCGAAGCAAAGCAAGCCTATGAGCGTCTGCCTTTCTTCCCACCACCATCGAAGGATTGCCTTGAACCAGACTTTTTTCGCATCGTGGAGGGCCCAGAGAGGAGACGGACCCAGAGCGAGAGAGTAGCCACAGGCGTCATTCTCATGTAGTATAATCTGGCAAGGTACCCAATGACACGGCGAAGACGGGGGATCTGTGCCTGCATATGTATGAATTCATGCTGATGATTTCTTCCGAGCCTGAAGAACCCACCTGCAGCCCACAAGGCTGATGCCACATGGGAAGGCCGGCATCATGCTCGCCACAAATAAGATGACTCCCAGTTAGCGGGTCAAACGGTGGCACTAAAAATAGTGCAGCCACTGCGTTACTGTCGCATTCGGGAATTCAAAAATCAATAGAACGAGAGCCGTTCGTACTCTGGTGAGCTGGCAGAAAATGCGGAATTGTCTGAGCTTGAAGAATGGTTCAGACGTTCGGGGAGGGTTTCACATCCAACTGGACATATTTTTCCCAGGGCCGAATAATGGAAGAGTGGCTTCGCTTCCCGACTGTCTCCCTCTCACCAAGTCGACGAAATGGAAGACGCCTGGAGTTTTTCTGGAACGCCCGCTGTAACTCTCAGGGGCAACGGTTATGTCATGCCCTGTTAGGAATATAAAAAGCAATCTCTGAAACACGGGGTGTGCGGCATCAGGCTCCTTTCGAGAATGGATTCGCGGGCTCTGATTTGATCCGCCAATTCCGCGCTGGAGTTCGCGGTTCGCATTTCGTGACGATTGACTGGCTAGCACGGCGTGGGATCAAACTTCCAAAGGGCTGAGAGCGAGCCAGCCTTTTGTTCGAGGGATCCACTGGGTCGCGGTCGTGCCTTAAGCGACGCTGCCGGATGCCAGATAGAGACAGTCAATCAATCTCTGGCAACAAAGGAGAGGCATTGGAACGGCGTTGGAGGAAGAGAAATACTCCGGCAGGATGGGCGAGAGGAATGCGTCTCCTGGATGGCAATTACGCAGTCGGGATGGCGCTAAACAAGCCGCTAATAAATTAACAAAGACATCCATACGGACCATATCTCCTCATCGCCGTTTTCTGCTGATCAAGTGACAGGTCGACAAGAGTCTCACTGACGCCCTTTCTGCGTGCCAGGATTCCAAGCGACAATTTCGCCAATTTTTTTGGGTGATTTTTTCCTCCCTTTTCGCCCCTCCCGCATCCTCACCGCCCATCACGTCAACCACTAGTTTACGGACTAAACACAACGATCATCGATCACACGGCTGTTCTGCTTAATATTACTTTATCACTCGATTCTTTTTTTTCTCCATTGTTTCATTCTTAGTGTCTTTCTTAGCCTCTCGAAATACGGAGTAAGCAACGGATTTCTCCGTGACTCCAGACTTTATATATACCTTTGAGTTGCCGCCCGCCCCAGGCAATCCTTCTTCTTCTCCTTTCCCTCCCATCATGTCAAGTGCCCAAGACGAAGTGGACCGTCTCTTACTGAGCCAAGGAGAAAAATCCAGCTGTCATCCTGAAGACAAATCAGAGCCTCATTATAATAAAGAAGACTCCCGCTCCGAGGAAGACGAGAAGTACTATACCGAAAAGAGACGCACCTTGAGATACTTCCCCTCCCACTCTGACGACGACGACGAAGACGACGACAACGATAGCGAAAGAGAACGCAGTTATACCCGCTCCAACATGCTTGCCTCAAAGCCGCAACCCTACCAGGTGCCCACGACCTTGTTCGACGCGAATACCGGCCCCAAGGGCGTCATTGCTGATGCACAATCCTTCGAACGCGCAAAGAAGCGGTCGTTCCGCCGGACCTTGATGACAGCGGCTGGGTTCGACTACACTCCCTCGTATCAGAAGTCAGAAAGATCCGTCTCGCCCAATTCTCGGAACGGAGACGAAAGTGATGACGACCGGTTCATGCGAGAATGGCGGGAGTCCCGAGTACGCGAGCTGCAGAAGAAGACTACACGACGATCCAGCCCGAGCAAAAGAAGATACGGCTCGCTGGACACGGTGGATGCGGATGGATACCTTGATGCCGTGGAGAAGGTCACGTCTGATGTAATTGTTGTTGTTTGCATATACGATCCTGAGGTACGTCTTGATAAAAGGATTCAATTGGGTTGATAATACCGCTCAAGTATTGTGATGGAGGGCTAACATCTATATTACCATCTATAGTCATCAGAGAGCTCAATTGTTGAAGATGGCCTCACCACCCTGGCGCGCAAGCATACCACCACACGATTCATCAAGCTACATCACGAGATTGCCGAAATGGACGACGTTGGCACTCCTGCCATACTTGCCTACCGGGGTGGAGACGTCTTCGCTACCATCGTAGACATCCTTAATCAGCTGCCAGACGGACGAGGTTGCAGTGCATCAAGTCTGGAAGCACTTCTAATGCAGTATGTTACGAGTCCCTCAAGTGTGTAATACGAGTCACCACTAACAAGATCTTCAGACACCGAGTGCTTTAATTGTCTACGAATTCCTCTTTTTTTCAGTCGGTTTAGAGTTTTTGGAATGTTAGCAATCACATTGTCACCTGTTTTTCAATACCCCATGAAGCTGCTGGATTCAGCGATAGCATATCACTACGGCAGTTTATTTTATTCACGTTTGGGAACTCCATTTTTCTCGGCATATCTTCTGGAGTTCTATTGCATTGGAGTGGCACGCTTGACGGCTTTCTCGCAATCTTACTACTAATTAACTTTACGATCATGGCGCTACGTTCAATGCAGGTCTACTCCTGCTCTTGTTTCCTCATGTACCATAACTATTACTTCTGAATGACTATTCATTTGACCCGTTCATCCTACTTCAGGCCGCTGAGAAACCATATTACTTGATATTATTTTTAGGAAGTGGGCGAGTTCTAGAGTCTCGATCCTTCAGCATGGAGTACCATCCATTTGTACTCCGTAGGCACTGCTACAATTGCCGAGCGGTGATTAACTTACACCTATGAAATCCACGGGGAATAGGTCGCCTAGGTTTAATTTACTGTTAATCACTATCGAATCCTTCCCAAGGCTCTTCAGAGATATCGCCGAGTTCCATATCATCGCCGGCTGCATTAGAGCCATCCTGGTCTCTCACGAATCCGGCTACAAAAAAACCACCAGTTCCCTCTGCATCTCCGGCAGAACATCGCAGACAAGCCTCGCTTTCTATGTCAGTTAGATCCCACGCTTCCTCTCCTTCCATCGGCGTATGCTCGCGTGACAAGTGACCCCGATGAGGCCACATCTTAAGTCCGACGGGCTGCTTCGCCCTTGGCAAAATCCTCCAACTGCGTTCTTGTGCTATGTCGGATTTCAAGACACGAGAGACCACGTTTTCGTTTTCTTGAGCATGGATCGAACAAGTACTATAGGTGATTCTGGTGGCAGAAGGAAACTTGAATGCATGCTCGACGATTTGAGCCTGTAGATTTGAAAGCTTGATCAGGCGAGTGATATCGAATTCTTCACTAGCAGGCTCGTTCTCATCATTATCTTGTGGGGGTATCTCCGCAATCGAAGATCTGGAGATACCCGGTTTCCGCTTTCTTTTCCGGCTCTTATCATCGCTCTTCGTAGATCCGTGATTCCGGGGAGGACACTCTGGCAATATAAGCCGGGGAACGTCCTCTCGGTTTACGATACCGCTTCCTGAGCAACTTGGATCCAGTAGAAGGCCCGTAACATCTTGGAATCTGGGGTCGTAAGGATCTAATGCCAGGAAATCCTGGCCCGCAAGAACAGTGACGCGGCGTTCTACTCCGGCAACACCAACCATTTTTATGAGGGTCTTGGAACGGGCAGGCGATGCATCAAGGGAATATATAGTGGATTTCTTCTGTTGAGCCCTAGAGAGTAGCGACGCCAAATGGGTGGTTTTGTTTCCCGGCGCCGCGCATCCGTCGATCAGATCCCCCTTCCATTCAGCTGCATTATCTCCAAGGAGCAAATATGCTGGAAAGCAGGAGGCTTTATCTTGCAGAATTATTCTCCCTTCTTTGTAGGCGGGAGTATTAAGAAGACTTGACTCCGGAGGGACTGCAATGAGATCGGGGATATTCTTGTCGAGAAAGTACCTTTTGCCCTCGCAAACCGAGAGCTCTCTCAAGGATGCGGTCGAGGAATAAGCCTCGAATGTTGTTTCCAACTCCTTTTTCAAGCTTGAGCGAGCATTATTGATTCGGATCCATCGGATATGGGAGGCGATGTTGTCTTCCGGCCTTCCCTTTGTAGCTGTGGTAGCTATGGATGCGCGCAACTCGTTTATGGTTGCGCATCCTCGCCGTACGCGAACTTTTGTAAGCTCTGCGCTCAATCGTGTTTTGTGCCGTTCGATAGCGGCGCGGAGAGGGTGATTTGCGGGAGCTGCAACTCCCTTTTTGGACAGAAGGAGGTCATGGGTGAGTAGTAGTGAAAGAAGAGGCGTAAGCTATTTTACTGCGGAAAACTCATTACAGTTAACTAAATGTCGGGCTTCGCTCGGCTTGGTCTAAAACATAAAATGATTCAATAGTGCGAGGAGACATACCTTGGGTTCTTGAGACAGTATTCCAGAGTTCTGGATAACGTCCTTGAGGACTGCGTTCCATTTTGTCACCTCGGTAATGAGCGCATATATTTGAGGCGGTGACGATTTACGACGCGCATTGTATATTCGAGACTTCAATGACCCGCCAGTATCAGGCGTAGCATCGAGAATCGAGACTGCATCGAAATAGAGCGACATCCCAGGCTTCTAACTACGTGTCGCATCTTCTGATAGTTGCGATGGTGAACTCGATGGTGGAAAGTTTGATGGGCTCTGCGCGACTATCTTATCAGATCGGGTCACGTGGATGCCAGATAACTACAGATGCTTAGTCATGCATACTGACCGCTCGGCATTTCGGTGACTTCCGAATTCGTCCAGTTGAGTTCTTCGTCTCCGCCGGATTATCAAAATTTACTATCTTTTGGCGCGAAACAATACTAATGGAAATCAACTCATCAGGTCTAGCAAGCTGAGAAGTTGGAACGCTAGACTCACGGCCAAGCGGCCTCTGAGGTCCGTTGACCTCCTGAACTCCTGAGCTCGACAGCTCACGGAGCGCTCCGAGGAGTTGTAGCGAATGGATACGTCCATCGAGGACGCCAGATGCCTAACCGTTTTCTGTCTGCTGCCATCCAACTTTCGCGCTCTCACGCTATACTCGCAGCTGCTTTCGGATATTCCATAGACAGCCGCGTACCCGGGACATACGTGTCTGCTAAATCGTCATCGGGCCTAGTTTCACACCTCTGCGAGCTCCAGCAGGCCCTCCAATTTGACCGCGAGAGGAGTCCAGGGGCAGAGGCGTGCTTACCTAACAGTTGATTTCAGGGTGAGTCACAGGACCCATTTCTTCTTCTTTTCTTCTTCGCCTGGTCTTGGTTCCGGCCGGCCGGCCGGCTTCGGGTTCCGTGCTTCAGCGTCGAACAACCCGCAAATGTTCAGGATGAAAAGCTTCAAATGTCAAACATATATTCAATAATGATATCTGGCAGCGGTCAGAGAAGTATGTGAATATATCAATTGCTAAAACTGAACTATCACACGATTGACGACATTTTCTGGAGCGCCTTCTTCGCAAGGGCCCTCCTTTGGGAATTGCGGTGGAGCATGATTTCACATGAGAATCCGTAAGGATTGCAGAGGAGAAAAATATGGACCACCCCGTGCCATTGCCTGTCCAGAGCACTCGCGATTCTTTATCCATGCCCTTGACTCAAGAGCGGCGCTAAACTAGCAGAAACAGAATGTTTTACTTTTAGTCCTGACTATTGAGAGACAAAACTGCCAGACCGGTCTTTCGGTTGGAGAACTCAACCAGCTCTACGGAGTACGCTCTCACGGATCAGACCTGTCTGCCCACTCCGTCCATCGCTTATTGAGAATCGAACGATAATGCAGACCTCTGGACATACAGGGTATGCGTCGCGCAGACTCGCAGTACTACCACTCGATGTGGTGAACAGACCCGAGAGCACATGCTCGGACGCGAGATGTTTGCTTTTTTTCTCCGGATGGAAACTCCCGCATCTTAGCAGAACGCTTTGCGGTGTTTGCAGCACATTTCAGCTCTTCTGAGGATGGCCCTGCTCCACCTCGTGAAAGGGTCTCCCATGCTTGATCAGAGCCTTCGTCCAATGACATTCAATACCCCCTTTTCTTGTTTCTCTTCGCCGACGATCAGCAGCTCTTGTTCACATCCACTTGCCGCAGGCTGCAGGAGCATGTGTCCGGCGCTACGTGCCAAGTTGCGCGGACAGGGTGCCTTAATTATAATAAATATCCACTGATAAACACCTTCCTGCACAAGTGCCGAGGGATTCGCGCTGAAGACCAATGAGAGGACCGCTTGGATCAGAACTTGTTGGGTGAGCATGTCCAAGGCCTTGGACGATGCTACTAGACTATTGCTCCTGAGATAAGCTTGTTGCTCGTCACGCAACAATCAAATGCTACATACCGTGATGGCCCATGGGCCCATGGACTATGCCGACCGCCGTGCTAAGGGCGCACTGCGTTTTGTTCAAGCTAGACCGGGTGCACGGTCCGTGGGTCACCAGCACGGAGTCGATCGTTCGTTTGCAAAGGGCTAGGAGAAACGAAACAAACGGAGATGCCTTGGACCGCTCCCAGGGTCGGCGAGACTGGGGTCATCCTACCATATCGGAATCCGGCCTCTCAATGGAACTGGTATATAACCAGCATCCCGCGCTCCTCTCCGGTCGATTTCTTCTCTTTCTTTTCTCTAAGCTGCACCAGCCCAAGTCACTCTTTTTTTGTTTAACAGTCACTCTTTTTTCTGTTATTTCAATTGCTGTTGAACATGCGGTCCTTCGCTTATACTGCCGTTGTGGCAGCGTTGGCCGCTGTCACAGCTGCCGTTCCTTATCCAGGCGCACCAAAAATCAACCGAAGAGATGCTTTCGACGAAGCCCTTACTTCTAATGTAATGCATCCGATCAGGATGAGAGACTTTTTACCCGAGAATCCTCTTCACAAACGCACACTTGACCTGGAACACTTGCAGCCATTGGAAGTAGCTAGCGTGCTTTTTGGCGGTCTTTCTGGCGAGGGTAAGGACTGTTTTTTTACTGAACACCTTGAACGAATCTCTCACTCACACCTTATTCTAGGCGTTGGCAAGCTTTTCTTGGCAAATATGACATTGAAAGCTAACCAGAACTGCCCTATTCTGAATATGGAGAACTTCGATGGCGCGACTAAAGAAGTTGACTGTCATGGAGATGATGGACAACTGTCTGTAACATTCAAAGATAAACAAGCATTCGACGTCGCCTTGCAAAAATGGACGTACATCAATGACAACGATAATGCTCATTTCCTACTCATCACCAATCACAAAGGATGCGGCGCAGATGGACAACGCCAGAACTACATGTCAGTACTCATACAAGGAACCAAAGAGCATCAACAGTACTAACTTATATCTAGGATCGATAAAGTGAAATCGGATGCTGCCAAATATCAAGTCATATTCACTGCGCAGCCCGTCAACTGGAAGAAATCCGTTGCTGACTTCGACATGAACTTCGGTCAATACCATCTTCCTCGTGAACGTCTCATCGGTCTTCAGCAGGGCGGTGTCATTGGATGGATTGGCAAGGCCTTTGAGAAATTTAAGCAAGACGCCGACGCGTTCTTCAAAAATGGAATGAAGGGAATTGCTGACATTATCGACGATGGTAACGCCGATGTCTCCTTACCAATCGCCATTCCCATGAACATTTTCAAGCCAGGTCACCAAATCAGCATTATCAAGACAACTGAGGTTGGTCTGTTCTGCAAGAACTGTTATGTCCATGGAGAATTCCTCAGCACTGGTATCCTCAAGGTAAACTCCTCCCTTTTCAAATAAATCTTACCTTGAGACTGACGTTCTCTAGGTGCAAAACTATTTGCCAGTTGAACTCCGACTCGACATGGAAATCAAGGACTGGAGCTCTGCCGCAGAATTCCAGTTCGACCTCTTCAATGTCAAGAAGCACTTTACATACGACCAGGAGATTTTCTCGATGATTATCCCCTATACCGGTTTTGAGATTCCTGGTGTTCTTTCTCTTGGTTGCAAGGTTGGCCTCTCTATGGCGGGAACAGTCGATTTCGTTGGTGATGCAACTATCAACTTTGGTCTCACTACCCTCCTTCCAAACGGCGGTAAGCTCTCATTTGTGCTCATTGGAGGTGGCCAATCTGGTCTCACCGGTCTCCATGACATTACCACCCACCCATATGTCACTTTCACCAAGGGCAACATCACTCTTAACTCTACTACCATCCCCAAGCCTCGTCTTACGTGCGCTGCGACAATCCTTAGCACCATCGGTGCCGAAGCTGGTGTTCAATTCGGTTTCCCAATTGACCTCGACGTCAGCACTGGAAACAGTAAGTTATAATAGAGCCCGGAAGTAGGCCTGTTTGGCTAATTTACGATTTGTTAGAACCCGGAGGTTGGTGTGCCGGTAATCCAATCACTACTGGTGTGACTGTCCGCGCTGGATTTGGCTTCCAAATGACCATCGGTATCTGGCAAGCTGGAATGAAACCACTCTTCACCATCCCTATCATCGTAAGCAATATCCCGTGAAACTTCTTTAGCTTCGAGGCGACTGACTCTGTTTGCAGAACTTCCCCATCAAATTCCCTGGAATCTGCTTGCCCCTTCGTGGACTTGAGCCAATTCCTACCGGTATCAATGGACCTACGCCAACCAAGACCGCCACCATCGACCTTCCTCCCAGCACTGCTACCGCTACCCCTATCACAACTTCCGGCGTTCCTACCGGCCCAGGATGCGAGCCCGGATCTAACAAACCTGGCTGCCCGCCCGGCGGCTACCCTGGCGCCCCTGGCACTCCTGGCAACGGCACCACCCCCGGAAATCCTGGCAGTGGCTACCCCGGAGCCCCCGGCTGTGAGCCCGGCAAGCCTGGCTGCCCACCTGGCAAACCTGATCAACCTGGCCAGCCCGGAAAGCCTGGCAATGGCTACCCTGGCGCACCCGGCAACGGCACCACCCCTGGCCAGCCCGGAAATGGTTACCCTGGAGCACCTGGCTGTGAGCCCGGCAAGCCTGGCTGCCCACCTGGCAAACCCGATTATCCTGGCCAGCCCGGAAATCCTGGCAGTGGCTACCCCGGAGCACCCGGCTGCGAACCCGGAAAGCCTGGCTGCCCACCTGGTCAGCCCGGACAACCTGGTACACCTGGTCAACCCGGACAGCCCGGCACCTACCCTGGAGCACCCGGACAACCCGGCCAGCCTACTAAGCCTGGCCAACCTGGAAAGGGTAAGTTCTTCTCACCCCTAACACAAAGTCTCTGAGCTCTGTCTTTATGGCAGTGTCCGGTTGCTCCTTGAGAAAAACGGCGCTAATAGTATAATATAGGTGTTTGCATTCCTAAGAAGAAGAAGAGAAGCGAATCTACTCAATAATGATAGTGCCATAATCTCGACCGCAGCTCATTTTGATGCCTTGCATTTTTACGGCTTACGTTCCGCTGGCTACGACCCCAACTTTTTTTGAGACCTCTTTCGAGAGCTATACCCTCTCTAATTCTTGAACTTAAACTTTTTATAATAATCTGTATATATCTCAGCGATATACTCCCCAAGTCAGGGAAAATTCTCTTTCGCATTTGACCCTTTATTTAGCGGCGAGACCTAAAACTAATAGGAAACGAAGACTCTTCAATGATACTATTGCTTCTGTATTATGTTGTGTAATAAGTAAAAAGATAAATCGGCAAATTGTATCACCCAACTCTCTTTTCTGCCTGCCAACAAGATAAAAGGGTTGTCATAAAACATGTGCCAAATGCAGACCTTAACCACCAGCCTCCATGACAAACTCAGATGTGGTGAGAAGCTTAAGTTCTAAGAACAGAGGCCGTGACAAGAGACAAGAGACCAAACAGGCCAAAACAAAGGGCAATGACAAAAAGAAATGTACGGCCTAATTTACATCTGGGCTGGTATGTGTGAGTAATGGTCTTAATGTCTCTAAAAAGCCGTTGATCCCCTGGAAGGAAGATGTTTGTCCGGTGTCCTGTGTTGATGAATTCACACGACACCTTTTTCTTGGGAGAAATCCCAAAGCATTTTGATCAGGCCATCAGGTAAGGTATAGAGGTCAACATGAAATTCACCCTCTGCATGAATGGTCAACGACTTGTAGACAAGGGGATTCTGGAGGAACATGGTACTCACGTTCAATGTCGTTTTTAGTATATGAGTCTGGTGACTTGTGATCATGGACCATCTGAACTACTTGGAGGAGATCATCCTCTCCAAGTTTCTGCAGGCCATCGGCAAGTCTCTCCATATCAATCTACAAGCTCATGTTAGCTTTGGCTATGCATGGCACGCAGTGGATTTTCATACATTCTTCTCAGCTCTCTTCTTCTTTTTTGAGCTTTCCTCCTGCGTGCGCTTTGACTTGCCGTTCTCATCACCAGGAACAGGTCCAGATTCACGAAGAGCAGCGAGAACAGCTGGCTTTGGGTTTCTGAAGGTCTACAGCATGATCTTTGTAAGCGGGTGCCACTGTGATTTAGCTGATCATTGAAGAGTTGCCTACCAAGACGTGTGTGGCCTCATATCTGTTTTCTTGGAAATTCAAGTCATGGGCAACAGAGTGTTCTTTATCTGGGGCGGAGAACCCAATAGTCATGTCAAATTCTCCCCATCCTTCCTCCTCGATTCTGAACGGTGGAGACGTGAAAGCTGGTGGTTGTGAAAAAAGCATTAGCTTTATGCCCTTCTTCACATTGAGACGCGTGACGATAAGAAATGTTCTGTCCTAGCCTAAGCCGAGATCAACCGGGAGGTACCAACTTACTCTGAACTGCGCGTTCGCCAAAACTTGGATGTAGATTGTAGGTCACCTTGCTAAAGAGTGTCGCAGGAATCTCTTCTCCATGTTCATTCAGGAGAAAAACCTCAATAGACCATCGACGGATTGGTAGGTTATCGTACTCAGAGACTTGTTCACTATACAGCCAAAAAACAAACCGCGTCAAATCAGTACAACCTTCAGTATAGCAGGCAGCATCACATTCAAAATGAATGCTATTCAATATCCGCGATATAGCCGGGGTAGGTGCAGGACTGGGTACTGTTCCGCAGGGGGCTTAGGTGCGCGGGGTAAAATTGGAGAGAGAAAGTAATATGGGCGTCCAGACAACACAAGTTGAGAAAGGAGCGAGCAGGGAGATAAGGGATTCGTACGTCGGATTCTGCTCTGTAACGAGCTTTACCGTGCGTTTAACCTGAGGCAACCGTGCCATTAGTACAGACGCTCTTGAAGTTGGGACGGACAGTCCTGGAGTGGCGGGCAAGAGAGTCGTTCAATGCAGTCGACATAAAAGTAAACGGGGAGTGTCAGGACGAGAGGTGAGGGCTTTGACGAGGAATTGACCGGGAACTTACATCAGGCATCTTTGTCTGTTGTGTTGTCGTCCGATGTGGTTCTTCTAGAACAATCAGCTCGGGTGCTGCGATGGGTTGCGAGATGCAAAGAGTGCGGTTCCAAGAGGTTGCGCCCGATCAACAGGTAAAGTTCACGAGCGAAATAGCTTTCCAGGGAGGAATGGGAGATATGACTGAGGTTATTCGATCGACTAGAAAGATGAACAAGAAGAGAGAGGCGTCCGCAAGCAGAAATTCCTCGAGGTTCAGCGTTGAGATGAGGTTCGCATCACCGAGCGTTCAGTTTCCTTTCGGTGGTTCGGGCGATTCTTGATTGCTTGGGGCTCGGGACTCGCGACCCACAGATCGCCGACTTGTATCTTTCACTGAAATTTGGGTGCGGAGGTACTTCCTAGTTGGCTGACGAGTCACAGAAGGCAATGAGAAAAGAACGACTTGGTCAACTTTCACTTGATAATGGGTTTGCTATCAACTGAATGCTCTATGTAACATTTGATTTTTCCTTCTCACAAAGTGAAGGACAGATGCTCCAACTGGTAGGACATTAACCCCAAGACTCGTCATCTGGCTAGGTATTTCTTCTTTTCACCATTCGTCCGTGCCTCAGCCCCAGGAGTCAATGGGATCAACAAAGATAGCCACAGGGATTCACAATTGCAATGGGAAAAACTCAAAAAGGGGTGATCGGGGAAGATGCATGGAATGGGGATGGGGTGATATGTTTCCAAAGCAAAGGGTATGTGGGTTTGGGGGCAGGGAGTGCACAAATCAATACGAATCGGGGGAGAGTTATCGCCAATTGCACCCATCAGATTCAGGCACGGAGGCGAAATGGTGATCTTCGCTGCCGGTCGTAGCAATCGCGGCATGTTACAGGTTTCATCGACCATTTACTGCTGCTGGAAAAGTTTTTCGTTTTCCTGCTGGGCCTTCTCGAAAGCCTCCTTGAAGAGGTTGGCGTCTGACACTCAATGTATTAGCCTCAGTTCGGTTTTTTGAATCTTCTTATCATCGTAGACTTACTCTCGCTGTTGGCAAAGCGAATGGCCAAGGTCTGTGCCTCAGGCTCGCCCTCGCTGACATCCGCGCCGGCATTCCACACCCAGCTTCGGTCGCTTCCAACGTTGGGTGACAGCTTCATGTCAGGGACAACTACAAAAAAACGAGGCGTTAGCTATCTCGACAAATCCTGATAATCAGCCGACAGAGGAGAAGATTATATATCGTACTGTAGTGGTTAGCGCACACTTTGTGCGTCTTATCTCTCCGCATCACCAAGCGGGTCTTGTGATTTTCATTGTGTTTCAACAATCTCACATCGCCAGTCCCACGTTCTTTCCACTCCCTGGTCTCGCGATCGAATTTAAACAACTTGGCGCGCATCTTGAAGGTTAGCTCCTCAAGTTCTTCGTTCGTCTTGGTTTCGACGGTTTCGGTGAGGCGGTAAACGGGCTCAAAGTCAACGTCTGGCTCTGCTTCGACATCCTGGAAAAGCCGTTATTACCGTTAGCCTCATCCCAAACACAGAAGATCACGGGTGCAAGAAGTTGTTTGGTCGAGCGAAAGAAGACTTCTAGTCCTGAAAAACCGGATGCAAATCGAATATCGATGGAAATAAGCACTTACACCTTCATCGCCTTCTTTCTTCTTTGAAGAACCAGAAGGCTCCTCTTCCTCTTCTTCCTCCTTCTTTTCCTTCTTCGGACCACCACCAAACATCGAGAAAACACTATCAGTAGCAGCAGTTGTCTTCGCACCCATCTCTGAAGATTCTTCCTTCTTGCTCTCAACTTCTGTGGTGGCAGCGGCCTCTTCCTTCTTGTCCTCAGGAGGGGTAGTTGTGGTGGGGTCGGGCTTTGTATCAGCGGCGTCAGACATGGTGATTAATATCGGAGAAGAGAATCTGATATATGAAGTGACTTGCAAGCAGCAAAGGATTAGGAAGATATTGTTTAGATAATGAAGCTGGTGTCCCTGAGACTGACGGAGGAAGATGTGTTGTTGTGGTGAGTTTTGATTGCAAGGGGGAGAGACTGGAAGAATTGATAAAAGTGACTGGCGCTAGCGCCCAATTCTGCATGCGACAATTCCCCACTTGATTTGTTTTTTGGGGGGATGGATTGGCAGGTTGACATGCAGCAGACGTATGGAGATCTTCTCTTGCACTCTTGAAAGCTCGCTATGTATTTACAGGATCAGTGATACAGGTAGTTACTACATTTACACTACTTTTGCACTGAAAGGAGAATTGTATTCCATCTGGGAAGTTCTGACGGTTGTCTGTCCCACCGCCAATCACATCTTCAAAACAGAAAATACGAGTCAAGAAGACACTGGAAACAGGATAGATTTCTACCAGTAACCATGAATCGCAACGAGATTAACTGTAGTAGTTACAAGGATTGGCAAATCACCAAAGCACACATTACATCTACGCCAAAGCTTCCACCCAAACTCCTCTGGACTTTGACGTCAACCCGTAGACTTAAGAAAGAAGAAAGAGAACTGATCAAATATCAACATGAACAGTCACTGATAAGAAGATGAATCAAAAGGGGGAAGAAGAAGATAATGTAAGAAAAGCAGAAAGAAGTAAAGACCAGATGTAGCAATTTACCTCCAAACACCTCTTTTGCGGCGAGACTTTGTCTTACAGGAGCCCTTGTACTTCTTCCAGCCCTGCTGAACATCCTGCGCCCTCTTCTGCGCCGTAGCCAGGGGTGGTGATCGTTTGGCATTCTGCAAAAGTGGGCCTACCTGACTGACATAGTCTTGCGCCTTGGCCCAGATGCCCTGAACAATCTCCGTTGCTTGCTTGTTGGCATTCTGGGCTCGCTGCTGAAGAATCTTGGACGCGCTCTGCCTAACTTGTTCAGAGTAACGTTTCGAGACTTGTGTAGCTTCGGTTGCAGCCTTCATGACCTGTTTCACTGGATCTCGGGCCATGAAACCCTTCTCCTTTTTCCAAGACTCGCTCATAGATTGCAAATCTTGAGAGACTCGCGTATAAGCGTCTGAAAGCCCGGCCTGCGCAGCAATCAGATCTTTTCTTAATTGATACGAAATGGACTGGGCGGCTTGTTTCCAGCCTGCAATTTTTAGCCAGGCGGTCCCGAAATCGACCTGTGTTACCTGCTCATCAAATGGCTTGGTCGTTGATGAAATGCTAACGTCCATGATTCCATGCGCATCCTCTCGAGCTAAGCGTAGAGTGTACACGTTTTCGAAAAGCTTGGAGATGTGGACATTCAATCGTCGACCGGATTTCATGATTTTGACTTCGAAGTTTGGAGCTTTTCTCATGGAAGACATCCGAGCTGGCACTTTGATAATGACGTGGCAGTCTCCCACGACAAAGACCTGGAACTTATCGGTATCATTCGGTTTCTGGACGTTCGGGCTCGACCACTTCGCTATATCATCGCTGAGGCTCAGAGATTTATCTTGGTTGCAGCCCGAGATCGAAACGGCGTTGGGAGTCGCCACTTGCACCACTGCCGCGGTATTTTGTGGCATTATCGTCGAAGGGGTGGTCATTGACAAAGTTTCCTGCGCGACGGAGAGAGATACGTTAGAGACACCGTAGAAAGTCCTAAATAAAGCGACTACCATCGTGCCTAGACCCGTACAGCAAAGAAAAATCATCAAGAAGCAGACAAAGGCGGCCTGCGCATGATTATTGGCGATCAGAGCATCCAACTTCTCCAGCAAAGTCGAGTTGTCGTAGTCGACGAATTCTTCCTCCTCCTCCTCGGCCGCGACCAGTTCCCGCAGTCTCCGGAAATGAGCCTTTGAGTTGGGCCG
This sequence comes from Nannizziopsis arthrosporioides, assembly GCA_029635245.1. Lineage (NCBI taxonomy): Eukaryota > Fungi > Ascomycota > Eurotiomycetes > Onygenales > Nannizziopsiaceae > Nannizziopsis > Nannizziopsis arthrosporioides. The sequence continues at coordinate 5,355,379 of CP098260.1, read as the reverse complement.
AGAGAGAGATGCGAGGTTGCGATTGAGCTGTGAGGGAGCAATGTACTCGAATGTGTCCAGATCGAGGGGATATCTTGCGATAACGCTTGCGATGCCGGTGGTCATGTCCCGCGCTTCCAAGCACATATGCGGGGTCCGTTCATCTAGAGTGATGGGAAGCGTATGCGGGTGATTCCAATCCGGAGTTTCCGTTATCACGAATGTTGGTACGTTTTGCCGTTCCATGACTCGCAGTAAGTTTGTGCGGAGGGACTTTTGTGTGGTTGGATCTCTGTCGCCTAGGAAGAAGATAGCTAGATCTGGTGGAGTCCATTCCCTAGGATACCATTGATAGCCGTTTGGCGTCTGCATTGATACGACTGGTTTGCTACTTGTGAAGTTAAGCTGGATGCCAGGTGGATCGATCGAGGGAACGGTGGAAGTGCATTCATCGACCACAAGCTCGGCATGCATAGGAAGTAGCTCGGCATATTTAGGCGTCGTATCTGAATCGAATGCAGTAGGGACGACATGGTATCTGCTTGCATTGGCAGCAAAGAGGCTGCTTGCAGGACTCGCCACGATCACATCTCCAAGCTTGCGTAGAATCGCAGATTTATACACCGGAAGTCCCACGTAGAGCACGCGAAAGGGCTTGGAGAGATCGAGAGCGTTCTTTGCCATTGACTGCTGGATCGCCAGAGTCAAGTGGGAGTTGTTTAGTCCAGAGAGCCCTAGGTCGTGGGCGTCTGCATTGTTGAGGACTCGGATGGTGTGCCTGTATTCCACATCATCGAAGGAATCGGAGCCTGGCGCTTCAAAAGCGGTGGAATTGTGCATGGGCGTGTCCTCGTTTCGGTTGCGACAGAAGGCGGAGAAGTACGGGCGAGCCTCGGAGGCCAGGCTTTCGGTGTCGTCCGTCTCGGCGCCGCTGGCTAGATCCCGGTCATCGAGGCTCGCCACATCGTCTGGGCCGGGATGATCGATTAGGGAGATGCTGTCTGTATGCTCGGAGCGGCCATCTTCTGAATAGGCATCGGCGCTGCTGATCGTGGCCCAATTGTCACTGAGGGCGCTGGCAGGACGATCGGAGGGAGCTGACGTCATGTTGTCACAATCCACGTAATATCGAGGACGATGGAGTCGACGTCGATATCCAAAGCAGATAGATTATGAGCAAGTGACGGAAGGCTGGAGAACAAAAGGGATGCAGAGGATTGAGGAGTGGAGGGGAGCTGTCTGGACAGTTAGCTGGTGGGTTCGCTCGCTGCTGGCTGCCTGCAGCCGACCGACGCGTTTCACCGTACCTTCAAAGCGGGAGACCTCACGCAAGAGCGAGCGTACAGAGGGCGTCTAAGAAGCTAGCTCAGAGTGTGCAGGGATCAGAAAGTGAGAGAGAATCGATGAAACTGATGTTGCAGTGCTCGACGTGGATGGATGAAGGGTCGAGAAGTGGTCGTGGAGGAGGCGAGAAACTGAGGCGGAACTGGAGAGATTGCTGGTAGTTAACTATGGTAATGTAAACTATGTACCCAACCAGTCTTTGTCCTTGAGGAAAAAAAGGTAAAGCGAAGCACAAGGGAGACAGGCCTACGAGAGGTAAGCAGGTCACCCCATCTGGCGGCGATGGGAAGGACAAGGACAAGGGACGATGGAAGTTGAAGCCAGCGACGAGCGAGATAGAGAGAGAGAGACGCGACGGATTTGATGGATGATGGATTCTGGTGGATGGATTTGGGATGATGATGATGGTTTAGCGATGGAATGGAGAACTGGGAACGAGGCGTGCGAGGGGACAGCGAAAGTGGGGGCTGGGGTTTTGGGAGCCGACCGGGGGATCAGGAAGACAAGAAGAGACAGACTCGAGAGGATTCGCGGATCGCAGCAACTTAGTGAACCAGCTGAGTTCTGCGAAGGCGATGGAATTTGTGTTCTTTTTCTCTTTCTTGTTCTCTTTCTCATTGTCTAGGTATTATTATCTCTGTATGCTTTTCGCCTGCGTTAAACTCGCTCGAGTCTAGTGGCAGCCGCCGTTGAGTCGATGGCTTGTCCACCATCCATCCCTAAGTGCTAGGGGCGCATCGCCGCTGACTCGGGGCGGCCGTGGCCCGGAGACAAGAGGGGGCCAGCACCTAACTGTTTAGGCATGGCGCCCCCGCAAGGTTGGGCGTGGGCTCCACTGCGGTGGAGGCTTCACCGGAACTCTGCGCCTATGCCTCGGGCGTCCACCTCTCGAGATCTCTCGTGTCTCGCTGCGCGCGTTTAGTTTCCACCGATTCACCGATGAGGCGGTAAGAGGATTAGTAGTGACTCGTGAGTAGTAACTACGGAGTACCTAGTCTCTGCGGAAACGAAGGGCAAAGATTGTCGCTCGAGGAGAACCCTAGACGTTGGGTTAGTAGGGATGATGCTTCGACTGAGGAGCCCTGGATGTGGGCCTCCAGAGGGCTGAGGTGACTAGCGGATCCCTTCGACGATCGACTGCTATCTGATAGTGTGCAATGCCTCGACAGAGTAAGTACATGCATCCATACATCCATAACATGTCAATGCTCAAATGCCCTCCAAGAGACAGTTACGCGTCAGTAGCTTTTTTGAAAGCTTTCTCTTGAACCGCACGGCCTTTGGCTCCCACTCAAACCCCGTCGTTCGCCGTGCAATTCCCAACGGGCGACAATTCTCGCACTAATGCATGGTCTGGCCTCGTGTTCAGGGACGTCGGACCTGCAGAGTCGCGCCATCCGACATCCTGACAGCAAGCGAGGACGAACTCGACTCAAGCCAGCCATAATCAAGCCATAAAAACTACCTTAGTTACCTATCCCATGTGGCACATTCACACTTTCGAACCAAACAAAAGAAAACACATACAAAAAAACCAAAAATCGATGATTTCATTTCGAAACCTAGCGAACAGTTCTGGGCGCCAGCCGGTCTAGACTGCGCGGTCTTCAAGTCTTCTGGGTAGCTCATGAACCCTCTGGATCCGCCATCCTTGCTTCCTGGTAGAACCAATGAGAAGACTCAAAAATGGGCTCAAAAGATGAAAAGGTCGTAGGAAGAAGAGAGAAAAAAGGTAAACCGGCCTCCAGACTATGTATGTACACCGAAACAACAGCTCAAACACAACAGCAAGAATGAAACAAACGAGCAAATATGGAAAAAGCGAGAATTGGTCTACACAGTATGCGGGTTTTCGTTAGTAGTAGGATGTTTTTTTGTTTCGTACATGGACCTCCCATGTCTTCTATCAAACCATGCTGAATCATAACTAGAACATCTGGGTTCCATTAGAGGTGGATTAGGGGCACACAAAAGGGTAGAAGCAGTAGAGTACGGAGGAAAAGGGACAACATTGGGCAGATGACACTGGGGTCCTGCGCCCGCAAACATCATGAAAAAAGAAAAGAAACTAATAACCCCTGGTGTTTCTAGTCTCGATCCGTGCGCCGATTGTAAATCCCACCAGAGCCAAAAGGAAGTGGAACATTACCGTGTCGGAATAAAGTCGGATATTGCAAGCAAGCAAAAGGATCTGGAGATAGATACTTCCGGCCATCCAAAAGGAACATGGGGGAGTTTTTGATTAGAGACGTAAGATTTGGAGTACTGTCGTACTGTATGGAATTCGAAGCAATGTTGTGGAAAAAGCGCCCCTTTAATAACGCCCCGCCTTCCAATGATCCCGCCAATGCAGGTTAAAGACACACTGAAGAGAGTCTTCCAAGTGCCAGACGAAGAAGCCCATCTGAGCCCACTCTCTAGCATTATTGAGCTGGTATCGTGTAATATAAGGGACACTGACTATTGCTGATCGCAATGGGCCCGCTATGGAGATGCCCATCCGCCAGCTACCCTGACCCAATCTGACAAACAACTGCCCTGCTTGCCCTCGACATCGACAATGTCAGTATCGCATCGACACCTGCAGCCTACTCCGTTCTCCTTGGGTGGATCTGGTGTATCCCAGTATTCATCTTCTTCCTGCCGCTTCTTCTCGTCTTCAGTTGTCATTTCCAGCCAAGGAATGCGATCTCGCTGGCGCGCAGGTGCGTTCGCAGGGCAGTGTTGGATTGTGGTATGTCGATATCCAAAATCACGGAAATAATGTATGTCACTAGGACTCAGAAGCGCACCTGCCGCGAGGGAGTGGATCGGAGCGTCACCCCACTAGTTCAAGTAAGTATACTATCGCGCCTGAAGAAATGAGATACTTTGCTTACTCTTTCCATCCAAAATCCTCCGCTACGGTCCATGGTCGTAAAGAAGTCTTCATACTCCTTACTGCGAAACCAATCAAGCCGAGCAATCTCAAAGTTACTCCAGAAGTGACACATGTTGTACTTTTCGCCTTCCATAGCTTCGGGGTCGACCTCTTGGTTGCCGTTGCCGCCGGGAGTGGTCTGAAGCTCATCTGGCAAAGCGCCATCTTTACCTCCTTTCTTTGGCTCTGATTCCTCGGGCTCCTCCAAGAACATCTCCCACAAACCCTTTGATTTGAGGTTATTATTTCTTTTGTACGCGGAAGCGTAGCGGAAAATGTTGGGCACTGTTTCTTTAAGCTCCTTCACGGCGATTGTAAAACCATACGTTTTGTTGTGCTCGATCATCTTGAGGAAAGGATCACTATAGTACGGACGCCGTTAGTAAGGGGCAGAATCCTGGAGAGGAGGCACTACGCACTAAGTAATGTCGCAGAAGTACTTGATCTCTGGCTCCAGACGCCAATACCACTCGTAATTCAGCAGCAAAGGGTGCTTATAGAAAAAGCTATTGTTTCCAGTCAGCATTAGATGAAACCAAGTCGGGGATGGAGACAATTGTACCCAGAGTAGAAGCGACACATATGGTGATAACTCTCCATACCGCCGTACATGATAGCAGCATCACCTTGTTTACGAATGCCCTCTTTCGCTACTTCATGGTCGATCCAGTCGGGATAACCCCACATGGAGGAATCTATTTTGCCGAACTCAACGGGAGCGCTGGTGTAGTTTCGCACCGTGGCTTTGAACTTCTCATCGAAGTCTCCATCATTGAGAAACACATATGGATAGTGCCACCATCGATTGAAGTGTCTTTCGATTGACTTGATGGATTGGATGACTCCGTCAATTTCCTTGTTTCGCGCTAGGACGACGAACGCGGCGTTGGCTCTAGGGGTGGAGGTATCGATTTCATGACAGCCGACTTCAAATACTTTATCATACTTTTCGCTAATTTTTCTGCAGGAATCAGGAACAATGGTTAGCTGATGGCTTGAGAGATCCTGGGATGTAACGTACCTGATGCTTGGAGGAGTACCGGCGGGTAGAAGAATTCCGCCAGGCGATGAAGGATGCGTGACAATGAGAAGGATAATGAGAATGATAACAATGCAGGGAAATAGTAACACAAATCCTAATGGGATGGAGATCGCAGAATTCCTTCGTAATCGTATCCGCCGTCTGAAGAATGCAAATCGCGGTATTACACCTCCTTTTTCATTGAGCGCGTTCTCGATCGAAGATGCAACGGGTAAGTGTGAGACTCGCTTAGCGAGCCTGTTTATGATGCCCATGGAGGCGGCGATATCCGAGCGTCCTTCGATCCTCGTGCGGCGGAAGGAGGCTTAGTGGTGGCCCTCGGCCCCTTTATCGGCGAACGCAATCTCGATGGCTGCTGGATTCACGACAAGATACGCAGAAAATAAAGGACTAGGGCCCTCAGCGGCGATAATCAACGTTCAACGTGGAGCTTTCGACCGTAAGACGTAACGAGCGACTGGGGTGGTGATTGACTTTTTGGCCTCGAAGATGGAAGAGCTTGTGCCGGGAATGCTGTTACTCTGTTAACATCAAAGTCAACAGTGGGCACTCAAAGGACTGAAATCCCGCGGCCAGGAGGATAGGTGGTTCATCCAGGTAAAAGCATGGATCCAGATCACTTAGCAAAAAGTGCTAGTTTGAATGGTTCAATGGAAGAAGATGATAGAAGTTGAGGCTTTTTTCGCTCCTGGATGTCTTTTGGCCGCAGATGAACTTTTAAGCAGAAGAGGAATGCGCCAAGACTGATTCTAACCACAAGGGACGAAAGCTAACCGTCAAGCACATCCCTGGCTGAGTCAGCAGCTGTGTTGTTCCTCACTCTCGTCTTAACTGCCCTGGTGGTAACATTGATTTGATAATTCTGCATGTGCTACTTATATCCTTCACGGATTGATAAAGTCACTACAGGACTTGCTGAGGGAACTGTTTCTTGCAGCTCTAGAGGCTTTTGGAGCTAGGATTGCCATCCTTGTACCCATCATTGCTTGGAGATCAATTTACTCTCCCGGATATGGTATTGAGAAGCACATGATATATTTCGAGCAAAGCCTACAAGATATTACAAATAAAGAGTCAACCAAGGGGCGGTAGTACGCCATAGACTGGTCTTTCGTGGCTGCATGGAGTCGTCTCTCGCTTCTTGAAGGACTAGGTGACATTTTGCTTTACGTGGCATTATCCGCTGATTTGCAAGCCTTTCAAGCTCACTGCGATGCTTCTAATTAGTGGCAGCATCAAATGGCTTTTGGAAGACATGGATTGTAATATAATGGTGAATATCATGAAATTGTTTGAGTTTGGCGCTCTGTACGGAGCAGTCGGGGGAGCACTAACTACTCCGTTTGCAGGAACACTTGAGCAATCCTCAATGTCCTCGGTGTCTTGGCGAAGATAGCTCTGGTTAGCTACCCGAGGGACTATTTCAACACTTGCAATATCCAGCCTAGCCTGTTCTATACTCTGCACTTTGTCCAATATAGCTCGAGGACATGCTTTCAATGCTGGCATCCTGATCCGCCAACCGTGTCACCTTCGGACGGGACGCATGTAACAAACACAGCAAACAGGCTTCGAGTGACTGCCCCTTGCCTGGAAACCATGACTAAGCATCCCCTTGGCTTGATACCTTCCACCCCTTAAACTTGGAAGGTTAGTTTGAGGTATGCGGAGGCCGATCGCCATCATGGGTTATTATGGCCTGGTGGACGGTCTGGGTTGGATTCCTCCCTCTCCTTACCCTTCTCCCCAGGACAGCTTCATCCACTTCCTCCAGCTTCGTGTCTATTAACTGCACCTCATTCCCAGTCCCTTGAAGTTCGTCGAACGACATCGAATGACCGAGATTCGCGCCCTGTGCATGGACCAACGATTGCCCTGTCCAGCTCGTAGTTCTCATGGGTACCATGCCGTTGAAACTCCTTTCTCAGAATCTCGTAGACCGCACTGAGACGTCCGGTAACGACAAAGATGCTTTGAAGACAAAGGTGCCTCGCGGAGAATTCTTGAGCCCCGATACATTTTCTCCCGTCAACGAGAATGGGAGCTTCGAATTTGATCGCGTGCTTAAGCGAGGAAAGGTGTTGCGAAGGACTAGGAGCAAGCGTGTAAGTGGCAACTATGCGGTTTTACAACCAGATAAAGAAGCAATTCTAATTGAGAATATATATGCAGTCCTTTAAAGCTTCGTGGAAACCCGGATATCTTGTCCTCCGCCCTAACCTCCTTTCCTTATACAAAGATGAAGATGAAGCACAACTTCGTTTAGCAATTACTCTGTCCGATATCTCTACCGTTGCACACGTCAAGGCACCGAGATCGAAACGTCCCAATGTATTCGGCATTTTCTCGCCTGAGAACAACTACAGATTTCAGGCTCCCTCACAAGTAGAAGCTGATATTTGGGTGGACTTAATCCGGTCAGAATGTTCCGCGGAGTACCCGGATACTCTCCCGGTAGCTGATCAAACTCGAGTTGTCGATGGTGAAGAAAGTAATTGGGAGCTGTCCGACTATGATGGCAACAAAGATGAAGTAGCGTCCACCGAGGCATATCCTTCACTCGTTCCTGGGAAGTCGAATTTCTTGGAGGTATCGGCAAACGATTTTACGTCCCTGTCAGATTTTTCGGATACTCCCCAGCCGGTATTACGTCGTTCTACTGGGTCCCGTGTATTCGAGCGGTCGTCATTAGTGCCAACTACAAACACGGAGCCTCGCCCATCCCTGCAGCGGCAGGTCAGCGCGTATGGCGATCCAGAACGCGTGATATTCAACGGGCATCTTCTTTGCCTGAAGTCTAAGAAAGGTGTCAGGCAATGGAAAAGATTCTGGATGGTCCTCCGGGCAGAGAAACTGACATTTTACAAGAATGAGCGAGAGTACTCTGCCGTTACCATAATATCTCTAGACCGGGTGATTGACGCGGCTGACGTCGACCCGATCTCTCGTTCAAAGGTTTTCTGTTTCCAGTTGATTACTGAGGAGGCTACCTACCGGTTCTGTGCTCCGGACGAGGAAGCTCTCAACCAGTGGCTTGGTTCATTGAAGAGTGTATTGATGAGAGCCCAAGAGCCTCAGCGACATCTCATGCCGGGCTTACCAACCCCTGCATCTTCCTCGGGTATCAAATAAATCAGTTTGCCTCTTACAAAAGCATAACAGGCCTCTCAATATCTCAGGCACCGTTCATTCTTTAACATTATTTGGGAGCGCATAGAATGCGTTTTAGCAGCGATCGGGATATCACGCTTGGCACAAGGCTTGATTGGCTCCTATTAGTTCACTTATAAAAGGGCAGATCATGTCTAATGCAGCTTTAGTGGCCTTGAAGGCCCGTACTGCCTTTGTCCTTTCAGAAAAGCATTTATTAGATGTGGACGATTCGCGTTTTGAAGGGAGTGCTTTTGCACACATTCTGCGGCAGCATATCATGATACAAACATTTTAATCTTTTTTTGTCCTCTTGTACCTTTTGGTCTTGAGCCTTTTGCATGTTTTCCTCCAGAATCTATTATCTTATTGTAGAGTATGTCGGGGATAGCAGTGTTCCTGCCATTGATTATACATTGCTCCGTAGAGCTTTAGGATATATCTGGCCACATATTCTTCTCTTAGCTGAGCGCTCTGAGAGAATGTTCACTTTTGATCGACTGGGTTATGCAGCAGTTCCCTCTATGATCCGGGCAAGGACGACTGTCACTTTCTATATTTCCTCGTTGAGCCTAGTACCTTCCAGTCTGGCCAATTGGCTTTACATAGACCTTGGCAGTTACTCAGCCGAAATGGAATTACAATTCTCCGGATGTATTACCTAATCCTTTCCGCCGTCAGAAGTCTTGGCGGAACAGGCACCCGGTTTGCTCCAAACCCGGCAGTTGCGGCTCAAGGCAATTTCGGGATCGAAACCTCCAACGGATGACGAGGCTCTCTCTCTTCCCCCCTTTTATCCACACCAGGCCTGTTCCCTTTATATTTAGTATTAAAGGCCTACGCTCCTTTTGGTCTATTTACTCTGTATTGCTTATTGTCCTGTCTTTCTTATTCTTATTCATTCGCTTGGAACATCTCTCCTTTTGAGTCCCGCAATGAGTTTCTTTGACCAGTTTCAGAAGAAGGGCGTAGGAGCAATCCGCGCGCAGAAACCCCAGATACGCCAAGTCAAAAGCAAGCCTACCGTTAAGCCCTCGCCGCGTCAGGACCCGAAACCGTCGCGAACTCTGCCGGGACCGGTTTCGGCCGCCCGCAGATCCGCCAGCTCTACGAGTACTCCCTCGGCCGATGCGAAGTCAACATCCAAGACCGCGTCGCGTAAGCGACCGGCCTCAGAGCCAACGCTTTGTAGCAGCACTGACGATAGCGATACCGATGCGGCGTTGGATTTGCGCATAACTAAGAGGGCGAAGGCGAGCGCGAGCGTTGAAGTGGATTTAAAGCGTCGCGTGCGCGATTTGGACGCATTCTCGGACAAAGTAGTTTCTTTCGATATGGTTCATGCTGCGGATATCACGTCTCCGGAAAAATCCACTGAAAAGTTTCTGCCCGCGTTTAAAGATGAGGGGGAGCCTGCAACATTGCTCTTTAGATACCCCGGGGCTCTGCAGAAGGAAAAGTACGTATATATTCAAGCTACTCTATGCGTTTCGACGCTAATGGTTTTCATTTCATAGGTATCGCCTCGTTGTGCCTTTCGAAAACGACGGCTTCAAACCTCTCGATGATCTTGTCCAAGTGGTCGAAATAATCTCTCAGAATTATCTGCCCGACAGATTTGTGGACCTTTTTCAAGACGACTCCAAGGGAATTTTGCGGTCCTTACGACGAGCTCTAACTCAGGGCTCGCTACCGGACTTCATGGCGGCCATGAAACGTTATAATGAATGCATAAAACAGCTGCGCCAGGACGGCTCAATAGCCCGGCATATGGATTCTCAGCATGCATTATCACTCCCTCTTGTGGAAAGGATCTTAACCCAGGTTTATTCTCGAACCGTTTCGCCGCGAGTCAACACGCTCCGCCAGTACGAAAATGGAAGTGATAACATATATGGAGAGTTATTACCACGTCTGGTATCAACCATGTTCGCTGAAACTGGATTGAAGTCTGATCACGTGTTTGTCGATCTCGGCTCCGGAGTTGGAAATGTCGTTCTTCAAGCTGCTTTGGAGATCGGTTGCGAAAGTTGGGGCTGCGAAGTCATGCCAAACGCTTGTGACCTAGCCGAGCTCCAACAGAAGGAATTTGAAACCCGTTGTCGCTTGTGGGGTATTGCACCTGGGAAAACGCATTTGATTAGAGGCGATTTTCTTGAGTCGGATGCTATTGGAAAAGCTCTTCAGAGAGCTGATGTGATTTTGATCAACAATCAAGCGTTCACACCGGAACTCAACAACAAATTGGTCGACTACTTTCTCGATATGAAAGAGGGCTGTCGGATTATATCCCTCAAATCATTTGTGCCGCCGGGACATCGCATCAGGTCCCGCAACCTGAATTCGCCAATCAATTTACTTTCGGTCAAGCAGAAGCAATACTGGTCCGATAGCGTTAGCTGGACTAATGCCGGAGGAACCTACTGTATTGCGACCAAAGATAGTACTCGGCTGAAGGCTTTCGCAGAACGTTCGCCATGATATCTGCTCGTGTACTCAAGTCTGCTCTTATTTCTGACTCTTTTTGTTGGGAACTTAGATTCAACGACTTCGTTATCTTGTATTTGGATATACGGACCTAGAAACAATTGGATACCCAAAAGGTGTTTGGAGGATTTGCATAGAAAGTGGGTAGACTGAGGCTGGCTCTCTGGGGGGCTTTTTTTGGATGGGTCGGCTGGACCTGGTTAGGTGGTAAATATTGATACCTATTTTATGAAATTGGAAATTAAGTTTATGTAGTATACCTGATTGCAATAGACACGCTCTTTTTGAAAAGTTGGATTGATTTCATGTGGCTGTACACATGATATCCTTCAGCCATCTAAAATGTTCTTTCTAATGCGACCGGTTATGAATACTTTGAAGCTTTGTTCATAGCCTCGGCTTCCTGTGCCATCCTAGCCATCCACCGATCGATGAGCTGTTTGTTTTCATCTATGAGTCTTTTCGATCGGTCTTCAGCCATGTTCATTTGCAATGTTGTTGATACAAGTTCAGCCTGAATATCCTGTATATACCAATAAGAAATCTAGAGTTCACGGTATGAATGATATTTAAATGAGAATGTGACTTACGTCTAGAAGCTTTGCTTTCCCCCTAAGCTCGTCATCTTTATCCTTGAACCTTTGCTGTAAATGGCCTCTTTCTGCCGACAGGTCAAGTATCTTTTTATTGTCAGCGGCGGCCTTTTTCTTCAACATCCTTAACTCGTTGGTGGCGGCCGTCAGTTGAGCCTCTAAGTCAGTGCGCGCACGTTGTGCTTCAACAAGATCCTGGCGAGCAGCAGCTATCTGTGCATTTAAAGTATCTATGGAAGGTATATCACGTTTGCTCTGCCTTCGAGTTAGGCTTATCAGCGGCGGCGGAATTTTTGGGTCAGGAGTTGAGGGTGTTGATGAAGCATCGTTACGGGGTTGGATATTGCTGGTACGATCAGCTAGGCGGGTATCTGCGAATGTAAGTAAAATCCCTGGTATTCATCTCAAGTGGGGGCCCGTAAAATGTTCATACAAGCTTCATAGAGGGATGAATTTGCTTTTTCACGTTCATCGCGCTCTGCTAGCGCAGAATAGTAGTCCGCCCGCCAGCTGGACATTTCCCAGGCAGTTCTGTTTTGGATAATGACAAGACTAGCAAGTGGTATAGCTTGCCGATTGCGGTCTCAATGTCGCGACGACAGAATGATTCGTCAGGCCTTGAAGATAGGGTGAAGCGGACAGCGTCATGTACTACATAATTTTGGTAGAGCCAGTGGTCTGTCCTCATTCCATAAAGCAATTGCCGTGTGGTGCGAGCCTCCTTCAGTGGAAAGTGCTGAGCAGTGAAGAGCTGGAGTCGTCTCGCTGCCACTTCGAATGGTCGTCGAAGTCACTCAACCCTAGCATGTCTTGGCAGCGATGATGGCATGCATCCCAAGACCTCATTTAAAGCTCCCTGCCTGACCTCATGAACTCTCCCACCTTTGCATAGGAACCACTTGGTTGGATATCCAGGAACGAGGAGTCTTCCTTTTTCTCTTGATAGCCCGGTCGCCTTGAAATATTCCAATTTAAACCGGAATACGTTCTCCGATTCCGTCTTTGCCAACACCGGCACTTGCAAAAACTACCAGAGGGTGTCATCCGCGAGACGCCGCTTCTTCAGTCCCGACACCCACTTAATCTCGATCTTCTGCTTGAACACAGCGATAACTACAGCCATGGCATCGCGAAAGAAGGTTCTCCTAAAGGTTGGTATGCCCTTCATCCGAACTTTTAAGGATCTCCTCTGACAGCTGGCTGTTTTCAAGGTGATCATTCTCGGCGATAGCGGTGTCGGCAAGACCAGTCTTATGAACCAATATGTCGGTACCCCACGTATGCAATGAGCGTTTAGGTGGCATACTCACCTCTTCAATAACAGGTGAATAAGAAATACAGTGCTAGTTACAAAGCTACTATCGGAGCCGATTATCTGACGAAAGAGGTCTTGGTGGATGACCGACTAGTAACCATGCAGGCATGTATTTCTTTTCGAATTCAAAAAGAAAACTCCTATTAACGAGTCTATAGCTGTGGGATACCGCCGGCCAGGAAAGGTTCCAGTCCTTAGGCGTCGCATTCTATCGAGGAGCGGACTGTTGCGTATTGGTTTACGACGTTAACAATCCTAAGAGCTTTGAGAACCTTGATAGCTGGCGAGACGAATTTCTGATTCAAGCCTGCCCCAGGGATCCCGATAGCTTTCCATTTGTAGGTTCTCTAGTTCTTCTGAGCGCGGACGACAATTGACAGGTGACAGGTCGTATTGGGTAATAAGGTCGACGTAGACGAGTCGAAAAGGATGATATCCACCAAACGTGCTTCGACATATTGCCAATCTAAAGGCAACATTCCTTACTTTGAGACTAGTGCTAAGGAAGCTATCAATGTTGAACAGGCATTTGAAGGTTAGCTAATTCCAGCTACCTGCGGTCGCCTTCGTTTGAACACCGTGACTAATGAATTTGCGTAGTTATCGCCAAAGTCGCACTGGCGCAAGAGGAATCTGAAGAGTTCAGCGGGGACTACTCTGATCCTATCGACATCCGTCTCGACACCGATCGAGATGCTTGCGCTTGTTAAAGGGGCACGGTGGCTCCAATTCTACCTGAGCAGGCCTAAATTGGCTTGATTGACCGCATCATCGACGTCTATCATTCCTATAGAGTATATGTGACGTGTGGCTGGATGTCTTTCTCGTTTCTTGGGAGTTTGATTCGGCGTTGTAATCCGCAAGTTGATTTTGTTTACTGGGTTTAACTTGACGTGAGCCATGCGTTCCTGCTATGATATTGATTTCCAGGGTAAATATAATGCTACCGTATCGCCTTGCTTGCAAGTTCAAGACAACTGAGATACTTCTTCGTCCATATTTTTATTTCTTGCAATGGCATGTTGAGCTATAGAATAGGTGCCGGCCGTGTCCGATTTCCCACCTTCCCGTAATAACGACAGAGCTTATGTCCATCCGTTGCCGTAGTTATTCGTAGACCAAAAGATCAGGAACGTCCTCACTTAGCCTATTCTTTAAGAGCTGGACACCAAACCAATTATTATTCTCTTAAATTAGGTGGGCGTCCCTTGCATCCTTTGTTGAATTTATGCAGTTTCACTTTTGACCTCAAGGGCCGCTATCTTATCAGCCGAAATCTCAATACATCTTTCAGCCCGCCGCCACAACACCTGGTCATATGAGCTAACTAGCCTCAGATCATGCAAGCTACTCAAAATATCGCTTCCATGAGAGGACCGATGATATGCAAACCTCCGACGTCTAGTTACCCTGGAATCCAACGGCGACTATGACCGCAGAGTCTGCAGCTGCTGTCGATGCCGACGGGGTAATCGGGCGAGCTCAACCGCAAGTGGAGGGCTCAATCCAAGAATCCCGAGACCAACAGCATACAGTATCTGGAAAATCACCGTCGTTCTTTGCCGGAATTGCGAGGCACACCCTCGGCGTATCTCTACTCCTAGTAGTCGTATTCTTGTGGACGCTATCAAATTTCCTCGCAAGCGTAAGTATGCTGCTTTTGTACTCCTCACTCTACTTGCCAGCATGCTGATCATTTTGGTGGCCGGCATAGACTATATTCGCCGACAACACCTACTCGAAACCATTTTTCGTTACCTATTTCAGTACCACGGTGTTCACATTACCCTTGATCCCATTTACACTAAGCAAAGCATACCAATGGTGGAAACAGAGGAGGCATCATGCATACAAAGCTCGGCAGATGGAATCGCCTCGTTTGGATGGAGAAGAAACACACCCATTTCTTAGTGCAGGCGATAATCTAAATGATACGAACGGTCCTTCGACGATTCCCGAAGGGCTCTTACCGAGTTATAGCAAGGACTCCAAACCCGGAAAGCTGAGTTTCCAGGAGACCTCGATTCTGAGTCTCAAATTTTGTTGCCTGTGGGTGAGTGATATATCACTTCAAAGTACCTTGTTGAACTAAGCTAATAGATTACTTTAGTTTGCAGTAAGTGCTTCTGATCTCCGATTTTCGTTCAGTTTGCATTTACCTAACTTCCCGTGTAGGCAAACTACTTCGCATATGCGTGTTTGCAGTACACCACTGTTGGAAGCACTACTATCCTAACATCCACAAGCGGTTAGTCCCTATAGCCTTGGAAAAGTCGCTTTGGTTTAACAGCAAAATCAGGTGTATGGACCTTGGTTTTCGGCACACTTTTCGGTGCGGAGAAATTCACTGCACGGAAGCTTCTAGGTGTTCTGGCCTCGTTAACAGGGATCATTATTATTTCGAGAGTCGACATATCAGGCTCCAGTGATGAAAATCGTGGAAATTTTCCGCATAAGTCTCCCGCAGAGATTGCGGTGGGTGACGCAATGGCCGCATTCAGTGCCATCCTTTACGGAGTTTATACCATCGTGATGAAGAAACAGGTTGGCGATGAGAGTCGGGTCAATATGGCACTATTCTTTGGCCTCGTAGGGCTATGGAATGCTTTCATTATGTGGCCCGGCTTCCTCATTTTACATTTCACAGGATTAGAGCCTTTCGCTTGGCCAGATTCCACTCGAACATGGACAATTATTCAGGTATGGCTGCGCTTTTGATCGCTTTATAGGCGAAGGGGACTAATCGTACCTCTAGGTAAACGCCATTACGTCCCTGGTGTCAGATATCTGCTGGGCTTATTCTATGCTTCTGACCACACCTTTGGTTGTTACGGTGGGTCTGAGTATGACAATCCCGTTATCGCTCATCGCCCAGATCTTTATTCATGGGCAGTATTCGAGTCTCCTTTATTGGTTGGGAGCCGTAATAGTGGTACTCTCTTTCATTTTTGTAAACCATGAAAGCAAGGTTGATGAAGAGGCTTGAAATCATAGAACAAGCCCAATCATTCTGAAAATACCCTGCAGCTTTGTTTTGGTAATCTCTATAGAACACCTTCGGTTTTATATATACGTTTCGGAGAAATTTTAAAGAGTTCAAACCTCAATGCATTATCCGTCATATTATGATACGAGAGCCAGTTCGATTGAACGCCTCGCATGCTAGTAATATGAATGTATTCCTACCAGGTATCAAAATGCAAGAATCGATCCATCTTTTCTTGGAGAAAAATCCTATAAAAATCGCGCTCAAAATGATTCCTACTTCCGCTTTTTATTCAATCGTTTCTGCGCCCTGACATCCTTTTTCAACCTCGCATCAACAATCTTATATTTACCCTTAACTCCTCTTGGTCGCCCCGAAATTCCTCTATTTCCCCCTTGCAACAACCAATTTCACATTTTGCTTCGGTTTCTTTTTCATGGCCCTTGACATCATTCTTGCAATGCTCTGTGCCTTGTCTCTTTCGCTCACTCCTTCTTCTTCTGCCAGTAATGCCGACTTCTTTTTCAGCTTTTCTAGCCGCTGAGCCTGCTTCATCTTCTTTCTGCCTTTGGCTTCACGGACTTTCTTAATTGGCCGTGCATTAATTGCTCGCAGCTTTTCGCGAATAGCAGCGGCCGCAGCTTTCGTGGTGGGCCTTTGAAGCTTGGAATGTTTGCTTTCATCATCGAGAAACCAATCGGGGAGGCCGTCTGTGTCCCGGAACGAATACTTGTTGAAGCCGTCATCCACGACCTCGGCAGAGGTCTTTTCACCTGTAGCCATTTGCTGGGCCAATGCCATGGCTTCGGCGGTAATGATGTCGATATCTACGAAATATGATTAGTGATCAGATCAAGTAGCTGACAATGAGAATTTGTATTACCAAGCTTTCCGTCTTTGGTACGCGGATCTTGTGGTTCGTTGTCAAAACCGTTCGACATATCTGCGTGTTGCGATGGACCCTCGGCCATCGTGAGTGAATTTACTGACATATCACTTTCATCGTCACTTGTTGCAAAGCTTTCGAAAGCGCCATTCTCGGTCGTTTCATCTTCATGTGACACAATGTGCTCTTGATCTTCTGCCAGGTCTTGGCCGGTTTCGTCGTCCTCCTTGTCATCATCTCCTAACCCCTGGAAGATATCCTGGTCGAAAAACATTGCGGCTTTGTTAGAAAGTCCGTTGACATTGCCGTTTCTTAATGCGGTTGGAAGGGGTTTAATAATTTCATCCTCAGACTCATCATCTTCGTTATCGCTTCTGTCGGATCCGGAGAAACCTTCCCATTCTTCAGTTTCAAGGCCTTTGCGAGCTTTTTTGGCGCGCAATTTTGAATCGCGTGCTTCACACTGCTCCTGGTATTGTTCATACATTGCGTCGAGTTCTCGCTCAAGATGATCTTCCTCGTCATCTGTCTGATCATCACTTGCGTCTGAGCTTTCGTCGTCATCGCTTTCTGGATTAATCATGGTACCACTGGATATTTTCTTGGTTGCCCCTTGTCGATTTACTGGCTTAATAGAAAACATAGAATCCTCACCAATTGGGCCACTGTGTTCCGTGCCGATATCTGTGGGAGTGATCATATGCATCTGCATTCGAACAATCTCTTTTTGCTTTCGTTCATTCTCTCTGCGGCGTTCCTTTTTCTTTCGGGAAGTTTCTTGGTCCCGTAATCGCTGAAGTTCCTCTTGAATAGCCAGCTCCTCGTCCATGGGCTCAATCTCTGCAACTTCTTCTTGCTCTTCCGCTTTTTTGCCGCCCTTTTTCACCGAGAGGCCAAATTGCTCACGAACTTTCAGACGCCACCTTAAGAGCGTGCGAAATTCTTTCTTTCCCAAAACCTTGAGGTCCTCACAGCATTTTCGAATCTCGTCTGTGGTTTCTGGAAGACGTTCTAATGTCGCCATGGCAAGATCGCCGCTTTGTGACTGATGAAAA
Organism: Nannizziopsis arthrosporioides; assembly: GCA_029635245.1. Lineage (NCBI taxonomy): Eukaryota > Fungi > Ascomycota > Eurotiomycetes > Onygenales > Nannizziopsiaceae > Nannizziopsis > Nannizziopsis arthrosporioides. The sequence continues at coordinate 5,337,622 of CP098260.1, read as the reverse complement.
CTTAGTGTATTGTATGTGCCGAGAATTGCAATTGGATCAGTTGTATTGATGAACTCCGTAACGGATATTTCTTTATGCTGCGTATAGTCGCCCTCCTCGTATCCTTCTCGCTTCCGCTTCTTTTTTCCGGATTGAATACCTTGGCCTCATTGTTCGGTGTAGGGTCTTGCAGCTCGGCAAAAACGTGCCTTGGGTCTAGAAACTTGGGGTCAATTCGTTTGGGGGCTTTGAAACCGCGACATACGACAAAAATCTCAGCGGAAACGTTTCTCGAAGACGGAGGTTTGGTAGCTTCGACGGACGTAAATAGCTGTTTGAAAACCCAGAGCAATGAATTGTAGTCTTTCGATCTGAAGACCTTGGTAACGAATGAACCCCCAGCGACCAAGAATTCTGTTGCAAGTTTCAAAGATTGTAAAACCAGTTCAGCTTGAGAGAAAGCGTCTTGAATCCATGCAGTTCCAACATTGGGCGCTCCGTCATGAAGAACCGTATCCGCCTTCCAAGTTTTCAGGTGCTGGCGAATTGTGGCCCGGCACTTTTCCGTTGTGATGTCGCTTTGGAAAGTGATGACTCGAGGGATAGGTTTAATCGGCGAGAGATCAACTCCAACAATTAGGGATTCCGTTGGCATACATTCTGCCGCGACTTGACACCACGACTAGGAGTGCGGCTGTTAGAACTAAACGAAGCTGACTGTAGATCGCGGACTTACACCTGGGGCTGCACAAAGATCCAGAAGAACTTTGCTTTTCTCCAGGAATCCATACTTTTTGTTTAGCTGGATCAGTTTGAAAGCCGCTCGAGCCCGGTATCCCTTCTCCTTTGCGAGCTTATACCATTTATCCAAACGGCCTTTGCCGTGCTACTATTCGTTAGTCTTAGCTTGAAGCAGTGAGATTGACGAGAACAGGGTACCTTCTTCTGGATGGCCATTTGGAATACACAACCGGCGACTCAGGCACTGCCAACCCAGCGCGTGACAGTCTTCCTCTTTCTCTTCCGCTCCCAAAACTTCCCCGAATCGAAATATTTGAATGCCAAGACCGAGTATCTTCAGCCACACATCACCAGCCACATATCACATGACGGTGCCTTGAACGGGGATGACATCACGTTACCAGGGGCTGCTGGCTACCAAACTGTCATGAGGACGTCGCTTCGGGAGCTAATGGCAAGGCAGGCGGCAATGATATGACTTCCATTCTTTGACTCTTCGAAGCACAACCAACCTCTACAATTTCATTCCTATGCACATGCTTAGGGGAAGCTGTGGTGATGCCTGACTATAAACTCATTCTATGGCGCAATCTGAGCCTCGGAACAAGGTGACTCAAAAACCAAGACGCCAATCGAGTACGCCCGACAAGGGACCACTGAAGGACGGTACTTCAAGGAATGCGGCAGTATGTACTCTACCTCGCGATAGACTATTTACCTGGCTAAATACTTCCAGACGCGCTACATGGGAACCTGGCCTAGGGGGCTCAAAGCGCCAGCCGTCACAAAGCTCGCTCGCGACAGCATTTCAGCAACAACATCATTAGTATCCGGGAGCACAAGTTCGAGCGCGTCCTCATTACGGCTATCGAGAAGTCAGTCTATCGATCTTATGCAGAAAGGCAAGGCGTCGACAAGGTCGACCCCCGCCGACACCACCACCACCCGAATCAATGTTACCTCGAGCGGCTCCCCTGCAACATCGGATGACACTACATCGACCCCCAACGTCAATGCAGGACAATCCAATAATAAGAGCGAGCTATCTAAGCCTCCGAACGACTCAAACTCTACAGCAACGGTAAATGAGCAAGAGGGGCCTCGAGAAAGCGGATTAAAGGGAGACCAACGAGCTTCCCAACCATACGATGAATCTTCTGGGTGGGTTTCTTGGTTTTATCGTGGTGGAAATGGAATCGGTACCACGGGAAAGGCTCCAGCGGATAAATGTGCCGATCCGTCCGTAGCCGAACCTGAGCCAGCTCAGCCCAAAACACTAGACCTCGTTACCCAACCTGCAGACTCAGAATCCGTAGCCGCTGACGACGGTCTTTCGAAAACGCCCCCAAGAAGGTCCTGGCTGTCAATATGGCCGGAAAGCACGCCGGCTACGCAACCAAAGGAGCCAGAAAGTGAGGCGCCTAGCCAAGTCGATGCACCGCGAGTTGCGGAAGCGCCACTCGACCCATCCAATGCTACCTCGAAACAAATGGAAGCTATCCCGCCAGGTATCCAAAGCTCCGCTACTGCCAAATCCGCTGTAGAACCAGGAAAAGAAACGCCCAGACCCACCAGCTGGCTCTTTTGGTCCAGGGAGAAACAAGCTGTGGAAGCGGAAGCCCTAGACTCGCAGGTTAAGCCTGCGGAGTTGCCTGATTTGGTGAACCAAAGATTCTCACAATCAGCTGTTGACAAGCCAGAGTCATCCACTGATTTAAAAGCATCAAAAGGCAAGCCTACTACCGCGTTGAAACTGGATTCTGAGGGACTTGTGAAAGGAATTGGCTCAGATTTAGGCACCGAACCGACCACAGAAGCTCCTAAACAACCCCCTTCTTTACGAACGAAGGCCAAAACTTTACCCAATCAACTACTACCATCTTTTGAAGATACTTTTCCTCCCCACGAACGCCCTGGCATTATACAACAGCTTGGTCGCTTAGTTTATTATGGTAGGGCACCAGAGCCTAAACATGCCGTCCGTTTACAAGACCGCCCACTCATAAAAAAGGCGCTTGCCATCGGTATTCATGGTTATTTTCCTGCGCCACTCTTACGAAACATCATCGGTCAACCTACGGGAACATCAATCAAGTTTGCAACTATGACAGAAGCGGCCATTCTACAGTGGGCTGCAGGCCAAACCTCCCCATGCCAGGTTGAAAAGATCATCCTCGAGGGCGAAGGACGTATTGCTGAACGAGTAGAGCTGTTGTGGAATCTGTTACTAAACTGGATTGATCATGTCAGGAATGCCGACTTCATTATGGTTTCTTGTCATAGTCAAGGTGTTCCTGTGGCCACAATGCTTGTCGCCAAATTGATTGCTTTCGGATGCATCAGTCCTTCTACAAAGGTCGGTATCTGTGCAATGGCTGGTGTTAATCTTGGTCCATTTTCAGATTATAGGTCAAGATGGATTAGTGGCTCTGCTGGAGAACTCTTTGATTTTTCAGACTCGAAAAGCAAGGTATCACAAGATTATATGGCGGCCTTGCAAACTGCTCTCGATTTTGGAGTAAGGATAGTGTATATCGGTAGCATCGATGACCAGCTAGTATCCTTAGAGGTTCGTATGCATCCTGATCAAGTGAGTGCTATCGCTGACTGTACCATAGTCTTCTGTCTTTGCGACAATTTCCCATCCTCATATTTGCCGTGCGGTATTTGTTGATGGTCGAGTCCATGCCCCCAGTTTGTATGCCACCCCTGTTTTCAGCCAAACTGTTTATTCACATAGCTTACATGTATCTCTAATAGTGTGTCACATCTGGTTGGCTTTGCAATGAAACTCCGTAATCTCGGAATATCCGATCACGGTCTTATTCGCGAACTCAGCACCCCCTTGCTGGAAGCCTTTATACAGGAGAGGGGCATTCTCGACTTTACGACGACGATGCCGTATACCAGTTAAGTCCCTGGGAACCCTCTTTTACTTGCCTTCTACTGACAGTTGAAAGGCTTGCTATCCGATTCACTTTAGAAACATCTTGCACTTCCATTTCTGGGCTCCAAATTCACGATAAATATCGCATCTCCCCCTCCTCAAACCCCTATATCCTTCCGTTTGCCATGCGTGGTGTCCTAGAAGAGGAATACGTTCGAAGAGAGCTATCCCAAGAAACAGCCGAATTGTTGAAGCAGTTTGATGAGTGGAAGCCTACTACTAAAGTTTTGAAAGATGTTAAGTTTCGATTGGAAGGTATTCGGTCAAAGCTTTGAGAATTACCCCGCAGATACCCCTTGATATGCCGCTTCGTTTCTTACCTCACATAGACCTTGATTGTAAAGAAAGTGGAGATTTTGTGTGATTTTATCAGTTAGAAGATAGATATTGGAAACGTAATAGACCAACGGCTTCCAAGTTCCATCCATGTTCCCCAGCCGATATCCACAAAAAGGTCATGTATTTGATTATACTGATTGAGAGAGGCTCTTGGTTTCATTCCGAAATTCCATTTCGAAGTAGATCAGCATTGCTATGCTATAAAAGTGGGCCAAGTCTATGCCCTAAACATTGCATATGTGGTACTGTATGTACGTGTCACAAGGGCTTTTGCGCCGAAAATGAAGCTACATTCTGCTTGAACAGCTCAGGCAAATGTGCAACAAAAAGCCAAAAGTCGCTGAAAAAGCCGCTTCTTAAAACAGGGTGTAATGTATTGAATCTTTTTCAATTTTCAAAACGTCTGCAAGCGCTCCGGAAAAAGGATTTCATGATAAATCAGAAGATGAATGGATCTTTTAAAAGATTTATCAGCAGTTTGAAGGGGTATTGTTAGAGGCATACCGAAGTCATTGTTGCAAATTGGTAGGTCATTATAGTCATATTTTCCATCAATAGGATATTGCCCAATTTTCTTGACCGAGAAGTTGTTGATTGTTGGAATTGGTATAATAAAGATAGCAAATTGTGTGGCGATCGTCTTCTGTTCCTGACAGTTGAGAAACCAACGTGTTGATATCCAAAAGTATTGAACGGCGTGATGTTATGGTTGAGGAAAGGCGGTCATGTATGCTCCCTCGATTTCGTCTGATGAGTGTATTGTTAGCAAAACCAACGGACAATCGTGACAACATCACACAAACCTCTCATCCCATCCAACGCCTCAAAAGCAATGGCATAGTTCTTGACAGCCGAAATGACGTACTGCAATCCTTGCTGAAGCCTTTCGCCCAATTGATCACGATTTCTTAAAGGACTCTCTTCCTGCCCGGGGGCTGTTACACGAGACTTGTAATATAGCATGAGCATGGCGTAGCTGCTCTGCATGGCGCAACAAGCAAAGGATGGCATTGTGCGGGGCATAGGGTCGCATGAGGGACGGATTCCAGCATAACGACCATGCGAATAGGAGGGTTTGGGATACGGCAAGTCGTGGAACATCTGAGCGATGGTGAGGGCAGATTCCAGGCATGTAACGGTAGACTCGTAGTTAGAAAAAGGGAAGGCATCTTCAGAAACCCAGGAAAAGGATGAAGTATCGGAGGCAGGGGGCGACACGGAGGCTGAGGGCGAAATTTCGCTTGAGTCCCGAATTTGTGATAAGCTGGTAACACAGCATGACAGCTGAGTGGGAGACTGATAGCTTTCGCTGCCCGAACGGTCCACATCCGGGGAACCAATACTTGCGCATGTAAGATCACAATGCTTCTTGATAAAGATAGGAATATCCAAGAACGCCCGAAATCGATTCAATTTGATGCGAGCACTTTAATTCCATTAGCAATACAATCTTTATCAAAAAAGGGGGCTGAAATCGAACCTGCAGAATTTGATTCGTGAGATGGACCGTATGCTGTCCGCTGTTACACTCTCTGAACGATAAGCATGAAGCATAGGTGAGTTTTGGGTAGGAGGAACGGAAGCTCTAGATAGCCCCGCGAAAGCCCAAGTATCCAGCTTCTTGACTTTCTCGTATATCCGAGACATGTCGGCGCGGCCACGCAGAGCTCGATTAAGATCGATTATATATTGAGTTGCTGATGTCAAGACCTGTTGTGATTGTATCAAGATAGACCACGCCTGGAATAGTATTAGATAGGGGTTCAGACTAGAAAAAAGGAGATTGAGAGATACCTCGGAGTCGGCAGCAAAATGCGGTAGCGGAGTGACGAAGCGAGTGTCGGTGACAAGTATCATTGCAGGCTACATTACAAAGGTTAGACCTGACAGCGAGATGCAAGATTCCAAGGGTTCAAGTCTCACCGTTGTGCTCACAATAGAGCCTTGGCAAATACAATAAAACTATCATACTAGTTAGAAAAGGAAGTTCACGTACGTGGGCGAGACCGTACCGTCATCCACCATGCTCTTCTCTTTGCCTCAGAGAATACATCGGTATCAGATCCCAAAGTGTGAAGTGACATGCCTGTGGCCATGACATATGCCTCTCCAGCTCGCTTCCGCATTTTGGCCAGATTGCCGCGTTGGGTATATTCATAAATACTTAGAAGCAGTAATGCGAGAATAGCCTCTAGCTCAACAGGGGTGTGCGGGTGGACAGGAGTTCGTTTCGTCATCGGTCGCTCTTTTTGTAGCGCTTGCGCAGGGCTTGCACATGATTCTAAAAGTTCCGACTCCGCTTCCACACTTTCAAGCGCCATGCAAGCGAGTTTATGAGAATATGCCCGTCGTAGAAGGACAGACTCCGAGGAGGATGGGTTGGGGTCTGTTGGGTGTGGTATGCGCGCTAGAATTGCGGAAATGGCTAGTGTGACGGGAGACCTTGGGAAATATACCAAGCGTGGATCATCTGGTGTCAAGTCGGCGCCCGCGGGGTAATCCAAGGGTGAATCTGATCCTGGAGGAGTATGATATGGTGCGAAAATTGGAAAGTAGTTGTGAATGAAAGTGTAGTATGCGTTCAGTCTACAATTGTGTTAGATGAAGAGCAGAATGAAGGAGATACAGGGGATGTACTAACATTTCCTCTTCGCTCCCATAAACCCTTACCCGTGTCGGAATCTGCGGAGGTGGAGGAAGTACAGGCACAGCATCCGAAACAAGAGTCGGATAAGAGGCAGTGCTCTGGGGTACGAAAAGTCCCTCGAACATTGACTGGACATCGCTGGGAAAATCGAGTGACCTTAGACCAGCGCCTGGGACGGCGAGGGTATCAACTCGGTCAAAGAAGTCTAAATTGCCCCGCGCAATCAACATCTTGTCCCTGAACATATCCCTATGGTAATTTATACCTTCGTTCAGCCGTGAAGGGTGAACTGCGTTCCATTTGCAATTTGAAGGCTCCACCGCAGTTCCTACCATCGGTATGATTTTCTTTTTCCGAGGACCACCGCGCCTACTTGGCATATAACTGCATTCTTTCGCTTTGGAAGTACACTGGAGTCGAGGGGCGTTTAGTCAGGGTATATCCACGCGGCCTAGATAGGAGCGCTGTGTCAAATGGCGGGCCACTTACACTCGAACAAGGGTCCTTTCCGTCGCATCTTATCCTTGATGCTCGACTAGACACATTTTAGTCTCCAATTGCGGTCTTGAAAATAGAAAAATGATCAAATGAGGACCGTGGTCGCAGTACAGAACCAAAGGCATAAGTGAAAAACGTGTAGAAGAGCGCCCGATCGCGGGTGGCGATAAGGCGCACTAGAGAAAAAAAGGCCGACTTACCATGATAGACAGGCGACTTTGACAGGCGGTTTTGTGAATTTTTTGCGAGGGCCTTTTGTTGCCAGCACTTTCTCCGACTCTAGATTTGGATCACCCTTGTAGTCTCCGTCCATGACAGGCGGCAGGCCAAGACCAGCTCCGATCGCAAGGAATATTCAGGGCTGTCAGGGGAGGCGCGTGGTGCAAAATTCAGTCTTCCAGCAGGTCGCTTGGAGGGCACGGCAGCGATTGAAGTATGGACATTATATTAGCCTTTGGCAAAGCATCGGATAGGACAGTCTGATAGGGAATCCAAAAGGGCTGGAGTGTCGGGCGATCAGTCCCAAAGCAGACAGTTTGATTCCAGAAGTGCAGAACCGAAGTCTGAAGGCGATTGATAGGGTTATGTCATTGGGGATGGCGCCAAGCCCAACGTTCGTATCGGAAGCGGCCGATGAGTCAGCACATCTGAGATCTGCCGCCAAGAGCCCCACTCCCGTGACCAGGGCGGTGGGCGGCCGATCGCGCCACGGTCTTGGCGAGCGTCGAGTTTTGATGGCCGGTGAGACTGCGCGGGATGCGACGAAAGCGCTTGCTTGCAGGCTCCGGAACCGCCGAAGTGGGCGACGGAGATCAATGCTCTAGTCTCGACTAGCTACATATGTGTGCACAATGCACATATGTATGTAGGTCCCGCGCGACGGCACGGGGTATGCGCTGTCCATCTGAGCTGTCCTGAGCGCCGTTCTTGGCACAGGTCATGCTGGCTGCTCGTGCTTTCACCGTAGTCCATATTCGCAATGCGGCTGGCTCTCCAGACATTAGTGGCCTGATCTATCAGTTTTCATGCTGTGCGAGGTGAGCGAGTTATTACGGGAGCGAGGTCGCGCTAGCCTGATCCAGGCAACGCTTGGCGTTCAACGACTGGGGAGGGCCATAAGAGATCCATGTTCACCTTTAACCTTGTCATCAACAGGTCAATAATAGTCCAACGATTATACAATCTATTTCTCATTCCGGAGTACTACTGGACCTGCAATAATGCAGACTAAATTGTAAATGGTAACATGAGAAGATTCCTAAATGATTCTAGCATTGGTACTACGTGTAACCGTCCAAGTTGTCGTCGATCGTATGTGATCTCCCGCCCGACTTATCCTCTGATTCGTGGCATTGGAATGTATCGAGCGCTCTCCCATAGGCTGTCCGGGACCTTCATCGGCAGTTTACGCCCTTTCAAGCACTGATCGATGAGCCACATCCCTACAATGAACTCTTCTCGTGACAGCATCCCAATTGCATCACGGCTGACCAGGTTCCATATCTTCTCCAGTTCAGTTCGAGGCAGGCGGGAACGAGACCAGATGTCCTCGACGACAAGGTTCAGCACAAGATCTTCAGGGGCAATCAATTTATTGAGCAAAGTCTGCTGGAACTCAGGGTCATCCATTATACCAAATCGGGCCACCCCCTGATTAGCAGCCCAAACCCCTTCATATCTTTTCCGCTCCCGCTCAGTGATCTGATCCCTCCATATCCGACGACTACTCTGAGCGTGCCCGGTTGGGAGAGGATTAAATGTTACTCGTTTAGAAGGGCGTTGTTGGGCATCTGCGGCCTTCGCCGGGTCGCGCATACTGGATCTGAGACCTTTCTTCGGGCTTGGAGTCCTAGAATTGCTTTTACTAGACCTTGATGGGCTAAGGAGAGAGCGAGACCGGCTTCGTCGCCGTCTTGGCGGAGGCGGCGGTGGTTTACCACTTCGTTTTGAAGGTGATGGCGAGCGGGCGGATGCTAATGAGGACGCGACAATTGCATGTGTCAGAGAGCTCTCAGATAGTCCGGAGTCCCGAGGGGGAGGCAGACGTAGTATGTTGGGTTCCGGCAGAGTAACAGGTCCCGTTGAGGTGGATGATCTTCTTGGTGGAAGAGGGGGCACAGAGCGTTTCCTTGGTGGGAGCTGTGGGAGCCCTTCTTGTATATCCTTATCCATAGCTGGATCGATATTTAGTGCACCGACAGCAGTGGACTTCCACCTTCCGGTCTGTGAGGTAGACATTGAACGCTCGACGCATTGATCTGGTAGCGGCAAGGATATGGTATTGTCGGGTCGGTGATTCGATATATCAGTTTGTGGTCGTGGTGTCGACGTAGCTGAAGATTTGCTGTTGAGCGTTTCGGGGGTAGTTTTGGTGGTATTTGACTGCGCTTGAATTGCAGATCTGTTGGCAGCCAGTTTCGCAGCTATATGGGGATACCCCTGCTGCAAATTTTGGGTCGGTACTCGAGGTATCGAGGGTGAGGCTGACCTAGGCTCCACCAGTTCCTTGGATTCCATAGATCTACTTATGGGACAAGAGAAATGTTCGGTCTTATCCTTCACCATCCCGACAACTAAACCACTCTCTTGCACCACAGTCTTCCTTGCTGGTTCAGATCCGGCGGCAATAGCAGCGACCAAGGCATTATTTTTAGTGCTCGCTGAGTTTCTCGCTATTATCGTAGGCTTTGAAAAGGCCTTCGTTGCTCCGAGTAGCGCTGTTGGCTGGGAATCGCTGGAGACTTCGTGGGATCCATGGCTGACAGAACCCCCTTTCCGTTCATCTGGCATGGAATGGCGGTATCCGAAGGCCTATGACGAAAACGTTTTCCCTGCGGCCTGTTGAATTCCCTCAATTAGCTATCGACCATCGTGATATAGTACCCTGGAGTGACTTTACCGACACCTGACATAGGTATTCCGGTCGGTATACCTACTCGTATGTATGTATGTACAGTACATTGTTTTGACTTGAGGCCTCCCGCAAATTAAGCCTCTCGGTCCGGGCCTTGATTATGTAAACACTGCTATTTTGCTCTTCGCACTTATGTTTTGCCGAGCTCCGAGTATATGACATCAGGTCACATGATGTTGCTTTGCTTTCCCGTCTTGCTGCCTAGAAGGCTACAAGCCAAATAAAGACAATCCTTGGGCTGAGGGCCATGGATATCAAGGAAAGAGAGAGCTGTTTCAGCTCTCCCGACTGCTCAAGAGCTCCCGAGGAATTTTGGCTTATATGAGCTCACCCTGGCTTAAAAGGAGCCCATCATTGACACGATTTGTTATTTCGAGCTAGCTCGATATGGATGGTGTTGTACGGGAGACCGAGCAGGAGCTCGATGAAAAGTACATCAGAGCTTCACTTTCATAATGGAGTCGAATTAATCGAATCTATAGATATCCTAATCGTCCACGCAACAAGAATCCTACGTTACCCTTTCATGACCTCTTCCTCAATCTATTCAATCCGCTAAACGAAAATAAGAAAAAGGCAACAGGGCCAACTGCTCGCAAGAAGGTTGGACCCAATATTGGGCAGCAGCATCTCTCTCCGCAAGAATTGCGTCGAGATATCATTCAACGATTCATTTCACGATGGAAGAGCGAAGTAGGCAACGATATATACCCAGCTTTTCGGCTGATTATACCCGAGAAAGATCGCGATCGCGCCATTTATGGGTTGAAAGAGAAGTCAATTGGAAAGCTTCTAGTTAAAATTATGAAAATTGACAAGAATTCCGAAGATGGTTTCAATCTCTTAAACTGGAAGCTTCCCGGAGCGACAATGGCCAGTCGAATGGCTGGCGATTTTGCTGGCCGGTGTTACGAGGTACTATTGAAAAGGCCCATTCGAACGGAAGTCGGAAATATGACTATAGAGGAGGTCAATGACAAGTTAGACGCTTTAGCTGCCGCTCACAAGGAGGATGAACAGCTGCCAATTCTCGAAGACTTATACAGAAGGATGAATCCCGAGGAGTTGTTGTGGCTTATTCGTATCATTTTGCGTCAGATGAAAGTTGGTGCCACTGAACGTACTTTTTTTGATGTTTGGCATCCAGACGCGGAGAGCCTGTTCAGCATATCCAGCAGTCTCCGGCGCGTTTGTTGGGAATTATATGATCCAAATGTGCGCTTGGAGGCTGATGAAGCTCGTGTAACACTAATGCAATGCTTTCAGCCGCAGCTGGCCCAGTTTCAAATGCACTCCTTCCAAAAAATGATCGACAGGATGAGACTGTCTCCAGAGGATCCAACATTTTGGATCGAAGAGAAACTAGACGGAGAGCGAATGCAACTCCATATGATGCCAGATGATTCGGTCATTGGAGGCCGAAGGTTTGGATTTTGGTCCCGTAAAGCCAAGGACTATACATATCTATATGGAAATGGCTTCTACGATGAAAACGGGTCTTTGACTCGGCATTTGAAAGACGCATTCGCAGATGGAGTTCAGAGTATCATTCTTGATGGAGAGATGGTTACATGGGATCCTGAACAGGATGCGCCAGTCCCATTCGGCACACTCAAAACCGCAGCGCTATCAGAGCAAAGAAATCCATTCTCGGCCACAGGTCACAGGCCCTTGTTTCGAGTCTTCGACATACTGTACCTCAACGGTACTGCATTGACTAGGTACACGTTAAATGATAGAAGAAAGGCCCTGGAAGCTAGTATCAAACCTGTACATCGCCGTTTTGAAATACACCCGTACGAAATCGGCCGATCCGCCGCTGATATAGAACCGCAGCTCCGGAAAGTAGTTGCGGAGGCCTCTGAAGGACTTGTTCTTAAGAACCCCAATTCAGCATATCGTCTGAATGAGCGCAATGACGACTGGATGAAGGTGAAACCGGAATACATGACCGAATTTGGCGAGTCGCTTGATTGTATTGTGATTGGCGGCTACTTTGGGTCTGGTAGGAGGGGTGGTACCTTGTCCAGTTTTCTCTGCGGCCTTAGAGTCGACGAAACGCACGTTAAGCAAGGAGCGAATCCAATGAAATGCTACTCGTTTTGCAGGGTTGGTGGAGGGCTCACTGCCGCGGACTATGCCAACATCCGCCATCAAACTGATGGCAAATGGAAAGATTGGGATCCAAAGAAGCCGCCAACAGATTACATTGAACTAGGAGGTGGGGATGCGCAATATGAACGCCCTGATGTCTGGATTAGACCCGATGAATCGGTTGTTGTATGTGTGAAAGCCTCGTCAGTGACCCCGAGCGACCAATTTCGCTTAGGCCTTACTGTTCGCTTTCCACGATTCAAACGATTAAGAATGGATAAGGACTGGAAGAGCGCCCTCTCCATTCAGGAATTCATGAATTTAAAGGCTAGTGCTGAGCAAGAACAAAAGGATAAGGAGTTCAAGGTGGATAACACTCGACGGAAACGACCTAAAAGAAATCTAAAAAAACCACTTACGGTAGCCGGATACGAAGAAAGCAAATCAACTAAAACTCCCGTTTCGTCAAGTCAGGTTTTTGGAGGAATGAATTTTTGTGAGCATGCTTCGTACGTTACGAGTCGCCAGTTACTGATCTTGGTGTTAGTTGTAATGACCGAATCTTTGGAGCCTGAAAGGAAGTCCAAACTTGAGCTTGAACAAATGGTCAAAGCACATGGTGGAAAGGTATATCAAACAAACACGGCGGTACCAAAGACGATTTGTATAGCCGAGAGAAGTAAGGCTTCGAGCGCTTCAATGTTTACCACATGAGATTAACCGATGGTAGGAACTGTTAAGGTGGCTTCTTTACAAAAATCAGCAAAAGAGAATATCGTTCGACCCTTGTGGCTGTTCGACTGTATCAAACAGAATGAAATCGATGTGGGCTTGTCAGATTTATTAATCCCGTTTGAGCCAAGGTGCGACACTGGAACTTGCAGTACTTTGGGCCTGGAAAGTAGGCTCTAACCTCGGTTAATAGGCATATGTTCTTTACTCCAAAAGATCACGAGAAAGAAATTTCTGGGAACGTGGACAAATATTCAGATAGCTATTCACGAGATACCACAGCAGAGGAGCTTGGAAGGGTAGGAAAACTTTTCTCCTTATAAAGGTTGGGGAAAGAAATATACTAATTGAGATAGCTTCTTTCTGCAATGCCGCCACCTACCTTGTCGAAATCTCAAGTCTCTACAATAGGAAGCCAATTGAAAGATCGACACCAGCAAAAGGAAGGCAGTCTTAATGACTTGCCAGGATGGCTGTTCACAAACCAAGTACTTCATTTCTTCGAAACCAAACCAACACGCAGTTCAGGACTAGACTTTTCCCTAAAACTTGCTTCCAATCTCGCTCGATTTGCAGGAGCTTCCATTTCTGGTAAGCTAGACGATAGCCGGGTCACCCACATAATCGTTAGGCGGGACAGCAATCTTGCCGAAACTTCTGATTTACGAACTGATCTATCGCAACGCATAGGCAGTAGCAAAAAGCTGCCACACCTTGTGACTACCGAGTGGATCAAGCAAAGTTGGGAGGAGAAAACGCTGTTGGATGAAGACAGTAAGTTATGCATTTGCCTTGGTGTGTTATATACATCGATGGGCTCTTCATTCTAACATTGAATCAAATAGGATTTGTTCCCGCTGTTAAATGACGATTTGGCTTCACTACGCCAATCTTCTGCCGGTGGTCATTTACGATGAACAACTTTGGTTGTTTCGCATAACTAGAGCCAAATCCTTGATAATTCTTTGCAGGTATAGGGTTTTGGTTGAGAACGCGAAAATAAGCACATGAGTTCTGTAAAGAATCAATTTACGTTCAAAAATGCAATTATAACGATAATTTAGTCCGAGCGCAGCCTCCTGAGCCAAACTTCTGTCAACCCTTTCACCCAAAGTGCGATCGTCTTCTCCATCCTTTCAAATCGAACTTATCAGCTTTAGTAGAAAGTTCCGATGACCAACTTCCGTTTCGAATGGGTACTTTCGACGAGCTTTGGACTTTGAAGTCTTTTGTGGATATCAAGCAACGAATAGACTGGAGTTTTGATAATCATTCGACGTCTGTTCACCAGGACGAATCTCTTCCTTTCCCAGCCATCTTATGCTGGTCAGGATTAGAAATCTACTATAGCTCTTCATCCGCCTCGTCCTCCTCTTCGTTCTCGTCTGAGTCCCTCTTGAGGTAAACGATTTCAATTTCAACGTCAGCCAGATCGACCTCGACGTCTGTTAGGTCGCTAGGGTCCTCCTCGAATAGATAATCGAGACCGTCGCTATTGTTGTTGTTGTTGTTTTCGTTTTTGCTGCTGCCGCTGCCGTTTTTGCTGTTGCTGCCTGGCATTTTCGAGAAAAGGCGAAGGCCAGCGGCGAGAATGGAGTTTATATAGACTGAAAAGAGAAGATGCTATCTGAAATGAAGAGTTATGGGATAAACTATAGGTTGAGTCTGGAATAATATCTTCAAGATGAGAATGAAGCTGATGTGCTGTGTGAAGGAGATGGTCCATCGCCGGGGGATCTGCCCATAGCCCCCGGCTTCGAAAGCTAATGGTGTGTCAGACCTTCCCCATTGAGTCAGAGGATAACCGTGGCTCCCGGGGTCGAACTTTACCATTTTGTTGACATTTCTAGGATGCCGCTCAAGAACCCGGTCTCTAAGAGAGCTTTCAAACCGAAATCAATTCAGCGCCTTTGATTTCTTGGTGTATACCCCTTGTCCCTGGACGCTAAGGAAGCATGTTCATTGGCGCACCTACCTAATTGACTGACTCTCCCGACGCCGCCGCTCTATACAGAGCTGGCGCCTGAAGGCTCGACTGGGAAAAGGTACACCGAAGACCCATGACGATCCTTTTCCACAACTGTGAATACGCCATATGCGCCCGAATGCTATCTTACTCAGTCCCGTAACGCTTTCTTCGTACTAAAAAAATATTTGCGTTAAGTAGATGGACATCCGGAATGTGCATATACATATGTACATACATACATATATGCACCCCGAAAGCAAGATACTTATGATGATACATCCCATAGTGTCATCCTCTAAAGGTCATACTCGCTCATGAACTGCAAAATGATTACTCACTGAGTACATATAGATGACCCATCTCCAAAGTCTAAAATTAGATAAGGTTATTTTAAGGTTAGTGGGTCAATGCAAGGGGCTCATCAGAGCTGCTTAAAATCTACATAAAAACTCTTGTTCCCTTTGTGTATAAGCAGATGGAAGAGCTCATACGATTGATTATTCTTTTAATTTTAATCCAGACGTCATGGATAAGAGACGGGCTATTCTTGAGGGCGTCTTGGTAGTGAAATGATACAGAAAGGGGATAGAATCACTTAAGTTTCTGGAACATGTTTACGGTGAAGCATAATTTTTGTAGCAAGGTATTTTTCCGAATACCAGCGTTCGACTTATCCCAAGTAGTTTCGAACAAGGGACTACCCAAGCCCGGACAAAAGATTGGCCACGATTATGTGGACGACGACGCGACGTGCAGCTTCTATCCGATGATCAAGAGCTTTGCAAGCTCAGCTAGAGAGATAGTAGGAGAGTCAAGGTTGACTCTCTTCCGACAAAGTCCCTTCGGATAAAGTAGATCGACTCTCCTGGGAGCTGCCGCCGAAATCTTCGGAGGAGAGAGACGAATAACTAGGAGGTACCATGACAGGTTTCTCAAGCATTTCGTAAAACAGCATGAAAACGCCGCCCTGCGACATTACAAATCGCTCACTCACCGGATAGACCAAGGAGTCACTCAGTTGAAACCAGCGGCTCTTTTCTATGTCGTCTCCACTTGTCCCTGGGTCGTTTTGAGGTTCAACGGGCTCTGAATCGAGCTCTTGATCTACGGTTTTCCTGTAACAAATGTAATGTCCGTCGTCATGGAGCCCCTCATGGGTAACAACTGCACGTAGTTCATATTTCCGTCCAAGTACTTGGAAGTCGGCGTCAGGAGGAGAAAGCATGGAGATTCTCGGGTCAAGTTCCCACTTCTCAGTAAGAATTTTCTTATCGGTATGCTTACTCCCCAAACACCACTCATCAAGATCGAGGATGGGAGGAAACCTAACGCTGGTGCGATTTTTTCTGAGAGCTCCGGTATATTCGTCGAAAACACTGCGATTTATGTGGATAGCCAGAGACTTTGGCGCCCTTGCAATCACCGATTGTCTCGATTTTGTTGACGAAACTCGGTGTTTTGAATCGAGCCGACATATCTCGGAAAGCGCTTTTTCCGAAAAATCTTCATTCCGCAGGACCTGTTGCACAGCGTGAAGCCTCTGTTCAATTGTGATTTTAACAATCTCATCTCTTGATTTCTCTGCGATATCCCGTGGGTCCTGGGAGCTGTGGATGTCTCTCAGTTTGGTTTGTATGCTTTCAAGCTGTAGGACTGTGCATTTGACACATTCCACACCCTCAATATACTCTAGAGCGCTGTATTCATCCAGACAATCCCTCACATCGCATTCTATTCGCTGAGCAAGAGGGACCGTGAGGCATGTAAAGGGAATGAGAGAGAGTCCCTCGCAGTATCCGCATTCCATGCATCCAACCCGTTGAACAGTTAATCCTTCAAGTGGATTTTCAAAAGGACCTATGACCTCAGTGAATCCAGCTCTCTTCAGTACATCACAACTGGAGTGGATAGTTGAAGTGGCAGGTGATGGTATAGTGGGACTGACAGGTCCCAGTTTGAAACCCTTATCCGTGATCCTCAATTTCGAAGCTTTGGCTATTTCCTTATCGAGTTGCTCAATAACCCTGGAGAAATATTCCTGCGCGTCCTGTTGCTGCCAACTGTTCATGGATTTCAACTCGCTGGGTAGCCATAGCTTACGGCGAGCAATCGAGAGCTCGTTAAGTTGTTCGATAGTCTCCAAAAGCGAGGCGTGCGTTGGCATTTCCGGCTCGGGATCTTGGACACCAAGGTTGCTCTTGAGGAAGAGCTTTAGCGAGCGGATTGAGGCTAGCCCCTGGATAATGCTATTTTGATAGCATGAGTTGTTGAAGTTCCCTAATCCCGGAGGAGCCACTTTCCGCGTTTCCGATTTAGAGGGGCCCGAATCCGACTTGTCGTTCGACGAGGAAAAAAGCGCAAGGTGATGATTCCAGATTCTTTGCAGAATCCCATCTTTTGCGGCACATCTCAAAATCTTCAGGGCCCCAGTTTTATGAGAGCTGTCTTCCTCAGAGTCATCATTTTGAGCTGACAGGAGCTGGGACGGCACAAGCATGACGAAAAGTTTCCACACTAGGTCGGAGAGGCTAACTGGCGGAATAACGTTCAGATAGATTATCAAGAAGTAGGAAAACAGGATAGAGACTAATGCATATGCTATTGCTGGCCCGTCGGGGGTCCATCGGGCTATAGCAGCATTGTAGAGGGTTCGCCTGCTCAAATCTTGGCTCGGGAACGAAAGGGTGTTGGGAAGGTAGGAGGTCATGGCGAGCGAGCGAAGAGGAGTGGAGGAGGGATGATACGTGTGAACAATCGCATTCTCGAGTAGTAAGGAAGGTCACCTAGAGATCCAGGACTCCTTTCTAGTGGGCTGCTTGTTTGGCTTGCACGCAAGTTGAGGAAACGATGACAGATTGATAGGCACCTGCACTTATGGTCTTCCTGATCCACCGGGCGCTGGGGCCTGGCTGTTTGCTCTGTTTGCGCTGTTTGCTTGGATGCTGGCTTGGCACAGGTTTGCTGTGTTTGCACTGAGCGGCAACGCCTCCCGAGCCTCCAATGGTCGCATGTGCTAATAACCTTGACACTAAGAGATTTTTGACTGCGAGTAGCGCTTATAGAGATAAGAAGAAGTGGAATCAAATGGGGTCCCCGTTCGAAAGTCCGAGTTTTGTCCAGGTCCCCATCGCACAGAACAGCGATTCGACTCCACAAAATGAGTCAACGACCTAGAAAACCAGCACAATCACGTCGTCTCATTCGAAAGCAGGGCCGGCTGAGTCGGCAGCTGAGGTAAGCAGGCCCACCGCCTTTGGGGCTTCCCGCTATTCCTGTCCTGGCTGGAACTCCTTGGCGTCTTGCGCATTCCGAGGATAATCGCTTTGTGGCCCTGTGGGGTTTGATCGTCCCCAGAACCAAGTGGATCGACAAGATAACCACCAGAAGGGTATGATGCGCCTTCGCCTCTGATGAGTCTGATGGAGAGTCTGAGGGAGAATCTCGACAAGCCATTTTACGCCGGCAACTCGGATTGATCTCCTACCGTCCGATCCGCCGGTACGCTTGTAATTCGGCCGGATATCTCTACCTTCGTGTCTATTTCCGAACTCGAGCAGATCTGTTATAAATGCAGAGCAGCCCGTAACTGGGCAAGTTTCGCTTTGCTAGACGCCTTGCGGGTTGCATCTTTTCTTTGCTGCCCCGCCCGGCCAAACTTGCCACCGATCCTTCTACTACAAGACTCCTGACTGAGCCAGCGGACTTCGCGCTGGTCCCTCCGACTCGGGGGCAATTGCTCTCTCCCTGCAGGACTTCACCGACCGCGCCATATCCCGGTGTTGAAAACTCATTTCAAGCTTGCGCTGGCCGTGATCGATTCGTACGGTAGTCAACAGCCACTCAAAAAAAAGAACTTTTGAGTGACAGCGGATCATGGCCGAAAAGGGAGGCCTGGCGGGTGAGGGGATGAGGGAGTCCAAGCCAAAAGGCCGCCCTCCAACGAAATCAAAACCTCTCAGGGAAGAAGGAGGACCTACGGCAAAGAGGAGATGTGTGTCGACTGCGTGTATCGCATGCAGAAAACGGAAATCAAAGGTATGTTTCGCACCTCTCATTTTTTGTCTGGCATTCATTCTAACATTCATCGGTCTTTTAAGTGTGATGGCAATACCCCTAGCTGCGCTGCCTGTTCCTCCGTCTATCATACTCCATGTAGGCAACACGAGTTTCCCCGGCCTCTTCAGACACTGATATTCAGTTGGCAGGTGTATATGACCCGAATTCAGACCACCGGCGTAAAGGGGTTTATAAGAAGGACATTGACAAATTAAAAAACCGTAACACGACACTTCAAACCTTGGTGGAGGCCATTCTCAAATACGACGAGGAGGATGTCTGGGATCTCGTCCGTCAAATGCGTTCAAGCGATGATCTAGAAGCGGTAGCTGAATCCATTATCAAACGGCAGGATCAACAAGAAATTTCAGAAACGCAGATTTCTCGAGAGGAGGACGAAATCTCCATGTCTGGTCTTCCACACTTTGAGTCAGAACTAGCTGGAAAATTTAGCGAACTCAAGCTTGACGGGATCGTCAAATATGTAGGAGGCACGTCAAACTTGATATTTCTTCCGGCCGGTGCAGACTACGACGACTCGGACGATTCTTCTACATCGAGCCCAAAAAATCCTGAACAAGTGGGAGATGCGACACTCTCATGGACTACCGTTACAAAAAGCGAGGAATTGGTTCGCCATCTTCTCACGATGTACTTTACTTGGCACTACCCCTACTTCACGACACTGTCAAGAAAATTGTTCTATCGGGACTTTGTTAGGGGGAAGCCGAGTAAGCACTGCTCTGCGCTGCTCGTCAATGCTATGCTTGCCCTTGGATGCCATTTCAGCTCTTGGCCTGCTGCTCGCGAGGATCCGGAGAACTCGGCAACCGCGGGAGATCACTTTTTCCGTGAGGCCAAGCGCTTGATCTTGGAAAATGATGAGTACGAAAAGGCAAAGCTTTGCACTGTGCAAGCCTTCGCTCTGATGTCTGTGCGAGAAGCTGGATGCTGTAGGGAGGGTCGTGGGTGGGTCTATAGTGGCATGAGTTTTCGAATGGCTTGCGATTTGGGGTTGAATGTCGATGTCACAGGCACTGGGGCGAATCGATTGAGTGACGAGGATATTGATGCTCGACGGATAACTTTTTGGGGATGTTTCCTCTTTGATAAGTTCGTCTCCCCAATTACCGGACTCAATACACCGTTTCTAATGTTTTTGCAGATGCTGGTCAAATTATCTTGGCCGCCAGCCTCAGCTATCTGGCGCTCAAATATCTGTCCCAAAGCCCGAGATCTTCCCAGATGAGGATTCAGAAATGTGGGCACCATACACCGACATGGGCGTATCGCAGGAGTATGCACAACCTGCTCGGACGAGAGCTGTTGCATTGCAAATAGCAAACTTGTGCGAAATCAGCAGCGACCTCATGACAAGCTTTTACAACCCTGTTCCAGTAACCAAGAACATGGGGAAGCAAGAGGAATTGCGACGACTGAGCCAGTTACACACTCGATTGGAAGCATGGAGAAAAAACCTTCCGAAGGAGATGGAACCCAAAGACGGACAATTGCCCCACGTCTTACTTATGCAGTATGCTCACTCACCAACCCCGTTTGGCTTTGGCTAATTCGTATATAGCATGTTCTTCCAGTTACTCTTCATTCATCTATATCGACCTTTTCTAAAATATACCAAGGCGACTTCACCGTTACCTCCGCACGTATCCCCAAGAAAATTATGCACTCAAAGTGCTGCCGCCATTTCTAAACTTCTTCGAATCTACAAGCGGGCGTATGACCTGCGACAAATATGTAACGTTGCTGTATATATTGTGCACTCTGCGTGCACCATCCATCTCCTTAATCTTCCGGAGAAAGGCGCGAAAAGAGATATCATATACGGGTTGAAAAACTTGGAGGAAATGGCAGAATTTTGGCTATGTGCCCGCAGAACGCTCCGCATACTAGATTTATCTGCCCAAAAGTGGCATGTCTCCCTGCCACCCGAAGCCACCGCCATAATTGAGCGCGCGCATGCCAGGTTTGGCTCCTGGGCTTCATGGGACCAAGCTAATTCGCCTTCCACCTCCGACGAGTCTACTAAAGTAGCAGGAAACGAGGCTCCATCCATTCCTTCGACCCGGGATTCAACTCCTGATGACACTTGCAAAGTAAGTCGTGGATTGTTCCAATTATCTCACGAGCCAAGCACAGGAAAGCCAACAGTGCCACATGTTCTACCATCGGTTACCTCTATAACAACCCAACCTTCTGTGGCCGAGCAACCCTTGTATGCCGGTATTCATCTTCAGCAACCAGCTCCAGATCCTCACTGTGACGTTAAACTCGAGGTAGAGAGTCCTGATTCTCCATCAGTGATGGCGACGGTTGATAAAACCACTTCCAGTCTAAGTCGACCTCAGATCCCTGCCTTTCCCAGCTTTGATGACCTTGTAGAGGAAAGTCGGGATTGGTGGTTTAAAGACCAGCATGCTTTGGCGCTAGGGCTTGACAATTGGGACTGGAGCAGCCCAGACAGGACGTATGGTGAAATGGACCTTGACCAAGCAATACCTCTGACAGACACGCCCACCCCACCCTTTCATGAGGGTGGTCACCATCAAGTTGGCGGAATAGTGGACCAAAGTATTGGAATGCATTTACCGGCAAATGCGTCAGGCTATTACATCCCAGTTGCTACCGGCAATATCCCTGGGAACCAGTCCTTTAGCGGACCATCCGCCGGAAATGGCCCCCAAGGGCCCAATGCTATATTTTACTAGAAGCCGAATTGCCGTCTGATGGTTCTTCCTTATGATTCATGAGCTGTGATGATCGGTGTCTGTTTGGCGTCGTTTTCTAGTCGGGTAACCCGTGTTCGGCGTATCGCAGCCTTCACTTTCTCGGTTTCTTGTGAAATTTCTTGCTGTATATAAATTTTTCTTTCCGCAATTCTGACTTTCATTTCTGGGTTATATTGGAGACCCGATGTCATGTGACATACATATTACCCAGCCACTGCAATTTGCTTGAGCTGGCTTGATGCATGTATTTACTCGAGTATATCGTATGTCCTACGTATATAGTCAAGAAAGAATTTATATGATTTCTTCCAGACGCAATGTTATTATTCAGAAAGCTAGTTTCGGTTTCGGCCTTATCACATTGCCGCTAAGAAAAGAAAGGCATTCGCTAAACGTAGTAGTAGCATTTTCGCAGTTCGAAAACTTTATATCACTATTGAGCAAGTCAGCAAGTTTAGCCGACTGAGAATCCGCTTGAGAATGGAAGGTAACAAATTGAAACTTACCAAAAAGTAATCCGCAACGGGCTTTTTGGCTGGCATCCCCCTCGTATCCTGTGGCGCAGCTTCGAACACTCTGTATCGTCGGCCTGGTCCACTCGGGCGTTTTTCCTCACGTCCAGCTCGAATTCCGCCAAGGCTTCGCCCATATTCACCGTTACTCCTAGAAATGACACCACCATTGCTCGCATCTTCTCCTAGTTCCAGTATTGCGGCGACATTCCCACATCGATAACAATAGTTTGGTGCGGACCAGACCGTTACGATGCCGCCGTTAAACATCTCCTTGAACCCCTCCATGACCAGCTGATGCGCACGCGCAATCAAGGAGAGATCATTTTTGTGACTAAAAACTTTCACGATGTCGGCGCCAAAGAGGAACCCTGCGCCTCTAGGACTGAGGCCCCACCCTTCTATTTCATCAGGGTCAGACCAGAGTAGATCACACATAGCTCCTTCATGGGGCACTTCCTGCTTTCGATCAATGAGACGGATTTTGTCGACACTATCGACGAGTGGCGAGAGGCCACCGTGAACGCAGAGCACGGCACCAGTGTTACTCGATAAGCCCCCGATACTATCGGCAGTGGCGCCTGTTCCTGCAGGCCCAGATCTCAGTGGTGTAGTAGCTGAAGGATCAGATATGTCTCTGGGAGGTGATACGTCTTGAATATCGTTTGCTAGGCCGTGAGCCCCTCGACCCCTTCGCCGATACGACGCATATGTGACCTCGCCCTTCGAATTCAAGACTTCGGTCTCTAGTATATCTTCTTCACCAATTGTGCCAGAAATTGACGCGCCTATTGATCCTGATGACCCACTTGGCTCCAGCTCCGAACTCGCGCCCAAAACCAGCGCTCCCAATGCTAAATAATCAAATACCTCGCAACAATAACGCCAAACATTCGCATTACCGTATTTTCGAATACATTCGTCATAGAAGCCATAGACTGTTGTGATTTGCCTCGATTCGTGATTGCCTCTTATCAGAGTCATCCTATCTGGGTATCGTACTTTTAAGCATAAGAGGAGGAGGAAAGACTCGAGAGAATAGAACCCGCGATCAACGAAATCACCCATGAATAGATAATTTGTATCGGGGACGTCTCCGCCAACCCGGAATAGCTCCATTAAATCGTGAAACTGGCCATGAATATCTCCACATATCGTAACTGGGGCATCGACGGTGACAACATTGCCTTCTTCAATGAGTAGCTCGCGTGCTTTGTAGCAGAGTTCGCGGACTTGCGATTCGGGAATGGGACGACACTGGCGCAGCTGCGCAATAGCCCTGAGAGGGAGAAAGTTAGGATCAGCCTCGTATTTCCAAGCAGCAGATCTATGGAGAGGGTATCTGATTCTCACTTATCTAAATCGCTCATCTTGCGCAGCCCGTGTGAATGCTGCTTCCTCTTGCAGTTTAAGTGCCCACAGAATCAAACAGTATCATTATTAAAGAGCTTCAGCCATGAGCTAAGAGAGCGAAAGCAGCGCGGCTGGGATCTATGACGAGAGAGGGAGCAAGAGCGTCAGAAGCACCGACGATGTTACGAGAATGGCCCGAGGGTGCCAAGCCAATATTCAGATAACAGCCCTGACTGATTGATAAGATTAGAGATGGGAATTAAACGCTAGCCATATCAGGTTAGCATGTTTCAAGGTATCACGTGAAAAATAGCTTAGGTTACGGGTGTCCTGATTGGCCAATTAAGACCCCGTACTTTGCACCCATTTTCATCCAGTTCGCCGATTCGGGGAGCAGGCATCCGACAAGACAACTCCGGAACCCTGCAACTACCTACAGTCCGTGCCTTCGATGAGTGCCGACGCTATGAGGCACTCATGTAAGTAACCTCGATATACCTACAATTCATTGAACCTCGTTGGGCTGATTTGCGTTATTCAGGACTCCAGGGCCTTGACTCCAATCCGATTTTTGCCGTTGTGCGATGCTTTATTCGATGATAGTCGCATAATTACTCTTGGTCCCTGACCCAATGCCTCCCCATCTTCATCCGCGGTCGCGGTCGACCACCTCTTTGTTCACAGCCACTCTCTTTGCCTCGTTCTTGATCGTGGGAATGCCTCATCTTTTCCCATGCCCAGCTCCACGGCGAACGCTCGCAGATTCGGAAGTGATAACAATGCCTGATGGCCAGCAGAGAATACGGAGGCGGCGGAGAAAACGAGTTGAAGGCCCTTCGGAGGACGCAAATGGGTCATGTCCGGTGCAAGTTGACGATATCACTGCCGAGTTTCGGCACATGGATGAGGAAGCAAAAAGACTGTCAAAGCTAGGGAGAGAATGCCCGGTTCCGAAGCCACAGGGCGTTATTGGTCATATTTTGGGGTTCGGCGCTCCAGCCGAGCCTAGGGGTCTGAAAAGCTCAGATGTGTCAAAAGAGAATGACCAATGAGTATGCATTGATAGAGGCAGTGTTGGGATATAGAGGGCTGCATTACTGTACAGTATCGAGCATTCTATCGGGCGCATGGGTAGGGAAAATGGCGTTCTACAGACTCGATGTATTGTATATGTCAACATACCATCACATTTCAACAAATCTTATTTAAACCAAACTATCAATTGCGTATCCAGGCATATCTGTATGATCTCCATGATTACGACGTTCTGCGAAATGTTTCATGAAATTTCTTGGTATTTGATAACTTGGCAATTACTTGGTGGTGTCACTAGTAAAATAGGTCATCATACCAGGCACGGCGAGCTCCGTAGAGTTTTTTGCCCCTGACCGTTAGAGTTGAGCAACCTCAATTCTTCCAAGATGTTGACAACCAAGAAGCTACATAAAGATCACATAACCCACCTTTGAATCAATATGATCAATTAGATCGCAGTATATTATACATTAAATCAAGGCCTACTTGACGGCTGTTCTGGGAGACCTCGACGCCCTGTGGCGTAACATTTGTCATGAGAGCCCTAATCAACGTCCTCGCGGACGTCTGCACAAACCCCTGGCATTCAGCGTGGATATGCGTTTTGCTTTTTCTCGCGGATACAGTACTCTCTAGCCTGGTTATCCAAAACATCTCGTGTAAGTAGCGCTGCAATCCTCCGCGTCTTTGCTTATGGCTTTTCGGGCCTTTGTTGACTCCGTCGTAGATACAGAAATCGATTGGACCACGTATATGCAACACATATCGATTATTCTCAAAGGAGAGCGGGACTATACGCTTATCAGAGGCTCTACGGGTCCTCTGGTATATCCCGCTGGCCATGTCTATATATACACTTTCCTCTATTATATGACTGAGGGAGGTCGTGACATCGGTGGAGGCCAACTCATTTTTGCTGGACTTTACCTATTAACTCTAGCCCTTGTTATGGCGAGCTATCAGAAGGTCGATGCTCCACCATATCTATATGCTTTACTTGTGGTTTCGAAGCGTTTGCATAGTATTTTCATGCTGCGAATGTTCAATGACGGGTTCGCCGCACTGTTCCTTTGGGCGACAATATTTTTATTGCAGAAACGCCGATGGTCCGCAGCGGTGGTTTTCTGGTCCGCTGGTGTCAGTGTCAAGATGACACTTCTGCTTGTTGCCCCTGCGTTAGCTGTCATCTTAACCCTTGCCGTTGGGTTTCCGAGCGCGGTCGGCTTGGGCCTATCGTCGCTGCTTATTCAGGTATGAATTCCTGTGTTTCGATGCTCAACGACGCGAGCTAACATTTGAGGTTAGATCTGTCTCGCTATTCCGTTTCTTCAAAAGAACCCGTTAGGATATCTCTCTCGAGCCTTCGAGCTTACTAGGCAATTTCTTTTCAAATGGACCGTCAATTGGCGCTTTGTTGACGAGCAGATCTTCCTTTCGAAGAACTTCTCCCTGTCTCTGCTAATTTTACACTTATCTCTACTGTTTGTATTTGTCCAATTTTTCTGGCTCAAGCCTTCCGGAAAGTCTCCAATGCAGTTCGCCATAGGAATTCTGCGGGGACAATCGACGCGCTATAAGCTAAGCAACAGCTTCATTACCAAAACTATGTTAACATCTTTGGCTATAGGCCTCCTGTGCGCGAGGAGCCTGCATTATCAGTTTTTTGCCTATCTAGCCTGGGCATCACCTCTTTTGCTTTGGGAAGCAGCCGTCCATCCAGTGCTGATCGTCGTCATTTGTTTGTTGCAAGAATGGGCCTGGAACACGTACCCGAGCACGCTTTTAAGCTCTGCGGTCGTTATTACCTGCCTCGCCTGTCAGGTTTTTGCTTCTCTACTATCACGGCCGGAGCAGATTCGTTGATATGTTGGTTTTCATTGTTTTGGGGGGAGCGATGTCGAATTTTTTTCTTCTTTTTTCTGGGCTGAGTCACCGGATGATAAGAAACGGGCTTAAGAAATAACATATTCCACAATTTATTCCTCGTCCGATGGCGGCATTTTTCCTGCTGTCGAATTTTCGTCCTCACCTTCCGGGAGGTCCTTCTTAACAAACTCCGGCGGCCTATATAAAACATCAGTCTCCCACTCCTAAAAGGCACTAAAAGGTACTAGGGCTAACCAACCAGTAACTGGCTCTGCGCCATGCTTTTTCGTCTCTCACAATGTTCACTATTTGCCCAGAGAGTTTATTGTCACGCTCCTGTAGCTCATCCCTGTCCACCACAACGAATGATCCTCGCTTCATCCATATGGTTGAACGAAACCGTGCAGGTAGCTCTACCAACAGCGATTCCTTTGACGGCAGCTCTACAGAATAGATGTTGTTTCCGGTAGCACAGATGACCTTTGCGATGTGTTGACTTTCAGGTAAGGTAACCGGCGGTAAGAGAGTTTCCTCGATCGTAGCCAGCAGTCTCCGTCTGGGAGGGCCCATCTTCTTGGCTTTCCGTAAGTGAATGTGCGGGAATGATAGAGGGCAGATTTGAATGGTGAAATGATAGTGAGATGGAGTAATGAATGGCTCTGGGCTGTCCGGGTGAATGATATAAGAAATCCCAAAGCCCAGCAGGCGAAGGCAAGCAGGAGAAGCGACAAAGATGCCAAGAGCTCTAGATGTTGGGCGTGAATGTCAGTTGTTGGTCCCACCTTGATCCGCAGACCTGGTAAATTAAAGCAGTTGGTTATGTGACGAAAAGGTTTTCCGTCTTCAGTAAAGGCCGGACTTCGTTTTTCTGCAGGAATCTCCGTTGGTTTGTATAGGAACAATAGTAATAATGTCTTACACTGTTGGCTCTTGCATCAGGCTCGAGGAGTTACCGCACAAGCCAGGTCGAGTCTCTGACCTCGAAGCACCGGAAAGAAATTCTACAAAGAACGAAACAGCCCGCAGATCTTCAAAAGATCAACAAGCCTATCCTCAGCACAGCCGCGATGAAGACGCCGAGAGGAGAGAGCCATTTTCTGGGATCGCGAATCAAACAGACGTGTCTCAATATGTCCCCTTCAACCACCAGAATAAGCTGCGACTGCTCAGCTGCTGTCTCATGAATTTTGGAAGCGGCTTGAATGACAGCGCGCCCGGCGTGCTGATTCCTTACATGGAGACGGAGTATCGTATAGGATATGCGATCGTGTCTCTCATATTCATTACCAACGCATTGGGCTTTATCCTTGCGGCACCATGTACGCATCTCCTTGAGGCTCGCTTGGGCCGCGCCCGGACCTACATGCTCTCCCTTGCATTTGTTGCCCTGGCGCATGGCACGATAATCTCCAAACCACCCTTCCCTGTGGTTGTGACATGTTTCTTTTTCATTGGATTCGGACTCGCCGTTAACTTGGCACTCAATAATGTGTTTTGTGCTAATCTCGCCAATAACACGGCCGCACTCGGAGCCCTGCACGGTTCCTATGGAATCGGAGGGACTATTGCACCGCTCGCAGCAACGGCCATCGCGGCGACTGGCATACGCTGGACTGTCTTTTATGTCATTCCTTTGGCCATTGGGCTGCTCAATATTGTCTTTTCAGCCTGGTCGTTTCGAAATTACCAGGAGGAACATCTCGACCCCTCGTCTCCCGATTTACGCCACCAAAATCCTTCTAGTTCTACGGAACTGAGCAGAGGACGTTTGCTGAAACAAGCAATCAGGAGCAAAGTCACCCTTCTAGGCGCTCTTTTTATATTTGCTTACCAGGGTGCAGAAGTTTCCATCTCTGGATGGGCCGTGTCCTTTCTGGTTTCTTACCGTGGAGCGGACATTTCTAAGGTCGGATATGTGAGTACTGGTTTTTGGGCGGGCATCACACTTGGTCGGTTTTTGCTATCACATCCAGCTCACAAACTAGGGAGGAAATATTCCGTGATTGGGCTTGTCATAGGCTCAGCCGGCTTCCAGCTGCTGGTGTGGCTCATCCCAAATATTGTAGGCGATGCAATCGCGCTCGCGATTGTTGGTCTCCTGCTAGGTCCAGTATATCCGTGTGCAACCGCTATTTTTACGACTCTACTCCCGCGCAGTATCCAGCTTACAAGCTTGGGATTCGTGAGCGCCATGGGCAGCAGTGGGGGCGCCGTGGCTCCCTTTTTCACTGGTCTGATGGCCCAGAAGCTTGGTACTGTAGTGCTACACCCAATATGTATTGTTCTCTATGCCGTGATGCTTGTTGCCTGTGCTTGCCTCCCCAGGATCCAGAAGCGGACAGAGTGATTAACTTATACTTATGTCTGTGATCGTGGAATACAATGAACTTCCTTCCGAGATCTATCACGGTGTCTTCGTAATTGATTGCACTGATAAAGCAAGGGACCAAAAGTGCCAATAACAAGGAGCCCACATATAAATCTGCTGTATGGCTTTCTATATGATTGTTATACTGGATTGGACACTTCGGCATGATAAACTTATATAATTTCGAGATCGCTCGGTGGAAGCGGCAGCACGGGCAATGCAACTAATCGAAGACTCTCGCACGAATCCTTTTGCGCCCTCATAGTTTTTCCATGGTCGTATCCTGGGTCATATGCATGCTTGTTGTCTGTTGATCCCTGGTAGCTTCTGGCTGTGTAAACTCTCCAAACAACTCTATCGGGATCCCGCCTTTCCGAAATCAGTCCTGAAAGGGGCTGATCCATCAAAGAGAGTCGGCTTTTCAGGCTCCTGGTTCCGACTCTCGATGCAGAGCCAATGGTCTCCGATGTCTCATAGATATAGTTACAGAGGGATGGCGATGCGTTTCCGACTGTTTGAGCCTGGATAATTCCGAAATCTGCCGGTAGTCTTCGCTATTCGCGTCACTATTGAATGACGGTATCCGAAGCCAATGGCGCCCAGCTGATTGGGTCATTCACTCAGACATTCAGGAACGGACTCCGCCTGAAGTCATCGCGGAATTTGCCTCCCGTAGACTCGCGAGCACCGTCTCGTCGTCGCAATTAATTGTGTTCTTCTCTCTGGACATTGTGACTAGAGATATCGGCTTTGCCGACATAAGCGTCTAGTTCGCAAAGTTAGTCGGACCTGCAAAGGCTTGGATTGGCGTGCAAGGAATTCGTCCCCACCATTGGCGAGTCGTTGGTTCCCCTCCCTGAGCGCATGGATCACAACTGTCAGAAGAGCCCTTCCATGTTCACCCGCAACTAATTTGCTTGTTTCGAATCTCCATGTCCAGGGCAATAGAGCTGAAGATCAGAACCTGCTTGCATTCCAATCGTTGGTCTCCTGAGGACCAGGTGCTCTGAACCTCTGAGAAGCCTCTTACCAAACTGGGCCTCGCGTTCGGCCGCTGGTTGCGAAATACGGGGTAATAGTTAAAGGTATGTTCGCACCTGGTGATGCACAACAATCTCTGCAGATAAGCCCAAGGCCACTTTGCTTCCAGTTCTGAAGCAGATAGTGTGAGCTGGTCAGGCATTTCTTTATAACCCTTGTCCTGTTTTGGTTTCGCCGAGCAAACTACTGCCCGGAATCTTCTCCAGCCGCGCTCACACGGCACTGCCCTCCAGATCTTCCCACAAACACAACTTCACTTGTCAAGATTTGAAGTTTGCTAATGCTCACTCTAGTCCAGGTCCTACTCACTTAGTTCCTCCCTATTACCTTCCAGATAACACAGTCGTAAAGATGGACGGCGACGATGACCTCATTGCGATCGTCTACCGCAAGATCGAGCGGGAAAAGGCTCTCATCCATGCTGCAACCAACATGAGGTCGTCGACCGACAACCCCCATGTGCAGCAAAGGGTCGACGCGAACATTCGGGATGGCAGGAAAAACATCGCATACTTGGAGGAGAAGATGAGAGAGCTTCAGTTGCGGAAAATGGCACACGAGAGCGGCCAGCAACCGGGATCGCCGACGCAGCAACGACACTCCGGGATGGGCCCAATGCCTCCGCCTAAGGATGGTGGTCGTTATCCTCCGGACATGGGTTATACTCAGGGAGGAGCGGGGTCAATGCCGTCGCAAGCTCCCTATCACGACCCGAGACCAGGTGGTCCGATTCCCAAAGCGAGGCCAAACTTCAGTAAACTAGGTGCGTTCTATCGATAAACACTTCACCTACGAGCCATGCTTACTATGTACAGATTTGATCAAATATGACACCCCATACATGGGCCCTAAGATTCAGCTCATGCTGTCCCAGCTAGAATTCAAGCTCAGCGTGGAGCAACAATACAAGGCGGGTTTTGAGAAGATGGCCCGCTTATTTCAAGATGAAGGCGACAGAAAAAGCAGGGCCGATGCTGAGGGAAGGCGGATCGAAAGTAACCAGAAGATTCAACTTTTGAAACAAGCGTTAAAGCGATACTCTGACTTACATGTGGATATTGATAGCGGAGATCATGCGGATGGTAAGCATTTAGTCGATGATGGCCGAGCATGGCATATGCTGATTTCAATTTGGTATAGACGAGAGTTTGAATTCTCCCAATATTCGAAAACCCCTAACCGGCCATTTGACGATGCGCATCCATGCAGTAAGGGATGTCGATCATGCTAGCAGCTCCAAATTTTCTAGAGGACCAGAAACATTCGTTATCATGAAGGTTGAGGATACAACCAAAGCCAAAACGAAGGCGACGCGCAATGATAAATGGGCAGAAGAAACTTTCAATGTTGACATTGACAAAGCTAATGAAATTGAACTCACGGTTTATGATAAGAGTGGAGATCGCACTACGCCTATTGGTATGTTATGGATACGGCTGTCGGATATTGCTGAGGAGATGCGGCGCAAGAAAATTGAGACCGAATTCAATTCATCGGGATGGGTTTCGGCGGACAAGATGGGATCTGGGGGTGGGCGGTCAGATCCACCCTCGCAACCTGTTTCCTCTCAAAAGGCGCAGCAAGTCGGCTCAGGGGCAACTGTCATGATTGATTCATGGTTTGCGCTAGAACCCGTTGGCAGAATACATCTTACCCTGAGTTTCGGTAAGCAATATTGGTTATGGGTGGTATGTCGGTGTTTTTAGTACTAACGGAATTTCTAGCCAAACAATTAAAAGACCGCCGACCTTTTGATATCGGTCTAAATCGCCAAGGCGCTGTCCGCCAAAAGAAAGAGGAGATTCACGAAAAACAGGGTCACAAATTTATTACTCAGCAGTTTTATAACATTATGCGCTGCGCTCTATGTGGTGACTTTTTGAAATATGCCGCTGGAATGCAGTGCTCCGATTGCAAGTACACGTGCCATAGAAAATGCTATCCCAAAGTGGTTACGAAGTGCATCAGCAAGGCTAATTATGAGACCGACCCCGACGAGGAGAAAATCAACCATCGTATACCCCATCGGTTCGAGTCTTTCCCAAACATTTCAGCGAACTGGTGCTGTCATTGTGGCTACTTGCTGCCTTTTGGTCGGAAGAATTCGAAGAAATGCTCAGGTACGATTCTCAAGTTCTTTCCTTGCTCGCACATGGCTAACGTGGATTTCAAGAGTGTGGACTTACCTGCCATGCTCGGTGTGCACATTTGGTACCTGACTTCTGCGGCATGTCCATGGAAGTTGCCAATCAAATTCTCGAAACTATTCACAAAACCAAGAACTATAACAGAGCGGGCGGTGCCATGGTTGACAGAACTCTTCGTAGCCCTAAGCAGCCAGGTTCTGAAACGTCGAGACCTCAGGACCAGAAGCCGGTGTCTTCCGAGGCTCTGGAGGCTGCACGCACCTCTTATACTGCGCCTCCGTCTGGTCATACTGGTAGACCTAGCCTACCAACCAACACGGCTGAAACAGCCGCAGCTATTGCAACAGGAAAGCACCAGTCATCTCAGCAAATAAGCCCATACGATCGGAGCTCGACTGATTACACAAACACCCGGCCTTCGTACCTTGAGACACATACCCAACAAAGGCCTTCCCCTCACATGCACTATGATCCAAGTGCTTATGTCAACGTGAATGCATACTCCCAACCGCCGCAGCTTCCTCCTATCCAGGTCTCTCAGCAGGCCCCATCGTCATATAATATGCAGCAACAGACCCCCGTGACTGCTCAGGCACCGCAACTTGGCCAACCTCAGAAGGAACAAGCCTTGGCTCAAGCTCCAGCACAGCCAGCACCAAAAAGAGTTGGCTTGGATCATTTCAATTTCCTTGCGGTACTCGGCCACGGAAACTTTGGTAAAGTCATGCTTGCAGAGACAAAAACCACCAAGAAGCTCTATGCTATCAAGGTGCTGAAGAAGGAATTTATCATCGAGAACGACGAAGTTGAGAGTACAAAGTCTGAAAAGCGAGTGTTTTTGATTGCGAATAAAGACCGCCACCCGTTCCTCCTCAATCTTCATGCTTGCTTCCAGACCGAGACGAGAGTTTACTTCGTTATGGAGTATATAAGTGGTGGAGATCTGATGTTGCATATCCAACGGGGTCAATTCGGATTGAAACGGGCACAGTGAGTATTTCTTCTATCCTTTAATATTTACCAGTTTAACACCATCCTAGGTTCTACGCAGCTGAGGTCTGTTTGGCCTTGAAGTATTTCCACGAGAACGGTGTCATCTACCGTGACTTGAAACTTGACAATATCCTCCTTACTCTTGACGGACATATTAAGATTGGTGATTATGGTCTTTGCAAGGAAGATATGTGGTATGGCTCTACTACGAGTACATTTTGTGGTACCCCAGAATTTATGGCTCCCGAGGTATGATACTCAATGCCTTTCAGGCCTTCGAGGCACTAATTCGAATTGATAGATTCTGCTGGATAAGAAATATGGCCGAGCGGTCGACTGGTGGGCTTTTGGTGTCTTAATCTACCAAATGCTTCTGCAACAATCGCCTTTCCGTGGAGAAGATGATGACGAAATTTATGATGCCATCTTAGCGGACGAGCCTTTGTACCCGATTCACATGCCCAGAGATTCTGTCTCCATTCTGCAAAAATTATTGACTCGCGAGCCAGAACTCCGCTTAGGCTCTGGCCCTACCGATGCTCAGGAGATTATGTCTCATGCATTCTTCCGTAATATCAACTGGGAAGATATCTACCACAAACGAATTGCTCCGCCATTCTGCCCCACAATCACTAGCCCTACAGATACGAGTAACTTCGATCAAGAATTTACAAGTGTAACTCCGGTGTTGACTCCCGTACAATCTGGTAAGTCCCTATGTTTCGTCGTATCTCTCCATAAACTGATGGTCCCTAGTTCTCTCCCCGCAAATGCAAGAGGAGTTCCGTGGCTTTTCATATTTTGCAGATTTTGTCTAATCCCAAACTCAATGATTGAATCGTCAAGGCTTCAATTCGCCATGAATACCCTTTCTCAGTGACCTCGGGCTTGGTATCAACTTCTCAATATCGCATTTCACGGCCCTATGGGCGAATTGCACCTACTCAGGCCATTTGCTGTGGGAGGTGGGAGGGGGTTTCTTTGCTCCACTTCATTATTTTCTTCTTTCTTTCCTTAAAATTTCGACCACCCGTTGAATCGATGAACATTTGTCTGAAGTGCCCAACGGCCTTCAACAAATCAAATCAACCATGTTTCCGCAGCTCTCTTTATCTTCAATAGCAACTTCTTAATACACTTCCATCTGCATAAGTCAGCTTTTGGATTGAACGTAGACATTGGTGTTTGAGATGCTTATGGAATTTGGGTGCCCAAAAAGCTTTGTCGGTCGTATATAGAACTTGGGCATTTTGGTTGTTCAACTCCGGAGCTTTGAGCAGTCAGGGATGGGCTTTATTAGCTGCATCAGCCTCCACAATAAAGACTACTGAAAGGCGATTGTTCAGTAGACAATTGGATGCTAGCTTTGTTCTCAATGCCTTGAAGGAATTGCTTCTCTTTCGTTCAATTACCCTCATATAACCCTGTTGTCAGCTTACAGGCGCTGAAAAAGTCGCAGGACAGATGTTAAAAAATTCTAGATTCTAGATTGACTCTACTTGGAGCATGCCTCCTTAGTGGAAAAGTTGGCGGAAATGACAAAATATCTGACACACTTGCGGAAGTTTTTCCGTCTTAAAACATTTTGTGGGTTGAAAAGAAAGATAGGCGGAAAAACGCCTGCAGATATCGGCTCTGCTACTTTGGAATCAGAAGAAAGGGTCGCAAAAGCCATTACGATTGGAGACGAAGATACTCCCAGGAAGCGGCGTCGGATAGAGATAGAGCCGCGCGCTGGTGATGGCTCCGATAGAGATCTTGATGGAGATACACTAGTCGAGCAAGACGCCGGCTACTCGACAAGCGCCACTACGACCTTGGCAGGTTTTACTGACACTGATACCGACGGTGACACCGAATCTGAAAGCGAAACCGACAGTAACAGGTGCGATAGCGAGAACAGCGATGCGGAGCCAGCGTATATTGGGAGGCGACGCCGCTCACATCCCAGAGTTAGGAATATACATCCGGCGAAGGTGTTATTGCCGAAAATTGATTCTTTAACCTGTACTCAAAATGTGCTGCTCCGGAGAAGCACTGAGAGGAAGAGTGGGGAGGATAGTATATCCAAAACGTCGTTCTTAAGCGAACATGGCTTCGAGTCATTTGAAGAGGTAGAAGGCGGGACGGACCATGACTTCGAAGCAAGGGGATCGACTTTTGTGGTTGAAAAGCCGCCGGATCAATGGTCTGACTTAGAGAAAGGTCTCTTTCGTCGCCTTTCAATGCGTGGATTTGAGCCACTGATTCCAAACGACTGGAGGTTGGATTTTCCCACTTTCCCGGACTCATTATTTTATACCCATGAAACAGAGCAGGCTTCTATCATGTCGTACGGCCATGCTTTTCGCGGTATGTACATCGCTAGAGAAGTCAAGTTCCAGCGCTGACATAGGTGTAGCAATCAAAGCTCTCCAGGATATCTTGTATATAGGACCTCGTATAGTACGGGCTCGTCAGCTTTCACGCGGCAGACTTGGCTCGGTTCTGAAGCGAAAGCTGGAGTCCTATATCCATTGGGCGATGCGTGATGCCAATCTCCACAATCGACCACGCGCTATCCCGCTTTACACAATGTATGCTCTTCGGAAAAATGAATCTGTCGCCTCCGGAGTCAGCAGATTGATTAGTGAACTTATAGCCCTTGCTGAAAAGTATCGCAAAGCACTACCCATCTCTAGCCTCAATACCTGTAGAGGCAGGAAGGGTAATCCCATATTCCCGGTCCTTACGGGGCTCTTGATATGTGGGCCTCTCGTCGTTATCATGACTTTGGACTCAGATCCGAGCGTGGAACCAGTCCTTGACCCAGAGAGATCTGCTAGGTTAATTGCAAAATTCGACTTCAGCGAGCCAGGCCAGGATGTTTGGAACACCCTGGCAATTGCGATAACGGTTGCCTGGGTGCGTAGTATAATGCTGCAGCTGGCACAAGATGGCAAAGGAAATGCAATGTGGGAGATCGAGGCTGATCGTGCTGTCCGCGACGAGGATGCATGAAGGATCGTGTGGTAATTGGATTATAGGACTGGGATACAATGCTATCCTATTGGTCAGACTCGATTATGTAAATTTAGATTTGAACCAATAAAGACATCCAATCTGGTATTTATTTCATTGAAGGTAATTTATATGGTATTGCATAACATGTTTTTAACGCCATGTCATCAAAGCTGGCTGCCTATAAATTGTCAGGAGCAACCTTGATCAATCTGAGGTGAAACACCATGGATGCCCCCAAAGATGGAGACATAGAACTTCAGCGTGCTTCTGGAGATCATATAGATGAATTTAAGGCAAAGCTACCACCTCTTCTCTGGAAATCGGCTGGTAGGACGCGTCAACTCCACCGATGGGCCCAGTGCTCGAAGACGGAAAAGCTTAGGGCACTGGTAAGTCTACCCTCGTATCAATTTTTAATAGCCTTGCTCATGTTTCTATTCAGCTAGAGCCCTTTCAAGAATGGCCACAATTGCTAGATCCTCATCTCTCCGGAATCTTGAGCCAGCTCACCGAGGCATTCCTTACCTATCTTGGGGCATACAGACATCAATATGGATCGACTAAACCAGTAAGGCCAAATAGTTCTGGAGCTCTAGAGCCACTGGCCCGAGCAATTTGCAAGCTGTTATACTCGATATGCAAAGTTCGGGGCGTGAAAGTCATTATTAGGTTTCTCAACAATGAACCGAAGTACCTCGAGCCCCTATTACGTGCTTTCATTGACTGGGATGCTACACCTACCAAAGAATTGGAAGCTCAGTCACATACTGTTCAAAGCTTACCCCTCACTTGGGAAGAGAGATACATTCTCTTACATTGGCTGTCTCACTTGTTCCTCGCACCTTTTGATCTTGCGTCCATTTCTTCCAATGATGTCCCTATTCCCTACGATAGTCTTTCCATCGTGGCCCATATTCTGAGTGCCCTTCCACCAATAGTTCAATCTGCCCTTTCAATATCTCTTCATTATATGGTTCTCCCAGGAAAGGAAAGAGAAGCAGCTGTCTCGTTATTGGCAAGGCTAGCATTGCGGCCGGACATGCAGTCAACGAAACTTCCTGGTGTGCTTTGTGACTGGGCGTTCACAACCTTAAGGTCACAGCCGGCAGACCTTGTCTCTCCCGAATATGCAAGCCTTGGGATTTTGTCCTTTCTCGCAAGACTGAGTATCCAAGGCCAGATTAACGACCTGGAACCATATACTGCGTCGATATTTGACAACACCACAGAACTTTTGCTAGACAATACAGCGGTATCTAAATCTATTCGTTTATCTGCAGCTGCTAGAAAGGTTGTGATCAAAATTTTACGATCACTAACGATACTAGCAGTTACAAGAGAAACCGTGCGGAACTGTAATACTGATGAAAAGACTGCGGCTATGTTAGAATTGTCCATTGATCACTTCCTTGAAGCACTTGGAGACAGCGACACACCCGTTCGACTAGCAGCAAGCAAGGCACTAAGTATGGTTGCTTTGAAACTAGAGACTGACATGGCTTCTGACATAGTTGAAGCTGTGTTCGACTTATTGCAGGAAAATGTTCTCTACGAAATGCCCGATGGCTCTCTGAAATCAAAATACGAAGCTATGAAGTCGGGTGTTGCAACATTTAAACCGAGTACTAGTGCCGTGAATCCACAACAGTGGCAGGGGCTCATTCTAACTCTAGGCCATCTACTTTGCCGTCAAGCTATTCCCCCGAACTGTCTGGGTCGCGTCTTGCAGTTCCTGATCTCAGCTCTCCGATTTGAACAAAGATCGACTACTGGAAGTTCTATTGGTGTTGGCGTCAGAGATGCAGCGTGCTTTGGTGTATGGACTGTGGCGCGGAAATTCTCCACCAGAGAAACGCTTGCAATACCGCTTAGCTCGCTTGGGGTCGGGGAACGCAAAGAAACTATATTACAAATTCTTGCTATTGAGTTAGTCTGTGCTGCGTGCTTGGATCCTTCTGGAAATATTCGCCGAGGCTCCTCTGCTGCTTTGCAAGAGCTAGTCGGCCGTCATCCAGACACGATATCTGAAGGCATTTCCCTTGTACAGACTGTTGATTACCATGCCGTTGCTCGGCGAACAAGAGCTTTGCATGAAGTCACGAAAGCCGCAGCTGCCCTTGATCCCCTTTACTGGGAGGGTGTATTTGATGGACTGCTCCAGTGGCGTGGCATTGGATCCTCCGACGCCCAATCGAGGAGGGTCGCTGCTGCTGCCATCGGCGAACTGAGTATAATGGATGGCTGTCAGAGCATTGCTTCTGCAGTATCTAAAACCCTTGACTGTTTTGGAAAATTGACGCCATATGCTATTGAATCAAGACACGGCTTCTTCCTGGCTCTTGCTGCAATAATAGAATCGTTTCTAGACTATCTTGCCGAAAATCCCGAGCAAAATACTGACATACGAAATATCGCAGTCAAGATCTCGGAGATTTGGAACGTTCTGGATGCCAAGTCCGGTCCTTCGGATGAGAGTCTTACCCTTTCTGAACTTCGGCCTGATTTGACTGCTGAAGCGACTGCGCGACTGTTGTCCTCTCTTTCGCGTTCGGTAGATATATTCAAGAGGAAAACCCTTGCTTCAAAAGCCCCATGCCAGCGGCTGCTCGATAGAGGCGTGGAGTTACTGATTCTGTGTGCTAATCGGAGCGATGAGTCATGTATTGATGCTATCTCACGAGCGACATCTCACTTGCTCATGCTCTTGCCCTTGGAGGATCAAATGAAATTTGTCAACGGACGGCTTGACAGCATCGATAATAGCTGGAAATCCGCTACTGGTCGAGGACAGATCGCAGTGATAGGCGCTGCCTACAAACGACTTCCAATCTCTAGTGAAGGGAGGGAAAAGATAATGAATGGTCTACTTAAGTCAACTAATCAGGAAGAACTGATATTGAAACGATCATCGGCTGTAAAGTGTCTTACCAGCGAGATTTTACCCTTTCTAGGTATTCCGAACATTGACCCAATGAGAGACGGGTGGCTAACATTCTGATAGGAGCAGATGATACTGAAAGCATCTCACATCATCTTCATACGTTCTTAAATGACTACACTACTGATAGAAGAGGCGATATTGGATCTTTTATTCGACTTGAAGCCATCGAAGGTGTTAATTACATTCTCAGATCTTTTCCAGCTCGACCACCGTATGTTTATGACATTATGAAGTGTGTAGCCAGACTTGCTGCAGAAAAGCTGGACAAAGTTCGCTATGAAGCGTGGAAATGCCTTGAAAGGTTTTGGGAAATGGATCCGACGTTTCCCCTTCTACAAGTGTAAGCTTCTTCATTCTACGAGGCATTTTGGCAAGCTGACTATAGTAGGAGATTCAACCATTTGAGTGAAATCTCTTCGGTGGGATACTTTTCGCAGCTTTTTAGCCTTCTTTCTATTGATTGGGTCCGTCAACCATTGATCAATGGGGTCATAACCTCGCTGGTTGCTGGAACGGAAGGCGTGGTTTTATCATCCAGAATTGCGCTCGTTCAACATCTCAGGGAGTTGGAGGAAGACAGAAGACACCAGATACTTGTTGACATACTTAGTGACTTGATTAGAGTACTGGAGAACGTTATCGATGACGATCGCTACGCTATACCTGCCACTGAGACGTTGGCTTTCCTGCTGGAAAGCTGTCCCAGCTTGTTGAACCTGAATTTTGAGTGAGTAGTTCATTTTGTTGGTACTCTACGGTAGCAATATGCTAATAGGATGGGTATAGTTTTCAACAGCTGTTTATCGTTGTCCAGAAATCGCACTTCAAATCCTCCAGTATCCCTAGAATTGAAGCCGCGGTGAAGATCTACGCCTCGTTGTTAAATCGGCAAAGCCTTCGAAAGAGCATCCTAAGGAAGATGACAAGCCTGCTACTTCATCCATACCCCAAGGTACGTATGATACTTATTTCATTCTTATCAACAAAGCTCATATGAAGTAGGTTCGCTGGGTGGTTGCTGAAAACCTGTATATGGGTGTTAAAGATGACATATTGAGAAGCGAAGATTGGTCTTCATCTCCACAACGGCTTAGGAGAATTGTTGAAGGCCTGCAGCAAAAACTTCAGATTGTCTGACGAGGTTCCTCTCTTCTTTAAGAAATACATGCTTCTTGGCAAACAAATGGGAAGCTCTGTCGAAGCTGTTCATTTTGAGTTGAGTCTATAATTGCTCGCTATTCGAAAGTCAATGCTAGCGATCTGAAAAAATATGCAGGTGCATATCTGATAAGCAAGCGGCTTGAATGTATGTACTATCAAGCTGATGATGATTCAGGTGATGAGTAGGTAGGAGTGCGAAGGGGCGAAGCAGGGTTTAGTAATATATTCGTAATAAGCTTTCGGTCCTTGCGACCGCCGACATAGTTACTCCGTACTCCGTAGTTATAGCGTTTCCCATTGTCGTCGCTGGGATGTTTGAGCTCAATTAATTTACGGTGATATCAGAAGAGTTCATTCTGTGAACTTTCTCACATCGCTCGATCGAAAATGGCTGTACCAGGATCATCGGTATCTAGTATACCGCCAAACCCGACGTATGTGTCTTCTATTCTCCCTCCTCACTAGCTGAAGCTAACTGGTATCAGTGTATATGTACGCCAGCCCATTCTTTGCATACAAATTTTTTTCCTGGTTAACGATTGCCATTCGATTTGTATAGGTCCGCAATCTTGAGGAACGCGTTAAAGTCGAACAGCTCAAAGAAGCATTGACGGAGATCTTCTCGGAGTATGGCTCGATCCTAGAGATTGTTGCGAAAACAAACCTCAAAGCCAAAGGCCAGGCGTTCATTGTATTTGACAATGTAGATTCTGCCGCACGCGCTATCGAAGAAGTGAATGGGTTTGAGCTCTTTGAGAAACCTATGGCGTTGGACTTTGCGAAAACAAGGAGCGATGCGACTGTACTACGAGAGGGAGGTGACCAAGATCTGGAGGCACACAAAAGAAGGCGACTGGCCGAGAAAGGTTTGTCAGAACGGCTAGTCATAGTTTTATAATCAGAAGAAGCTGACTTGCGCGGATCTGTAGAAAGGAGACAAGCTGAAGAGGCTCTTGAAGCCCAGAAAAAGCTGAAGCGACCTGCTGCCGCTGCCGCCGATACCCGCCCCGCAAAAACCACAAGAGGAGCTGGCTTGAAAGCAACTGGAGGAGCTACAGCACCTGTTATACCGGATGAATATCTTCCGCCTAACAAAATTCTCTTTTTGCGAGAGGTTCCGGACTCGTGCGATGCTGCTGCACTCACATCATTATTCGGCCGTTTCGAAGGCTTTAAGGAGGTTCGTATGGTTCCTGGCCGAAAGGGAATCGCCTTCGTGGAGTATGATGCCGAGGCTGGAGCGATCACTGCGAAGGAGGCTACGTCTGGTATGACTTTAGAGGAGGATGCAAAGCCGCTGCGGGTTACGTATCAACGACAGTGATCGTCAGTTGTGTCTTTGTCTTTTTTTCCCACCTTTTTCCCTATTATGCGTTCTGCTGGAATAGGCCCAGTTTCTTGGTTCTTTAGGCGTTAGCTGGATTTGGGTGGCGTCTGTCGGGGATAGTAAAAGAGAACGAGCATTGATATCTATGGCAATAAGCGAAACGGCTATACAAGATCCTAAATATACAATGATGAATGGCATGTCAACAATGCCTCTAAAAGATGACATCTTCATCCTCCCCATCCGCTAGTATATCTGAAGGACCATCTGTCATCCCGGATGTGCCCTCTTTTTCGCCTTTCTCTTGCCTGGCTCTGATCTCCGCGTCTGCAGCAGCTGTATCCCGTTGTTTCTTGCCGGAGACCTTGGTACCTCGTTAGTATATGATACCAGAATGGAAAGGTGATAAATCAATACCTTTTTCAACCGGTAGAATTCCTCGCGATCCAACT
The DNA here is from genome assembly GCA_029635245.1 of Nannizziopsis arthrosporioides. Taxonomy (NCBI): domain Eukaryota; kingdom Fungi; phylum Ascomycota; class Eurotiomycetes; order Onygenales; family Nannizziopsiaceae; genus Nannizziopsis; species Nannizziopsis arthrosporioides. Next base: position 5,295,760 of record CP098260.1, on the reverse strand, counting down.
CGTCGAGTTCGGAATTGATATCTATCAAAGGTTAGACTCGACATATCTTGGACTGCTTCAAATCTCCATACATTTAATCGTGTTTTCTGTTCGGGGAATAATAACATGTTCACTGCAGCCGCAATATGTTAGAAAGCTATAACTAGAGTCATAACCGTCGCTTCCAAAGAGTTCTCATACATTGCATTGACTAGTAATCAGATTAGAATTGCGGCTTAAATAAAAAAGAAGTATACAGATCCTACCTCTGCGGTTGACTACCTTAATGACCTCATCTAGTATCACAAATGCCGTCTGGAATATCATGATTAGCTTATCTCACAAACTATAGACGAGTGCCTTACTTGTAAACTTGCGAGTTCGACGAGTGTCTCAACCGCCCTAGCATAAGTTTCCCGACATCTCTGGACCTGCTGACCCCCTTTACCAAGACCGGTCAAGCCAAAATCATTGCTCCCTTCTGCGGTTACGCTTTCGAATTGTGGTAAAAGCACCCCAGAGACATTTTCCTGCCTTGTTCGAACGCGAAACCTTGCCTGCTTGGCAGACTCTTGAATCTGAAAACCAATGTCACCGCCAACGGCATATGATACTTCTGCAAGGGAAAAGGCAGCAATTTGCATCACACGGCCCATTTTCCTCTTCGCTTCGTCTATTCGCCGCGTGATTTCTACCAGATATTAGCTCTATCGCAGAAATGTAGCTTCAGAGTTGTCTAACCTCGAAATCGCCTATGCTCAGCCAGACTGGTTAGCAAGACAAGACAAGACACGTAAAATGGAAAATACAGGGAAGGTATACTTTGTCAATGCTTCACTTTTCCGCTTCAGTAGACTGTATCCTTGTTCCGCTCCCTTCAGCTTCCCTTTCATCAAACCCAGCGATTGCCGGGTCGGGAATACTGCCTCTCGATCCTAAAGCCGTCATTTCAGTAACCTAAACACCAGGATATCGAAGAAATGAACTTACCGCAGTGCCAGACATTGTGCTAGAGTTGGGAATGAATGTCCAACAGGGAAGAGTAAACGGGCCTAAAAACCAAAGCGCCTTGTGTTTCAGCGTCCCTCAGCCGGGCTGTAGACCAGTATGTTGCTCCCTTGGAATGACGATGGTGAAAGCTTGGACCACCTTGACAAACGCGACCGTTTGGCTGAGAGCGGGAAATCTGCAACACGTGACCCAGCGCTTCTTTCAACTCCGAAGATTGATTTGTGTCAAAGGCTTGCAATCGGTCAACAATTGCCCTTGTCAACAGGCCTTTCTATCCGGAGACACAGTGGCGGCCTCGTACAGGTCCCACTCTTGCGAGTGGTGAGATGCCGGGGACTGTTTTGGACGCCAGGACTTCACCGCAACCTGCAGGAATCGACAAGATGGATTCTGTCCGGCCAGACCTCTATCTGATTGTAAGTTCAGCTGGTATTTCTCATGAGATATTTTCAAGATTCTGACTAGAGCTCGGCCCTCTAGTCAAGCGAAGATACGGTGTACGAACAGGATATCCTACGTGATCCCACTAGCATTAAACCATGGCTATCATACATTGACTTCAAACGCCAGAATGGAACACCCTATGAACAGGCCTTTGTAAGCGACTTTCATTCTGGCGACTAAGTACTCTCTAACATCAATCCGATAGGTTATGGAAAGGGGTTGCAAGCATCTACCGAGATCGTACAAGCTATGGAAGATGGTATTTCTCTTGCCCATACTCGTGTCAGTCTGGAGCTGGTATTGACAACCATCCATAGTATCTTGAATTTCGAATTCAGCACCTCAAGGGGAGAAATCCCGCGGTCCACCGAATCGAATACCTAAAAGTCAATGCGCTCTTCGAGCGAGCCGTCATCCTTCTAAACAAAATGCCCCGTATATGGGAAATGTATCTCGCATTTTTGTTGGAGCAGCCCTTGATCACGCAAACCCGACGAACCTTTGACCGTGCGCTACGTGCTTTGCCAATCACTCAACATAATCGCATATGGAAACTTTATAAAGCCTTCGCCAATTCTGCCTCCGGAGAAACGGCAGTTAAAATCTGGGATCGTTACATGCAAATACATCCCGAGAATGCGGAGGAATATATTGATATCTTGGTTGAAATGAAACAATATGCTGAAGCAGTACGGAAATACATTGATATCCTTGACAACCCGCACTTTCAATCTAAAAGGGGCAAGGGTCAATTTGATCTCTGGGCAGACCTGGTGGAGCTGCTAGTCAACCATGCAAAGGAAATTGAAACGGAAGCGCAGGCTGGGATTGATGTTGAAGCAATCATACACAGTGGTATTGAGAGGTTTCCTGACCAGAGAGGCAGGCTTTGGGTCGGGTTTGCTACCTACTGGATCTCCCGCGGAAATTTTGAAAAAGCTCGCGATATTTTTGAGGAAGGAGTCACAACAGTCATGACTGTCCGAGATTTTACAATGATATTCGACTCGTATGTGGAATTTGAAGAATCGATCATCAGTGCTTTGATGGAAGAGGCTGCTGTTCGACTGGATGAGGGAAAAACCGATGAGCATGCTGATCTTGATTTGGACCTTCGCATGATGAGATTTGAACAGCTTATGGATCGTCGACCGTTTTTGGTCAACGATGTGCTTCTGAGACAAAACCCGAACAACGTGATAGAGTGGAGCAAGCGTGTTGCTTTGTGGGGCGATAATAAGGAAGAGGTCGTTCAAACTTATTCGGACGCTATCGCCGCGATTCATCCCAAGAAAGCACATGGCAAATTTCATGAGCTCTGGATCAATTTTGCCAAATTTTACGAAAAGGGCGGGGATCTCAGTACCGCCAGGATCATTTTTGATAAAGCGGTTAAAGTACCTTTCAAGTCCGTCGAAGAGCTGGCAGAAACCTGGTGTGAATGGGCGGAAATGGAGCTTCGAAATGAGAACTTTGACCAAGCTCTGAACATAATGGTAAAAGCTACTCAATCACCTAAGCGGTCGACGGTAGACTATTTCGATGAGAACCTGACGCCGCAGCAACGTATTCATAAAAGTTGGAAAGTATGGAGCTTTTACGTTGACCTGGTGGAAAGCGTTGGTACTCTTGATGACACAAAGAACATTTATGAAAGGATTTTTGAGCTTAGAATCGCGACTCCCCAAACCGTCGTCAATTACGCAAACTTATTGGAGGAGAACAAATACTTCGAAGAATCATTCAAGGTATACGAACGAGGCCTTGATCTATTCAGTTATCCTGTGGCCTTTGAGTTGTGGAATCTTTATTTGACCAAGGCCGTGGATCGAAAGATTAGCATAGAACGACTGCGAGACCTGTTTGAGCAAGCTGTTGATGGATGTCCGCCGAAATATGCGAAGACGCTTTATTTAATGTATGGCGATCTCGAAGAAGAAAGGGGACTTGCACGCCATGCAATGCGGATTTATGAACGCGCAACCCGGGCGGTGTCAGACAAAGATCGGTTCGAGATGTTCAATTTTTACATTACCAAATCGGCTTCTAATTTCGGCTTGACCTCCACAAGACCAATTTATGAGCGGGCAATCTCTGCGTTGCCTGACAACGAAGCAAAGGAAATGTGCCTGAAGTTTGCGGATATGGAACGCAGACTAGGCGAGATTGACCGAGCCCGTGCGATCTACGGGCATGCATCTCAGTTCTGTGACCCTCGGACCAATCCTGGGTTCTGGCAAAAATGGGAAGACTTCGAAGTGAAACATGGCAATGAGGACACGTTCAAGGAGATGCTTCGTATCAAGAGAAGCGTCCAGGTTCAATACAAGTAAGTGAACAACCCCAGTTACTAATATTAGATGTAGACTGACAGTTTCAAGTACCGATGTCAATTACATTGCGTCACAAGCGATCGCTCGAAGCAAACAACTTACTCAAGAAGCTGCCGATGTCGCAGCTGCCGAAGAGCCCGACGAACGCGCGGATGCCATGGCGGCTCTGGAACGCCATGCCAGAGCTCCAGCTGGCTTTGTACCCGCAAGCACTGGGCCTGAGGGAGGCAATCGGCAGCTCACCGAAAGCGGCCAACTAGCCGCGGCGAATCCCGATGCTATTGATCTTGACGAGGAAATGGATGCTAATGATCCTGAAGACTGAATGTACCAGCTCACAGGCGATTCTGGTCCAGGACATTACCACATTTGAATCTCCATTATGGTCGCCTTTACCAATTGCATCGCATCTTTGTTACCATATCTTGCTATCTCGAAATTTGGATATCGCCGTGCCTTGCCACCACTGCCTTGTCTTCCTTCATCCACATGGCGTTCGTATGTATATGTTTCAAACTCGAACCCGAATTCCCTTCCTCTTCATTTCCAGTTATCTGTTTGGCGAGTTTGGGCGTTTTCTACTGTGGGACGGTGTTGAAAGGAGCAAGGAAAGAGATTGGCGCATTATATCTTCCAGTCATTGCATTATCAAAAGCCATCATCCCTTCAGGTGTATGTATGTACATACGTACTGTATTTCTTTATGTCCTTCTCAAGAGACTTTTAGCATCAGTCCATCTCAACACCGCATCTTGAAATTCGCTAGGCATTTCACATCATATTAAATCAAGCGGTAAATCAATAGCATACTAGCATTCCAACCGTTTCCTGAATCACCGTCTTAGTGGATAGGTAGTTATTCTAGAAGTGTGAAGCGGATGCGGCGCTAAGCGCATGCGGACCTCGCCCAGATTTGGCAACCTACTAACTTCTTAACTTAGACCTCGAGAGTTTGAAGCTCCCGACAATGCCTTATTCTCAGGTTCTGAGAACAGAACAACCTGGCCGGATGAAATTTTGGATTATTTACTCTTTCATTCCGACATTTCGCTTCGGTACAAATTCTACTGTCAATTGCCAAAGATTCTTATGAACATGCCTTTCTGACGTTCTGGACACGTGGTTTGCTGCTAATTGCATTGTGCAAGCTTCCAACCGTCCTTTGGCTTGAAATCGCCAGGAGAAATCCGGACGACAGCCATGAGCCTCGAACCTGGAACAAATGCCAATGGGGACTCGGAACAGCCGCTCGGACGGCCTGCGCCGGCCAAACCCCGCCCTCGAGTCGCAATGGACCGCAAGTCGCAAACGCTCGACCACATCGGCCGATGTCTATCGCCGTCGATCCGGTGGCCTTGATAACTTCGGAATGTATTACGGTCACCTCGTCGATGAGGAAGCATGCGAGGTGGGCACATTCATCCGTCGCGGCCATCTTAGGAGGAAGCGGGCCGTCGCGTCCTTCTGATTGGGATGCTTCCGCGCCGCCAACTCCTGGCGATGGTTCGAAGCCAGGCGCTGGATGGGATTCACAAAGGTCGAATGGCCCAGGAGGTGACTTGGGATATGCACTTGCCGGGAGATGGGGTCTCAGAGGAAAGAAGGGAAAGACCATTCAGGATAACCCATTGATGTCCGCCTTCACACGCCTTCGTGCCGATCTGAAAGAGTGTCATGATATTCGCACATTTGATACGCAAGCTCTGCTTCACCCTTTCCTCCAGGTTATTCTCTCTTCGTCAACATCAGCACCAATAACGTCACTGGCCTTGATTGCGATTACAAAGTTCTTTGCCTACGATATAATTAACGAGGATTCTCCGAGATTATCCGTGGCCCTACAGCGACTGTCCGCAGCTATTTCTCACTGCCGGTTTGAAGCGAGTGACTCTGCGGCGGATGAGATCGTGTTGTTACGGATATTAAAGCTGATGGAAGGGATGATCTCGAGGCCGGAGGGAGAATTACTCGGAGATGCAAGCATCTGCGAGATGATGGAAACCGGTTTAAGCATGTGCTGTCAGGTTCGGCTGTCAGAGGTCCTTCGAAGGTCCGCCGAGATAGCCATGGTGAATATGTGCCAGGTCATTTTTCGAAGGTTAACTCAGTTAGACACACAAACAACGCCCAGCCATGACCATTCACCGGCGGAAACATTTTCCAGCGTATCCGATGTCAAAATGGACCCGACAATCGATGGTAATACGGTCGCCTCTCAGAATCGATCTGATTTGGTCCCAGATTCGTCATCAAATGAACAAACACGCTCCGGAGACGAAGAGAGGACAAGTGGTAGCGCGATGGGCGATGGAACTGTTCAGGCGGAAGAATTCATGTACCCTGAAGCTAAACCGTATGGTTTACCTTCCATTCGGGAACTGTTTCGCGTACTCATTGACCTACTTGACCCTCATAACCCACTACACACCGACGCGATGCGAGTCATGTCTTTGAGAATCATTGAGGTAGCGCTTGAGATAGCGGGTCCCTCAATTGCGAGACACCCCAGTCTTGCCCAGCTTGCAAAGGACACTTTGTGTCAGTATCTATTTCAACTAGTGAAATCAGATAACATGGCGATATTAAGCGGTTCTTTACGTGTGGCGGGAACGCTTTTGTCCACCTGTCGACATGTCCTAAAATTGCAGCAGGAGCTCTTCCTATCATATCTAGTCGCATGCTTGCATCCCCGAGTAGATATACCTAAAGAGCCAGGCATAGACCCCGCGCTCTACTCAGATATCCCGCAAGCACCAAAATTAGTGAAACCATCTCCTTCACAAGCCGGCAGCGGTCGAGCAACCCCTGTGCCAGTCAGAGATCGCCAAAAGCTCGGGATGGAAGGTGGCTCTCGGAAACCTGAAGCCAGGGAGGCCATGGTCGAAAGCATCGGAGTTTTGATCAGAATTCCAAACTTTATGACGGAACTTTTTGTTCACTACGACTGCGATGTCAATCGAGCTGATCTATGCGAGGACATGGTTGGGCTTCTCTCACGAAATGCATTCCCAGACTCTGCAACGTGGAGTACAACCAATGTTCCTCCCCTTTGCCTCGATGCGCTATTAGGCTACGTCCAGCTTATCGCCGACAGACTGGATGATAAGCCAAGAGTCGAGGGCTTCCCCAGTATTTCTGGATTAAGAGAGCAACGGCAACGAAAGAAAATTATCATCCAGGGAACCTCTAAATTCAATGAAGACCCCAAAGCTGGAATCGCATTTTTAGCGTCGAAGGGTATCATTGAAGATATAGAGGACCCGAAGCTGGTGGCTAGCTTTCTGAAGAGCACAAGCCGAGTTTCCAAAAAGGTTCTAGGAGATTATATCTCAAACCGGAAAAATGAAAAAATCTTGGAATCGTTTATGGAATTATTCGACTTTGCAGGCTTGAATATCGTTGACGCCCTCCGGAATGTGCTCGGTTCCTTTCGACTTCCAGGAGAATCTCCATTAATCGAAAGAATCGTCACCACCTTCTCGCAAAAGTATCTTGCTGCGTGCAAACCAAAAGAACTTGCTGACGCAGATTCTGTTTTCATCTTGACATATGCCATTATTATGTTGAACACCGATTTGTATAATCCCAACGTCAAGCCACAGAACCGCATGACCTTCGAAAGCTTCTCCAAAAACCTCAGTGGAGTTAACGGCGGTGGCAATTTCCCTTCTGAATACCTGGAGGAAATCTTCAACTCTATCAAGCAGAACGAGATCATTCTACCAGATGAACACGAAAATAAACATGCATTTGAATATGCGTGGAAGGAACTGCTGTTGAAAGTTGCGACCGCAGGAGATATGATACCCTGCGATACCAATATATTTGACGCCGAGATGTTCGAAACGACTTGGCGGCCGGTGGTTGCTACACTTTCGTACGTCTTCATGTCCGCATCTGACGATGCGGTATTTTCAAGAATTGTGATCGGGTTCGATCAATGCGCGAAGATCGCTGCCAAGTATGGCTTGACCGAATGCCTTGATCGTATTATTTTCTGCCTCGGTTCCATTAGCAACCTAGCACCTGAGCAGCCTCCTAACACCTCCCTCAATACGGAAGTTCAAATCGGTAACAAGAAAGTCATGGTTAGCGAGCTTGCTGTGAGGCTTGGAAGGGATTTCCGAGCTCAACTCGCGACAGTGGTTTTGTTCCGTGTGATTTCTGGAAGTGAATCCGCTATACGGAAAGGATGGGAATTTGTAGTGAGGATTCTTCATAATCTCTTCATAAATTCCCTGATCCCGCAGCTTGATATTCGGAACTCAGGTCTTGATATACCGCCAATCGCGTTGCAGCCCCCTTCCCAAGTCGTCGATCGAGATGGACGTGGTAACGACGCTGGGCTGTTTTCCGCGTTTACGTCGTATTTATCCAGTTACGCGGCTGATGACCCTCCGGAGCCTTCTGATGAAGAGATCGAAAACACGCTCTGTACTGTCGATTGCATCGTTGCATGCAGCATTCCCGACCTACTCGAAAACTTGAAGTGAGTATCTTGCACCAATTTTCTTCATTGCTCCCCTTCATCATTCTAATTTAGATCCAGATCCATTCCGGTTTCGGCTGTCGCCTACCTTGTTGATGCTCTAATTACCAAACTACCCGACACGAGCCCTGGCGTTATCACCGTCAAATCTGAGCGACCGCATTCTTCCAGACCAGGCAGCAATAAACCCCGTGTCCCAAGGTCTACATATAATCCTGGCACTGTTTATATCCTAGAAATGGCAACTATACTCGTGCTACGGGATGATGAGACGGTTGAAAAGCTAGGGGAAACCCTTACACACACTTTGCAGAACATTATCAGAGATGATAAAAATATACACCCCCTTATGCTTTCCCGCGTTATCTACTATTACCTAACCTTGCTATGTCGAAGTTATGTAAGTTACCATTGCACCATTCGGGTGCTGGTTTTCAAGTCTGACGAGCGATAGGAACATTCATTTATGAGACCACCCGTTGTTCTTCATACAATCTCCAGTTTCGAGCAAGATATACTGGAAAGTGCTGCTGTGCCCGTAATTGCCGGTCTTGCGAACATCGCCAATGAAACTTCGCTCTGGCACGAGATCACTAAGTATCCAGACTTCTGGTCTATCCTTCAGCGATTACACCAACACCAGGAGGCATCTGTTATGGTGTTTGAACTCTTACGAAAAATTGTGAAATCCGATCCTCCAGTGGCTAACGCCGATAACTATGAAGCCGTCGTGGGACTTGCGAATGATTTTGCGAGCGCAGGAAGTGTTGTTGTCATGCAGGAATTTCGACGTGAGCAGCCGGTCAGGCGCTCTCGGTCGGTTAAAAAGCCCACCAAAATGCAGTATGTTATCAAATACTGTCAACCTTCACAGCGGCTGACTTTAGGATAGCGACAATCCACTTGTCATTAGGGCAATACAGTCCATTGGGCTGATATATGACATGACTGGCCGCGTACCAAAGCTTATCGATCAGTCTCATCTTGAGCGCAACGAAGGTACAATTCTTACGAGTCTGTTTCTTTGGTATATATACTAATTTGAGCTCAGCGTGGACTGCATATTGGTCCCCAATATTTGCTGCGCTGACCACGCAATGCCTCAACCCCTGCCAAGACATACGACACCAAGCCCTTTCCACCCTCCAGCGATCGTTGCTTTCCCCTGAGCTTGCGTCTACTGACCACAAGGAATGGGTCGCAATCTTCAGCGAGGTTTTATTTCCGCTAATATTACGTCTTTTAAAACCGGAAGTGTACCAATCCGACCCTCATGGCATGAGTGAGACCAGAGTTCAAGCAGCTACGCTTGTATGCAAAATATTTCTTCATTACCTTGTACTACTCTCGGAGTGGGACGGAATGCTTGATCTGTGGCTGAACATCCTTGATATATTGGACCGAATGATGAATAGCGGACAAGGAGATAGCTTGGTGAGTTGCTCCGTAGTTTCTTCCTGGGGGTGCTTTTTGCGGCATTTATTGGATTAATACGCTCGTGTTTCGACCTTACAGGAAGCGGTTCCGGAAAGCTTGAAAAACATCCTTCTCATCATGGCGGATGGTGGGTACCTGGTACCCCCTAGTGTAGACCCTACGAAGGAGAAAATCTGGGTGGAGACACGAAAGAAACTTGACCGGTTCCTGCCTGACCTTTTCAAGGAAATATTTCCTCCTGCTTCTGATCCGCAAGCTGCACAGCCAGCGCCCACGCAGGAGACCCTGCCTAGTCGACCGGCAGAACCCACTCGCAGTGAGCAGGCTGACAAGAACGCCGAAGAGACCGCCGAAAATGCAACTGAAGTAGACTAAAATCACTCAGTCACCGCCACCTCGCCTTTTACCCAATTTGGAAACGAGACGTCTACTATTTTTCGATCAAAAAGCTGTACCTACGGAGCATATGGTGTTTATCTGTCAATATAATCTAGATGCGCAATTGTTACAATGCTATCGAGACGCAAGCTTTATGCTCTCGTATACCTGAGGGATTGACTTCGGCAATATGCTAACTGCGAGGTGCTCCGCAATTCACACCCAGCAATCAGCCTTACTATCAGCAAATAATAATATAGCGGGCAGTATATGTATGGCAGGGTATCTGCAGCAAGCATGAGCAGGAGTTCCAGGGATTGTATCCAGTAGTTATGACTTGTCAAGGTATGCGCTCAGCCACCAACCCCAGAATAATGACCCAAAACGGAAGTCACGTGCGGGGTATTAGAGTTTGCGGACGGGCATGTGATCTTGGCGTAGGTGGCTGTGCGAGGAAGGTGCCATGCGGGGTTCCGAGCTAAACCTTAAGAGGCGAAAGGGAAACACAAAATGGACGCGTGGGGGGGGAAAAGAGCGCAGGCGGGGTCACTGGATTCGAAGTGCAGGAATGGCGGGGAAACAGGGCTGAAAGTAAGTAAGTGCAGTGGACAGTTCAGGACACAGGGCTGACCTGGAAAGAGAGGAAGAAAAAGAAAGCAGAGCAGAGAACAGGCTCAGGCGATCTCATGATTGTTTGCTCACTCCACGTCAGCAGGCAGGCCTTGATGCTGCGAATGTCTTGCAGGACGGGTCTTGGCTGAGGTAATAGACCAGCAGCAGCATTCCGGCCTAGGCAGTTTCCTCGTCATGTGCGATTGGTGTATCCCAGAGGTATCGCGACTCTCTAGACGGGCGGCCTGTCAGCGTCGCCGTTACGCAACGGGTACTTCTTGGTACTTGAGCCAATAGCAGGCTCCACGTGGACGTCTTGGCGCGGCGAGCTTAGTCACCATGCTCCCATCCTGCTTACGTATTCGGCCAACGTATTCGTGCCGCGATTGCAATATTTGATTAAGAAAATGGAGTCTTTCGGTGTTGCCCGAAGCGCACCAGCAGGTCTGGCATTAACTACTTTGTGTATCGTGGACACCGTGTCGTCAACGATAACTAGAGCTTGTGCGGTGGAACTTGATCCTCGACTAATCGACCATCTTGCGCACTCGCTGTCGCAGTGCCAAGCCTCCTTATCGGGGCCCTGGGGCTGCATGGTGGCCCTAGCGCTGGGCAAGATACGAATCCTCCCCCGCCCTATAGTTATAGCTTGAGCGCCTAGCTATACTAGACCGGGATCACTCTGGCTGTCGTGTGCGCCATATCCTCAAACAACGACACTCAATTCCACCTGCTGTGTCCCACCAGCCACTTCAGCTGCGCGAGCCTGCTTATCCGCCTGCCTTCGCTCTCGAAACCTGTCCCAAAAGAAAGAAAGAGAAAAAGCTCCCATCGTCTCGCTGGAGAGTCGGTGATCAGCTTCTAGACACCATTAAACGTCACACTCCACTCCAACCGTTGAGCCTCCCTTTGTTCGTCTCTCCACAGTTCAAATCTGGAATGGATTCTCATTCGCCACACCGGTGATTGTTCGAGTCGACAAAGTGGCAGGGATAGGAGGAGCTATATCATCGCTTCGTCATATGCTTGCTGGCGAGACAAGGGTCTCCGCGAACTTTCTCTGGAAACTTAGCTCGCTTTGATACCTGATGGGCAGAGACCCAACTGTCTCGACGGATGAAAGTTCGCCGCCAGCAGACGCGGCGGCCTCCTCAGCCTCCCAGCACGAGTGGGATTGGCTGAACTCAACCCGCTTGGACATGGTTCATCCATGGCTCATTGTTTCCACAGGCTGAATCCCCTCACTTGTGTAGATTACTCGCAGAGAAATAATCACCGAAATAGAGAGCATTAACGAAGGAAGTCTATTTTCTGACTCTTGCGGGCGTAGAGACTCGTGCGGACGTAGAATCTATAGTGGCTTATCCCGAGGATGCAGACTCACTCATGTTTGCCTCCTTGGCAATGTGGCTGAGAAGCTTCTGCCATATACGGATAGTCCATCCATACTTCGACAGGGACTGTCTACCACACATCTATAAAAGGCCGGCTTCCCGCACAGCACTTGTTCGAGGTCAACACACTCTCGTACTCAACGGATGATCAGCCCTTATTTTTCTTGTTTGTCTATCGTCCAAGAAACGTCGAAAGACTGTTGAGTGGAGTGACCCATCTTCAATAACATTCCACCGCCTGACGCACTCCATCCTTGATTTGGCCCTTGTCCCTGAACAAGGAGAAGATCTTGAGTCAACATCCTCACAACCCCTCCGTGACATCATGTCCGCCAAAACTGCGAGTCCTGCTGGAAGAGACCAATGTACGTGTCACTCGTGGTTTTTAACCGCTCATCCTCCCCCGGCATCTCTGCTCAATGATCAGTTCTTCTTCTCATTCCTCAACGTCTCCTTGTCATTTCACAAATCCATCTAACAACACGATCTATTCAGTGGGAACCCGCGAGATGCAAGGCCACCACCAAGGCTCCGGAATGCACGCCGACGGCACTCCGCACCTACGAAATCCTTTTCCAGATGACCGATCTCCCTCGGCCGACTACGGGGTAATCGATCCCCAGTCTCCCACCCACGACGAGACGGCTCGTCGCAAATCGTCGGGTGCGGAGTCTCCGAACAGACGTGAGAGCAAAGAATGGGGTATGTGTCTGCTGCTCAAGAGAGTCGACTCTCGGTTGCTAATCTAGTGCTCGTTTACTCTAGATGCCGCCAAAGTGCCTCCATCGCGATTCCAGAAGCGAGAAGGAAGCATTTTCTCCACATCCAGCTCTCGCGATAGTCACATCACGCGCAAGGACCGAGACGCCTCGTACCACGCAAAGCTCAAGGAGAAGGTATGCCGTTCCCACGCCTCGTGATCTTTCCTGTTCTTCGCCGTTTCATGTTAATAACACTGTCACTCGGTAGGGATGGGACTAGTTCTATGACGTCATGGTCCTGAGATCAACGCCTGAGCCTCCGCTTGCTGCTTTGGGCGCTGGAGCGTCCTTTTGAGATCGATATCGGTTGTTCCCAGGCGGAATCTTTGTCGGCGGCAGGCCTTTGTTGGCGTCCATAGCGATGCATTGTTCTTGATCATTGTATTCTGGTCCTTATTTCGCCTTACTTTCTTTTCGATTGTCATTCCCGGATACGCATTTGTTTTTCAAGCTGGAATTTCGATACCTCACTATCACGATTGATGGAGCTGAATAACCCACTTATCATTACCCCGGTTATGCTGGCTGACCCAATCTTCGGCAGCCTTAGAGCATCATTCTCATGTTGCTTTTTTTTCCTCTTCTTCATTTTCGAACGCGGCATTCTGTATATTGTAACCTTGAGACTGGTTTCTTTTCGCATAGCAATGTGACATACAGTCCAGGAATTTGTTATGAAGCTTTAAAGACATTTACATGACAGCGGGTTGTGGATGCCCGGGACTTGCAGGTGGATATTGAGTGGCTTTCATGCCCTCCAGAGTCCTAACTCCTAAGCCGACTCGTCGTCACGGCTATGCACATGGAGGAAGGAGGAGCGGCACATCCAGTCAATCAAATTTCTGATTACACGCGTAGAGAATCCCATTTGCAGTGCTGCCTGGTCTCCATAAGGCTTCTACTCTCGGAAGCGGCTGTCTGCAGGCCGGAGAAGCAAACAGCAGGAGGTTGAAACAAGCTTCCCTTCCCGACGCTGTGAGTAACACTGCTGTCGATCAGGAAGGCAGCTGCCTGCTTTGTTTGTTTGCATCTGCGGCGCTCCTTCCCTCTCCGATAAGGTTTTAGTCTTCGTCAGAGATTTGATGAGCGCGCTTTCCCAACCAGGGAGGCCACGGGAACTTCGGGTTTGTTTATCAATTTCCTTGCTGGGAGGTTTTGTTTTTGCACGAACCGCAAACACGTGTTCCGGTCCCCACCCCGAGAACGCGTCCAATCACGGCGCTGCCGAGTTCAGCTTGACTGCTTTTGCCGGAACCCGATTAGGCACTTAGTTATTAGGTATGCACTCCGTAGTGATGAACAAGAAGCGAGAGATGGACGGATTATTTAGTTGAAGCGGAATATCTGTTTGTTGTTGATTCTTATATTTTCTTTTCCAGACTATCCTTCAACAAGCGCCTCGGTTCCAAGATCGCGATTTGTTTTTGTTTTCTTTTTCCCCAACTCTCCATTTCTCTCCGTTGTTTTGCATTTAGTGGCGGTGATTGGCTTGAGCGGTGACGGATTGGTTCTGGCTACAAGCGGGTCTAGGCGAACGAGGCGATTGTTTGGCTTCCTGATTAGTCGGTGACTGCGTCCAGCAGGGCATTCTTGCGTTTGGAGTGTCCGCTGGTTGGGCAGGACTGCAGCAACTGCTTTCTTCCCTGCCCACCCGCATACAAACGAACTAACTACCTGGTTGACTGGTTAATAACAGGGCTGATGAGCCTGAACCTCGCCCGCCGCCTTCTCCAGCCACTCGCGACTCTCTTTCGCTCTCTCCATCGCGGTTGCCCCCAAATCACTATCGTCCCGGTCAACCTCTCCTGCCGTATGCGCGTCTGTTGAAACAGGGAAGGCGCATCTCCAAACAAGGGTTCTTCCTGCCGGCCTCCCATGACTCCCCAATCAGGCAGCTCGCTCGCGGGGCTGCCGCTCGACCAGCTCTCGCTCTACCACGCCGTCGATGCGCATCTCTCCTCCGTTTTCATCTTCCACGGCCCCGTCACCACCGCAAACTCGACCCTGAGTAGCTCGCGCATCCAGGCACATATCATCACTCCCGGCGGGCTCCACAGCTATCCGCGAATCACCGTCTCTCCCGCTGCGCCCATCTACGCCGCTGTCAATCACCTCCCGCGCGAGAAGCAAGGCGATGAAGTATACCGTGGCCTGGCTGTCTGCCTGTACAAATATTTTTCGGAGTTGCCGGAGCTTGTCAAGGATGCATTGACCGCGCTGGCACGGGCTGGCAAGCAGGGTGCGCGACTACCGAGGCTCTTTGATGAGGTGCATGCGGCCGAACTGGCAAATAAAATGGTGAAAGTGGAGGGTCTGCCGCAGGTCATACCCGATCTGAAGGATGCATTCAATGACAGGATCGTTCCTTGTGTGGATATAGACTTTATACTCCCGCCGGGAACCGTGGATACCTCGCCCCATACTTTACCAGATTCGGGATCAGACCCGGAGACGTGCCAGAAGTTCAGCGACCGGTTCGGGAAGTATGCGCCCTTGATCGAGGCCTTGGGTGATCCCGTTTTCTTGCCGACCTCGAAACTGAAGCGTGCTCCATCACAGTCTACCAACTTGAGCAAATCACGGACCTTTTGCGCAGCACAAAAGGAGACTCTTCGATTATCTATGTGTGAGGTGGTTGATACCGAGGAGCGATATGTCGGGAAAATGTATGACTTGGTCCATAATATAGCGCATGAATTTCGCCAAAAGGCGCGAGACAGGCCGGTTGCGAGCACGAGTCCGGATGAGAAAGAGCTGATGAAGTTGTTTCCAACGTGCCTGAACGAAATCCTCGAGGTCAATCTTGGTTTCTTGAATGCAATTCGTCAAGTACTTGAGGAGACGGAGCAAAATGCGCTTGGTGACATCACGAAGGACACGGTGCTCAATTCTGCAGCATTGGCTAGAGACTCTAGTGGGAAGAGAAAGGACCCAATGGGTATCATTGCATTTGCTCGCTGTCTTCAGGAATGGTTTCCTCATTTTTCCCGGCCATATGGAGAATACATGAATGCACACACCGGTTTCACCAAGATTCTCAATTCATTTTTGAATGACCAGAATTCCTCATTCTCGAAAAGGGTATACGAGTCCGGCGAACAGAAAATGCGCTCATTATTAATGGAACCAGTTCAGCGCCTGCCACGATACAGCCTACTCATCGACGCGATGACCAGTGCTCTTCCACTAGTACATCCAGCCGTTAAGCCCCTGCTCAACGCTCGCGATATTATAACAAAAATATGCTCCTTGGACTCCTCTACGGGTAGTACGCAGGCCTTGAAGAAGCTGCAGAGCTTAGTGACCGACTGGCCTACTTCTGTCTCTCCATCGGGAAGGTTGATCAGTGCCGTTGACATCTGCACCCTATTGCCTCCGTATCGCCCTGGGCCTCAAGGCTCTCGTAACGAAACGGGCATTCTGCTTGTTTATTCTGACTATCTAATCATCGTATGCAAAAGTCTTGAAAGCAAGCTCACTGCGCGCGGTTTATTTGCCGAATTAGACAAGCCGCAAGCAGAATTCAACCAAGACCATGAACAACCAGCTCCAGAGCTGAAATTTATGGAGGCTTTCAATATCACCGATGTCCGCTGTACGCATTCTACCTGTGGTAGTGTGCTTTTCCTCACACCGGCCGAGAACTTCTTACAAAACGAGCGCTCCAAATCGAGAAAGGCCCTACGAGCTCTCGAGCTAGTCATGAGCTACGAAGGAAAGGCGTCGAAATTGATCGAAGAAATTGCAAAAGCACGAATTGAATGTAGATTTCCCGAGCAATATCGTGAACGCGGAAAATGGTCTCTACATCAGCCCGACAGCAGTCATAGCGGGCTTGGAGTTCTGATATCCGTTTATGAAGAAAGTATTGGCGATGGATTTAGCCCAAAAACATCATCAACAATATGTGTAAAGTTCGATTCTGGGCACTCAGACTTATCGAAAGAGATGACGAGCAATAATGTTGAAGTGAACATTTCATTATCAGAGGCCGCAGGCGGAAAATATAAAATGGAGATTAGTTCCATCGTCGGTGTCTCATTAACGGACTTGTTTGCACCGGAAGATTTTATACCTGTTCTCTCGAAACGAAGTAAGTGGATGCATGATGTTCAATGCAACGTAAGGCTGTTGCTAACCTTTGTAGTTCATTCTCTTCTCCGTCCGCTAAATAAGCCTCAAAATCGTTTCCTTACGGATGCAATTATAAGTGCCAATTTTAATATTCTTCGTATTATTGCGGAGCATATCCTAGCCTCAATTAGAGCGTCTAAGTCGCTCCGGCCTCGCTCACCTTCAAAACTTCTATCAAGCCTTTGGGGAGGCGGACAGGCAAAAGAACTTCAATTACCATTAAGGGGACTGCTTCCGCCCACGCAGATACTATCGAATCCGCCTTCCTTTTCTTTCACCGAACCCTTAATAGAGAATGAAAGTCCCCAAAAGGAACTACCTCCAATTCCCCCACCTTCAAAGCAGTCAAAGGCTGTTAACGGTGGAATAAACCTCGCTGATGAGACCTTCAGCAAGTTAGAGCAGTTGGAGAGGGTTTTCTCTGCATACACTATTTCGATACGCTCACGGAGTGGCAATCTCGTGGGTCGAGTTCTTAGAGCCAGAGACCGCGCTAGTGAAGCAGCTGTCAACGAGCTTTATAATGTCCTCCTTGAAGATCCCGGAAGACTACAGGCGGCTGCTGAGGCCCCGGTGGATGTACTCATCGTTGCATTTGAAAAGTTCATGACCCAGGCTTGGAAAGAAGCCATCGGACCTGTCATCCCGGCTCAAACCCTTTCTCTTCTTCAGAGCAAGTTTGACTCCATGTTTCCAGGAGATTTCGAAGACTATTTTCATAGGTTTCTCACAGAAATGAGTCCTCAAACAAGACGAGCTCTGACTGAACTTGTGAAGCTCTTGGCGGAATTGCTCGAGGCTTCGGGAAATGATGGAGATCGTGGAGCTTTGACAGAAGTATTTTCTGAGATTTTGACAGAAGAAGGAGACCCCAGGGCATATATCTCTCTTCTAGATCGTTTGGTTGAGGACTATGAAAGGCTATTTGATGAAAACGCTCCTTCAATTTCTCCGATGGAAGGCACGCTCATTCACGATCCTGGTCGTCGCGATCGATCCCAATCGGTCAATCATGGATCAGTCAACTCGAATAACTCTTCCTTTCGTAAAAGGTTCGGCTTTGGCCTTCACCGAGAACGGAGTAAAACAGAGAGCGAAAGCAAAGTGAGCTCTATCATTCGTACTCTCAGCAAATCCAAGAGTTCTGGTCCCAACACGGATATCGAATCACCGGTTTCGACGTTACCCAGAATTGGCATCAGTCGAGCTAAATCGATAGACGTGGATACTAGGCTACACAGTCTATTGCGACCTGGCTCCCGAGATCGTCCGTTTATGCCAACGTTCTTTTCCAGCGACCATGATCTGTATCGACCTGGCAGCGCTCACAGTAACGCCCCCACACTGAGTTCAATTGGCGAAAATCGCATTGAAAGACCTGTTTCTCCCAGAAGAAAGAAGCGCAGAAGTTCTCTTTCGGATTTAAGACCAGTGTCTGCTGGTGAAATTTCGCCGTTGTTCCCATCGCCCAAGGCGAGCAGGCCAGCTTCACCTTTAACTCCAACTAATCCTGAAATTGATTTTGACCCAGAAGCTACTCCATCGGCATCTTCTAGTTTAAGAGATAGAGGAAGGCTCCAGTCTCCTATAAGGCTACAGTCCCCGACCCGTTCAATGTCACCGTTGCGGCCTGCCCCATTAAATATGAAAGAAAACAACCCACCGTACTCCAAAACGGTACTTGAGGAGAAAAACGTCAATAAGAAAGGAAGCTTGTCGAAAAGCCCCAAAAAGAGAGGTGACGTGCGACCGCTCAATTTCCATCCCGGTGGAGTGCTGAAGGAATGGTCTCTACCTCCAAATGGCTGTGACACATCGAAAATACCGTTGTCTTCTTCATCTACTCCGAAGGCTCAAAGGCTGAAAATGCAAAACCCACAAAAGGTACGCTAAGTGTGTCCAATTATTTTCTCCTGGCAATAATTTTAATGTTTGAGAGTAGCTTCGAGAACGTGTTCATAATGAGAAGAAGGCTATAGCTTCAGCTGAGTCGAGTTTGCAAGCAGAACTCGCATCGATTGGAAACGAAATATCCAACACAAGAGCTTCGCCCAGTAAAACCCGCCCGACATCATCAAATGGTACATCTAAATCCGTGACGTCCCCAGCTTCGAGTCCGCCAACCGCTCTTGCTGCTCGTGTACGAAGACTTTCAGATAAGGTGACAACCATTACATCAGATCTTACATCAAGGACTACATCACTTGAAAATGACATTGCAAATTCTCTCCTCGTGAGCGAGAAACGAGCCAAGAAACTTGACGAACTGTATCGGGAGGCTAGTGCTGAAAATGAAGCCTTATATCAGCGATTCAATGACGAACTAAGCAAAATTGCTAGAGATGTTCGCCACGGGGCTGGAGATGGCGCTCTAAGGGAACAGCTAAGAGAAATGATTGACGAAGTGGCTAGGGTTAAAAAGGAGAATTTACGTTTGAAGAGGGAAATTGGGGGCTTGAAGGCGCAACAGATCGAGTGATTTATGCCGTAAAATGGGGCAATATACCCTTTAGACGGCTACAGTTGTCGGCCTAGGAGTTGGTGTTCTGGTATAATGGGGTTTAAGTGATACCACAAGTTTACTAATGATTTCTTTCATCCTTAACACAGAGATTTGAACCGTTGGATGCATCAATTTCGGTGGATTTTTTGGCTCCTGAATATGTTCGTAGGGTGCACAGTTAGGCTACGTGCGGCGTCAATTTAGAGGGAAAAAAGGTGGAGAGGGTGAATTACCTTGCGCATTGAATGTATGAGTTTCCTAAAGACGATGAACCGAAGCTACTACTGTATTGCTGCATCTATTCCATTCGATTGTATATGGACTTTCGCCGGTTTTTAGTTATATGATCACGGCTTTACCACTGGAGGCTTCGAATGACCTCTGGATCAATGAATTTATATGCTATCTCCCACTCAATAGTCCAAGGAGACACATAATCAACGCTGGCCTCCTGGTCTTCGTGATTTGGCGGCAGTGCTTGGACTCGTTGGCCAGGGACGTTGGCGTTCAACGTACCTGTACCTGTACCTGGTGCCATAGGCATGCGAACCCAGATCTTTCTGGTAGTATGACGGTAGAACGAAGGGACAGCAAGAACTTCGTCAGTATCATCAAGGTTGAAATCGGATTCTTCATCGGCCAGGCATGTGCCATATTCAGGGCCATCGTCTTCCCGCTCTTTAGAAAATTGCTGCTTCTCGGGAAATCGGGCGATTAATTGAGCCATCTCAGTTTTGCTTATTTGTGGAGATGGGGGTATTATGGTTGGTGCACTAGATTCGGATGTTGAAATACAGAGGACTGGTATCGTTTCACGGATACGGCCGGGCGCAAAACACGTTAGGAGAATGTCAAGCACTTTCCGATTCCATTGAGATCCATCGGTTCGGGTACTATTTGGCCCACGAAGTAGATCTCGGTCCGTTAGATTCCAGGAATCCCGTCGCTGAAAATATTTACGGTTTAATTCCTTCTTGCGAATTTTCGAAATGTCGTTTTGTGACAATGGTCTCATCACGATCGGGATACTGTCGCCCAAGTTATACATGTGTGCTTTCAAAGCCTCTTTTCGGCAGGTAAATGTCTTGTTGTTATTGGTAACCCGGGCCCGCACCCAGTATCTATTATCCCAGAGCTTCCAAGTTGACCATTTCGAGGAAATGGAATCACCCTTTTCGGCTGGGCCTGGATTCTTGGGCATAAGATTCGGAAGCTTGATTGTGAACTCGGCCACCGGTCGAACTTGTCTGCGAAAAGGCTCTCGGGAAAGCAGCCAAATACTTGGAGCTGTTGGGCTGAAATCAGCTTGTTCCGGGCTTTTATTGACGATGTCTTGCTCTCTAGGTATTCTAAGTTGACGTCGGCGTTTAAAGCTGTATGGATAGAAACTTCCGTTATCTTCAGGATTCTTTCGCTCCTGGGGCTGAAAATAGACTCCGCCGAGAGTAAAAAAATCCGAACAAGCCGCTGTTTCGGGTGAATCGGGCCAAAACATTTGTATGGCTTTCAGTAAGCCTTCTTGAGATATTTGTTTGCTAGGGCTCGAAGTCACCAACTCCATGATCGCACGGACTGCTTTGAGTCGTACGTGAATGGGATCCACAGACGGAAACTGTGTATCAGCACAGCACTCATTCTCGAAGCTCTTAAGTTCAGCCACAGAAGGAAGCTGTATAAGTAGGGTACCTGTTTTAAAATCAAAGTTGATACATTGCATCAGCCGAATCAGACGATAAGACAAGCTCTGTAGCCGCTCCTTGGCCGCTTGACAAGTTTTGACTAGAGATAGAATTGAAGGACTTTGAAGCGCCCGCGGCAGGTCATTGGACGCCAATAATTTGCGGATCGTGTTGCGAGCAGTGAGTGTATAGTCGGCATTGGTAGGATCGACAACAAATGGGACGCGACCAGCATAGCAGGTTGCTACTAATCGAGCTTTTGAAAATTGACGGAAGGGACGAAATAAACTGACACCACCAGCCGCTACTAGAAATTCAGAGAGATATGTAGGTGTATGACCGGCTGAATCTTTTTGGTGCGGTCGTGTATGAGCCGTCTGGGAAATTTGTCTTGTGCGTATATCTTCCACAGTAGTTACCCTACCACTGCGTGATACACCCCAGATACCATGGCATTCGGGAATTGGCGAAACATAGTCAAACCCAGAAAGTGCGAAACGGCCATGACCTTGGGATAATCGTAGCAGCCCAGTCTCAGCGTTATCATCCCTATGATGTCCTAGGAATAACATAGGGATATCTTCGGCCGCGCACGCTTTGCCTAGGGCTTGATACCGAAGCTTACGGGCCAAAGTTTCAAAATTCGATATTTTGCTCGGTGTAAATCCATCTGGCCATTGTAAAGTGAGGATTCTGGGCGTCATTCCTAAGATTATGGTCAACCACTGTTCATTCTGCACGGCTTTCGTAGATCCCACCCATGTCCCGGATCCATTGGGCGACTTGATTTGCCTCTTGTGTACTTTCGTCTCTAGCCTTGTGGTCGACAATAAAAGCCGTCACTTTGAGTGCTGGAAAGAACTCCTCGACTATCAGTCTTCTACAAAGATACGCCAAGGCCATGGAATCCGGTCCACCGCTGACAGCCAATGCTAGAAATAGAGTCAGTCACGCCAACACACTCTACCAATTTGATGTGCTGTACCGATTTTTTGAGGAACGCCATTATTGGTTTTATATATGGCCCTTGATTTCCAGACACTTTCGATCTCTCGATAGAACGCGACCGTGTTGATGGCCTGAGCAAAACCCGCAGGCTTCAACGTCATGGCCGGTTACAAGCAGCCAGATTGAGAAGAAAAATGGTATCCATGTCTGAATAACAATTGTCTTTCGTCCAGGTCGAGAACATGTACGGAGAGGTACTCCGTACTCTTCTTGATTGTATTTGTCGTCGGTGTCCCCTGTTCCTGAGCTTTCGAGCTCTCACGTGATTCTCAAACGCTCGTAGCCAATGGGAGTGGTGCTTGCCTTTACCACGTGATCCTGTCACTATTTAGTCAGCTTTTATCACGTGAACACGTGCTGAGCCATAGAATTCCATCAATTCTCTCTTAATTCTACTTGAAGCGGACAATTGGAGGTTTCAAGGCTGTAAAAAGCGGTATCAACAGTTGAGGTTTGTCAAATCCTTAGCTTACCTGGCCGTTGGCGTGCTCAATCTCCTTTCCGTTGCGCGCACGCGACTCGAATTGCCGATGACGTTCGGGGATGACTCGCAACTTAAATTTCTCTTACCCCAAAACCTTTGGAGTTCAAGCCAGCGGAAGCCCAAGATGCCACAAGCTGACCGTTGATCTTATTTTTCACGTTTCCAGCATGTGTCCCTGATCGATAGTGTCGCGCATTGCAGCTTTGTTCCAATGGAGGCTGTGGACCATCCCCGAGAGGATGCGTCACAAGCTTTGGTTCCCTCCCTCTGGACCAGATCCCTTCTGGTATGTGTCATGTTGCTCATTCATAACGCTTTTTAAATAGTGTAACCTATCTCTATAATTACAATTACATTCTCTAATATAGTCTGGTTATAGGCCGGAGCTGTCGCAGGCCTCACCGTGGACGTTTCCCTCTTTCCACTTGATACAATCAAAACCAGACTACAACAAGTTCGGAAACGCCAGAATATCCCCTATTCGATAAACGGGGCAAAAAGCGGAGGCTTAACGCTGCGTCATACGTTCCGGGGTATCTATGCCGGCCTTCCTTCAGTGCTTCTTGGATCCGCTCCATCTGCGGCCAGCTTTTTCGTAGTCTACGATGGCGTGAAAAGACTACTGCTTCCCTCTCGCCAATCTGCCGGAAATGGCTCCGTCCCATGGCAGCATACTGTGCTTACACACTCTCTTGCCTCATCGCTGGGGGAAATCGCGGCCTGCGCGGTACGGGTCCCTACTGAGGTGATCAAGCAGCGGGCTCAGGCAGGACTATTTGGTGGCTCAACTTTGTTAGCACTGAAGGACATTTTATCTCTGCGCCATAGCACCCTTCCCGGCGGAGGAAAGGGAAGCTGGGGCTTGGTCTTTCGTGAGTTATACCGAGGGACTGCAATTACTATTTCCCGCGAAATTCCCTTCACAATCCTACAGTTTACAATGTGGGAAAAAATGAAGGAAACCTATGTATCATGGAAGCGAAAATCCGACCCTGGTGCTCCTGTTTCTGCCATCTCGAGTGCGGTGTTTGGTAGTATTGCCGGCTCAATCTCTGCTGGGTTGACCACCCCGCTCGATGTCGTCAAAACCAGAGTCATGCTTGCTCGACGAGGTGGGTGTGACGGTGTAGGAAAGGTCAGGGTCAGAGAAGTCGTTACAGGCATCTGGAGAGACGAAGGCTTTACAGCGTTCTGGCGAGGAATTGGCCCACGTGTCGCGTGGATCGGAATCGGAGGGGCCGTGTTCCTTGGAAGCTACCAAAAGGCATGGAATCTTCTTGAAGGAAGAAGACTTCGAGCTGAGCATGCTGATGGAGACTTATAAGTGACAAGATGCGTGTTCAGTGAAGTTGCAAGAGGCCACTGCTTTGGTAGATTGTTCTTGTGTAGTACGAAAAGTAACTGTGGAGAAGTTATATATAGAAGATTTAGTAACTGATCCACTCTTATGAAGCAGCCGCCCTACTCTACAGAAAAGAATCGGTTGGGTTAATCGCCTAATTTGCTACCTTTTCCCGGTGGAAACGTTACATTCCAGCTATCTTGAGTCTCTTTCTGAATACCTCCCGACTCGAGCTTCTTAGAACAAGGAATGAATGAAATTATAGCTGGAAAGTTTCACAGCGCCAGGAAAATAAAATCTGGATTGACTCAATGAAGATACAGGACTATAAACACCACTAGCGAAACTGCAGCTCTCGCGAAAGATCACACGAAGTACGGCAATAGCATTCCGTCCAATCTGATATTTAATGTTGGATTTTGAGGTAGCTGCGAGGCCCCAAGAAGCTGCTGCGGCTGTTCTTAGCCCTCTGAACACAGGTACATGTAAAATCGACTCACATGAACATGGATCACGTTTCCTTGCGGCGTGGTGAGTACTACGACGCTCTATTTCTTGCAGCAGATCTTGTATCTTTGGCAGCAGACTTCAGGTGTGCCACAGATGCAGCCAGCAACATCTCGTGTTTCGAGCCCTTCGAGAGCCGCGGCGGTAATCGGATTGGGGGCGGCAAGGTAGCCTGGAGCAAGGAGAAGGAAAACAATAGAGTAGATGAACTTCATGTTGAAAGGTGATAATGCGTCGGTGTGCAAAGCGACTTTCGGGCCTGCTCAATCGTCAGCAAGTCTCTTATTAAGAAAACATCAAGGTAATAGAGTGGATGGACAGACAGCAGCTTACTGTATCCGTTTTCCGAATTCCTGCAAAGATGCCTGGGGTAGAATTTCTCCAAATTAGGGATTTACACCTTCAATTTATAACAATTTATTCCCGAGTCGCGAGTATGTAGAGCCGCTGATGCTGTTGTCCTTTGTTCAAATATTCCAAGTCATCTAGTCCATCTCCCATTCCCTCCGAGGGAGATTTCATTGTTGGTGTATACATACAATGAGAACGCCTACATTGCATATAAATAGCTTGATCTCCATTTTCAGCTTCCGTGGAATGAAGCCTTCAACATAGTACATAAAGGGTATGCACGGGTATTGTCTTTGGCGGCTGTTCAAAGAGCTGCCGATCAGTCTCAAAGCACAGGCATCATAGCCAATGTATGTAAGTCTGAAATGGTCATATTCTACATGAAGTAGCTCTGAAGTCGAGTAAGAATGAATCTGCGGCCAAGGAATATTGTTCAAAGAGCAATTTTCATAGGCCGTATGCAGTGTCACCGTCGATGACATTGATCATCATGAGCAAACAAAGCTTGAACCACATACGAGTGGTTTTGCACCCTGCACATATCTCCAGCATCGGAAGACATGTCGATACCTACATGAAATGCAACTTGCGTTTCTTTCACTTACGAGTCAAGGCCTTGATTGTTGGACCGAGCTAGAGATCGGCTACCAACAGAGTCCGGATAGATCGGATATGCTGTTCAAAGAAATGGACTTGGGGTCTTTGACTCGGAAGAAACGACCTAGCAGAAGCTCAGACAGTTCTTTATATGCGGTAAGCGAGCACAGACAGCCGTCATGCAAGTCCTGGCGGTTTCCCATCAAAAGCGCTTTGTGCCTGGATTTGCAGTTGAGACGTGGAAGGTTCGTTGCGGAGGCCCAGAGTGTTACAAGTATCCGTTCTCACTAGTAAAATACACCCCTGATGGGCCAGAATGAGCGGGAAACAGTGTAAATAACATGTATCGACGTGTATCATCTCCTCCTCCCCAACATTTATGTAACGACGCCGAGTGAAATAAGGTTGTTCCGCAGAGACGACCAAAATCGCCGGAAGAGCTTCTGGGCTTTGTAACTGGCTAGCTACCGAGAAACCGGCTTTCAGGAGCCCATGAACCTCATCATCTCCCGGGAAGACATCCAGGCGGCATCTCATGGCGTCAAGCAAGCTATTTGACGTCCCGCACACACACTTTCCGGCTGGCTTTGGAGCTGTTATTGCGCTTGAACTCAACTCTACCTGCCCACTTGGATGGCGAAGAAATCTATTCGAGTCAGCTATGGTATGTGACCTCCGGCGTGCAGATTCCGGGTAGAGGCTAAAACGTATGATGCTGCTCAGAGCTGCCGATGTCCGATGGCCCGGGTGGACACCGTCTAGGTGTCAATGGCCTGGCTGTTGACTCTGACCAGTCAATCTTGTAAGTTTTGTTCCCATTTGTCGATCCCACCCTGTGCCCACCTTTGTGTAGAAAAACGATTTCTTGGCTAATATGTTCTCAGGTATTCAGGTGGACGTGATGGCGTGTTGTGCAGCTGGGACTTGCACCTCAATTCTCGCCATTCTTCAGACCATGCCCTGACTTCCTCCCGCGATTTTCAGCCTACCACATTTTCACGCAAGATTCAAGCCCATACCCATTGGGTCAATGATATCCTTCTCACCCAAAGCAACACCGCCCTTGTTTCCGCTTCATCAGATTCCACAGTCCGGGTATGGCGGCCAGATGCTCAAGACGTAGTCGTACCCCCACCCATCGGCAGACATAATGACTACGTCAAATGCTTAGCTTCTCCTCGCTCACATGGCGACTGGGTTGCTTCAGGGGCATTGGATTATAAGATCTGTGTTTGGGACCTGAATGGCGGGGGAGAGAAGCTAAAGATTGACGTTTCGGGAAACAATAGGACCCAGAAGGGTTCAATATACGCTCTCGCTGCGAGGGGCTCCATTCTGGCAAGCGGAGGCCCAGACAACATTCTGCGCATTTGGGATGTCAACTCTGGAAAATTAGCCACTGGACTTGTTGGTCATACCAACAATATTCGGCATATTCTGATCAATGATGACGGAAACACTGTCATTACAGCCTCCTCTGATCAGTCTATCAAAGTTTGGTCGATCACGGCCGGCAGATGCATGCACACATTGACTATGCATAATCAGAGCGTGTGGTCACTCTACTCGGACCATCCGCAACTTTCTGTGTTTTATTCAAGTGATCGGACCGGTCTTGTGGCTAAAACGGACACTAGATATGCCCATGACTTAGATGAAGGTGTTTGCGTAGCTGCCCTGCAAGAAGACGGAGGAGTATTCAAAGTTGTTGCTGCTAATAACTATATTTGGACAGCGACTGCTAAATCTAGTATCAATCGCTGGCACGATGTTGATACCAGCGATACTGACTTATTAGCCTCCGCACAGCAATTTCATCACCAACCATCCCGTGTGACTACTCCACGGAATGGAGTTCCCGGTGATACATCTGCACTAAAAGTATCCTCAAGCTCCCTCCTTGTCTTGTCTAACACGACTTCCGCCGACCAGCCTGGAGAATATACACCTGCTCAAACGCAGCCATTTGAAACAATTGAAGGCAGAAATGGATTAATCAAGCATATGATGTTAAATGATAGAACTCGGGCCCTCACTCAGGATACTGCCGGTGATGTAGTATTATGGGATCTTCTGAGAGTGAGCCTCGAGGTAGAGCGTCTATATCGAACGCTACTAACTTTGAGTAGTGTATTCCTATCGAGTCTTTCGGAAAGTGTCATATCGATGATATAGCTGCCGACTTAAACAATACAATTGCCATTGCAAATTGGTGCACGTTGCAAACACGTATCGGAAAGCTGTCCGTCATCCTAGAACCTCAACGGTGCTTTGACGGCGAGATATATGCAGATGAAGCCGGCCTTCCAAATGCCGACCAATTTAGGGATGACCAAAGAAGTTTGTGTGCCCACCTCACATCATACTAATCCATTTGCTAATTCTCTTCGCTTAATTAGTCAATTTAGGGAAATGGGTTCTTCGATACCTCTTTGGTGGCCTCATTGACGAAGAAATTAAGAGGGATGCCGAATATTGTGACTCGCTCCAGTTTAGAAGTCAAAATTCAGCCTCTTTGCCCCGTTTAGACGTGCCTACGTCCATCGAGAGTCAGTCAAACTTAATAGAACCGTTCACGTCTCTTCCAACAGCTATAAAGACGTCCCGATTATCCAGCGAGCTTCACTCAACAGTGATGACCCCTGGCCTGTCTATCGGACTTGCTACTCCTGCTCCTCTTTGCACACCTGCCCCAGAGAATTCATTGCCAAGCCCGTCTGCAACATCTGTTGATGATCATCCAATGGCAAGGATTGAGTCGACTGTAACAGGTGATTACTTCTCATCTCACCCGCACCACCAATCGCCGGGCTTGCCAGCCAAATCCCCCAGTGAAAACGACGAGTCGACAATTCCAGAGCCCTATTCTCCACTAGAGACCGACAAGGAAGAAAAGACAAAGCGTAGTGGCTCTCTTTTTGGCAAGAAATTTCAAATGTCTTTCCCCAAGAAACTCGGGCGATCTTCCATGGAAACAAAACCCATTGTGGAAGAGAAAGAAGCAGAGCGAACTGAACGGTTTTCTGAAGAGAAAGACAGCGCGCCTGATGAGTCCTTTCGCGGTGTACTTAGCATGATCAGAGCTGGTTATGAGACCGACATCCTGGCAGAGCCAGGTAAAAGACCTCAGTCGAGGATTACACCCAGTCCTAGAACCGAAACTCCACCCCTGACTTTACCGCCACACACGGCTATCAATATCCAGCAAGATGGCCCAGGCGTTGCCATAGCGGCTGATATCTATAGAGGGACACTAGAAACGGTTGGTCAACATGCTGATGAGATAGAGAGGATCGCACCATTCTGGTTAGGCCGTCTTCTTCTGAGGGTATGTCCCCGCTTATCAAGCTCAATTTCGCTATGGCTGACCATTTTGCAGAACCAAGTAGACGTCGAAATCACCAAGATTACGTTTTGTGTCAAGCCATACCAAGACCTGCTGCCTGAAGCCATTGACCCGTAAGTAAAATGTTTAGTATTGAACTTACTCGTATTGCACTGGCTCGCTCAAGTGTTTGACTTGAGCCTTGTTGCGTCCTGACCTCAAGAATTGACACTTTATTGAACAGAGACTCGAATAATAATTCGCGTTTAAGCGCCAATCGTATGCTTCGAGCTAAGAAAATCCTGGCCTATGTTGCTGAGCGCATTGATCCTCAATATTCACCCGATAATCAAGATGAAGATTCTTTGAAACCTGAGGAATATCTTGAGCTATATTGTCAAAACATGGTGAGATTTCCATTTGTCTTATTCAAGCACTTGAAGTTCGCTAAAACTCATCTAGCTGGTACCTCCCAACATGACCCTACTCACGATGCGGACTCATATTTGGAGAGCCGGCGGAGATATGTTACTGTATTACAAATCAAATGGCAAACGCACGATTCAAATGCCTTCAAAGGACGAGGATGCTGAGACACCCAGAGCCAATAGCGGGGATTACGGTCCTGGTATTGATCGTGGTCTGCTGGAAAATATCGATGCCAAACCTGCTGCCGTCGACGAAGCTTCTACTCTTATAAGCTCGACGCCCGCAATTGACTTTTCGCGACCTAGAGCATCGGCCGAAATATGAGCTCAATCTAATATATAAAATCTTTGTCAAAAATAGACTTTCTTGGATCCATTTTCGTTGCACAATATACGGATCACGACAGATTCCAGGTAAACCCTTTGGGAAATTCTATTAGACGACATATTGGGAAAAAGTCTGAAGAGGTAATAGGTCTCATTCTTTAGGCTAGGCTCAAGTGAGGTAGAAGATCAGAGAATCGATGACAATTGGAAAGAAGGAAGTGTTGAACAAAATCAGCAGCTCAATTTCCTGTTCATATATACGCTTGGGCACAAAATATTTCATCAACTGCTTGTAGTAAACCAACTCAAATTATTTTTTGTAACTGTATGGAGTATTCCTCCCTTAACAAAACACCAACAGAGAATGAACTCACCGACCACATCTATTATCCATGCTTCTAACGTAATCCAAAAGAATGACGGCAAAAAGAGCAGAGAAGACAAAATAACAAGGAAAAGAATCAAACCGCTTTTTTAAGGCTTTTCATGTAGTACATAACCTGTGTAGGTATCATTTGTGATTATTATTTGCCGGCGGTGGAGCGCCGGACGAGGGTTCCAAAACGTGGCTGTGGTTCGCGGCGCTAATGACTTCACCGGATTCCTCCTGACAGCAGACTTCACTTGTACGGACCCAATCGTCGGAGAGGACTTCTTCCAGAGTAGCCCTTTCACGAGGATCAACCTTAAGCATACGGCTTATAATCTGCCGTGATTCTCGAGGTAAAAGTCGAAGGAGTCTCCAGGGCCCCTTGATGACTTCTTGCCGCTGCCCGGATGTAGCGCCGGACGTGGTGGGTGGTGTTTGCGATTGTTGCGGTTGTTGGCGAGGCTGTGGATTGAGCGCCTTCAAAGCAGCTGTTGGGTGTTCAATAAGTGGACTGAAAGGACCCGGAGGTTGGTTTTCGTCATTTTTATGTGCTCCGGATCCAGGCGAGGAATGCGCTTCATTTTCGCGCGGATGCGATTGTGGCGGAGCGGCCGGTTTACCAACGCCGACCAAGGCTTCGTTGGTGGACTTTGGCCGCGGGCGACTGTCTTTCGCCGGGACATCAGAGAAAGGGGTGCCCGGCGAAGGTGGTGAGACGAATAGCTTATATGAATTATCGGAAACTCTTGGCTGTTTCCATGGAAATCGACGGAGCGACATGCAGCAGAATATTATCGCCAAAGACCATATGTCTGTTGCACGAGGATCGTATCTCTTATGTTCTTCGTAAACTTCGGGTGCTAGATATGGGTCGGATCCAACAATGCCTAAAATGCAGCATTAGCTTGTTGTCTGATAGACGATCATCAAATAAAGAAGATAATAAAGATAACTATTCGGGATGGGGTGGAGGAGCCACACACCAGAAGCAAATACGATGTTGTTCTCAAAAGGATACCTGAAGACAACGGCGCTTCCAAAGTCGATCAATTTCATAATACCAAACTCATTGACAACTACATTGTCAAGTTTGAGGTCTCGATGAGCAAGTCCCATACTGTGAAGGTAAGTCACGCCATTGACGATTTGTAGAAAGGTGCATGCAATCTCTTCTCGGGTCATTTTACCGGTCATCACGCCGGCAAATAAATCGTAGGGAGCGAATTCCATGACTTGATACCAGTGGCCATTCTCGTGAAGAATGTCAAGAGTCTCAATGATATTACCATGATGCAGTGTGGAACCGATACAAAACTCCGCGGTAACTTTTTTGGCATACTCTTTCTCGGTCTCTCGCTTATATCTCTCTCGAAATTGTTTCACGGCAAAAGTAACACCGTCAGTATTTCGTTTGAGCAACCGGACCGAGCCTCCGGCGCCTGAGCCAAGGACGCGACCCAGTTTTCCGTATTTGGACTGGAGCCCATGGTCATCAGCAAATGGAACGCTAGGTCCACGGGCTCTGAAGGGATCAGGAGGGCCTGAAGAATTTGAAGCTTGCTTCTGATGAATTGAAGCAGGGGATTCGCCTCGCTTTTGTTTCCCTCCCATACGAAAGAATCTCTTCAGATCGGACATTGAGCCATGGGGTTTTGGCTTCTCACTGAGGCTGTCATGATGACGGTGTTCTTTCTTGTGAAATAGGCGTTTATCATGCGCTTTATCTGCACAAGGTGCCAAGTGGATGGAGGAATGTGATTTGTGGGAACGACGTTTTGAATCAAGGCCACCAAAGATGAATCTTTGGTCTAGCTGAGCAAGATTTGTTTGTGGAGGCGGCATTTTACTCCTCGAATATGGATCATTCTGATCTCCAAAGGGAGTTGCCGCTCCTGATCCTATAAGAGAAGAAACCGAAGATCTTATTTCGTACTTTGGCGTCGGGGGCGGACTTTCTTCCGATGGCCCTAAAGTGAACTTCGGCTTGCGAATAGTGTTTGAAGGTCCAGAGACATCAGCCGGCTTTGGTAAAACCGATCCAGAGGATGAAGTAGGTCTTGAGCCATGGCCGACCGGCGATCTAGAGTCCTTGGTAAGATAATCATTAGAGAGTGAGGATTGGGGAGTCATGTCGTAGTGAGCAGTGCCTCTGCTGATCCGGTCCTTCCTCTTATCGGAGTCGT
The DNA here is from genome assembly GCA_029635245.1 of Nannizziopsis arthrosporioides. Lineage (NCBI taxonomy): Eukaryota > Fungi > Ascomycota > Eurotiomycetes > Onygenales > Nannizziopsiaceae > Nannizziopsis > Nannizziopsis arthrosporioides. The sequence goes on along the minus strand of CP098260.1, from coordinate 5,263,684 downwards.
ATGCGTTTAGGATTGGAGAATGGGAGCCTGAAGGTGTCGGAGAATGAGCATCATGGTGGCTACGAGTACTTGAGTCTCTGGAAGGCAACTAGATAAAAAAGAACCATTAGTCAAAGTTCAGAGCGAAAGTAGCAGCGAGTGTATTGAGCAGAGATCCCAGGCATCCATTTCAGGAATTAAACACATACTCTAGTAGGTGGAAGCGAGACAGGCTCGAAAGCGAACTGCCGCATTCTGTTTTCTTGTAACTTTGATTGGTGTAACTTCATTGAGAGTTCACGCAGTTCGGCTTCATCTTCAGGATTCGCAGCTTGTGATTCCTGGGGTTTGGTTTGGTCGGCAGGCGCAGGCGTCGGTGGGCTTGCAGAATGCTCGATTTCTTGGGTCGAGGGCGCAGAGCGTACGCCGCCCTGCTGGGATGGATCATCGGCAGGCGCCATGGTTGCTTTAAATTGTTTAGGGTCTGTTTGGGGGGCCGACATTTTCGGGCCTAGATATTTCGGGAAAGAATCAATTATCATGACTTAGGATAAGATACAACTCAATTGGGGAAAAAAGATGAAAAGATAGCAAAGCCATTGAGACAGAGCAATTTCGCTTACTTTGAAGATAGTGATCTAGAAGCCGCTGTCGTGACGGTGGGGTAAAAGATGATATATTTCCGAAATTTTTCCGTGTTGACGCATTCCCAATGCGATCCTTTGAGATATCGGGAAGACCAATTGTGCTTTTCACCAGTCACCAGTTACGTTCGACTGTCGAGTCGGCCGAGAAGTCCGATCACGGCTGTGGCTGCCCTTGGGAGGCGTATATCAGGCGTAGAAGTAGCGGATGGTGGCAGCAGAACAGCAACTGCGGTTCGAGAATATCCGGAGCGCGCAATTCTCGCAAGTGGGAGAGTCTCCGGTGGCCAAAGTTGGGATTCAACAGTCAGACCTTCTTAGCTCTTAACCCAGAAGAATGGAGTGGGGTGTGTTGCTGCAGAGACCTCCGGTTGACCCGGCTCTCCGACAAGATAACGCCCGCCAATGCACAAGTCTCTTGGATTCGTACCGTAGGAAGTGCCAATATCAGTAGTGCTGCGAACAGGAGACGGACGGGAGTGGAGAGAAGAGGATTGAAATCCGACTCCTCGAGCATTCGCAACGCGCGGTCATTCGATGCAAATTCGTCAAAGTGGATTTTTCACTATGACATAATGACGATACGGCGGAGGGTCGCGGTACAGGCACCTCGGCTCACTGGAAGTACTCTTGCGAGCGTGATGCGCATTGTTAGCGTGTGGAATCAGGGCTGGGTACTTTGATGCGGCTGATCAGCGGTAATATTACTTTGTCGTTACTGAAGGAGGACAGCCGGCCAATCGTGTCACACGAATGCTGTGGAGCCGAAGGATGACTAATGCATAATCTAGACCGCAGCCAAAAATAGGAGAATTGCAGACGTGTTGAGATGAGAACGGGCGAGAAGAGTATTCCGGAAGGGAGAGACAATTGATTCTCATATGACACGGAGGTATGTGCGTGGTCTATGGTTCAGTCGTATTCTTGATCGCCGAAAACAAACCAGAGAAAGGCCTGCTGAGCCAAATCTCTATCAATGCCTGGAAAATCCCTATCGTACAAACCATCATGATACTCGGCTCAGGTAAAGCAAAATACACCCAAATATTTTCCCATAACTCCATGCAACAGGAACAAAACTCCATTTCTGGTGAACAAGCGTCGTAATCTGGCAAATATCCAAGAGTTCCGCACTCATGGGACAACATCCAGACCGATTGACTTCGCCTGTGCAATCACACTCTTGCAAAGCCCTTCCAAGCTGAGCCCTGATAATCGAATTTCTGATTGCTTGATTTTCGCAATCTCATAAACGTGTTTCAACGATACAGAACCGACGCTTTCATGGCCGGGTTTTCCACCGCCTCGCATACGACCAGCCTTTTCTTCGACTCGCGCAGCTTGGAGTAGCAGCCACGAGGTTGTGGGCGTTCGCAAATCGAAAGTGAAAGATCGGTCGGGTCGTACAGTTACTCGGGCAGGAATCGGAACCCCAGTGTTGATATGTGCGGTACGAGCGTTGAATTCCTAGCACAGAGGTACTGATCAATTCATGAACCGGTTAACCCGTAGACAGCGACAATGAAGATCTATACCTTGCAAAAATCCATACTTTTCACACCTTTGCTTCCAAGGGCAGGGCCAACAGGTGGACTCGGGCTGGCTTGTCCGGCACCGACGATCAGCTTGACGATCTGGTCCTTGGGAACAATCTTGCGCGTCGCCATTGCGATAAAATGCCACGAGCACTTATCAAGTCTCGAAGGTGTTGACTACCTCCACCTGAAATCCGGCAGTAAAAGGGCGAGGAGGTAGCTTGGGGCACCTGGCAAATCTGAGGGTCGAGGATGATTTTTTGACGGGCAAGCGAGCGCTTAATTCCCGGACCGCGCTTAATTCCTACAGTCCAACCAATGACAGCACGACATGGTGATGCGGATTATTTGACGGAACAATATTGATCCGCTGGTCCCCGCCCTCGCCGAGTATCCGTCCCAAGTTGCTTTGCAACTTCCACTTCAACTTCTGCCTTGCTACCCAACAGCCCCTTTACCTCCATTCTTTGTTCTGTAGTAATACCTTGGAAATACCTAAAGTGATTCAAAATGAATTGGTTGAAATCTACGTGAGTAGCGCTTTGGCTCTTCAGCTGTCCTCGGCCTCTAACATGTTTATCCCTCCTAGTCTAGCAAGTGTCGCGGGCACTCAAGAGCCCATCTATGGACCGACTGCGATCCAATCTGTTGCAGAACAAGCCAAGACAACTCCATATTCAGAGCTTACTAGGGATGATCTGAAATGGAAGGCCATGCAGTCCACATGCGTCGAGACGCAGACCTTCTATTTTCTCTCCGATAAAGGTGATCTGGTTATGGCTCAAGTGATCTATAGTAATGTCGCGTGAGCACTCTTCCGTAGCTGATCTCGGGGCCATACTCTGTACTAAATGCCATCGTCTATTGTAGTGGCCTTCACACAACCTGCCAATTCAACCTCAAAGTATACTCCAGGGATCCACAGAAACCACATCAATGGTTCTCGGATCCTGTCAACAACCACCTCTTCGACGAAGACATGCTCTCCTTCGGCGGCGATAGTATTGCGGTAACTCTTAATGAAGACGGTGATACCTATACAATTAAGTCAGCACTGAATGAGAAATGTCTTGTCAATATTACAATGACACGAACAACTCCAGGCCTTGTCGTAGGAAAAGACGGAACTTCTCATTTCGGGACCGACCCCGCCAGGCCATGGGGTAGTATGCGACACGCCTTTTGGCCCCAGTGCAAAGTTGCAGGCACAATCATAACCCCAGAAAAGGAAGTTGTATGTGACGGAAGGGGATTCTACGTCTATGCCCTACAAGGGATGAAACCTCATCACTTGGGTAAGTAATCCTCTCCTTGATACCGTAGCGTTTCATGCTCATTATTCATAGCTGCTAGATGGAATTTTGCTCATTTTCAAAGCCCTTCGTATTCCGCGTTCATCATGGAATACACGACGCCGCCATCATATGGTTCAACGGTTGTCAATGTGGGGGGTATCGTGAAGAATGGCGAGATTCTCTGTGCCAGTGCTCAGAGTACGGCATCGCACGAGGACGCTAGCACGGATGCCGATAACGATTGGCCTGAACCGAAGGCCATCAAGTTCACTTGGACTGGCCAGTCCAAAGACGGTCAAGAGGTCAAGGCCTTCCTTGAAAGCCCACTCGGACAAAGACTCGACAGAGTCGATGTCATGGCAGAGGTACCAGGTATTATTAAGTCGATTGTTGGTAGCGTCGCAGGAACGAAGCCCTATATATATCAGGTCAGTCCATCACTCTTCTTTACTGAAAAATCGCTAATAGAAAAATTTAGTTCTCGCCGGAAGAGAAAGCTATCCTCAAACTCCAGGTTGGAGACTCTGATGTCACCGAAGAAGGCACTCTCTACTGCGAAGCCACATTTATCTCCTAGGCGATCTCGGCATGTGGCTGGCATTATTTCGTTTTGAAAACCCTACCCGGGGTTGGAGTTGTGTTTTGGCTCGTTTTGATGAATCGGCATCTTCCCATTATTAGAACACTTTTAATCCTAGTGAAGACTATAGATTTTTCTTGTTGGAAAATCAACTTACCTCATCAATGACATATCTCTTTTTGGTAGAATCCTTACCAACGCTTCCTTTCATTTCCATGACTACTTTTGTGTTGCTCGTGATGTCCTCTACCAATACTAAAGCCCAATCTTAGCTACCTCTATATCAGCTCAACAACACAACCCGCCCAGAAATACTTACTTTCCAAAAGTGTTCCTCGTTGGCCATTCTTCTTACAGCCTCGTTTTTCGCCCTATACTACTCCATACCATCAACTTGGTATATTCAATGTATCCTTCAGCTTTTGTCTTTCAGGGCATGGAGCCTTTCGTTCCTAAGCGGCTGTGAGCTCTCATACCCCCTGCAATGCTGGAAAAGTACTAGCTGACCTCTGCACCTCTCAGCCGCAAATTAGACAGAGATGCCATCAGAGGCATTAGTATGTGCCCCCGATCAAGAAAAGCATACTCTGGATAGGCTGAATATGTGCTAACGTGAGCCTTTTACAGCCAAACCTGATATCCGGTATGCTCACTTGCTTTCTCCAAAATCTATGATAACGAGTTCAAAATTTCCGAGACCAATGTGACTGACTCAGTACAGTCGTCTTGCCCGGCGGGGCGGTGTAAAACGGATCCAGCTGGGTATTTATGATGAAGCTCGTAAAGCTCTGAGGGACCGTTTGGCCAAGGTACAGTACATAATTTTTCCTCTAGGACATTGTGCTCTCGAGTACTGACAAAATCTATGGTCCTCAGATCATCGGCCAGATTGTTGCCGTGCTAGACAGTGCTCCCGGTGACCGAAAGGTGAGAATTATTTTAGTTTCAAAGTCTTCGCTATAAACAATATAATTTAAGCTAACTGCTGCCTTTTCAATTAGACAGTCACGACTCGTGATGTAAGCAGTTCATTTGTCAATTTTTTCGCTACTGTCAACTAATTGCCAATTGCATCAAGGTGATCTATGTCTTAAATAGGGTATGTATGGGACGAATAACCAACATGGATTCTCTCTGGGTATTTTGTCTCATTGACTGACTTGCATATAGCTCGGGAATCCAGTTTATGGATTCGACGTGGTATGACCAAATTACAAGTGGTGGACTTTTATCTTGTCAGAAAGGGCTTCAACCTCCGATATGTGCGATTTTTTGAGAAATCTTCCTGATATCTAGCTGCGCGTACCAGTCATCTCCTTTTAGATTGATAATAGGGAGAAACAATTTGAATTTTAGAAGTTCCACGTGCGAAATCAAATAGATTCTCTATTTAACAGATGATTGGAGAGCCGAACACATTTCCGAAACCCTGAACTCAGGCAGAGAAAAAGGCAATAAAAAGTTCAAGAGTATTGAGGCATGATAGAAACAGGGGGCAGATTATGGGCACGTATGAAGAGTACGGTAGTCAAGCGCTGTATCAATGTTGTCAAGGAAATCATTAATCGTATCATAGCTCATAAAAAGTTGAAGATATATTATCTTCTCTTGGGCATTAAGGGCTTTCAGATCATTAGTTGGACTGTTACCAGCCCGAATCCACCGATGAGGCACGTCTTTGCCGCCGCTTTTGTGACCTTAATTCGCACTTTTTTCTGTATCCTTTATACTCCGAATGATGTTTCGCGGTCTGCTTCCATTCGTCGATAGTTTTCTTGATTCCCAACGCCGCGAGGGAAAGACTTGCTGCATCTTTCAAATTGCCCACCAAGCGTTCCTTGCGTGCTTCTTCGTTACTTATTTTACCCGCTTTGAGTTTCTTCAGGCGCTCCTTGTGCTTTTCGTGACTTTCATACAGCTCATGGCCCGCATGAATAGTGGCGACAGTTGCAAGACCGGCTGTAATGAGTTCTTTGCGCCGCAATTTCTTACGAGTGCGCTCTTCATCAGTGCTAGACCCGGAAGAAGAGCTCGAGTCAGAAGTATAGCCAGAGCGAGAAGTTTCTTCATCGTGATCTTCGTGGTAGGGAACAGAGCTGGATCTGGTCCTTCTAGAATAGTCTCGAAGAGTGTCCTCGCTATCAGAGTGGTAATAGTAGTCTTCGGAAGCGCTTCTAGCGGATCCACGACGGTAATCCGACACACTTCTGGCCCTACTTCTCACAGGGTAACGAGAGGTCCGACGGTCAGGGCTTGAGCCACGCGAGTCGGGAGATCGATCGCGTGATCGAGATCGGTAGTAATCATATGCCGTCTTTCCTGCAACAGCTAGGATACCGGCAGAAGCGAGGCTTTTTAGGCTTGGCCCTTGCTCCTTTCTTGAGGGGCTATCCTTACGAGAATAGTACGAGTCAGAGCTTCTGTCACGGTAGCGATAGTCCCTATCGCACGGACGGCGTCTTGACCTGTGGGTCTCATCGTCTCCGTAGCTTCGACGCCGTGGCTTCTGTCTATATCCGGGCGAGGGCGGACGGGAGCGCGAGTGGGTAGCTTGAAACTTCATCAGTCTCAACTTTAAACAAGCAGTGTAACCACGCCGCACAGCGAATGTTGAGAGCGAGTTACGAAACATGCTCATAAAAACTCACCAGGATAGGACTCGAATTCGTAGTAGTAGTCTCGACGGAAAGTATCGCGCCGTGCAGGAGACTGTGATGAGATGCTGCTTGGCCCCCGTCTCCGCTCATATGTAGTTTCAACAAAAGGACCAAACCGCTGCTGGTATTCCGAGCCGGGAGGGAACTCTCTCTGAATTTCTTCAACGCTATGGTCTGATGGAGGAATATCTGGCGGCCAGGCCGAGCGATGGGACGAATGAGCCCTTTGACGGGAGTGCGAAGACATGTTGCAATCAGTATTGGAGCGTGAGTAGGGTAGGAAGAGACAACGCGAAACCCGAAAGAAAGTACTCGCAATAACAATCGCTGGAGCTCGCCGGTGGCTGGTCTTGCAGACGCAGAGTCCAAGAGTCCTCACCGCCGCGACGGCCGCAGTCCAGATATATGGACTCTGCGAGAAAAAGCAAGATGGCAGCCCGAGGAGCAGAAGGCGGTGGATCGCGAGCGAAACCCGCAAGTTGGCGGTTTTGTGTTGTGGTGTCACCCAGCCGGTGACGTCAGGGCCGACTTCCGCCTTTTGCGGCCTGCAGAGTGCCGACAGCAAGACGGATCATTGTCTACGGAGGGACGCCTGGATACATACATGCATACATATGGATGGCTGAGTGCGTTTCTATTCCTTGTGTGCTCTGGACAATGGCCCTGACCTCATCCAGCACCAGTCTGTCTCATGACTATACAGTCTGCGTCGTGAACAAAAGGCCGGTTCAGCCCCTTAACTAAAGTCCTGGTAACTTCGCGGCCCGCAAACGCTTGGGTTGGGGGGCTGACTAATCCCCGCACGAGGCTCCATCCCCAAACGCCGTAAAACTACATATTAAGGGCGCTGAAAACAGAGTCCGATATCAAGAGGTTGCTGTGAACCGATTGTATGCATTCAAGCATTGTGCGACGCATTCCCCGTCCTCCGTGTCTCTGAAGCTTTTGTATGGCCTCGAATCTCGCTTTGACTCTGTGATGGATCAATCCTCGGGCTGCGTTTCCCCACCGCCGCGATAAGAGGGCCGCGTGCGAGCGCGGGCATTGGCGCAGAAGTGGTCTTGACAACAAGGCTGGTGGCATGGACTACGCAATGTATGCTGCATCCTTCCGAAGGTTGCCGAATGGGAGACACGGAGCCCACAGTGCGCTATAACGAGCTCACCCTGATTCGCTTGCTCGGATTGCGGGGATACTTAATTTTTATACGGGCTTGCACCATGAGAGCTGGTCATCATCGTCAAACAGATCGAGGAAAATCGATCGATATCAGGGAATCTTCTGAGAGACCCGCTTGCTACTCCAGCCCAAGATTATCAAGCAATGGTAAACCCGGTCCGCCGGTGCCCTGTAAATGTGTTGGGCATCAGCACTCAAGGTCCAGACGCTTCAATTGTGCTCAACCAAAAGCCAAGCTGAGCAAGGATTGGTGCTTGTCCACTAGTTAGTTGGAATGGCACCAATGCTCACCTAAATCGTGCTTGAGTGCAGCTCGTCGAAAATCCTGATGGCTCCTATTGTTAGCATACTGACAGGGATGACTAGTCAACTAGTCACGCCATTAGAAATCAAGACTTTTAGACTGTATCAGGCTGCCTTCCCGTCAATGCGAAACTGCTCCAAGAGGTCTCCATGCCGAGTTATTAATATTTCCAATCTACCAACTAGTGTATGAAGTTTGCATTGAGTCTATCTAACAACGACAATGAGCGCGTGACATGGCTGTATCCATTTTTTGTTCAAGATAATAGTTAGTGATAATACTGATTTTGTGGAAGAAGTAAGTTGGTCTGTAATCAATCATTGTAAACGCTGTAGTATGTGTCCTAGTCCTATGACTAGGTATATCCTGCCTATATTCCATCAATATGGGACCAACAATGCCACATGTTTTAAACTCCAGCTGTGTCCCTAGTTATTATCAAGTATTAAGAAAATATCTTTGTAAGAACCTCTCGAAGGATAGGAGAAAGTATGGTGTGTTTAACGACCTCTTTCGGCCAAAATATGCTGTTCCAGGAGCCCGCGGGTCCACTTCTCCTGCTTCTCAAAAACGGCGTTAAACATCTCCGGCAAAAGCCTGGTAGAATTGGCATGGTCATCGGCGAGAATTGGTCCATCCAATGCGCGTAATCGACAATTAGCCACAACGTCCGCCAGTAGACGTGACCCAACTCCTCGAAGTCGGTGACTGCGTTTGACCGTCCATGCACGAATAATACCCGTCCATCTGGCAGAGCTTTTTCGTCGAGAGGATCTCGGCCGCACCCCTGGAATATCAGGAGACGTCATTGCTTTCGCGATCCTCAGAACGACCACTCCAACTACTTCACCATCCTGCTTAGCTACCAAAATCTCGTCCCGCTTATGCGACACTCCATGGACCGAGCTTTCCGATAGCCAGGGCCAACTCCCAACCTGTGAAGCCACTTTGGTGTATCCTTGTAGCATATAATTGATCGAGATCAAAGCAAGGCCCGCAAAAATGGCCCAAACCGCAAGCATAAGTATCATATCGCTCATTGATCCAGTGTATAGTATCTTCACACTGGACAAAAACACAATAATCGAAAGGGCTAAGATTAACGGGTGACAGACTATGGCTTTAGCAGCCATTTGCCGCTGCTGTGAGACGCTATCTGCTATCAATTCTAAAGCAGCCGTAGTATCCGCCTCTGTAGTTGCTTGGATGGTCGTGATTATTGGAGAATCTGCTGGTCCTGAAAGATACTCTTTGGTAGAGTGAGAAGCCGATCCCGGCAAAATTTGAATGTTTGCATCATTGGCGGTAACCTCCGTTGCAAGTGGATGTCGAGAGAGAGCGGCTGGTGCTTTGAATGATCTGCTGATTGTGGGTACGGGCGAGGGAGGACCGTATATATCCTCGGGATCAGAGGCACAGATTTGGAGATTTGTACGTAATGAAGAGAGGAAGGCTGTTCGATTGCAATCGTTAGAAATTTCTGGCTTAGCATAGTAGCTCAGGACACATACCAATCGGAATAAGAAGACCCGGGACTTGATCTCCTGCGGTCCAGCTCTGGAAATTGCCAATGTCCTCGTTCGCGCTGCTTTGAAGCAACGGCATACGGGATAGCATGAAATTTGACTGGTTAGGCATTGGAGCAGGCGGCTGCAAAGTCTTAAGCCTTGCTGGACGTTTCATCGTAATGGAAGAATTGTTCAATGGCTATCCAGGCCAGGACAAGAAGAAGAGAAATGCATCAACGTAGACCCGCGAGAGCACCGAATCAAAGTATATATTCAAAAGTTCAAGACCATATGGCAAGGTACTAAGAAGGGAAAAGGGCCGAAAGAGAAGAGAGAAAAAGGATAAAGCCACTGGGGCCTTTTTTCTTTTCTTTTCTATTAATATTTGCACAAAGGGTCTGTGAATGGACCCCGGATCGAGTCAATAAAGTGCAGTTGGCCAGCCACACATCGGCGCACGGAGAAGGCCCCCAAATCGAGCAGAAACAGAAGAAATAAATGAAGACAATAACACCAGAGCTCCATGGAGAGGAGCAAGCGAAGGATACTAAATAAAAAATTCAGACAGCCCTTTCCCCGCCTCCACGCCTCAGCCCACCAACGGCGAGCGTCCCAGCATCGCTCAGTCTCCGGCGAGGCGCGACCAGTGGGAAAGAATCCGGCCCAGCGAAAAGAAGGTTCGCCAAAGAGAGCCCCAGACGTCGACTCTGAAACAAAGCCCCAAACACAGCCAAGAGGGCTAGAATGCATATATCACAACAAGCACCACATCGCTGGAGCTTGCGTCACTTTGCCAAGCGATCAGCAACAACAGCTCGCTTTTCTCGTTTATCTGCAGTTCGTTTTTGCTGGATTGTTGGCTTGCTTGCACCGGCTGCATTGAACATCATGGAGATCTCAGGTCATCTTTGTAACTGGGTGCTGAGAACATCATGTGTTTTCCGGGCCGTTGTTTTGGCCAGGATATCTAAGGCGCAGATGATGTGTTTGGGCCTGGGGACCCGGTCTAACGACTGCCGCAGTACAAGGGAGTTCCTCGTCCTCAAAATTCCAAGCAAGTCCACAGCAGAATTTTCGTCCAAGATGGGCTTGACGAGTTGACTGTTGGCAAGATATACGACTCCAAATCTATGTTGATAATATTATTGAGGTGTGTACAGGATCACAAGCAGTAACAAAGGAAAGAAGTAATAAGTCTTGACTATAACAACAAACAAGAAGTGAATGAAGCAAAGACGAAGCAACAGGTGGCCAGGAAGACTAAATGAATGAAAACATTCTCTGTAGCAGCTGACCACACATTGGGTATCCACCAAACCAAGAGATGACACCAAGGAAACACACCAGAACACCTTGGAGAGAAAAACCAAAACCAGGCCTTTTTCCCAGTAAAAAGAGCCTTCATTATCCCTGATCCCAGAACAAACATGAATGTAATAAGAAACCAATTGCAAATGTTTTGCTTGTTTCAGCTCTGATCACCCCAGTGCCCGCTCTCTGCTAGATGGCAGCTGCTTCCACCATCAGCTGCTCTCCTTCATCAAGTAAGGTAGTGATCTTGGCCAGATTGGCAATCATGCGCTTTCCATGGCCAACCAGCAGTAATTTCTCGGCGTTGCCGGGGAGGCCTAGATATGTCGGAGGCTCTCGTTCAGGCAATCGTCTCACCCAATCAGTAAAATCGCGGATGCTGGTTCCCGAAGGTAGCACGAGAGCATTGTCGCCGATGTTAGGAATGAGCTTGTGATCATCGTCAAACGCGGCAGGCGTTAAGAAAGTCTGGACGAGCTCGCCCAATAATTTGAAATCCTCACTGTCGTCGATTTTGCCTCCGTATGTTTCTGTGACCATTGTTCGAAGTAGGTCCCAAGGGAATTTTTGAGGCGCCACATTCGAGCGGCCTTGAGCTACGAATGCAACCCAGCTATCAATGATGAATGCACAACATTCGTACTATGAGCGTGAAATATTAGCGAGCCATTCTATTTACGTTGATGGAAATACTTACGTCGCTGTCATTGAACTCCCAGAAGCTCTTCCATCCTAAATTGGGCGCGTACCGAAGCCTTTCCTGGACAACAGCATGTAAAAAGGAAAGCAAAAGGTAAATACGAGCTTTCTCAACTGGCGGTTTGCTCGCTCTCACGCTCAGAGACGAAAGCGAATCCTTCATGTTCGCTCGTATTCCGGCTGGCTGCTCGTACATTAAGACCCGTGAGGCGCGGATCAAATTCACGGGGATCTTTGGACTCGACTCCATGGACAGAAACAACCTGAATTCAGCATGTGGCTTCAGAGAATCAAGCCTCTTCTCCAAACTCTGTAACCATGATGGTGCTAGATGAACGTTTTTAACGAGTACCCAGGTTCCAGTTGCAGCTGCATTGCTGATGGCTTTATCAGCGCTTTCTAAGCCTTCATTCGAACCCATGGCAATATTGGCGCATGTCGCGTGCATTCGCTCGACAAGCCCATCAACTTTGTAGCTGGCATCAAAGCCGGGGCTGGAGCTGAGAGCAATTGGTGTAACGGCAGTTACTTGCTCAACGACCTCTTTAAGGTCTCCGTTGCTATCGAATAGAGAGCTTCCAAAGACTGTTACGACAAAGCGCTCTGCTGCTGGCACGAATCTATCCATTCGGAACAATTTAATAAGTAATAAAGACCGGAGTTGTTGATCTTGAGAGTCAGTTCCATCTTCCCAAACTGTAGGCACAAATTTTTCTGCCAATTCCTCAGAAAAGAATCGTTCCCAATCTCCTTCCTCAATATTCGAGATGAAACTCTTGAAGGCAGACATCTGGCTTGCTTTAGCGAGAACCCTCTCCTTGAGCTCAGGGTTTGTGGAGACGTCACAAGCTTCCACACTCGCGTCAAGGATGTCATCGATGAGATTTCGATTCATTGCATAAGGAGTCGCCTGAGCCAAGAGCATGGCCAGAGTAATGCGATCCTTTTGTAGCAAACCAAGGGAGGTTCGCTGGAACGTCGTGATAAAAAGATCGTTCAGAATGATCTTCACCCTACTAGCATAATCCTTTTCCTTGGCTAGACGTTGGTTGTTGTGTAGGACGGTATTGAAGATGTCAACGAAAAATTGAAGAGAAAACTGGTAAAAATGATTCAGATGGTGCAACTGCTCGAGAACAGCGAAAACAGCACTGCATGACCGAGCGATAATGTTATATTGCTGCGTGATATTCTCAACCTCCGTCATTACACCCTCTGTTTCCACCATTTTGTTAGAGATCTCCGCTGCTTCCTTTTTCAACGTTTCAAGAGTCTCGATAACGTTGTCATCGTCTAATATGTTGCCGCGGGACTCATTGAGAGCTTGGAGAAGCCGTTTCTCCAACTGGCGGAGATGTATTTTGAATTCGCCTTGGAGTTTAATGAGGTTCGTTCTCCTTTCATCCACATCCGGACGCTCCACTTTGAGAACTTCATTGAGCGATTGGGTCTGCAAGCTGCTTTGAGTAACCGTGAAATTAACAAAGGTTGTTCTACTGCAGACATCGGGAGGAAAGCATGCCGATGGGTCTCGAGTCGAGAGGAACAGCTTGAAGGCAGGGGAGAAGTCGATTTCTTGTTTTCCGAGCTGAATTAAAACACGGCCTCCAGTTTTTTGGTACTCTTTGTTGAGAACATGATTGAGGATTGGGTCTAAATGCTCAGCGTCCTGTATAAGGATAGGATTTCCGAATCTCAATGCGCTTTCAAGCTGTTTTATGAACGAGTCGTCAAGGAAACTAGTGACGGTGAGCTTTCGATCTTTGCTCTCCTTTTGTAAAAATTCGGTGACACGACCCGAAGGATCGATGATGAGAGGATATCTATTGAATCGCTTGAGGATGATGGCGTTCTCGGTACAGAGGTCATCAACCGGAAGCGAATTTTCTTGCCATGTTAATCTTTCATCGGCGTTGGAGAGATACTCAGTGACTGGGTTGTGGGGTTTGAAATTAATACCGGACTGTCCTAGCTGATGTACCCAGTCGTCAACCATGGTTTTGCGGAATTGCTGGTCATAGAAGCCGGAATATGCAAGGAATGCAGCAGCAATCAAAACATCCCCAACTAGTGTGGATATCTGGGTTTCAAACGACTTGCTTCCTTCCTCCCAGCGTGAGCGTTCGGAGGACAGACTATCGAGTAGGCGTACGCTGCGATCAACCTTGAACTCAACTCTAGACATTTCCGTTTTGATAGCCTGAGTTTCGCTGATGAGGGCAGCATATTCGGTCTTATAAGTAGCAATGCTGCTCTCAAGGTGGTTTATAGTATTCTCGATAGCTTGTGCTTCTGCTTTGGTTTGAAGGGCTTGGTCTTCCAACTGGCCGACTTCTTCACGGAGAGGGCCTACTCTATCAAGGATCTCCGAATAGTTTACCTGTGCTTCTACCCATTGTACCAACGGGCCACAGGCTTTACTGGCGCGGTTGGCCCTCTCGATTGTAAATTCCTCCTTGGACAAATAGTCGTTTTGCATCCTGTTCCTCAGCCCACGTGTCATCTGCCTCTCATTATCGTAGTTAACAATACTGGCAATGAAATCATCTCTGCGAATGATGCCTTGGATGGTTTTCCAATTGTCGACTCTGTGGCCTAGTAGTGTGCAAACGGAATCGAGCGCAAGACGCACACCGGCAGGTGGATTAGCCATTGAACGAACTTCGGTAAGGTGCTGTCTTTTAATATTGCTAACGCTCTTTTTGGCCTCGACAACAGCTGGTTCAGCTTTGGCAAGATCGTTAAGCACAATTTCCTTTCTCTTTGCGACTTCTCGTTCCTGTATCTCAAGTGCAGACTGAATTTCAAGAGAAGCCGCTTTGCGTTGTTCGGCTTCCCGTTGATCAGCCACCATTCGTTGCAGCTTTTCGTTGGCCTCCGCATCTTTCTTTTCGAGTTGATTCTTTTTCTGGGCGAGGCTTGCACGTAGATCCCTTACTTTATCAACAGTCTCTCTAAGCTTTTCAAGGCCAACATTCAAATGGCGTTGTTGTTCCTCGAGGTCTTCGCGTTTCTCATTAAACAATCGTACGTACTGCGCAACAAAGTCGAGATAGTGGCGAGGGGTAAGATAAGTTGTTTTGCCCTGTTGCTTCTGAAGACGCTGGTTGAAGCGATGTAACGAATAGTGGATATAAACCATTGAATTAACGACGGTATCTCGATGGGAGGCGGGGAGCGTAAGTGATCGATATGCGACAGGGATACTATCGGGAGCAACAAAGTTGGGTTTATCAAGGTCAACCGATTGTGTAAGCTCATAACCAACTTGAAATAATGCTTGATCCGACCAATCTCCGAGCCAGTTCAACACACAACGATTGAACAGTGCTGGGCTAGTGGCAGCTTTTGAAGATAAGCCGTCTTCTGGAGGATTCATGGTAAAGACCACATGCAAGTTTTTAACAATCTGTTGCGTAAACCATTTGTAAAGTTCTTCCTGTGAATCGAGAAGAAGGCCCTGTCTCTGTGCACCTTCTTTACATGCGGTCATTAATGAAGCGAACTCATCGCCTTCGAACAACCCGGGAACTTCGGCATTGGCCAAAAGAGTATTCATGCGCTCCAGAAACCCGGAGTCCAAAACATTGGATTCATCCATGATGAAACAGATCTTTTCTCCTTTGCAGCCCGCTCGACGGAGCACGCTTCTAAGATCGTCATCGAAGTCTTCGGCTGAGTATTTACCATGGACTTTGATCTGGAACACTTTGAGGCCGTTCATCCAAGCGACGAATCGAGATAAAGTCGTTTTACCACTACCGCTGACGCCAATAAGTATGAGATGACCTTGGGGTTGTCGGAATACACGGTCGATACGAAGCGCATGTTCTAACACATCATTGAACAGTACCAGAGGGACATCCACTTCCTCTTCACAGAAAGTTTTTAATCTTGCTTTGACGAAATCTCGCAGTTGTTCCTGTTCCACAGGTACGTAGTGTTTTGAAAGCCAGTTTGAGAAAAGAATTGGTGCTTTTAACGCTTGCTGTTCGTCGATTGTTGGGAAGTGTTCTAAGGCAATCCGCCTAACAGTATCTGCTGTCCATTGTCTTTCCTCTTCCTCCACGAGACGGTCTTGAAAGAGTCGCAAGGCCTCATGAGCCCAGATTCGAACAAGTCCTTCAACAGATAAATTCTCAAGAGGTTTTATAGCCTCATAAACACCACGGACCCATCTTGTCAGCTCTCTGGGCGAGTATACATAGTGAGGTTGGATCTTTGGCGTAAACCTGGCTTGAGATTCTAAATAAAACTGAACCATAGCATTCGTGAGAGCTTCGGAGTAACCACGGAGTAGAGGAATAATTTTAAGGACTGCAGAGTTAAAGGTCCCGTAAATTTGTGACAGGGAAACTTCTCCAGGATAATCGACCATAATTAACGGGGCATGACGCAAGAATCGTTCGGCCATAGGAGTTCTGCCAGCATCAGTAGGAGGATTGCAAGCTCCGACAAACTGAATGCGGTCCAGAGTGATCCAGGTTTTATCCGAAGTTCTCCAAAATCCGTTGTGCTCTACAAGCTGGCGCAAGAAGGAAATGGCTCGCTGAGTGCCATAGTGATCGGGGGCTGGCAAGTTTATTTCATCACAGAAAATAACCAGCCACCGTCCAATTTGGTTCGGTGACATTATCACACCATTGAGTGTCTTCTTATACTCACAGTACTGCTCAAAGGTTTTGATCAAAAGATCGGGAGTAGTTGCACTGGAAAAATTAAGCCCGACAACCTCCATGTTAGGAAGCTTCCGGAGAGCGGAAAACAGCGTCATTGTCTTGCCAGAGCCTGGAGGGCCACAAAGGAGAAGAGGTTTGTGCTCGGCGAGCCAAGAGTAGAGAACGTCCTCATGTCGAATAGTATCGAGAGTCGGGATGATAACGTCCGTTTGCGTGACTGAATGGGTGTTGATTTCCACAGACGGCACTTGGGATTGCCAAGTTATCCACTCAGCTTTAGGTAAGGAAACATCGTAGTCAATAAGAGAAGCCGAATCATTAAGTAAGGGAATGTCGATAGCCGAAAAAGCTATTACGAATTCGCCAAATATCTTGCGTTCACCTAACGGACAATCGCCGACCAATGACCAGACCAGAGCAAGAAGTAGCTTCTTCGACAAATAGGAATCCATTTCTTCAGGTTCCAAAGGAAAATCGACATGTTGGATATTGTATTCAAGGACATTGCGACAGGCTTTGTTGAGCAAACTAAATAGCGTATTAAGAGCACGAATATCACTGTATTCCATGATGTGGCTGTATTTCTTAGCTTCCTGGAGAACCTTCAGAATGAGATCATCTCGCTGCAAGAGCTGGTCGAGGAACAAAGCGAGACTCTTCTGGGTGTCTAGAGTTTTGGTAGAAGTTTGACCAGCGGGAACAGTATCATCATCAAGATCTTCAAAGGTCCTGGTCTTGAGTGATTCGATATAATTCGTGACCATCATGTTCGGAGTCACCGTATCTTCGTTGAACCACACCATACCACAGCGACTGACAGTGGCCAAGGTAGCATACTTCAAATTCTCTACTTCAAACATTATCCGAACATTCGGCGGAAGGTTTAAACGCTCACCGTTCGGTAATGTCAATAGTTTGTTGTCGTCTAACACACTGTTCAGGTTTTCAACCCACTCAGGATCAACGTCGCCATCGAAAACAATCCAATGTCGTTTAGAATCTTCACCACGTAAGTTATCGACAATCTTTCTCAGAATGCCAGTGAAGAGTCCATCTGTCCATTCACGAGTCGTACTATCGAGATTTCCATACAAGGCTTCCTTAGACATGACCTTTGAGTCGATAACGTGTGAAACACCCTCGATCCCTTCAACTCTTTGTAAAGCCTGCAATAAGACTTTCCAAGCCGAGCTTTTTCCTGACCCGGACTTTCCAACCATCATGACTCCGTGATGTATGCTCTGAATCTGGTATAATTGTAATATCTTTGTAATCCAGGTATCGCTGGCGACAAAATGATTCTCGACGGCAATATCGTGAATCGCTTGGGTCAACTTTTCAAAGTTCGCGGGCACATATTCGACTCCCGGGAAGTCTTCGTTTTGAATCTGAAGCATGGTTTCCACATCTTGACGAATGAGTTTAGGTGCAATTGTTTCACGAATACTTTGAACGATGATTTGAGGCTCGATGATAGCGTCAGGTCCCAAATCACCGTCCGATTTTGCGAGGCGGAGACGCTTTAAGCCTCCAGAGCTCACTAGCACACTTTTTAAAGCACGTAGCCCAAAATCATAATGAGCTTGGCGAGTCAAACGAGTGGAACAGTGGTCAAAAAAGGGAACAGTCTGCCGAGAAAGCATTTTAGCTTGTTTGAACCCTTGGGAGAAAAGCATGACTTCGGCAATAAGCTCCTTATCCGGTTTGGACATGGCAACACTTCGGAAAAGCTTTTTCAAATTGTCTGGAAGATTGGAGCGGCCAGCATAGCCCGGATTCATTGTAATGAAAATGCCAGTGTTGGGGTTCACACGGAGGCGACGGCCAACTAGGTCGATCTGGGCTTTTGACTCGTCTTCAAGATTCTTCAGGCCAATCTGGATATTTTGAATTTGCTGGGATACCGCAGACAAGATTCGCTCTTCAAGACGATTGAATTCGTCGAAGCACCCCCAAGCACCCACTTGGCATATGCCCAAGAAGATTCTACCCATAGCCTGGAAATCGAAAGTGTCGTCACAGCAAAAGACTAGAGTGAACCTTCCAAGCTGCAGACCGAGTGCTTTGACCGATTCAGTTTTACCAGTACCAGCGGGACCGTATGGCGAACCACCCAGCCTCTGGCACAGCGCTTGAGTGAGAGTGAGGAAACACCGATCGGTAAGTGGAGTCCTAACAAGCCTTTCGGGGACACCGAGATATTCAAAGCCATATTCTAGCTTTGCATTCGCCATATGGACATTCAGGCGCTGCAAAAAGTCTCCTTCTGCATGATAGACGTAGCGCATCTGCAGTAGCCATAGGTAATGGGTTGGGGTTGATGCATTCGTATCAATTAATTTCGCAATGGTATCGCGCTGGTGAACGAATTCGGTGATCATATGCTCACATTTTTTCCGAGTGATAGGGTCCAGTTCGCCGAGTACAGTAATAGCGAGAAGATCCAAAACTCTGACTCCAGCATCAAGCAATCCTTGCAAGCCTTTCCCGCCATTGTCGAGAGCTTTATGGACTGTATTAGTCCAAACAACCTGACTTCCGAGAACGACGACTTGTGCTGGATAATTTGCAAGGTAGTCGTTAAAAGCCGTCGTATCAATTTCCGAAGCTGAGTATATGGACTCGAATTGTTCTATGGCTTCGGCTAGAAGCTCTGCTAGAGTCGACTTCATACTGGTTTCAAGAGCTGTCAACCAATCATTGATTCTGGGAGTTTTGAGAAGTGAAACTTCTTTCTTTAGTCTGACCTCCTCGCCCTCCTTGGACGTGATTCCGACTATGTTCCCATCATCGTCCATCAGTAAGCCGGACAAACCTGCAAACATTTTCTTAAAGTGTTTTGCAACTCTAAGCGTATCGTTGCTATTACCAATTATTTCGAGGAGGTCTTCATCACCAACGAAATAAAATCGAGGAAACGATATACGCTCTCGTTCAAGATACTCTCCTAGCGCCTTCTGGATCTTATTTAGAAGCTCTGCTAACCGTTCCAAAGACTTCTGAACGCCATTGATGGAAAGGACATCAAGTACGAATGGGGACTTATAGACCTTTTTCATAACGGCAAAGAATTCCGAGTTGATATTTTGAAAGCGGCCGGACTCGAGGGGCAGAAGATGCTTTATGTCCGCGTTACCTGTGAAAACACCCTCGAGGTAAACCCATTGTCGTTGAACATCAATCCAAACGTCGAAAAGGACGTGCACGCGGTTGAGTTTATCTTCCCACGATGTAGCTTCTTCCTCGAATTCTTTGTAATAAGGTGAATGCCTCATAGCCTGTAATGAATTGAGATTTTCACTGCATTTTGCAAACAGGTCATCGAAGCCCTTGATTAGACGACATTTGTTTTGATAATTGACGAGCTCTAGGGAATAATTTTGCCAAGTCTCGCGAACCATTTTCAAGAATTCTTCCAGTGCCATTTCCCCTTGCGCTTGAGTGATAATGTCTCGCAAAATAGTCTCGCTGGCTGCTAGATTCAAATCCCAAACTTCGCCGAGGGTCAGCGAAACTTGTGAAAATCTTTTGTTCGGTTTGAGGGCCTTAAAAATTTTCTGCCAATGGCGTTCGCGGACTGCTTCGGATTTTAAGTCGGCCAGTATTGTGTTCACTTTGAGGAGCTGGCGAAGTATAGTTTGAATATGCTCAAATGCAGCATATTGCCTCATTCGACTGGGCATTTCTTTTGTCATCTTGATAAGACCATCGAGAGATTGTCGAAGTTTACGAGGTTGTACACTATTCCATAGAATATCACGCAGATCATTCAGACTGTTCCATATTGTTGACAGAGCGGCCCAAACGGCCATGAAATCTTGGACCTCCTCAAGGATGGCGGCAAGAGCTGTTGTTGGGCTGCTAGGTAGATCAAGGGCCTCTTTGGCTTTAGAAACCATGTCAAATTCAGTTTGCAAGCCCTCGAGTCGAGTCTGAAAGAATGTCAACGTTCTAGAAGCCTCCTCTGGCGGCGTAGATCCCGAGACCGGCTTCTCCTCATTCCACTGGGTAATGATATCGGCAATCTTTTCATTGATGACTTTATCTTCGGCCGTAATTTTAGCTCTCAGAGCATCGGTTTGGTCTTGGACAGTTTTACTCCTTCGCTCAAGGATATCATTCAAAGCTAACCACTCTCCATCGACTTGCTCAATATGCAACCAGTCATTAGGAAATTGATACCGTTGACGGGCCAATGTTGCCTGACCCTGTCGGAAAAGGTCAACTTCGGGCTCCCATATACGAGCCTTTCGTTTGCATTGCTGGACAATGGTGATGAATGATACCGCGTGGGCAGTGGAAGAGGCCTCTAAAGATTGTCCCTCAAGATCCCTTCTCGCAGCCTGGAGTTCTGCAAAAACTTCTCTCATACGGGTCCCTAGTTTCCCACCAAACTTTAGCAAGATTTCTCTCTGCCATTGGTCGTATTTTGCATTGACCTTGGTTTGAACCTGCTCGTAATCGATCCTAATCGTACCAAAGGATCTTCGGACCTCGGAGGTATCAAAGGTGGCACGGCTTTTTCGAATTTCCTGAAGTAATTGTAGCCACTGTGAAAGGTCATCACCAAGAACGTCATAAACGTGGGAGGACTGCAAGTCCCACAGAGACTGGAATTGCAACCACTTTTCAATATATTCCGAAATCTCTTGAAGTCTGGCCTCAACCACAGTGTATACTTCTGTCAGATCACTAGAGCAGTGCTGGGGGAGGGTAGAGAAATGAGTCTCCGAGAAAAGCGCTTGCTCTGCGTGGATTGACAGCTTGTACCGTGATGATTTGATTCTTTCAAGGTTACATAGTATTCCAACCCAGTGATCAAAATGAGCGAACCAACTTGCCCTGGCGAATTCCAAAGGGGGTCAAGCTGCATTACCTGGTTGCGCATTGAGATCTCATGAAGAAGTTCCGGGAATTGAATCTTTTGACTTTCCGTCTCTTCATTCACTCCATCGGACTCTCCATTGCTGCTTCTATGAGGTTGTTCATGTTTAGCATCCAGGAAAGATTGAATCCAATTTCGGATGGCTTGTCGTAACCGATCCTGCAGAATCATTTGAATCCTGGCATTTAAATTTGCAACCCAAAATCCGAGGTTGGTGTAGTTCTCAAGATTCAGCTTATCCACAGCAATTTGGATTTGATTCAGGCGTTGGTGAAAGGCGCTAGAATCATAAGGACAAGATTTGAGCTCAAGAACAAGTTTTTGAACCGAGTCGTCAATATTAATCAACGTAGCGGATTTGGTTTGTAGGACCGAGGCGGAGACAGCGAATTCTCGGACAAATTGAACATGTTTGCTTTCACCGCGAGTTGAAGCGACTGAAGGATCTACAGAGCCGTTTGCAATTCCTTGTTTAACATGAAGTTCATAAGAATGGATGAAAGATTCCCATCTTAAAGGTAAGCCTTTTATAATCAGCGTTTGGACATCATTTTGGTAGCCGCTTAGCAGTATAGCAGCTTGTGACATGGAAGAAATGGATCGGATCGTTTGGTGGAAGGTCCTGACACTTTCCATTAAGCTGATAGCAAAGGGATAGACGCGTTTGGCCTCCTTCGAAATACTATTAATCGCGTGAGGTATTTGGAAATTGAGCCAGACTAGGTTTCTGACTTCCTTGAACAGGGCAATAATCTGAGAGTCGAAATTAACGACAAGCTCCAACACATTGCCTGCCGCTCGGTTACGTGTGATGTTGAACAATCGGCCAGATATCGTAATGTTCCGTCTCTGTACATCTTGCAACCAAGCCTGAAGCACCGGGCGAGTATCGAGCTTCTTGCGAAACATGTTGCTTTCGGCCTGAAGCTTCTGTCCCTCCGAGTGAAGATCCCAGTCTTCACCCAGAACGTCCTCAACTTTTCGCATGTAACCATCTAACTGTCGCTCAATCTGCCGGGCCCAGATGATAGCTCCAGAAACAGGCGGAAGGTCTCTTAGCTGCGCCATCGCATACGCTTCAGAATGCCCATATTGTTGTTTAAATCGTTCATGTAAAGCAGCAATATCTTGTTTCACGTCGTCGATTAACTCAGTCTGATATTTTCCAATGGCACTTCTAATTTTCGGGCGAACCAGCAGAGCGTTGAACTTGGAGAAAACACGAAACTTTTCATTGGCGTTTTGAGCTGTAGCAAGTCGATCCCGCAGGCGTGCGATAATCAGGTTTTCAACTCGCGATGTTCGCTCATTATATGCGGTTTCCTCTCGGATCCATCGTTCAGTGCCTTTTGGAGACACGTCCAATACATCCACATCTTTTAGCGGGGCGTATGCCTGTCTGACCTCTTCCACAGCATCGACGTCGCCGATATCATCGAGAAAGCTATCTGATTCATGGCCGGCGGCTCCAGATTGGGTGGATTTGGGACCAAGAACATTCATAATTGTGCGTTGCAGCTGTTCATGATTGGTTCGGAACGTATTGATGTACTTCAGTCTATCTTGAGTCTCGGCATGTTTTGATCTGATCTTGATTGGAATGAACTTTTCATTTCGACGCCTGGTGGCATCACGAGCAACATTAGTAAATTCCTTAATGTTTTCATCCCATGCTCGCCATACTATCTGGGCTGCTCGCATCAATGTTCGGAATTCTTTGAAGTCCAGATGCATAATCGATTTACCACTGATAAGGGTGTGAATTCTGGCGTCAAGGTCTCCTGAAATGGCCTCTACTAACGACAAGGCACGCTTGATAGGATACGGACATAAGCGGAGCTTCTTGTTGAAATGCGCAAATATAAGGTTCAAAGCCTCTTGGACCTTTGGCAGGGAGGTTGCAGATTGCAATTCTGGAAGTGGAAAGTCGCGAAGGAGCTGATTATATTTCTGAACAGTTTCTGCGGCATCCTTCAGCCCAGTATCTGCAACAAAGCTTAAAGTGGCTTGATAACGCTTAGCATGTCGGAGAATATCCATAGTAAGCTGAACCCCATCAGCCTGGAGCTGAGCCTCGATTCCTTCAAGTGCTGTTTCCATGTCAAGCCAGAAATTTATCTCCTGTGCTGCAGAGCCGCTTTCAGGATCACGCGACATTTTTGTGATGTTCTGGATTGATTTAATCCACCCATTAACAGTGCTCTGGATGCTGTTAATGACAAGATGGTTGTCAAGCACAGCTGTCGGCACCAAGTCCACCGATGGCTTCACACCTCGCGCCTGCGCTTCGTCCAGTGCCGCTTGCACAACATCATGCATGGGTAGGCTGAGGACTGGAATTTCAATGTTTTGTTGAAGGTGAAGGAGACTAAGTTCAAGCTCCGCAATCTTCTTCTTCGCACCGGGTACTCCAGTCTTAGCATCCACATCTCCTTTGGCCTTAGACCCATCTTTTCCCCGTGTATACGCTTCAAAATAAGGCGCCAGGCCGAGATGAACAAGCGAATGGAGGACTTCGTAGGGAGATGTCGTGGGCCCTTGAGTTATCGTCGCGCGTGTCAGTGCCGAAAACCCAGGTAAAGTCAGAACTTGCACCTGGGACGAGATGGGAATAGCTGGATCTAGAGGTGATGGTGATTTAAGAAACGCGACGGCAGCTATTGTATTTGGCTTTATTGATATGTCGGTGCTAAGAGTGTAAGTGTATCGAGGGGACGAAGCTGTGAGCGGGACAGCGTCAGTTTTCTCTCCAATAATCCTTCATATTGGGTATTGAAGCAATACATACAGGTTTCATCATCAATTCCATTGACCTCTTGAGCTTCAATCAGCTCTTTATGAGCATATATTGCAGTGTGCGATTCAGATGCGAATTGCGAACATCTCTGTAGCGTTTCCGAGTATTCCGCCTTGGAAAGCAGACTTCCTGCATTTTCTAAGTCCCTTCTTAACGCGCCCAGAGTCCCTTGGAGGACTTCCGTCAGGTGCTGGATGACTATAGTAGGGTCGGTACTCGGGGAGGTATGCGGCGCGGAGAGGTCATTCGACGCCCCTGGTGAGGCGACCTCCATCCTCTGGTAGCTATGAACTTAATCTTTCAGGCTCATCGAAAGGTGAAGTCATAGAGAAATGTATGTATTTTTGTATGGACTCGGTTTCTAGTGTAGGAGTCCTCGGATCAAGAGAATCAAGGTGATGGGGTTGAGCTCCTTTGATCAACGACTTTCACTAACAATGACATGTTCAACAATTTGTAGAACGTTTTTGGCGACGCGGCGTGTTTACCTGCAGGTCACGGGATTTGGAAACCAGGGGCCTCAAACCTAATATTCCACTAGGCTCAAACAGGCAGCAAGTTTAATTGGTGTCCGATCACGTGATAACAGATGCGATGACTAATCTTCGCTCTTCGATCAACCCCTTTTTACCCCTGCCGATATCACGAATGCGATGTCGGCCAGAACTACGTGGCCCGACTGTGCAGTCAATAACTTCCAAGTCCGATATAAAAGAGAATTTCGCAAATAGAATCAAATTGAACCTTGATTAATTATGGTCCAAAACCATCTGAAAGTTTGTTGCACCTCGCTTAAATTTCTATGCATGTTTCTGGTCGGTCTGGCAATCACATCCATATATCTCGCGAAACCTGAATGGTGGAAGACCTTCCAGCTTTGACAATGCGGCTTGGCTGGCCTTTATCTTTGCGTATCGTGCCGAAGAAGAAACATTATCTGCAACTAATGTCTTGTGGACAATCACAGCAGCCAGGACTTTGGGCTCCATCCCATCAATGCTTGGAACCTCTCCAGCCTTCAGGCAGTAGTTGCTACAACCAAAATCAATGGTGAGTCTATTGTGCAAAAAGGTCTGCGGGATATGTCAGCATGCGCTTTCTGGATCTTGATGATAATACTAACCGTCGGGTGCTTGTTTGCGTATGTATCGTAAATCGTCATATCATCAAAATGTTTTTTGAGAAATTTAAGGAAAAAGTCTTCGACAACTTCGAAATTCAAATTAGAGTCAATAAATATTGCGCCAATATAAGCTTCTACTATATCGGCAAGACCCTAGAATGTCATGTCAATTCTTGAAACCCATAAATGCGTCCCATCAGGCTGGGAAGATTTACCTTCGGAGGATCGCTTGTTGTTGTCCAGGCATCAGGGGCATCATGCAAATCTGAGACTTCGATTTCTTCAGCATAGGCATGCACCTGAGACTGAAATGCTGCGCTATATTGAAGAATGTGGCGGTGAAATCCAAGCTGTATAGCAACCGATCCGAGGAATTTATTTGATACCATCGCCATCTAACAAGCATTAGAGAAAGTCCTTAAAAATGAGGTTGAAACTACCTTATGCTCGGTAAGCCACTGAGGATCTTTGTCCGGATAGTTGTCATATAAGTACTCTACGCAAGCCATGTCAAGCAGAGAGTCCCCCAAAAACTCAAGCCTCTGGTAGCATGGAACCTTCGCCCATGCCTTTGGATAAGAAGGGTGGGTAAAGGCGGAGCGTAGGAGTTTTGGGTAATTGAAATGATAGCCTAACTTTGCTTCAATCTGGTTGACCAGGTCAAGCTCACTTGCGTCTGAAACAGCGGTTTGATATCCTGGCAAAGTGTAGAGCTGTGAGTAGTGTTGCCAGTCCGCAATCTTATGATCAGAACTGTCGACAAGTACAGTCACCGCTTTGACTGCTATATCAAACCTATGAGACTTTTTGCTCTTGCCCGACAACAATGCTGCTCCGATGAATGCCTCACAAACATCTGCAATAGTTTTGTCTGCCAGGCCATGTTTGTGCCCGTCTGCTGTTTTGCTCTGCGCTTTCCCTTTAAGTAAAGTCAAGCCTTCGGGGTACCATCCTCTCCTAGTTTCTTGTGAATAAATACGTAAGAACTGCAATTACAGGGCGAGTACCTTGAAAAACCTTGAGAACGGATGAACTCGTACAGTTTAAGCTTCTGTGCAGTCTGAAATAGATTCATGTTGCAAATCAGAAGCATTCGCTGGACATGAAAGTCGAACTCATCATTATCGGGATTCCCAATAAAGAGCGAGATAGAGGTTGCCATTTTCAGGAAGCAATCTCCCAAAAATTCGAGTCGTTCATAATTTTTCCCCATCCCTCTTTGAAATTGGATTTGAAGCGCCCTGTGTTCTTCTGTATTGTCAGAATCTTTAGTAAGAGCTTCAAGTGCAAGATCCAGAGGAATCTCTAGATCTAATCTCGAACAGGCCTCAGCAGCAATGAGATATGACTCAAGGCGACTGATAATAGCCGGAAAGGTGAAAGCAAACGCCGCGACAGGAGCTGGGATCTTTTCTGGCATATCAGTATATACCGACATCTAACACTGGAATTCGTATGGACTTACTGCGGAGATCGCTAGCGGCTCAAGACAAATATAGGCGGCCGGCTCCTGTTGCTTCTCCTTCTCGGTGCGTTTATCTAGAAGATTTCGGCGTAGCTGAACCAGCTCTGCTCGAATGACTGGCTGATTCCAGTCGCAAGTCTCCAAGAATTTAGCTCGAGAGTTCTTATATAAGCTCAAAGAGTATTCCATGATGTTTTTCATCCATCTTCGGCGAGTTGCTGTTTTGGGCGGAGCGTCAGAGGCCCTATATCCCGGTTCAATCTCTATGGTGAAGTAGCGGTATTTGCCATCCCACTTATCATAGACGAATTGAGGAATAAATGTCTGTGAATTAGTTGCACACCAAGGTATCTCAGGATTGTTGAATACAGTTTGTAGAATATCCCAATCTAAGACATCGCGGGAAAGGGAAGTATCACATGAGCCTTGGGGCTGACGTTTCAGCGGAGCAATCCAGTACGACATTTGTTCTGTATCCCGTTCGTAGACCTTATTAAACACGTCCTGAAATACCTGAAGAGTAAAGGATGTAAGAGCCTCCAGGTCACTCTGCGTCACCTTGAAAGCTCGCTCCATCGGGTGGCAGGAAACATTGCACTCAATATCATTCTCCAAGTATAGGGGAAAGGTTGGAAATTGAGGCAGTTTCTCTCGTGTAAGTAGAACCAATGGGTGATACTCCCTGCACAGCGGCTCGCTGGCACTTAGTCCGATAACCGTGGCATACAGCGATTTAGGTATGGTGCCACGAGTATTCTCCCACAATTTCGGTTTCATCATCATGTCGTATTGGTTACTTTTCTTCGACGAAATTGCCAAGCAGGCATTTCTCATAGCAGGCAGTCGTCTATGATAGGTCGAAACAAAATAGTCATCCAGCAGACCATGTTTCCGGAGTAATAGACATGTCTCGAAAGCTGCAGATTGCTTAGCAACGAGCTTTTTGATGCCGGTTTCCCAACGGCTCCACGGACTGGCGATTTCTCTGGAAGAATTGCCTCGCATACAAAAGCATCTCGGGTATAATCGTGATAGTAAGTGACAGTGTTTGAGAACTCCTTTTCGTATTGCTGACGTTTCATTAGTCTTGCAAAAGGAAAAGAACTCGAAAACTTACCAAAGAGCTGGCATAATGAGCAAGTACAACCAAAGCGGAATTATAGGTCAGCTTCGCTCCTGTAGTCTGAACCGTATATGACTTGCGCTCGCGATCGTTTTCAAAGAGAGCATCAATGTCATTATGAGAACCGACCTTGCGGTCTTTGGGCAAAGAAGCACAGAAACGTTTCATCAACTCCTAAAACAGATCAGACATAATAACACCAGAAGATGGCTCACGTCACCGACTTCTGAGCTTTGGACATATTTCACGCTTTCATGGTGAATCATATTGTCTCGTTCCACCATGTGAGCAAACTGCGGGAAGAATTAGTTACGGGGCGAAGGAGGCAGATACTTCATAGCTCTTACAGTCGAGTTCATATGCCGGGCTCTGCCTCTGCTTTGAATATAGCGTGTAAGAGTAGAGGCGAGATCAAACCTGCCAAAGTTGTTAGAAGTCAATATCTAATAGAACAGCGGAGTGCTTGTTGAAGTTACCGAACAACAAGATTGCAGTCTGGAATGTCAAGGCCCTCCTCTGCAATAGACGTTGCAAACTTGATTTCTATTAGCTCAACACAATCTTATGAGAGGTCTCAACAGATAATGGATCCTTACAAGGCAATTCACCTCCGCTTTTCGGAATGCAACAACCGTGAGAACCTGCTGGCGAAAAGTGGTCCGTATCCCATCGGA
Source organism: Nannizziopsis arthrosporioides (assembly GCA_029635245.1). Taxonomy (NCBI): domain Eukaryota; kingdom Fungi; phylum Ascomycota; class Eurotiomycetes; order Onygenales; family Nannizziopsiaceae; genus Nannizziopsis; species Nannizziopsis arthrosporioides. The sequence continues at coordinate 5,235,247 of CP098260.1, read as the reverse complement.
TGCGTCTCCCCCTCTCCCACTAGAACACCGGGACGAAGATGTTCAGTCCCAATTCTGCGGAAGAGATCGCATAATATTCGCGCAGTAAATCGCTGTTCTGTAAATACGATGCACTTTGTGTCTGTGTGCCTTTCAAAGTATCTTGAAAGTTCGAAATGAAGACAACGGACTTTTGGGCTTAGCTGATCAAGGATATTGACTGAGGGTTCAACCGAATAGGAACTGAGAAAGTTAATCGCCTCGCGGATGCGCTCAATTTCAGCCTCCGGCTTCCCCATTTTAGACAGGGGCGTATTGCCTCTGGCTGTTTGAACTGCGCGCCCTTCAAGTTTTGGTAAATATTCTTCCGCGAGCGCAAACGACCAGACATAATCAGAGCACCAGGCCCCTAAAGTTGAGGAAGCAGCTAAGGAGTAGGTGAAAGCTTTTTTAATGCAATCACGTCCCCGAATCGAGAATATAGCTCCTGAAATAATGGCGTCGCAGACGGTTGCTCCAGCCGTTCGTACGTCCAGGATTCCTCTATTGGCTTTGCAACGGCTCGCCGAAGAAGCGAAAGATCAGAAGCAGTCATTATTTGACTGTTTAAAATTGTCTCAAGATTTCTATCGTATTGTGAGCAGGCGCATGGGGAATGGAAATCTGAATTTTTTACCTTGCAGCCTTGACAACGTCCACTTTAGCATCTACAGGCGACGCGGTCATACCAAAGATTTTTGGACGTTTGGTTTCTTCTTCCTTAAGATAGAAGTCCTTCACGATTCTATAACAGGTCAGATAATCAAGGTCGAGTAGCCAGGTCAACTCTCACCTCGCATATGGATGATCTTTCTTCGCGTGATGTGCCTCGTCGAAGATCAGTAGATTGATGCCCTCCATTTTGACAAAGGAATGAAGGAGGCACTGATAGAGCACTTCAGCCGTGCAAACAATGATCATATTGTTGGCTAGATGCTTCGTCCATGTCTCTCCATCCCACAAGTCGGTCGCCATGGCACCACAAAATTTAGCAATTTTCTGATCAATGTTGTTTTGTAGAACTGCTGCTTGCTGGAATACCAAGGTAACACTATCAACCTATTGCAGCACATTAGCCATTAAATAGTTATCAACAAGTATATAATATACCAGAAAAAAGATATTCGAGGGCGTTTATTGACACTGCGGTCAATCAATTCCTGGGTGATGATGTGTTTGAGAAGTAGTACAGCAATGAGTGTTTTTCCAGAGCCTACATAAGATCGTCAGTATCCTCCTGGGAATATATGGAGGTGGAAAAAGGGGAAAGATAGCTGTACCGGTATCTAATACAGCGATAATATTGTTCGTCTTCGCCTTTTCGAAGATCTCGAGTTGATATTCTCGTGGATCATGTATAACCGAAGCAAAGTCTTGCTTCGCAAAAATGTTTGCCATCGAAAGCTCGCTATCTTTGGTTGCTTTGATAGCCTGCTTGATATCTTCAGCCGTAATGGCTTCAGCTCGTGCCGACAGCCTACTCATATTATTAGAAAACAGGTATTAAATGTTCTTCGCAGCTCGACGCACAGATCCTTAAATCGCAGATTTTGCTCCTGGCGCATCTCTGAGGCATTTGGTTTCTCCGCAATCGGCAGTTCATCTTCACTATCGGAGCCCAGGAGCTCTACCACCGCGGCCGGATCCTCCCCTGTCCCCATGAAGCCTGTTTCAAGAACCGTCTGTACGTGCATCTCGGCTGGGTATGGCGATAGATGGCTTCAACGGCCAGTGCCTATAGGGAGAGCTGTGGTCAAGTGGGGTATTGAGGGTTGGAGGTTTCTAGAGCAGCAGTGAAGCAGAGCAGAAAAAGAACAAAGTAACTTTCCGGGTTGAGGAAGCGAAGGTCGTTGCCAGAGCAGCGAAAGGGGAGGAGGCTCACAGCCCAACTAGATAAGCAAGGAACATGAAAAGCCACATTCAACTGTGGATTTGATCTCTCTCAGGAGTAAAAGAATGGAGAAAGCTTCTGCTGTTTGGCAGAGTAGAATGTCTGTACCTAACTGAACCAACTACCTAGTATACAGTCGGTCGGAGGTGGGCAGGTAGGTAGTGGAATGATTAGAAAGATGAGGCGAAAAAACAGGAGCAAACGATATCAAATGAAATTACACTTGATATTTCTTTCACACTGAAAGAGATATGGAGTACAGACGGAAAGAAAAGCAAGTGAGCTGTCAAATTGTTTGCTAGCCATTCATTTGCTCCTGGTCTGACTTGTCTATGTGAACAGCAACAAGGATCAAAGAACTGCTGGTGACAGGTTCTGCAGCCAACCCGGCTTCAGTCGGTTGTCTAATAAGTCATTCATCACTGTGCACACCAAGAGTATTGTCATTGGACTGAAGCCATATACTCCAGAGATTCGTCCAGGCGTTGCTGTTGATGTCGTTGGTGCCTTTCAGTTCGTCCTGTTGTTCTTCAAGGCACTGTGAAAAAGAGTTCACGGCCAAAAAGCAAAATCCTGTGACGCAAGTTCTCAATCCACTGCTTTGGACATCGGCAGCTCAACTGGAGGCACTGTTTACAGGCCCATAGCACTTGTGTTGTATATGACTAACATTCTACAGAGCTTTTATTTCTACTAGATCATCTAGAGCTTGAATATATTGACCCAAGGCCATGGATGAGGAGGCCGGCAGCTTGCGAAAGCTCTTTGCTTCCGCCAAAGCCCAGAAGGAGGAGTTAGAGACCGCTCCGAGCACCAACGATCCGGCATACGAAGACCAGCTCGACTCCGCGATCAAAGCCTTTGAGTCTTGCCAAAAATTAATATCTCAGCTTTCAATATTCAGTCCAAACGAGTCTTTGGAAGAAATATCTACAACCGACCTGCAGTATGGCCCAATATTCTCTCCATGAAGGCCAAAATTTGCTAACCACCGCGGACCTGTAGATTTTTGACCGTCGATTACCTGTTGGCTGAACTGCTTCAACGACTACATGGCGCGGACCGCCTGAGTGCTGCCGAACGAACCCGAGAACATTATAATAGATTCTTGGAATTATCGGATCAGTATGGCATTTTATCGCCCACGGACCAAAAGCTCCATGAACGATATCTTGAATCTCCGGATACGTTTAGCCTCGCGCCCCAGAACGATGCCGCTGCTCGGAGACAAATCAAGATCAGCCGTTTTCGTGAAGAGAAAGAATTGAAACAAAAACTTGAGGTGCGATCTATACCGCGCCGTTCCTCCACTCAAAGGGAGCTACGTGCCTAACTAGGAATTAGTATCTCTCACAGAACCGAGACGCAATCGCGAGAGACGACGAGACCGCGCGGCAAATATATCTGGCCGACATCGCGCTTTGCATACACCGAACCTTTCAGGCACTTGATTTACTGTCGCAGGAGCTAGTCATGTTGAAACTTGCCTCGAATACTATAACCGAGCGGCCAGGTCAGGCTCCAATGGACACGAGAAGCCTAAAGAGGAACAATGATTCTGATTATTCTGATCGCCTTGATATCGGGCTATCTTCAGGGGGCCGCGGGCGAGGAGGGCCGCTGTTGAGCAAAGCGGGTGTGCCCCTTCAACCCTTTGTTCTCACCAGTAAACGATCAGAACTCCGGAGTGGGGTTTTTCGGCCCGGCCACAATCTGCCAACGATGACCATTGAAGACTATTTAGAGGAAGAGAAACGGAGAGGAGGTATCATTGAAGGCGGAGGTGAAAAATCTGGTCTTCCAAAAGAAATCGACGAGGATGATATAGAGAAAGCTGATGAAGAGACCATGAAAGCACGAGCATGGGATGAGTTCAAAGAGGAAAACCCGAAAGGCTCTGGCAATACACTGAACAGAGGATAACATATGAGCAGAAGCTTTGGCCCCCTTTGATTCAATCTCGGTTGCCTTCATCTTATTCCTGCATATTCATCAGTCATTCAATGCAACAATGTGAGAAGGCGAGCCATACCCGAAGTGGAAAATTTTCTTTCTTGAGCTCCGGCCACTTTTCTAGCACAAGACTTATGAGTTCTCTACCGAGTATTTCATACCCCTACCAGCAGAAGTTAGCTGTCGAGAAACCTTGTATCCGAAAAGACAATATCTAGCCTTACCTTTTTACCAAAGTGGAGGCCATCTATGAAATAACTACGTCCAAATCTAGCAGTACCAGGCATTCCACAGCCAGGAAGCTTGTTCTCAAGGTCAAGCTGATGAAATATAGCCTTTGCGTCTCCTTCCGATTTCTCCTGGCATGCAAATTGAGTAACAATGGTCCAGAAGTCTAACAGCGCTACTCTATCTGTTTTTGCCTCGAACTCCGTCCCTATTTCGACAATCTTCTTCGCGAATGTTCGCTTGGACTCCCAGGTTCTGTGGCCCCTGCCCTTCGCGGTCTCAGCACGCAGTGCCTCAGCTGCTGAAGGACTGAGATTTTCTGGCTCAGATGGCGAAGACACATCGATCGGTGGGGGTGATATCAGGACAACTTTGGTCCCCTGGGTCGCGGGATGTTCAAGAATGCGGTCCACATAATGTCGAATGTGCTCCTCATATTCTGCGATAGGAACATAGGTAGTGTTACCGTCATAGCATGCATCGTTTGCCCCTAGAAAAATAGTGACGAGAAGAGGAGCGGGCTTGCCACGTTTCTCCGCTACTCTAATGATGTATTGCTCGAAATCGAGACGCAGTGATCTTGTCGTCTCACTATACAAGGTTATCTTAGCCAAACAAGGTTGATAATGTCGCAGAATCATTTCAAAGAAAGCATTCCACGTCTTTCACTTACCCTGAGTACCCTGTTTCTCAGAAAATCAGCAAATCAAGAATCCCATCCTTTGATATGAATCCATACCCTCATTAACAACCTCCACTCGGTCTTCATAATACTGCTGAAACTGCCAACCGAAACCCGAGTCTTGTTCCCAGAAAGCGCGTTCCGTCAAGGAATCCCCGAATAGATAGATTCGAGGATAATCATCCGGAGTCTGCTTCCCACCCAGCTTCTCCGGGATGAAGAAAGGCATGTCATGCAGTGTCGCAAAAGATCAGAAGATCCGAATTCTTAGCAAAAGCTGTAGTAATGTAATACTCCACTAGATACCTATATTTGAGGGTTATAGCCAGCTGCAAGTATACGCCGGCAAATTTAAGAGCTGAAGATGTCAAAGGAGCGCGAAGGTGACAAGCGCGCGGGGTAACTAGCTGGAGTGTTTGCTCCACACGGGCGGCACAGGCACCCAACATGCCCGCTGGTTGCCTGCTGAGAGCCTGAGACCTTGCAAGGCTGACTTATAATTATCTGAAAAGTGTTGGAATATTTAGGACAGGCGGCGACAATTACGCGGGCTCTTGTAAGAGGGCTATTCAAGTAGAAGACTTTATTTAACGCTTGCTACAGAATATACAGAATGCAGGCAAGTTCTGGTCTCGATGATGTCTTGCGAGACCTCGAGGCTCGCTAGGAGGCCATTGACTGTGCGGCCACCATCTCTCGCTTTTGGAGTCGGATTTCGTCGAGAATCTTCCCGGCACCGTTTTCAACCAGTTCAAGCGCAACAGTCCTCCCGAAAGCCTCGGCTTCTTCAACAGATTTGACATCGCCGTCCTTTTCAATTTCCACAGCTTCTTTCCCATCGACACTTACAATTATTGACCTCAGTCTCAGGAGATCTTTTCCGTTATCATCTTGGATCCATTCCGTTTCAACGCCGAGCGGAGCACTACAACCGCCCTCGAGAATTCGTAACAAGTTCCTTTCTGCCATGCAGGCAAGTGTTGATTTGGAATCTCCAATTTTATGTATCATGTTTCTCATAGCTTCATCACCGGCGCGGATTTCAATGCCTAGAGCCCCTTGCCCCACCGCATGCAGCATGTTTCCACTCTTAGAATCCAGGTATTGCGAAATGCGATCACTGTGACCGGTTCTTAGTAGTCCTGCTGCAGCAAGTATCAGGCATGTGAAGGGCCCATCTTCGGCATCAAGCTTTGCCAGCCTGGTTTCTATGTTGCCTCGAACGTCTTGGATCTTTAGATGTGGGTAGTGTCTCGCAAGCTGCGCCGTACGTCGGACTGACGAGGTTCCAATGACTGAACCGGCCGGTAGTTCCTCCAGAGTCATCGATTGTAGGCCTTTCTTGACCACTAGCACATCTCTGGGATTTTCGCGTTCCATCACGGCTGCCAGAACACATTGCGAAGGTATCTGAGTAGGCACATCTAGGAGGCCGGAATATCAGCATGCGCGCCTTTACAGACAAGTCTATAACAACAGCCACTAACCTTTCAAGGAATTTACTACCAAATCCACGTCTCCTGCTATTAGCAGCTCCTCGAGTTCTTCGGTCCAAAGATTTTTTGCCGTGAATTCTCGCAGCGGTGTTACTTTGTTCAGGTCGCCAGCAGCATGCCGACTGTGAACTTTGAACTCACAGTCCGGCCATGCTGCTTGGAGCGCATTTCGGACGAGTTCAGTCTGTAGGAGAGCAAGATTCGATTTTCGTGTCCCAATGGTGAATACGTTCTTTTCAAGGGCTGCCATTTTGCTGGCGGGGTAAGGCCTCGGTCAGTGGGGCAATTGCCGGATCGGGTAAAAAGAGCGCTAGACGCGAAAGCAGAATTGGCCGGGTCTCTCAGTCATAAAAAATATGCGATAATAGTTTCTCTCAGATCGATATTGTATAGAGGCCAGGCATGTGTTGCAGAGACGTTCTGGCCTCTTTTTTTCCGCACTAGTTAGTTAACGGCTTCGTTATCAGATGTCCGAAAGTTCGGTTTGCTAAAAATCCACCTTTCATAGTTTCTCCTCAGGAATCACCCCCAGGCTTGGCTCCACCGTCACCGACACATGTCCGTCTTGACGAAGAGGAAAAACCGTCCGCGATTCTCGCACAGTAAATCAGAAGAACAATTCAGGGAACTCGTTCTGGGCCGCCTGGTATCGAAGCGGTCGGCCAGGACATCGAGACCGGGAAAACGGGCCACTAAGCGGCCTGGCGTTTCGTACATTACGCCACTTCCAGGCTAAACTGGTGTCACAGATTCCGAAATACTGTAATACAGTAACCTCGGCATGATTGTTGCCGCCGCAGTTTGCAGTGTTGGGAGGAGAGGATTCTCCAAGCTTCCGGAGTCTTGCGAAGTCTTAAAGGGAAGCCTGATTATGCGTCATTCTTCTCTCCATTTCATTGACTGTTGATTTCTGTCTTAATATCTCCTGCTGCTCTGTTTTGTTCCGGCAAGCCCAAACCTCAGTTTCCCGCACCTCACGAGATCACCCGTCATGGCTTCCACCAACAGCCGAACCATCAAGCTGCCTATCATCCCCCTCGCAACGGGAACACTGCTGTTGCCTAGCACCACGCTGAGAATTCCTCTTGCAGACCGGCCGGATATTCCGATTCTCCTCACCTCCATATTCAGTCGTCCCTCTCAAAGACACGGCACCTCGACGGTCGTGGTCGGATGTGTTCCCGTCAGCTCACCGCTCCTGTCAAAAGACGGCCAGCACCTCATAGATAATGAAGATCAGGAGAGAAAGCGGGCTCAGGATGTGGTCAAAATCAATCCAGCACAGGCAGCGCCCGGCGATCTGTTTCGGTACGGAACTGTCGCTAAGGTAGTTGGCGTTCAAGGGCGCCCGAATTCGGAACCATACATGCTTGTCGAGGGTGTAAAGCGATTTACTATTCGGAAGGTCGTGAAGCAAAAGCCTCATTTTGAAGCGGAGGTTGCTGTTTATGATGAGCCAGGTTGGTTGTCCGTGTGTTGTGCGTAAAGACTGCGTCGCTAATCTTCTTCATTCTCTAGCCCCTTCTTCCGCCGATCAAGAGCTTTCGGAGCTCTTCAATCAACTAAAACAAGCATCTCGCGAATTTCTTGCCTTGCTAAGGCTAGCATCGATGTTCTCCTCGAAGTCGGGGATGTCACCACTCGTCGCAAGACGGTTTGAACTATTGATATCTAAGAAGGACTTATCCCAAGCCGGTAATTTGGCCGACTTCATGGCGGAGGTTGCAGAGGGAACTTTTGAGGAGAAGCTACGCATTCTGGCGTCATTGGATCTAAAAGTCCGATTAGAGCGGGTGATTGAATTACTACTCAAGCAGGTTCAGTCGATTAAGAACGTCATCAAGGTTACTACGATCTCTACAACCACACTTCCGACAACTTTTAGCATTGATATCAACTCTCTGGACCCGCGTCAACGAGAAATACTTTCAAGGCGTCCCGGCAATAGTGCTATCCAGTATCCTCCCTTCGGTAAAGGGGATGGAGAAGAGAAGGAGAACAACGAGGTCGATGAGCTTCAGAAAAGACTTCAGGACGCTCAACTGAGCCCCGAAGCCCAGAAAGTCGCCGATCGTGAGCTTAAGAGACTACGACAAATGAACCCCATCAACGCCGAGTACGGCGTATGTCGGACCTATCTTGAGAACCTTGCGGAAATCCCTTGGACAAAGGTGACAGAAGATAAATTGGGCGTCGAAACATTACAACGAGCGCGAAAACAGTTGGACGATGACCACTATGGCCTGGAGAAGATAAAGAAGCGCCTGCTGGAGTATCTTGCTGTCCTCAAGCTAAAACAGTCGCTAAATACCGAGGTTGATGCTGAAATATCTAAGTTGTCCGCCAGTTTGAATCATCCTGAAGAAAAGTTGATTGACGATGAGGCTGCCTCTGATGCCGAGAAAGATAGTGCTTACACCAAGCTCGAGGTCCTTAAAGCCAACCGGAAGACCGATAAGTCGCCAATTCTCCTCCTAGTAGGACCCCCTGGTACCGGAAAGACTAGTCTTGCAAAATCCATTGCTACATCATTGGGCCGGAGGTTTCACCGCATCTCACTGGGAGGTGTCCGAGATGAAGCTGAAATCAGAGGACACCGCAGAACTTATGTTGCCGCTATGCCTGGTCTTATCGTAAATGGCCTAAAAAAGGCTGGTGTCGCTAATCCTGTCTTTTTGCTTGACGAAATTGATAAGGTAGGTGGTGCTAACTTCCACGGTGACCCGTCCGCGGCAATGCTTGAGGTGCTGGACCCGGAACAGAACCATAGCTTTTCTGACCACTATATCAACATTCCCATTGACCTAAGCAAAGTGCTATTTATTGCGACAGCCAATTCTTTAGACACAATTCCTGCACCCCTGCTCGACCGTATGGAAACTATTGAGCTGTCAGGCTATACCACCATCGAAAAGCGGCATATTGCTAGGCGCCATCTCCTACCAAAACAGATCAGAACCAACGGCCTTTCCGAGGGACAAGTCGAGCTCTCTGATGAGATTATTGACAAGATCATTACTTCCTACACCCGAGAGTCGGGTGTTCGCAATTTGGAGAGAGAAATCGGGTCTGTCTGTCGGTTTAAAGCGGTTGAATACGCGGATGCCAAAGATGCTGGTAAACTCGAAACTTATAACCCCACCGTGGCCGTGCAAGATCTAGACAAGATTCTTGGTATTGAACGGTTTGACGAAGAAATTGCTGAGAAACATTCACGGCCTGGAATTGTTACCGGTCTTGTTGCTTACTCAAGCGGTGGACAAGGCAGCATTCTATTCATCGAAGTTGCCGATATGCCTGGAAACGGAAGCGTCCAATTAACAGGCAAACTTGGGGATGTATTGAAAGAATCGGTCGAAGTGGCCTTGACTTGGGTTAAAGCACATTCATACGAATTAGCCCTGACCCAACATCCAAACGAGGATATCATGAAACATCGGAGCCTCCACGTTCATTGTCCTTCTGGAGCCATTCCAAAAGATGGCCCTTCCGCAGGTCTGGCCCACACTATTGCTCTAGTGTCTCTCTTTTCCGGGAAACCAGTTCCTCCAGAAATTGCGATGACCGGAGAGATTTCGCTTCGTGGCCGCGTGCTTCCAGTTGGTGGAATCAAGGAGAAACTTATCGGCGCCCATCGGGCTGGAGTCAAGACCGTTCTTTTGCCTGACCACAACCGTAAGGACGTTCGAGATGTCCCCATGGAAGTCCAGAAAGAATTGGCTATAGTCTATGTTAAGTAAGTCAACGAATTTTTGCCCTAAATGTATGTGTGCGTCAAGGTGCTAATTTCTTCTGAAGGCATATTTGGGAAGCCATTCGACATATTTGGCCCCAAGGCCACTGGCCCGGTGAACATCGCCATCCAGTCTTCGAAAGCAGGCTGTGACATCCTAGCGCTAGATGCAAATCCGGTGCGTCTGATCTCGGTCAAACAGTGGAGCGAGCATAAGTTTTAGTAGCGCGGCTGTTTTGAATCTTTGTTGTTTTGCTCTGTGGCTCACTTCATTAGCTCTTGGGGTATTGACCATTCGTTCTTTGCATATTTTTGTTTTTTTTTTCATCGCTATAAGCGCGTCATATATACAATTTCAGGGTTAGTGTCCGTATTATATATTTATGGAAATACAGTCTCCAATCATTCATCAGTTCGAAATTGAGGTTTAACCTTGAAAATAGTGTGTCTATTGTTACAATTCCGGTATATCATGGCGGTAGAATGGCAATATTCCTAATATACAATGCAAACCGACACAATTCCATTACCTGGCGGGTGCCTAAGCCGTGCTTGGTGATCCGAAATTATAGGGGCTTGGATTATGTAGTATCAGCTCCGTAGAAAGCGAGGGTTTAATGAAGCTCATTGGCTTTGTGAACTCGATACCGGTCGTCTAGATTGTGTGGGATTGGGACTCAAAGTCGGCCTGTCAAAATTTAATCCTAAAACTTTCCATGTCGGTTGCCACGTCTCTGCTCCATCTTTCACGAGTTTTGCCTGCTCAGCAAGCAATTCTCTTTGGCGCTCCGGGACTTTCATCCCCGCGTCGTGCCCGTGGGACTCTTGATAATCATTCTGCATCTTTTTCGCCTCGAAGAAAGTGTCTCGCTCCCATCTGCAGTTGAACAGAAAAAGTTAGTCATGTTGTTACTCTCCAAGAAATCGTGCCCATGCAGCTTGCGTAAGACGTACGGTGCAAAATCCGTCGGTGCCTCAGGCCATACAAACGGCTCTGTCATTTCCACCGTCATCTTCTTCTTGGACATCGGTCTTCTGAGCGGACCGTAGCCACTTTTACCCATCGGAAGTTCCCGCGTCACCTTTTGTTGTTCCACGTAACTTCGTACTTTAATCACATCTACATTGTATAACCGCTTCAGGTAGTCTTTGAGATCGAGTTTGTTGAAGGACAGCGGAACCCAAAAGGAGGCATAGCGAGGAGGCAAAAAAGGCGTACGTATTAAGGTGATAGTGAATTCTGGTCTAATAAAGTGCATTAGCAAGCCCGTACTCTAGTTCTGAATTGGCGGTGATGCGTAATAATTTAGCATACAAGTAAATTTGTTTCCTTTGCTCAACTGGCAGCGGAGGCTTGTACCAATTGATAGGCAATCGCTTGACACTGGCTCCACGCGGCATTTTGTTAAGACAATAGATTTTAAGCCAATTGGACCTGAGGAATTGGAATTGGGATCTCGAACCCTTGATATGAGTTGTCTGGTTAAACAATTGGGGCACTCCAAGGACATTCCGGCTTTCTAAAAGCTTTTCCGAAGGGAGTGCGTGGGAGGTTGTAATGGCTATCTGTAGTGATCCTTGGCAACCTAGCTACGGCGATCTGTAAAAGCCCCGAGTAAAAAACCTTAAATTGGTTAGTGATTTCTTCATACATAGATGGATATATCATGCACATGAAAGATTACTAAACTTCTTCTTATTGATGAGCCGTTATTAAGTTGGGCCAGATATCTGTAACTTCTCAACCTGCGGGCCATCCTCCCCAAGAGATGTAGATTGTTGGGCAGGTATCTCAGACTCCAATGCACCGGGAGAGCTTCCATTGCCCTTATGACTATCCTCCTTCTCCTCCTCCTCTTCCTCCTCCTCCTCGTCCGCTGACTCCCCTTCGAAGTCACTATCTTGATTTCTTTCTCTCCCTTCAGTATCACCGTCTGCCCCGACCTCTTTCATATATGCCTCAAGTTCTCGAGCCATCTTTCTGGAGAATCCGGAGGCTTCAACTGTAATATCCAGCCTGACGGCACCGTCTGTGCCTACTAACTTCTTCGCATCGTCAAAAAAAGGGCCTGGTTCGTCGCTCACAAACCCAAAACGTCTTTTGAAGTACCTCTTGATGCAATTGACATCTCTATCAAAGTACATCTCAGCATTTATATGGTCAATAGAAATCATTTGCGGGAAGTCAATAACCACAGGATCCAGCCTGAGATCATCGGGATCAATATCTGCCCCTTCGGGTTGCTTTCCCTTTGCCGCTTTCTTCGACTCTTCCTTGATTAGAATGTTAAATTCGTTAAAGTCACCATGTATTAGCCCATATTTCGCAAGGCGGAGAATCATGTCAATCAGCTCAGAATATAAAGATGCTGGATCCGGTACGGAGGAAATCTGCCGTAGGGGGAAAGCATCAATCATACTCATCACAATAGTGTGTCGATTTTGCGCGATGGGCTCGGGTACAGGAAAACCGTGTTCCCTGAGTGCTTTCATAAACGCAAACTCTTTGACCGCGGCCAATCTCGACATGTACATCCATGACGCCGAACTCCGGTGACGTAGGTAATCCCGGTTGTTCTTTATTGATCGAAAGGATATTCGACCTAACCGGTGTATTTTTAATATTCGTTGCGTTTTCGTATTGTCTGCTACAGCTATAATATCGGACTCCTTGCCAACACCAATTTGGTTTCCGACAGAGTATATAGACTTTTGTTTCTGGTGCGTATGGAGGGCGAGGTAGTCAAGGCCACCATAGGTGAGCCTATAGCCATCATCTGGAGCGCAAACAATGGTTAGAGCTGAGTTTCGAATATGATCATGTTGGGAAGTAAAGGTTATCCGTACATTTCGCATTCTTGACCTTTCCGATCAAGTTCAGCTTCGCCAGGTTGGAAATACATTTATGGACAACCGCACCGCCACGCAAGCCCGATAATTGAACAATCAAAGGTGTAGGAACTACTTCATGGTTTCTGCTACCAACCTCAACCTGTAAAATCGATGGTGTCAGGTACGGCTCTTAAAACAATCTCTCAAGTAGGGAGAGACTTACTCCTGAAAGCACTCGAAAGTCCTCGTTAGTGAGATATCGAAGGGCCCTCGCGTCCAGCTTCATCCTGAATTTACGGTAGACCAGCTCACTATCTGCTGAATGGGATACGTGCACTCAGCGACTTTGTCGAGATGGTACTTTTTTTGGGTGCCGATAGGGCTTATCTTATCAATCAGTCACGTGAGTTTTTAACTACGTGGTGCGCGAGGTCCCATCTGCGAAAGTTACGCGCAAGTCTTGGGATCAGCTCCTTTCCTACGTCTGCTGGAGTACTTTATCTCTAACGATGTTCCATTTAATATATAGAATCCTTGATCTGATATCCATGAAAAGAAATAAACCTCACTTAAGTTGTTGGGATTACGAATCCCAAATTTTTACGACGGATTCTCCCAGTCAGGGTTCTGGTTGACAGGTTAGCGGAGTTCCTGTTACGTTTTTCATGAGTGAGTATTTGCTTACCTTTCGCAAGATAACAAGCCCTTCAAGGCAACTTAGACTAATATACTCTTCATCCTCCAATTCTGCCCTCTCTCCATATGATAATAAGACCGGCGTGCTTTGCGTTTGCCAGCCAGTGATAGTCTTTGGCCTGCCAGCTTGGCCAACTACATCCACCGCTTGGCCGACGCGTACATTGACCTTCAGCGGCTGCAAGTCTTCGTCAAGAGTGATGAGGAAACGGGGATATAGCGCGGTAACAAGGTAGTATAGAAGGAAGTGTGAATCGGAAAGGATGAAATCTTTCGCATCTATCATAGCCACCAGAACGGTAAGTAAGCCCGCTGCAGCTACTCTCGACAGGACCTGGCGCTCGGTATGGAATGGATTGAAGGTAAGGCTACCCTTGCCCATGTGAAGTAAACCTTGAGCAATGCGAACCATGAATAAGGAGTTCTGGTCGCGGTGATAGTAGCTAGCAAGTTGGCGGAGAAGTTGTGCCAGTCGAGCATTGTTGGTACCCGCCCCGCAAAGGCCCATAGCAAAGATAGCATTGATAGCAACATCATTATCATTATCGTGACTGTATCGGGAAAGTGTATCGTAGACACCCATTTGCGGATTACTTGCGCTAATAAGACCCATGGCAAGTGGAACGGCTCTTCTGATATTCGCAGCGCCATAGTGCATCAAGTGTCCAAACTGCCGTAAGACCATCTCCTGGCCAATGTCTTCTCCCATGGCTATGAGTGAGAGGCCAAGTACGGCGTATGATTGGACCAACTCGTCTCCTTTCTTTTCCTCTTTGTCTTCGATCTCATCGCTACAGATATGAAGCAGCTCTTGTAGTTTTAGAACGGTCCCCGTACCCGCCCATGCGCATACCGAAGCCAATACGGAGGTTGGCTTAGCCATAGGATGGTCGATAGCTTTCAGAATATCAAGAATCACTTCAACTTCTTCTTGTCGACCGAAGTATAGGAGCGCGAGACCCAGTGCCATGAATCTTGTCCATTTATCCTTCAACTGAGGCTGCCTTTCCTCATCCATCAGTGTTGTAGCAATAGCTTCACTGACTTGGTGATTCGATGAGCCAACAAACACTAAGCCTAGTGAGACCGCTGCCATGGCCGAAACTTGCATCGCTAAGGAGGAATCTTCAACGATTGGAAGCAGAAGATCCAGGACATCTTCCCTACACGACCCAGCGTATGCAAGGCCGAGGCCCATGATCGATGCTACTCTCATCAACATGCTTTTGCTGGCAAGATTCTCGGGATCACTGAGCAGTGCTAACGCCGGATCAGACTCAACCCGTACGCCAGAGTTGAGAATACCGATAGCAAGTAAAGCGCCGGCTTTGATTTGTTCTTCTTCCGCGTAGGTAAACCTGTCGACTTTATCCAAGCCTTCCTCCACATCCCATTGCAGCAATGTCCCAATCGATGCAGTTGTTGACATCATACCGTCATCCTTCGTTTTCCAGACCCATGGGCCTTTGTCGTCCTCGACGAGCATCATTTTATCATTTCCGAAACCTGCGTTTGTGAATGCATTGACGAAAGCGCTGGCAAGATTGTGACGCGCAGAATCGACATTAGTGAGGCCTGCACCCCGGTTGTTCTCGAGGTGGGTTTTGTAAATATCTTCGGGCATCTTTGGTTCGAGAATATTGAGTTCCTTAGCCAATGTTCGAAAATGAGAGGAAAGTTGAGTATTGTTTAGACAGTCATCTAGCTCCGGATCGTCTGCGTCATCCATATCTAGCCAAATCTGTTGGCGAGCTACGAGGAAAGCCATCTGGCGCCGGATCGATTTATCAGTAGTGGCATTAAAGTCACTCATGATCAACTCGGTATCATTGAGCCGGATTGCAATGACAATCGCCTTGGTTAATTTGTTGTATCGCATATAAATATCGTGGGCCGTGCGTAAAAACTGGTGGTCTTCTGGATATGTGAGAAGATTGACCATGCTGACCATGTACAAGCAAACTCTGGAGTATGTGTTTTCATCGACGACCTTCGTAATTTCCTCAATCATTTCTAATTCGCTCAAGAGATCGACGGCATCGGCTTCAGCATTATGGCTGAGGAAATAAGGAACAAGGGATAAAGCGAGATCAATCAAGTCCTGAAAGTCTTTCTCGTCCGTTATTCTGTTCTGGTATTCTTGGCCGATTTCCAAGGCAAGATGTCGAATGTATTCATGGCCCCAAGCCCCAAGGTCGTTTGATCGTGATAGGAGTCGGTATTTAAGGGTCTCGTACTTTTCTTCGTCACCGTAAGTCATGCCCAGCACGGACAACATGTCTGCTAACGAATCCTACGCCATATTAGTCTGGCTTCTTCCACATGATTTACCAAGGCGTACTCACCTTATCATCACCGGCCGGCCATTGTTCGTATAGACTGGCAAGCTCATCATAGTGTGGTCGCAGGAATTTCAAAGGTTTTGGAACTGCAGTCATAGAGGAGGTTGACGTTTTGATGAGCTCTTTGATGGTCTCGAGCGCCTGCTTGTATAAGGAAGTATTCGGTTCCTGGAACGTTTGGGTCAGTACTAGAGCTGGCTGCCCTTTGGGGACAAAAGCCGCACCTGTAGTCGTTCCACTAGCATTTCAAGCTTTTCCTTCAACTGTTGATCTTCTTCGCTGAGTTCCTCTGCGATCAACTATTAACACACGAGCTCCGATCAGGGCTGGAAGGAATCAGATGTGCTATCTTTACCTTCTTGAGGCTCCTCATCCCTTTTAGCACTCAGATCAGACTGAGTCTCTTGGCTATCTTTCTTCCCATCTTGCAATTCTCGAACGTCATCTACCTTCTCCTTGCCCTTCTCCGAGGCGCCGGTCTGTTCCTCCTTCGCCATGCTGGAGCGTGAACTGAGCCGCGGAACGTGTAACTAGCTAGCAAATGTCTGAGGATGCCCAACGATAATGTCAGCTTGATGAAAGAGCGACGAAAAATAAAATGAAAACAAGTAATGGTGTGCTATGATTTTGGGTGTCTTTTCGTTGAAGCTCCCAGAATCTCTGCTGGTGCAGCTCACCTTGACACCTGCTTAGTCAGAGCCAAACTCTAATGCCAAGCCTCTTGAGCTTCAGGCATAAATTGTCAACAGCTTGCCATCTGGAGTCTGGAGATGACTGCAGAGTACGGAGTAGTATTAGTAAATTTCGGTCCAGTAGAGAGAGAGGGGAGCTAGTGTACTTGACGCAATATATATATATATATATATATATATATATATGTATGTAACTATTACTATTAACGGGTTTACTCGGTAAAGAAGAATACCCATGCCTACTATTTTACAAGAACTCCCAAGATAGATGTATGTAAATACCACCAAAACATAATGCATCAGGTCCAAGCCTTACACCCAGTCGAAAATGCAAGCACGGGTCTAACGCCGAAGACCATGCAAAAAAAAAAATGACAAAAATTATTATGTAATGCGTTTCATAGCCTCAAATTGAGGCTTCTCAGACGTCAATCAGCCGGGCTCGTTTCCCTCCAAGCAGAATAGGTCGTCGCTACTAGCTGGTGAACGCTCCGCGGGTTCAGTATCAGGATCGCAGCCCCCAACCTCCAATCTAAACTTAGTGAAAGACTTCTCGGTCGCATTCGCAAGTTCACTGGCCATGATAGTCTCACCAGACGGTGAAAGGACATCCACAAGTGATGTCAAAGGTGGAAGGTGGCTTGGAAATGCGTCCAACAGACTTGATATAGAAGCGGCGTCAGAGATAGTGTTCTCAACTAGGGTAGACTGTGACCCATTGAATGTCTTCTCGAGTAAGGTCTGGTGCGGATCATCGATGATCACTTGGCTGGATTCAGGATCTGCCTGTGCAGTCGTGGAGAACTCTTCAGGAACATGATCCAACTCATTATGCACAGTCGCCAGCGCAAATTCGCCCTCGGTAGCGAACGAAGGGTACAGCATATAATATCCACGAGCACGCACAAGTTCTAGCAGATAAGCTATCCAAGAGGGATATCTGCTTAGAATTGGATTGGAATGTGCCGCTGGCCTCGTTCCCAACGCCGAAGAAAACCGATTAGAAAGAAATGAATGGAGCTCGCTCCATTTATCTCCAAAATAAAGGGCCGCATTGCTATTTGGAGCCTGCCAGAGAAAAACCGGAAGCGTGTGATTGGTAGTCCCCATAGAGGAAGAAATGGTAGGGGAGAAAACCGATGCCCATCGGCTAATCTAGTTGATGGGAGTTCCAGGGAAATTCCCAACAATTGGGCCATTTCAGGTGATTCCGATGCCGGGTACCTGTATTTCAAAACAGAATATTTTAGGAAGTGATAGAACGACGGCGATAATTCCGCTTGGGGCGAAAGCACCAAAACATGGCATATCGAAGGATCCCGAGGATAGACAGCGTCAACACTTCTCATCGCGGCCTCCTGGGCGGTTATTTTGTGGGCAATCCGGCGTCGTAAAATGAACTGGCGGTCATTTGTTCGTGGAGGCCACGTAAACGCGCCAAGATATTCCTTGAATTGGGGATCAACGTCCCAGGGCAGCTCAATTGTCAATCGTGGCGCCGGGCCAAAATAATCTGCATTTTGCAAAGATTTGAGAAGCCTCCGGATAGAGCCAGATGAGCGGGGCGGAGCATTAATGAGGATTTCAATTTGGACGTTATGCCAGACTTAGATTTCGTTAGAAAAATCACGAAAGCCTGATCGATTGACTTACCTGCCAGAGCCCTAGCATCCAGGCTAGTAATCCATTTGAAGGCGGATACCCGGCCCTGAAGGCCTACATGCGTAAACCCTGCCTGGGGTGCTTGGGCTCTCACACCTTGTGTAAGGTAGGGTTCGTCCCGGCTCTCATGTGTGATAACGACGCGCGGGCGCAGTACGTTATACATATGGACGAGTGCAGACTTGACACCCACCTCCATTCTCGCATCGGTAGACCACGGTCCATAATCTGGACGGGCGTCTACATAGCACATGTTATCAATCCCAGCCATATAAGCGATACGACATCTTGTTACGGAGTACATACCATGCCACGCCACAGAACATTCTGATTCGTTATAGCCATTGATCTCTTGCAGCCTTTCGATTGACATCTCCTCCCGGCCCATCAACACCAGATGTACCTTATTTAGTTTATGCTCCGACATCTCACAGGCAATTGGAAGCAAGTCGGAGAGACATTTCAGCTTTGCCACCGCGAAAACCACTATATTATTTGGTTGGAAGCCCCAGTAACCCCGCGACGAATAAAGCGTCCTTGCTAATGAGAAGAATCGTATGGGTCCATTGAAATAATGCCTATTCTCATTATTCGTCTGTTGTGACACTGCTGGCGGTGGCCCAGTCGGTCGCGAGACCGGACTGTTCATGGAGAATGGCTGATATTTCGCTGGCTTATCATAGCGGGATTTATTTTCGTTTGAAGCGGCTAATTGTTTACTTGTAAAAAGCCAACAGCATAGGATAATGCCAAGGAGCAAGGCAAAGGCACGTCGCCGTCGGGGCAGCCGCCATGATGCAAGCGAGAGCGGGCGAGGATACGCGGGTTTCCGGTAGCGATGGTCGTCGTCCTTCTTTCCAAGCTCTTCATCGGCAAGGAAAATCCGTTTCGAGAGCGACATGATCGGTCTCCACGGCTCCTCTGGGCTGGAGCGTATTCAGGAAGCTCTCATATTCGGGACAGGGCGCAGGAGAAAGTGGAGAAGGGCCGCAGTGATAGGTTGCCAGTTGCAGCAAGCTGGTGATGTTGATCCTCCGGTGCTCGATTTTCGAGACAATCTGCGTGCATTGACCACAATTGATCCGCAAGTGTGCGACCTTGAGCCGTGGATTGGCAGTTGGTGATAGTGGCTTGTGTCGGTCGGGGTCTAGAAGTCACTTGTTGCGGGTTCCGCCTTGGCATTTCGCGAGAAACCCGCAAATGCAACAACAGGTGGACAACGCAAGGCGAACATCGGACCAAACCCCAACCCACTTCATGGCCACCTCGTCTCGCTCTTTTGCATCCGCGGCGCTGTGCTGGACAAAAGGATCGATCGTTATTACGTCGATTTCGCTGTCAAGATAACAACGTCGCTCATTTCTTACACTTAATTCTCGTGTTGAATTCCACTTGATCAGCCAACATCCGCCTTCTCGCCCGGCGCACTCTCCTGCCAACTTCATACAAGGGGTTTGCCCCCTGTCCTCCAGCAATCCCTTCGGCCTGGGCCGTAGCAATCCTTTTGTCCTAAATGGATCGAGATACCATGGATATAGACGATGTCGAAGACCCAAGAGGAGCCAAACGCACCGCCGCTGATGCTGGCTTTCCTGTCAGGGAACCCAGGAAGATCCAGGCACGAAACTCTAGACCCTTCAACCTAAACTCTAGCCCTCTAATTGCAAGCAGGCATTGGACTCGGATGTCATAAACAAAATAGCAGCCGGGGAAATTATAGTTGCTCCCATGCATGCGCTGAAGGAATTAATAGAGAACTCCGTTGATGCTGGCTCTACGTCGATTGAAATCCTGGTGAAAGATGGTGGTTTGAAACTTCTTCAAATAACCGATAATGGGCATGGAATCGAGGTCAGTCAACTCTTGGAATGCCATCATAGAGCAGATACTAACCATTATTGTACTTGTAGAATGAAGACTTGCCCATACTCTGCGAAAGATTCACGACCTCGAAGATAAAGACGTTCGAAGATCTATCTACTATCGCTACCTACGGTTTCAGAGGCGAAGCATTGGCAAGCATTAGCCACATTGCTCACCTAACGGTAACAACCAAAACCGCTAGCTCAAGCTGCGCATGGAAGGCTCATTATCGGGACGGAAAGCTCGTCCCTGCGAAACCCGGGCAGAGCGAGGAGCCCAAGCCCACGGCCGGGCGTGGAGGTACTCAGATAACGGTAGCGATCCCGTCAACTATCTATTAGAAATACCTCTAATCAACGCATAGGTTGAGGACTTATTCTACAATGTCCCTGCTCGACGCCGTGCCTTCAGATCAGCTAGTGAAGAATATGCCAAAATTATCGACATTGTTGGTCGATATGCTGTGCACTGCAACGGAGTCTCATTTTCTTGCAAAAAGCATGGCGACTCTGGTGTTAGCGTGTCTACTTCAGCAAACTCGACAACCATAGATCGTATTCGACAGATTCATGGAAGCGCAGTGGCCAACGAAATGATTTCTTTCGACGTGGACGACTCCAATCTAGGGTTTCGGGCGACTGGCTTCTCGAGCAACGCCAACTACCACGCAAAACGGACGACTATCCTGTTATTCATTAACCATCGATCGGTTGATTCGTCCGCCATCCGCAAAGCCATCGAGCAAACGTATTCTGCATTTCTGCCCAAGGGAGGTCATCCGTTCACCTATTTGGCCCTTGAGGTTGAACCACAAAGGGTTGATGTCAACATTCATCCGACCAAGCGGGAAGTCAATTTTCTGAACGAGGATGAGATCATCGAGCTTATCTGCAACGCTATCCGTGGAAAATTAGCTAGTGTGGATTCGAGCCGTACTTTTTTAACTCAGACCATACTCCCTGGCTTACAACAGTCGGAAACCACTCCTGTTGACGCCGCTTCTCCAGGCGGATCAATGATAGAAGGACAAGTGGCCCTCCGGACTATAGCAGGCTCCAAGAGACCTTGTGAAAACAATCTCGTTCGAACCGACGCCAAGCTGCGGAAAATCACTTCCATGTTTCCTTTCAGCACATCGGAAAATCCTGAAGGAGACGCTGACTCCCCAGATAATTTCGAGTACGGGCCCAGCGGGCGTGAGTCTGTTCACATTCGTCTCACCTCCGTTAAGAATCTACGCGCTGCAGTTCGGTCAAAGATGCATGAGAATTTGACTGAGATACTTTCCTCCCTCACTTACGTTGGATTAGTCGACACACGACGGAGGGTCGCGGCAATTCAGTCAGGCGTAAAGCTCTACTTAGCAGACTACGGACTCATCTGCAATGAGTTATTCTATCAAATTGGCCTGACGAATTTTGGAAACTTTGGTACGATAACTCTCGAGTCTTCACCAAATTTAGTCGATCTCATCTCGCTTGCTACTGCCGCCGAACGCCAGGAAAACCGTAAACGCATTGAAGCACGTGCAAGGGAAGGCGTGCCCTCAAATTCTTCGGAATACGATGACCTGGAAGATGTTGACTTAAGCCGCGTCCCGGAAAAAATTGCAGCTCATCTAATTGAAAGACGAGAAATGCTGAATGAGTACTTCTCCCTTGAGATCTCAGAAAAGGGAGAACTGTTGTCCATCCCACTTCTGTTGAAAAATTATATGCCATCATTGGCAAAACTACCACGGTTTCTTCTCCGTCTTGGACCCTACATTGATTGGTCCAATGAAGAGGCCTGTTTTGAAAGTTTTTTAAGAGAGCTTGCTGCATTCTATATCCCCGAACAGCTCCCTCTTGCCCCTGGTAGTGGTATACCAGATCTTCTTGAAGAGGTCAATGCACAGCAAAATGAATCGTCTCCGGCCTCTACTCTTCCGCAACAATCATCTCAGACTACTCCAAGACCGTCCCAACGAGCCAAAGAAGATCCGTCGATAACCCGCCGGCGCACTCAGATGACATGGATGTTGGATCACATCCTTTTCCCCGCCATCCAAACCCGGCTGGTTGCAACTGAAAGCCTAGTCCGAGCCCTCGTCGAAGTCGCTGATTTGAAAGGTCTGTATAAGATCTTCGAACGGTGCTAGGGGACAGAAATTTGAACGTCACTTCCTCAAAAAAGACAATCTACTGCCTGTTGTTGTTGACAGCCCACTTCGAAAAAGATTTCGTTATATTTCATTTATCTCCTCGATTGCTATTCAAAATTAAGACACAAGCAGAAGAATTTCGGCGTAGAGAACCCTTCCCACTCTTTCTTACTCCATAAAATACCCTCAATACATCCATTTCGTTTACTCTGGTATATCTCGTTCAAAAGAAAACAAAAAAAGAGGGAAAAAAAGAATAACCTCGATTTATGGCCCTGTTTCTGTCTCCTGTCGCAGTTAGCGATATCTTACACAAAATGAACAGGTCCTATGGA
The DNA here is from genome assembly GCA_029635245.1 of Nannizziopsis arthrosporioides. NCBI lineage: Eukaryota > Fungi > Ascomycota > Eurotiomycetes > Onygenales > Nannizziopsiaceae > Nannizziopsis > Nannizziopsis arthrosporioides. Next base: position 5,212,681 of record CP098260.1, on the reverse strand, counting down.
CTAAATCTGGAGTCTAGTTACATCAACTCAATGTCTCCTTCAACGATTTCTGTGAGCTTATAATTGTCAAAGTCTATCCCCTAAGAAACTCCTGTCTTTACAGTATTACTATTTTTCGTTTCCCCTACGATTAGATACCAATAAATTTCGATTCTCTAACTCATCTGCACAGCTCAAAGGATTAAATAATCCTTTGTAGCCGAATGGGTAAAGAGTGATAATTTCTTAGAGCGATAGAGCCTCACATCAAAGGCTCCGGCACAGCGCCGCATATTTACTCCCTAGTTAGACGTCGAGATTTGGCTGAAACCTGAAAAAGGAGGACTGGTCATTTCTTGCTACCACTTAGATCCACATTCCGGAGCAATTTCCCTGCCATATGCATATGTTATGAGTACCACCCGACTCCTGAACTAATCCCAGGCCCGTAGATTTTGCAAGAAAGACATTATATGGCAAGAGCATGAACCCAGAAGCTGGAAAAACTCCCGTAGATGTAAAGATCGTTAAGAGAGACGGGGAAAAAAGAAAGAACAAAAAATTAAAAAAAAAAAAACACTGACGAAATGCAACACATCTGGTAAGGGATAATATTTATAAAACCATGTGTAGAAAGGGGAGAAAAGAGAAGTGGAACAAGACTAGCTTGCTGGCATCAGAGTAACTATAACAGGGAGGGCATAAAACACGTCAGTCATCGCAGTGCGTGGTGTATGAACGCATGAAATTCATTCATAAATCATAGCCATAGAAAATGGAGTCGGATAAAAGAAAGCGGAAAGAAAATGAAGAAAAGACGAAAGTCTGACTCGACATGGAAGAGAAAATAGAAGGGAAAAGAAGAAGAAGAATTTATAGTGGGTGACGGCAATAGACAGTTACGTCTGCCTTGAATACGGTTTGTTCATAAGTGCGATCTCTCGACAGACAGTTGTCCATTCAAGATCGCGTCGAACAGGTTGGCCGCGTTTCTGCTGTAAATGTTCATCCCATTTCAGGAGTTCGTAGCTGGCGCAATTTCATTGGAGTCAGCACGAGCTCTGGCAGAGAGGATAAGTGTTGGGAGGGTGGACTCACACAAACCGAAGGTGCGGTTGAATGATAACATTGAGTCTTCTTGCCCGAACGAAGCAGCTGGAAAGTAAATTAGATATTGCTCAAGTGAAGAAAGGCCGGAGGGGAGCATACTATGCTCGAGGAAACGACAGTCCCATCGATGCCATGACTTCCGCAATGCAAATAGTCGCAGACCTCGAAACGCCGACACGACAATGGACCAAGGTAGCAGTGCCATCCACTTTACCTTGCTCTACGGAGACGGTCAGTCTTCGATTAGAAGAAGTATTGATATATCGTGGGCTTACCAATAAAACTCAAACATCGATCAAGTTCCTTTGTCAAAGGATCTATTCCATTATCTTGAACATCGTCTATCATCACTAGATTCTCTGAACCCCAGTTCTTAGCTTCGGCGTCGGGCCAAGTGACCGGTTCGCCAATACTCAATATCCTCTTGATACCCAACTCTCGCAGCAACTCCGGATTGTTCGCATGCATCAAGTTGCCCAAATACATGTATGGCAGTATACGACTGGGAAGGGAGCCATCCAGTCGCGCCATCCAATACGGATCCGGCTGTCGGACAAGCTTTTTGGTCTTTACAGCTGGGCTCTCACGCATCAACTTGTGTTGTATAGTGGTCAAAAGGGTGACATCTGAAGGGTATGCAAAGAAATTTCTCTTCTTCTCGGAATGCAACCTCAGCCAGGCTTCATGGGCCGGGATGCATTCCGCAAACATGAAGTAAGCTATCGCCAGGAGCGAGCTCTCGGTGTAACCATCGGCACAGTGAATCAGAACTTTCCGAGGACGAGCATCCAGCGAGATCATTTGAATATCTCCATCAACTTCAGGAGCTTCTTCGTCGGGCTCCCGACAGTGTGCTACGTGATAAATCCACCTGCAAGTATCGATGATGTCGAATATCTCCGTTTGGCTCAATTCAGAGGCAATGATACTTCCAGAAGAAGGAAACTCTATGTTCTGGGGCGTATTCTCTAATAGAGTGGAGATTTTGGCAAGATATCGTGGATCCGGAATATTCGCGGCATCGTGAGTCTCGACCATGAGATCAAAGTCCGGCCTTTGTTGACCAGAAGTGCCCGAGAAAGGCAGTGGCGTGAAGCCTAGGTAGACATTTTTCAAGATCTCCGTTGGACGGGACATGTTGCACATCTCTATGCGCTCCCAGTGAACTAAGTTTGTTAGCAAGCGTCATCCAGCCCCACAACGGTCTGTCATTAAAGCGCGACTTACAGAAATCCATTACACGGTCGGTGATTTGTCCATCTGAACGAACGGAAACCAGCTCCGGGTGCTGAGCCTGTACATCCCGAAAAGGGGCTTATGTCGCTGTCAGGGCTGGTTCGAAATCGGAAGAGAGAGAACTTACTTGAAAGGATAAAGGTATTGACCAAGCGAAACTCCTCTCCAGGATCAAACCTTTGGCGCCATGTCTCCTGGGCGGAAGAGATTTGTTTGGCTAAAGTTAGCAAATTGGTAGCCTTCACGCCATCAGCTCCATAGACGACAATGTCGGAGACTGGCGCGAGCTTTGCACTCTGGATATGAAAATTCCGCACGGAAAAGCCCCTGGGTGGATCTGCGTCGAGAAATGTCGGGCCATTGAGGATCTCATTCGGCGCCACCGCCCCTTTGATCCTGGAAGTCGACAGCTCACCGCCGACCTTCACTACGACTATATTTCGAAGACATTTCGGAAAGCGGCGCAGGGTCCTCCTTCTCGGCACGAAAAATGCCAACTGGATCTGGTTCTCCGGATGTAAACCATGCAGCCACGGGAACACCTTGTTAGGATCTGGCAAGGGTCGAGATGCAGCCTCATCGAGTGCAGCGGCCAATTGTTTCGCATCAATGCTATAGACCGGAGGATTATGGTAGATCTTTGGGAGCTTGCTCGGCGGATAGAGCAGTGACTTGATGGGCTTGGTTGTCGAAATGGAGGGCGCGGGTATCTTCGAACTAGCTGGAGGTGGGCCGGTGGGGCAGATCGGGATATGTTTGTTTGGCACGGGTGTAGGCCCTCTGGAAGTCGAAGCACTAAGACTGAGGGCGGAGGCGATGGGAGGAGGAGTTGAGGAATGCGGCAATGGCTGCTGCTGGACAACAATAGTGGCCATGATATCGTTCTCTCAGAGAAATCCTGGACTGTTATCTCGTAACGGGGGTGGATTCGATCGGTCAAGTCGGGATGAGACCCGGGAACATTGTTTTGCGAAAGCACAATTCGCAGGAGTCGACGGAACGGGTTTTGACGGGCAACACCGCGATCGCAATAGTGTTGAAGGAGACTGAGAGCACAAGGCGAATGACGAGTTGAACAAGTGAGTGAACTGGTGACACAGCAGAACAGTTAGCAGCCGTTCTCGTAGGGAATCCACCGAGGAGTGAAAATCAGCCCACCTCGTGATCCGTCGGGCGTTCAGCGTTCGGCCATTGTCGACGTTGGGTTCAGCTGTCAGGCTATAAGAGCAGTTAGAAGATGCGATGCAAGCAGAATAATGAGAGAGGCCAGAGAAGCGCCCGGAGACGGACAGGCCACATACATTCAAAGATAGGCCAGTTCGGAATCGTAATCGCCCGCAAACGGGCCCTTTGCCAACGTTGACAGCCCACAATACAGCAGCAAGGTTCAGGCGTGCCAAGGAGCAGTTAATATGGAGATTGAAAGTAATTCTGACAATTGACAATTGCAGCAAAGAGCAGTACAGTCAATGGTAGTGCGAAAGAGGTCAGAAGAGTGGTGGAGGCGGACTATAGACAAGAGGAGAGTAGGGTATGGGTGGTGGTGGTGGTGGTGATGATGATATGACGATCCAATACTAGGTATAGTGACTACTAACTAATTCATAGGGGGGCTTTAATAAGGACGAGGGCGTTCTTGGACCCGTGGGTTGGACGAAAGACTGGAGAAAAGCAGTTTTTCTAACACGCGTCTCATGCCTGGTTTGGGAGAGTGACTTGCGCGATACTTGGCAGCGGCCTTTGTTTCGAGGGCGCGACGAAGGGAGACGGATGTTTCGTCTCAGCGATGCTATGCACACACTCTATGCCTTGGCTGCTAAGATGAATATCGTCAAGCACTCGATGGTCTTTGTTCTCGTCCCTCTCCCACCTGCTCGTTGCGCAGATCAGGGATGTCGGCTTGCACGAACGGGTTCATCTCCCAGCCTGCAGGACGCCGTGAACACGCCGCCAGCACATCCGTCAAACCCTGCGGGCGAGAAGAAGTACCGCGCAAGTACCACTTCCGCTTCCCATTCCTGCCTAAACTCCGACTCGCACCTTCCCCAGGAAATGATACCAGAAACACAGACGGAAGAGGAAGTGGGTCGGGCTCTGGCCAATCAGAGCAGAGAAATCGAGAAGGTGGGGCGGATTGGGTTCGGACTTTGGTGGGGTAACTGCCAATCACGGCAGGCATGGCCCGAGGCCAGAATAACACAGTTCCCTTCTCGGAGAGCGTGCCGCATTGGGACGAACGTCACGGGTGCTGGACGACACTTCAGTCATCGAGTATGGCGATGATTCGTGTCTGCAGAGAATAGATTGAAGCAACATCTCCGCGTTGGAGAGCAAAGGATTCGGGTGCATGAAATTGCATCTCCAGGACAGCATGAATGTTTGAACTACATATCTAAGGACTCAGGAATTGTGGAGCACAGCAAGAGTCCAGGCCTTTCAACCACCACTTCATCATCGTCATTCACCCCCGCTCGTCCTGGTCTCTTTTGGAAGGTATCTGGGTGTGATTTTGGGCGTCCGCGGAGGTCGGCAGTGATAATCTTGTATCGATAGTCTACGATCACCGCTCGATGAAGAGATGGTTTCAAGCCGCTGACCGGCCCTCCGGTACCCAGTCTGATACAAGGCGTGCTGTGTGGTGTGACGAAAGCCTGCCGTCATGGGAACAAAAACACACCACCACAAGATCGCTGATCTGCCATCATGAAACATACTTGACGATCCATTATCATCGCCATACTAATCCCCAAAGCAAGACTTTTTACAACATCGATTAACTGCTGGTTGCAATACTTCCGAAGTTGGCTCCGGATGTCACGTGCCTTCTCCTCCTCGCCTTAGCTCATCCGCGAGCCGATCTATATAAAACTGGGCAATGTCGCGGGGAAGCCGGTCAAATGATCGTATAATCTTCTCCACATCCCTCCGGCCCTTCTCATACGCGTGCAGATCACGGTTGCCGTAGACATCCCGTCCCAGAGAATAGCTGCCGGCTGCAAGATTGCGAAAGAATACATTCACCGCAACACTAATGCTGTCACTGCCAGCGCCACGGTCACCTCTATCACCACCGCCGCTGCCAGTGGTAGGACAGGCCGTGTGGAGCCAAAGGGGTGGGAGGAACAGAATGTCGCCTGGATGAAGAGCAGCTTTGTGCGGACTAGTGCCCGATGGATAGACTGTCTGCTCACCGTCGGCGGTCGTGGCTGAGAACACATTGATGGACGAGCTGGAAGACCCTGCGGCAAAGGAGAGTTTCGACACATCGCCCGGTGGGAAGAGGATCAGTGTCTTCTCTCCGCGAATCTGGCACAGCACGTTGGCCAGGACCTGGGAAGGAGAGACTGTCAGTTCGTGTTCATCGAATAAGAAACATACACGGTAAGGTTGGGCATACATCATAGTGTAACCAAAGGATTACCGGCCCGGATATTCGAAGCGGAGAGCTATGTGCGTTTTCTGAAACGATCGATAGCTCAGGTGGCAAATGAAAATCATTTTTGAGGCTGGGAAAATCAGTCGCTAGGTTGGCAGGTTCTTCGGTTGGCTTGCTGGCCGATATGGCTCGTAAATATTGGCGGGAACCAGAATACACCTCGTCAAGGAATGTCCCAAATTCTTTTGTCACGTAGGCGAAGTTTTTGGTTTGGAAATCCATGTGTTCTGATTTTGATTCGTGAACGACGACCTATGGAATATGAGCTTTGTTGCCCAATTTGGATATCAGGCTGATATCCGGATACTTACTTTTCTATCAACGCCCACGGCATCTAGGAGATATTGCTTCTTCCACATCTTCACACATGGCCCAATATCAAGTCCTTCCAATATCACAGGCTTGGCTTTATCCAAAATCGTACGAAACTCTTGCGGACTGGATATTTTCACCCGTGGAATGGTAACAACAGAACTCGCGCTGTCCACAACTGGCCGCGGCGTGACGTTAATTGTCCTTGCCGGAGCCTGCTCGGAGCTGCTTGTGGGTTCAACTACAAGCCATTCATTCGCGGCGTCAGGTGTTGCAGCTTGTAACAGCCAACTTCCTCCGTTCCAAAAAGTTCCGAAAGAGAAACATACTGCACCGCCGCCGACTATGAGAATCTTCTCTTCCCCAGTGGCTACTGATGAATGGCCCACAAGTAGGGGGCGTGGGCCGTTGAATCCAACGCCCAGACCTATTGTAGAGAGTAAATTGGAGTCTGGACATGGCAGACCTGGCAAAAGCTCTTGTAAAACATCAGGGTTGAAGAGCATGATCTCGTACGGTTGCGAGATACAGCCCTCGTTGACTATTCCACCGATGATGGCAATTTGATCTCCCAGTCGCTCAATACTGGCACCAAATCTTCCCAGCCATCTATACAATGGCGTTGCAGCAGATATTTTCTGTGTTAAATCATCAAGCCTCATAGCGAATTCGCCATCGCCAGAGATGGATATTCTCCAGAGCCAGAGATCGTTCAAAACCACTCGTCCTTGCGACATACCACCTCCCAGGATTCCTGCCTGGCTTTCAGTATTGAACAGCATGGCACCGAACCGCGGTTCAGGGGCCTCTCCTGTGATCATGGCTTCCTTCCACCCGCTCCGTTCAGACCACGCAAAGAATTTGCCAAGTACATCGCCCGTTGCTGACTTTCCTCCATACAGTAGCACAAATTTGCCATGCTCCCCCATATCAATTTGAGTAGTTGCATGGCGGAAACATGGAATCGGAAGACTGTCAACCTGGTTCCATTTGCCATCTGATTTCAGCCAACAGTCACCAAAGGGCATGGATGGTGAAGCTCTGCCGCCGGAGAGTAAACATAAACCATCAAAAATGGTCGTGGAATGACACATTCGTGCTCTAACCTCCATTCGGGGTATATCGTGTATAGAATGCTCCACTTCCGACGCACTATACACTTGTGTGGTTGGAAGTCGTGTTTGAAGCCCCAAGCCACCGTGTAGACCAACCGCATTTCTGCCAATGGGGACTATGGATCCGAAGCGTCTCTGACCGTTGAAACGTGGTGGACATTGTGGTATGAGCTTGAAGTCCTGGGACCCGGGGGATGTCTGTTCGGCGGCATTTCCCCTATCACAGGATGATCCGGGACACTGTGTCGATGCAGAAAGTAGGAAATAGTGGGATGCAAATAGAGCGAACTCCTCCCACTCGTCGAATGCTTCAACGTCATCTAGCGCTTTTCTTTGCGCGTCGGTCAAGAATTGTGAGTCGCTCCATAAATTCCATAAGCTCCTTGCATTGGCATGTTTCCAGCCCGCCTTGGCAAAACGAGCTTCCTGGTCTTTTAAGGAAGGGTAATCGTGTATTGAATAGAGCGGAGTCCTGAGCTTGCGAAAATGGCCCATCATTGTCGCTGCAAAAGGGTGATCAGGGCCGTCGGGAAAATATTGTTCTAAGAGGCAAAACCTCGAGTCTTTTGGAAAATAGTCAGATTTTATAACGTTCCCAGTAGCAATCGTTTTATTGCTTACCATCGCTTATACTTGATGCCCATTGAAGTAGGGCGTCTGCAGACTTCACGTCCATGTAAGTCAGAGATACTTCGGCCGTGCAAAGTATGGAGAAATCAGATATAGAGCCAAGTTCAGACCTCAGTGCATCTTCTAATTTTGTAGGCTCGCTCAAGTCGCATCCAATCCCAAGGTAGTGCTTGCTTCGTATGAGTACCGCATCTTGCTCCGATAGAAACTCCACGTCTGGAATGGCAGAGGTAAGGGCATTCGTATTTTGTATCGTATCCCGCTTTTCGAGCATGAGTTTGTGGTAATCGACGTCAACGAATCGGACATTTTGGCACAGTGTTGGCTCGCGAGTGAGGAATTGGAAGGGAAGGGGGTCACTAGCCAACGAGTTACGTTAGTTACAAATGGCCAGGAAGGATGTGAGACGAAAACCTACAAGCCGCAACCAAAATTCAGAATTATCTTTGGTCGCTCGGAAGCCTCTTTCAAAAAACTTCGTACGGAGTGCTCAATGGCATACATTCGCAGCCAGTATCCTCGATTGATTAACGGAGACCGTCGCTGACACTTCTTCACAAAATATCGAATAAAATGTGGTTCTGGGTAGTACAGCTGCTCAACACTCCGTTTCGAAACGATGCTACTTCCATTCGTCTAGTTATCTCAGGGCAGCTTAGCAGCTATAAGACAAGCTCATCAAAAGACACGGAAATTGCGGGTCAGACTCACCCCCATCACCAGGCCTTTTTCAAGCTCTGTTTTGGAATCTGGCGAGCCCATGCCCGGCACTTTTTGTTTCCGCATCTTCTCTCTCATTGGACGCGCTGCTTGTGCTTCCGCCATCCTGCGATAATCCTCGACGACCAAACTCTTGACAACAATGAAGCGAAGGAAAAAAGATCCTTATCAGTCTTATCAGATCTGCCAAGCTGTCGGAGCTTATTGATGCACGTGACACCACCTGGTCCGAGCGCCCAGAGCGTTGGCGTCATGTGCCGTTTGACTTTCCCGCGAACGTCGCAGTTCGCCCTCCAAGGTCTAGAGATTCGGGAGATAATTACTTTACCGCAACGCAGAGCAAAGGCGTTGATTTAATCGATTGAAGCTCAAGATACTAAGAATTTGGCACTTCTTCTTCAGCTCTTCAGCTCGTTCCGCACAAAAAACACCTTCATTTCTGGAAGCTCCTAACTTGGGAGTTTTCTTTGGGAGCTAAAACTACCTCTGTAGGTCGTTTCCCTAGAGTGGATAGCAACTGGCAATCCCGCATGGTGCATTGACCTATTAACATATGCATGTGGAATCGAATAGCGGTGCTTCTTCGGCAACGACGTCGCCATGGCGCTGAATTTTGTGACCTTCAACCAGGACTACAGCTCCCTATGCGTTGGTACGTTCATGCATTACAACATATTCGCACCGCATTCAACGCGCAATTCTAACTAACGCACTCTTTAGGTACCACTACAGGGGTTAAAGTATTCTACACTGATCCTTTCGCAAAACACTACGAGCTACTGGAAGGAAATGTGTCCATCGTGGAAATGCTTCAGACGACATCCTTGGTCGCCATGATCCTTTCGCCGCGATTACTACGGGTAATAAACTCAAAGGTATGGATTGCTTTCCCGCCTGGCTCAATTGAAATTAGCTCCTAATCAAAAAATCATCGAAAGCGGCAGTCCGTCATCTGCAATCTTACATTCGAATCCGCCGTTCTAGCGCTACGGGTAAACCGCCTCCGGCTCGCCGTTGTTTTAGAAGATCAAATTTATCTTTACGATATATCTAATCTTAGGCTACTTTATACCATAGAGACATCACCAAACCCAAACGGTGAGCTTGTCTTTGCCGGTGCTTATAGAATTTGGCTAACTCGGAGTCTTTACATATAGCTGTTTGCGCTCTCTCCCCATCACCGGAAAACTCATACCTCGTCTACCCGGTGCCTAAGAAAATCCCACCTGCGAACATGACTAGCATTACCAATGCTCCACCACCCACGAATGTTCACATATCTCCAACCGCGGGGAAGTTCTCATTTTCGACGCTGCCAAACTCGAAGCTGTGAATATTCTTGACGCACATAAGAGCCCCATATCCGCACTCGCTCTCAATAGTTCAGGCACTCTCTTAGCAACTGCTTCCGATAAAGGCACCGTCATTCGCATATTTTCGGTTCCAGCTGGCCAAAAGCTATATCAACTAAGAAGAGGGTCGATGCCCGCACGAATATATAGCATGTCTTTCAATATCACATCCACCCTACTTTGCGTTTCGTCAGCGACTGAGACAATTCATATCTTCAAACTAGATCAACAGAATTTCGTTGACCCTGGAGAATTCAGCTCCAACAGTCGCAATTCAAGCGAAAGCTCTTTCGAGGTAATGTCTGCTCCAAGTGAAATGTCTTCGCGGAAGCATAACGGTACTTGGATTGGAATGCTCCGACGCACCTCACAGAATGTTGGCAGCGCTGTCGTTTCTACGGTGGGTGGCTATCTTCCAAAGGGCGTGACGGAAATTTGGCAACCTCAGCGGGACTTTGCTTGGATCAAGCTCCCAAAACCAAACGGCGAACGTGTTGGACAGGAATCAATCCGAAGTGTTGTGGCAATGAGTCCCAACGCACCTCAGGTCATGGTGGTGACGAACGAGGGTAACTTCTATGTCTTCAATATCGATCTGTCAAACGGGGGAGAAGGGACATTGGTGAAACAATACTCGTAAGTACCTCCGCAATTTTGAATGCCGTTTCATTCGAACTGACAGTTTATACTCCTTTAAGGGTTCTTGACTCAGACGAAAGACTTAATAAGACGTCCGAAACTCCATAAGTACCATCTTGCTTTGATTTAGATCTGAATCTTGGGCTGCCACGTTTGTGTTTTTGCTTTTAATGTATGTACAATGAGCTTTTTCGGTGCATTGCGGCGTTGCCCAAAATTATATCCATTGGGGGTGTTTATCGATTACTGGGAGCATGTAACTGTGACATTGTTTCCGTCTTGAGCTCTAATATCCAATGCTACGTCCTTGGCCACCATAGGAAGATATGGAGTAGAATGATTCAAGAAAGTCTTTTCTTCCGTCAGTTCCGTGCTCAACCTGATATCAGCGAGTCAATGCCGGGATTCTGCACATCCCATTGGTGTGAGTTTGGACCTCTGAAGAGGATGTTCCTGTGACCTCTGAAACACGCAAGCACCCCGTGTTTGACAAGCCCAAGAGCAGTGATCTACCCATGATGACCGAAAAAGGTGTCAAGACGCTGCGGATAGATATTTTTCGGAAAATGAGTGGTCAGCATCAGCTTATTTTCCCTGAACAAGAGAGAAAACGTGTCAGTTTTGGCTCCGGGTAATATGGGTCTCGATCAGCGCTAACAGGATAAACCTGGAAAACCTGTGAAAAGGCCCGAAAAAGGGCCCGTAGAAGGAATATCTGGTAAAGTTGTCTTCTATTGTAGCCAGATATTTCTTCTCCATTGCGACGGCCGGAAACTGTTGCAAATATAAAAGCCACTTCCTCTTAAGGGAAATTGGAAACCTTACAAATTCAACATCGTGCACCATCATGGAACTCCAATCTCCCTCAAAAGCTGCAGCTCGGCCAGCGACATCTGTGCCAGTCTCACATACGATATCCACTCAGTTACCGTCGGCCTGCGCGAGCGACCCAGAAGTACCGATACAGGAGCCACTTCCTCCTTCGACGGCATCCACCGTTCCCCAGACATGGAAGCATCCCAGGATCAATACATGGCGCTTTCTTGCAGCAAACTACAGTTTTATCATCCTCGGTCTTAATGATGCTGCCTACGGGGTGAGCTGCCAATCTAGACAATTTTGAGGATGCGATGTAGCTGATTCTGGTCCAGGCATTAATTCCATATGTATGTGGGAATATCCTTAAGTATGGGTTTAGCAAAATAGGAGAGTCCTAATCCGGGTTCGCAGCTTGAATCATATTACGATATCTCATATACAGTCATTTCGCTCATTTTCTTGTCACCCCTTGTGGGCTATGTCTCCTCGGCTTTGCTGAACAATAAGGTACACATGCAGCTCGGGCAACGCGGTGTCGCCATACTAAGTCCCGGTGCGCATCTGGCGGCATATGTTATTATCTGCCTGCATCCTCCCTTTCCGGTCCTGGTCATTGCCTTCATCCTGGCTGGATTCGGCAACGGTCTTGCGGATGCAGCGTGGAATGCCTGGGTCGGTGGGATGACAAACACCAACGAATTGCTGGGCATTCTCCATGCTTTCTACGGATTGGGGGCTACCCTTGCTCCGACAATTGCGACAAGTCTAATTACCAAGGCACACTGGCACTGGTTTCAATTCTATTACCTGATCGTCGGTGCGGCTTTTCTGGAGCTGATTTTCCTGACAACGGCATTCTGGACGGCATCTGCGGCCCAGTATCGTACAGAACACCAGGCTTCTGCAGCCACGGAATTTAATCTCACTGCACAAGCACCAGAATCATCCAAAAAGCTGAGCCGGATCATAACCAAGGTGATCGGAAACGGTCGAACCGCTGAAGCCTTGAAAAACAGAGTAACGTGGGTTTGCAGCATTTTTATCTCCATCTATGCTGGAGTAGAAGTCGGACTAGGTGGCTGGATTGTGACCTTCATGATAAACATTCGCCACGGGAGCGCCTTCGCCTCTGGTATGAGTGCAACCGGGTTCTGGCTTGGCCTGACTGTGGGCCGTGTGATCCTCGGTTTTGTGACTCCACGGCTTTTCAGGTCCGAAAAACACGCAGTCGTTGTGTATCTGCTCTGCACTATTGCTCTGGAATTGCTTTTTTGGCTGGTCCCGCAGTTCTACGTATCGGCGGTTATGATATCGCTGCTCGGATTTTTCCTAGGACCCTTGTTCCCGATCGCCATTGTGGCGGCAACCAAGCTATTGCCGAAGCATCTCCATGTATCCGCTATCGGGTTTGCAGCGGCTATTGGGGCGTCGGGATCGACTGCATTGCCTTTCGCAGTGGGCGCGATCGCACAGAAGAGAGGTGTGCAGATCCTGCAGCCGTTCATTCTTGCAGTGTTAGTCGCATGCCTGGGAGTATGGCTCTTCTTACCTAGCTTATCGAAAAAGAGGCAGTGAATTGGATGTATTTGGGCACTTGAAGCTCCATGTATGTAGCACAAAGAGTGGAGTTTGAACGACCAACAGATCAGTCAGTAGTAACTAGTTAGTTGAAACGGCAACCGCAGCAAACAGCGTGTTTCGCCTTTTATCCCTATCAGCGCGAAGCAATCATCGGCTTCAGATGCAGAGGACTTTTCATTAACATGATTTTGATTGCTGGAGCGGCTGCTCCACTTAGTGAGCGTCGTATGAATGGGTTACCAGCAATTTTCCGTAAGTTCACCGACTGGAATCTGCATGTGGCTTGAAAGTTTGCAGGTTCGGTCGTCAGCCGTCGACCTTGCGGTCCACTTCGTCTCATTTCCCCTCCAACCTCCAGGCCACCGCAATAAGTTGATCGACTCTCGCTCCCCAACTCCACAACACTCGTCCCTCCAGCTTGTTTCTGATCATTCAATTTGACGTTCACCATGGACAAACTGAAAAGGTCTTATTTTTCCAGCGCCGACGACACCGAAGATCTCCGACGGCGATGGCTTCGGCCACGGATGCAACTGAACCCCCTGCAAAAGGGCATCGTCGACTTCATCAACGCTCATGTCTCGCCTTCATTCCTTGCGGTCAACAGCATCTCTATCTGGGATCATGAGACTCTATTTCCCAAGCGATATTCGTTATACCCACCGCTTTGCCTGTTGCCGCAAAGCATGTTCACCCAGGACACCTCCTTCAAGAAACTAGTCGCCTGTCTGACCCCGTCGCAATTGGAAAAAATGTACACATTCATAGTGGCATCCATGTCCTCGTTGGGCGTGACACATTTAGCCGTGAACGCTCCGATTGCTGCAACCCTGGATAATGGGGATGGGAACCGGATTCGATTACCGTCGGGCGTGGTGGCATTGCATGGTGATTTCGGCCATCAGCCTTCTGATTCCGACCCCGCGAGAGACATAAACCCCACAGAGTCGGATTTGAACAGCGCATTCTGGGTTCATACGAAACAATATTCCGGGATTTCGCAGTTTTGGGCGCCACTCTTCACGATGTTCAGTCGAGGCAATATCTCCGAGAAAGGCCGCATTCTAGGCCTCGAATCTGTATTCGAAGGTCTGAAGGAGTCAGAACTGGGCCAGGATCCTAAAGATATTGCGGTAGTGGATATGTATGCTGGCATCGGCTACTTTGTGTTTCCGTACCTGAAGAGAGGCGTTGGGCGAGTTTGGGCCTGGGAGCTAAACGGTTGGTCGATTGAGGGATTGAGAAGGGGCTGCGAAGCAAATGGATGGGGCTTCAAATCCATTCGAGTCGAGCCGAATGGCAACGTGGTCGGTCTAAAAGAATTCCTGGATGGATTAACTGAAGAAGACCGGGTGGTGGCATTCCATGGCGATAACCAGTTCGCCGTGGATGCCCTGGCACTTGCAAAGAAGATCTTGGAGGCGAAAGAGGCTTGGAAACCGATTCGCCATGCAAATCTTGGTCTATTGCCTACTTCTCGAGAGACTTGGGGGCCGGCGGTCGAGATACTTGATCGTCAGAGCCCGGGCTGGATCCATGTGCATGACAACGTGAGTGAGAAGGGCATTGCTGACCACCGCGACCATGTTGTGAGTGAGCTTACGTCTCTGCTACACAAATCGCCCAGTATAATGGAGTCCTCTTGCCCAGCTCTAGAATGTCGACATGTAGAACAGGTCAAGTCGTACGCCCCCGGCGTCATGCATTGTGTGTTTGATATTTGTGTACCATGGGCGGCACCTAAAGAGGAAACTCATTGAAAGACAACACACCAGATCGTTCCATTTCCTTCAATCGCCAACCATGCAGCCACAACCACATTCGAAACCTTCTTCTCCATGCTCGCCCAGTCAGCCTTTCCATAAAATTGTTTTGAGCCAACCCCTTACTCCTTGCAAATGGTGATGTTCAGGTGATATTGACGCAAACGTAATGGTAATGAGAATTCATGTATGTACAAGGAGCTATATCAGCCAGGAATTAATGAGAGTGTTTTCTGAACTTCTCCGGGATGTTCGCTTCAACAATTGGCATTGCTTGCAGTGTCTGTAGCTTAAGCTCGGCGTCTTCCTCATGATCATGTAGGCGAAAGTGCTCGATGTCCTCAGGGTGTGTCAGATCTTCCAGCCTTGCGCCGTCGCCATGAAACTTCTCGAAATGGTGAATTTCATATTCGTACTCTAAGTCCCCGTGATGCCCGGGACCAATACCGAAATCAGGGAGTTTCTTGCCAGCCCTCGAGATTCTCAACCAGTCATCTCTTGCGATCACACCGGTCCTTCTCGGGTCGAAGATTGAAAAAATCTCCGTGATGATTTGGTTTTTACGGTCTTCGGTTAGCTTAGCATTCGACTCATGGTCCATCCCGTACGTCTTGCGGACTTCATCTGGAGTCCAAGTTCCGGAATTGTCGTAGTCATGTAAGGCGAAAAACGATCCGGCGTCAAAATTTGATATATGATGCTCCTCTATAAGACATTCAATGGTAAGTCCATGATTGATACTCTTTGAGACCACATCGCTACGTACCGATCATATGCTTAGTCGCCCAGTCGATTTTCGCGTCAGGGGAGATATCTGGAACATGACCTAAAGCGAATGATGCCACCGACACGATCGTCAAAAGATTTCTCAGTAACATGATGAAGACGCGAGAGCCTGAGATATCGGCATGGCCCCTGCGCAAAGCGAATGCAACAAACGGTTCTCCTTGGAGTCTGAGACCGAATCCCTCGCGAAAAGCCGGGGGAGAATTTGCAGCGTTGGCATCGTTTGCACTGTTTGCACCAGAGTGCCTGATGAGTCAGCTCATCCTACGGAACTAGCTTTTTCCGATTCTGCCCTCGCGGACAAACTCAAAGTCATTCGAGTAAGAAAGTCTGTCATGGAATTTTGATGGCAATTGAGAAGCACGCTGAGCACAACCACCGATTCCTGGAACTGATATATCGATTGCGAACACTTGATAGACCTATATTGCTTTTGGATTTGACTGATAAAGTGCCTTATCGGACCGTCACAGCCTCCTATGTTAACCATGAGGACGAAGAGATAGCCCAACTATGCAAAGCCTTTGGTTTCGATCCGCCGCCTCCACATGTTCCTGTCGTTGCATATCCTGCGCGCGCACCAGCACAAATGTAGCTGCTAATCGAACGGCGGCGGCAGCTAGTCGGCGACGCCTACTACTCGGCAACTCGCTTACCATGTTCTACTCCTCGATATTTGTGAGCGCAATGATGCTGGATGCTAGATCAAAGGGAAAACGTCGGCTAGAGAGAGAAAAGGAAATTGAAGCTGTCAAAGCGGAGGTGGCACGATTACAAGAGGAGGAGAAGCGTCTCTTGGAGTCGTTAGCGCGAAGGTGGACGCCCGCTCCATCTTTGACTCGCCCTACCACGAGGCAGTATACTACCATAGCCAATCCCTCAAGAGAGTACGAGCGGTATCGGAATGATGCTTCACGCATAGCGAGGGAAAAAGAAGATCCAGCTGCGAAGGAAGAACCTCTTGATACAACGCCCGAGTTCGATTTCGGAGAATTTCCCGAGCCTAATGAGACGGAAGCCTTGGGTTTACAACATCGTGATGACGTTCACCCAATACGGTTAAGAGCTATCCAGTTTCTTGGGATGAAGATCCTCGCATATCAATTATTACTCAGACCTTCGATAGCTCATTCCTACGGAGCGATGAGGCAGAACTATTCTTATGATACCGCTAAGGCTTTGAAGAATGTTAAAGTGGATGAGCTTCTCAGTCAACTCAAAGAGATGCGGAGGAGGTCTATCGAAATAAAAACGGACCCAGGAGCGTTTTATAGTGATATATGTGCCGACGTCAACCTCGCTGATCATGCTTTACAGCAGAGGCAAAGAGACGCCATGACTTACGAACTATTGGCAGTTTTCAAAAATCACGAAGACAAGAAAGCTTCTCTCGACCATGCCATTCTCAAGACCGCAGAGGTACTACTATCCGCGAAGGAACCTCTATCTCCCAGAGCTATCGAAATGCTAATTACCTACTATGGCCGCTTCCGCTTACACGATGTGGTAAAAATGGTGATGGAATCACTCTTCCCGAACGGCTTCCTCCTAACCGTTCCCCTCATTGTCTCTTCTTTAAATTGGTTCAACAGGTCCAAGGATTTGAGTGGATTCGACAGATTTCTATTCCTTCTACAAGTACCAAATCATTTTGTCAATATTCAAAAGCGGTGGCAAACAATGAATGTTGGAGGAGTGGATATTGCATTACCTCCCCATTCGACCCCTAATCCCTATATTTTGAACTGCCTCATCGCGTGCGCACTCAAATTCGACCAACCACAGAAGGCTGATGCTTGGTTGGATGCTCTACGTGCAATTGGCTTCAATGATACAATCCCGTCTTTGGGGGCTTATCTTCGGTATTATTCGTTGAAACGCAATTGGAAGAAAGGCCGCCAGGTTCTCATGCGAGTCGTATACTATCTTCTATCCAGTAGCAACCACCCGTTCCATGAGATTGAACGAGTAATACTATATATGATAGTACTTTGCGAATGCTGCTCTAGGAGAGATATGGCACATGAGATCATTACGGCGGCGGTCTCATCCGGAATACGGAGCTATGCCCTAAGAGAGGAAGAGGATAAACCGACCTTATTGTGGGCAGCTCAGCAATGGCGTGATGCCCTCATGTATTCAATGGATGGCATTGAAAGATTGTCGAATGGAGAGAAATACGTTGAGTTTGCGAGAAAAATCGAACCGGTGATCAGGAAGGCCGCCGAGCAATTTATTCCTGACGACGACTTGACGATGCAGCGAATCAGACTCGAAGAGAGTTTCAATATGAGATACTACAATATGATATCCGACGGGAGAGCGAAGAGGTCTATCCGTCAGGCAGCTACCGACGGCCAGGAGCCGCTAAGGAGCGAGTTAGAGACGACAAAAGCTGAGCTTAAAAAGCTCCAGGGCATGGTCAGCTTGCAGAGTGCAATGATTGCGAGGTTGGAAAGTGTCGTCTCTCTCCGAGATAAAATACCGGGCTATGAAACCGAACAAAAAGAGCAACAGAGCCAACCGCTTCCTCAGCAGCAACATCGCGAGGCGTGGGTGGGTTCCTCAGATGCTGGTAGTCCAAAAATTGCCGGTAGCGGATCTCGACATTTCTCCACCACGAAAGGCAGAGCATTCAATTCTCGTCAATACCAGCGTGAAAGTAAGATTCAGAATGAGTATAGTCAACATGGTGTTCAGCGGTGACGCACAATGTTGACTCTCGACTGAGCTCGCTGTTCCTGACATCCAACCTACTTCATCCCAGGTTTCAATCGCCCACCGATGCTGGTAAACTCCTCGATATCTATATCTTCTCACTGCATAGGCACCGCAAAAGCGCGGTTATCGCTATACCCTCGTATGGTCTTTGATATTCGTCATATTTGTACGAGACCGCGTGTACTTTTATAAAATTAAGATTAATTTAGAGAATATATATTGGAATCTCAATCAAGATCAAAATCCGGACTATTAGGCTCACGGTCGTTTCCACTGTACTTCCGACCACGCCACTCTCTAAGTATCAGTTTCAACCTGACCTTGCAGTATCGTGTGGTATATATGTGCTGTGCATTCCCTGAAAAATACTTTACTATCGGGGACAATCGCCACGCAGCTTGAAATCCGTTACCTGGCTACGCGGACGATCCGCGGGAAATTTAAGCACAGTCGAATCACAAAATGTCATTCACACTTAAGTCATTCAAATCCGATGCGGATTGGCTCCTATACTGCTGCTTGTGCTGTATGTATCTAAAATACATATAAATTTGCGCTGGATACAAAGAATGCACCAGAGAAGATTTTATGAACTACACGAAAGAGTATGGCTTCAACGTTGCCATGACCACAGCAAAAGGCAGCCACAACGCCGAAGACCTAGTTGGTATGGCAAACTTTTTGGAGGCATGCCTTACCTACCTTGCCTCTATTGATCGGACTAGAGGACAAGGACAGTCAAGCAGCAGAGCATGGTTCTAATCAAATTAATATTCTTTTTGGGGTAAAGTTCTAAGAAGAGCTTGCAATGCCATAAAGCTTTATTAACCTTGTAAGGCATTGATCTTTGATAAACCACCGAGAAGAAAATCAACAATCGGAAAGAAAGAAAGCATGTAAATTGCGTTCCTGGTAATGGAGACTATCTTGCGATTAAAGAGTATATGCCCAGGCAACTTTTAGATAGAATACATATCTACCGTTTTTTCGAGTCCGCTCGCATCTTCTCTTTCCGCGACAACCGCTCTGCTGCCCGAAGCAAGCCAGATCGAATGTCACCCTTGGGAAAGCCAGAGATATCATAATACGTCGGCGCAATGTCCTGGATCTTAAATCAGCGCTTCATGAAATATAGCTGGACGAAAGCAAAAACTTACAAGTAACCATTCTGGCTTCACTGCTGTCACCGTTCGAATGAAGTTCTTCGTTGTCAAAACAAATTCGTTGTATACCACCCAGTCCGCCTCGTAACTAAGTACGGTACTAGGGTGTAGAAGGACGGTCTCGTTATTGTCCTTGACGGTTTTATATAGACTCTTCCCCTGACTTTCTTTCTTAGCAACTTGCATGAAAAAGCCGGCAACGAGTGCCCGGCGAATGTTTTCGTAGTATTTCTTATCCTCGAAAGGAGTCGACACAAGCTCTATTTCCTGTCGCTCCATTATACGCTGCAATTGCTGACGAACATTATCTGCCGATTGTAAAGCACGAAGGGAAAGGAAATGGTCGTGGCACCATTGGCGAGGATTTGCCTGCGCCTCCGGGCTCTTGAAGGCATGGTAGGCGTTGAGCAGGGTTAGGTGGTCCCCATCAGGGTGTGCAAAAAGTGCTTTCATTTCATCTGCACGTTTCCGCTGTGCAGCAGGTCGCACAAATATTTGTGGAACAGAGAGGAGGGAGGTAATAGAAAGGATCTCATTCGAGCAATAGAACTCCGGAGATGTAATAAGCATTACGGCTAGAGCTGGGTCTAATGGGAACTCCGAGGCAAGGCGTCCAAGAGAAGTGAGCTCTCCTTCGTCATCCAAGCAGGCCAGATAGTTGAGCTCTTCCAAGGCACGCATAAGAGTTTCTGGTGCAGGAGGATCCATGAGGTCGAAATGGACTAGGTCATCTATTCCGAGCTTCTTCAAATCAAGGACAGTCGTAGAAATGTTGGAGCGAAGAATTTCTGGGTGCGTCTGTTCGATAAGTTCTTTTTTGAAAGCCCCTTCGGTATATAGACGGAAACATTTTCCTGGCCGCGTTCGTCCAGCACGTCCCGCACGTTGTTGCGCTGATGCTTTAGAGATCGGCGACACTAACAACGACTCGACGCGATTTCGAGGATTATATATCTTTTGCTTTGAGAAACCGGGATCAACAACGTAAACGATACCGTCGATGGTAAGAGACGTTTCAGCAATATTGGTGGAAATGATGCACTTTCTTCCCGGCCGTCCACCCGGTTTACGAGGCGGAGGAGGTGGATCAAAAATGCGCTGTTGCATAGCTGGAGGCAGTGATCCGTAGAGGGGATAAACTTTCATGGGGCCAGCATCCGCCTCACGAATCATTTCATCGACCTCCAGTGAGACTTTGCGCACAGTGTCTTCGATTTCTTCTTCACCAGTTAGAAACAAGAGTATGTCTCCTTCAGGCTCGGTAGCGTGAATCTGGAGAACAGTTCGAATGGCAGCCTCAACGTAGTCTGGCTCTGGCTTCGGCGTATAAAAGATCTCAACTGGATGCGTACGACCAGGGACTGCCAGTAGAGGGGCATTGAGGAAATAATCTTGAAATTTCTGTGCATCCAGAGTGGCAGACATGACAATCAACTTCAAATCAGGCCTGCGTTTAACAACATCCTTGAGTAATCCCATGAGGACATCCGTTGCCATGGTTCGCTCGTGAGCTTCATCCAGAATGATCGTGCTATAACGAGAGAGTTGGGGATCGTGCATTGCTTCCCGTAGCAACATTCCGTCCGTCATGTATTTCAAGATGGTTTTAGAACTTGTCATGTCTTCGAATCGAATGCTGTACCCAACTTCCTCGCCGAGCTTGACGTCAAGTTCGTTTGCGACACGCTCTGCGACGGACATTGCTGCAACTCGACGAGGCTGAGTACAAGCAACAAGCTTATTTCGAGTCTGAGGGAGATCATCGTATAGCACGAACTGAGGGATTTGGGTTGTTTTACCGGAACCGGTTTCACCAACGAAAACGAGGATTTGCGATGACTGGTAAAGCTGTAAAAACTCGTCTCTGAGGATAGATCAGCATATTTCAAGATAACTGAAGTCACAGGGCACGAAACATACCGCTGTGCGTGGACTGGGAGGCCCCTCCGTGTTTGTAAGATGGAAAAGTATCGATCCGAGGCGGGTTTGCCCGTAAACGGGTTGACCTTGGAGTCTTCTGCCTCCCTTGCCAGGGCAGCAGTGGTTTTGTGCCTCTGGAATTTAGCCAGGGGAGAGTCTCCAGAACGCCCATTCAGCTTAACGCCGCCATCGTTGGTGGAGTTTTCATCTTCGAACATATGAGCAAGATATGGGTTGTTGCGCGGATCCATGTTGGTAGCGGTGGTTTTGAGCCGTTTCGCGCGAGAGTTCTCTTCGCTGTCGGGGCGCCTGTCAGCCATTGTAGCCACGCCTTATCAAGTCATGGACTAGGCAGGGATCTTTTCGCAGGTGGATTGAAGCCGGTTGATAGAAGAGCAGGAAGGAAACGCGGTCTGTCGGTTGAGCCCAAGATGATAGAAAAAGTTCGCTGCGACGTGAGGGAAGGTTTGCCGAAGGTTGATTGTGAGGCTCGCGCGCTAAACCTTCCCTTGTGGGGTGTCGCCCAATTCTGTGTGATTTGCTTCATAGACGCGCTCAGCCAGAATTCGCATATTGTCAACCGATCGTGAGTATCTGATACTGTTGTCGTATTCGAATTTTTGACATCATAGACTGAGATCTAATTTCCTGTTCATTTTTTCTGCGTGATTGGATCGTCGGCTCCTTGTACGAAGTGATCCTTGAGCAGGCGGCCATGCGGTGACCGCTTCTGTTCTCCCGCAGGTGCACTGCCGCTATTACTTAACCACCCCCGCCAAGGGGGCTTTGACTGCCTGCACCTCAGCTCCGGGTTTTCATCCTTCTCGCACCAGGCTAAGGAGTGTTCTTGGACAATTACAGCTACCAGCCATCGCTTATCGTGTGCTTGAAGAACTACGGCCAAGATGGAACCCACCGATACCTGGACGCCGACATTTGTAGTCGGTCAGCATGAAACTGATCGCAAGTTGCCGGTAACGCCTGAGACAGTGCAAAAGGCTCACAACTGTGGAGTATGAAATGTCCGCCTTGACCTCTATTGAAAGAATTGCTAATATAGCTACTCATCATAGTACGATATTGTTACAACGCCTATCACGACGTCGGCGTTCCAGTCCAAGGTTTTGACTCTGCTTTCCGCGTATCTAGCCGCCCTGCCGTCGCCCACAAAGGACGCCCACGGTACCTTGGCTACTTCCGGAAACACAAAATTCCTTCGGATCCCGTCTTTGCTGGTTCCCGATTCCCATCTCAGTCCAGGAGGCACGGTGAACAACGTGGTTGCGGTGTCAAGCAGCTGGATTGACATCTGTTCGCCTGATCCTCTGATCGCAGATATATCCCGCCAGATCCTGATTCACGAACTTGCCTATGCTGCTTTCTGTGGCGTGAGCTATGTCATTATCCCAGGCCCGAGGTTGCATCATGGCAATCGCCACGGCGAAGGCCTTTTGTACTATGCTCGTGCGATTCAGGAGGTCATGAGCGCGGCGCCTTATGTTCATATCCATATCTGGTTCCGTATGACTGATAACCCCGAGGATGAAACCAGTCGCATTGGCGACCTGGCCCCTTTCGCTCGCCCAGAATTCATTCAGGCCCAGGAATCTCCCTCCAAACCCGATGACTTTGGTACCTGGGATGCATGGGATGTAATTAGGAGGATTTGTAAATACCATGGGCGTCTCCTCATAGGTACGCAAACGTCCAATTTCTCTGCTACCGCTCCTTTGTGGTCATATTCATACTACGAGTTTTCGAAACACTAATAATTGACCTAGCGCTGACACTACCTAAATCTCTGCCATCGACGCCCGTGCAAACAAGGTGGCTTTCTGAGCCGGTACATATCTTGACAATCGAGGAAGGAACTTTTATTGATAACTCAAAACTTTACCCGGTTCTTCCCAGGTCCCATCAAGCCATCATTTCCCGGTTCATGCGCAATAAGTCGGCCCCATGGATTATTCTAGCTGATGTTGGGGATATACCCGATCTTCCAGAAAGCGGTTCCGACTCCCCTACCCCAGCAGAAGCGGCACAGCGCGCCAATGCAGAAAAGGGCCCAAGTCCTACGCCGCACCTTGAATATGTTCGCAATTTGCAGAAAAAACAGCCTCCTCGAACCGCCATGGAGCGGTTTGGCGTTGGATATCAGGACTATTTGCAGGCGCCCTTGCAACCCCTGACTGTCAACCTCGAAAGTGTCACCTACGAGGTCTTTGAAAAGGATCCAATCAAATACGAATGGTATGAACGTGCCATTCTTCAAGCTTTCAAGGACTGGGCAAGTCAAAAGAAAAAGCCCTCCTCTCCAGACGGTCGAATCGTTGTAGCTGTCGTCGGTGCTGGCCGTGGGCCTTTGGTGACGAGAACAATCCGGTCCAGCGTAGAAGCAGAGGTTGATATCGAGCTGTGGGCTATTGAGAAGAATCAAAACGCATTTCTGCATCTTCAGCGACAGAACAATACTATCTGGGGAGATAGTGTTAACCTGGTACAATCTGATATGAGAAGCTGGAAAGGACCTCTTGCGCGGGTCTCTATCATGGGATCGGCGGAACCTCGCGTGGTTAATTATCCGGTCGATATATTTATTTCCGAGCTTCTGGGTTCTTTTGGAGACAACGAACTCTCTCCAGAATGTCTAGACGGAGTATCACATTTACTCAACCCGGTCCACGGTATATCCATTCCCGCATCCTACACTGCCTACATCACCCCTATTTCATCTCCCCGTCTCCACGCTGAGGTTACAGCTCAAAGCAATACCAACCCAGCCGCACCAGAGACACCATACGTCGTTATGCTTCACGCTTTTGACTTTCTGTCTACTGTTGAACTACCTCCAAGCGCACCCAGTCCCAAGGAACCAAGCGAAAAAAGCTCCACAGCTTCTCTAGATAAAGCTGCAAAGGCACCTTCGCCAACCCTCGAAACCGCCACTCCAATCATCCATCCAACCTGGTCATTCTCTCATCCGAATAAGAACATTCCACCACCTTTACGCTATACCGCCGTCCTGTCCAATGAGCACAACATGCGTAAAGCACGACTTGCTTTCCCTTGTCGTGAGCGTGGCGTGTGTCACGGGCTTGGTGGATATTTTGAAACCACGCTTTACGAGGGTGTGGAATTGTCGACAAATCCAGTAACAATGGATACAAAATCCGAGTCTATGATTAGTTGGTTTCCGATCTATTTCCCATTAAAAGTGAGTTGGACAACGTCGATTCTAGAAACTGCTTTACTGACTCTCTGACCTAAAGACTCCACTCCATGTTCCCGAAAATTCTGAAGTAGCTGTCACCATGTACCGACAGACTGATAACAGAAAGGTCTGGTACGAATGGGTTGTGGAGGTTTTTGAGTTCCGTAACAGTGATGACTCAATTGCGTCTCCCGGAGAAGAAGGTGCACGAAAACTACGGGTGGCTATGAGTGATCTACACTCCAGTATCAAAGATGGATGCCTTATGTGAACGACGAATTTTTGCGGGTTATTTTCCCGAATATCCTAACGTTGAATATATAGGATGAAAGTATGATGATGAAGTTAGACAAGATTTACGGCCTATCTCGAACTATCTATTCTCAGCTTGGTCAAGGAGTGAAAGTTCTGCATAGGGTAATATTTCCTTCAAGGCATCTTTTCTCATTCTATACTATCTATCAAGAAAAGATAATCTTACAGACCCTACTAGCTACTACTTCCTACTCCTTGCTAATTTATCGATATGAAATGCTTGGAAGGATTTGATCGAATATTAAATGTGTGATGCATGAGTGGTTAGTATGGTTTTTCGGTCAGAGTGTCGGGACAATTCACTCTTAGAATCGCAAGATTTATAGTGACCTTCCAACCATAGATATCCTTGCATGCTTGTGTCTATGGCTTCGGAGGTCCTGAAAACATTGAGAAGTATACATGAGTCAGGGCGGCCGGGTTGATCTGTTTCTAGTGGAATGGAAAAAGAGAAAACTCAAAATCAAAACGTTTGGAAAGAAATGAAAATGAAAAAAAGAGATGAAAATGCTATGAGACAAGACCATGCTCAAGCCATGAAGCAATGAGATTATCCCTTGACTGAAAACCTAGGCCATGAAAATACAAATCAGACGACTGGGCCAGTACATATCTGATATTGAAGCTACGCCCGGCCTACGGTATCAAGGCTACAGAGACAACTAGTCTCCCATGGGATACTGTGAGTTATCTGGTTCCTTGTGCTTGACGGCCTGGCCGGCGTAAAAGGCATTGCGGCAAGAGCGGGACAAATTCAACAACTTTGGGTAAGAGATGGACATATTCATACCGGACATCTCAGATTTCGCCTGAACCGTGTTGGTAAAGCCGAGCAACCCTTTCTGAACTGGTGAATTACATGAAGTTGCTCATATCAGTGTGGAAGGCTTTGGCGAGGACTCAGGTATTTTGATTATGATGAGGTTTATAAGTATCAAATACCCAGGCGCGCACAAAGTCGGGCACGGTCATTCGTATGCATAAAAGCACTTCCAAGATAAGGTGAACTTGCTGCTGCCAGCTATGGCGCTGTAGCATCTGACAAAAGGACTGAAAGATGTCGTCCTCGTCTTGTTGCTCGACGCGAACCTGCTCACGCTGAGCTGGCTGTGGAAGCGGATACTGTGCTTGAAAGGGAGGTTCTAATGATGGAGAGTCGGGCTATGCAGAGAAGCGATCATTAGTTTCCCGATACTCAAAGCGATATGAGAACTGCAAACCTCAGAATCTTTCGTTTGGATGCATGGAGCGTCGATATCAGAGGCAGTGGGAACGCGTTGCTTGGCGCGATATGCCTGGGATCGACTGCGGCAGGTTGCACACGATTTGAAGGGATTTGACCTTGATCGCAGGAACTCTTGATATGGCAGTATACACTTACAAGTGCTGCATTTAAGTGTTGTGAACTCCATGGGAAAGAGACTGTGATATGAAGTAAAAGTGAACAAAAAAAGGTGCTTTGGGCAGAAGGGAAGGTGGTAGGTAAGTAGCTTCCCGAATGGATTTAGAGTCCGCAAGAGAGTTTCCAAAGTGACTTCAGACGGCAGGAGTCACGGGAAGCCTGGCCAATCAGAGCGCCGGAAGGTGGAGTTTGCTGCCAAGAATAGAGTTGGCCAACCGGAAGCTTGCCGCCACTCCCTTAGCGGCTACGGTTAGGTAAGCGTGGCCCACATGTGACTCTATTATTAACGGTTATCACTGTCATGTGATTGCTGTCAATCAATCAAACACATACGGATTACACACAAAGTCTTCCTCTTTGAGCTGGTATCTCCCCTTCATTATCAATTAATTAAGTTCTAACAATGGATTCTAAAACATAAGTGCAGGATGCAGCTCTAGTCTGGTTCAGCATTGCCTAGAGATCCGTCGAACTTTCAAGATATTAGAGTATGAGAAAGCAACTACACCAAAGAAGACTGGTGTTCTTCCTCAGTCAAGCCTTTGCGAATAGCAAGAACACTGTCAACAATGACCGCATCAATCCCTTCGTGGACTTGCAACTTCACGAAGATATTAGTACTCAGCGCCACATAGATGTTGGAAACCCAGAGGAATGAACTCACTTTAACTTTTGTCGGGTCGTTATTAAGCATGCCGTACGAGACGCACACTAGTCCAGACTCTTTCACCACTCGGACTAACCGTGGACTGAGTACCAAAGGCTCTGCCGCTGTCACAACACCCAATAAATTCCATCTAGATGCAAAGCGAATGGCTTCCTGCAAGCTGCTTGCACGGATGTCGCCAACAGCCTCCACGCCAGAGTCGGTTAAGAAGAGGACTGGGATGGAAGGCTGTTTAAATGCAAGCAGTAGGCAGACATCCGGGTTGAAAGAAGAGAAAATCAGATTACGACCTTCACCCAGGTCGTATACTGTGGTGAGAATGGTGTCAACAAAAGAGTTGAGCTCGACAGCATACGTATCCATCTCCTGCTCTTCGCTCTCGTGAAGCATCGGATACTCTGTAAAGCGGGATCTGATTAGATCGCATATAGCACACATTGAAGAGAGATAAACTGACTTAGTTCCATATTAAATCCGACGGATTTCGGGAGCTGGTTGAATAGATCCTTGAGTGTAGCAAATGGTGCTTGAATATGACTTCCGCGAGTGTTGCCCTTAAAGCCCTTCTTCTTGTAGTCTCGCGTATGTTTCATTCGTTCGTCTAAGTTTGGGACGTCCAATTCCTCGCCTACGGACATGGACCTTTGGCGTATAGAGAGTTCTGGCATATTGTTTCGAGATGGAGTAGCGCTGCGACTATTTTTGCTTTGCTGGACCGGTCGTGGTTTACGACCATCGCTGATATGCAAGAACTGGAGAAAAGGAATAGTCAGTTCAACTTCTTCTGCCTATTAAATGAGTATTGGTACTCACTTGCTCTAATGTCAAGGTATGAACGGGAGCATCGATTCCTGTTTCACTAACAAGAAAATCATGGTAGATAACAGGTACGTGATCTTTAGTCAGTTGGACGTCTGGTCCTTATTAGCAAAACACAAGGACATATAGATCAAAGAGCCGTACCAAACTAGCAAAATGTTAGCAATACTACTTCCTATGGCTTTAGGTCTACTCACCTCAACATATGACGCTCCAAGGTTTGCGGCAGCGATGAAAGACTATAAGTGGTTAGTTTGAAAACTTATCATGCTGCTCATATATTTCATACCTGGACGGTATTCTCTCCTAGCTGTAAAGACTTCCGACCAGCAATATTTTTTCCAAGACCTTGATTGAGACATGTTTTAGAGATATGTTGCCCTGAAATAAGGATAGTGAGCTCACCTCGATGCCCAATGACCATCGTCGAAGCCACCGTCTTCCAATAGGTTTGGCCTTCCGTGACCGACATGTTCGGGTGGGAGAAAGGCGTAATAATTAGGAAATTAAACGTAATGGACCCGATAATATCAAGCGTATTAGCAGCGATAATAGGAACGGTGAGATCGC
Source organism: Nannizziopsis arthrosporioides (assembly GCA_029635245.1). Classification (NCBI taxonomy): domain Eukaryota; kingdom Fungi; phylum Ascomycota; class Eurotiomycetes; order Onygenales; family Nannizziopsiaceae; genus Nannizziopsis; species Nannizziopsis arthrosporioides. The sequence continues at coordinate 5,184,415 of CP098260.1, read as the reverse complement.
CATGGAGGCTGATGCGTTTAGAGCCAATATTGGGTTTGATGCTGGAAAGAATTGCAACTCCTCGTCCAAGAACCTGGTCTTTTGAACCAGCGTAAGTTGGGACCAGATCAAAGATGATTTTAGTCTTAGTTGCGTCAGCCGAATGGAAGACGACCGGCTCGGTAGAAATGTTATCTTGGACCGGCAAATCAATAATCTCTGGTTCACCTTGAGCGCCACTTGCAGAGATAACCAGCGACAAGGCTGTATCAAGCTGGGTAAGATGGGCACTGGCCATAGGAATTCGATCAAGGTCCACTGCTGGGATATGTTTTCTCATATCCATCGTACCGAGGCTGACCAAAATCATGCTTTCGTCCGTCAAGTATCTATGGCCAAATGATTTAATTGCTTCTGAAGGCCGATGGTTTCCAGTCGATCTTCGATCTGTGAGTGAGGATTGCGGGTTCGGAGACGATGAACGAGGTGTATGAATAGTATCTGTATCGCCCGATCCCAAATGATCAGATTCAGGAGTAGCTTCTACTAAGAGCCTAGCAATCTCGATGTGTCCCCTCAAGGCAGCGTGCTCCTTCGCCGTCCACCCCGAGGAGTCGGTCCGTTCAAGATCAGCCCCGGCTTCAATTAAATGTTGTACGACTTCCAGACTTCCATCAACGCAGCCAATAAACAAAGGTGTCCAGGAATAGGTGTTCTCTGCAAGCTCCGTATTAGCTCTCTGGTACTCTGTCCCGTCCAGAAGTACCTTAGCACATTTTTCGTGCCCAAATCGAGCAGCGACGTGCAGAGCAGTCTCTCCCTGCTCGTCTTGATAATTAATATCAACGCCCGCGTTGACAAGTAGTTGAACGATATCAACGAAGTTTGCTTTGGTTGCCAAAGCAAGCACGGTATTACTTTTTGAGACGTGCTTTCGAACCGCCCCTTTGCGTTGAAACCCACCCTTCCAATTTTCAGCCTCAAGTAAAACTTGAGTGGTAAGGGGATGACCTCCAACAACACTCAAGTGTAGGGGAGCCCATCCTTCATCGTCCTGCCAGTTTGGACCGTCAATTCCTTGCTTTACGTCAAACATATCCCAGACTTGGAGGTGCTCAATGATGACCTCGCAGACAACCTTAAAACCGTACTGTGCGGCATAGTGTAAAGGCGTACGACCAGAAATATCTCTGGCCAAGAGAGCAGGCCGTTGGCGAAGGTGCAGGTTATCCAGTATATAACTCAAAAAGGTAATGGAAGGGTCATTTCGTTGCAGAGTTACGACTTGATCTGATTCCTTCGGCACAGAAATCTGTCGTATAAGCGAAGGAGGTGCCGCTGGAGTAATATAATTGGAGGTGTCTATAGGAAAAGCCAGAACCATAGGTGTTGAGAGTTCCGCTTCGGCCGTGGATTGTAATCTCCCGATTGAAATCACTAAGCGGTGGAGGCAATTTCGCTTGTTAATATCGTCATCTTCGTCCAAGTCACTCAGTTTTCCAAGTAAAGACAAGATGCATGCCCTTGAGCGATTGTATATCGACCGTTGAAGCAATGACTTCAGTACTTTGGGAAATATATTATCACCCATTTCAGCGGCGGCGATTTTCAATGTCGGAAGTAGCTCAAGGAATATGTGGATATCATCTTGGCGGATTGCAGTGTCCACAGCAGTGATCAAACTTGTTGGAACGTTCAAGCTTTGGGATGGAATCCTGTTCAAGGACAGAACGGAGTGGGTTGAGCTTGTATCGTCCACGGATTTATCGTCTCCCAGAGCCGTGAGCCAGTCATTAACGCGTTTCAGACAGCTAATCAAGCGAATGTTTGTCGCAAAAGGTGACGGATCGACTTTAGTGGGCAAGTACTGCAACTGTGCTTGGCATCCAGGGAGCTTCTTGTCCAGTTTCTTTGTGATCTTGACAAATCCCCTGCGATTCACTTCTCCATACCATTGCAGCTTTCTGAATTGGCCTCGTAGCTCTAGTAAAGCAGCTTGAAGGTCCTCAAGCTCATCGGTATCAAATCGGTTGGCGGCCCGAAGAGTTTCGCCGAAGCGCTCCTCGAGAAGCTTGAGGCGACGGGAGCTATCGGCGAGCTTTTTGTTGTAGAAGTAATCCACGTCCTCAAGGTTTCGGTCAAGGGTATAAAAGAATTCTATATAAAGAGTCATAGTTCATTAGCAACAGTAGCTTCTCAGAGGAAAGAGACCCAATGATCCATACCAGCCAGATCTGGCTCTTCTCCGTTCTTCTTTGCTAAGATAGCGGCATTTATGAGTTTTTTCAATCCCTTGTACTTGATGTAATTGGCGGTCCATTCAGGCACCATATTACGAGGTAGATTCCTCCCAAACTTCATATTGACAGGTATTTTAAAGCCTTTCAACGTGTTTTAACCCCGCGTTGACTGTAACAACACTGGTCGCTTGTAGGCCTCGCGGTCCCAATTCAATCGAAACGCGAAAAAAAGGGATTTCAGAGGACGAAATGACTTTTTGTGGTGATCAAGGCAGATTCAGTAAACGATATACACGACCGAGCCGCGAGTTGATTCGAAAAGATATGAAAGCCAGGCAGCTAGATTAGACGGAAGCGAAGCAACGTAATCGAACTCGGAAAGATAAGGAAAGAGTAGAAAGATGGGGAACAGCACCCATGGTAGAGATGGAGGTCAGGGTGAAGATGAGAACGAGAGGATGTCCAGCGAGGACACCATCAGGCAGGGATTCCGGGTTGAAGGTAAGGATGGAGTCAACAGAGCGACCAAAGCGGAAGTCAATGAGAGATTTGGGTGGAGGGACAACGCTGGGGGAACAATTAACTGCGGCGTTTGGCGGCCGGAGCGTTAGCACCAGGTAAAGTTTGAAAAGCTTGGGACCTTGCGCTGCAGAGCTGGGACCACGCTAGTGGCTTGGTGGGGCAGGGTGGACTCATGTGCAGAGATGATTGGACCACAGGTGTGCTTGGCGCAGAATCTGACCAGGGTCACGGGAGTGTTCGGGGGCCGGAGCTGGAAGAATAGTTATACCGAGTCCAGGAACATCCGCTCCGTCGCGAGCACAAAGAAATACATAAACAAGACTGTTCGCGGCGCCTCAATTCAAGTAATATACTGTTCAGTCTATGATTCAATCAATGTTCAGTACGCTGTTCAAATGCTGCTCAATCTGCTGTTCAGTCATCTGTACTCTCTAGGGATGCCGCTCTCCGCTTACGCTTCGCGCGGCACCGTGCTATGATGACTCAGCAATTTGTTGGGGTGAGCTCTACTGACTAAGCAGACCTTTAGGGTCGTGTACACGGATATGTATATAATTGAGATAATGCCAGGGAGATAGGAGGGTTGACTGCTTTCACCAACGGCGTTGGTATTGACCACGAGATCACAGTGCCATTCTTAACCCGTGCGAGTGTTTTGTCAGGATGATATACACTACGGCGAGACTCTAGCACATACAGGGACGATAATTTCTTCTTGCTTAAAAAATCGCGGCGACTTTCGCTCCTCGTAAAAACTACATTTAGAGCTACCATCAGTGTGCAAGAGTCTAGTCTGTTGCTAAAGGTACTTCAAGCACGAGCTCGAAATCTCAACAAAGGACCCTGCTTCTGCCCAACGACGTGATCCTGGAGCATGTACTCGGCCGGCGGTGTATCACTCTCATCAACGCTCAACCAATCCTCTGTAACATCCGCTCTACGAAGATCAAACTTCCAAAGAATGTGCGCAAATGTCAACATTATCTCAGCGAGAGCAAGCGATTTGCCAATGCAGCTGCGGGGTCCAATATTAAATGGGAAGTATGGCTGGCAGGTGTCGTCTTTTACCGTGTTTCTGTTCTGGGTCTTCCCCTCCCTCTCAAGCCATCGCTCGGGCATGTAGGTGGCAGCACTGGGCCAGTTCCGTGGGCTGCGGTGCATGGCATATATGCCGGCGCCGACCTCACACCCCGCTGGCACGTACTCGCTGTCGATTGTAGCCCCGCCGGGCTCTACCACGCGCCACAGAGGACCTCCGGCAGGAGGCGACATCCGCAGCGCTTCGTCGAGACAGGCTCGAAGGAAGTGACATGAGTTGAGTTTGGAACCAAAGACTATCTCGTCTGTGGAGCTGAACGCTGTCCGTACCTCCTCGACAGCACGTTTATAGGATCGTGGTGACCATGCCAGATAATGCGCTAGAGCCGCCATTGCGTTTGATGTCGTGTCGGATCCTAAAATGGAGGGGAGGCAGACACAATGTTAGGAAAGTAACGCGAAGAATCTATAGCTGCCAGCAGCAATTTACTCACCAGCAACGACAAGTGTGGCCGTTTCGGTGCTAACCTCAATGGCACTAAGCCCTTCCCCCGTATTAGGATCCTTACAGCGTTGCAAGAAGGAGAAGATGTCCATAAACCCGCTGGAAAGTTCCCGCTGAAGGCGCTTCTCCAGCAGCTTGCGTATGAATTTTACAAATCTAGCGCTGGCCTTTGTCGCGGTTGGAAACAGCTTTTTGTCCAACCCTCCAAGACTCAACTCAGATGCCTGTAACAGCACGCCCAGCCGCACATTAGACTTTTCGATGGCTTCCACCACGTATCGAAATTGAGGCTCCTCCATCGTGCGGTATTCCTCTTCAAACGTCACGGCTGTCATTAGGTCAAACGCGAGATTGTTGACTGCAACTCTGGGTTAAGAGATGCGATCGAATAAAGCTGTAGACGGATTTGATACTTACATGAACTCGCCATATTGACTGAATCTGACCAATCGCCCAACGACTCAGAATCACGGATTTTCCTCTGGAGGATGTTACAGAACCTTTCTACCCTCGACTGAATTATGGGTTCCAGCTTGCGCAAGCTTTTTTCCGAAAATGCCTGGCTAAGGATCCGCCTGCGCCGAGCGTGTTGCACCTTGTCTGACATGGTTAAGGTGTTGACTGCCTGCGTTGATAAGACCTGATATCCCGCATACTTGCGTACGTACGAGCCGTGGCCATAGATGTCTTCCCACCCAGAGGCAGTCAATACTCCATTACTTTTTGTTACAACAAGTAGTCACAAAAAACATACCCCAAAGGCCTGCTGGTGTATTAAATAAGACCCGGTTGGGTGCATAGCGTACGTGATTGCCTGCTCATGAGTTAGCTTTGTCTGATTCTCGAAAGTGGGTTTTGTTATCAGAAAGACTGAGAAGAACAAATCAACCGTATTTTAGATGACAACGCAGTATATCCCGATGGATATCGCCCTTCCATGCATGGTATGCACTATAGAGATTCGTATATCTAGCCAGCAGGGGACCAGGGTACTTTGCTAGAGGATGGAGACGGAGATAATAGACAAGTAATAGTATGATCTTTCCAAGAAGTGTTATTATTAGTGTGGTAAATGACCAGATAGCAGAAAGTGTTTCTACTTACAAAAAGAATACAGCTGGCAAGACATCCTGTGATCATTTTTCTAGCTTCAATCAGACTCTTGACGAATTTCATGCTGAGAAATTGAATGGAAAAATTTATCAGGCTCTATTTCTATATCTCCCAATCTATGTGGGACTGATAATTGACTCTCTCTAAAACATAGAGATATGCAAGCTGAAATATGTCACACAGCTGAAAGCTGGCAGAGAGTGATTGGTTTGCAAAAGTTGGCTCTGTTGTACTGTTGTACTGCAATTATACTTGATTAAGAGTAGTACAGTATTCACCAAGTAGGCAAGATCTCTTTCTCAACCATAACCTCAATCCAATAGGTGCAGGCCACATCATGCAATCAAGTGATATCTGGACAGATCTTCATTCATGACTCTTTCTGCAGATTATTTTCCATGATAAATCTTGTCAATCTTAACCATGATCTCAATTCAATAGAATGCAGGTCATATCATATAATCAAGTAATATCTGGACAGATCTTCATTCATGACTCTTTCAACCATGATCTCAATTCAATAGGATGCAGGCCACATCATATCATCAAGTGATATCTGGACAGATCTTCATTCATGACTCTTTCAACCATGATCTCAATTCAATAGGATGCAGGCCACATCATATCATCAAGTGATATCTGGACAGATCTTCATTCATGACTCTTTCTGCAGATTATTTTTCATAACAGATCTTGCCAATCTCAACCATGATCTCAATTCAATAGGATGCAGGCCACATCATATCATCAAGTGATATCTGGACAGATCTTCATTCATGACTCTTTCTGCAGATTATTTTTCATAACAGATCTTGCCAATCTCAACCATGATCTCAATTCAATAGGATGCAGGCCACATCATATCATCAAGTGATATCGGGACAGATCTTCATTCATGACTCTTTCTGCAGATTATTTTCCATAACAGATCTTGCTAATCTCAACCATGATCTCAATTCAATAGGATGCAGGCCACATCATGCAATCAGGTGGTATCTGGACAGATCTTCATCTGCAGATTGTTTTCCACAATAGACCTTGCCAATCTTGCTCTTGTTTCCCATATTTGTTCCCTATATCTTGCTCTCGTTTCCCATGGTTGTTTCCTATATCTTGCTCTCATTCTCATGTCATATTAGTTAGGCCTTCAACTAACATAAAGACATTTTCTTTCCCCCCAGCTTTTTTTATTTTATTTTGATTTCGGGCCCTGATACCCTTACAGCAAATTGCCAACCCGGTGTTACCTAGGTTGTCCAACCCACTTGAACATTACCTCTCATAATGTTTATCTCGAAAGCAGGGAATGGACTGTCCGCTGATGCGAACATCCCAAAAATCGAGATCGATTGCAAAGGCTGCAACCGACAGCATGAACCTGAGAGTTTTCAACCAGTTGCTATTATTGGGATGGCGATGCGACTCCCCGGGCGCGTTAAGAATGACGCGGATTTTTGGAACCTCCTTTCCACAAAGGGAAACGGGCTCTGCGACATACCACCAGACCGGCTCAATGTCAATGGGTTCTATGACTCGTCTAACATGCCTGGAACAATCCCCGTCAACAAAGGGTACTACCTTGAGGATGTAGACATCCAGCAATTCGACGCAAGTGTCTTCTCAATTTCAAAGAAGGAGCTGGAGCATCTGGACCCTCTCCAACGACAACTTCTCCAAGTCGCATATGAGTGTTTCGAAAGCGCCGGCGTGACTTCGTGGCGCGGCAGCAGAACAGGTTGCTATGTCGGCGAGTTCGGCGGGGACTGGCATGATTTAAACGCAAAAGAGACGCAGCACCGAAGCAGTTACCGCGCCACCGGATTCAGTGACTTCGCCTTGAGCAACCGGATCTCGTATGAGTTTGACTTGCATGGTCCCAGCATGACCATAAAAACGGCCTGTTCGTCTGCGATGGTCGGCCTTGATCTGGCTTGCGAAGCGATACGCAAAGGAGATTGTGATACCGCGCTCGTCGGAGGCATCAACTTGATGATTTCGCCGGCCACGTGGATGTTTCTCAATGACATGGGCGTCCTCTCTCCCCAAGGCCAGTCCCGAACGTTTGATGCCGGGGCGGATGGCTACGGCCGCGGGGAAGGTGTCAATATGGTCCTAATCAAGAGGCTGAGCCATGCGTTGCGGGACAATGACCCCATTCGAGCCATCATTCGCGGGACTGGGGTGAACAGTGACGGCAAGACGCAGGGTTTGTTTACCCCGAACCCTGTTGCACAGGCAGCATTGATACGACACACTTATGCGGTGGCTGGCATTCAAGACCTGTCAAAAACCGCCATCGTCGAGTGTCATGGTACGGGTACACCGGTCGGTGACCTGCTTGAGGCTGAGGCTATAGCTGATTGCTTTGGTGATGCAGGAATGGTCATCACATCAGTACGTTGAAATGTTCCCTTGTCAAACGCACTGAAAAATGCAGACTTACCCGTGAACCCAGGTCAAACCCAGCGTTGGGCATACAGAAGGTGGCGCCGGTTTGACGAGCCTAATCAAGATGGTTCTGGTTCTGGAGCACCGCCAGGTGGTGCCCAATATCAACTTTGAAATTCCAAATCCCAAGAGTGAGGCGTCAACAGTTGCGGGTATATTGGTAGGTATCAAGTGAACTGAGTCCTCAATAGTCCCATTCACGAAGCGAGGTTTACGTGTCCCGACGGAAGTAGAATCATGGCCCGAGGGTCGAGCAGAGAGAGTGAGCGTGAACTCATTCGGCATCGCAGGGGTCAACGCACACGTAAGTTGGTCATGGATCATACCGCAGGAGAAAGTCAAAAGCCAGACGGTCCACTAACAATGATGCCTAATATGTAGGCCATTCTTGAGTCGCCGCGACAATTCGGTCTTGTATCGCCGAGTGATACTGATCAGTTGAAGTCAGACGTTGTCCATGTTGATGGAGTCGCGGTCACTCAGGGCTCCCCTGCTCACGTGTTCCTGATGCCTAATACTACAAGGATTACTAATCAGCCGACCTCCAACCTGCTTCTGGACAATCTGGCACATATCAAGAGCGTTGTGACCAGCGACCATTCTACCAACGACCCTCTTACGAGCGGCTCGGAGACCAACAGCTATTCTGTCAATGGGGCTTCCGTGGATGGCACAGTCAACTCTTCTGTGGTCGGACAGAAAGGGTCCGCGAGCCTGCTGTTGCTCTCGGCCTACAGCCGGGAGGCGCTCCAGGGGCAAATCGACGCCCTTCGAGAGTACACGAAAACCAAGAGCAACGTAGAAGTACGTGACGTTGCGTACACCCTCGCCAACAGGCGAGAACATCGTTCTTATCGCGCATTTGCCATAACGAGCGGCAATGGATCCAGCTTCCAAGTCTCGGACTCTCACGCCCTCAAGGACTGCCCGGCCCCGATTTCAACCCGCGGTACAAAAACTGTTTGGGTTTTCACAGGACAGGGAGCTCAGTGGCCTGCAATGGGCGCTGACCTGCTGGATACCAACATCACATTCCGCAAGACAATCCAGAAGCTGGATGACTTCTTGCAGTCGATGTCCCCGCCGCCGTCCTGGAAGATTGAGCATGAGTTGCGCAAGGGGCCGGTCGACAGTCGGGTCCATCGTGCCGAATTCGGCCACCCCCTGTGCGTAGCCCTGCAGCTTGCACTAGTCGACGTCCTCCGTTCATGGGGAGTCGTCCCAGAGATCATTGTCGGACACTCGTCTGGCGAGGCAGCCGCCGCATATGCCAGCGGGGGCATCAGTGCGGAGGAAGCTATGGCTATTGCAGCTTTCCGCGGTCATACCGATTTGTTGGTCAATCAGAAGGGCTTGATGGCGGCGGTAGGACTAGGCCGGCATGATCTGCTTTCCTACCTGGTCCCTGGGGTCACAGTTGCGTGTGAGAACAGCCAGTCTAGCAGCACATTGTCTGGAGACGCAGAAGCGGTCGAAATGGTCATGCAGATGATTAAGATCAATAGACCTGAGGTACCAGCCCGCCTACTACGGGTCGAAAGTGCCTACCACTCTCATCATATGCTTCCATATGCAGAGCCGTACGAGAAACATATCAAGCCGTACGTTTCCAGTCGAGACCCCACCACGCCACTGTATTCATGTGTCACGGGAAAGCGAGTAACCGGTAATGGATGCCTTGATGCGCATTACTGGCGCGCCAACATGGAGAGCCCTGTTCGATTCAACACGGCCCTCCGTTCCGCGATTGGCGATGCGTTTTTAGGTAGCGACAATGTCGCCCTGATCGAAATTGGACCCCATCCGGCTCTGGCAAGCCCAATTGGCCAAATCCTCAGTGACATTGGTCGATCCGGCCAAATCAGCCACCTCGGCAGTCTAGCCAGAGGAAAATCTAGCCAAGAGAGCTTGATGAGTCTTGCCGGCAAGCTCTACCAGCAGGGTATCTCTTTGAATTACTCGGTTCTCTGTCCTCTCGGAAATTTCGTCAAGGACCTCCCGCGCTACAGTTGGAAGCAAGACACAGCTCATTGGGCGGAGCCGCGGGTTTCTCGCGAGTGGAGGTTCCGGGAGAATCTTCCGCATGAGCTTCTTGGTAGTAGGATCTTGGAGTCAGCAGCCACCGAGCCGACCTGGAGGAAATCCTTTTTCCTCGAAGACGTGCCATGGCTTTCTGGACACGAGGTCAACGGGCAGCTTGTGTTTCCTGCAGCAGGGTATATCTCCATGGTCGGCGAGGCTCTTCAGCAACTACACGGAGCGACATACAGTAGCCGTGAGGCCGCCTACAGCATTAAGAATGTTCACATCCCATCGGCACGGGTTCTGGAGAGGGACAAGATAGTGGAACTTATCACCAGTTTGAAGCCTATCCTACTCGACGCAACCGAAACCACACCATGGTATCAGTTCACCATTAGTTCGTTCGACGGGACAAGATGGACCAGGAATTGCTTCGGAGAGGCGAGGGCGTCGAAGGACAAGTCTTCGGTTACCACTAGCCAACTGACCTTTCGCAACGCCCCATTCCCGCGAGATGTTGATGCGAAATCCTGGTACAATAGGTTGAGACACATTGGATTCAACTACACGGGACTTTTCGAGGGTATGCGCGACGTTTCGGCCGCTACGATGACGACAGAAGCCAAAGCCATCGTGGACCCAAGCCAGCCCGGCAAGGCGAGATTGTCCCGGTACGTGCTGCATCCAGCAACTATCGACCTGTGTTTGCAGCTCTTTACCGTGGCCGCCTTCCGTGGCGTGGAAAGAAACATGCGCCAGCTTTCAGTGCCCACCTTCATTGAAGAGATGACACTGTCACTATGCCCAGCCGAGCAGGTCCTGGACGTGACTGCACATGTCGGAAACATCCTGGAGCGAGGCTCCTTCACCGGCAGCCTCATTGCTCAGGTAGCTGAAAACGACCAGCAGCCAGCCTCCATTTGTATCAGCTTGAAGGGTCTTAAGACAAGCGCATTGAACGGTATCGGTGACGACACGCAAGACGAAACAGAGGCCCCAATAATCTCTCAGCTCGAATGGAGGCCTCATTGCGACTTCGCGGACCTTGCTAGCCTTTTTCGCCGTCCAGTATCGCGAGTGAATGAGTTGCCGCTGTTGGAGGAGCTCACCCTCCTGTGTATGATCGACCACGGTGAGAATATCACGACTAGCGGGGAAACGGCAGAATACCTCGTCAAGTTTTCCGCTTGGATGCGCCAGCAGGTGGAACGTTACAAGCTCGGTCTCAATAAGTTTACGCCAAGAGAGTTACGTTTGGAAGATAAGACGCCGTACCAGAGGCGCCAACGCATCGATGAGATCCACGCTATCATCTCCCATTCGCCCTACGCTGTCCTCGCCTCCGTGGTCCACAAGCTCTTTTTGGCGGCGATGGCCGTCTTCACCGGCGATACACACCCCTTATACGTTTTACTCGAGGATAACGTGCTCAGCGCTCTCTACGATGTTGGATCAATGAAATCAGGTGATCTAATCGGGCTCTTGGCCAATACTAATCCGCACATGCGCATTCTCGAAGTGGGCGCTGGCACGGGGGTGCCACGGCGCATGCCCTGGCAGCTCTTACATCAACATACGGAGAGCGGCTATACGGCTCCTACACGTACACGGATGTCTCGGCCGGGGTCATGACGGCTGCTAAAGAGAGGTTCGCCAACTATACGGCAATCGAGTATGCTGTTCTTGATGTTTCGATAGACCCAGTCGAGCAAGGCTTTCAGCTAGAGACCTACGATTTGATTATCGCCGCCAATGTTAGTCTTGTCTCAATTTCATACTCTTAGAGAATACCACAGATTTTTGATTGATATTAACACGTTAATTTCTTATTAGGTTCTCCATGCTACACCATATTTAAAGGAGACTCTCAGGAACATGCGAAGCCTTCTCAGACCCGGCGGCCGACTTTTCTTGGAAGAACTCTGCCCTGGTAAGTGTCTCGTGCGTCAGTAATGTTGCTCACTGGGAATGAGGACATAGTACTGACAAAACTTCTCTTGTGCCCGCTTCAGAAACAATACTGTTCAATTATGTCATGGTATGTTTTCTCATCCCACATAAGTACCTCTCATAGGCATTTCAATTCTGATTGAATATTTCTCTAGGGATTTCTCCCAGGCTGGTGGCTTGGCGCCGAAGACAATCGCGCGGATCAGCCGTTTATCTCGCCGGAAAGATGGACACAGGAGCTTCTTGGTGCAGGTTTTGGAAAACCAGACGCCATTGTTCTCGACGACTCGACGCCATACCACATCAGCGCCGGCATCATTGTTACTCGTGATGGCCGAGAACCCACCTTGTCGCGGGTGAGCCTACTATGCCACGACCCTGAAGGCCCATATGTCTCCGAGATGCGGGATTGCCTCTATGCTCTCGGGGTAGCCGTCGAAATCTACCGTCTCGGGCAACCGTTAGACTCAAAAAACGACGTGATCTCGCTACTAGACCTTCAGGAGCCTGTTCTCCACGACATATCGGAGGAAACCTTTGAGACTGTGAGGGGGTATTTGTGCTCACATAAGGCCCTCTTCGTTTGGGCGTTGCCAGCTTCGCAGGTTGGCGATGTTAGGGACCCACGAGCAGCCATGACGCTTGGCTTCACCAGGACAGCGCGGAACGAGCTGTCTCTTCCGCTCCTGACAGTCGAGGTAGATGAGGCCACGACGTCAGCCTCCACCGCGGCCGATGCTATTGCTAAAATTGCGTGTCGAGCCAAGTCTGAAAGCATCACCAAGCACGAGTACCTGAATCCCGATTATGAGTACGCCGTCGTAAATGACAGGGTACTCATTCCACGGGTGCATTGGCAGACAATGCCTGCAGCTTTTCAGTCCACGCAACCCGTAAATGAAGCTGAGACTGAAAATTCTACAGTCTGTTGGCGCCTTGACATAGCAACACCAGGCCTGTTGCATACGATGACGTGGACCAAAGAAAAGAGTGGTCTCCCTAAAGAGGGCGAGGTACTTGTCGAGACTAGAGCGCTTGGGCTTAACTTCAGGGTAAGTTTCTTCGGCTCCATGTGTGAATCATCCCACAATACGTAGACATCGCCTCTGATTCGTTCTTATTTTCTTCTTTTTATTTTAGGATGTTCTCATCGCTTTGGGGGTGCTAGAAACCAGTACGAGTGAGATGGGATTCGAGGGCAGTGGCGTTGTTCGAGCAGTAGGTCGTGGAGTCTCACAGTTCTCAATCGGTGACCGCGTCATGTTTTTAGGCAGCGGATGTTTTGAGACTTTCCACATCGCGGACGCATCGCTGTGTGTCAACATGGACGATTCGATGTCATTCGAGCAAGGCGCGGCCCAGCCATGCGTCTACGCAACAGCTGTCATGGCATTGGTGGACGAGGCCGACCTGCAACGTGGCCAGGTATGTTCTCTGGAATGGTATTCAAGTACACGCCGCTGACATAGTTCTGCCTCCCACAGTCTGTTCTTATCCATGCCGCCTGTGGTGGAGTTGGTCTCGCGGCGATCCAAATTGCTCAGATGCTCGGTGCCGAGGTGAGTGGCCACCAGCCTGCAACAAATTTATAGAGACACCTCAATGTTCCCCGCTCCGGACAGGATGAAGACTTGCAGTTTTAACTGACACCAAAGCAGATATACTGTACCGTAGGCAGCGAAGCTAAACGCCATTATCTCACAGCAAATCATGGAATCCCACCCGCGCGCATCTTCAACTCGCGCGACTCGTCATTCTTGCCCGACGTGCTACACGCCACCGATGGCCGAGGCGTAGATGTGGTGCTCAACTCGCTATCGGGCGACCTGCTGCAGGCATCGTGGCAGTGCGTGGCCGAGTTCGGGACCATGATCGAGATAGGAAAACGCGATTTTCGGCGGCGCGCCTCGCTGGCCATGGCCCCGTTCGAAGCCAACCGCACCTTTGTCGGCCTCGACCTTGACTCCGTAGTACGCTCGCGCCCGCGCCAAGCTGCCGAGCTGCTGCAGCGCTGCGTTGAGTGGCTGCACAAAGGACGCATCGGAAGTCTGATAGTCTCGCGCACGTTCCCCGCGGGCAAGATCCAAGAGGCTCTACGCACAATGCAAACTGCTAGGCATATAGGCAAGCTGGTTGTGACGATGCCCTGTGGCAGTGATGGGGATGATATTCAAACGCTGCTGGGTGCAGACGAACATCGGTTAGCAAAGTGCCCAACCCCAACCTTCCAGTTCAAATCGGACCGCACATATCTTTTGGCGGGAGGGCTTGGTGGAATAGGACGAGCGATCGCCTCATGGATGGTAGAGAATGGGGCACGCTCCCTCGTATTCCTGTCAAGATCCGCTCGAGGGAAGCCCGCGACAGACGGCTTCGTGCGAGATTTGCACTCTCAGGGATGTCGAGTGGTCCTAGTCGACGGCAGCGTCACCAACAAGGCAGATGTGGCAAAAGCTATGAACAAAGCCACTTCATCTATGCCCCTGGCAGGCGTCATCAACATTACCACGGTGCTGAGAGACGTAGGTCTCTGCGATATGACCTTCGAAGACTGGAACACAACAACCGGGCCCAAGGTCCGCGGAACATGGCAACTCCACGACGCAATTCCGCACGAAGACCAGCTGGACTTCTTTGTCTTAATTTCTTCCACCTCTGGCATCATCGGTCACTGGGGCCAGGCGAATTACACGGCAGCCAACACCTTTCTTGATGCTTTCGTCAGGTTTCGTCAGCGCCAGGGCCTCGTCGCCTCCGTCATCGACCTCGGCGTCATGGGCGATGTCGGCTTCGTCGCGGAGGCCCAGCGTTTGCTCGGCAAGTTCGACAACTTCGAATGCTTTGACATGCACATTCTCCGCGAGCAGAATATGCTACAGGCATTGGTGCTCGCTTTGCAGAGGTCCCGAGCCGCCCCGGAATGTGTCACCTCATCCTCGTCCGTCGGAATCGAAAACGAAGCTGCCGGCAACACTGCCTACACGAACCCCAGCCAGATTATCGTGGGACTCACCTCCACGGTCTCCATTTTCTCGCCACTAAATCGCGTGCCTTGGCGGCGTGACATGCGGATGAGCATCTACCACAATCTGAGCTGTCCAGGCGGCGCTGATTTCGGCGCGGATGACCATGGAAGAGACAAATACCAATCCACCTCTCTAAAGGCAATACTCAAGGCCACTGTGGATGGCGCAGAAAAGATAGCCGTGATAGCGGAAGCTCTAGCATCTGCTCTGGCGGCGTTCCTCATAAAGAACGAGGACGACGTCCCGCTTGACCAGCCGCTAGAGCTAATTGGAATGGACTCGCTGGTCGCCATGGAAGTACGGAATTGGATTCGCCAGCAAGCCGGCGTGGAAAAAAGCACAATTTCGATCTTGCAGAGCCCATCGCTGCTACACTTGGCAGAAGATGTGAAAACAGCCCTGGGAAAGACGGCTGATGCCACCATGGGACCGGGTTCTTAGTTTCTTGGACAGTATTATCCATGGCTCAAGCCTTAGTTAGAACTACAGTTAACTTCAATTTCCACTTTCCTATTCTAGGATTTTCACACACGTGAAAAAATAGCATTTCCAGCCCAGATGAATCCAACACTGCATGCAAATTTCAAGCTAACAGCGCCCCCTCACCCAAAATCACCCCCATCGCACAAAGCCCGATATTGCTGAAGGTGTCTAGTCTACTATCTAAAATGTAAGGAAGATACAAATAAATACATTTGTGCTCCTTGGTTCCAGCTTGCCCCAAGAGACATAACTATGAACCGTCATGTGATGCCCGCCAAAACCACTCGATGGGAGTAGAATAAAACGCCACAGGACGCATACAGCCCATCTGCAACTTATTACTCCGTAGAGGACGTTGAAATCAAAAAAAATACCGCCCTTCAAGTCCATCCAGAATGCAATACATTACTACACCTTAACATCCTCCAGATGGCGACCCAAAGTTATGCTCATTTCGAGCTCATCAAATTTTTGGCTATCATGAGTAAAGATATTAACCTTTCAGTCTCAAGGGAAAACAGAAGGATCAACACCTCAAGAGATTATAAGAGAGAAAAGGGCCGAAATCATCTGCCATCGTGATGGTAAGGGTCATCGTCACTGACTATTACCTTCGTCCAAAAGAGTAGAAAACCACAGCTCCAAAAAAGCATGATAAAAATAGGAACCGCCATCCAATCCGCCAGTGCCATTATATAGATAAGCCAGAGTAATACCTGCTTGGCCTGGGTATATTATATTGTGGGCGAAGAAAAAAGGTATCATGGAAATGAAAACAGAAGAAAAAAGAGAAGAAGATAGAAAAATGCAAGCAAAGATAAGAGAAGGCAAACTCAAGCGACAAATTCCATCCAATCACTCAACATACTAACGCGGTCATTGCTTGGACTCCACTTTGAACTAACGCCGGATTGTGTTGAAATCTCCTTATGCATGACTGAAATGTAGCGATAGCTCCAAGCTCCACAAGCCTTTGTTTTGCGCGTTTTCCAGTACCTCCAGTCCCGGAAAGCATGTTTTGGATGCACACCACGCCCCGATGCACTATCTGTTCCTCATCGTCTCTGCATAATGAGAGAATAATGTCTAGCCCACGAGAGCGCTCCAGGATGGCAGATAAAGCTGGCTGAAACTCCGTGAGCATCGCAAGTGCGCCACCAGCGGCACGTCTGGTCGGTACATCATCCACATCAGCAAGGGCAAGGATGATATGAAGCCGTTGGCTGGCGCGCTCAGAGCCATCCGCAAATTTGGCGACTCCTTGCTCACAAGTCATCAAATTACAAACCAATTCGCAGGCTGCTCGTTGAAGGTAACGGTAGTCCGATAGGAGGAGATCCTCGATTGTGGTCCAACCAGCGCGAACGATAGTTGCACCAGCAGTCCGGTCGGGCGATGATGCAACATTGGTTAGAGCGAGGAGGCCCTCGAATGCAGGTAGCAAGTCCCGTGGTTGATCGGAGCTAGTTTCGAAGGGAGCAAGGAGAAGGAGTAACGGCCGAATGGATGAAGTTATTTGAGGGAAACCTGAGGGTGAGAAGACATGAGAAGGATTGACCGATATCAAAATTCGGGCCAGGGCATGGGCAGCGGTGTAGCCGCTCTCGTCCAATCTTCGAGGGGCATCGCCTCCGCGGTTCAGGGAGGCCACGAGAAGCTTGACGGCTCCTTGCTGTGCAAGTTTCGGTCTCGACTTCGGGTCTCTTGATAATGCAAGCAGAATCTGATGACAGAGGCTCTGTATAGAGGGAAGACTCAACTTCTCACATTCGAGGAGTAAAGGCAAAACTTCAGCATCAATAACGGCATTGCATCGACTCTTGACGTGATCTTCATCGTCTAGAGTATCCAATTCTTCAGGCTTTGAAGTGTTGGCGTATGCTCTTAGTTCCGCTAGCCTCTTCTGTTCGTCTGATAAATTCGGTCGGTATTTGGTGATGTTGCATATCGTCATGAGCCCGCCGTAGAGAAGGGTATTTTCGGATTTTTTATCCATAAGCACCTTGAACAAGCTCTTGAGAAAGCTCGAATCTGTCGCGAGCTGCTCTTTGACTGCCGGTTTCACGGAAGTATAAGCCAGTCCTTCAATGACATGGCCAATATCATCATCCATTGGTTGTTTAGACAGCGACTCCTTGAACCGCTCAACGAATTCGTGTGGTTCGGTATGCGCTTCTTGGACGCCACTGGATGACAAGGTTTCAGTAGGCTTTGCTGATATTTGAATTTTCGCCATGATCACCGCAGCGAGAGCTGCAGCTTGTTGGGGTCCTTCGTTGAGGGTTTGTTCCAACCAGCCTGAGTGATATCTGTCGACCGCCTCGCGACACGCCCGATCGATGCAAGCCGCGTTAAAGAGTTCAAGAATCGACATTTCTAAATCAGAATATTCCTTTCTTCGACTAAGCATGGCGGATAGTGACTGCAAGAAACCCTCCGATAAGAACAGGCTGGACGCGATCGCCGGTAAAAGAGGAAAGACAGCCGCGGCGGCCGAGAAAGCAATGATATGGTCTTCCTGTCTCCTCTTTGCGACTCGGCCAGTGATCACTTTAGTGAACAACGCCTGGCCTGCTTCTTGGGATGCTTCTAGATATTTAGCCGTAGCCAAAGTCGCTTGGCTTCGAACATCGAAGGGTAGTCTTAGATCGAGAGAGGAAAGGATGACATCGAACCCTTCCTCGTCAATCAAGTGTTGCAAACTGTCTGCATCAACAACAAGAAGCCGGGCAATTCCTTTCAGCGAGCGACCATCATGATCGTGACCAGATTCCATCAATTTGGCAATGAACAATTGCATAAGCTCGCTCTCGCAGTGGCGACGGGTTACGTCCGACTCCCAAAGGTC
Source organism: Nannizziopsis arthrosporioides (assembly GCA_029635245.1). NCBI lineage: Eukaryota > Fungi > Ascomycota > Eurotiomycetes > Onygenales > Nannizziopsiaceae > Nannizziopsis > Nannizziopsis arthrosporioides. Next base: position 5,166,241 of record CP098260.1, on the reverse strand, counting down.
GTGGTCTAAAACAACCGTATCAAGGCAAACGACGGATCCATCTCCACGGTCGTATACCTCATCGAAGAAGTGAGTAACTGAGCTCTTGAGTTCTGAGGCAAAAAACTGCCGACAAGAAGCACTTTGGCGAACTAGAGCACTGATAATATCATCCTGGGTGCTGCTTAGTTTCGAGGCAGGACAGGCGAGAAGTAATTTCAAACAGTCCAAAGTCACACTGCCTGACACGTCTAGGCCTTCCTGGAAGAGGAACCTGACGGCTTCTGAGCCGGCCTCTTCATCACACTGACTGACATACCGCCGACAGAGATTCAGCAGTACATGGATATTGAGCTCATCATCCTGTACCTTCCTGAAAGCTGTTCTAACTTCTTGGTTTTCGGGCGCAATGGAAATGGCTTCGCGAAGGGTGCGGGATGCGGCCTATAAACCATCAATCAAGGATCAGTAATCGGGTAGGATTCATATTGACATGGACAGGGCTAGAACTAACCTCGTGATGACCAGCCTCCACGAGCTCAACCGCCTCCCTTGCAAGTAGCGCCGCGCGATCGTTGTTCACGACCGAAACCATGGGCAATGTTGTATTCGAAAGTCAAAGAATTTGTTGTTGGTGGTGGGGTATATAGATCGAATCTGCCTAGTTGGGCGTTGATACTCTTTTTCTGGTAAAAGAATAGAGCAGACGACGAAATAAACTTGGAATCCGTTGCCGGCGATGCTTTAAAGGAGTACGGCGACGGCTTTGTATGCAAGTTGCTGGAAAAGATATCGAAAGTACCAGGGCCTGGGGACTCGTTGATGTCGGTGACTGTGCGACGAAGCACAGTCTGGATCAAAACTCCGGGGATGAAAGGAATTCAAAGAATCGGTGTTTCACCCGGACAAAGGTTAAGAAAGTCAGAGTCGGATCTGGGCCTCCTTTTCTTGCAGACGGTCCGCCGGAAGCTTCGGTCGTGTGTGGAGAGCGACGGGTGGCCGTTTCGTTGAGGTTTGGATAGTGTCGCGTAGGATGTTGGGCCAGATGAGTCAGGGATCGAACGAGGGGTCGAAGAGCGCAAATATGCGTCTCAGCTTTCCAAACACCTCGTCTGCCTTTGAAAAAGAGCCAGGGCTGAGAGATTCAGGCAGGAAAAAAAAAAAAAAGGGAATGAGACAGCAATTGTGAGAGGTGGGTTGACGCGCCGAGATGAAAGAAGAAGAAAAGGACTCAAACCGTCTGGGTCCTGGGTCGCTGGGTCCCACCCTGGAGATAAGCGTACGAAACAAACTTCAATATGACTTTTTTCCGAACCGCTGCTTTGAGATATCTGTCCGGTTTTGCCTTCTTGATACCTGGTGGAGCTTGGAATGAATTTAGTGTCTGACTTATACTGATTGCTACTGCTGCAAAATGGCTGCATTGTTACCCATGGAATTTCTCGTCCGAAACAATAGCCGCAGGAGTCTGTCCAACCACAGCCGGGCCTGGCAGCATGGTTTGCTTCTAAGATGCCTGATTGAAGAGCTCTGGAGCGGCTGGACTTGCATCAGGTGTGACATTCTGCATGTCGGTTCCATCCATACTCCATACTCCAGATACGGACGTTAAAGTACTTTTCGTCCAGACGGGAGGGCGGAAGAGGCTTTTGCTCGTTTAGGTTCTTATCAGATGCGATCAGACGTTTTAGTCAGCGGGCCTGATAAGCACCTGGAGTACGGAGGAACTAATACGGAGTGCTTACCGCTGGCTTACGGAGATTCATCACTTGGCTGTGTTCCCAGGCTGTGTCAATCATTATTTCAACAGCCGCTCGGTGACGGACTTGGACCCTGCCGCGAGTCACCCTTTCGGGCGTCTTGGAAGCGGATGCGGGCGCCGAGCAGCGTTTCTTTGATCCGTTCTTTATCACCGAGCAGCCAAGTAGCTAACTAGACACAGCACGCAGCGCTGAGAGATTTTCTGTGTCGCAGAGGGCGAATACGAGGGAAGGCAGCCAATGCTTGGCCGCAGAGATAAGGAAACGTAAGTATCGTATTGTTATACGCACGGATTACGGAATTTTGCTCGCCGGTAAGCTATTATGTAATCTCTATGCCAAGGCTTCCAGAACGTCGACCCCGGAGCCTCAATTCACAGCTCAGCAAAACAAGTTGATGTCCGTGATAGTCGATTGTTGAGCCTAACAAGGCCGCCATCGGGACAAGAGCACGGCTGAAGCTGCCTGGGGTTGAGGACCCTGTTGGAAAAATTGTTTCTCGCTTGAACTCCTCATCTCGGAGTCCTTCTGCACCATGGACTCCGTGGATGCGTCCGACCACTATGGTGCAAGCTCGGCAGGTATGGTATAAGTAAAGCATTTTTTATAATTGGAGATCCAGTAGCGAGTGAAGCTAAAAAGAGATTTAAACTAACAAAATCAATTCTTCTGGTCAGATGCTGCTCCCTCACTTCTCACCATCGTTCTGGATACCAACCCCCACGCATGGGCTTTGCTCGAACAGACCCTTCCGCTGTCCGCCGCCGTAGCAAACCTGCTCGTCTTTATCAACGCTCACCTAGCTTGCAACTACGCCAACAAAGTTGCCGTCGTCGCCAGTCATTCTCAAGAAGCCCGATGGCTCTACCCAGTTCCCTCAACCTCCCTCCACAGTGCCTCTCCCAACACTTCCCAGAGCTCAGAAACCATTCAGAATGACGAACCTCACCCCCGAGCCAACAAGTACCGGCCATTCCACCTCATTGAAGATCAATTGACTCAGAATCTCAAATCTCTCATCTCAAGCACGTCCGCAGACACTCTCCGTACCACTCCATCTACAATGATCGCCGGCGCCCTCACCCTCGCCCTCAGCTATATAAACCGCGAAATACTGGCATACGCCGAAGCTCACGGCACAAAATCTACCTCTACCTCCTCTCACCCACCCGTACCCACAGCCTCCGGTCTTCCACCACCTCCCGGCTCAGATCCAGCCGCTTCCACTCCAGACAACCCAGGCGCCCCTTCAGGCCTGCAGTCCCGCATTTTAATCATCTCGGTCAGCTCTGCCACCGGCTCAGCCCACCAATATATCCCAATCATGAACAGTATCTTCGCTTGCCAGCGCCTACATATTCCCATTGACATCTGCAAGCTCTCCGGGGATGCTGTCTTCCTTCAACAAGCCTGCGACGCTACACGGGGCATCTACGTTCCCGTCGAGCATCCACGTGGGTTCTTACAATATCTGATGGTTGCATTCTTACCCGATCAGCGCTCAAGGCGGCATTTGATATTGCCTACTCAAATTGATGTGGATTTCCGCGCCGCCTGTTTTTGCCACCGCAAGGTTGTCGACGTAGGGTTCGTTTGCAGTATATGTCTAAGTATATTCTGTGAGCCTCCGGAGGGCGCGAATTGTTTGACCTGTGGCACCCATTTGGAATTAGGTGATTACGGTGCAACACCAGTAGTGGTGGCAAGAAAGAAAAAGCGGAAGAAGGGCGTTGGCAAGACTCTGAACGCCAATGGAGGGTCATCAGGCGGAACAACACCAATGTCCCGTGAAACACCTACTCCCGCACCTCCTTGAGTTTGAATAGGTCTTACGGAACACGCGAAAAGCCATCGGCCTCTCAACTGACAGTCTACAGAGAAAAGCTGAACTTGTACACCAGTCTAGGGACTTAAAGCAGGATCTTTTATTAGGAGATATCCAGGATTTTTCTTTATCGACACCTGGTACACACAAAAACCCCTGCGAAAGATAGGCCCGGTTTCCAAGCTGCCTCAGTTTCGCTTGGACTGCGTTTACGTCGGCATCTGAGATTCAATGAAGAACGCCAGCAGGTGGTCCAAATTCACTTCTCGGCAATTGTGAGGCGTGGTAAAACAGCCCAGGACGAGAAGGGAATTCAAGGCGCCAGCACCTAGAAAGACACTTTAGGTTTAAATCTTAGAGGACCGTCAAGGCTGACAGACGTCTCCATAATGGTCGAAACTTTGGCCCTTCAATAAGCATCTAGCCGCAAGATGACCTACGCTTTGCTTGGCTTGTATCTAGATCTTCCAAAAGTCGATTAGTCTTCCACAGAATTCAAGTTGGTAGCCTCGCACAGCGTACTCCGTACGACTCGGATAGTTTCGAGAAAAGGGTGAAGAATTCATTTACCTCCTCAATTTGCTGTATCGTCCGCCTTGCGCAACCTTTCCAAACCCTTTGTTTCGCGACATGAGACAGCACGGCTCGGGATCGTCAGACGTCATGGAGGCAATAGCCTAAGGCTGCAATTAGACCAGAAGCAATATATAGTTTGAATAAATACTTACAAATGAATCTGTATTATGACCAAAGTAGAAAGCAATGCCGTCATTGGTTTTCTTAACGACCATGGCTCCTATCGCAGCTTGACAGGGACTTGCTTTGACCCCTGGGTGATCTGAAATCGCGAGAAAAGATAAATTCAGTCCTGAATGGGGAACTCTCCGCCACAGGAGTCAGGAATAGGAAACTTACTCATAAATTCTTGTTCAATCACCGCGCGCAACGCTTCGTCCTCGGTGACCTCTTCAAAAATACCTGGCTTACCTGCAACTTTTCTGGAGCTGCTATATATACGCTCTGCACAAACAGCTGCTGCCATTGTGGTAGCCATATGCTCACCAGTACCGCTGGTTACTGACGCAGCAGATGTTCCTGATGCATCACGTTCATCGGCCGGAATGACAGCGGTACCGACGCCAACAAGGGCTGCCGGCCCAGTCCTACCGCAGTGCTTCATCCCAATGCCTCCGGATGAGGAGCCCGCAGCAATATTCCCATGGCAATCTATTGCGATGGCACCAACAGTATCGCTAATATCATCTTCAGCGCCGTCAAATGCCTCTCCAATTCGACGAGTGGTGGCCCAAGGGCCTTCAGCTGGTCCAACAAACTTTGCCTCCATTTCAAATTGTGATTGCGGCAAATCACAAGGGCTTTGCAATTTCTCTTCCGAAGCTCGAAGAGGAGCTTCCTTGCCTAGTTCAAAGTTATCAACGCAATCCAGATCAATCTCAGCTTCGGCTCCGGTATCAGTATTAACATTCCCCGTTTTCGGAGTCTGATCTATTTGTGAATTGCAATCCACTGGATCTAAGTCCATCTCATACCCTGGTTCATCTCTCACAGAGCCGTCAGGACTGGGCGAATAATCCATGCGATTCGCATTACCATGAGAGTTGACGCTACGGACAGAGCGATGAGAGGAGGTCGGACTAGGGGCTGGTACTCCTGAAGTAGCTCTGGTCGGCGTTGATTTGCGTGACAATCGCTCTGCATCCCATTCACTCTCCTGTCGCTTGAGTTCCACTTGTTTCAATTCGTGATTCCAACGAATCCAGCGCTCACGCGCATTCCTGGACACCAAGGCGCCGGGAGGGAGAATCGGTACACCCTGCTCGAATGCAAATTCTGTGCCGCCCGGCCCACAGATCAGATTTGGTGGGACTCGATTGAAGGACATGGGCTTGGTCGACGCATTGAGAACAGCACGGGCAAGTGCGATTGGATTCTTGATGTCTAGGGAGTAGCAGGATGTTAAGTCAATGCTGGATGGTCTAACATAATGCTTCCACTCACTTTCAACGGCACCCACTGCTCCGCTTCGACCGAGATAGTCGACAATAGTGGCATCGCACTCTACCGTCCCACTGATAGAAAGATTGCTACCATATCCAGCATTTGTTATTTCGTGGTCCTCAAGGAACTTGATCGCAACTTCAACGGCGTCGACAGCATTGCCTCCTGATTTCAGGACTGCCATTGCAAGGATTGCAGCCCTATTTTTTCTCAATTAGACATGCCTCTGACGCGAGTTAGAATATTTTCCACTTACTGGTTGCAGACCCAGAGGTGTATCTCCTCACTCTGGTGGCTATGAAACCCGGCTCCTGCATGGACATAGATGGCTGACAGGCCCTTTACCTCATTTGATGTCCGGTTGAACATGATGGAAGGTCCTGCTCTAACGCGCGTTCCGTTTGAACAAAAGGAGAATATGGGAATAAATTGGCTGGAGGGACAGCCAAGTATCTTTTATTGTGCTGATAACATGCAGAAGGAACTGAAAGTCAACCAGATAGCCTAGGTAGAATACCACTGATTGTTCAAGCAAAGTGAGAGACCAAATTAGGCAGTTTGCGATTGTTGGCTGACACACAAATCCACGCAAGCGGCTGTTTGTACCTCAGGTTCAAGAAACCCGATCAAAGAAGCTCCACGCAGGGCATGTCCAGGAAATAGGGAATGATAAAAGGTCTGTATAGTCTGATCAAATAATCCATGAGTTTCTAATTCTCATAAAATTCATTCAAAGGTGATACTGACAGGTTCTGAGGTTTACCACAGGGAAGGGAGCTGTCGTGACCTAGGGTAGACGAATATGTCCCTCCGGCCCGCAGCAATAATAGGAATAGATATTCGGGGATAACGAGAGGATAGAAGTAGCGAAATGCAAGGCTCTCTTGAGAAGAAGTCGGGAGCAAGGAAGAAGGGCAGAGGTTGAAAATGGTAAAGAGTGAGTTGACCTCACCCTCAGGTTAAAAAGAATATAAGCATAAAGAGCCCCAACAAAGCCGCTAATTGCTATGGAAGCAGCCACATGGTATCTCAGCGAGCTACAGATATCGACTTCCTCGTCTCGCTTGGTTGAATACAACAAAATGAGGGAAACCTTGACCAGAGAGCGACCGCCAGGCGACACGGAAACCTAGATGGCGACAGCTGCAAGCATGCAGTCCTTTCCTTCCTGCGCCGACTCTAGCTAGGTATATATTAGCATCTCATACGCTGATGCCAATACAAATGCCACAGTTGGATTAACATGTTCGCGAGCGTGATATCAGACTCCTTTCAAGTACCCGTGGAAACCGGTGCTTAGATAACTAAAAGTTTCCACAAAGTTGGACCAAGAATGGGAACTGTCTTCGGCCGGGTGCTCTTATGGACATATCCATATGGCCATAAGAGAGGGACGACTCGCGTATTTGGCTGAGGCTCATAGGCAACCTTCTCCCTTGTTCCACTGCTGATAGAAGCCAAAGCCCTCTTCCGGATATGGAAATTGTTATGTATCTTCAGGGCTTTGGTTCGAGCCCGGCGAAGGCGAGACTTCTTTTACTGCAATTCTGAGCTCAATCGCTTGAAGCGACAAATAGCACAATGCTCAGGGTAGTCTGGTAAACAAGTAGTAGGAGAAATAATGTATTAGTAGGAATGAACAGTTCTTCCTACGGAATTTCGAGTGATGAATCCTGTAGCCTTGAGACAGGATGGCTTGGCACGAGACTTGCTAGTGAACGTCTTGGGTGGATGGAGGTACCTCCCATCTCTACCACAGCCCAAATGACGCGGAGTGCTCCAACCTCTAACTAACTACCTCATATACAAGACTCGCCGACTGCGTCTAGTCGAACGCCAGTTTCATAATATTCTGACCTAGCAACCTCAATTCTTACTGCTTCAATTCCTGGCCTTCTCTTGTTCTTCATCTCCGCTCGAGCCTACGGCGACTCCCCACATCCGCAACAATGGCGTCGCAAACACCGGCCGTTGTCATGGACAAGTACGCTGACTATTCCTCTCCATTGCTTCAGCTTCATAAGCTAACCACGCTCTCTGCAGCGGTACCGGCTATTCTAAACTTGGTCCGTACTGTCTAACTCTATAAACGTCTGCATTCATGAACTAACGCTTCTGTGATAGGCTTCGCCGGCAATGACTCTCCCTCCTTCGTCTTTCCCACAGCGATTGCTACAAAGGCCAATGGAGGAGCAAGTGGTGGAACCGGGTCAGGTCGGCCGCCCGTTGCGAATAAGCCATCGTTTTTGACCGGCGGTGCGGGGCCAAGTTCATCACTGTCAGCGAAGAGGGGCACCGAGGATTTGGACTTTTTTATCGGCGATGAAGCGCTGAATGCGAGTTCCGGACCCGGTTATGGCTTGCACTACCCTATCCGTCATGGACAAATCGAGAACTGGGATCATATGGAGCGTTACTGGTCTAACTCCATCTTCAAATATCTCAGAGTGGAGCCTGAGGATCACTATTTTCTCCTAACTGAGCCGGTATTTGGGCATTAGCACCTAAAAGCATTCTCTTGATATTCGCTGACTTTGACCGATAGCCATTGAACCCACCGGAAAATCGAGAAAACACCGCCGAGATTTTTTTTGAGTCTTTCAACTGCGCCGGTCTATATATTGCTGTACAAGCCGTCCTGGCTCTTGCCGCATCGTGGACTTCATCCAAAGTCACGGACAGGTCTTTGACTGGCACTGTGATCGATTCCGGTGATGGTGTTACACATGTCATCCCAGTAGCTGAGGGTTATGTCATCGGTTCATCCATCAAGAGTATCCCAATCGCCGGTAGAGACATCACATATTTTGTCCAAAACTTGTTACGTGGGCGAGGCGAACCGGACAGCTCAATGAAGACCGCAGAGAGAGTCAAGGAGGAATACTGCTACGTCTGCCCCGATATCGTGAAGGAATTCGCCAGATACGATAAGGAGCCCGATCGGTTTTTACAGCACACCGTGACATCTCCGAATGGGAGGAGCGTTACCATAGATGTTGGTTATGAACGTTTCCTCGCACCGGAGATTTTTTTCAACCCTGAAATCTACTCGTCGGACTTCTTGACCCCACTGCCCACTGTCGTTGATGGGGTTATCCAGTCATCTCCTATTGACGTTAGGCGCGGTTTGTACAAAAACATCGTTTTGTCAGGAGGTTCGACACTCTATAAGGACTTTGGACGCCGCTTGCAGCGCGACATTCGACACCTGGTTGATGCCCGTATTCGTGCATCTGAAGCTCGTTCTGGTGGAGCAAAGAGTGGTGGATTGGACGTACAGGTCATCACGCATAAAAGACAGCGCCATGGACCCTGGTTCGGTGGTAGCTTGCTCGGACAGACACCTGAGTTCAGAAGCTACTGTCACACCAAGGTAAGCTTTCTCTTTTGCGAGGTATGGCGATATACTGACTCATTTTTTTACAGGCCGAATATGATGAAATTGGTCCATCTATTGTGAGAAGATTCGCGTTGCTTGGAGGGCCTGGAAGTACTTAAATGTCTTTAAGCCCAAGACAAAGCTACATATCTGAATAATTTTAAATATTACCATGATGCATGAGTTCAAATTGTCTTGAAACTTGATCCGATATTTCTTCGAATGATGATATAGACTTATTTCACCACCTCCCATCTTCGATTTGACCTCCATTTCAGCCAGTCTTCGCCACCTTGTTCAATATAGCCACACTTTCTACATGCCCTGTTTGTGGAAAGAAATCAAATCCCTTCACACTCTCAATTTCATATCTAACACCGCTGTCATCTCCTCTGACCATCACGCCAACATCTCTAGCCTGTGTGTGGACATTACAGCTCACATACACCACCCTGGTCGGCCCAAATGTAAGCAATTGCCTTAAGAAATTCATATCACATCCTTTCCTCGGTGGGTCAATAACTAGTAGAGTCTGATCCGGCGGGTACGGGACATCCTTGAACAATTTTGCCGCATCAGCAGCCGCAAATCCGGTATTTTGGAGGTTATTAAGTTGAGCGTTTTCGCGGGCAGAGTCGATAGAACCTTGTGAAACGTCGACACCCAATGATGAGCGGAAGATTGTAGAAAGTGTGATCGTGAAAAGTCCAGAACCGCAGTAGGCATCCAGGAGATACTTTAGTTTGCGAGATGACGATGCCGGGTTAGAATCGGCTTGAGGTGGAAGGGCGCGCTCCCGCACGTACTGAGTAAAAGGGGAAAGGATAGAATTATTGTTCTGGAAAAAAGTCCCTGCTACGTTGTGAAACAGGTAGTCGTCAATGTATTCGGATGAGATTGCTTTTTGGTCCGTGATGTAGCTCTTTTCTTCAATATACTCCGGATGTTGTATCCGAAGAACGTTATCCACAACATCGTCTTGACTTGCGTCTTCATCCACTTTATCCTTTGGTATTCTTTTCGTATTTTCCCGAACCAAAAGGGTTGCGCCAGCTTTGAACTGGTGCAGGTTATCCACCACTCTTTTTCGTTCATTCTTCAACCCCTTTCTTACGATATCCGTCCCCAATGGGCAATCCTCGATATCCATAACTTTTCTTCGACCCTTCATCATGAATCCGATATTTGGAACCTCCGCTAGTTTATGGTCAGTCCTTTTGGCACGCCCGGGAAGCGAGAAATGTGGTGTTAGTTTCGTGCGATATCCATACTGCAATGGTGAACCCATGGTGTCTTCTATCGCCGGAACTTGCTCCGGACTCAGTCCCGAGAAATTCTTATAGGCCTTCTCAATTATTCTCTTTTTATGCTTGAGTTGCTCTTCATATGGCAGCATTTGAAGTTGACATCCACCGCATTGCGCGAAATATTGACAGCTGATTAAGGAATCATTTCGTTGCGAGGAAGGCTTTACCACTTCTATAAAATCGGCGACGCTGTAGTTTTCTTTCGGCATCGTCTTGACTACCCGGATTTTGACCGTATCACCAGGTACAGAGAATGGAACAGCATAGACATGGTCGCCAGCGGGCGAAAGCGCTAGGCCGTCTCCAGTCGAAGACAACTCCGATATTGTGACCTCGGTTTCCGGAAACGCTTCATTTTTCCCCGCATGTACAACAGTAGGTGGTTGATCTTTCACGGTAGTGTTTGCCTCCTGTTTATGTGCTCTAAGAACAGCTCTGATGTCGGTCAAAAGAACGTCTTCCTCCGCACCGGTATCACGGCTTTCCTTTTCGCCACCTCTCTTCCGTTTGCGTGACCCTTTACCGGGATTCCTAAGCGCACTGACGGGACTGGGTATCATGTTATTTTCGAATGGCTTGAATTGCGGCCGGGAGCTGTAGAAGCGGGTAGTGGAAGGAGACAGCTGGTGCGCGAACCGAACAAAACGCCGGAGAAGGTAACGGTTCATAGACTAGCAGTCAGAATAGTCCATATGCTTTTGGACTCCTTTGTAAGTATTTAAAAGAAAAAAGCGTGAAAATAATTATAATTATCCATCTTACGCCCTTCATAGCGAATGGCTACAAATTTATTGACAATCACGGAATAATTTTGTTCCGTATCGGAAGGTTTTTCCTTGGCCGAAATTCTTTCAGGTAGCGCGAGTCTGAAGGGATCAGACTTGGTTTGCAATGCCAATTGTCTTCGGGCCTTCGAGGATATTCTCCAATATGAGCGTCTCAAGGCCTGCGGCACGATGTTTGATCTGCTCCTTCTCTCGACCTACGTCGACGGCCGTTTTACCACATCTACGCCGCCAATTCCATGCCTCCTCCCAATTAGAAGCCAATAAGAAGCCTAGAAGTGTGAAAAAATACCTCCACCTAAATCAGACGGTCCCAAAGAACATCATTTCCAGCCTTATACAGAGAAGGAAAAGGCTCTATTACGAACGGAGTACTCGAAGGCACAAATCGCCGCCATTGAAGCTGGTGAGCAAGCCATCAGCTCCGAAGATTTGGCCAAACAGTTCGAACCGCGCCGCGATGCATTCTCATTCAGCTATCTCGATGACTTCTCTACCATCGAGCCCGTGGTAGATCACCACCAGCGCGCTCCTTTGACAAACTACGACCCGCACTCTCGCCTGAAGACCGAGGATGAAATCTTGGATGATGTTGGGGAGTTTGTCGACCAGCACGAGGACCCATCACCAGTTGACTTCTTTCGATTCGCCGACAATATGCGCTTGACTGTCGGCAAGCCAGAAGCCGAACTGAATCCGCATAGCTCCCTCGTCCCTGAAATCTTCGAAGAAGGGGAAAATCTGGATAATGGTGACATACCGACGTCAGAGCTGAAGAATAAAAAGAAGCACAGGGAATACCGTGAGGTTTCTTCGGCCCTAAAGCAGTTAATGCAAGTCACGGGTTATACCGAACAGCAGATCAGAGGGTTGAAGGTCAAGGCTTTGGTGATGCATGATGTCGTGAATCAGACTCGTCTTGGTAAGATTCGCAAGTCTTACGTTATCGCTGTGGCCGGTAACGGCAGGGGTCTACTCGGCATTGGAGAGGGCAAATCAGAGGAACCAACAGAGGCGAGAGTGCAAGCTCAGTACCGTGCTATTCGTAACATGCAGCCGATCTTAAGATATGAAAACCGAACTATCTATGGCGAAGTTGAAGGAAAAGTGGGTGCCGTTGAACTCAAACTTATAAACAAGCCTCCAGGTAAGCAAGATCTAGTCCTCGGGCCTATATTTGCGATGATGATCCTGAATCTGTCGCTAACAATCTCATTCAATTGACAGGTTGGGGACTCCGCTGTCAGAGATGGATTTGGGAAATGTGCCGCGTCGCCGGCATTCATGATATCAGTGCCCGTGTAACACGGTCTCGCAACCCCATGAATACTATTAAAGCTACCTACCAAGCTCTCCTTAGCCAAAGGCACCCTGAGGACATAGCTCGTGGGCGTGGGAAGAAGCTAGTCGACGTAAGAAAAGTGTACTACGCCGGCAATGTCTAGCGGCATATCAGTTTACCGTCCACAATTATCGCGAGAACCACCGAGCCGTCCGCCGTCGTACTTTTCAGGCTTTTGTATCATATGGTTGAAGTTGAAAGATTACCCTCTTTTGTTTTGTCTCCAACCTATAGCGTTCTCAAGTCAAGTCAAAATGTACTTTTATAGAATCTACCTACATACATCAGAAGACATTGGTTGGAAGGATTCTAACTCTTAATTTCCAGCTCCTAGATAGTTTGTATTCATCATTTTAACTCTCTCCGTAACATCACTCTTCCATATCTAGCCATAAAGAAACAAGAGAAAGTGACAATCCGGCAAACCCTTTCCCAATTGAGTTTTCAGGAAAAGTGTTGACCCAAGGCAAAACTTCAAAACGAGTAATGACAATCATGCCGCCAGTAGCAGGTACATCAAGGACGTATCGGTAATCCAGTATGTGCATCATAGAGCGAGGCTCTTTGAATAAAACAACAATAATCAACAAGGTGCTCAATCCCATATTTTGATAGTAGAATCAATGAACAATCCGCAAAATGTGGGAACAAACACGGGGCATCAGAGACGTAAAGAGTGGTTTCAAACAGTATATATCCGAATAGAACAGGGCTTGAGAAGAGATAGCCTCATGCAACGCGACCTTGCAGGCAAAATGCACTCCGAGAACACCGGTGATGAGCAGAATATGTGTGTTTGTTACCAGAGCAAAAAAACAGAAAAAAGAAAGCAACAAATCATTAAGACTTGTTATAACCCTTAAAAGAATCGTCAACCATTTGACCCTGAAAGTCGCCATCATGGTGAAGAGTGACGCTACTAAAATCTTCAAATGGGTCAGGTATCTGTTCAGCAGGCGTTTCAAGTCCCGAATCCATTGGCACGCCCTTCATTGCGCTCACGGCGTTTACGCCACCAATGTCGACGCTTGCGCTTTCTTTCATGTTACGGAAGTTGACAGTGTCAAGTGCACGGCCCTGATGTGGGATCATCGGTGGCTTCATATGTCGAATAAGAGCCCATTGAGTCGTACGGAAGAAAGCATGTGTTTTAACGTCGGACGCACCAGCACGGGCGCCGAGACGTTTTAGTTCATCCTTGATAAGGAGTTTTCGAATGAGGGATTTGCAGAGGCTAGCATCAAAATGTTAATCGATGGATGGATGGAGGGTCGTCAGCACGAAGCACTTACTTTGAAATTTGTTGGCCACTGGCATGCTCAGGAAAAGGAACTTCGTCTCTTAATATATTGGCGAATGTCGCGTTCCTAGTCTTGCCCTTGAAAGGCGTGGTTCCGTATAACATTTCGTATATCAAAATACCTAAAGTCCACCAATCCACGGCACTTGTGTGTCCATCGCCCTTAATGACTTCAGGCGCAATATATTCCTCGGTTCCAACAAAGGAGTTCGTTCGGAAATCGGCAATACACGATTTTGTGTCAATGGTGGGTAGGGAAGATGGTGAGGCCCCATTACGACCAACTATCATGGTTGGAGCACCACCCGGTCCAGACTGCTTGGACAAATCAAAATCGGACAACATGATATGTCCTGATTGGTGAAGTAAAATGTCTGTAAGTGTTTTATTAGCGGGATATGCCGAAACAAGAGACCATTCTTAACTCACTTTCCGGTTTGAGATCCCGGTATATAAATCCCATCAGATGGAGGTATTCTAGCGCTGCTGTGACTTCGGCAGCATAGAATCGAGCATCCTCCTCGGAAATGCATTTCCCAGGCCTGGTTTGTAGAGCTGCGAATGGGTCAACAATGTCCTTGCTCATGGCTGTGCTTGTATATACCTCTGAAAAATTCACCACCGCTGCAGTATTCCATACAAAGGTAAAGATGGTCTTCGGACTGGAAGGAATGGTATAAGGTAACAATAAACGGGTGGTTGCTCGTCGCTAAGATCTCCTGCTCCGCCAAAGCCCTTTTTATTTTATTTCTCTTTATCATCTCCTTCTTGCTCAAAACTAGGAATGTCCATTGTTAGGAACGGTTCTCCAAAGGTTCTTAGAAGAGATAACACACCTTTCATAGCATATAGCCTATTCGATTTCTTCTCTCGAACCAGATATACTTTCCCAACATCACCTTTTCCAATCAACTTGATCTTATCAAAACTGCCAGGGCCTACCTCCACATTCCGCACTTTCGTTGAATTTGAGCTATATGTCCTTCTGTAACTTCCCAGGCTTCTTTGCACCGACAAGGATGAGCTCGACGGTTGCTCTACGTCCGAAACAGAAGCAGACTGCTTGTCCGCCACATCAACAAAGCTCAGCTTTGAAGCTGCAGAGCCAGACACAGCCAGCGGGTCCTTCCCTCGCCCTGCGGATTTAGGCCGATCAGTAGTTTTGTTATTGGAAAATAAACCCTGGGCGTTCGGCGCTGACGCAACCCGTCTTAGCTTTCTCGCCAATTCCTCTTTTCCTGCGGACGCTGCCTGATCCGCAGCGGGAACTCCCTCGACCAGCAACTCCGGCGTATCGGGAGGCGACGACGGGGCGCTATCATCATTTCGATGTCTCAGGGCAGGATATCCCTGGTGCTGGAAATATGGATTCGCATCTGCGGTCGGGGAAGCAACGTCATCGAGTGGATTACCCTCACTAGCAACGGTCGTCGATCGGTTCCTCCCAATGGTAGGAAGAAAGCGAGATTGTCTGAACGATTTGCCTTCCGGCTTCGTTGACGTATGAGCTTGGCTCGAATTCGATTGATTGTTTCCGTTGGTGTTAGGAGAGCTGCTGATCCGGAAGAAGTTCTTTAGTCGGGTGGGGAAATGAGACGAGTCGCCGGAATGCTTTCTGCTCGGAAGCGACAGGCCAGGGAATTGGCGCTTCTCTTGCCCGGTGGCAGGCGTACTGGACGAGGAAGAGCTGAAAAGCTGTGTCATTGCTGAGCTTTGGATCGGTGTCGGTGTTTGTGAGCCTGCAGAACGGCCAAACAAACAAAAGCACACCCGTAGTTAGTCGAGAAATCTAAACTGAAATCTGTGCAGGTCTCAAGTAAATTTGACAGGAGATGAAACTCGGCGTGACGAAACAGGGTACCAGAATAGCCCGAGGCCGTCTTTGGCCAGAATTGTAGCCGGTAGCCCTGCAAACAACGACTCTCAGAGAGAGATTCGACCTGATAGCACCAGACTTGTGGCAACGACTGCTTTTCCGATCCAAAAGGCGGGGATAAATGGGGAGTAAATTTAGTTGCTAGGCACTGTTCGCTGGTGTGGCCCTGGAGACAAGCTAATAGCGGGAACGACGGTCAAGGATGCTGGCCATCTGATGTCAGATGAGAAGAGACGAACTGCACTCGCGGGAAAAGAAATGAAATGCCAGCTGCTACGGCATAGTTGTCCAACAAACGAAACGTCTCAGGAATAATGGCGGAGGAGAGAGTGGACACCAGTGCAGGGAATCCCACTCTCGAAGTCCAATGCTGAAAACCCCTTCAGGTGATTCGATTTCTTGTGGTCGTTCTTCAGGCTGACGACGATTGGAAGCTGGCGGGTGGATAAAACTGCCTCCTTTGAGCGAATACGCCGCGCTTACGCCCAAATACACGGATTCTGCGGTGTCCGCCGCGTATTATTGGAAACGTTACGTTGCGCCCACGCGCCAAACAGCGCGACTTGATTGGAACCTGCAGCGGCGCAGGAACAGCAGCGGGCGAGCAGGTTCCTCCAAAGTACCGGCTCCGCCGCTCGCAGCGCTCTTTCATCATCAAGTTGCTACCTACTGTTACATTAATCACATTTCACTCCAGGCTGCTTGTCGGCTAAGCCGGGATCCAATTAGTCCTGCGTTCTGCCGGTTCTGGAACTTTTCGAGCTACGGAGACAGCCGAGTGGGTGAAACAAAAGACGAGATTTCAGGCGCCGCCGCCACCGCCTCGCCAGTGTTGATAGCCGAAATGAACGTGGCGCTGAGAGATTTTCGAATTGGTCTCCACGAGTCATAAATGGGCTTGAGGTCCCGAGATTGCGAGTCCTGCTTTATATAAAATGAATTAATTATTCTAGCCTTGTTCGCTGGTGTCCGCTCTAAGCAGTAGAAATACAAAACCCCTTTTTGATCAGAAACAAACGCCTGCTAATCCCGCGCACGCTGTTCGAGCTCGATCTCCAACTGCCTTCTCTCATCCTCTGTTAGCTCACTCTTAGCCGCGTCGATCCGAACGAAAAATATACAGATCACAACCACTAGTATCGACCCGGCAACCTGGTACCAAAAGACATTCTGATAGCTCTTTTTCGCCCCTGCTTGCTTGTTTCCGCCTGCAAGACGTCTCCAAACCCTAGGAAGACCGCAATGCCGAGATGTAAGACCGAATTGATCAGTGCTCCTGCAATACCCTGCCGGTGGCTGGGCTGCTTGGTGGTAATGAAAATATTCGTGACATTGAAGGTGATGTCGATGCCTGTGGTTGCGCAGACCATGGCAGGGAAAACAAAAGCCCAGTAAGATGCACCTTCAGGCATGGCAGCAAAAAGGAGACCAGATCCGACCCAGGCAGTGAGAGAAGCACAGAGAAGAATGGTTCCGGAGACTCGGTGCAGGATGTGGGCGATCGTCACGGGAAATAGTAGGCCGCCGACTACCATGGGAATGCACCAAGCAACAATTTGTAGGGGCGTCGCTCCCATGATATGCGTCATGCTAGTGTCCAGGGTTAGTACTCGGTCTCAACTTCAGATAAGGGCCGGCAAACGTACTATAATGTCCCGTAAAGTAAAAAGACTCCAAAAGTACCGTAGAAGCACAGTAGTACAAATACGAGTGGCTTCATGTGTTTAACGCGGAATAGGTCGGGCGGGAGAAGTGGTTCCTGTGCAACCCATCCTTCCACGTACACTCCAGCGGCAATGAATAACCATCCGAGCACGAAGCAGACATAAATGTAGGGTGTTCTCCAGCCGTTGGGCGCATGCGAGCTATCCGTGATAGCAAAAACAATCAAGACGAAAGCTGGAACGATAGTCGCGGCACCCCACCAGTCCATCTTCGCTCCATTTTTGCGCATTTGGCTCGAATCCGATGGTATGAAGAAATACGAAGTGGTCGCGGTGATCGCAGTGATGATAGCGCCGATCCAGAAATACCATGTCCAAGACAAGTATTCGGCGCACACGCCGGAGAAGAAAATACCAGCGAAGAAACCGATAACAGCACAGGTGCCATATATACTGAAGACCATGTTTTTCCGTGGCCCGGGACGGTAGACATTGGCGAGAAGCATCAGACTGGTTGGTAGATATGCAGCAGGACCGAGGCCCGCTAACGCTCGGCAGAAGATGAGCATCAGTCTGTTCTTCGAGAAGCCAGTGATGAGAGACCAGAGAGCGAGCCATGCCAGGCCACCGACATAGACCGGAAAGCCACCGATCATATCGGCAAGACGGCCAAAAACCAGCAAAACAGAAGCGATCACAAGCGAAAAGGCGCTGGCGGGCCACACAGCCATGCCATCGGGGATATCGAATTCCTTCACCAATGTTGGAATGATGATGTTGAACCCGGACACGTAATATTCCTACGTTCGGTCAAATCAGGAAAGGCTTTGTCATGATTGATATATGGTGCGACAGATGACTTACCGATAGAACCTGTGACATGACAATGGAGAAACAAAACATGATCTCCAGCCATAAGCTGCCATTGAATGCATCTGGGCGAGCTTTGCCCAGCTTCTCCAACTCGTGCTCAGAATAGCTGTGAAGCTCAGAAGATGTGTTGTCCGTGTCTGTGGCTTGCATCTTTGGCCCTTGTTCGATGTCTTCCCTAAAGATACCCCGGTGGCTCTTCTCGCCACCTTCCTTGCTGCTATCGCTACAGCGGCCTGGCATTGTGGAATCTCGAAACATGGATACCATGATGCTCGGCAAGCTGTATGGATGCGTAGTTAGAGCGAAGCGATGACTATAGTAGTCACGGCCTCTCTCTATATATGATCTTCCAAGAGTTCAAGACACAGTCTGGACGGGGCTCTGGTCATAAAAATATATCACCAGCAAATCCCATCCTGTCTTTCCCAATTTCAAATTAAAATGAAGAAAATGAGGAGTCTGAAAAGGAATTCATCAGCTTTGCCTCCCAGTCATCACCGCATCATCTCTTATTTATACAAGTCGAAATATATCTGACAAATACCCAAGACGACATTCCGGCGGAAAGTCTGGCGCGGGCGGATATGGCTTCTCTTTTGAACCAGACTTCCGAGTGGCATCAACGACAACGCGAACCACGGCACATGACGAAGTAAAAGTTAAGCTTCAAGCTTCTGTTTCAAAGAGTCCAAAGAGGACGTCCCAGCAAAAGCTCTCCAGGATCTGCAGTGCATGCTGCGATCCGCTGTGATTCGACCAGCAGCCCGGAGCGGTGGGGAGCGAGTCCGTAGCGCCGGGCAAAGCGAGCCTTCAGCCTTCTGGGCCCCAGCAGTGGGACTGAACATTTGCTTGTGCTTTCCAATAGTTTTCTGTTAGCGCGCGACTGCCAAGAAGGGGTGACTATACTTTCCCCTTTGGGATGCTTAGTCACCGCCCCGTCGGCCACTTTCTTTGTGACTTGTTTTCTGGGCTTTGATTACAGAGCATTATTATTACTCCGTAGGTAAATAACTGTTAACTCCTCCGTATACGTTTGCCTCTCTTTCACTCTCCGAACATCCCGATAACCTCGAGGTCCTGTCATGCTCGCTCAGGCCAATTGGAGTTCCGCCCCGGTCCCGAGCCCGTGCAACCGGTGATGTCATTACATTCGGTCCAGAATGATTACTAATGCACGCATACATAGAGAGTCATGTGACATTCCTTATCTTATCTCGACCACATCGGATTCTCTCAAAAACATCTCCGAATATCCCTTCATTCACCACCGAATCATCGTTCCGCCAATCCGCCATATCCATTCGGAATCACCAGCTGTCGATCTCTAACTGAAACAAGCCTTATTCGGCGGGTTCGTTCGGGTATCAACACAGCAAATAAAACAAGGTCGCTATCATGCACACTCCGCTTAGCTCCCACTCCTTCCGAGGGACCGTGAAAGAGAAAAAAAAAAAAACAATACAGATCACGAAACCACATGGCTCTGCTGTTTCAGGAAGAAAAGAAAAGCGCAAGTAGAGGGACCGCTAAAACGTGTCCTCCCTCACATACCTGCAAATCGAGCCCCTTCAATCGGATGCACTGCATTTCGACCGGTTTATTAGCCAACCACTCTTTCCACGCATGATACTAACACAAGCAGTGCTTGATCTACTCACATGTCCATCCCCACAAACACTCGAAGCTGTCATGCATGTCGGATCGCAATCATACTGACGCTTTTCAACACCTCTGGGTGCCGCAACCATGTCCGGTGCCGGAACGGCAGAGACCGCCGCAAGGCCAGCCAAGCTAGCCACGATCACTGAGAGAATAGAGAACCCGCGCATTTTCAGTATATATCAACGGCGCTCAGTCAATTATCGGAAAGTCTTTTCTGGTCTTTTATGTTCTTCGTTCAGAAGCAGTCCGACCAACCTACGGGGACCTCGACCATTCAACTATATATACCTCCAGACCACACGCCCTTACCCCGCTCACCCTCACGCCTTGGATGTTCTATTTGTAGTATTCCCGGGATATAAAACAAAAGCAATGTCATTCTTCTTTTTTATCTCCTCTCCGTTTACGTATCTGTATGATCCATGAAGTGCACACTACGAGTGGGCCTCTTTGCTTCCAATCATACTACACTCTACCCTGGCATTTGCGTAAACGAACATACACCTGATCGCTTCATCTCTCTATCCAGACCGCAATATACGTATCCAAAGCTTCATCCCGTCTTCCTACCGACGAGAATGCAGTCCGGCCCGTAAACACGTTTACTCTCTTCGTATCCGCTAATCATACGGCTGTAGACCTAGTCTGGAGGCTGGAATTCCATCCAACGAAAAATCATCCGGTGTAGAAGAGCTCAAATGGGCCAGCCAAAGTTTCAAATATTTCTGCATTCTGGTAGTCCTATTGATTTAAAATGACAATAGAGGCAAGCCCCAGGCCGGATTCCTACGCCTGCCCTTCCATGTCCCTTCCAATTCATCAAATCTCATATGCAAAGTTAACTAATGCGTCCGTGACTCGTATGCACATCGTCGTACAGTTCATACTTCCCGTTTTTCACTAAGTCAATGTATTCCAACAAACCCAAACAGCATCAATGTATGAAGGTCGTGTAAAGCCTACTAGCTACCATAGAACCTGATCAGAGACGTCGTTTTCGATTTGTCAAAGGGTTGGGTTTTCGATATTCTGCTTTCGAATAGCTTCTCTATCCTCTTCCCGCAGCAATTGAAAAAATGCCCGAACGCTCATCGGGTTTGGGTCAGTCCGATTTTGTCTCCGAACCCATGTCGGTTTGCTGGTATTATTCGGCTCAGAGAAGGCTCCATTCTTAGCCACAGTCGCGTCGGAAGTGACTTTAGCAGTTGCTGTAGTGGCTTTGGGAACCTGTCCGACCGAATCAGAGGCACCATCGAATATGGGTATCATTCCCAAAGAGCTGAATTTAGACGAGGTGCCCGACCCTGTTCTTCGTGCGGCCGAGTTCCCCACAGTCTTTGAAGACGAGGAGCGTTCGGTTCCTCCGCCATTGTGACCGTTAACATGTTCACGCTTTCTAGCGCAGGTGCAGCCCTTTGTTTGAGAACCTGCTTTGTTCTCAACGCCCGGCCTATTAATGGTATTTAGCTAGAGGGTGGAAGACGCGGGCGAGAGGAGGACCAACTTCAAAATATGTCCTTCAAGATTACTTTCCTTCTGAGTACTGGCCACGTTCCTGAATGCCACATCAGTGGCTAAGCCGTCCCGGACACCTGAGCTTTGCCTATTATATCTCGTTAGCCATAACAAATAATTGTGTTGTTTCAGGCACCAGACATACAGCGCGATGTTTTTGGGCGATTGTATTCCGGGTAGTTCCCCTTGTTTAGGATTGGGGATTTGCATTCCATCATTTCCACCGAAATTGGACGTCCACGAGCTATCTCGAGATTGCAATGACTGCCCGCTGAGTCCAGTGACATTAAGTGCGTTCATCAATGCAGTGGCTCTAGAAAGCTCTTTAAAATAGGGATCAAGGGGCTTTTTACGCTTTGCTGCCTCTTCAATCTTCTGGTAAATGGCGTCAACATCAGCTGACGCCGCAGCGAACATTCTGTCGACTTGCTTCGGGTCGAGCCCGACTCGGCTCCTATCTACCTGAAGATTTCGAAATGAGGTAGATGATGGGCTCGAGAAGTTGTTGTTATTTGGCGCAAAATGGTGGCCCGGCACTTGGATTTGAAGCGCCTCGCAAGCAGCAATCAAGGCATCCGACTGTGTACAAGGCACCGTCGCCATAGAATTTGGTACAAAATTCAAGCCTGGAGGACCACCATTCTGTGCGTTTCCGGATGTTTGAAGAAAACTTGAGCTGCTGCTAGGGGCTTGGAAGCTTCCGTATACGTGAGGTTGAATATACTGGCCAGCTTGACTTTGGTTGGGCATATAGGTCTGAGCCGAGGCGAGGCCTGAGCCAGCTCCATCCTGTTTTGAAGCATGTAGGAGACTCTCCAATTGCTCTTTATAGATTCTAGCTGAATCTAGTTTTCGAACCAGTTCAATGCGCTGTTCGACGAGTATTTTCTTGGTGGCGGGATCAATATCCCACGTATGCAATGCGAGATACCTGTCCAGGTTCGAAAGCTGATTTGAGGTACTCTCGTACTCCTGCATTGCAGATTCCAACAGACTTTTCGCGCCTGCGTCAAGGCCACTTGCAGCCAAAATGGGATTATTTAAATAATTGAGATAAGGATTAGCCCCGAGATTGTTGACGGATAGGAATTGAGAAGGTGTTCCCATCATCAAAGGAGCACCGAGTTGATTACCTCCAGTAATACCTCCGATTTGAGGAGCGTAGTGTATTTGAAACGACGGCTGTAAATTCTCTGGAAGAGGTTGAGGCAGAGTAAATTGAGGATTATATAGTTGTGAGTTCGCTTGATAGGTATCAATGAGCTCATTTTCTCCAAGGTGCGAGGTCGCTTGAGGGATTGAAATCCCGTCAAATGATGCGGGGCCGAATTTCGAAGAATGGGATGCATTCAGGGCCGGTGCAATCTTGACCAGTGGCACTGTCGGCTTGAGAGTGTTCACAGCTTTATTTGCAGCTTGTTGATTGCCATTAGCGAGAGCACTTTTCGCATTTTGAGCAGAATGAGTCTTTTCCGAAGCGGATGGTGGCGCTCTAATAGGTATGGCCCGGCTATGCGAGGACTTCACGGGCCGCACAATGTCGCCGGATGGCTTTGGTTCATGGCTTACTAGCTTGGTTACTGCCTGTATATCTTCCTGAGCCGAGTCATTCTTTGTGCCACAAGTTGCTTCGCTTTCGGTTGTAGCACCGGAAAGTTTAAATGGCGGCGCCGTGCATTGAAAATTCATAGGAACAATTCGCCCGCCAGCAGTCACTCTATGGTGCTTAGGAGAAGAATGCTCTTTAAGAAACTTTGCAAACCCTGCGTGACTTTGAGCAAGGGTTCCTTGAGGGGCATTTATCGGCTGCCGGTATGGATGTCGAATGATTTCACGACTATCATTGGAGAGGGTAGAAATGGTCGACGAGTGTCGCTGGTGGTTAATAGACCGGTCTCTTGATATGCTTCCAGAGCTTAGGTTGCGACGAGTTGGCAAAGGATCTGAATAAGTTAATATAGCGCGAAAATTGCATTGACGTGCTGGAGTGTCTCCTACCACAGTCCACAGCACCATCCAAATTGATACCTTCAACCTTTCTGGCCGCCAACTGACGACCAATGGCGAGTAAGGTTGGGATATCATATCTCAGACATATTGGGTCTGGGGTGACAGAAAAGGCTTTCGGGTGTTTTTTCGGCTCAGGCGATTGGACAGGAGTTATGCTGGCTTTGAGGGTTTGCGGGTTTTGATTGGGATGGGCAGAAATCTTTAAGGGCGAAGGCGAAGTCTCGACTTCTTTCTTCGCCGGTGTAGTAGCTTAGTTGTGCAGCAATGTTAGCACCAGGGGTCTTGATATCCTACAACAGACGCGCATACCTTGATTTTTCGGCCCCAAGACTCCTTTATCCTTGGGAGACATTTTGTTCTCTTTAGCAACGGCAATTCCAGCCGCTACAGTGCCGAGATATTTGCTGATGGTATATAGACTGAAGTCAGAGAATTGCACAAGGTACAGTGAATATCAAGCTGGCAAGTAAAAAGTATTATAGCAAGAAGAAAGGATGGCCTGAGGAAGAACCTGGGTTCTTCAAGTAGCACAGGAAACAAAGAGGTGTCTTTCAGCAGTTGTCCGAAAGAAAACTTGAATAATGCTTGTGTAGTGGATGAAGGCACAAGCAATAAGGATTTTACAAGTTTGTGATATTCTCAGAATCAGCACAGGATCAAAGAGAGGGAGACAGAGAGAAGAAGAGCAGGTGAAGAAGAGAAGAAGAAGAAGAAGAAGAAGAAGAAGAAGAAGTTGTGTTGTTCTGCTGACGAGAACAACAACAACAACAAGAAGAAAGGAAACAACAGGATTGGGAAGGCATGCAGGAAAAAGGCAGGAGAGACGCGGTCAGTCCTGTTCTGGCAAGTACGCATCCAGCGTGTTGATGGATTACTGTTTCTGGCAATTGGTTGCCTTGTGGCGTATCATCTGCTGCCTAGTAGTTCTTCACCAGGAAGCACATAACACAGTGCATTGGCCTCTCCAGGTATCAGCAGATAGAGAATATCCCTAATGATTCCCAGGATCCCATTACCATGATGGTATCTGCATCTTTTGAGGAATAATAATAGCCTCCAGGGACATAGATATCCGACAAAGAACGGGTTAATCCTTGTAGCAGGTATGTACCTAAACCGGTGGATTGCATCATCCAGGCGTTGGACGGAGGATGGACTCATGGAATTCCTATAGCGTACGGCGCAGAGGCTTGAAAGTAGGTAGGTACAAATAGGAGGCGAAGATCTGGTTAACTATCAGTTAAGGAAACAAACAATGCAAACAGTCAACCCTCACAGGCCACACTCGGAGTCATTTGCATGTCCAACATGAAGAAGACTGAAAACATATTGGATAAGATGTTCCATTTGATGTATCTACGGAGTAGGTACTAGGCTCAGAAATAGTCTGTTTAGGCATTAGTTATTCGAAACTAGGTAGACTAGAAATTAAGAACGTCAAGTCACCCACACATTCTCATACACTTTCAAGCTCATATCCCCCCGTGGTCTTGGTCAACTTGGGATCCTTTTCCTTAAATATCTTTTCTATTTCCTTCCGCTCCCTACGGTTTCTCATGCAGTTTCTAATATCAGGAACCATTAAGGGCAATAGCAAGAATAACAGAATTATGACAAAGCCCAGAAGTGTGGCGATCAAAATCACAATTGTCTCAATCTTCTGCTTTCTCTGCTTTTTCTTCTTCTCCTGATCTTCCTTCGTCTCGGTTGGTTTATTGGCGGGTTCGCTGATATTAGCATCGTTGTTGGGGCTTGAAAGCGTGCAGAAGGGCGCTTTGCTGTGGCAAAAACTGCACCATTCCGGAGCTGGCATGGAAAGCGCCATCATATGGTTTTTGAAGTCATCGTATGGAATTTCCGTGGAATTCTGTCTGAATAGTGGGTATGATACGAAAGTGCTATACGTGGTCGCAGGATCAGTGTCGTTGCGAAGGAGAAACCTGACGTAAAGATCTTTCGTAGACGCAGGGAATCCATCCAGACCCTTGCTATAGAGTTCAAAAGCCATTGATGCCCCGTGATTTGGCATCGCCTGGAAACTTGGCCGGCCAGCAGAGAGGCCGGAGATAAAGGCGAAGGCCATCATTGGACCTTTATTGCCAAAGAGCAACGACAGTTTGTCTGTCTGCCCTTGAGACTTGATATTCCTTTCTAGTGTTTTCAAGATTTTGTCCGTAAGAGTTCTGCCCGCGACCGCTCGAGTCAAACGACGGCCAGCTGAGAGGAAGGGCTGACTGTTCGCAGAAAAAGCAATCCCATCCGCGATATGACGTGCTCGCAATACCTCCCGGGCTGTAACCGAACGGCGAACCGTGATGTTGTAAGTGTATTGATAGTCGAGAACTTCCCAGATGTCCTGCGCGTTTAGAATATCGAGGTTCCCGTAGTCAATGTACCCTTCAAGAGCCCGATGATACAAACTATTGTAAAATCTCTCAATTATATTGCGGGGCCCGTAAATATCCGGGTCATGCAGTAGATCTAATCGTGCTTCGTCATAAAGTGGGCAGTTGGTATTCCCGGAAAGCTCGATAGACAAAGGATCATCTGCCGCGACCCTTTTAATATTGGGATCCTGGTTGGCTTCAGAGAGAGAGGTGGTATCACCGTAATTGGTTTCTGAATCCTCGATGGACGAGTTTCCACTTGTTAGGTGCTCGGGATAAAGGCCCTTCATGAATTCCTGCGCTGAGACGAATGATCGACTGCTGGCTGAAGTGAAAACGCTAATTTGTTTGTCGTCTGGTTTGCTCTGGGAGATACCATCAGTCGGATTCCATTCGGTAGCGTCGTCAAGGTCGGGGAATACATAGCGCTGTCGAAAAGCGATGCCGGCTGCAAAGAGCTGTCGGGCGCCAAGCGGTGATAACTCGATTTGTCCGTTGACGAGATTCGGACGTATCTGGCCGTCAGTAGTGAAAATTATGCTGCTCCAGAGTGTTTCATTTTCCCGCTGCTCCTGTGCTTTTGCTGTGCTACTAAAGCACAGGGCAGCGACAGAAATTAGTAGAGAGAAGCGCATGACCAATAGACGCCAAAGTGTAGTTAAATGTACTATATTTCTAGAGCCGGAAGAGACAGCTTTTAGCTTGAGTTGAGCTAAAGTGGATACTGCAGGAATAGATCAGGAATCCGAATTGAACAGGCGGGAGGAAGACCAAAAGAGAAGGGCGACCGGGGAAAAGAGGCCTATATGGTCCCGCTGGGGGCGAAACCATGGTACCATGGTGAAATCATGCTTGCATGAGTCAATAAGACCGGCGTAGAAAGTCGGCAATCAAGGCCTGTAATACCATGGATGAGGAGAGCAGGTGAAGTTTGCCTTTGTGTACCGCGAGCAGATAAGGGCTGGACCCCGTTGGATCCGGAGCGAGTGAGTATTCTAGGCCATGAGTCCGTATGGCTGGGAGGAGCACCCATGGAATGAAAGGAGAACTCTGGATGTCGGTGAGGCCCGGTAAAGCATCCTCATCGAGTTCAACCAAGGTTCACGAAGCAACTCAAACAAATGTAGGGCAATGAAGGAACGTGATTACAGACACATTCACTAGAGCCTGAAGCACCATGGGACTAATGTTCTCGAAAGAATATGCATGAGTTCAAAGCGACATACAAGAGATTCGCAAGGTCTAGCAGCTGGACAAGTCGATGCCCTGGAAGTATCTGTGGTCGAAAAGGGGAAGATGAAGCGATGAGGTTCAGAGATGTTAGGATTAAGTAATCGAGCTGGTTTAGTTATAGGATAAACATCAGTCCGAAAGATGACTCAGCATTATCGCTCGAGGGTGTCAAAAATGAAAACGAAATCGAGGAAAAATCGAAGGAAACTTAGGAGGAAGAGACTCATATCACGCTTAGCTGGGTTTATTCTGAGTCTTTGAGCTTTTAACCCCATTCTACTGTCTGTATTAGCTACGATACTTCTGTGCATTTCTTGATCGTAAAGCCCGAACCCTTGAATAGCCACTTTCGTCCAACCCTTTGCTTGGGGCAAAACCGGAGCCCACCAGAGCCCTATTTCTGCGCCCTCACCCTAAGCCCTCATTTCTTGTATGGGAAATCAGCCCTTTGTCATCCCAGCAACCAACCATCATGACAAGCTCTCAAGATCCTAACTATCCCGTTGCAATTCAAACACAAGCAGCTGACGACTCTACAACTGCCGGTCCTACCCGTAAGTCTCAGAGGTTCCGCTGCTCAAGCCTCAGTCTGTTCGCCTTCTAATCGTATCTCTCAATTCTAGCTGTATCGAAAGTTCTCCACCCGAGAGATGAAGACGAGCTTGATAATCAATCACCTAGCGCTAAAAAGCTGCGAACGGATTCCGGCGAGACGACAACTCAAGATAACGCGCAGCCCTTGACATCGCAACCGGAGATTTCACCCGTTCAAAATGAACCAGCTCCGTCAACACCATGGAGCCTGGCAAGCACAACCAATCCACCTCCGGCAGTGAACTCCATTCAGCAGCCTTCCACCGACAATGGAAATGACTCTACGCCTGCGGTCCCTCCCGTAGCCGATACCAATGTTTTAGATACCATCTCATTCATCATTGATCAGCCTGGCCAGATCGAGAACCAAGAGTCACTAAACAAACGACTACAGGAGGCAACAAAATCCACCAGCCTGAAGTCGAATCCGGATTGGAAAATAGAAACTCTCCCGATCCTGGATAATTTGGTGTGTATCACTACAAGTTTCCTGACGTATCTCCCCTGACTTGTTGAAGGCAACCCAAATCCTCTCCCTACTTGCTCGGTCAACCTACCAAGATATTACATCTTTGGTATCGGAACCAAGATCGGAGCATGGCCACCCATATGCCACAATGCGATCACTCTTTGATTTGGCTAAGAAGGTTTACTCTCCAAACGGTCCCTTTCTCTCAACCCAGCAGTTAGGGTTTACAGACCCCGGACAAATCGATATCATTCGGAAAGTGAACCTAGCGTCATTTGTTTCCAGCATATTCGGTAGTCAGGAGATTGGATTTCAAGAGCTGCACGACCATTTTCTGGATATATTCGCGCCCGAGGGAAGCAGACTTCTCAAGGGGCAAGGCGCTTTATTTCTCGAGCTGAAAACCCAGGCTTTTATCGCCTCTATGGACGGCGGGGAACAAAATCGGGGCCAAATCATCGACACTCTCTTTCCAAATGATATCGGCTTGCAGCTTTTCCACCGGAGAGTTGGCAACAAACAAATCCCGCCAAGTGAAAGTGATTTTGTGAAACGCGCTTTATCCCGCCGTGAAATCCTTCTTCTCGAAATGGACAAGCCTAACGCTAGCCATACACTGCGAGAAAGGTATCGATGGGAGGACTTTTTGAGGGATCTAAGTTCCTATGTTAGCAAGAATATTGATTCTATAATTAACCAGGTTAGTGTAAGCCAGGCTATTTACGCACGTGGTATACTAATAGCCCTTCCTGCATCAAGAGTAAGAAGGCAACCAAAAGCCCGCCGGTTGATAGTGGAGAGACTGCCTTACTGGCCCCTCCACCACCCCAAGAGCCACCTCCCTTGCCTCTTGAGACTCAATTTTCCGTCAAGCCCATTCCTGCAGAGGCTCCTGTCGATCGAAGCGCCAGTCGTATAGATTTAGTCACAAGAGCTGCTCGTGCAGCACAAATAGCTCTACAAGGGCTTCGGCAACCTCCTCGGCCTGCTGTGGCTAATGCAAGCCCGCAACCAGCCCAGCGTTTAGAACCACCCTTCATCCGACCTCCGCCCCCTCCCCATCCTTCGCCTCCTACTCCACAGCCATCTGCCACACCGCCAGCTTTTCACTATCCCACTGTGGCGCCAGCGCCAGCGCCAAATGCCCAAGCCGTCCCGGCACCCTATCAGCATCAATTTCAATTTCAGCAGTATAACCCTCAAGTAGCTTTGAGGGGAGGTGCTAATGCTGCTAACTATGGATATATGCCCGGAATTCCGCATTACTCACAGTCTCAACCGACTCAGGTCTTGTACGAGCGAGCAAGGATGGCAACAACATCCAAAGCTTCTCCTACAAGTCGACGTGCGGGGCTTCCTAGTCAGCGTCGTCCATGGACCACGGAGGAAGAGAATGCCTTAATGGCAGGTCTTGATCGAGTGAAAGGCCCTCATTGGAGTCAAATACTAGCTATGTTTGGGCCTGGAGGGACTATAAATGAGGCATTGAAAGACCGCAATCAGGTACAACTTAAAGATAAGGCCCGCAATCTGAAACTCTTCTTTTTGAAAAGCGGAATTGAAGTACCCTACTATCTCAAGTTTGTGACAGGAGAGCTGAGGACCCGTGCACCAGCACAAGCGGCCAAACAGGAGGCAAGAGAACGAGATCGAATGAGAGGCGAAGAGGATAGGGCTCATGTCGCCGGAGTTGAAGGGATGATGGCTCTGGCAGCCCACGCCCCAAGGCCACATGGCGAACCCGCCCCAATGAACCCTGCAGCTGCTGCTCCGGCTGATGCCACGGATCCCAGTCCTGCACCAGCGTATCCTCAAGTTCAGGAGCAGCACCAGGCAACGCTCGAGCAATCCGAAGAGCAAATTCTCATTCAAAGACTGACGGCAGAAACAAATGCAAAAGACCCTCAGCAAGCAATTGAAGGCCAGATTGAACCTTCATTACAGAACACAGTGTGATTCTGGCTCTATCAGTGTATTGGAGAGACATATATAAAAATAACCACATGCTGGTTGGAGGTTTATGAGGTAGCTCGTGATTTATATTTAAGGTCGGCGGATTCAGATCAGGAAACTGGAACGCTTGGAGGTTTGCGAAAGTGTTGCTGGCTGGATTAGCAAGTTTTCTTTTTTTATTTCCTTTTCAATCTATTGTATAAGGAAATTGTAGCCTCGTAATATAATGTATTATGTCTTTTGTCCTTCAAGCTATGCGATTAAGATAAGCTCTAGATTGCGCCATGGAAAGCTGAACCGATCATTGTGGAGGAAGTCCTGCCAAATGCGTGGAACCATCTTGCCCAGTCGCCAATTCCTCAGCGTAGCTACCAGACGACCCTGAAGCTCGTCTCTATACAAATTATTCATCGGCAATTCTTCAATATGATCGTTTAATTCCAGTACTGGCAGCCAGAAGCGCCCCGACACCGGAAATCACGAAGAGCTTTTTACTTCTGATTAAAGGACCTCGATGTCAATTCGCATTTGAGCCTCATCCCATCGCCAGCAAGGTCATCGTCTCTTACATCGGCCATTACCCGTTTCACCTCGTCTGCATTGTTCAAGTTGTTTCAACCTCGTCGGTGACTGCGAAACAATGGCCGAATCACAGCCGGCTTCATCGAACCAACCACCTGCAGCCGACGTCGCACAGCAACCAACACAATCAGAGCCCCGGCAGAGTCAGCCACCTCACGAATCGACACCTTCACAGGAACCATCGGGCTCGGAAATTTCATCAAAATCCCAGCCAGAAGCAGAAGTTCATCAGTCACAGGCGACCTTGGTTCCGGAACTACCAGCACCGGCAGTTGCTAGCGGATCAGTGCCTCACCGCGCCGGTGATGCCGGTATGACCGCTTCGCGGCCCTACAGTAGTACGTCCCAGCGACAACAGCAAGACATCGTGATGGGCGGAACGGAAACTGGCATCGGCGCCGGCGCCGGTGGCCTAGCAGCACACAATGCAGTGGCGAATGGGATATCTGCCGGTGCGAATACAATTTCCAAGACCAACGGTATTGGTAGAAATATGCTAAACGGAACAGATCCTCTTGAACCTCCACCAAAGAAACACACAAGCCTGAGGGAATTCTTGAGCCAGATGGATGATTACGCCCCAATAGTATGTCCGGCCTTGGTTGACACCGACCTGACCACCACCTTTTCGATCTTTGATACTAACTTATCGTCACTTCTTACCAGATACCTGACGCTGTAACGGCTCACTACCTCACCGTTGCGGGCCTTCCACCTCCAGGAAATGGCCCCAATCAGACACCACCCCATCTTGCCCGCCTTCTCGCCCTGGCTACCCAAAAATTCATCTCCGACATCGCCACCGATGCCTACCAATACTCCCGTATTCGTGCGTCCAATAGCGCCTCTTCAAATAATCCCATGGGAGCTATCAACGTTACTGCAGGATTGAATATGGCAGCTGGTCAGGGTGCAAATGTCGGTGGTAGTGGAGGCCAGGGTGCGTCCGGCGAGCAGCAAACCAAGGGCAAGGCTGCTGGCGCTGGATTACATCTAGGCGTTCAGAGGGCTGGGTTTGGTGGTGGTGGTCAAGGTGGAGGGCAAGGCAAAACGGTCCTTACGATGGAGGATTTGGGCATGGCGGTTGGGGAATATGGAGTGAGTGTGAAGAGAGGAGAATTCTACCGCTGAATGCTGGAATGGAACTTCTCTGCGTCACGGAGACCACGACTTAATCTCGTCTCTTTCATCTAGGCTTCTGAGTTGTTTCTGGTTGGCTTCGGAGTTGATATGGGCGGCGTTGCTACGAGGCCCTCGGGACAGGGCTGTATTTGAGACTGGAGGGTATAGGATCTAGCTACCGCATCTAGTGAATAATAGTTTACTTGCTTAGTGTGTATATCAAACGTTTTGAATTGTTGTTTAGCCTGTACATTATAGTACACTCAATGACGCTCCCGTAACGGTTATGCTCCTCAATCATAATAAACCGCTCAGAAACGCCGGCCAGTAGCGCAACATCCCAAAAATACCAGCGCACATACACCTTGAATGTTGTCCCCAGCGACTTTACACCGAGCCCTGGGAAAGATATTGGTAGTATTCCCGACATCAGAAAATTTCATGCTGTAGCGCAAATGTCTCCACCACAGATAGAACATCAATCATGAGTTCTTCGAAGGCTGATGTATAAATCTCTTTCTCGTCCTAGCATTCCGTCGAATGTTAACAGAACATCCGCACCAGTAGGACAATGGGATGAAACCTACGGAACGAACTCTCCCAGCTTCCTGCCCACCATTTCTTCCGTAACAAATACATCCACATAGTTCTTTCCATTGTGCACCGCGAACCTCAGCCCCACAAAGTTTGGTAAGATGGTGGCTGCACGCGCATTCGTTTTAATTGCAGGAGTGCCGGGAGGTGGAGGGTTGGTACGAGGAAGTGGAAGACTAGGAGCTCCCGTGTTAGCTATCTGTGAAAGTCCGACTTTGATCGGAAATGTGATCTTCGGGGACGGAACCTACGGGACGATGTTCGGCCCTGTGATTTTAAGAAGTATTAGCAGCCATATTGATTGAGGAGTGATTGAATAGATAACCTTACCTTTCCATACCGACCGTTTGCATAGAGCCCGAGTGAAAAACATTTTATTGTCTAGCCTCTAGGCAGCCTGAAGTTTGGCCTTTTCTCGATGTTCTTTTCGATATCGAAAAATAAAGTTCGATGGCTGTCGATTTGATCACGTGAGCCTCTGTCTGCAACTCTGATATTGATTGGGACGATATGATGAGCGAAACGAAGAACATGACTATGGGAACAATGAGTCTGCATTCTATTCATTTCTATGTTTGAAATTGAAAAAAGTCTTAGATCACAATACTTATGCGGCGAGTTCTTCCATGATTCGGGCCAAATTGCGGATGCCTTGAAGGGCATTCTCGTCTGGGCCTTGGCCAGGAGTCCACCGCGCATGGGCAAAGTCGATGAGGCGTATGTCAAACACCTTCTCAATCTCTTCTTCATCATCATCGTCCTCATTCCCATCGTCACCTTCGTTTTCGTTTTCAAGGATGTCTTTACTTCCAGTCTGGGTCGTAGCCCTACTGGCTGTCTTTGCGTCGTCTTGAAGAATTTTCTCGGCATTTAGATCCCCCTCGTAGACGACAAGGACACTAGCTGAGTACATTCGGCTTTCCTCTTTTTCAAGCATATACTGCATTTTTCGAAGTTTCTTTGCCAGCCTATCTGCAACCAGCTTTGAGCAATCCGTCTTTCCCGATTTGGCACTGGCAAGAAAGCTATCGAATGCCATTTTGATGTTCTGCTCATTGAACGCTCGGCCGTAGTATTTGTCATATCGACGATAGCCTGCTGCTTCAACAATTTGTAGTTTAGCCTTTACTTCTTCGCTGGCCTCAGCCGGGATATGATCATCATTATTTAGTAGACGCTCCTCTCCAGATTCATTCCCTCCAACCCACGTTTTCATCCCCGCAATTCGAAATCCTAGACTGGAACTAGTGGAACTCTGCGAAACTTCATCTAGCCTCGCTCTTTTCGCCGCAACAGTGTCATCATCCCATAATCTAGCTCCTAGTTTTGCGTCTAGGACATTTGGTTTCTTAAATCCACTGGTGATGTTTTCCAGTACGATTGACAGACCAGTTTCTAGTTTGCGTCCGCCCGAGGGAGTCCATTCTTCTTTTGTCGACGATGTAGTTGCTTCACTTCCGGTCACTTCTAGAGGTAAAGGAGTGTCCGCGCCCGAGTTCAACGTGGAGCTATCTGGGATGGGAAGAGTGGCCGTTTCCGAAGGCATAGCATTCAATGTCCCAATAAATGTTGGCATAAATTGCCTAAATGCAGGATGTCGGGCGCTGGATTCATAGAAATCAATTTCATGCTGAGTGCATGGTTTGGCGATCAGTGAGCCGTCCTCATGACAGAGAACACCCTCGCTAATTTTGATATTGCCGTCAGGAAACCGCAATTTTCTGTCAAAATTGCAAGGAAGTCACTCACTGTCCAGCTGCAGCATGATCAAACGCGCTGAAGCTGCTGTGGTCAATCTTGGGAGGGCTCGGGCCCGACGCGTTCGGTAAGGGCGGCGACATTAAGGCACAATTGTCAAGTCCCAACCTTTTGCTGGACTTCGACTCGAGAAAGTGCCCCGGAGCCTGTAAGCGAAATATTCAAAGAAGCTATTCCGCACTCCGTCTTTGGTCATAAATGAAGTTGGATATCAGAACAGAGGGGCATCGCAGCCGCGTTATATAAATAGCAAGCGGGGAAGTGGAAAGGGGCTGCGTGCCAAGACGCGGGTTGTTTTGGTTGTGGATTTGAACTTTCAGCTTCTCCTTTCCATGAAAATGCCATTCATCTCAGCTGAGCGAAACAGAGCTTTGATATTGGGATCAACAACTATATACATACCGTACCTGGATAGGTATGTATAGACCTGCTTGTTGATAGAGTGCTTCTTAAATCTTTTTGACTGTAGGCCTCTCACTACCCGCTTGCTCCATGTAATGCGGATGGCCACATATCCCGAAATTGCCCAGTGAGGAACATCATTCATGTCAAAGGAGATCCTCCGGCATAATGTAGAGGTAAATTGCCATGTTTGAGGCGTCTTATGCAAACAAAGAAAAGATGAAGCGCCCTTTCCGGCTGCTTCACTGCTCCGGCAGACACCACATATCAACCAGTCACTTTCCAGCTTCGCATCTCTCTCTTCATTCACTTCAAAGTACTAAATGCAGGACTTGACTACATTCCTTGAATCATAAGCTTCGAACTACTCTCTCATGCAATTCTCCGTGGCTTTTAAGCTATCAGGACGCAGTTTTTCAATAGCTCACTTGAACACACCGCTATTACCTGCAGTTTGAGACCTTCGCTTTCCACCATCCTTCCACCTTCAGCTTTTCCTCCTGCACATCATTCTCAATCCTAGAGAAATTGGCCTGTGCTTACTTCGCTCTATTCACAAACGCTTCTCCTTACACATCGATGGACAATCCCGACTCAGAGAAAAAGCTAAAGGATGAGAATGCCCATCCTGAGCTGCAGGAAGAAGGCGTACCTCCTCCTGCAGAGCTGGCCGAACTGAAGAAGAAAAAGAAGAAGAAGAAAGCTGGAAAATCAAAGGTTTGCCTCAGTGACCCACTGCGGAAACACGTCTCACTATGGATAGAAAAAACCTACGGGCTTCGAGGAGTTTTATGTAGACGCCCCGGTTACTCCCGCTGAATTCGAAGAAGAGAAGACACTTTACAATCCGTAAGTTCCACCTTCTCGTCCATACAAGCCTGATTACTTAATTTTTTATAGGTCTACTTCTTTAATTCGGTAAAGGTCATCCTTCCCTAGTTATAGCATCCCACTAACCCTTCAAGACGCCTCGAAACTGCAATACAAAGATATGAGACAAAGAGGCGAATGAACTCCGAACGGAGAGACGTCTTTATGCGATTTCTTTCATATGGTGGCGTAAAGACCGGTCCAAGAATGTTTGAAGGAAACGACCAGAAAGCCCTCGAGCAGCTTGATGCGGAAGATATTGTGACTGCTACCGCTGAGACATGGATCCCAGAAGACAGACTGGAAAAGTGCTATGTTGACTTCGAGACTGTAGCCAAAGGCTATCTGTATGTCATAGCAT
Organism: Nannizziopsis arthrosporioides; assembly: GCA_029635245.1. NCBI lineage: Eukaryota > Fungi > Ascomycota > Eurotiomycetes > Onygenales > Nannizziopsiaceae > Nannizziopsis > Nannizziopsis arthrosporioides. Next base: position 5,130,620 of record CP098260.1, on the reverse strand, counting down.
CCAGGATTTCTCAGGCATATTTTTACTGACTATCCACAAGTTCTTGCTTGGCTCCAAAGGTATTCAGCCTCGATACCGAGGAAGAGGTCGGTTTTGTAACGGATACAATCAAGAATTTTATCAACTACATCCTTCATCACGATGTTTGCCCCGAATACAAGGACAACATCATGGCAGCACGTCAAGTCTGTGACCGCGCGAAGCAGCAGCTGTGGAAAACTCGGCAAGCACAAAGAGGTGCGCCCGGCAACTTCAATGTTGCGTGCTCAACGCTATTTGGCGGCTCTTTCTTCGGTCTATACACCGGTGACCAGCAGTGGGTTAAAGAAAGTAGTGAGCCCATTGAACTTATTGGGATGCCTGACATGACTGCTCGAAAGGTTGTAAAGTTCGCTCTCGCCGGTGCTGGTACTTATGAAGAGGCATCGCTCTTTCGGGATCTCGCAAATGCGAATCAACTGGAGGCCACTCTTGTTGATGAAAATGGGTTTGAAGTCCTTGAAATAACCGCAGCTAACTCGGATGTCAAAGCATTCTACAAGGAGTTTGCACCAGACCTCAATCCAGTAGGCAGAATGCGCGCAAGAGCCTGGTGCGATCCGGAACTGCCCACTGAAGAAACTTATGAGGGCGAATCTCCTGAGCATGGCAATGTCAAGGAGTCCACACCACCGGCCGAGTTTACCTTTTTCGTTGAAGACGATCTTCTGAAGCTCTTCTTCGTGGGAATGAAGGTTGACGCACATGTTCACAAACTCAATTGTGGCATCCACTATTTTGACAAAGTCTTTACAATGTACTGCGAATTTCACACAGTTCTACCGAATGATGCAATGATGGGCTGGAAGCAGCCGAGAGATCTCCGACGCGTCGGTCCATCTGGAGAGATGATAGAGAAATTCGATGAGATCTCGGGTGACGATGGGGAGGAATGACATTTCATTGAATTCATGCGTCAGGAGTTTCATTTCTCAATATCCTGGTCTTCTATTCTGGAAGTGATTGCTTACTATACCATCTTGCGATAGTCGCGATGGAATTCTTAAGATTTTTCTCCAGGTTTAGAGATATGTATTCCCTTCACGGGATAGCCCCTGCATGAATTGATTGAGCCTCAGGGTCTCAAAAGCAGCTTACCCGTTGTCTTTCTACCTTCGAGGTCCTTAAAAATATATGTCAGCCCGATAATCTGATGCAAGGAACAGAACTGACGTACAATATGAGCTTGAGCGGTTTGTTCCAGGGGATAGATCTTATGGATCTTCGTTAGGAGTTTGCCAGCCTTGACCATGCTAAAGAGCTCAGTCGTATAGTAGTCAAAGCTTTCTTGCGTATCAATGTAGCCAAAGAGTGTCGTGCGCATTAGTCTAATGTTTTTCGCAGAAAGCAACCTGAATAAGAACAGCGTGAGCCATCAAAATGCAGCCATTTGGAGAGGAGAAGCAAAGCATACATAATATTGAGTGGAGGAACGGGACCACTGGCATTGCCAAAGAATATCATGGTGCCATTCTTCTTGACAGCCTTAATGCTATCCTCCCACGTATCTTTGCCAACAGAATCAAAGACTGCATTCACACCCTCACCTTCAGTCACCTCCATGACTTTCTTCAGCCAGTCCTTGCCCTCGGGAGATTTGTAGTCAACCACAACATCTGCGCCTAGGCTTTTGACCAATTCCACCTTTTCTGGTCCACCTGCGGTTCCAATGACCTTGGCCCCGATATCTTTCAGCATCTGCGTTAAAAGAAACCCTGCTCCCCCTGCCGCGGCATGAACCAGAATCCAGTCATTTTTCTTCACCGGATACGCCTCTCTCGCCAGCGATAACGTAGTAATTCCACTCAGTAGCACCGTCAGTGCCTGTTCCTCGCTGATTCCCTCAGGAATTCTGGCGACTTTCTTCTCCATCGGTGCCACAGAATATTCTGCATAACCGCTATTATGCAACCACACAACGCGTTCGCCAATTTTGAAGTTCTGAGGGTTCGGTCCAGGCCCAACGGCAACAACTGTGCCTGCTCCCTCGCGGCCTAGAATCTCGGGCTTAGGAGATGGGTATAAGCCGGTGCGAAAGTAGGTATCAATATAGTTAACGCCGCAGAGAGAGTTCTTGATAAGAACTTGGCCTGGCCCTGGTTTGGGGACCGGAACATTTGTCTTAAACTCAAGCACCTCTGGTCCGCCGGTGCGGGAAATTTCAATGGCTCGCTGGACAGCTGGGAGTGGTGCCATAGCGCTGAACTGTGATAACTGCTGGTTTAAGGGGAAGAATTGGTTGAAAGAACGCGATATGTAGGAGACACGAGGGTGCAGCTGGTTTTTTATGCTTGGGAGAATAGACCCCGCTCGAGATGACAAATATCCCAGATTTGTCATGATATGGCAACTCAACGATCGTGTTTGAAGAACGTTGCAGTTCTACAGGCACGTTTGGCTCGAAAAGCGCTAGATCATCGCGTCTCCTCCGATGATAGCGAAACAGCAATTCAAAGAGCGGCTTACGCTCTATGGCTATACAGCTAGTCAAAATCAATCGCAGTACTCAGTGATCAGAGACGTGATGCTATCCGGCCGATGAAACTTGGTAGTATGGAGGTCACTGGCCGATGAGGAAGAAAGAGTGCGGCATCAGACGTCGCGGGGTTTGGAGGCCTAACGGTTAGCGTCGGGCTCCCTGTAAGGCGCCCGTGGGGCTTAGGGCTGTTTGGCAGCTCTTCTCCGCTCCTCGGCGTCCTGCCGCCCCTATTCGTAGGGATCCCCGGAGTTAACAAACACTCACACGAGCAGAAACGACATCCACAGGCACACATTCGCAATTTCGCATTTTCCACTTCATCGACGTGACCATGACGAGCAGCACGGTTTTGGATCTCCGGTAACGAAGTTCTACAACGATCCACTGGCGGCGTACACGTCAATTGCTATTCAGGTCAGATCCTGCCCGGTTTTGCGATGGGAACTTGGGCATCACCGAACTTATTCTTATCCGGCCGAACCCATCATGCGCAAAACCTGGAATAAGCCCGTAGAGCGGTCATGAGCCATCACGAGCCTGAACTCGGGCTGCTCTCTCGACTGTATACAAATGCCTTAGGCTAACGCGATACAAACGTGGACGTATGGCTTCAAGAACATGCTAAAGGTGTTACAGCCTAAGCAAACGAACTGATTGATGGTCAAAGAGTGAGGCTGTTCGAATTGAGAGCATATGCCACCGACCGACGAGGTGGATGGAAAGGTGACTGAGGGATTTTCTCCGCGATTGAAACAATTCCAATAGCCGCATTTGCCAGGGAGCAGTTGGTCTTTCAGACTCGAGTGATTCCTGGGCTGGAGAATGCGACCATGCCTCTGTGTTCACTCCTCGCGATATCCTTCATTGCCAGAAACAACCTCTTGGGTATTCGACCACTTCCTTCTTTGCGCCTAGAGGGCCTAATCATATCTGGCCTGTCCTATAAACCTCCGGCAGGATCCCATACTGTTTCTAGAGCCTCTTGCTCGCTGAGGATGACCACGAAGGGTGTTCGAGCGAGCAGCACAAAGCAGGTGTATGTAACGCAAACATGGGAATCGCGCCGCAGACAACGACCCTACACGAAGGACACTGAATGACGCTTCTCCAGGATCAGTAGCAGTATAGCGTTCATGTTCAATTCAAGCCATATCGTTGGGCGGTCATCATACTCAACACCATCCACAAAAGCTTCTCTCGCAATAAACAGGCGTGCTGACCGGGGCAGTAGTTGGTTCTTTTTCACCGGAAACGTCACTCTTCACATGAGGATGATCAGAATGCAAACGACGGGATCTCTGGTATGTATATTCTCTAACCCACTCCTCGACGTCCACCGCTTTGGGCCACTACGAACCGACAATTAGTTACGAAACCCCGCCATTGGGGTGCAGCAGCAAATGCCGTCAAGGCGAATTCATCTAACTAATGACAAGACTTGCTTGAGCATCCTCCACCAGCGCCTTGTTGATGTGGCCTTCGTTGGGCATAAACATCACCACAGTGTCGGCCTCTCAGGCACTAACTGACTACGGGGTGTATTCCTCTCAGGATCATTGCCGTGCTGTGCAGTGGGGATCGACCCTCCTTTTCTTAATTTTTGGGTTAATGATACCATTCTCGGGGTTCCAAATCATCAAATGATTATCACCTTCTTTTCCCGGATCGTCGGCGAGTCACCCTCAGGCCGTTAACTGAGAATTGTCCCGGGAAACTGTACTTGAAACGGCATGCAGCTATTGATAGAACCTTTGGTCAACGAGTCCAAGCACAGGCCGTTTCCACTATTAGCGGGATTGATGAATGCCAGAAATAGAGGCTAAGGCTACTATTTTTTGATGGCGAAAGTACCCTGGGAAATCATCGGTGCCGGCCCGAATTTGAATTCTCTGCTCTCCATATCCAATCATTTTGCCAGTTCTCGTCTCAAACCAACGGGCGCCAAAATGTGTGTCCCTTTGCCATGATCCCAGTCGGCCCAACCGAAATTTCGAAACAAACTGCGTCGCAGTCGAATCATTCGCCGAAGACGGTTTGATTTGTCCGTTTTGTTCCCTGCATCGCCAAGCCACCGCTGGGACATCCTGGTTGATAGGCAGGCCACTCCATGCCCGTAGCGCCTGGCTGCACTGTGCGCCCGGAGTGACAAATATCTACTTTCCCGAGCAAAGGCACTTTTGCACTCCGGGCGTCAAATGATGGCAAGCACGGAGTTTCTTTGCTTTTGGACTCTCTGAGCATCCCTGCCTGTGGGGATGAGGTCATTTTCGTTCCTCCTTGGGAATAATAAATACAAGAGAAATGCCACTGGCTTTCTTCAGTCTTCTTTCCTATGTACTCAAACCCATCTCAAAAAGTCACCTACAAGATCACCGTTGGAAATTATTTGGTCGAAGCCTCTCGCTAGACGCCCATCCCCTTTACAACTTCAACTTTTAGCTTCCCTAACCATCTGTTTGTTTTCTGTCCTTGGCCCTTGAAGTTGATACTGTCTAGGGATATGACCGATTGTCCCGAATTGGCCCTACAGGAAAATCTAACATGGAACCACTCTAGACGATAGTACAACTTCTACCGGCTAAGGATCCAAGCACATTGGCCCGCTGGCCAAATTCTTTCCTCACTTAACCTCCAATCAGCTTGAATCACCATGGCATCTACAATCTCCCGTGCGCGGAGCTGGCCTCCTGCGCCAACTGTCGAAGATGAAGCCGACTCTCTCCTCCACGAGGTCTTCGAGGATGGGTCCCCAGTTGACGTTAAAAAGGACGAGACTTCCGTGGTGTCTCGAGGGACTGTTGACCAGAACCCTATCGTCATCCCCGCGGAAGAAAGCAAGCCCACGTTAAGTCAACCTAAGCGCGGCTCTAGGAATGATAGCATGAAAGGCAAGACTGAACAGAAGAAATCCGTACCAATTGCTTCTCCAGCTCTGAGCCGGGCCTCATCTACATCATCCAAGAACAAAAACAAGGTTCGATTTGCAGAGCCGACGGATAGGATCAAGAAATACCAGCCCGGTTTGAACCCAAAAGTGTCGTCGCGTTTCGAGTCCCTAGCTAATAGTTTTCAAGTTACCGAAGACCTGCCACTTCCCTCAAGGTATTACGAGCGTTCAAATAGCCAGACCGACGACCGTAGCGCCTTTTGCGCTTCTACTGTGGATACAGACCAACATTCCCATGCACCTCAACGACAAACGCATGATTACGCCGATTATTCGAGCGATAGCGGTGACGATGTCGACCAAAACACCCGAAGATATAGCTGGACTACTTGGGAGGAAGAGCGGGATGGAGATGCTGCCTATGTCAAAGAGCGAATGTACGAATGGCATAGTGATGATGAGGTCTCGTCTTACCAGGGTACCAAATTCAAGCATCGAAGAGAGTCAAGCCGCGTCGTTACAGAGACTATATCAAGCGAGTCTTCTCCTGTCTTAGCCCCATCTCATGGCCATGATGCCGCACAAGCGTCCCGTCATGATCGGTACAGGCCAAAGTCGTTGCATGAAGGTTCCAGAAGTTCATCACGCCACCGAAGCTCCGCCCATGAAGAAGTTCAACGAAACGATTACAATCAACGCCATTCTTCTCGGGCTAGGTCAAATGCATCCACGACCCGTCGGCCTGCCAACTATGGCCTCGATTTCGATAGGCAATCGCAAGTAACTCCACGACCTCCCGCAATTAGGCCAAAGTCAACCTCGCGCCCTCGGAGCTCAACCATTCAGACTATCAATTCAGCTCGCCTTCTTGGGGATAGTCCATCATTCTCCCTTCGGCCATGTCCCAGATCAATCGCACTTGCCGGCTATCGTGACTGGTATACGATCAGCGGGCTGGATCACTTAGATATATGCCCATCTTGTACCAGCCAGCTCGGGACTACACGTTTTCGAGAGCTGCTGGTGCCCAGCCGTCCTAAGCTCCCGGACATAAACGTTCGATGCTCCCTTAGCCAACCATGGGCCCAGCTCGCCATTTCTCAGACCATGAAATTGGGTCTCAATCACCTCGAACTGCTGTACCAAGTCACTCGACCACCGACTAGCAGTCAACCATGCTCCGGTCGGGACCAGTCTCTGCAAATCTGGTACCGTGTGGTCGATCCTGAAACCGGCAGATGTGTTCCGGAATTCCACGCATGTTCAGCATGTTATCGCAACCTATCAATTTTGATGCCGTCGTTGACGTATGCATTCAGCTCTGAACCTGTTGTTCAAGAACACATCTGTGATCTCCGAGTCGATAGCTCTAGATTCAGTACATATGTTGAAAAATTGCAAATTGATGTTACGCGCAGCTTGCCTGATCCCCATCGCTACATCGATCTCAGAGACTTCATCCATTACGTGAAACGAAAGAAGACAAGGTACCATTGCCCAAGGGATCACATGCTGGTAGCATTGTGGCATTATATCCCGGATCTCCCTGAGTTTACTATCTGCGAAGATTGTTATGATGACGTTGTCCGGCCCGTTGCAAACAGTCCGATCGCAAACAGAATCTCCCGCTCTTTGAAGAAGCTTCCGTGTGCGGATAAGTCTCGCCGTGATCAGCCAGCAAGCTGCTATTTGTACAGTCCTCGTATGAGAGCAAAGTTCCGTGAGGCGGTTCGACGTGGGGACTACGAATATCTCCAGGCCGCAGTGCTCCGACGGTATGACACAGAGACTGGGTTTCGACAGATGAAGAAACTGTTGTTACAAGAAGTCGCTAAGGGTTTTGACCATGATCAGAACTTGAGACGCAACGCGGAGGCTTGGAAGAGGCTAGAATGATGTGTTGTATTGCCTTTCTATTTGGGCTCATCTCTTCCCTTTGTTTTTCTGTATTGGCGGTGGCTCTCCTTTTTCTTTTCCTGTTTTTCTTGCGTTTTTATCTCCCATTCTTTCCAGCTGGTTCTGTCAAAGCGTCCAGGGGCTTCACCATATTAACTTTCCAACGGTTGATCTTGATTTAGGTGACAATCCTGGCGGTGTTTTTACTTTTACTTTTCATTATGCTACAGCCGTTGTTTTCTTCGTTGTTTTGTTAGCCATTTGTTTATCCTCGGGCTCATGGTTTGTTGAATCGGCGTTCTTCCTAGCAAGCACGATCTGTTTCACCTTTGTGTCGGAGCATCGCATGCATGTTGTTTTGCAAATTAGTATAATATGTAGTACATGTCTGAGTATGGATAGCATAAAATTGTATACTAAGTAGTTTTCATGAGGAAATTGGTGTGCAATACTTTGATGTATTATTGTCTGCTCTATATTTCGCGAAAGTGTAAGGGACAAAGTAGACCCAAAATTCGATCATAGACTTTCTTTGATAATTGAGCCAGCTGGTTTACAGCCGTGCACCGTGCCTTTGAATGGTCCCTGTTTCCAAATTCTTGGATCAAAAGAACAGAAATCATGGGTATCCCCTATCCAATCAGCGCTATCACTTCACCAGGCCATTTCTTGCCCCAGACCATGGCCCTATTGGGTATTCTGCCGCCAACAGGAGCCAGAATCCTTAGCTTTCCCCCTGACCTTTATCGGGCTCCACTTCCGCAATATATATAAAACCCATAACACTCGCATCACGTATCTCATTAAGTGACGCTGTAGAAGCTGCATTGGTGAGCGCTACAATAGAGTTTTCTAAAGCCAGAGGAGCAGGACTCGGAACTTTTTTGAATGGAGCATTGCTATCCGTAGAGGGCGGTATGCTGCCTCCGGCGAGAATAGAATGACCTGAGCCCAGCCCCGGCAGGCCTGATGACAAATTGCTCAAGACAGCGGGTTTTGATTCATTTTCATCACCTCCACCAGGTAGGAAGGACTCGAAACTTGACGGGTCATACTCGTCTTCGTCTTCTTCAGTGGCAACGTTGATGGTGTAAAGAGATAAGGGTTCAAAATCGATTTGTGATGTGTGCGGCGAAAGAGAAATGGGAGTACCCGAAACTGTAGATGGTAGGGAGCTACCAAAGAAATACGACTTTATTTGGGACTCGCGGACATGCTTCATGAAAGTTGCATCTCGGTCAACACAGCCACCAGATTTAGTGAGCTTCACAACTGAGATTCGTTGGTCAGAAGCTGCCGCCGCCGCTGCCGCCGACGTGGCAATGGGTTTATTATCGTAATCTCTCATCATAGAGCTATATAGTCGTTCCGAGCCGAGAACGAGGATGGTAGATACTGGAGACCGCTGGCTCAGCTTCGCAATTACGGCATAATGGAGTGGTAAAAGCACTTACTTGAGAATTCAGTCACGATATGACGTATAATATCTTCTGAAGCACCCTTTCCTTGTTCGAGAACACCAGGGGTATCGATAATCACGCCTGCCTCCCTTGAGGCAGCATCTTCTGCCATTCTGCCGGTCACAGCAAGCGCCATCCTTGTAATCAAGGCTTTATAATAGCTCCCATCTGCTTCTAGCGGGTTCGGCAGTCCGTAGAAGTACACCAAAGGTAGTTTCACAGGTATTGGAGTCGGTCCAGATGTCGGACTACTCCCCCAGCCCTCTTCAACATCAATCAGCGACTGATAGGCGGTGGCTGTCAATGCCCCTGGGATACTCAGCGCCCCTTCGGATGGGTCCAAATTCACCACCAGTGGCTGCCTTCCCACCTTTGTTGCATATCCGGTCAATATCTTCGCCAAACTCGTTTTACCTGAGTCGCCTCGCCCGAGAATCAGGACTCGTGGGCCTTCTCTCCCAGCAGCTTTGGCCTCCTCCCGCATGGTTTCCAGCGCAAAATGTACATTGGCATACTCCGCCATAGGCGTCTCCTCGGCGACGTATTCAACATGACATCCTCCATTGCCTGGACCGGGAGGAACAGCTGCAGTTCCCACAGGCCCAATTAGGACGGGTTCACCTGCCACTAGTTCCAATGTACATCCGTGCCACGTGTATATCGCCGCTTTCGTTCCAGAGAATGTGTAGGTTTGAGATATAGCGAGTTCGGTGCCAAAAAGCTCTGCGGTACCGGTCAATAACTAATCCAGCGCACTCGTTAGCATTGATTCTGTGAAGGCGCGTGGGAACCAGCTGACGGTGACTGCACCGCATTCGCCGGGTGAGTGAGTTTGGTAAATGGTGTACCTTGACCTTAGTTGTGTTTCCAAATGCGACTTCAAATCTCCATTCAGATCCAGCGGGAAGAGTGATGTGTGTTGGCTGAGGAGGAGCTTTTCGAGCCTCAATGGTTTGCTGTGAAAGCTCTAAGCCGGGGAGCGACATCGCATGACGCTGGGCACCTAGAGATATGCAAGTTTACAGAAATGTATTATGGAGCCAATGAGTTTGTAAAAATAGTAACTGATTGATGAAGGTGCCCAGGTTATGATTCTCAATAAGTGTCTAGAAGTTTTTCTTTCTCGTGCCTGGAAAGATGGGCTGTTTATTAAGCTGGGAAGCTCCGTGAATTTGAATTGGAGACAAACATCCAACCACCACCATGCATGATCATATATGGTTATGAAAGATGTTCATGCAACACTCTTTCAGGATGATGAATTGAAAATCAGTTTGCTAATGTCCATATCAACCTAAGCAGCAGTTGTGTGAAGCTCCAGATCTTGATAATTACTATATCTACATACATGCATTCCAAGGTTGATGAAGTTCAGCAAGTCTGGATCTAAGTAACCTCTGTAGATACTGGCGAATAGGTCTTGGTTGTGAATAACAGAAAGAGTCTAGACCTTAGCAATCATACCAGCTTGATCAACAGTAATGGCTATTCTTCTGAAGCATGCGTGATAAAGAATATGAAGAGATAGTATCATATCATGCAGATTATTCAAATTTTTCTTCGATTTGCCTGTTCGACTCGGAGACATATAAAAAGTATAAACGAAGAGATCAACTAAACCTCCGCCTGAAAATGATGCCAAATGGTCGAACGAAATGAACGATCCCAATACCATGCTTACAATGACAAGCTTGTCCAAAGATGCCAAATTACCCAAACGCCGGGACAATTTGTGTAATTTCTGGCACTGAGTCTGATAGCGCAGACTATGAGCGAGGGAGAGAAAGTAAAAAAAGGATACGACAATGAAGAACTCGTATCTGCCAGGCGAGAATTCAAGTGCGACGTGAATGAAGGATAGGATTAAAATGTACAAATGCGGGTCGCAACAGCACTATAGGAGGGGACACAATCAATCAATTCACAAATATACATGACTCCTTACAAAGTAGTTGCAAAGAGTCACCGATATGGGCCGTAGGAGAGCGACTCCGAGTGCTTTTGCGATGAGTATCGCATTGAGGTATGCGAGAAGGCGAAAGCATAAGCGTTGATAGCCGCTGGTTATTCATATTCAGTTTAGGTCCAAATCTGCAATTTGCTTCACGATGAGAGTACTTCAATTAAAAGAAATACGGAATTGCGGCACTGAATTACAGTCGGTTAGAACCAAGAAATAGCTCGGAAAGGCAAAGGGGAACATACGCAATTGCCAGAGTTGCAGTGACTCCAATTAAAGCCCGATTTCGAACTCGTTCGCGTCTAAGTCTTGCTTCTAGTAACCGCGCCTTTTTCGCGGGCTGTGACGGAGCGATTTCTGCTTCGAAGTCTGCGCCATCCTCTTCAGTCTCTGCAATTTTTCGCTTCCGTGACGGTTTCGAAGTGGCTTTGCTATCTTCGGCTTCTTCTTCCTGTAACTTGACTGCTTCCTCGACCATCTCCTTGGCCTTGGCAATCATTTCTGTAGCATCATTTGGAAGAGGCAGCTCCGGCAACCCATTGGGCATCTCAACTGTGACATTGGTGCGAGTCGTCTCCAGCTCTTCAGCAGGGTCGACTGTTGTTTCGCTTTCCACGTTTATCTTCACACGGTCGCTTGATTTTTGCACTGGTACCGGCTCTCCTTCAGAGTCGCTTACTTCACGCTCCCCATTTACTTCAGCTAGTGTTTTAAGCGCGGATTTTGCGTCTGCTTTACCGCCGATAACCACACTTTCCGCAACAGATGCAACGGCATCAAGGGAGCTCTGTAGGGATTCGCTGACAGCGGCAGCAGAAGGCGTAGTTGCGTCTCTTTGAGTCTTGGTCTGTCGCTTACGTGGAGTAGCCTTGACCCTAGACGGTGAAGCTGAACGAAGGGATCTGGTGCGAGCAGTAGAAGCAGCGGGCGGAGGAAGAATTGGCGCGTCAGCCTTCGAGCCATTGAATTTTGGAGGAGGGACGACCATTTGTTCGGATGCTTTTGCCGGAGTTTTGGAAGATTTCGAAGGACCCTGAGGAATATCAGCAGGATCTAATAGTGCTCGGATCCAGTTGGCCATCTGATATTCTTCTGCAAGCTCCAAAGCTACGACCTTGATTAGCGCTAGCAACGGAGAGGATAGAAAGCCCTTGCGTACCGAATTCGGGTGGTATCCACAGATTGCCAGCTATTTCGTCATTGCCGGTTTTGGGATGGCTTCTGAGATATTCACGTTCAAGTTTCTCCTCGGATTGTTTGGCCCAAGGAAAGGCGATCTTGAACATTCCGGTTGCGCTTACGTAGCCATCCTTGCTGCGCCGCTAGAACCCACAAGCCGTTAGCAGAGCCAGTAATGAATCGAAAAGGCGAGGTACCGAGGAGGTGGGCGCAGTTATCATACCATGAGGAAGTAAGTTTCGGGAGGTTGGTTTGAGTTGAGGGTGGGAAAGATCTCGGTGTCTTTCAGGTTCTTCGGGAGCGGCGCGCGCAAATGCGCATACTCGAAAATACCAAGATTCTCGGGTCTGGTCGCATTGGACGTCCCAACATGATCTGCTTTGACTTTCAGTTCCGTTGAGCCCAAGCGGCGACGCGATAGAAGTTCCTCGTCTTGAGAAAATTGAGACGCGTTAGCGAGGAAAGTCAAATGAATGGGCGCGCCGCAAAGCGAGCTGTCTGTCTCGCTGCCTGCCAACGCGATCAAGCCCGATTGCGATTGCAATATCGCGAGAACAAGCGCTTAAATGGGACGAAAATGTACTTACGGGATGGCGAAACATCCGGTTGGATCAAAGGATTTCGCTTTGTAGGAAGTGATCGCATTGCGACAACGAGTTTGGGATTCGTCAAGCGACTCGAATTGAAAAGAGCCAGGAGATCTGGGCTTGAAGTTGTGTCAAGATAGACTCTTGATCGTGGACGAGACCGTGTAATGCTTGGGGTGCCACGTTGCAGGCGCGTTCCCGATCGCAGGGCTACCCGCAAATGTGTGGTCGCGTTTGACTGTGGGTATTGCCAGCAACAGATGCTGTGCACTGGATGCAGTACAAAGTAGGAGTTGTTTCGTCGCGATAACGTCAATTGAAGTAAAGCCGGAGTGGAACCCAAGTTGAGAAAAGGGGGTTGAGGTCTCGAAAATTGTCGTCCAGAGGAATTGATTAGTTAAGGGTTTCATTGAGAGTCGGAATCGTCTCGTTCTTTCTCTTTCGAGAGACTCGTCGCGAACGCCAAGCCGCGTGAGCCGCTATGCTACTTTGGGCTAGTAGACTAATTGTCCTTAGTCAGCCATGACTCAGCATGCATATGCCAAGACGGCATCCCGAACCTTACTCCGCAGGAACATTCTTCCTTCCGGCAAGTCCCGTGCCGCCTCAACAAACAACCGAAACGGCAGCCGGAAAATCAGGAAAAAAGAATTCAATTGCTCTTCGGCCTCCAACTCTTCACCCTCTTTCTCTCCTCAAGAACCCTTCTACTCGTTTGCCGTCTTTCCTACCGAGATTGGTCTCGTAATTGTGGTTTTTGATTCTTTTACACAATGGCTTCTGCGCTCAGACTAGGAAGCTCCGCGCTTCGCGCCGCTTCCATTGCTCCGAAGCCGGTGATACAGTCCGCAGCCTTCAATGGCCTCCGCTGCTATTCATCCGCAAAAGCCAAGGTCAGTGATATAATCTGGGACTATATGTACAAAATCACTTACAAAGTTTCGATCACAGTCCCTGAAAGATACCTTCGCCGACAAGCTTCCAGGAGAGATCGAGAAGGTGAAGAAATTAAGGAAGTCAGTACAAGCCAAATATCTCCAACAAAGTTCGGCCCTTTATTGTTTCGATGCTGACTATGGGTAGGGACTTTGGCTCCAAGGTCCTTGGAGAAGTCACCCTCGACCAGGTCTATGGAGGTGCTCGTGGCGTTAAAGCGCTCGTTTGGGAGGTGTGTCGAAAAGGTCGAATCAATAACCCTTGTTCGGAGAGCTGACTTGAAATAGGGATCTGTTCTCGATTCTGAGGAGGGTATTCGCTTCCGAGGCTATACAGTAGGCCAATTCAATACCTATCGTTAGATGGTCGAAGCCAGGTTGACCGACTCTCTAGATCCCTGAATGCCAGAAACTTCTGCCGAAGGCGCCAGGCGGCGAAGAACCGCTTCCAGAAGGTCAGTTAACGATTATTGCGTAGTAGTTAAATATGATTTGGAAGCTCACGAAGTCCAGGTCTCTTCTGGTTGCTCTTGACTGGTGAAATCCCAAGCGAGCAACAGGTTCGGGATCTTTCCGCTGAATGGGCTGCTCGATCCGACGTTCCGAAATTTATCGAGGAACTCCTTGACCGCTGCCCAAGTACTCTGCACCCAATGGCCCAGTTCTCTCTGGCTGTCTCTGCTCTCGAGCATGAGTCTTCTTTCGCTAAAGCGTACGCTAAGGGAATTAACAAGAAGGAATACTGGCAATACACCTTCGAGGATTCCATGGACGTCATTGCTAAGCTCCCGACAATCGCCGCCAAGATCTACCGAAACATTTTCAAGGACGGTGTCGTTGCACCAGTTCAGAAAGATAAAGACTATGGTTTTAACCTGGCCAACCAACTCGGCTTTGGCGAGAACAAAGATTTCGTTGAACTCATGCGCCTTTACCTTACCATTCACTCCGACCACGAAGGTGGCAACGTCAGCGCTCACACCACTCACCTCGTCGGAAGTGCCCTTAGCTCCCCAATGCTTTCTCTTGCTGCCGGCTTGAACGGTCTTGCTGGTCCTCTTCACGGCCTGTAGGTTATTCGGTTTCTGTCCTTGAAACCCAGTTTACTAATGATTGTTTTACAGAGCCAACCAGGAGGTGCTCCTTTGGCTTCAAAAGATGAAGAAGGCTATTGGAAATGACCTCAGCGACCAGGCCATTAAGGACTATCTCTGGTCCACATTGAATGCTGGCCAGGTCGTTCCAGGTTACGGCCATGCTGTCCTTCGTAAGACCGATCCTCGCTACGTGTCTCAGCGCGAATTCGCTCTTCGCAAATTGCCTGAGGACCCAATGTTCAACCTTGTTAGCCAAGTCTACAAGATTGCTCCAGGCGTCCTTACCGAGCACGGCAAGACTAAGAACCCTTACCCCAACGTTGATGCTGTAAGTTTTCTGCTTTCTATCGGGTCTTGGCTTGCAGCTGACGTTATACTCTAGCACTCTGGTGTTCTCCTCCAATACTACGGCCTGACCGAAGCCAGCTACTACACTGTCCTCTTCGGTGTGTCTCGTGCCCTCGGTGTCCTCCCACAATTGATCATCGACCGCGCTCTCGGTGCTCCTATTGAGCGCCCCAAGTCCTTCAGCACCGAGGCTTATGCCAAGCTTGTTGGCGCGCAACTGTAAAATCCTTCAGTGATTTCTGGAGCTTCCAGAAAAGTTCGCGATTCTATGTACTTTTTCCACTGTATAAAACCCGCATGATCTATTTCTTTTCGGAAGGCTGTATTATTTCTCCCCGAACACCTACCCTGGCCCTTCTGCGATCTATATTTTTGTTCACTATGGGATTCTCTGGATGTACTGGGAGGTGCAGGATAGAAGGCATTTTGATCCCGTTTCATTATAGATACCGCGGGGGTTTTTTGTTTCATGGATGTATCTGCCAGTACTCGGCCCCTAAATTGTAGCCTCTCCCTCGCATCCTCCTCGGGGCATTTCGGCTACTTATTATAATAAACGAATACTTTACTGAAATTTGATCTAATGAGAGTTCCGATGAGTACGGTTTGCCTTTCAGCCATCTTTGTTGGGAAGATGCAAGGGCCTATGCAGGTGGCTTGAGATGTTGAGAGTTCAACAGGGGAGCCGAGCTTCAAGCTTGCGTTATCTAAGCTGCACGTGCCGACGTCATTTTAATCAGCTCTCGCAAGCAAACGCTCCGATTTGCGGAGGGCGACCACGCTAAAGTAAACCCTGCTGAGTCACCCGCAGCCTCTCCTCATTGGGTCTAGCGCTACGTGACCGAGCTGTTTCGGGCATGTTTGTTCTGTTTGGTTTAATGTGACGCTTAGTCATCTGCTCTTTTTGGGCGTTCGTTGTGGCTGTAAAAAAGGAGTTCGTCCGATGAGAGAATGTCTCAAATCATTTCTTTTCTCATTTCTTTTTCTTGGAAGGAATCTTTTTTCTTCTGAGATTGTCAAGATTCCACTTCCTCTCTCACGTTCAAAAGTCGTTGTTTTGCTGCTGAAATTCGCCCCGATAACCTCGGTGAGTTTGCGTTGGTCACATTCCCACAAGCTCAACAGGGGAAACCAGAGCCCAAGGTTTTCCCCGAGATCGCTGCCCCAGCAATCCTTGGCTAACTTCTTCCTACCCGTTAGTTCACGGAGCAATCCCATCCTGCCTAAAGAGCAACACCGGTCTCCTCCATCAGCTCCCGAATATTCGATCCAGAATCCATCAAGAACACCAATTGTTCGCGCGAGTCGGATATTCAACCGTGGTGCTACCTCATTTACTGCCTTCAACGACTCCCCTGGCTTGATCGGTAGCCGAAGTAGAGGCATAGCTTCTGCTCCCAATTCCACAGCTTTCTTAACAACACCGGCGAAGACGCCCCCTTCATCCCTTGGTCAGGGCCCCTTTCAGCGTCCCAGTGTCAAGAGATGTCCGCCGCGCAGGTAACACCCGCTACCAGCGGTCCCCGAGCCATTGAAAAGAAACCTGTCAAGTTCAGCAACTTGTTGCGTGAGTAGTGCCCAGTCCCAATTGACTTGCCTGATGAGCTTGGCTAATCACTCGGTTCTGCGTAGTTGGTGCTGGTTTGAACTTGTTCGAGTAAGTTGTTGATTATGAAAAGCATGGAAGCAGTTTCATTCGAGCAGCGCTGACGACTAGTTTCGCAATCATAAAGGGTTACTACCCTGGGACAGGTAAATTCGCCCTCATTTGTATCTTTCAGAAAACTTAACTAACTGGCAACCTTTTGCCTTATAGCCGCTGGAAGTGATCAAGACAACCATGGCCGCCAACCGATCTGATACCTTTCCCGGGGCCATGGCTCGGATTTGGGGTCGTGGCGGCGCCCTTGGCTGTAAGATTTCTTTCAGACTCCACGCACCGGAGATCAAGAGACTAACACACACGCTACGCAGACTATCAAGGTCTCATTCCCTGGGCCTGGATTGAGGCTTCTACCAAAGGTGCCGTACTTCTCTTCGTCGCATCGGAAGCGGAGTACCATGCGAAGACCTTCGGCGCGTCTGATTTCATTGCGGGAATCAGCGGAGGTATGGCTGGTGGTGTTGCTCAGGCATATGCTACCATGGGTTTCTGCACTTGCATGAAGACGGTGGAAATTACCAAGCATAAGATGGCTGCGGCAGGCGTTAAGCCTCCTAGCACTTTTGCTACTTTCATGGATATTTATCGACGTGAAGGTATTCGTGGAATCAACCGTGGTGTTAACGCGGTTGCCATCCGTCAAACTACCAACTGGGGCTCACGCTTCGGTTTGTCCCGCCTGGCTGAGAGCGCCATTCGACGTGTCACTGGTAAGGAGGAAGGACAGAAGCTAAGTGGCCTTGAGAAGATCATTGCCAGTGGCTTAGGTGGTGGATTGTCCGCCTGGAATCAGCCCATCGAGGTCATTCGAGTCGAGATGCAGAGCAAGACCGAGGACCCCAACCGTCCCAAAAACTTGACTGTCGGCAAAACTTTGAAATATATTTATGAGACAAACGGACTGAAGGGATTGTACAGAGGAGTTACTCCTCGTATTGGTCTCGGTATCTGGCAGACAGTTTGCATGGTTGCGCTTGGTGATATGTAAGTGTTTGATGGTGCTTTCGATAACGTATTCACGGGACTAACGCGCATTCAACAGGGCCAAGGAAGCAATCGAGAAGTTGACTGGCGATACTGTTACTGCGAAGCATTGATAAAAACTAGATCACAACAGTTCGGGCCGAGCTATATTGCTCTCTTCTCACACTTTACTGTATGCATGCGTTATAATATTGCTTAGACTTTCCTATCTCTTAGGAAGCAACTGTATCACTTTTATTCTATAGAAAATTTAAATCCATATGTAGCCCAAACTTCAAAATTAGCGTCACTAGAGATGTATTCTCTCCTGGCATTGATTAATGGACTTGTTGCAAGGTCATATTATAAATGACTAGAAACCAAAAGGCGTTCTTCATTCTTAATACAAGTACAGTACATGAAATCTAGACAGGTAAGCCAAGACTGAGTCGAAAGTCTTTCTTCTTGGTGCAGATCTTGAGAGCCGGCATTCAAGCAACTCTAGGACAAGAAGGATGATTTTGGTAAAGAGTAAAAACATGTCTAAGGTTTTAGGATCGGGTATGGAGGATATTGGGGTGGCATTATTTACACAGTTAGACCAAGATCGGAGGCATAGGGGATATGGAACAGGTCGCCAACGCTAGCGACAGAAGCCTTGCCGCCGAGGAGAGATTTAGCCGCCTAGATGCCAGGATTAGTACGAAGTTATAATGTGGGGAGTATGCCAAATTCAACTCACCGCTTTGACTTGCTCCTCAGTGACCTTCTCGATTCTCTGGCCGACCTCGGTAATCTGGAGTGGCTTGTTTCCATGAACGAGGGCAGAGCCTGCAAGCTCGATGCCGGTAGTAAGGCTTTGCCCACTTTCAAGAGCACGGAACTTGGCCAAAGCAATAGCCTTCTTGATATCTTCGCTGGCAATATCACCCGAGGAAATCTTCTTGAGGGCTTCACCAACTTTTTTGCCAGCCTGGCCAACAGATTCAGCCTGGCCAGAGATAGTAATGTAGAGAAGACCGGCATCCGAGTAAGTTGCTTGTTTGGTGGAGATAGACACACCCGAAATGCCCTCGACAGCCTTGGAGAGGAGCGAAGATCCAGATGACCATTTGATGCTCGATTGGCCGCCCAACAGAGCCTCCAGAACGTTGAACTCTGGTTTATAGCCGCTGGTGCCGAAGGAGCTAGAGCCTTGGAAGGCAATCACCATGGAGTTCCCGGCCTGGCTTGCAATGCGCTGCTCTCCACCATAGTATTTGCTTGGTTCACTGGCGGTCACACTATATGGCCCGCTTGTGGATGTGGCTGGAACACCGGCGAAGAATTGGCCAACCCATTTGGAAGCATCGCGAGCGCTGGCACCGCTAACGACAACAGCGGAATTTCCCTTGGTGTAGGCACTTCTTCCAAAAGCAGCAACACCCTCAGCATCAACATAATGCTTTAGAGGGGCGGATGGCGAAGGGACCAATGAATTTCCGAGTCCGCGGTGGAAAGCAACACCGTGAGCGGCATCCAAAGCCTGAGCGGATGCATTGGCAACTGAGTCTTGTTGAGAGAATTTGACAAGGTCAATGACAAGCTCATTTAATTCGTGGGCTACGAGGGAGTTTAGCGATGATTTATACCAATTCCAACAAACAAATCCTACCTGCGTATTTTGTATTCGAGACCACTTCCGCGAGCAATTCGGCATAGTATGGGAGGTCAGAACTGAGGAATCGAGCGGTAAGGATGATGTTCTCCCGGGAGCGAGCAGCGGAGAATTCCCCTCCTAGTAACTCGGATTCTCGGGTGATTCGCAGCGCCGATCTCTTGGTTGTTGACTATCAATTGAAAGGGGAACATGTCAATGAATTACTCTGCCAAATAAGAACTTCCAGACTATTTCGACATAATTCACATACCTTGAATGCAAAGTTGGCTAGCACATCGGAATATCCGGGAAACGGCTGATATCTTGAACCAGCTTTAGCGACTACGGACAATGTCGTAGTGGGTGCCGGGAAGTCGCGGCAAGCAAGCTTAATACCTGCAGCTTCGTCGGCTTCGAAATCTTGTCCCTTTGAAGCTGCTGCGGAGGCCATTCCCCGTTGAGAGGCCTTGGACAAGCATTGCTTCCGGAGAGCTCGTGCAGCGTGGCTGCCGAAGGAGGTTCGCGACAGCATCATCGCATGTGCTGAGTGCAGAAGTGAAGAATAGGGATGCAGAAGTGCAATGGCTGGGAAGGGTGAGGTTGGGAGGGAACCCGTCGTTGAGTCGCTGGAGCGTTCGGGATCGAAAACATCACACTGCAGTCTTCATCGAGTCGGAACTTCAGATTGGCGTGCGGTTGTGTCAGCAAAACGCTGATTGGCCAGGCTGCAAATGATTTTTCCGACAAGCACCCGTGATTGAGTGTTTCGGAAGAAAGTGCTTCCGGTATGGTAACATCGCGTAAGAAAAGTGCGTCTTGAGCCGCTCGAGATTGACTCGATGCTGAGATCTGCCTTCTGTGATTCTTTGTAAGGATGTTTCCCTCTTCGGCCGCTCGCTATTACAGATGACAATTCAAAGGTGAACCCTAAGACACCTTCTAGAGTAGCCGGCATTGCTCTAGAAGCTTTCAAAGATGTCCCAGGTGAGCATGTATCCTTTGGCGCGGATCAAAAATCCCCGCCGCGAGCTATCGGATAACGGGGCATTAATAGTGGAAGTACTAGTATGCTGCAGAGCTCTGCTATCTCCTAATCACAGACCATTTCGGGGAGCTGTATTCAGTATGTATAAGTCCCAAACTCGGCCAGAATTTCTCCAATTGCTCCTACACCCATCCGGACCGCAACTTATAGTTCTACTTCTAACTGTATCTAGATTATCTTCTCATATCTCCTCCACAACGGCCGGCAGCCGCTTCCTAGAATAGTTCAAAACACCCACCTTTCTCCTCGGCAGGTCAAACATGGCCTCGCAGTTCTAATTCAACAACATCTCATCTTTCACTGCACCTCTCTCGATGATGGCATTACATACTACGAATCGGACTGGAAGACTGCATATTATCTGGTCAGGGCAGCGAAAATTGTACAGTTTGTTGAAGAGCGGCTGGATAGCCATGCGGCGACCGTCATTTCAACGCTGTTAGCATTAGGCCATGCGAAGATTGGCTATCTCGAGTCCCTTCCTGAGTTACTATTGCCCCACACACAAAATGCGCTCGCCAATGGAACATGTAATGATGATGAAGACGCTTCTGACGGCGGCGCTGATACGGCGGATATCTCATCAAATGCTCCCATTCAACAATCAAATGGACATCACGAAAATATTAATACAAGGCGACTTCGTGCCGTTTTACGGCGGCTTGTGACCTTCGGTCTTCTCATTCGCGTGCGAAGACAGCATTTCCAGAGTCCGGATGACAATTACGATGCAGCGCTTAAAATAGCCAAGAGCGGCGATACCTACGGCTTAAAAGGAAAAAAACTGGAGGCTAAGCAAGTTGAGCATGCGGAAGACCTGGTCAAGGAGTGGACAGATGGAACTATTTCTCGGACACTTCCATCAAATACTTTACTCCGCAGCACCAAGCGACATCTCAAAAATGGAGACTCCCCTTCCCCGAGAAAGAGGCGGAGACTTGATCCGGCTTTAAAAGGCGGGTCTGATAAGGACGATCATCTGCTCGATATGGATGATGATATGGATGATGACGAAGATGAAGGTGACGATGAAATGATGGGCCTTGATGTGAGTAGCTATTTGCTTGCGGAATTTCTGGTATACTGCTAACCTGGCAATAGGGCGATATGGTAGTTCGAGTCAATTACGAAAGATTCAATGTTCTCTTTCGAAATCGGAGGCTAGTTGAGCTTGCGGACCGAAACGTGACTCCTGTCACCTCTTTGGTATATGAGACTCTTCTTTCCCGTGTCGAGCTTCAGACTCCGAGATGCCGCGATCGAACGGAAGCAATCCCGGAAGGGGAAGAAGCCGAACAATACTCAGCCGCAATTGACTTGGATACTATTTCTAGTGACCTTGATCCAGATCTGGATCTTATGGAAACCATCGCTGGAATTCCTGCGAATTCCTCCAACGAAATCCAAGATCTGGATAATGAGGGCGATGAGGACGATGAGGACAACGATGAGGAGGAAGATGAGGGCGACATCTCCGTGACTAATAAGCGTCGCGGCCCAAGCCGGAACTATCTGGTTGATCAGCACCTTTCCGCTCTTGCGGCGGAGCCAAATTTCTTTTGCACCCGACGAATGCAAAATGGTCTGATTACGTGGGCCATTGAATACCGGCAGCTTGCCAAAAAACTACGGCATCTCGAGCTTGAGCGAATAATTGAAGCCCGATTTGGTAGCTTCGCTGTCCGAATTGTCAGGGTGCTTGCAGCAAAAGGCAAATTAGACGAGAAACGACTTCAAGAATTAAGCCTGATGGCTTCCAAAGACCTCCGGCAAATCCTGGGGCAGATGGCTGGAGCTGGCTTTATTGAATTGCAGGAAGTGCCTCGCGACGCTCAGCGCCAACCATCACGTACAATATATCTCTGGTTCTATGACGCAGATCGGGTTCGAACTGCGGTGATTGAGGATACCTATAAGAGTATGTCTCGGTGTTATCAACGCATCCGCTTCGAGCGAGAAAAATTGAAGTTCTTGCTCGAGAAAGCAGCACGAACCGATGTGAAAGGCAACGAAGAACGTTATTTGTCCGCTGCGGAGTTGAAGTCTTTGAAGAAATGGAAAGATACCGAAGCATTGCTGCTGGGAGAGATTTTAAAGTTGGATGAGCTGGTTGCCGTTTTGAGAGATTACTGAGCTCTGTGGACTAGTTGTGTTGGCCACCATCTACTGCAGCTGTAACTCAACTTGAAGATATTAATTTCATTCCCTCTCAGTGGTCAGAAAATTTAACTCTCCAGCGTCTGGCGCACCGAAAATGGTAATTTACCTTGCTCACTACCCGCTTGACTTCTATCCTATACCTCTGAGCCAAGATACATCAAATCAACATGACTTCAAGTTCCATCCGCAACTTTATCAAACGATTGAACAAGTGTTATAATTGGGCGTATACTCCAGCAACTTTTATCTATCCACCCCTTTTTCTTTGCTCGATGTTTTTATTGATGGCCGAGCAGTATTGTGGAAGTGCTTGCATATGAAATCCCATAGGCCAGCAAGATACTCAGCCATGGGCCGTTGATGTTCGGGACCATTAGGTTGAAACAGTTGGTAGTCAACTTTTTTCGATATCATAGGTATTTAAGGAGGCGTAGGGCCTTGTCAACAGCCGCACAAACTTACTATTTGCCGATATGAGATCATTTGCCTATCAGGACTCGCTCAAGAACTGATCTTCTTGCTTTGTTTCCAAATCGAACACTACCATACAGATTATAAAAAAAACAAAAAAAACAAAAAAGAGTATTCTTTTCGGCATTTGCCCTTTGCAGGATGGGCAATTTGGAGCATTCCCGGTTGCCTACCACCCGAAGAGCTCACAGCTGTCTTGAGTTACGAAATGGGTTATCAAATCCTACCTACCTACTCAATACCTCAAATAAATGCCAAGTCACTCCGTACGGGATCTGACCACAGTATGAGGAGTTCTAGCAAGGTACTCCGTACATACTTCTAACAGTATCCAGGATTACAGGAGAACCGACCTGTCCCACAATCAAACTCCTCGATAAAATGTTTAGTGATTTCCACGTGAAATGGAATCCAAATACCATCAGACTTAGGAACACGGTATGCCGCTTATCTGTTACACACATGTTCGTGGGGTGTTGAGCTCCAAGCTAGTTTAGCATGCAAAAGCGGCAACCTCGCATTCTCATTTTGATTTCATCACATCTGCCTGCCCATCATAGTGAGCCAAAACAATTCTTTGTATGCGTAGTTGTATAAAACGCCAAACCCCCCAACTAATGATTCCAATGAGGCTGATATAAACTGCTGTTGGAAGGAGAGACTTCGGGAAGATATTCATCAAATAAGGATCGAGAATTATGTCTGCGGTAACCTGTGGGACGTTTTCCATAAGGGTCTGGTTTAGAGAGAAGTAGTCTGCTGCGGCGTCAACGGTAAGAATGAGCGTCGACATGCCGGACGACTTTTTCTGAGAATTAAGTAGTGATATCCCTTCCGAGGCTCTTTGATGTTTTGAGAGTAAATAGCTAGCCAGAGACGAGACCATCGATGGCGAAGTAAGAACTTCGGGGACTGTGAGGGCTCTAAGGTGGAAAGATGTTGGTTGCTAACGCATTCAGTTATTCTAGGGTCAAGGTCAATTTGAAAAATGGGCTCACTTACCGTAGCAAGCCAACAGATGCGAACTTCATATCGCTGATGTGGGTTTAGATTGGCGATTCGAATCCATGATCTGCTTCCCAGGGGAGACTTCGGGCTCGGAAAAGAAGAATCTAGGTTCTTCCTAATAATTGGCTCAGATGGAGAGATAGTTTCCAGGCTTGACAAGTGCTCAACGGCTGAGGACAATGATGCCAACTGAGATATGTCACTCGGAGGCGCAAGAAAGACCGTCTTCTCGACATTGGCGTACCCCACTTCAACGAAGAGCAGTAGGAGCAATAGTAAAGGTAAACAGCTGATCCATCTGTTTGAGTTTGGGGAGGACATGTTTCTGGAACAGTCACCATGCGCGATCGCCGAGATCAGGTTATAGACTGCCCATTTGGACTTCTCTCGGCTAGAATCCGTTCGAGGATTGCGCCTAAAGCATTCTTAGTACTAGCACAGAGAGCTTCAGCGAGTGCTCTAGATAAGACGTACCCTCGTAGTATATTCAATGTTGGGGTGTAGAAGGAAGCCTTCGGTGCTTTACTTCCTCGGGCAGCTTGCTTGAAGTCGTGGTCATTTCCTAATTGGGTAATTCTCCCAAAAAAAGACGATCCTTTCGATATGATTAGTCATGCTCGCTGTATTACGAGCTGTTACCAGTCAACCAGCAAATCAGACAAAAGGGTTTAGTGGGGTCCCTGAATTCGAAGCTGGCAATTGGCTGCGACTCCTGAAAATCCAAACAGCACCACAAGTTCTCCATACTGAAAGGAGACATGTAAACAAAGTCACACCACTTCACTGGCAGTTGGGAACGTCAACACTTCCAGATTCTTTGACCACGAAACCAAACATCCCAACACTTGACCACCACTCATCAATCTACACAACTTGATCCTTCAAGCAGACTTCAGCTGGTACATGCCACTAATTAGCTTGGCACAGGAACGCGTGAACTGATATAAGGCAACAAGCTTGTTTCAGTTGGGCCGAAATTGAATCCCGGTCTCCTTTTTTCTGATCGCGTTCTCCATGAGCCCTCCACAGAACCCCACTCTCACTCAATAACACGTCCATTTGCCAGACATTGGCATTACATTGACTACCTCCTTGCTCTAGCTCAATCAGCAGAGCATTGCTAACAAACTGCTAATTGTACTATTTTTTTTAAATTGCCCACTATGAGAGAGGTGATTTGTTTGAACGGTATGTCCTTCACTGTATGGCTGCTATAACGGCTGACTATCCACGGTGCTAAAGATGGGTTGCTGATAATGGTCTTGGTGTCTAGTTGGCCAGGCTGGCTGCCAGATAGCAAACTCTTGCTGGGAGGTAGGTATCTCGTTTATAGAACTATTCCAATTTTTTTCTTCTCTTACTAAGGCTTACACTTTGCTAGCTGTACTGCCTTGAGCATGGAATTCAGGTGCGGGAAACAAGACACTTATCCCTCTTTTCTCGAACCCTTGACTGAGCTGTGTTTTAGCCGGATGGACGGTTGACCCCAGAGGGCAAATCCAGCAAGGAGGACCATTCATTCGAAACTTTCTTCTCTGAGACTGGTGCGTGCTTCCATTTGTAGTAAGCCGGATGCCCTGCTAACGATTTTTCTACCACTAGGACTAGGAAAATACGTTCCCCGAACGATCTATTGCGATCTCGAACCCAATGTTGTCGATGAGGTTCGTACTGGGCCCTACCGCAATCTTTTCCATCCGGAGCAAATGATTACCGGCAAGGAAGATGCAGCAAACAACTATGCGCGAGGTCACTACACCGTTGGTAGGGAAATGATTGATAAAGTTATGGATAAAGTGCGTCGTGTCGCCGATAACTGTGGTGGCTTGCAAGGCTTTCTGGTTTTCCACTCCTTCGGAGGTGGCACGGGATCCGGTTTTGGCTCACTCCTCATGGAAAGACTCGCTACCGAGTATGGAAAGAAGACGAAGCTCGAATTTTGTGTTTATCCTGCGGCCCAGAACGCATCCTCTGTTGTCGAACCATACAACTCCATCCTCACGACTCATACAACTCTGGAGAATTCGGACTGCAGCTTCATGGTTGACAATGATGCTATTTATGACATTTGCCGAAACAAGCTGGGGATCGAACGACCAAGTTTCGAGAATTTGAACCGCTTGATTGCACAAGGTGCGTAGAGCTCATAACCCCAACTCCCATTGGCCTCGCTTTGCAGACTGGCTTTGCCAATACAGTTTGACTTTAGTGGTATCATCCGTGACTGCGTCGCTCCGCTTTGGTGGTTTATTGAATGTTGATTTGGCCGAGTTCCAAACCAACCTTGTTCCCTATCCACGAATCCACTTTCCACTGGCATCATACGCGCCGATCGTTTCTGCAGCCAAAGCATCCCACGAAGCGAACTCCGTCCATGAAATTACCATGGCATGCTTCGACCCGTCCAGCCAAATGGTCAAATGCGACCCTCGCAGTGGTATGTATATGGCTACATGTTTACTTTATCGCGGCGACGTTGTCCCCAAAGAGGTGCATTCGTCTGTGGCTACTCTGAAGACTAAGAGTACCGTTCAATTCGTCGATTGGTGCCCTACTGGCTTTAAGATTGGCATCTGCAGCCAGCCACCACAATTGGTTCCCAATGGAGATCTTGCCAAGGTTAATCGTGCACTGTGAGTGATATCTCATCCGCCTGACACCAGGTTTAGTCTACTAACACCAAGCTAGGTGCATGCTTTCCAATACCACTGCAATCGGCAGTGCATGGTCGGCCCTGTCGCACAAATTTGATCTTATGTTCTCCAAACGTGCCTTTGTCCATTGGTATGTGGGAGAAGGTATGGAAGAAGGAGAATTTTCTGAAGCTCGTGAGGATCTTGCAGCTCTCGAACGTGACTACGAGGAGGTTGCAAAGGATTCTACTGATGAGCTCGAACAAGAATATTAAGCCAGCAACAAAAAGTGGATGAAGTGCCAGATGTGCCAGATGTTCAGTTATGTAGTTATGATTGTTTGTCCTATGCTTTTTCAATTTGCAATTGCAATATGGATATGGTGTTGGTGTACGCTCGAGTTAGAAGGATCCCTACCTGTTAATTTCCTCGAACAATGTTTTCTCGTGTTTGGTTGGGGAATGTCCTCAGCAATGTTGCGATGATAATGGTAGAGTAATGCAATAGGCAATTGTTTACCCATATGCATCAGCAGC
This sequence comes from Nannizziopsis arthrosporioides, assembly GCA_029635245.1. Lineage (NCBI taxonomy): Eukaryota > Fungi > Ascomycota > Eurotiomycetes > Onygenales > Nannizziopsiaceae > Nannizziopsis > Nannizziopsis arthrosporioides. Next base: position 5,103,635 of record CP098260.1, on the reverse strand, counting down.
TGCCAAAACAAACTAATCAAAGAACAGCCCAGAAACAACACTGGTTTGTTATTAAACCATCATGACCTTTGTCTATAACTACCATCTTCATCCGCCTTACTCCGTAGATTCACCTTGATACGAATTTATAGAAGCCTTGGCGATTCCGCGGGATTGTCCTCTCATTGGGAGCTGCGTCACCCCTGTCCGGACCCGCGATTACAAAAGTCCGATCTCCTTACCTCCTTGCACCTTGCGTATTCGGCAAGCCAGCAACATTCAGAGGACTCCCTAAAGACGAGAGACGCGGCTACGGAGTGTCATTGCGGACTGGGGACTTCCTCTTCGCTCGCTGCTTGACCCAAAAGCTACTTTTCTCGCTCATTCGAGACCTCTTTTCGAGATTCTGTTCCTCCACTGTCGTGTTGCTCTCGCGGCAGCACTTCATCCATCGGTCATCGGGGAGCTTAGCAGCCTTGAGCGCCCGAAGCGTTGATATATCGCCATGGCAGAAGGTGAGATCTACTGCTTTTCAAGCTCAATTCGAGCTATATGTGTCCCTGTGGCTCTCTATCATTTACTGACCAGTACCTCCACCTTGTGCAGCTTCGCACCCGAACCTGAACCTGACGGCCGAAGAGAAACGAGTTTTCTATCAACTTTTCCAAACAGCAGACAAGACAAATCTGGGTGTTGTGACAGGCGAAGTTGCCGTTTCCTTCTTCGAAAAAACTAATTTACCTGCCGAAACCTTGGGTTTGGTATGAGAACCTGACCCGCCGAACGTCATATCCACGAGGAATTGGCTTTTTGTAGCTGACTGAGTCTGCGTTGATCCACAGATATGGCAGATCGCAGATAAACAGAACCGTGGTCTCCTAACACCCTCTGGGTTTGGTATTGTTCTGAGATTGATTGGTCATGCCCAAGCTGGCCGTCCACCCACGGAGGAATTAGCATACCAACGTAAGACCAACTCACCTACCCGTGTTCTGTCTGTTCGACCTAACTTATATCTTCGATGAATAGCTGGACCACTACCTAAATTCGTAGGCATCACATTGGACGGACAAAATGCGCAATCTGCGCCTCCTCTCACTACCTCAAGCCCGCCGCCCACACCTTTGGCCAGAGTCCCCCAGCTAAACCAAGATGATATTGCCAAATTTACCGCTCTTTTCGAGCGATCCGATACCCAAGATGGTCTCATATCAGGTACGTTCTCGAACTGGGATTCAATTACTAGTTTCTCATCGATTCCTAGGTGAGACTGCGAAACAAATATTTGAGCGCGCGAGGTTACCAAACGAAGTCCTTGGGCGTATATGGAACCTAGCAGATACGAAACAAAGAGGTGCTCTAGACATGGTCGAGTTTATAATCGCAATGCACCTTCTCACGGCATACAAAACGGGTGCCATGCGAGCTGTTCCGCCGTCGCTCCCTCCCGGGTTATATGAAGCGGCTACGCGGAGAGGAAGCATTCGTTCCACCAGCTCGCGCCCGTCGTCGGAGGTTCCTCCCGTACCCGCAATTCCAAAACAGTTTACTGGTCCTCAAAGAACACAAAGCCCTTTAAACCGAGCCCCAATAAGCCCTCTGTCCGCTCATGGAACCGGTCTGGACTGGCTCATCACGCCGCAAGAGAAGGCACACTTTGATTCGATTTTCATTACCATAGACAAACGAAAATCTGGATTTCTGAGTGGAGATGATGCTGTTGGATTTTTTGCCAACGCACAGCTTCCCGAAGATACACTCGCACAGATCTGGGACCTAGCTGACATTGACTCTGATGGCCAATTAAGCAAAGATGAGTTTGCGGTTGCAATGTACTTGGTGAGACAACAGCGGAGCTCAAAGGAACCCTTACCTCAAGCCATTCCACCTGCATTGATCCCTCCAAGTATGCGACGGCAAACGGCACCACCTCCACGTCCTATGCCGTCCCAGGTGACAGGTACTCGCTCCGCTGCCGAAGATTTGTTCGGACTAGATGTCTTTACAGCGCCAATCCAGACTTCTCAGTCAACGGGTGGATCGAACCCGCCTTTCCCGAATCCTTCTTCTCCCGTACGCGCCCCTCCAGTGCCCCCACCAACCACATTCAAACCATTTGTTCCTTCGTCCTCATTCGGTCAGAGCCTCACACCACATACCACTGGCGCACCTATTATGGCCGCTGCTCAACCCCGTTCTGCAGCTCCCAACTCTGATGACCTCCTCGGGGATGCTGACCCCGAGGAAAGTAAAAAGTTGACCCCAGAAACAACAGACCTTGGCAATCTTACAAATCAGGTCAGCACGCTATCAAATGAAATGGCAAATGTACAAGCGCAGCGCGGAAACGCGGAACAAGAACTCGCGCAAGTAAATCGACAGAAACGAGATTTTGAGGGTCGTCTTGCACAAGCTAGGGTAGTGTATGAGCAAGAGGTCAAGGATTTCAAGGCTTTAGAGGAACGACTGGCTGCTTCTAAAGCGGAAACTGCCAAACTGCAGCAGGAATTTGCTATTATAGACGGTAGCCGTCAAGATTTACAGAGTCAATTCAACCAAGTTTCAGCTGCCTTGGAAACGGACCAAAACGAAAACGCCAATCTGAAGGAAAAGATCCGACAAGTCAATGCTCATATCAGTCAACTCAAGCCTCAGCTTGAGAAGCTCAGATCGGAAGCCCGACAACAGAAAGGGCTTGCAGCGATCAATAAAAAGCAACTTGCTACCGTTGAAGGAGAACGTGATCGAATCCAAAGTGAGCTTGATTCTACCACAGTCGATCAACAGGAATCTGAACGACAAATTACCAATCCTCCTACATCGGCAAGTCCCGCAGCTTCCATGACTAGTCAAGGAACAAACCCCTTTTAAAGAGAAGCCCAACAGCGTCATCCGACCAGGCACTATCTTCAACCCCAACTGGCACCTCAGGGAAGAGTAACCCACAGAGCATCTTTGACAATATGTTTGGTCCTGCATTCTCCAGCCCACCAACAACATCACCCGCTCCGCCGACTACGTTCAGATCGGAGACCTCAACTCCCCAGCCACATCAAAGCGGAAACGTTTCGAAGGCAGCATCCGGTCCCGAACCTTCAAATCCTCCCAATCCCTCAAGATCTTCTTCAGCTACAGCTATGGAGCATATGCCGGACCCTACTGAACCGCCACCTCCCCCACCACGGTCAAGACAAATATCCTCCAGTGTACTACCAATTGAGGGTCATCAAGAATCAAAATCTTCCTCCACCAAAGCTTCACCTCCAGCTAGTGGAATTGGCGGTGAATCACAAACCGAATTCATGAAACCAACACCTGGCTCACAGCTAACGTCGCCGTTTGAAGAGGGCGACCCTTTTGCCGGAGAACCAAAGTCTCCAGAAAATGAGACTATCTCTCAGACTGCATTACCGTCTTCAACACCAGGCGCATTTCCAGCCGCGACACCAGGCGCTGAGCCGACGAAAAAAGACTACACTTTTGACGAATTATTTGCCGGCCGTACCCATGCCCGATCTCAATCACAAAAAGCTCTTGATTTTGAAGAGGCATTCGCAACTATGAAGAAAGACCCGCAAAAAAACTCGACGGTGCGGGTACTGCTCCGAGCAAGTCCATGGAATTTCCACCGATTACAGAGCTAGAGGATGATGACGACGATAGCACAGACAGTGAGGCTCCAACAGGGTTTGACGATGATTTTACTCCCGCATCTCCAGATAAGGGAAAAGGCAAGGCCACGCAAGCTTTTGCTCCAGTTGAAGCGAGTCAAGTGTCAAATCCTAGCCTGAAGAAGGATGCCACTGAAGAGGTACCGGCAAGCCACCCTTTGGGTACAGGCAACTCAGCCACATCTGGTGACGCCCCTCGTTCTATGAACCAGAAAACTGCTACTCCTGTGACTGGAGGCCTCCCAAAGCCCTCCGCGACAGTATCTCAGAAACCACCAGCGGATTTCGAGGCAGCCTTCGCGGGACTTGATCTCACACCTGCGAAAGAAGCTGAAGATGATGACGATGAAGATGACTTTGAATCGCCATTCAATAAAGATCCGTCCAATTTCGACATGACTTTTGACTCCCCCAGCGCTGCTAGACCGGGAACACGAGCTGCAAGCGGTGGTGCTCCTGGCGCACCAAATTTCTTCAGCTTTAATACACCCAGCAGCCGCCCTCAGACAGCCGGGAATCAACAGGAAACGTCTTCGACTTCAGCACCGCAACCTTCGTCCCGCGATTGGGATGCATTGTTTTCCGTCCTCGACGAAGCGAAAGGCAAAAACGAAGGTGGTCCAGCGGAGACAAGTTCCTCCAAAGTAGCACCACCCACATCCACTGAGCCTGCCCATGCGCCAGTACCAGCAACGGCCAACGCACCAGCTCAAGCCAAGCCACCAGGCTGGGCATTGAGTGCGGAATCAGGTGAAGATGATATGATACTGCAACGACTGACAACGATGGGGTACCCGCGAGATGAATCGCTGGCCGCTTTGGAAAAGTTTGATTATAACATTGACAAGGCAAGTCGATGAGCCCAAATTTTAACACTTGTTTTGGCTATATCGCACTGGTAAGAATGTAAACTGACTTTACTGGTGGTGAAGGCAGCCGACTTCTTAGCAACAAAGACGTAACTCAAATCAAATTTCCTTGCTCAAGCGAACACTGCATGATAATACCCAATGGGCTTTTGCTCCGCCATTCACAACGAACATAACTATTATGATGCTGGAGGAAGAATTGCTTGGTCTTGTCCATGCTGTATCACACCCTCTAATGCATGGCCTCCACATACCCAAGCTTGCTATTCTATCCGGTCTTTCTTGTGCTATTTCTTTGACTTTCTTTTGAGATGAAGTGCATGACGTTGTTTCATCCTGTACATGTATTGTAAGCACATAATATGAGATCGCAGATTCAGCCGCTGTTCCCAGATGTGGAAAACAAATTTCATTAACTTCATGAATTTCTTTATCTGAATTAACTAAGCTGGTAGACATAGATTGCTGCAAACCAACTGAAAAAATACTCCGTATACCAAACAAAGCTCATTATGAAAGTATGCAGGGTATCACTCGGACAAAATTAGAAAGGCCGCTGACGGTTACAAGTCGTTGCGCGCCTTGTTTAGAAAGCGAGATATGAGCAAAAGAAGTGGGTATCAACGGGGTCAAAGTGTCGTCGGCAAATCTCCATATGCAAAAGGGTGGGTTTTTTTTCTTTTTCTTTTCTTCCTTCTCTCTCGGGCCATTTCATTAGTCTTCTTCTCTTTTTTGATATTATGTACGGAGTATTTCAATTTCGTTGCCTCCTGACAGATTGGGTTCGGATAATTTAGACTGCCGGTGCCACACCTTCGGTACCTGGTTTTCCTCTTCCGCGGTTCCGGACGACCGGGAGAACCGTGAGGACAACCGCGACGACAAACAGGGCCCTGTATATCCACATCGCCAAGGTTAGAATTTGGATGTGCTCTCCTGCGAAACGATTTGAAATTGGGGTATGAGAAACAAAAGAAAGAAAAGGTATATACCATTCAAAGGAAGCAAAGACGGTGGCCGCCTGGAGTGAACGGCAGACATTATAGTCGCAGTTTTTGGGTGCTGGGAGTCTCGAGCCCATGGCGATAAAGCTGGCGAACCAGAAGATCATGGTGACCGCATCGAGACCGGCGAGAACGAATGGATGAGCAGCGGCAGGGAAATACAGCGGGACAAAGAGCATGAAGGGAACAACGACGAAGGCGGTCCAGACGCTGTTGAACAGCATGAAGTTGTTGGTGTCCCATGAGCCGTAAATAAACTGGCTGGCGGCTGTAGGCAGGCTGTGAGTTGGGTGACCAAGATCGAGAGGATTTCTGTTCTCGGTGAAATTGTTGTAGACTTACCATATGCGGTGAGACCCAGGATGATGATGGCGAAGAGCGCTTGAACGCCGCGAAGGGCGAGATTGATGGGATTACTGCGATCCATGGCCATGGACAAGATGGTCTGCTTGAAGGTAGTCAGTGAGAATGTCAAGGTATAGGTAGGTAGGTAAGCTCTAGAAATGGCAGATCAAGAGAGTCTATAGCAGCAGAGTGCTGCATGTGATAATGAATCCTTGCTGCAAGGTCGCGTACCTTTTGACAAGTGAATGCTGATCGGTGATGTACAGAGTCTTTCTTGCCTGTCACTTTGGGTGGAGTGAAGAGCAAAAAGGTGGGAGAAAAGCGTCAGGTACGTTTCTTTCCAGGCACAAGCAGGATGATAGTTATATGTACTGGGTCGACGGAGTCCCTTTTTTCACTTAATTTATTGATCTGGTTAAATTATGAGATGAGAAATATGGAAAAGCTAGGCCAACCCAAAAGCAATAATAAAGCAGAAGCCGAAGAGAAAGGAAACGCAGCATATTTTTTTTCTGACTATTTTATTTCTAGCGTGCCAGCTCCCCAAATGACGTGGTGTCAGCCTGGATGGAGACTCGGAGTCGCTGCAGAACAGCTTCCACACTGACCACAATGAGGTCACTGGCGACCGCGAGGAGATTTCAGGGGTCGCGAGGACGGCCGGGGTGATATATCTGCGTCTTTTGGGCGCTCTGGAGACAGGTCTTCATGCGGTCTTTGTATGCTGCTGCTTCATCTTCTTGTTGTTCTTGTTCTTCTGCCATCTCTTTCTTCCATTCTCCTCATGTTCCTCCTCCTCCTTCTCTTCCTTCAGGCTTGTCCAGTCGTGACAAGTGTGGCTTACGTCTGCCATGTCACAGGAATCGCAGGAAGAACCAGCTGACGGTATGAAACAGAAACCGCGCAGAACACTAGACGCTGTTCTGCACGTATTCCCATTACGTCCATACCCGCGACTCTGCAGGCCCTGCAGCCAATCAGCCGCCGCCAAACCCGCCAGAGCCCCCACCCCGGGTACCGCCGCCCTGTGGCTGATACGCCGAGTGCAGCGCTGTAAACATACGGTGACAATACGCATACACACACCCCCACTGGCGCGACTCCACAGGCCGCGAATCCAAAGCAGATCGAATGACGTTTTCGACTCAGCCTCCTGTCTTGCTTGCCATCTGCGCTCTCACAATTTCATATCAAATTAATCTTGATCAATGAGGATCTGTCTAATTTCCTCTTCCGTGGATCCACCGACCGGAGAACCGCATCCTATATGTATACCTAGCCAGACCGTCTTTCCTTCGAAACAGGACCAGAGAGCACGCGATATGAGGGAATACGAGCAGGCGTTTCCTCGCCCAGCTTTGCATAAACTGCACGTCTGGACGCTTCGCTTCTCCTCCAATCAAAAGGTCCGGCCAAGCATCGCATCCCGCTTCGCTTCGTCTGGCAGACTGGCTCCCCTTTGCCCTCTTTGCTATCTGCAAGCACCCCGCAAGAGGTCCGTGTACTCGGCATCAACATCATACGGAGGCACCCCGTATCATCATTATCAATCATGAATGCACGCAAACAAGCCTGCCGAAACGCTGACATTTCTAGAATTTAAATATTTGTTTGCTGTCGTTTCCTCCCGCCTTGATCCTCAGCCCGCAGATTGAAATGAGAAGGGGGCTTATGCTCGTGTTCACGAAGACACCAGCGGCTCCTTTTGGCTTTTCGGGGCTTTGATCAAGATTTTATGGGATGCAAAAACCTCACTATTGCTGCAGGTGAGATGCACCGAGTACACAGCCGTGAGACTGAGGTTTTCTTTTCAGCAATGCGCCCGAAATGGAAGATATGGCTCCCTTTTCATCTCGCTTGGACTCCATTATGATAGCCCTGTCCAGCTGACGCCCAGCACCGATTGACAAAATTGAGACGCTTGCCCGCTTTTCATGATCGAGAAACGAGATAAGCGAGATACATCTACGGGCGGAGTAGGTCGAATGGTTCTCGTTTCTTGAAGTCGTATTGAGGAATTCAGCAGAGAGACCTTCAAACTCTCTCTTCTTACAAGCTTGTCAAGCGCGGATATGGGCACCTATATGCAGAGCAAAGTGGCCTTTTTTACTTGTGCTCTGCCTTGCAACTAACCATCAGGTATTACTCTATCGTCAGGTCCGATCTTCCAGAAGCAGCACTATCGATAATGGCTACTTAATCTGCAATTTCTGTACTACCGACAATGAATTGACTGCACTACCAAGAACGTTTCCGAAAAACAGCGGTGGCATTCAAGCGTGCTATTCCATTCCTTTTGTATCCTTAGGACACCTAGTTGTCAATATCACAGCAAATAATGCGGTAAATGATGTCGAATCACATACTACAGACTTGTATTCTCTCCCGGTCTTCGAGCCAGAGGTCATTCATTCTTTCAATATCATTCCTATTCTTCAATTGCACCATCAATCCCAACGATTTCGCCTATCAGCCGAGAAAAAAAAAAAAGGGCGCATTTCTTCATCCTCCAGTCGTTGGAGTCAAAATTAGCTTCAATCACGCAATTCACTGGCGGTGCTGCTCAACCTCCGCATTTGTGCTTTGTCCTTTGAGGCACCTTTTTAGTCAATTAAGTGATGGTAGTCACAACAATATAAGCATCGTGTGCCTCCCCTGTTGATCACACGAGACTTGATTTTTCACTGTCATCTCCCTTGTACTCCTTGTTTCTCGCTGCCCGCGTTTCCCCTCATCCGAGTTGAAGAGCTTAAGTAGGTACCTATATCTACCTAGTTACCCCACCAAACCGGTACTCGTCCTACCACACCACCTGCAGCCTCGTATCAAACTAGCCAATAGAACCAAAGGCCGTGAGCTCTTGATCCTATTAGCAGAATGTCTTCTCACAGATTTGAGACCCTTCAATTGCATGCTGGGTGAGTCTTGCCTGCTCGAGCTTTTGCGCGCGTGGCCACTAACTACCTATGCGAACAGCCAGGAGCCTGATCCTACCACCAATGCCAGAGCTGTTCCAATCTATGCCACTACTGTTAGTCCTATTCCCGGCTGAATCCCAATACATGTACACCGGTGCTGACAATCCCTGGTACTAGTCATTTACCTTCAATGACTCTGCTCATGGCGCTAGGCTTTTTGGCCTCAAGGAATTCGGCAACATCTACAGCCGGATTATGAACGTATGTCTTTCGCGCTCTCTACCACTAATATCATTGCACTATTAATACGGCGCTAATCAATATCTCTGTTTGTAGCCAACGGTCGATGTCTTCGAGAAACGTATCGCAGCCCTTGAAGGTGGTGTCGCAGCCGTAGCAGCTTCTTCCGGACAAGCTGCTCAATTTATGGCTATTGCGGCACTCGCTCACCAGGGCGACAATATCGTCTCCACTACAAACCTCTATGGTGGCACCTACAACCAGTTCAAGGTCATGTTCCCTCGTCTCGGAATTCACACAAAGTTTGTCAAGGGTGACAATCCCGCCGATATCGCGGCCGCCATCGACGACCGGACCAAAGCAGTGTATCTCGAGACCATTGGTAACCCAAGGTACAATGTGCCGGATTTTGAGGCTATTGCTAAGGTTGCACATGACGCTGGCGTGCCTTTGATTGTACGTTTCGGTGCTGAGATATTTTGAATCGATGTGAGCGAGGAGCTGATAACAGAGCAGGTTGACAATACATTTGGTGCTGGCGGTTACTTCTGCCGGCCCATCGAGCACGGCGCCGATATTGTTGTCCACAGCGCTACTAAATGGATTGGCGGTCACGGAACTACCATTGGGGGTATCATTGTCGACAGCGGAAAATTTGACTGGGGCAAACATGGTAAGCGTTTCCCTCAATTCGTCGAGCCGTCTGAGGGATACCACGGCTTGAAATTCTGGGAAACTTTCGGCGCCATTTCCTTCGCCATTCGCGTGCGCGTTGAGATCTTGAGAGATTTGGGTGCAGCATTGAATCCATTTGGTGCTCAGCAACTTCTGCTTGGCATTGAGACTCTGAGCTTGAGATGCGAGCGACATGCGAGCAATGCCCTTGCCATTGCGCAGTGGCTATCGAAGCATGAGAACGTTGCCTGGGTCTCATACCCTGGCCTGGAGAGCCATCCAAGCCACGAAACCGCAAAGAAATATCTCACGCGCGGATTCGGTGGCGTTCTATCATTCGGTGTGAAAGGCGGTGCGGCCGCAGGCAGTCAAGTCGTGGACGGCTTCAAGTTGATATCCAACCTCGCTAAGTAAGCTCGACCTTCCCCTTCCTCATCTTTTCAGTCTTTGCGTGTCCATCAGATAATATAGTGGAGCCTTGGCTAACGGGACGGTCCGTTCTAGTGTTGGAGACTCTAAGACCCTTGCGATCCACCCATGGTCTACCACTCACGAGCAGCTGAGCGAGGATGAAAGAATTGCTTCCGGTGTGACTGAGGATGCTATTCGTCTCTCTGTCGGCACTGAACACATCGACGATATCATTGCCGATTTCGAACAGTCATTCGCGGCAAGCAGTGCTGCTAGCGCGGACGCAAAGGCCATTCCAGACCGCACGGCCTAATTGGGCTGTGAGTTTTAGGGCTGACCAGACAGCTGAGACCTGCTTCGGGAACGAACACGGCTTTGGAATGAAATCCGACAGCTTTTTGAAACCTGATATTGGGGTCAGGATGATGGAACTTCTGGCAGGGGTTAAGGAATTGGCGTTTGATGAATATACCTCTCTACAATTTTGCAAGCCTGAGGCGACATCGTTATATTTTTGTTCAAATTAGCCTCTCAGCTTCAGATATAAACGAAATATTTGGAGATACTGGGTAACTCCCGGAATCTAGTTTTGTTCGCATTGCATTTGGCCCGTCTCAGCAATTTCCAAATACAGCAAAGCTTATTCGCACTGCAGTCTCACACATCTTCAACGTGGCATTATCTGACCCAGATATCTCCGCAATGGAGCCCGATATGCTTTTGCGGAGTGCAACGAGAGATTGCGTTATGCGAAGAACCATGGGGTGAAGGCCCCAGATGACCTTGGCCTATAGGGGAACTTGGCAAATCATTTGACCGTGATATGTTCCAGCGAACCTTAAGCTCGAAGCTCGAGCCTCTTGTACTCCGTGAATACTCCGTGCCGAGGAAGAAAGTCTCATTCGCAGGCAAAAGGCAGATTCGGTCGGACGCGTTTGAAACTTGTGGCAGCGAACAAGCGAAGAAGCGACCTGGACGGAATGAGCCGAGGCTTTAACCAGATGAGGTCATCGCTAAACTCCCGACGGTTGGGTTCCGAGTGGGCCAATCAGACTGCGGGACTGGATGACTCAGCCAGGTACAGGGTTAGACCCAGTAGGATTTACAGGGGATCACATGCATAAATGGGGAAGCTTGGGGTACAGAGTAAGTATATTTACTCCAGATTTGTGACAAAAGGTACTTACGTGATACTTATCGCAAGGATGAAAGGTTGATGCACGGCATCCATTTCCCGGGGAAGCTAGTCCTGATCCAATCAAGCGTATAGTCGGGACAACCGAGAAGCCGACTTGAACAAACATCTTCTCGTTCTCCTGATGCGCTTTTTCTGTACATATTCTCCTTGTTCTTCGTAATTCCCCTCATCTTTGCGGGCTCTGTGCTCTTTGTCCTTCTCTTCACTGTATATACTACAGCGCGACTGTTGGTTAGCTCTCCTTCGCTACTTCCAACTTTCTTTCTTTCTTTTGGGGGTTGCATTTTTTGGTACTGTTCTTTGTACGTTTTGGTTCTTCGACGACGGTATCACCGGATTTGAAAAAGAGCTGGTCCGTCTGTTCGCCGTGAAGGTTGCTTGACATATCCGGTATATTTTCCTCGCAATTGTTTTCAATTCCTTGCCTTTATGGCCCCGTTGTCCTCAACTTCATTTTTAGTCCGGAGAGAGCTGACTCCTTGCGCAAAAGTAGACCCGTTGAAGCGAGACGTCCATTGTCCTAACATCTAAGCCATGTTCACCTCTACCGATGCTCCTTTCAAGGCTGCGGCCCTTGAATTCGCAAAACCTGGTCCTAAAGGAAGTCCATATTCAGTTTCGCTTCCGGGTACAGAGCAACCTGGCCGCTCGAGGATTTACAGACACCCAAAGATTGGAAATGGAGAATTGATGGGGAGTTTGGATCCTCAGGTATGTGGCTACTTCGTCCTCACTGAACTCTTTTTTTGGCCGGTAGAGAAAGTGGGATTTGTGATTGACGGGCTATGATTAGGTCCGCACTGGCCATGACATGTTTGAAACTACCGGTATGCATAACTCAATCAGACCGACGCATTGCATTGCTAACTTCAAGCCCTAGCCTCCCGTCAGCCACGAAACCCATGTCTAGGATGGCGGCCGTGGGATCCAGTCAAGCAAACTTTCGGTCCTTACGTGTGGATTGACTATGGAACTGTTCAGCAACGGCGTGCGGATCTCGGTGTTGGACTCGTCGAGTTGCATCGCCAACTAGGAATCGAGAGTCGAAACTTCGGTGTCGGCCTTTGGTGCCAGAACAGGCCTGAATGGCAAATCACCGGTACGTCTCTGTACCTTTGAGACCAAAACAATTTTGTATAAAAAATCCTGACTAGTATAGATTTGGCTTGCATGTCACAATCGCTCTTTTCGGTCTCTCTCTACGACACTCTCGGTCCCGAGGCCACGGAGTTTATCGTTAGGAATGCCGACTTGGCATGCGTCGTCGCGTCTCTCCCACATTTACCGACATTACTTAAGCTGAAACCTCGGCTTCCTTGTTTAAAGATGGTTGTTTGTCTCGATCCTCTGGAATCCAATGACCTGGCCGGCCACTCGAAACGCGATATTCTTGCTCCTCTTGCTGCAGAAGTTGGTGTGGCCATTTATACGATAGACGAAGTTGAAAAACTTGGTGCTTCGTTGAAACGCCCGTACAACCCACCATCGCCAAATGATATCATCACCATCAACTATACCTCCGGAACCACTGGTACGCCAAAGGGTGTTGTGCTCACCCATGCGAACTGTGTTGCTGCCGCGACAGTATCTTTGGCAACCGTTTTCCAGTATCCAACCGATGTCATTTGCTCGTATCTGCCCTTGGCTCATATTTACGGTAGATTGGTTGAACAAACACTTCTCTGGGCTGGCGGCCGCATTGGTTACTTCCATGGCAATGTTTTGGAACTGGTCGACGATTTCAAGCTTCTCAGGCCCACCGGACTGGCATCCGTCCCCCGGTTATATGGCCGTTTTGGCGGCGCTATCAGAGCAGCGACCGTAGAGCAGCCTGGCTTCAAGGGTGCTCTATCGAGACACGTCGTTGCAGCGAAAACTGCTAATCTGGTGAACGCGAAGCCAGGAGATGCGACAGTAAAGCATGGTATTTACGATCGTATCTGGAGCAACAAAGTAGCAGCGGGACTCGGATTCGATCGAGTGAGGCATATGGTCTCTGGATCTGCGCCATTAGATAAATCCTTGCACCAGTTCCTTCGTATTGCGTTTGCGACAACGATCGTTCAGGGCTATGGATTGACCGAGAGCTTTGCGGTGGCTTTGTGCCAAGCACCAGAGGATCTTACTGCAGGCCACTGTGGAGGTGTCACCCCAGCTATGGAAGCTTGTTTGATGTCCCTGCCAGACATGGATTATTCTGTTGACGACAAACCATACCCTCGCGGTGAGCTCCTCATTCGCGGAAATTCACTCTTCCGAGAATACTACAAGAACGCCGAAGAAACCGACAAGGCGATGACCGAGGACGGATGGTTTAAGACCGGTGACGTATGCATGGTCGATGAACTCGGCCGTTTCAGTATCATCGATCGTCGCAAGAATCTTCTCAAACTGGCTCAGGGAGAATATGTTTCCCCTGAGCGTATCGAAGGTATCTATCAAAGCTCTTGTCCATATCTAGCCCAGGCCTTTGTGCACGGTGACAGTGTTCAGACGCACCTAGTTGGTATCTTTGGTATCCAACCGGATATCTTTGCCAACTTTGCGGGCAAGGTCTTGGACAAAACCTTTTCTCCTGAAGATTTGGACGCCCTTCGCGAAGCTGCAAAGGATCAAAAGGTTCTTGATGCGGTCAAGAAGGATGTCGAACGTGCTGGTAGAAAAAACAAACTCGCTGGGTTCGAAAGGATCAAAAATCTCACGCTATACCTAGAGCCATTCTCAATTGACAATGGCCTTCTAACACCTACGTATGTTTCCACGGCTATAGCGCCTCAATGAGTATTCATCTGCTAACATTATCATTTCTCAGATTCAAACTCAAACGGCCCCAAGCTGCTAGGGCCTTCAGAGAAGTCATCGACGAACTTTACGCAACCGCTCCAGGCAACGGTGTCAACGAGAATGACGTCCTCAGGTCGAAGTTGTAAGGCTCTGGTATCTGCGGCGGCCTTCCTTTACATTTGTTGTCGCATACCTACGTGTCGTTTTCTAAAAGCGATGGAACATGACCTTATATCAGATTCTAGATATCATTACAATAGACTTCAAGTACCTCATCATCTGCCTTTTCATTTCTAGCTTCCTTTCTGGCTGGTTCATTCGTAGGTAGCATAATTCGAACCTCGTCACAGTGAATACCATTTTAGGCCATTGGCCTGTCAGGCTCGTATCCTCATCAGTTGGTGCTTATTTCGCAGGGGACGCAGCATCGAAGTCCTTGTGTAGGACTTCTCATCCTCCAGCTATCCATATTTACTCCGTACGATCCTGGTTATGTAGAAAAAAAATCCTTGGCAGAACTCTTGCTTATGTCAGCATTCGATCGACACCCGGGTCAGGATTCCTTAGCGTTTGAAGCTCATCGTGACGAGGAAACAGCCGAAAAGCGAGTTGCATGAGCTATAAAGACCCGAAATCATGCATCTCAAACCAGTTTCTTCATATCTTCTAGCAAGCTTATATCTGTTCGGATCATTCGCCACCGCGTCCCTTCTCACGGTCACGATTCCGTCGTCCAACCTCATACCGAATCCTAATGTACTCCCTCCATCGACGCATGCTACTCTGACCACCCTCAGCCCCAAACAGTCTCTACTCAAAGCTCCTCTATCTCGCCTCTCATCTTTTACATTCCGCGATCTTCAGGCCGGCTCAGATGGCAAAGAAGGCGCATCTTACCTACTAGATATCCATTCTCGTGATTATGTCTTTACTCCGTACCGTGTTGATGTCAGGGCGGACGGAAGTGTGATTGGAGTATGGGAGACGTTTCGTGGAAATCCATGGGATAATAAGGGAATAGAGAAGGTCGTGGCCACGGGGCTGGGCCCCGTAGAGTTCGAGGCCAAGGTGTTGGCGAAACGAGAGTTTTATGAAGAGAGGGAGAAGTGTAAGTCGTTACCGAAGTAGGATCCCGTGAGATGATGGACGCTCGATGCTAATATTTGTGATGATTGGATAGTCTCGCCGCTGAATCTGTTCAAGAACCCGATGATTCTGCTTGCTGTCTTCGCTCTCGCTGTTACAGTTGGGATGCCCTATCTTCTCGACAATAGTATGTCATTTCCTGTTGCACTGGCTATGCGTTGCATATCCGCTCCTTAACTGGGTACTGATGGCACTTTTTATTCGCAGTGGACCCCGAGATGAGAGAAGAATTCGAGAAGCAGCGTGCCACGGGTGTGCTTCCTGGGAGCGGATCCAAGAGTGCACCTGCCCCCAGCTTTGATCTTGCGGGATGGATGGCAGGGACCAGTCCAGGCCCCATGGAAACGGCAAGGGCAATGACTAGTGCAAGAGAAGGCAGTGGCGACGACTCACTTGGTGTGAGAAAGAGATGACCGGAAAGTGACGTGGGTGTTTGCTGGCCGTTCTGATGCGTATATCATACTCTTCCATGGCTTGAGAACGCGGCTTTTATTTACCAAAATTCTTCCTTTTTGGCTTTATCAGACCCCGTTCAAGATCCAATATACCCTGGACCAACGCTCCCCGGTTCTAAAAGAAATGAAGCCCATACCGTTCTGCCAGCGCCTCTCTCATCTGAACTATTCTGGCAGCCCATCTATGTAAAATGCATGTTCAAGTCGGCTTTCACTTTTAAACAGAAATGCCATGAGTGTTTTTCTCAATGAACCGCTTTCCAGATCTCAACCGTGCCCCACATCTTCTTGGAGAAGGCTATATAGCAAGAACGCTGGCAGGCCTGATAAGCTCTAGAGCCGTCAAGTAGCATTCTTTTGTGACTCGCGTTTATTAAGGCTTTTCATGCATCGGGAAGGCGACTTGGCTCAGTTTGAACCGCCATATCAACCAAAGCTTGATTGCCTTTCGCTACCAGGGGCCCAGATACGATAAGCTCTTTTGCCGGGCATTCGCAGTCCCGCTTCGCCACTTCAGGAGCTCCATTCCTTTTCTTCACTTTTCTAACAATTTTTCTCTCTGTATGCAGGTTAGTTACTGTTTTAGAAAACGCACTACTTTGTACTCCGTACGGAGTACCCGGAGTAGAAATAGGGGCTTCGGAGAATCGGAACCGGAAATTATGTATATCCGGATTTTCACTCAACACCTCAACCCTTCGACTCTTCGGGTCCAACGACATCAGTCCATTCAGATTCAAAGCAAAAGGCTCACATTATCCTCACTAACTAGCTAGTTACTATAAACCCAGTGAACGCTGAAGCATGATTATAATCGATTATTTAATTGCCACTCTATCGCAGACATTCATCCCGCATTTTGCTCACCGCCGAAGCACAAAGCAATTACTCAATACACAGACTGACTATCTGCTGAGACCAAAGTTTTCCGTATCACAGGAATGGCAAGCTCTAGGACCTTTTGGAATTGGTACAAGAGGTCAGTGTCTCTCATTCAGGTCCAGCGATTGGCACTTGGACCTTTTCTTGCGGACCTGACATACGACCCACCCACACAGAGGCAATATGGGGTAGAGATCCTCTCGAAGCCCATGGAGGATTTCGGGCATTAAGATATGATCCGGAAGCCACTTTTCCCAATGCTCTTGGAGAAGCAGGAGTATGCCGATGGGTAACAGTATTAGCAAGCGAATCTGTGGCTACCGATAGGTCTGCAAAAGCAACTCTTCAGTTCGGCTTCCCAGACATCGATTGGGCATTTCTTCGGTCAGTGTATGGATGGTCAGCGTTACAGTATCAGGCCTGGACACGCGGTAATTTCACGATTAATGATCCAGATGGAGCTGTTATGGCCATTTACACAGACGGGATCCTTGAATTTCGGATCGACGGAGAGCTTCATTTCGGCGGTGATTTCTATTCGTATCAAAGGGCACCATTGATCTTGGAACTTGGCCCTGGGATTCACAGAATTGAAACTCGCCTCCTTTACGATCTTCGGGCGCTGGGAGGCAGTAGTAACCCGCAAATAAATTCCACGGTTGAATTCAAACAAATTCCAAAACAACTAAATATCGTGCCTACTAGCATCTTGGTCGCAGACGTAATCAACAACAAACTCTCCAGCCCGTACTTATCGCTAAATGTCCAAAACGGAATGGAAAAGACAGCTCGCATCAAATGGGCCAAATATGTTGGTGCAGATGTAAGTTTCGGGATCCGATATAACGAGGTACTATGTACATACTTACAGGCCTTAGAAATCAGCGGCTTCTTTGCAGCTATTGAATAGCCCAGTGGCTGTCGTTTCTCACCAGCATCGGTCACTATCTTTTGAGCTGAGGTTTCAAGGCACGGTCCCGGAACAGTTTACCCTCCAAATTGGATACGAGGTGAATACAGCTGAATTAATGCAGGTAGCCGAAGTTATTGTAAAACTTAGACGTCGTTCGATATCTGAAGCGCAGAAATTTACTTTTCTTCATCCTGGCGACATTGTGTCTTATGCTGTCCTACGCCCACCATTGAACACGAGCTGCTCAGCTAACAGAAAACCTGCCCTTCCTCTACTTCTTGGTCTTCATGGCGCCGGCCTCGAAGCAGATGGTGAAATTGTCACTCATATGCTGGATGGTGTGTATGGAATCTGTGCGTGGATTTTGTACCCGACAGGCGGAACCCCTTGGAGTGGGGACGATTGGCGTATGTCGTTATACAGCCGTTGGCGCTTGAGCTTTGTTGAACTAAAGTCTGTGCAGATACATGGGGCTTTGCGGATGTCCAGGCAGCGATAGCAGCCGTTTCTGACTGGATGAGAACCGTAAATTGGGATGGAGCGGAGCTCTTAGAGGACAAAAGGGTCATTGTTGGGCATTCAAATGGTGGTATGTATATTTAATTACGATTATGAACGTATCTAACGGGCTACAATGATAGGACAGGGAGCTTGGTACCTGCTTTCCCACCAACCTGATAAAATAACAGCTGCTGCGCCAGTCTCAGGATATACCTCGATTGAAAGTATGCCCCAAACTGATTGCTTGGCCTACAGTAGCTAATGTGGTTCTCATAGACTACGTTCCATTCAATCTATGGAAGAACACAGAACCGCTGTTGGCAGCCGTTTTGGAGTCCTCTAGAAGCAATTTCAAGAATGAGCGACTTGTCGAAAATTTTGCTAATATTCCGGTATTTCAACAGCACGGCGCCAAGGATGACAACGTACCCGCATATCACTCCCGACTTATGCATCAGCTCACCTGGGAGGGTGGCCAGGTAACTCAGTATAACGAAATTCCACAAGCAGGCCATTGGTTTGACGGCGTGCTAACGACTTCTTTTTGGTTGACTTCTACCATAACTCCGTGGAAAATGACATAAGTAAAAGGCATTCCGAATTTTCATTTTCCGTACCATCTTCTGCAGATATGGGCTCCAAGGGCGGTATTTTCGTGGACCAGCTCGTGTCACCCGATAAGTACGGCCATGTGTCCGTGACTTGTGATTTTCCAGAAAAGGTTTGGCATATCAAAACGCGAAATATTCGCCGTTTCCACTTTGTCTCTACACGGTTTATGCTGCACCATCCGGTCAAAATTTTACTGGATGGAGCTGAAACCGCCTTTTTCCCAGCAAATCATATCGAGAACGGAGCTTGGTACGTCCGGAACGCTAGTGGGCATTGGGACTTATCCCAGGACAATCGCTGGCGTAATTTATCCGAGCGATATGGACGCCAGGTTGGAACAATCGATGCCATTCTTCGGAGCAACGGAGCCTTGACTATCCATTCGCACTCTCCTAGGTGCTATGGAATTGCTTTGCAGATTAGCCGCAATTTATTCCAATACTTTGCTGCTGATTCTAAATTAACCACTGCAGACTCGACGGTCGTTCCAAGAATCGGCTCTGGAAACTTGATAACAGTCACCTTGGGCCATCATCTTTTGCAGTCGGGCATGCCGAACTTTCCGATTTCTATAACCAATGGACACATAACGATTCATAGGTCTGGAGGACTCCCTACCGCGCATTATAAGCCGGAGCCCGGGCTAGGCGCTATATTCTTACGACCTCTCCCAGACGAACGCCTGGAGCTCGTTGTTTGGGGCATTGACCAGGACGGGCTACAACAGGCAGCCCGCCTTGTTCCTACACTAACAGGAGCTGGGCAACCTGATTTTGTAGTTGTGACTTCTCGCTGTCGATGGAAGGGCGCGGGTGGAGTCTATGCAGCAGGTTTCTTTGATTATACCTGGCAGATATCCTCCGGATCCTACGTTCGGTAGGCTCACTGGACATCATACTAATACTTTAATACATGCTGTATCGAAGCTTACGTGCTGCATATAAGTTCCATAATCACTATCTATAGATTATGAGGAAATGTTTTCTTGTCACCTTGAGCACGGCATTGCTCGCCACTACATGATGGCATATGAACAGGCCATATCTGCATTAAACTCGCTAGAGACTCAACAGGCATGCAATAGATAAATACTCCTGCTGGACTCGGATGGCCTGAAAACACGCCTAGTGTGGCCAGAAGTGTGTTTATACACCTCCTTATTTTCCAGCGCAGACATTCAACACCCATTTTATACCCAAACTTCTGTTTCTGTAACATAGATGAACCACATGACTTGGTGTTCTATCTCTGCGTTGGGCTCACTATCAGGGTTTGCAAATGTTTGTCTGTTATGCAACGCGCCCATTGAATATCTTCAGGAACGGAATTATCCTTCTTCTTTTCCACTTTCGCTCCTTTTTGATATTTCCTCGCGGGAGTCACTCTCTGCTCTTTCCCTTTCTTCTTCCTCCCTCGCACCTTCTCGTCCTTGACTCGCTCCTTCCCCTCCATCTCGCGCCAGCTTTTGGTCCTTCCCTATTCGTGCCCTTTGTTTGTTTACTCTGTCTCCTTCCATTTCTTGCCATCTGCTGCTCTGCTGCTTCCAAACTTGCAATAATCTGCAGATATTTCCGTGATTTATCCTCTTCTTCTCTCTTTGAAAATCTGAATTTACCATCAAATATCATTTGGTTTGTCGCCTTCATACTGTGATTTGGTCTAATTTGCTTCGTCTTCCTCTTCTATTGCTGCTGCTGCTTTTGCTTCCTTTCAGTTACGCGTTTGAGAATCCTCTACGCGTAAATTTGCGTCTTTCATTGTCTCGGTTCTCCTATCGAACACCCCGCTATACACCAGCTCTGCCCCTCATCAGCTCATCTCTCTAATGCTGACAGAGTCCAACGCTTTGAGACAAGCTGTGATCGAAGCTGAAACCGCCTCGATGAATATCACAGCGTCAAAATCACCAGCTGCATCTCGTCAGCCATCCATCCAGCTGCTTGGGCCCAAGGACGCTCTTCAGGTAAGCATCCTACCAAGCTGCAAACTCTCCCAACACGATGAATTGACTAACGGCTATATGCTGGATCAAAGTCTTGCCCTATGGCTGAACATCCTCCAAATCCACTTGTCACCTCCAAGCTAGGAAACATGCAGGTTCTCACGCCTCTGGACGAGAACGGAATCAAGGTACCATACTATACCCTAACGACCTTGAAGAGGTGCCCTGGCTAAGCATATGATTCCAGAAGCTCGAACCCATCCAGTCATCTGCCATGGATAAAATCCTTGCAAGACTCTCACCAAGGAACCCCTCCAGCAATGATCCATCTCGTGAGGACTCAATTCCTAGCGGTGCCGTAGGAGAACCACTCACTGGTGCTATTGCCAAACTAGTCATCGATACCAGACCGGAAACACTTGAAAAGGGTGCTGCTGAGAAGGAAAAGATTAACAAGGATGAGGTGCTCCGTCTTCAGCAGGAATTAATTGCCGCCAACTCCCGTATTGCTATGCAGGAGCAGGAGCTTGCCCAAACAAGGGTCATCAAACAAACTCTTGACCACGCAATGGGGCCTCCTTCTGAGACGGATTTCGGAGGTAGAGATATCAGCGAGCAGACCATCAGCACACTTCAGCATGCATTCAATGCATCATCTGCTCGTCCATTTAATAATCACCGCCAAGATTTGTGGATGAACCAGGATGATGCTCACTCTGATATCTCCGAAGCTGTTTCTGCTGGCGGCTATAACCAGGCAAGGGGACTGTGGAATAACGTACCTGCAAACCCTACTGGGTTGCGTGAGTTTCCTATGACTGGAGCCGCTAATAACTTCAACAACAACTGGGGAAACCAATTCACACGTCAGCCGAATCTGATACCCGGCCAGCGTATTGTGTCGGGTCCAAGCAGCCCGCCCTTTGAGCACGTCCAGCCATTTCCTCAACTTCGTCGCTCTGTGACTCAGGTTAACCGGGGTGGCTCTTGCTTCCCTCCCCAGAATTCCCCTTGGGGAACATTTGCTCAGGGTACAGTCCAGGGAGCGGCCCTTGCCCGTCCCATTAACCAGCAACCCACCATACAAGCCCCTATGTTCAATGTGACTCCCTATCAGCCCCGCCCTATTGGCACTCCGCTCTCTCCTACCGCTGCCGAGTTTACTTCTTTCAACGGTAGTGGGGCTTGGTCTCCCACGGTAAGTCCTTCTGCATAGTGCTGTTACTTTCTGTGCCTGCTAATTTGTTATAGACCAATAATTCTCAGACCTATGTGTCGCCCCTTGAGCCAATGAATTACCGTCGTTTGCTAGACAAAAGTGTTTCCTGCGATTGGAAATATATCGTTGATAAGATTGTTTGCAGCAACGATCAGCAGGCCTCTATTTTCCTGCAGCAAAAGCTGAAAGTGGGAACTGCTGATCAAAAGTACGAAATCATCGAAGCCATTGTTAACCAGGCCTACCCACTCATGGTGAACCGATTTGGGAATTTTTTGGTTCAGCGCTGTTTCGAGCACGGTACCACAGAGCAAATAATTTCGATTGCGAATGCTATCCGTGGCAATACGTTAAGCTTGAGTATGGACCCTTTTGGCTGCCATGTTATACAAAAAGCTTTTGACTGCGTACCGGAAGAGCACAAAGCGGTAATGGTTCACGAGTTGCTTCGCCGCATTCCCGAAACTGTGATCCACCGCTATGCTTGTCACGTTTGGCAAAAGCTCTTCGAGCTACGCTGGAGCAATGAGCCACCGCAGATTATGGCAAAAGTCAACGAAGCTCTGCGTGGCATGTGGCATGAAGTGGCTATGGGAGAAACGGGAAGTCTCGTCGTCCAAAACATTTTCGAAAACTGTGTTGAGGATGAAAAGGTTCGTAGTACCCTTCCCAACGTACTCTTTAAGTTTCTGATAGTCTATACAGCGCCCGGCGATTGAAGAGGTTCTCTCCAAAATTGATTTGTTAGCCCACGGCCAATTTGGTAATTGGTGCATTCAGCATATATGCGAGCATGGTGCCCCGCATGACAAGAGCCGCGCAGTTGAGCACATCCTTTTGTGGGCAACTGATTATAGCATGGATCAGTTTGCTTCCAAAGTTGTCGAGAAGTGCCTCAAAATTGGAGGTGCTGAATTCCTAGATCGTTACCTTGCTCGCGTCTGTACGGGCCGCCCTGATCGTCCTCGTATGCCGTTGATTGATAGTGAGTCACCATTCTACCAAGTCGCTGAGCAAAATTCCTAATTAATATTTGCATAGTTGCTGGTGACCAATATGGGAATTATCTGATCCAGTGGATTTTGATGAACGCGGCAACCCACCAGCGTGAGCTTGTTGCAAGCCACATTCGGTATGTTTCAGACCTCCTATAAAATAGGAAGGATGCTAATTGCAAAAAAATAGCAAGCATATGGTTTCTCTCAGAGGCTCCAAGTTTGGATCTCGTGTCGCGATGCTTTGTTGCAACCCAAGCCATGTTACCCGTCCAGGCCCTGGTGCCGGTCTTCAAGTCAATCGATTCACTGCACCAAATGATGACCGCTTTGGCCCCGCCATTGCCAACAACAATAGGTTCAACCGTGGTAACCAGTGGACCTCCAACTTTCCGCCATTTCGCTGAAAAGAACCCTTGTGTCTGTTTGATGCTCAAATCATACTCCAACAAAAACGATATGTCCACCAAGTTCTCTACGCTCAAATTCGTGCACTTCAGAAAAGGCTTTGAAATATCGGAACTCCATTTACGACCAACAAATTTCTCCTTTCTAGGATTCTCGATGCATGGATGTTGCACTTGGCCAATACTGCCTCTAAATTCCTGCATCTGGCATTGGCTTGTTGGAGTCTCTAGACCAGCAGTCCAATCTGATTCCTTTTCTTGAGCTTATTTTTGCTGTTGTCTTACCTTTTTTCTCTTTCGTCTGGAGCTACTTCCATTTTCATTCACTTAAACTGCCATATCTCCTGTGATGATGATCTTATCCTGAATGATTAATAGGCGTGGGCTGTTCCTGCGTGCTTTGGTTTATACATGAAGGACATAGTTCCCTTGTGTCTCGATGGTGTTGATATGTTGACGAGTTACCCCTATTATTCCGTTCTGTCACTTCTTTGCATTCGACTGATGGTCCGCCAATCCTTGTCAGTCAATTTGGTTTTCCAACTTCCCACGTGGCATCGGTCAACGGGTGTTTCAGCCAATTCATTCGCTGCTTTATTGTTCTAGTTATTGTATCGTGTATTTTTTATCCCACGAAAAATCCATAGCCTAAAATGCAAGCTTATCATTGTCTCATAAAATATATTATAGTACGTCAATCGGTACAGAATATGCACTAAAAGGGCGCTGCTATTAGAAAAGGTCGGGGGTATCTGGTAGAATTAGTGATGGTGCAGATTGAACTGCCGAAGTGATGTCATTTCAGGTTGGAGCAGTATTAGCTTGTTGCCTGATGTGATGACTGAGAGCTCGCGCCATCTGCCGGGAGAGAATTGCGCTCATAGCCCGAGTCTTCGGCTTTCTCCCAGGGCTTCGGCCTTCGCATCGCGGTGCTGGGCCCCTCTTGACCAGATAATATTGTGTTTGGAATTTGCTGAATACCAGGTATGGGCTGGCCGGTAGTAATTAGTTCAACAATATGGGAAAAGGACGACGGGTATGTAGGTTCGGCTGTTTGTTCGGTATTGGCCGATGATTCCGGACTTAAGGAGCTTTCGGTCGCCTGTTCGGGCTGCGATGATAGAGAAAGCGACTCCGGTGCGTGTGTCTGAAGCCAAGCTTTATAGGCAAGAAGATCCACTGGAGGCTGAATACTGTGTTTTCTGTAGTCATGGAGAAGGAAATGTTGTTAGTGCTCCTGTCGTCCTTGCCTTTCGGCGGGTTGTGTTACGAACTTTGAGTAGTAAAAGCATTTGGCTTTGAGAACAAGGTCATCGGAGCGATTTATTTGTTCGTCTGAAGCTGGAGTACCCGGTTGGCCAAGGATCATGGCTAGGCCGAGTCTGAATTCGGGATCGGATGTGAATTGGTACGAATACAGTTCTTGATAGTGGTTTGTGGATGAGCCATTGGATTGCGAGGACTCTGCCCCAGTATCGGTGGAAGTTGCCATACTAATAGAGGGGGTATTAAGGCTGGATGATGGGAAAGTCTCGAGGGCGGTTCAACAGCTCTCTTTGGCTTCTGGTGTTTTTGGAGAGCTGGGGTATAAACTGGCGGGGATTGCAAGGGTTACGATCCGAATGTCGTTTCGAAATTTGGAGGCAGCGGTTGCTATGGAGTCAGATCCACACTCAGTAAGTAGATAAATACCAGGAATTAAGAGAAAGTGCAGTAAAATGTTGTATTTGGAAAATATACGTCTTTCTCCATGTATCACTAAAGACGAGGTCGAGATCCCTCGGTAGTTACATGAGAGCGATAGCTGTGCAAACAGTACAAACAGCTGGGATGGTTTGTTTTGTTTGCATGCTCTTTATATGAGTTCTCTTTTCGGAAACATTTCGTAATGCATTTTGTATTGCTTAATTTTTTGCTGTAGGTAGAAAAAGCAATCTGGGGCTAAACAGCTTTTCCAGAATTGATTGTATGTTTCATTCTGTAGGTAAAATTTCGACTTTTCCAAAACCAAACACCAAGGATGCTTCGCTCGCTAAATAATGACCCAATATTAGTTACAAAAAGGTAATGCAAAACAGTAGCCTAGGTCGTGTCCATTGCATCCACATCAGCCAAGATATCCGAGGACCCATTCTCCAGCACCATATCTGAGGGATCAGGCCGAATCTGCCCACTTTGACACCCGGGACAGTTGTGGACGATTTCATGTGCGAACACATCGCAGTCTATGCAAAAGTGATTATGGCATGCAGTGCATTCATATCTGCTGCTCACAGAAATTCCCTTTGCAGTAGTTTCGCGACTATTCCATTGAGTACGCGGGGGGACGGAAGGAAAGGAGTTACCACACGCAAAGCAGCTTGAACTCAGGGACGCATGCTTCCAAGGAACTTCGGCCCAGTTTATCAAGGGAAAAAGATGATGGTATGATCGTGCTAAGTGTGTGGAAAGAATCAAGGTCAATCCACAGGCAGGACATTCTGCGGGTAGGGCACAGGTTTTGCTTCCGCATCTTGAGCAAAGATAACCCCCTCGAGACGGCTTTGAGTGACAAGCACAAAGAGACGGGGCAGACTCCACAGTACGAGATGGAAATCCCATCATTAATAGTGAGTTTGCGGCTTGCTTTTGTGAGCGGGTGATTGGAGGTGTCGTAATTTCCATCATAAGTTCTCGGAAATGCTGTTCATTCAGCGCTACCCCGTAGCCACTGTCATCTCCAGCATTCGTTTTTGCGCAAAGCTCTCTGCATATAGCAACTTCGGCCGCGAGGCCGATAACTCCAACCCGAACTTTATCGGTGATGAGGGAGGAGACGGTCTGGTGGATGTCACCGGGATCGGAGGATAAGAGAGCCCCAAAAATTATTAGAACTTCACGGGTTCCATGGCTAGGCGTATGGCTGGTGAAATTGGTTAATAACTCGGAGGATAGTGGGCTGGTTGAACGAGCGCAGGAGTGCGAGACCTACAAGAGCGACCCACGCGCCATTTCGAGAGCATTTTGTAAGCTCGGAAGGCCGTTGGGGTCTTTCATTCTCAAGGCTTGTAACGCCAGTATATGCTCCGTTGGATTTCCGCTCATGTCACTTACTCTGGCCGCTAAGCCATCCTTCATACCAATTATTGCGAGCTGTGAAATGGGGTTTTGTTCAAAGTATTCAAAAACGAACTCTTGGGCGTAGCGAAGAGTGAGAAGATACCGCGTAGGTCGAAGATCCTTCTCAGACATGGCGATCGACAGGTCTAGCACCAGCACAAGATGCCGTATGATTCCGCGCTGGAGAGGAGTCGTGTCTCTCAATAACCTATGACAGTTTTCATTCTCATCAGCATCTTCGATCTACGAAGAAGAATCAGACGAAGGACGTTGCTTCTCACTACCTTCTCCTTTTTCCAGCCTCAAGCAGGCCTTCAACGGCCGAGTTGATGGTCCCATCGGCACCTTCAACTAACGTTTCCCATGTTCTTGCAACCTCGAAGTCATGGCCCTCCCGCTGCTTTTTTCGTTTGCCGCGAGCGCGGCCAGAGCGGCCCCGTCTTACGTTGCGGGAGTCAAGCTCGTCGTCTTCATCGTCCGGGCCGAGATCATCGTCGTGGTCATCAGAATCGAATTCGGCAACATATTCTTCATCCGAATCGGCCATTGCAGAAGAACGCGCGTGGGCTTTTGCTGCTTTCAACTCCGAGTTCCGGGCGAGATTTTTGGGTTGGCGAAGCGGCCGGGATTTGCGGGTTGAAACACGCCTTCTCACTGGCTGATCCATCGCGATCCATGCCCCTGCTGCAGGGCGCCAATCAAGCCGGAAAATGCAGTCAAGACGCTAAAAGTCAAGCATCCACCGGCGTCTGCAGGGGAATGAAGGTTGGCTTGGGTGCCTGGGTCGATGGAGAGTTTTGTAACTCCGGAATAAATAATGAAGTTTTCTAGCTCAAGACTTCGAGCTCCGAGTGCTCAATCCGCCGGCAGCCAGCAGCAGTCGGAGTGGCACGGCTAATTCGAAGTGCAATTGGGACGCCAGCACCCTTTTGATCCGGCCAGCATCCTGGTCTCTGTGGAACTCGATGTTCAAGCTCGGAAATGGAGTGGTGAGGTGTCGCGGCGGTTTGCGGGGAGGCCAGCCAAAGGCTATTCACGGGTTTTTGCAACGTCATGGCCTGTCGCCTGCTGCCACTCCCGCAAAACCCCTCCTCGTCCTCCTCTCACCCCTCCGTTCCCTTCGATCCTCCTCCTCGTCTTCTAGGCTTCTTGTAGCTCCTGCACCCCGTCGAGTCCCTTCAAACTGCCTCACGCGCGAGAAATTGACGAGTCTGAACTCCTTCAACCTTCATCCAGCCCGGCTTCAGAAGAGAACTTGTGCAACTGCGTTCCGCATCATGGGTAAGGACGACAGGGAGATATTGCCTGACGTGTACGTGCCGCGAGTCCAACGTCAACAAGTCCGTTATCTGGCTTTCCTCTACAGCTTTACTTACTCTAGTGTAGGGCAAAACCATCCCGCTATGTTATTTCTCTCTACAACCTGCAGCTCGGTGGCTCTTGGGGCTACAATGGCACTGTGAAAATCGATATCAAAGTGACGCGTCCCACCGCCGAGATTGTGCTCAATGCCAAAGCTCTTGACGTTCAAGCTGCCAAAGCCACAAGCAAAGATGGTAAGCTTTTTCTCAAGCATGCATTGGACCTCGTTGTCGAATGGACGTCTCACGGATGTCGTGTATAGGGTCCAAAACTGTCAACAGCTCCGAGATTTCCTATGATAAAGTCTCCGAACGTGCCACTGTCAAATTCTCAGAGGAACTCAAGGAAGGAGATTATGTCTTCGAGCTTGATTTCACTGGAACTATCAACAATCACATGGCCGGTTTTGCAAGAGCTAAGTACCAATGCTCGGAAACACCCGCGCCCGGCACTCCTAAGGACGGTGATGACTACTTTATGATGAGCACTCAATTCGAAGCCTGTGACGCTCGCCAGGCTTTTCCGTGTTTCGATGAGCCCAACTTAAAGGCAACGTTCGATTTCGAAATCGAAATCCCCAAAGACTTGGTTGCTCTCAGCAACATGCCCGTCAAAAGCACGCGAGAAGGGAGTAAATCGGACCTCAAATTCGTCTCGTTTGAAACGACTCCAATTATGAGCACATATGTTAGTACACGCTGCTTCCTTTAAACAACCGGCTTAGACTAAATATTGTAGCTCCTTGCATGGGCAGTTGGTGATTTCGAGTATGTCGAGGCCCACACCGGACGAAAATATAATGGTTCTCCTATCCCTGTCCGGGTCTACACGACTAGAGGCCTCAAAGAACAAGCACGCTTTGCTCTTGAATGCGCACATAAGACAGTGGATTACTTTTCCGAGGTTTTCGATATCGACTATCCTTTACCCAAATCTGACTTACTCGCGGTCCACGAGTTTGTAAGGCACCGCAATTCCGTGATCCATAATGACTACGATGGCTAATTCTCAGGACTCTAGGCCATGGGCGCTATGGAAAACTGGGGTCTTGTTACGTACCGCACGACGGCGGTCCTTTTCGAAGAGGGCAAATCGGATGACAGATTCAAGACCCGCGTTGCATACGTTGTTGCACATGGTGCGGTTGCCGAAAGGGACCCCTGCTGTCAAGTCACTAACCGACGATATAGAACTCGCTCATCAATGGTTCGGAAATCTTGTTACTATGGACTGGTGGAGCGAACTCTGGCTCAATGAAGGCTTCGCAACATGGGTCGGCTGGCTTGCCGTGGATCATTTCTATCCAGGTTAGTATCACGTACAGGCAACCGCCCCCAGAATCAATGCTGACTAGATGTCTATTAGAGTGGGACGTGTGGTCGCGCTTTGTTGTAAGAAACACCAAAGGTACCTTATTGTCATAAAACATTATTGACAAGAGTGATAGGCTGAAGCAGTCCAACAAGCATCGCAACTTGATGCCTTGAGAGCATCCCATGCCATTGAAGTCCCTGTGAAAAATGCCCTCGAGGTTGACCAGATCTTTGATCATATCAGTTATCTTAAAGGCAGCTCTGTTATTCGAATGCTTAGCAACCATCTTGGCCAAGAAACATTCCTGCGTGGCGTCGCCAACTATCTCAAAGCTCATGCCTATGGTATATTTCACAGCTTCTCAAATTTTTCCTATACCTCTGACTCTGACCGCGTAACAGGCAACGCAACGACTAGTGACCTTTGGTCTGCCCTGAGCGAGGCCTCTGGAAAGGACGTGACAACGTTCATGGTCAGACCTCATCATGTGGACAGCAGTAGAGCTGGGTACTAATGAGCTATATAGGACCCATGGATTCGAAAGATCGGCTTCCCAATGGTCACTGTAACCGAAGAACCCGGACAGGTCAGCGTTGGCCAAAAGCGGTTCCTTGCTACTGGTGATGTGAAGCCTGAGGAGGACGAGACCGTTTGGTGGATTCCCCTTGGAATCAAGTCTGGGCCAGAAGCGAAAGAAGCGGAGGCACGCAATTTAACGACAAAATCCGATATCATCCAAGGTCTAGGCGGCGAGGAATTTTACAAGCTCAACAAGGATCAGTGCGGATTCTACCGAACAAACTACCCTGCCAACCGTTTGACAAAACTTGGAAAAGATCGCAATCTCTTAAGCACTGAAGACAAGATTGGGCTTATTGGTGATGCGTCCGCACTGGCTGTTTCTGGTGAGGGAACAACCGCTGCTGCCTTGGCTTTAATGGAAAATTTCCAGGACGAACAGAACTATCTGTGAGTATGAAGTATCCCTCCCACAAGAAAGCTGCTGACAAAACCATAGGGTCTGGATGCAGCTCGTGACATCTCTCGGCCACATTAGATCGGTTTTCGCTGCCAATGAAGAACTTTCCGCCGGCCTGAAAACGTTCGTTCGCAAACTCGTGACACCAGCCGTTGAGAAAATTGGCTGGGAGTTCAAAGCCGATGAAGACTACCTCACTGGTCAGCTCCGCCAGCTGCTTGTCGCCGCAGCTGGTCATTCCGGACATGAAGGGTAGGGTTTTAGTTATTGCAACGATTTCATCACCATACACTAACCAATCGGGTATAGAACAATTGCGGAAGCTAAACGAAGATTTAAATCCTGGGCTTCGGGCGATAAGAGCACAATTCACACTAATCTTCGAAGTGCCATTTTCGGAATCAACGTCTCCGAAGGCGGCCAAGAAGAATTTAACACGGTCAAAGAGGAGTTCTTCAAAACAGATTCAGTCGACGGCAAAGAGATTTGTGTTGGCTCTCTGGCGCGCACTAAGATTCCTAGCATTATCGGCGAATTTTTTGACTTCTTGTTTTCCGGCAGCGTTGCCAACCAGGACATACATACAGGTGGAGCAGGCCTTGCTGCAAACTCCATAGCACGGAATGCGTACTGGGCCTGGCTGAAGCAAAACTGGGAACTCGTTGAGACCAAACTAGGGTCAAACAAGGTCGTATATGAGCGCTTCATTCGCATGAGTCTGTCCAAGTATGCAGACCATATAATTGAACAAGATATTCAGCAGTTCTTTAAGGACAAAGATCAGGGCGGAATTGACAGAGGACTGCTTGTCGTTGCCGACACAATCCGAACAAACGCCAATTATCGTGAACGAGACGAGAAAGCTACACTGGAATGGCTGAAGGCCCATAACTACGTTTGAACGTTTGAGGGCTAGAAATTTTATCATCCAGATTTATAATTTAACATAGCTGCCTGTACACATAATTTTTACAAGCTCATTGGACCTCTCTCACGTGTATGTTATTTCGGGGGTGATAATCTTTAGAACTGGAGAGTTTGGGATGGATGATGGTCAAGTGACGAAAGTAGTAAGGTGCAGGTGGGATATCACGTGGTACGGACCCGGTCACGGGCATGCTACGCTAGGCCTCAACGGATTTAGCGCGCCCTTGAACTCAACTTGAAGGGCTGACAACCTCAGTGGAAGTGCCATATGTCACCCTCGACCAGAATCCTCGCAGCAGCACGCTCTTTCTTCTGCATCTAGTCATCCATTTATAAAGGCTCGCTTTCTTGCCGAGAATCTAGTCCTGTTTCCTACCACCTCAGCCCTAGACAGCTTGGTCCGTGGCCAGTTCTAAAGCACCCTCATTATGAATCCTGAGTGGTAGGTCATCATTCCTGGATAAGCCCGTAGTGCCTACCAGGAGCTTGTCGAGTTGGATTTCAGCTCTGATATCGCCATGAAGTTTCGTATCACTAATAACTGGGCTACTTGATAGAGTTGCTCTCCTTTCCATTCCGATTACGACTGTTTCTCTGGGGTGATCTCCTCTCGACGCGAATGCTAATCCTTCAGATACGATTACCTCTTCAAACTCCTTCTCATCGGAGACTCTGGTGTTGGAAAATCGTGCTTGTTGCTTCGATTCGCGGATGACACCTACACAGAGAGCTATATTTCCACTATTGGAGTCGATTTTGTGAGTGCAAAGGATGAGGCCCAGTCTGGGCTTTTGCCAAGGATCTACGACTTGGTTCGCACTGCTGACACCCCTGACTGTAGAAAATTCGTACCATCGAGCTCGATGGTAAGACAGTGAAACTTCAGATCGTACGTTCTACTATCCCGATCTTGTGCTGAAAACCATGGGGACTTGAGCTTACATGCCATGTATAGTGGGACACTGCTGGCCAAGAACGATTCCGAACTATCACCTCATCCTACTATAGGGGAGCCCATGGTATCTGTGTCGTTTACGATGTGACGGATATGGATTCTTTCAACAACGTTAAGCAATGGCTTCAGGAGATCGACCGCTACGCTACAGAAGGTGTGAACAAGCTTCTTGTGGGCAACAAGAGTGATATGGAGGATAAAAAAGCTGTCGAATACACAGTTGCAAAGGTACAAATTACACCTTCACATTACCCCACCCATGTTGAACGCTTAGCTAACATGTTATTTTTGCAGGAATTCGCGGATAGTCTTGGCATTCCGTTCCTCGAAACGTCCGCCAAGAACGCGTCCAATGTCGAACAGGCTTTCTTGACCATGGCCAGACAGATCAAAGAGCGCATGGGTACCGCTACAGTCAACAACAAGCCCACCGTCCAAGTCGGCCAAGGTCAAGGCGTGCAATCAGGGTCTGCTGGCGGATGCTGCTAAATTGACGATCTTTATGCCTTTTTGAGTGGGTGGGTCCCCCTTTGGTATCATTTGATTTCATGAAGGCTGGTGTCTGTGATGGGTACTTTACTAAACGGGTTGCCACTTTGGGCTTGCTTTTCGTCGATTTACACCCATGATGACAGCTTCATGAATCTTAATGTCTCGCCCGACTTTTTATCTCTTGATGTCACGTATCCATACACCTCGTCCTTTATGTCAAGACTATCTTTCACTCCTTTATCTTTCTTATTTCTGTTTAGAATGGCTTCCCCCCTTTTCTTTGTATGCCTTGATGTCAGTGTAATTTTCAAGTATTTCTTGCCTTCTATCAGCCCATCATCTTAATATCGTCAGGCTAGGCAATCACACTCAGGCCATGATTATTGAGACCTGGTTTCGTGGTATGCTTTCGTCTCATGCCTCTTGCTTCCGTACGCCGTTTCACTTGTTGACGATACGATTTCTATTCTAATACCAGACACGGATACCTTGTTCTTAGGTATAAATGGGACCTTTGCAAATTATTTCATTAAATTATCATTCAGGACCGAATATGGCTACTTGGCTACGTCACAATACAGCATGTATGCGAATCTGTTGTGTTACTCTGCAGCAACCAAACTTGATCACTTGTAAAGATAGCTGCTCTGTAGCCGGCATTCATTGCTTTTATAATCTAGTTCAAGGCAGGGCATCAATTTGCAAATTAGTGCAAGTGCATACCTGCATTCATGTGACCATGTCTAGGCGTAGCATAACACCCCAAGGTCAGACTCCATGCTATTTGACGATCACAAGTACTTTACATAACAATAGGTATTAAGGTCAAGAATGCACCATCTCATTTCAATTCCTTCCTATAAATATTCTCTTCTCGGATCTTTGGTTAAATACATTTCATGGACATCATGCACGCGATCTACGGAACATTCCCATACCTGTGGTGGTTAGCCGAACGGTGACTTTTGTAAATGCCGAGGTACAGCACGACGATTAGTTACTTATCGCGTTCATATGAAGCAGCAGCGAAACTTCCAGGACCCAGATATTACCGATGCATTTTCGTGGGCTAAAGAAAGAAAATAAATAAATCTTCACAAGTCTGCGAAAGGAATTTACCACGAGGCCAGCCGAAACAGTCTTTCGTCTTTCCATTTATCCGTCACTCCTTCAGTCGTTTCCTTTCGAATACCCAGACTTACTTATCTTTGGTTTCTACTCGTACGATTGTATTAAACTGTTGACCTTCTTTTCTTTCGATAGTCGACATGTCGCAGTCAATCAAGCCCGCAACTCCAAAGCCAAAGGTCGCAGCGATGGCAGCGCAACAAAGCGATAACATTGCGCATGCTCTGGCTGGGGCAGGTGGCGGCATTTTGTCTATGATTTTGACGTACGCTTCGAGTTCCCCTAGCTTCTGTTTACTCCTCCGCTGACAAGACAATCGCCTACTCCCAGTTATCCTTTGATTACACTCTCGACGCGAGCCCAGGTTGAGTCCAAGCGCGCCCAGTCTTCTAGCCTCGATGCAGTCCGTCATATCATTAAACGAGAAGGCATCAGGGGCCTATATGCCGGTCTGGAATCCGCAGTCTTTGGCATTAGTGTGACCAACTTTGTCTATTACTACTGGTATGAATGGACTCGCGCAGCGTTCGAGAAAGCAGCCAAAAAAGCGGGAAGGGCGTCCAAGAAGCTTACGACACTGGAGTCAATGATCGCCGGTGCCATCGCTGGGAGTGCTACGGTTATGATAACCAATCCAATTTGGGTCGTAAATACTCGCATGACTGCTCGCAAGTCGGAGACTGAAGAGAGTCTTCCTGGAGCTCCTGTTAAAAAGCCAAAAACGACGCTAGGCACTTTGATGGACCTCTTGAAGGAGGAGGGGCCCAAAGCCCTCT
Organism: Nannizziopsis arthrosporioides; assembly: GCA_029635245.1. Classification (NCBI taxonomy): domain Eukaryota; kingdom Fungi; phylum Ascomycota; class Eurotiomycetes; order Onygenales; family Nannizziopsiaceae; genus Nannizziopsis; species Nannizziopsis arthrosporioides. Next base: position 5,069,437 of record CP098260.1, on the reverse strand, counting down.
TCTCCGGAGTGTTACCCGCCCTGGTCCTGGTGATCAATCCAATTCTTCAGTATACCTTCTTTGAACAGCTTAAGAACGCGGTGGAAAAGAGACGGAAGGTCACCGCTACTGATGCCTTTTTCCTTGGTGCGCTCGGAAAATTGCTGGCCACGAGCATCACTTACCCATACATTACGGTGAAGAGCAGAATGCATGTCGCCAGCAAAGATGGCCCGAAGGAGAGTTTGAATGGCAGCTTAAAGAAAATCATAAAGGAGGAAGGATGGGGCGGTCTGTATAGGGGTGTGTATCCAGTTCAAAACCTCCTTTATTTCGGAAAGTGACTAATTATACGGACTCTAATTTTTAGGAATCGGCCCTAAGGTTAGCCAGAGTGTCCTCACTGCTGCATTCCTTTTTGCATTCAAGGATGTCCTGTATGACACCATGGTTAGCGCTCGTAGACGCGCGATCAAGAAGTAGGCTGGACGCAATCGTCACTTTGCATACCTAGTTACACTAGAGCTTTTTATGTGTTTACACCTTGAATCACACCTCTACTATACCCTTTTGAAGATCCTTATGCTTCTATAAAATGAGCACCCTGTGGTACCCCGTGTTCTTAATATTTGCTGTTGGGTCGGTGGTGGTGGTGGAAATCGGATTTTGTAAGTTTTTACATGTTCTGTAATATATCAACTAACAGTTGAATCTTCTTCTGATGTCAAATAAATATGGCCTTTAACAATTCAACTTGCTGTGAGGAAGAGATGAACCTTCTAATAATGATAGGGGGATATTGAAAGATACCTACATGTGCTTGCTCAGCTTACCTAGAGGTATTGTGCGTACAGGTGATCTGATGGTCGAGTGAGCTCATATGACTGAATAGCTGATGTAAGCATAGTCTATATGACAATATAATATCTTACTAGTTGTAATTAAAGTAGGATAAATAAAGAACTTTTTAGATTATAGTAGTCTGTTAGAACTTAGAGCATATTATCTAGAAAAGTTATAATAGTATAGACTTATAATCATCATCTAACTAGTTACATTACTAGATCTTGAAAGATTAAGAAATCACATAAGAAGTTAATAATAAGTTTATCTGAATGACTAACTAAAACTTCAGAATGAATTAATAACTGCTCTTACTAACAAATTTAATAGGCATCTGTTTCAACCACAATACTGAGTGAAGCTCCAAATTTACACCAGCATCTCTACATTATAAAGACACCCATTGTAGAATTATTGAATTGAAGTAAAGAAACAAAATCAAGATTATGAAAAGAGATGTCACAGAAGACGGATGTCTATCATGTCCTTCAATCTCTGCAGAGATCAGTGATTCCTGTGTTTCAAGGCAAGTTAGACTTGAGCCTAGTAAATGGAGTATACTTCCTTCATGGCGCGGAAGATATTCGGCACATGCTTCTTGTGGCCTGGGCGGTACTGGCTCGGATCTACAAATTTCCGTCATGGCCTCAAATAGGCATCTAGAGGATAATGTCGACATCAACACTGTACTGGATACAATCACGATTTGCACACATGGTTCACGCTTAGGCTTGATACATCGGTCCATACAGGGTCCGACCATACTGACACTCAACCACTCGCCGTATCCACCGGTCCCATCCTGGCCCTTCCTACCACACTGTTTGCAAATCGGCGCCGCCTGGCAGCGCCGACCTGCCTGTACAAGTCAAATGAGAAAGAAGAAACCATATCAAACATATATCTCTGAATGTCCGAAATCCCTCTGTTCTCCAGCATATCACAATCCAGAGAGCAGACCAGATGACATAACCGACATACAAATCTCAACCTTCTACGGTAGCGCCCGTGAAAACCTCGAAGTTCGGCATTCGCGAATACTCTTCAAAATCAAATTCAGGATTGTTGGGATTTGCTAGTGGCACCCACTGCAAGGACACACCTGCTTTTGCGGCGCATGTTTCGATTACTTCATGCTCCATTAGGTAGCATTGAAAGGTAAACGGGGTTTGGGTGTACATGGTAACTTGCATTTTCACACCATTCTCAATGGGCTCGAGGCCTTCGTACAACACCCCACAATGCGCGGTCTTGGGAAAGCCCTGAACAAGGAATTCGTGATTCGGTACCGTTCCAATGCACCTTCCACCAGGCTTTAAAGAGTGGGCGACGTTCTCCCAGAATGTGGACATGTCCTCTGCGTTATCGATATAATTCACCATCCAGATGGCGGTGACCAAATCAAAGCGTCCAAAGCCCAGGGGCTCGAGAGGTTTGCTGCAGTCCGCCACGTGGAACTGGAGCCTTTGATCATCCGCGCCACACTGCCGGCGAGCCTCTTTCACCATTTCCGGGGAGATGTCCACACCGACAACTTCCTTTGCTCCCCACTCAAGGAACTTCCTAGACCAGTACCCCGTTCCACACGCAAGGTCCAGCACTCGGACTCCGCTGACATCCCCGATGTGTGCCTTGACTGATGCAAGCTCAACGTAGCTTTGCGGTAGTTTCTTCGAGTCGTCGTAAATTGCACCTAGTTTATCATATTGAACCTTATCGAACTGAGGACGCATTGTGCTGATTTCAACAATTTTTGATTTCTATGAAGGAAACGCGGAGGCTTTCGAAATCGTCAAGGAAAGTTTTGAATAGAGGTGTATAAACATGTTTCACAAGAATTCATCGAGCAGCACGAGACTTTATGTATGTGTACTCGAATTCTGCCTGCTTGCGAATGTATTAATAAGTTCATGTGCCTGGATCCTAGATTCTCGCGCGGGTTTACAAACTACTGTCTTGGATTACCAACAATGTTCTGGGTGGGTAACATGAACAACACAGGTGACACAAGGAAAGCTTCCTGTGATCACGAAGCAAATCCTCGTCATGGATCGGATTTGAACTGCCGTTTCCACCGCATGCCGCGATTCACTGGGGGCTCTCAGCCTGCATGCGAATATATGCCGGTCTAGCCGGCCGAACCGTGAATCACTAGTTCTGTCTGGCCTAACTAGATGACACAAGGACGAGGCTTAGCAAAACATTCACTTAATTAAACTGCAACTATGTTGGAAAGATTCAGACTCACCATGAAAGGGAATTAGGAAACCTCCATATGATACCTGCTTTTGGGTGCAAGCCTTAATGGTGTTTACTGGTACTCAACTTTCATTTGTTTCAACAAGTATATAAGTGACTCGGATGTAGAGTTCTGAGGGAAACCGCTTCAAGGAATAGCGAAACAATCATGTTAACATCCCTCTTCTATCCTGGGCTCTAAATCTTACGCAGTACAACTTCTCTGAGGAAGACATAGAACAGTGCCGTTTATTCGCCACTCAATGATTGATACATGATGTGGAAGCATTTTTCGCATCAAAGTCGCGATTGCTCTGAAGCTCGCAATGACGAGCAACTTCTCATTCCTTCGATAGGATCAGCGTTCGCACCAGGCCAGATACGATTGTCGGTAATGAATACGCGATATGGAGATTTGAGGCAACCCTCCAAGAGCTTTGACCGTGTCACAGTCCGCCGGGCTTGAGTATCCGTGCGTTGCTTCGCTGACTTCTTGCCCATGACAAGCCAATATTTTGTGGCAATGATCGTCGAGAAGTTGAAAGAATCCGACAGCATTCACCATCATCCTTGCAGAAGTCATTCGTCATTCCTGGGGTTGTGTTTTGCGTCCGAAGGGATCCCAAGCGGCTTGCAGAAGAGTTGACCGCACAGAGAAAATTAGGGTAGAAGAATGATAATAATTCCCTCTCCCTTTGGGCTCTGAATGGCTGAACCTCTTTAGCCTGCGTACTGTCGTGGCGCTGTCTCATAGGCTCAACCTCCTGCAACCTTGGCCCGTGTCGTTCAGCCCACCCTGCCCATTCACTTGGGTTGAGGGATGAGCATAGCCGGGCTGGATTAGACTTCAATGTTGGACACGTTCGTTACCTCTATCAGCAGCCTACTGGAAGAGCTAGCGAATAGAAAGAAAGAAGCAAGAGTTGAATGAAGGGGTTTGATAGAGTAATGCGGTGAATGTTCTGACGTGGGGGCAGGGGCCATCTTTTGATTGAACCCGGTTGCTGAGAAGGCCATGGACAGTGGCTGAGGCACAGGTTCCGGTCTCTTTCCGGTTGCCTTATCGTCTCTGCCTCACCGACTGCTTGGTAACCTTCCAGTCACTCTGAATCCACAGAGGTCGAGTTACAACCCCCGACATCCATGGATAAGGGTTTGAACTCTGATTTGCATGTGCCACATTTCTGCCCCTCTATCTGTGGAGATGCTTATCTGTGGGACCAAGATGCTCTTCTGTCAAAAGTTGAAATATCATAAAAGAGACTAGAACTCACCAGATTTTCATTAATGTCCTGTTTCTTGAACACATTCAGCACCAGCCCTCATAATGTATGTACATCTGCATCACAGCAATCTTTGTCAGCATGACTGATCTCATCTGTCAATTATGTACAGCTACTGGAAGGAAGTGATTGGCTGAAATGAATGTAATCAAACACCCAATGACCCCGAACACCAAACAACCATGATTTCCCATATTGTGAGGTCTAGGTTGGGGAACTAGGCTAAAGATGTATAATGAAGGCAGAACAGTCACTACTAGTGAGGAATGATAGGAGGAATAGAAGATATAGTGTATATCTGAGCTATGTGAAGGAGCTCATTGCTAGGTAGCAAGATGAGGGTGTGGGATCATACACTCTTATATACCTAGAGAGAAGGCGTACGAGACTAACTACATATGGCTAGCTAGCCTGGCATGACACATATGTACTAATTTGTACTTTTTAGAATAGTAATATCTCAACAACTAATAGAGTAGCTATACTTTAGTTAATAACTTAATAAATCTTGTAAGCTCAGATTCTTACAGTTATTAAGTCTAATTATTTATATATAATAAATTAGAGAATTAATTTTAAACTTTTTCAGATTAATTCCAGTTAATAATTAGCTAGTAATTAATAGTAATCTTAATAATTTATATGGAGGTGTGGACCAAAAGTTATGATCTAGTCATGTGATCTGATATGTGTATGTAATTTTGACTTGGTGTTCAAGTCACGTGATTACAGCTCCAATATGGTACTAGGTCACGTGACCTGATCATGACTTTTGGTCCACACCTCCGTATATTTAATTATATTTAATAAGATAAATTTTTATTATTAACTATGAATTATATGCATGTTATTACATTATTTAAATTAAGTAATAAAATAATTAAAATTTTGATTATATATTATCTAATTATATATGTTTTTCTCTTTTTTATCTGCAGAATTTACTATACAGAGTACTCCGTAGTATGTTTGTAAATAGAAAAAAATTATTAAACTTTTTAGTAGGTTTAATGAAGATTTTAGAGTTTTACTCATATATGTAGCTTAATACTCAGTGATTAGTAATTTTATAACTGAATACAAGTCATATGAGCTCACTCAACCATCAGATGACCTGTATCCTATGTATGGTGGTAGGGATTTGTTACGTAAGCAGGATTCGAGCATGCTAAATCAAAACCTTCTTGTAGCGCGACTCAACTTATCGCCTGACGAGGTACACGGTCCTCAAGTATATCAGTTGAGACTATTTTCTTACCTTACGCAACAGGATAGTACATGTTCAGCGCTGCCCTGGTGATTATTGTGAGTACATGTCTTATCTGACCTGAGTACGGCATACCTGCTGCTCTGGAACTTTCCATGTGTTATCCCGCATCAAATCTGAGAAGTGCTAATGATGACAGAGCTAGGATTCACGCGTCATAATTATTCAATCATCTCGCTTGCGGAATACCAACAGCAACACTCACAAGAGCTGGAGTTGAATACAGTGAAGATAGTAGACTTCCGTGGGCCCTATAGTAGCCTGGAACCTTCCAGTCGTACCGTTGTTCACAAAGCGCATCTCTCCTTGAGAGGCTACTTGGGTGCTCCCGCGGATCCATGAGTCTCATATTGCGGATTACCTTTTAAATTCTCTATCAATGGCTGAATCAGATGAGAGGACGGGATATTAGCGAGTTCTTGGGCGATGGTACACCTGCATGCTTTCTTCCGGTCGGATTCTGCAAATGGAGAGCTGTTCGAACAAGCCAAAGGTGAGCGTTTAAAGTTTCTACCATAAGCTATCTACAAATGGTTTCATGTTCTTACATAGCCAGCCCTCAATGAAAGCAAAGCGGCGTGGGCTTAGCCTTGGGGCTGCCTACCGAATGACTCGAAATGAACGGAACCAAACGCACAATACAGTCTCACGGATAGTAAAAAGTGTAGCAGGAATACAAGGGAATGCGCGATTGAGTGATCGCCGCCGGGAGCCTCTGACTGGCTATAATTCCCCTGAGAAGGATGATTTTGAAGATTCAGACCTTGACTTTGACATTCGGGCTCAGGCACTCCTGAATAAGTTTACCTCACACTCCGGAAACATTCCTCAAAATGGTTCCGAGGTCAAAGCCTCTCACACGCCTCAGCCCAACATTTTGAAGCGCAAAGCTGATTCTATATCAACAAGTACATTGAGTGATAGAGCCCACGAACGAGCACCTTTTGAAGACAACCGCCCGCGTTTTGAAGAGAACAAGTCAGCTAAAGCGGAACAAACACCTCCAAATCTCAACAGTCCGGCAAAAGGCCAAATCTTTGGGGTTCGGCTTCTGGCGAAGAAGCCTGCTGTATTGGATAGACGGAATGCGAGCAAGAAGGATTTCTTTGACTTGCCTAAAATCAATCATAGGCCGGTCAAAAAGCAAGTCGCCAAGAAGTCATCGGTCAAGCCTCCGCTAGCAGTCTGGGACTCACGAGGAAGGTTTCATTTTGAAAAGACAACGAAACTTGTTGATCAGCCTGTGTATGACACTGGCTCGACAGGATCCCAAGCTTCGAAAAGCAAGAGCTCGCGAGCGAAAAAATGTCCAGATAAAAAAACTACCAAACAAACAAGTGATGGGCTCCCGCTCGGAGTATGCACGCATTCAGTGGTGCCGGTGCGCGATAAGAGTGGCTTATCAGACCGCCCGCAGCCCAGTAAAGATGCTTCTCACAAAAGTCTCGATGCTTTGCCAAAGTCAGCGCTTTGTGTCTTGCGGGTACCAAAACAAGGTCTAGCAAAATTAGTTGGAGCATCTCAGACTGCCCAGAATGACAGGTCATCTCGGCGATGCAGCGCTTCACCTCGTCAGGATCCCTCCAGGGCCATGGCATACGACCGAATGGAGACCTTACGATCGCCGTTATCAAGACTTACATTAGCGGAAGGATCTGACAGATCGAAGACACCACCTTCTATCTTACCTCCCTCAAGAGCCATCGATAGTACCCCGGCATATAAACCAGGTCCAAAAATAGCTGCTGAGCCTGCGTCTAGTAGTGGAACCATGGCGAAGCAGTTGGAAAAGAACAATGCGAATAAAGTTTATCCGTCTTGTCAGGTCTCACCCCCGCACAAACATGATGCTCACAACCCTGAGGGTTCATTGAATAAAGATGTCTCTAGTCAGCGAGGCGATGGTACCAAGCCAAAAGCGGACCACAAAGCCACAACCCATTCAAACACAAAGATCATTTCAACCTTCCTTCCTGAAAATACTTTGACACAACAACCTCGAACACCTGATCCATATAGTCTTGCTATCTCTCGAGAAACTCTTCATTGGAAGAGGTTTTCAGCGCTCGAAAGCGAAAACACCAATATAAACAAGCCAACGATGGCGCCTAAATCTAAACGCGCAAAGCCTATAGCTAGGCGCTCGACGCGTAAAAAGGCTCCCATCGACAATTATTACGCCACTCCTGCGGGGTTCCCTTCTTATACGAATGATGATTATAAGCCTGAGGATGAGTCGATAGCTCTCATGTCCGACTCGACCCCCGAGCCAACAAGCCCGATCGACAAGGTGGCTCAAAGAATGCAGAACCGACACCGAGTAATCTACCAGTCTGATGATTTCTATATCTCCTGCAAACCCTTGACCACTGGGACAACATTTTCTTCCACGACTACGAGAGGATGGAGCCGGCTCCCCTATCTCGACCAGGGGCCGCGGGCCACTTTTCGAAATATCAAAGCGTTGGATGAAGTGATACATGTTGATCTAGACTTCGATGAAATGAAAGCAATCTATGCACTTTTACAAGGAGATGCAGATCTTTTCAAATCCGACATACCACTTCAGTCATTGATTTCTCGGGCCGCGAATACATACCATCACCACGGAGGAGATTTAAAGACACTGAGCCGGCAAATCTATTATTTACAGCTACTTCACCAGCAACTTAAGGGCGAAGAGCAAAGCATCGATGGTTTTCTGTTCGGCATCAAAGGCTGCACGCGCAATCTGGATTTTAGCCACCGGAAGCTTCATACAATAACTCGATATCTCAGAAAAATTTTCGGGCTACGTGATGACCTTCAGGGTGAACCCGTCCAAGTTCTATGGAACATCCTTAACGACTTAGACGATGAGTCGATTCATAAAATGGCTCTTAAATGCCAACAAGCAGATCAACTCCGGTATCGGGATAGGGATGACATACGACGATTCCTTAAAGATGCATTAGATGAGACACTCAATGTCTCTCCCTGTATCCTTTATGTTGTGCCTGGCATTTCCAAATGCCATCTTTATGATGTAGATAATGCATCGGCATCAACACTCCTGAGAGCCCGAGAACTAGGAGATACAGCATATCGAAATCGCATTCGGGTTAATTACTATCTAGAGAATCGGGCCTGGGAGCGATGGAAATCATGGAAAGGTGCGTCTGGCGATATCCTAGCGCTGGCTTGGTCACCAGATGGTACTCGCTTTGCTGCTGGCGCTGCTGCTCATACCGATGAGCACAGCATGCTATATAACCGAAATAACAACTTACTACTTGGGGACCTCACAGTTAGCCAGCTTAAAGAACTTCCTGACCACCGAATCGACCGACCCATAAGGGACTGCGGCCCGAATAGCATGGTTGATCCCAATCTCTATATGACTGTCACGGCTCTACACTGGACTGCGTCTAACGATCTATACACAGCTAGCTTTGACTCGACAGTCAAAGTCTGGGATGTCTCAAGCCAGATTGATGCCCGATGTATCAAAACACTTCAACACCCTGGGAGGGTGCAGCAAATAGCTGTATCACACTTTGATGAACGACTTCTGGCAAGTGCCTGCAATGGGCCATTTTTTCGACTCTGGCATATGCATGCAGGTGATCATGGTGATCCAGGCCATTCTTTAACGCTACCCTCAAACCCTGAAAAGCTTTCCACCATGGTACCCTCGTCTCTTCAATGGGGCAAAACCCCTCTACTAAGCAACTCTTAGTTGGCGGATTATCTTCTGAAGACGCTTTCCAGGGTATCAGTAAAGTTGGACATCTCGCTCTTTGGCGACTAAGTGAAGCGGCGGTATTTTCTGAAAATATAATGCCAAATGGGCAGTATGTTTTTGATAATGCCTGGCATCCCACCCTCGATGTTTTAGCAACAGGCTGCTCAATTCCAATCAATTCTCGGAGCTGTGGATATGGAAATGATGTGCGCTCCTTAGTACGTATATATGAACCACATCGCAACAGGTACCCCGTCCAGGTCTATGAGTGTCCAGCCCTGGACATAAATCAGGTTACATTCTGTCCTGCGGATGACTGTTATGTTACTGCAAGCTGCACCAATGGCATCACCTACGTGTGGGATCATCGAAACCCCAATCGAATACTCCATAAACTCAAGCATGGAAAGCCAATAAACGACCTAGAGCCTGGCCTTACCAGGGAAGAGGCCGATGTTGGTGTACGCTGCGCGCTTTGGGGTAAAGGGTTTGACTTCTACACTGGATCCTCAGATGGCGTTGTCAAGAAATGGGATATTCGGCTTGCCTCAAACGATGTTCTGCAGGAAAATGCCGCATCATGTAAAGTGGAACTCATGTCAGCTGCCATGTCCCCTGATCATACCAACATGGTTCTTGGGGATGATACCGGGGGAATCCACGTGCTATCAACTGCACCATGGGGTCACCATGATGATAATTACTTGACCTTTGATCTTGACACAGCGTCAAAACCAGGCATCGCAGAAGTTCCTCAAGAGCCTGAACTTGACGAATCAACAAGTCGCGCCGAGAGGCAAGCTCAACCTCGTACCAAACGAAAGCGGGAACCCTCAAGATCAAGACGAATTCGTTATGGTCGGCCTCCGTCATCAACCCCTTTCTCATTATCCCAAGTTGACCCGAAAAACTTCATCGACTTAACCGTTGACTCGGACTCCGAGGATTTTCCTCGTCATACCACAACCAAAAATCCCTTCGATAACGCTGACTATGAGGATGATCACTGGTGGCCAGTGCCTGATCGAGATGGAAACTTCTCTTGAGACGCTCAACCGGTGGAAACTACGAGTATGCTGTGAAAGCAAGTTCGACCCAAGCGGACCAGGAAACCGAACGGTCTTTTTTTGGTAGATGATTGAGAGCGAAGGACTGAGACATTGGCTAAAAACCGTCTATCTTGAAACGTATCGGTTGGTTCTCCGATCGGACATACTGTGTTCGGGCTTGATGATTCAAAGGGCTGCGCTTTTGTTCTCTTGGGAGACTACAGAGCATTTAGCTCATGATTTGCCCTCTTCAATATATATTTTACCAAAAATTAATTTCTACTTCATCAGGCTGCACACATACAGGTGCAAGACATTACAAATCATAATTTGATGCATAGTACAGAGTAAAATAGGGCAACTAGTTTGCATATAAGGAGTACAGGCCAAGCCCGGCAGGCTATTTATTTCGAGTATGCCTTAGCTCTGAAATGAGGGATAGAGGACATACGATTGCAGTGAGCTCACCTCCGCAATGCCATCATGTAGCCGGTCAAGTAGCACACTCTGATGCTTTCCTCCCACAGCATCGCAACAAGTGACTCAAAAGCCGTTCCAACGGCGATGGCGACATCCTTGGTTTCAAAAGAATAGCAATGGAAGGCCTTTGTCTACCACTGCTCAGTGCCATCGCCATGCACGAAGATTGCTCAGGATATGCGGAAGGATCAGTTTAGTGTAGATCAGAACGAGCGCAGCAATCAGTATTGCACCAGCTATCGGAATATGCAATTTGAGACCACATCTAAGTAGGTAGGTGGTGAAGAGCTAGTATGGAAGCCTGCGGGCTTATTAGGAGATCTCACCCGTCAGTTATCCCTTCTCTCCCAACAGCCATGGCCACTGGGGGTCAATGATGCCCCTGATTCCCCAGAGAACCATCAGTGTGGATTTTGGAAGGGAGTCTGAGTGGGAACGTGAGTCCAATCACAGGGGCGTGTGGTTGATTTTATGTTTCTTAGCGTCAACTTCGATCAGCCTAACGCTCTGATAAGCAGACTGGAGATTGGACGGAACAAAACTCCAAAGAATTTCACACCATGGCTTCAATCTTCTGTTGACCATGTGCTTTGTCTATTTTCCATGCTCTTTGAGATAGCTGATAATGAGCGTCACCACTATTTTACATCCTGTGCCGCTTCCACTGCAGAACCCCCAAATGAGCGCCAGCTCTGAGAGCACCTTGGACAAGTTCCCAACAATCGATGACGAAACCCTCAAATTGCCAGTCAGCTCGGCCTCTCCTTTACCGGATAATAGCTTCAGATACTCCCCGGAGCCTTCGTGGCTGCCGCGGAAGCATGGCGCAGCCCCCAATGGCTTGCCCATACGACCCCAGCGGCCACGCAACAGCATCAGCGAAGCTATCGGGTCATTGAAGAAGAGGAGCGCAAGTGTCAGTGTCAATGCTCAGGAGTTGGCTGAGGCACTGAAAGCGCCGGTATCCTATAAACTGATTGTGAGTGAATCTATCTGGCCTCTGACATCGGTATCTAAACTCCGCTAACGGATTAACGCTGATTTAGGGGCTTTGTCTGGTCTGGTACTTGACATCCGCGCTCACCAACACCTCTTCCAAAGAAATCCTAAACGCCCTTCCTAAACCCATCACCCTCACAATCGTCCAATTTGGCTTCGTTTCGGGGTGGTGCTTGCTGCTCTCCTACCTGGCTTCGGTGTTCCCGGCCTTGAAATCCAACATACCAGCGCTGAAGAATGGACTACGATATCCAACCGTGGAGGTCATATCCACCGCCCTTCCGCTGGCTCTTTTTCAGCTTGCCGGTCATATTCTGAGCTCCATGGCGACGTCGCAGATCCCTGTATCCCTTGTCCACACCATTAAGGGACTGTCGCCGCTTTTTACGGTCCTCGCGTATCGCTTCTTCTTCCGCATCCGATACGCCCGAGCTACATATCTATCACTAGTTCCTCTCACCCTCGGCGTTATGCTTGCCTGCTCAGCTGGCTTTTCGACCAATCTTTTCGGGATAACATGCGCTTTCAGTGCTGCCATCGTGTTTGTTTCGCAAAACATCTTCTCCAAAAAGCTTTTCAACGAGTCTTCTAGGATAGAAGCCGAAGGTCATTCTCTCACTGGACGCAAACTAGACAAGCTGAACCTCTTATGCTACTGCTCCGGCTTGGCTTTTATCTTGACCGCCCCGATTTGGTTCTTCACCGAGGGATATCCCCTCCTCGTGGACATACTGCGTGACGGGGCGATCGATCTGACAGAGAAAAAAGGCAGTTTAGACCATGGCCCTCTAATTTTAGAGTTCGTTTTTAATGGCCTGTCGCACTTCGCCCAAAATATTCTTGCCTTTGTCCTGCTATCGATGGTGTCACCGGTTTCTTACTCCGTGGCGTCGCTTATCAAGCGTGTCTTTGTTGTGGTTGTTGCGATTGTATGGTTCGGAAGTTCTACGACGCCAATTCAGGCTTTCGGTATTGGGCTCACTTTTCTCGGATTATACCTGTACGACCGCAACAGCCACGAAGACGCGGCCGATCGACGCGCCAACGCAGACCACTTCCACTCACGCAAAACCATTCTTCCTCTTAATAACCGAAATGCCAACACTACGTTTACATTTCCTCCGGCAATCAAAGAAGGACAGGTGGACAAGTCAAACGGCTACCTCTCAGCTTCAACAGGCAATGCAAAAAAGATGACAGCGAACCGAGCGGCCGTCCGCGGCGAACGAGTGCTGCTACTCGTCCTTGGATGCCACCAGGCACAAAGCAGGAACACACATGGCAGCCCGGTGATTCAGTAACGGCGTAAAGAGCACACGTTTCGTGATGTTTAGCGGCTACATGTACAGGTACATTGTCGGCGTTTTCATTGGAAGATGACAGGACATTGGGGCCAGCGCTGATAGGAAGGCGTTCAAGACCATAACATGAATCCTGACTGGTGTTGTGTAAAAAATAATTACGTTGTAATGTATAGAATTGATGTTTTTTCATATGGTTCGGGCTCAATCGAATGTTGGATCCATGAGAATTTGGCGAGTAATGATGGCCAACCGTCCAACCACTCTAAGTAAGCTTCACAGTAAGCATCCCACCGCATGTAGAGCCCGTTCGGCATTCCTGGCGCGTGCCAATACTGTTTGTGTATTGTCGGTTTAGGAGGATGTAGCTACCGTCGGTAAGGAACTGTTCCTTCATTGAGCCCATAAGAACCCTAGGACGCTCCAGCTACGGCGCGAAATGCTGTTCTAGGACGATGCTGTAGAGGAAGAAGAGCTAGGAATATTCGCACGGAATGGCTCTCCTGCCTACAATAATCCATGTCCATGGAATGAAATATTTTTCAAAAGAAAGAAAAGAAAAGAGAAAATTGAAAGGATCGCGAGAGAAAAATGGGATTCGGGATTTTGCGTTTCGGAAGCGGAACATCTACTTGTTCCGGCGAGACTGCCTGAGCCAATCCGAGGCTGCTGATTTGTTGAATAAGCAAATGGCAGCGCAACAAACCGCAAAGAATCCCAATTGAGAAAAACGCCCCAAACGACGTCGGCCTTCGTTCCCGCGAGCCTTCGCCTGCCATTATCTCCTTCTGACTGTCGTCCTTGTCACACTTCTTGGGGTCTCTTCTTCCAATTTCCTTTTACCTTCCATATCGCCGAAATGCGGCCGCAATTATTCCGGGCGGCCGCCCGCTCAAGGAGATGGTCCCGGCTCAATTGCTCTCGCTCATTTTCAACGAGCACCCCGCGATCTGCAGAGGTTGAGATCACAGTCGGTGAGTAATTGCTGGTAATCTTCTGCCGGGCAAGCTACTAATTGCTGTGCAATTTCACAGATGGAAAGAAAGTGTCGATAGAAGGTAAACAAGTTGCCAATTGGAGCTTGAACGCAAGTGTATACTGACTGGTATAATAAAGCGGGATCTGCATTGATTCAAGCCTGCGAAAAAGCCGGAGTAACTATTCCACGGTATGTGTCCCTACGGTCCAGCGTAGTGATTGCTTGACTAACTAGCATTCTAGATATTGTTATCATGAGTAAGTCCCAGAAGAACGATGTTGAAGGCTACTGGAGATGTGCTGAACAGATGAAAAGGAAATTAGCAGTTGCCGGAAATTGTGAGTGCATCAATCACTATCGGTTTCTCTGATATGTCTGCTAATCTGCATTATTCGATGCTAGGCCGAATGTGTCTAGTTGAAGTCGAGCGAGCGCCCAAACCAGTTGCCTCCTGTGCTTGGCCCGTCCAAGCAGGAATGGTTGTCAAGACGAATTCACCACTTACAAACAAAGCCAGAGAAGGTGTTATGGAATTCTTACTCGCAAACCATCCACTCGACTGCCCCATTTGCGACCAGGGAGGAGAATGTGATCTACAAGACCAATCAATGAGATACGGTGCCGACCGAGGTCGATTCCATGAGGTGGGAGGGAAGCGTGCGGTTGAAGATAAAAATATCGGACCTTTGATCAAAACTTCGATGAACAGGTGTATTCATTGCACTCGATGCGTTCGCTTTGCGAATGATATCGCTGGGGCTCCGGAGTTAGGAACAACGGGGAGAGGAAACGAGATGCAAATCGGGACATATCTTGAGAAAAACCTCGATTCTGAAATGTCAGCGAACGTTATCGATCTCTGCCCTGTCGGCGCTTTGACCTCGAAACCTTACGCATTCCGAGGTAGACCTTGGGAGCTCAAACATACCGAAACTATCGACGTTCTTGATGGGTTAGGCTCGAACATCCGGGTAGACTCTCGAGGGCTGGAAGTGATGCGCGTTCTTCCCAGACTTAATGACGATGTCAATGAGGAGTGGATCAACGACAAGACCAGATTTGCATGCGACGGCTTGAAGACACAGAGACTGACAACGCCTTTGGTTCGAAGGAATAACGAGTTCGTGCCTACCACTTGGGAACGAGCCTTGACTGAAATCGGTGCGGCGTACAAGGCTCTGTCGCCCAAAGCCAACGAGTTCAAGGTTATCGCTGGTCATCTTGTCGAGACTGAATCCCTGGTTGCCATGAAAGATTTAGCAAGCAAACTTGGCTCTGATAACCTTGCACTCGACCAACCTGGTGGCAGTGAGCCTATTGCACACGGTGTTGATCTCAGATCAAATTATCTTTTCAACTCCAAGATTTACGGTGTTGAAGACGCAGATGCTATTCTTCTCGTTGGAACCAATCCTCGACACGAAGCAGCTGTCCTCAATGCCCGCATCCGCAAACAATGGATTCGCTCTGATCTTGAAATTGGTCTGGTTGGTGAACCTTTCGAAAGCACATTTGAATTCGAGCACTTTGGCGACGATGTCTCTGCCTTAAAGAGCACTCTCTCTGGTGCTTTTGGAAAGAAACTAGCTGCTGCCAAGAAACCGATGATCATTGTGGGAAGTGCGGTCGCGGAGCACCCAGATGCGAAAGCTATGTTCGAGATCATTGGAACCTTCGCCGATAAGAATGCGTCCAATTTCAACACTGCCGAGTGGCAAGGATACAATGTTCTTCAACGTACCGCTTCCCGGTCAGGAGCGTATGATATCGGATTCACAACGCCCTCTCCTGAAGTTTCCAAAACTACTCCAAAGATGGTTTGGCTTCTTGGTGCAGATGAAATCAATGAAGCTGAAATTCCTAAGAATGCCTTCATTGTTTACCAGGGCCACCATGGCGACCGTGGTGCCGAACTTGCAGACGTTGTCCTTCCAGGAGCCGCCTACACCGAAAAGTCCGGTACATATGTGAACACGGAGGGCAGAGTCCAAGTGACTAGAGCTGCCACTTCGCTTCCTGGAGCTGCCAGAGAAGACTGGAAAATTATCAGGGCTGCCAGCGAGTTCATTGGTGCTCCACTTCCGTATGATGATGTCGAAATGTTGAGGGACAGAATGGAGGAGATCAACCCTGCCTTAAGGAGATATGACATTGTCGAGCCCACATCGCTGAGCCAACTTAGCAAGGTTCAACTGGTTGATCAGAATAAGGGATCACAATCTACAGGCGCACCCCTCAAGAAGCCCATCGAGAACTTTTACTTCACAGATGTCATTTCAAGAAGGTCAGTTTCCAAACCGCGGGTTTTAACAAACGCCAATACTGATATTATCTATTCTAGCTCGACGACGATGGCCAGATGCTCCGCAGCTAAGGAAACCGGAAACCCAGACAACAATTTTATGGCGCCTGGTGAGCCCGCAACTCAGTACTTTGTGGCCCAATAAAATAGTTATTCTTTCTTTTCTGTCTTCTGCAAAGCCTTCTCACAGCATTGATTTCATCTTCATGTGACACTATTATCATGTTCCTTGTGGCCCGGCGTTTTCATATTCTTTGTTTTGTGCTATAATTTTTTTTTTTTGCTACAAGGCTTGTAGAATCAATTACATTCCCTTTGTGCACCTCTGTCTGTATATAAGAATTCTTCCCAAGATTCATGCCAGAGGGGTGAGATGCCGAGCCTCTTTTGAGAGTGATCAGTTTACTCGATCCGTGGAATGGAGACTCCCGGTGTTTTTAGAGGGCGTAATCAAAACACTTCAAAATCAATGTCCGATACGAATTTACTGAATAAAAGAATAGATACAGTTTTTGGAGGATGCCGTGTATTATATAACAATAATAGCATAGTTGGATCGCATTACAGCTCGTCATCCGTTTCGGTATCAACATCAGCGGCATTGTGGGCTGGTTTAGGGTCAGGCTTTGAATTTGCTCCTTTTCTAGCGAATGGAAGCTCACGACGTGGTGGTGGGGGAGATGGAGCTTTGGTATTTCCCGGGAGCTTTTCGACTTTCTCGCTATCCTCCTTGGTGCTGCCTGGTGAAGATGCTTTCGGGCTATTACGAGGCTCTTCTGCTTCATCTTCCAATTCTGATGCCGTTTCTTCATCCTCCAGTGGTTCGGGTGTCGAAGCACGGCTCAAATCAGATGCTGTTGTTTCATCCTGCATGTCTGTACCCTTTTTAACTCCGTTGTTGTCATCCTTTTCGTCTAGATCCATCGTCTCAAAGGCATCCTCGCTCTCGGATTCGGCTGCCTCTTGTTGAGCTTTGCGTTTGGACTTTCGACTCGCACCGGCTATGCGGGGATTTTTCGCGGCATTTGCGGCTTCTAGTTCGGCGACTATATATGGTACGGTGAGTTAGCTTGCAATCCTCGTAGAATCAATAAAATTTCAGCACCTACGTTTTGCCGGGTCAACCTTAGCCGTCGCTAAAACACGCTGTTGGTTGCGAATTTTCAACTTCTTCTCATTCAGTAACTGGGCAAATTTTGCCATTAATTGGTCGTCATGATCCTTCTTGGCCTGAATTAGCTCTTCCAATTGAGCATTCAGTTGGGAGATGGTATTTTCTGCATCGCGATATTTGGCGTTTAGCAAGTGGACTTCCGTGGACATATCATTTGCTCGGGCAACAGCACTGCCTGTCCATTCAAAAAGCTGGATAGCTTGATCATCATTTTGTTGTAGTGTGATAGAGCCCAAGCGTTGCTACAGCAAGTAGGGCTAATGTCAGCGCGCCTGATGACGTGGACCATTAACGAGAGGTCAGGTGCCAATGTAGAATAAAGAACGCACCGTAATGGCATCGATCCGTTTTCGAAGTGTTATAGTTAGCTCATTAGTCTCGTCATCTTCGTCCACGGATTTCACGGTCGCGACCGTCTCCAGCCCCACCGTCCATTCTTTGGATTTTATGGCGTCGTGATTCTCGCCAAATACGTATGAAAGGATCGCGGACCACTCCTCATCGCTGCCACGATAGTTTTTCGCACGCAACTTATTTACTTGGGAGGTTTTTACTGAACAATGACGCTGTTAGCGAGACGACCGCCACGAGCTACATCCAGATTTCAAATCGGAATGGAATGCATTGGGCTTACTAGAACCGGTATATGGGTTTTCTCCTTCTGTAGCCACAAGTTTGAAGTCGAGTTCGTGTTTCCCAGGCCCAGAAACCTGGAGCAGGACGAATTCATCTGGACTATCGCTGCGCGGAATGCGTAGGACTCTCTCGTTGACCATAGTAAATGTGTAATTGAGATCCAAAGGGTGGTCGACCAGGAAAGAACGAGCGCTTTTTCAATCAATTCAACTGGGGAGATGAGCCTTAAATAGTACGGGAATACGCTCTCTGCCTGAAGCCAGACTTCTCAGCTCATTGTTGCTGCCTGTTGGGACGAGTAACGTTTACATGACATCAACTCTGACGCGTGATTTCCAATTAGGCAACGCGCCCGCTGGCAGCCGCTCGCTAACGCGACCCAATCAGGGCCGCCAGGCGCCCCAAGCGCGTCATGTGCATCGTATTGTCAGGGCGTAAAGTTACCGTACGGGCGCCTGCTTGGCATCCCAACCCCCTAACGAAACGCCCAAAAAGAACCCCCAAAGAAGAAGAAAAAAGGCCCACCAAACACCAATCCTTCACCTCCACCATCCATGTCCTTATCGACTCATCGACCCCGGGCCAAGCAAAAGCCATTAATACTATCGTTAGCTGGCCCCAAGGGAAGCAGCCTCCTGACTCTCATTCTCCCAGCCACCGCGAATCGCTCCTTGACAGAGTACTCCGTACGCGACCGAGTATTTCTGGCCAGCTGCAGCATGCAGCCTGTCGAACCCTAGCACATTTCGATCCCGGTCTATCAATTACTACTCCATTGATATACTATCGGCTCCGTGCGGAACTGAAACATTACTCTGAGTCTTTGTGTAAATGTGAAATTACCTACCTTCTTCTCGGTTACTTGCAATTTCAAACACCGTGACACTAATAAAAAGTCCGCCCTCATCAGTTTTGATTATATCGTCCAGCATCATCCATTCTTTTTTTTAAGAGCGAAAAGGGCGCCCTTCAAATCGGACGCGCCACATTTTACGACGCCGTATCCAAGCGGGAATGACTTCTCGGCCTCTCTCTGACAATTTCGATCCTTATGCGAAGAGCGTCCGTTGATATTAGCGCTCGAAATCGGGGTAGCATCGAAAACTAACGAAAAGAGTATCTGCTCTCGAACCCGTTTCTCAGGATGGAAATCACCCCATCACCTTTGCGAAGGCCTGAGACTGAAGTTATCGAATGCTGGGATGACGATGACGACCTTCAGTGCGGAGATGACATCTATTTTCGCACCGCTTCCACTACAACCTCTGTGACCGGGTCTTCCTTGCGACCCTCTGGTCATCGTGACTCCATCTCATCCCGCCGCTCTTGCAGGTCAGATCGCGATTCCAATTACGGTGATGAAGAAAGCTGGCAGTTGTTATTGAACGAAGATGATTTTGGCACCGAAGATGCGATCACGTCCGCTAAAAACGCTGGCATCCCCATTCCCGATGGAATACCCAGGTCTGCTCTTTTAGGAGGAACAATAAAAAGGTTAGGTGGTCGGAAGGGCAAGAAAGCCCTTGGAGACGATTGGTCTGAAGATCTGGATCTGGCTGGGCTCAGCGGAGAACTTCATCTGAAATTCAAACATGAAGCTACCTCGCCAGAATCACTTCTACACCTTAGCTCATTACCAACAAGTCCATCTAAATCTCGAGATCTGGATTATTTCGCTGAGATTATCAATCGTCCACCGGTTCCCAAGGCATTGTTCAGCGATTTAGATAAGTTTAAAGATACTGATGAAGACGCCTCCTTTGACGATGTCCCGACCATCAAGGTTGCGAAAACCCGACCATCACCGATCTCAAACCCTTTCGCTGAACCGAGTCCAACACAGTCCAGCGATCAAGATGAGAGAATGGACGTTGACTTGGTACTCCCTTCAGATGGCCAACCCCTGCGATTATCCACCCGTCGAGAAGCGAAGACGCCTGATACCTTAGGTGATGACTTTGATTGTGAATGGGCTGAGGGCAGCATTGGAGTGCGATTTGGCGGGACAAAACGAGAACCATTTTCAGCTCGCAGTTCGACTGCTTCTGTGATGAGTCCTAGTATTTCTAGCTGCCTGACCGTCGAAAGTGAAGATGAAGGATTTCATGACCTTGTTCTACCAGACGAGCCTTTAGACCTTACAAAGTCTCTGCAGAAGAGGCAGGAGTCCATGCCACCTGCCACTCCGGACCTTCCTCCCGAAGCAGAAGCTCTCAAGGATCCAGCGCCAGATGCAGATGATTTCTTCTCTGGACTTGATATCGGTAACGGTGAAGTGTTTGATAGCGAGAAGCTAACGCTTAATCGCAATATCAAGAGAAAGATTGAGAGGCCAGCGAGTCCAGCAAGACGTGGAGCCACCACTATCACATTTACAAGCCGAACCACCAACACGCGCATCCCCAGACTATCTACTCTCGAGCGCTCTCATTCTACCCAACTGGAACCCGTCTCCGAGAGCGGAGCACCACTGGCCAAATTCGTTCGCCCTTCTTCTCGATTGGGTGGCGGTCACGGCACGCACTCTTCGCTGTCTAATATATCAGTGTCTAGTGCGGGTTCTGTATCGTCTAATTCGGCTACACGTCGACTTACCACTAGAAGCTCAAAGGAGGCGTTACGTGGTGAATCAAATAATAAATCTACTCAGCTACTCAAGACCAAGCGCTCAATTCCAGGTTTACGTAACTTCAACGCCAGCATGGTTCCAGTTCCAAGATCACCAGGGCGACAAGAGAGTAGCGGTACTACGCGAGGCACAGTTTCTCCTCGCCCGAAAACACCAGTTGAGCGATCGACAATCGCACAGCAAAGACGGCCCCATGTGCCCTTTATTCCTGCCGGAGCCTCTCCCGGCCAGTCACATCATATCAGCCTTAAGTCAAACAGGTCATTGCGCCGTGCCGACTCGGACTCCTCAGGAGATATATTTGCACATCATAGATCTACTTCCAGGGTCTCAACGTCCTCAGTATTATCGGATGCTACCCGTCGAGGGAGTGCTGATCTTCCTGCAGGCTCTTTTACTGCCAAACACACCGTAACAAAACCTAGCCGAAAAAGGCATTTTGGAGACGGCACAGAGCTTGATATCTTCGACGACCTTCCAACTTCCGCAGCAACCGAGAGCAAGTTTGTAAAGCCTCCTTCAAAAAGAGGTCCTCCCCGTGCTTTAAGAAACAGGCTAAGCCAATCCGGAATTCCCGTTCCTCTGAAACCAGATTCGACATGTCCTCCATTACCGATGAGCCCACAGCGCCCAGACCTTACTCCAAGATTCGCTCGAGACACTAATGCCTCCAGGAACGCCCGGGAGCAAAGGATCGCTGCCATGATACACAATCAAAAGGAGCGGGAAGGTGGACCTCTAACTCCAATAAATGTGAATTGGAAGTCTCCACCGTTTGGCCGTCCACCCCCTAGCCCTAGTGTAGTGAAAGGTAGAGCAGGACATAAACACCGCAACTCCATTACTCGGCCCCAGTTGATCAAGCCAATGGGTAATGGAGTTCACGAAGCGAAATGTGAGTTAGCCTAGAACGCACTTTTTGGCGTGTGATAATGCTTACAGATGATATACTAGCTGTCAAAGGCATGAAGTACAACCCAGCTTTATACAGATGGGAGGGTAACGAAACCGCTACTGCTGCATTTGATGCCCAACCACCCCCTACTCCTTCAAAATCTACTCTCGCTCTAATCAGTAATATTGGAGGAATGACCGGCACCCAAGTAGTTGGTTCTATGGTGTTTGATCCCCAGCGCATGTGTTGGATCAAGCTAGGGCCTCCCTTTTCTGGAAAAGCAGCAGCAAACTCCCCGCCTGACGATGATGATGTTTTTGCTGGCCTTGATGACCTTGAAGATCGTCCATTAAAGTCCAGCACCGCTTCTCGAACTGTATCGGCAGCCGCCGACCTTGAAGCGGCTGATGCTCTAGCCGGCGACGACAAGAGCGGTGATTCCTCGGATGATTGGCAAATGGCAGAGGAATTTGACGTCGGGCCAGAATTCATCAAGAGGCAACGTGCCGAAGAAGAAAAATGGAGAAAAAAGGTCAGCAAATGGGTCAGCGAAGACCGCAAAAGGTTCGGCGATGGGTGGCGATGGGCAATTCGAGATCTAGCCAAGGACGACAACTCCTTCAAAAATCTCCCCTCGAGTGTCAAACGGTGAGGCCCCGGAGCAAAGCACAATTTGCACAAAGAGAGCTCAGGATCGCGTTTCCAGATCAGCGCGCCGATGTTTCATGCATTTTCAACGACTCACATTCGATTATTTTTTTTAATGGCTGGGATATCCCAGAATCCCTTATTCTTTCACAGAGGCTTTTGAGGAGGATATTTTTTCATCTCACTGCTCTAACGGTATTATGATGGCTACGCTTCTCAATTCATTCCAAAGCAAGCCTACTTCGGGCTTACAGCGATGGACTGTCTGCGGTTCATTCCCGCTTGGCATCTGCTTAACGACTTCATGAACAGCATATCGTGGGGACACACAGTTGTTACTCATTCTTGGCTTTTGGCATATTTTAACCCGTGTATTCTAGCTTTATTACTGTGCTACCTTGCTGCTGATTATTCCTGCATTTTGAACTCCCTGCGTTTACCTTTTCTTGTTTTCAAGGACGATGATTATTACCATATTTGGCTTTTAATAGTTATACGGTTGATTTTGCCTAGCTGTGTAGTGAATAAATGCGCCTCTTTTTGATTTATTTTTCGTGCTTTTTGCCATCGTGGCCAACATTCAGGGGCGATTCTCACCCTGAACAGATATTCGGGTGCTTGAACGCCAGGTAAAATTCTTTCGCTCAGATTGATTAAGCCATATCTGAGAGCTCGAAATTCGTTGCCGACCCTTTTCCGCGGCCGCCGAGCATGGTGAGCATCTCAGAAACGGACGCAGATTGTTGACGAAGCGCCTTCTTTCGGGACGAGGGTCTTCTTCCCCCGCCGCCTCATGAAGCCAGGGGTCAAAACCGGAGCTAGTGGTGATCAATGCGCAGAGCAAAATTTAAATAATACGAGTGTCTCATTGAGGGAGAAGCGATTTCTTCCCTTATTGGCCACGGGACATTTCGCACTGCGGCCTGACGTAACGAGCTGCCAGTGATGAGAAATACTAAAATCTTCAGAGCTCGGATTCTTCAATCTCCTCGGGCATTAAAC
This sequence comes from Nannizziopsis arthrosporioides, assembly GCA_029635245.1. NCBI lineage: Eukaryota > Fungi > Ascomycota > Eurotiomycetes > Onygenales > Nannizziopsiaceae > Nannizziopsis > Nannizziopsis arthrosporioides. Next base: position 5,046,009 of record CP098260.1, on the reverse strand, counting down.
TTATTGTTGAACGAACAGGATTACACTGCTTACAGCCGGTCCAAACTCTCCGCGCTCGCTCCCGCCCTTGCAGCGGCCGAAGGCTATGTTACTCTAGTGTTGGGTCCGATCGATCTGCGCAAAGTTCAAAGGGAGCGTGAGCCATCTAGGTGCCATCGGAGAAATGGCAATTGGCTCCCCCACGGTGCAATAATGCACCTCCTCCCACGTCCTTCCTGGACGAGTTAGCGCTCGGCCTCTTGTGATGCCGCTGCTGCACACCGACTTTTTTGGCCGGTTGGTGAGCTCCGCATGCGCGAAGCATCCCGCGCAAGGTGGAGCAGGTCCTCTCAGCAAAGACGAAGAACTCACTCGAAGCGAATAGTTATTCAAGATGCTTGCATCAGAATATGGCTCCGCGCGAGGACAGAGAAGTGCCTTTCTGGACATAACGATGCCATTGTGGAGCATTACATCTTCATTAACGACCACTAAGAGAGCATCAGGTAGGCGGAAGACGAAATTGCCTTGTTGCCTTTAAAATATCCCAGGTGCGAGGAACACATGTCAGCATATCTTCGAAATAATGTCAATTATGTAACAGTACGGGCTGAAGAACGGTAACTTGCCGATAGGTTCCCAAGCTCTGTCAAGAGCACGTTGCCGATAACATAATTCATTAAGTCGAAGACCAGATTTGAATGCATGAGCAACGGGGAACCAGGAACGAATCTTAGGGTTGCAGAGAGGTGCCTAAGGCCTGAAGTTGGGGATCAATGGAAGCTGTCAATGTATGTATGTACTCCGTACTCACAAATCAAAAGCTGGATACGAAGAATAACTAGTCATTAGTTACCTCTGGCCACAATAAACGTCCGCTCTTCCTCGCTGAGGAAATATGGTCTCGTTTTCATCGCTCACGCCTCGACTGTAGTTAATATGGTTAGTGGACTATCCAGCTACGGGCCGTTGTCAAGGTCTAGGTAAACTAATTTGACCACTAACTAACTGTTAGTGACCATAGCTCGCGGGATGGGTTTCAAGGCCTTCAACACCGATCCTGGCCGTCTAATTGTCACAAAACAAAACGCCTTTCCCGAGGCCGTTCCCACCCATTCCATTTGATGTGACAAGCATCAATTATTCAGTAACCGAAGCAGTTGAGCTACGGATACATGTTCAATGCATGAATAGGGAAAGAAGAACAAGGATTGGCTGAGATGCGATATTCGTTCATCGGTGGCACCCAACTAACATGGCGGGAGAACCGACTTTGGACAGTGCTTTCATTATTATTTTTGGGAATTTGAATAATCGTTCACACTTACAAAGCTCTTTGTAAGCGCCCGGGCCTTCTCTTAACCAACTAGTCGTCCCGCTCAAGCTAGAAAGAATGGCTGGGCAAACTGGGTACCAAAACCATGTTAACGGGGATCAAGTTAAGCTCTAGCCTCTAGACGAGACAATGTGGAGTTTGGTACTTGTCTAGTACATGATCTTGGTATCTCGACTGGAGAGAACGGGAGATCTACATACATGGGCCAAGGCAGATGGAATGCAAATCAAGTCTCCTTTATCAATCTGATATAAAGATACACGCAAGCTTGTTACTACTTGGCCGTCCATGTAAACATTGCCGAGATCGGTTGTTATTTACGGATGCGTCGTCCTACACGTTAGTCACCAAGAAACATTTATCGACGGCGGTCATATCTACTTTGTGTGCAATGCTGGAAAAAAAGTTTTCATATCCAAAGAAAGGTTTCATGTTTTACGAGACTTTTTGGGGGCCAACTCAGGTGGCCTTTCGAAATTTTCAAATTTTCTTCACAGCAAATTAGGGGTATGAGTTGAAGGTTTTCCCATCGCCTTGGTTTGATCATCTCGTTGTAGGACAATTGATCATACGCCCAATTGGCGTTGTGGCGGTTGTCGTACAAAATGCCTTGTCGACGAACCATCTTGCAAGATGTTGATCATTTCGAAATTGGTCAGACTCTTCAGGAATTAAAATCCGAAGCTGGCCCCAGTGACGCGTTCTGAAGCGAGGAACAGGAAAAAGTGGACGAAATTATGGCCTGCTAAAAGCCCGCCCAGCCGAACATCACCCGATGCCAAAAGGTGGCCTCAGAGCCAGTCCGATTCTGGGACAAATGCTAGAGAGCCTAGCAGCCTCGAGCGATCAAGAGCGAAGCATTAAGTCAGAACCGTGGCACCACCTGGACTCCTGCCGGGTATTGATTTCAGACAAACCTGGCAGATGGCGTTTCAACCTAAGCATATGTTGTCAACAGGTGGTCACAGGGCTGAACAACTTACGGAATGAATGGAGCAGAAAACGAGCAGACCACGCGTTCCTTTACCGGATTCACCAATTTGCCGCCACCGCGAGCTGAAGGTGATCACGACTGCCCTGATCCCAGAATCCTTCTCGACACGGAGGGTCTGATTCTATTGCCCTGAATGGGTGTGTTTCCAGTCAAGCACAAAGATGGGAGGACACGGAGAAAATATTGCGGGCGCGAAGAGAGGCCAAACAGGGGGAAGCTTGATCGTTGGGGTTGGTTCGTGAGGTGTCAAAATCTTAAGATAGCTAGGTGACGATGAGAATCGGTCAGCAGGAAGATTGCATGGAGCACAAATTATCCCCAGATGACATCGCCTCCAAGATGGCATACTGAGAGGCATTACCTGGGTCGTGCAATGTGCTACAGTTCCAAAAAGGCTCACAGTTAGCGGCAGAACTGATCCGGGCAGTCCTCCGAGAATTTCAAAAGTTGCCTTCAAAGGGTCCTTGTGCTCAATAAAAGCGAGCCTTAAAAATTTGGCTGACTGAATAGTGAAAGCATCCGAGTTTTCCACAAGCAGATTGGTTTAGCACATCAAACTTCGCTAAAACTCATTAATTGGACAATCACTGAGTTAAAATCTGCCTCATCGACTCACAGTAGTGGCTGCTTCGGTTAACCGATATCAGCGCAGGAGCCCGACGTAAGAGGAGTTCCCGCCTGCTGGCAAATGCAATATGTATGCATGATCGATGGCTGGAAACGTAAAAAGAAATAAAAATGCTAAGAAGAAAATATAACAATAGCGCGAAAACATGATTTCTTTCTGGGATAATAATAACAAAAGGGCGACCTGTTGGTGTGAAGAAATCGGATGGTGGCGAGATTTGTTCGTCTCTGTATGGTCCAGGAATATGAAACATGCCTTGCTGTCGACCCTTGATTGATCTAGAAGCTGAACGACTTGCATATCCATGTGTAATTGGATCCTTGGCCGGCGGCACAGCCAATGGTCCGTCAACCGATGCTTACAAGAGACGTTCACCACTCGTGTTAGGTGGATATTTGCATCCCTCTCGACAGAGTTGCATGTCTTCGCTGGTGCAGTTGATGCTCATGCAGCTCGTCTGCAGTGCGTGTTCATAGACCTCGAGGATCGTCCACGAACTCCACCCGGATAAATCTTGATTTGCTTGTCGACCGAGAATCAGGGTAATTTGTCTTCGTCTTGCTGTGTTTGAAATAATATGATTTTTTGCCTGAGAAATCGAAAACGCAGCTGGAAACGCCCCGTAAACTTGGGGGATCTGCTCTCCTTAACCCGTCAGAGGCGAAAGGGAAATTAATTCAGCCCCCGGCGCCAATGGAAACCCCGTATCTCTCCGGCATCCAATGGGTTTGGCTGGTGTCTCCATGCCAGGAACCACGGAGATGGAGGACGCTACTGCAGGCAGTTCGTTCCGTGGTCCCGTCCCCAGTCCTGCCGCTAACTGGCCGGCGATGGGATGGAGCGAAAACACTTTTCTGATTTTAGGTTAAGGTCAACGGGTGCTGGCCTCGATCAGCATCACACTAGTCTCGATGTATATTCCTCCGTATCCGTTCCTCAGAGCTTTGTATACTCGTATGTCAAAGTAGGGTGCCTTTTCTGATTTCTGGGTACACTGTGACTCGCCCGGCCGATTTTTCGGTGCGTACCTTCTGCAGCTTCGTGTTTTCTTTCTTTTTTTTCACGTCCCCTTTTGTGGCCCTTTGGCGTCGTCGAGACCGCGTTATCTTGAGTAATCAAGTCGCCTTGGTATGCTTCACAGCTGCGGGAATGCACGAGGTACCGATGACATGCAGGTCCTACGGCCTAACGGAAAGCAAGCCAACACCCGAGAACCAAAGAGGAGCGTTAACTGTCTGATTTTCATGGGAACTTGCAGAGGTCCCATGATCGTGGCATTTGGTATCTGGGAAGAGAAAAATAGGTCCCTTTTTGGTATCCTGGCTCCTTGCTGCGTGTGGAAGGTAAAAACCAGTACTACCAAATTAAAAGTCCTCACCTGCACCTTGTTTTGCGCCAGAGGCCTAAACGCTGAAATTCATAAAACACCGGCGCTCGTTACTGTGATTGAAAATGCAATCAGCGAGAGCCATGTCAATAGCCCAGGAAGATGACGACGGAAAAGGATGCTGCAGCAAGGAGCCAGCTAATACGTATGCCTGTACATCGAAGAGTTTTCAAAGTATAGCTCGTGCGGAATGTACATTGGAAGCTGCTCTCATTATTTGACGACAACGAGTACTTCACTCGAGCGTAATGCCTGGTCGGTACCTTTTCTTCTGCATGAGGTACAAAGGAGACCCGAGGGAATCCAGGAAGGAACCTTGTAAATAGTGTCAATGCACGGAGCCTGTGTCTGTGTGTAAATGCGTATGCCCTCTGTGCACCGTACGAAGAACGGGAAACAGAGTCTCAGCAACTAATCAGATTTACCGCAGAGCGTTGCTCCAATGTGATGGACAGCTTCATTGCCGGCATTGTTGATCAATCGATTTTGACACGAGAGTACTGCTGACATTTGCCCAGTTCACTTGGAGCATTTATATTTTTTTATCTTCCTTTTGTTCGCATGTACTCCGTACTCCGTAGGCCTTGCTTTCTTTTGAAATTGTCTAGCGGAATACTCTCAAATGTCTCTGCATCTCAGCGGGCTCTGACTGAGAGTCTAGTTACCACGCACACAGAACCGTGGAAGTTATTAGGGGCCCCGGTGCGATCAAGGGCCGCTGTCGTTAGCGCTGAGAATCTCTATTAAGGTTGTACAGCATCTGCACCAAGACAATAATAAGTCGCAGTGTATGGGGTCTGACGGGGATGGCCCTCGAGGTTTTCGCGGAACTGGCCGCAACATTATTACTTTCGTTAATCCATGTTGGCTAATGGCTTAGGGGGTTTGACGTCAAGATCTGGATTCTGGAAAGCCTCGTAATATCGGAAGTTTTAAGTTCCCTCACTGTTTGCTTGCCCAAAAAACGAGGATCGATGGGTCGGTTACTGATATCAGGTGTCAGTATCGAACCACCCCTCCCAGAGATATGTTAGCAATTGCCGCATGATCCGTTGGTATGCGGTTTTATGTCGTGATTTTGGAAAACTCATGAGCGAGATCGTTGCTCGAGCTTTCAGCTCGAGGGAACAGGGCGGGCTGGCTCACAAGGAATAGCCGCCGAACGACTAATTATAATTACCCACTTTTTGGTGAAGAAATGCTGATCATGGAGAGAATTATTATAGTTTTTTTTTTTTTTTTTTTTTTTTTTTTTTTTCCCACTTTCCACAATCTTGCCCAGGGTGCCGTGTTCGCGCACGGCGAGCCAGCAGATCAAAACGCATATCCACACATTTCATAGCCGATAGTTAATGTATGTAGCCAGAGGAAGGCGTAGCAAACATATCCCATTTACGGAATGTTGATCCACCCTTTGGAATGCAGATTATGGGATAAGTTGATGGGATGCAAACGCCCTCTGCTGGCATATCCCTCCCCCTCCATCACCTACTTACATACATGAACCTCGACCGTGCATACCAGAAGGATAATGAGGTGGCTCTGCGTGCATTCGTACCATGCTGCCAGCCAGCCCAAAGGAGCTCGAACCGTGGAAATAGAGCCGTGAAGCAATGGACAGCTATTGGCGAGTGAACAGTGAAGCACCACTGGTCGAAGAAGCGAAATGCTTGAGTTGCCAAATTGTGGCACAAAAGACAAAGTCCAAAACTATCCTGGGTTTCAGTCGTGCGTTCGGGGGCTTGAATTAACGAGTCGCTCGCTTGGAGGAGCATATTCCTAGCTCATGACTCGAGTCGGTTGGTGGCCGATACTCTTCGCCTCGCACGGAGAGTGAACCAGACTTGGCCAAAGATGGCTTGCGACGCTGTAAGACCCGGTCGAGATATCTGCAGGATTCGAAACAGCAAAGAGAAATCGTTGGGTCCGGCGCCACCAAGCCTGATCGCCATTGGATTATGCGACCCCCAGCACGAAAGTATGAAGATATCCAGCGGGGGTCAAGGAACCTGTCTGATCTTGAACGTGGCTTGTCTGCCAAACTAAAATCCACATCCTTCATCCCGTGATGCAGTTGAGGATTGTTTGAGTTAAGGAGCCATCTCTTTTTAAGGTTGTTCATCCGACAGAACGCTCCAGTTCTGCGTTGCCCACACACTATTCCTTCACCCTTTCTGGGGTTCGATAATCCTCGCCGGCCCGAGCAAATCATAACCTCCGTCAGCGAGACCCATTGTGGAAAGTTGTTGGAGAAAAAAGAATAAATGTGGCCAGATCAAGATGAGGCCCCCGTTTAGGGATCGATCTTCACACAGCTCGCGTAGTTTAGACTGCTTAGAAGCACCGAGGTCATTCCCTTGCCCAATCGCCAATCTGTTGGCCAGATCACTTCTTCCCTTTCCCCCCATTTGGAGAAAGGAGACACAGACACATGGATAGCAAGTGATCACGGCAGCTGGATTGACGAATCCCAATTAATGACCCGCAGTCTATTGACACTTTTTCCTTTTTTTCTTCTCCTTCCCCCTTCTTCTCCTGGGCGGCCCCAGTTGCTTGTCTTTTTTCCCCCTTCCAGCCACCCTGCTTCTCGGCGCTCAGCCCTGTCTGCTTGCCCATCAGAATTTTGATACGCATACCTGTCCAGGCCCCTCACTGGCTGCTATCCAACCCATGCACATATTTTGGTCGTACCAGCACTTCCCTGGTCAACTGCCGTTGTCCACGCAAATCAGACCGAAAAGATGTACCCATGTTCGGCACCTGTTCTTTATTAGATGCTCTGGCTCTCGCAATCTTGACCATCATCTTGCTTTCACGTCTTCCTTGACAACGACTATTCCTGCTCCACCGACCTGACCGTTTCAGCAAACCCCTCGTTCGGTTACCTCCGCCACTGCCGCTGAGCTTCTAAGCGCCCGGAAGCTTTAGTGGAACTCTCTGGCCCGTTTCTCTAAAAAGCGGGCCCTTCCCAGCAGTTCACTGTCAATCGATCTATTTTTCCTCTTCCAGAGAAAAGTTCCGTTCATATAAGACTTCAACGATTGTATCATATTCTTTGGTGCAGTTCTGTGCACTTTCAGCCTCCTGGGTTGGTAGCCTTGCTGGAGTTATCCCAAACCAACTAGTTCACACACGAGACGCCCAATTGCCATAATCGCCCGCGCCAGTTGCTTGTTTGCCTGTGTGCCTGTTTTGCTATTCCTCTCTTCGTGCTCCGAGCTAGATGCCCTGTGTGAGTCTTTTGCCGTGACGTTGTGAAAATGTTAGTTATGATCCTCTGTTTCCCCTTTCTTTTCCCCTTCTCCCTGCGAATGGTTGAAAAGCAATATCAGCTGAGAGAGACATACGTCCTGTACGACTCTCACCTGTGCAGCATTTTCAGTGCATCGTCTTTATATTTCCTTCTCTTTTGTCCACGGACCACTCAAAAAATGGTCTATAAAACGCCCGAGGTGGAAGGGCGGCTATGGTCATGACCGAGATCTATAGACTGATTCCGTATCCCAGTGTTTGCCAAAGCCTACCAGAGAGCGCGAGCGAGAGAATCAGAGTCGATATGTCTCACCAATACCAAAACGAGGAGAGCCAGCAGTACGGGTATAGTAGAAATAGTCAACAATATGCCTTGTCACAGGCGCCTTTCCAGTCGTTCCCCAGCCATATCATGTCGCCATACAGCCATCAGTCGGCAGATCCTTCACCGTTGAACTCCTCGTACAGTTCGTCCCAGTCTTTATACCCGCAATCTCCTCCAGCATCCCTGGCGTCGCCCGGATATCAGTATCCCCAGCAATATGCCACGCAGTCGCGGTACTCTCCATCCAACCGTTTCTACTTCCACGACTCCCGAGAAGTAGAAATTGAGAGTCAAGAGTCATTCAACGAGCATACTATGCTCTCGGAGCCTGTGATGCCGCCCCTGGAGGGGTTCCCAGATGTGAGGGAGTTTGATCAGTTGATGAAAAGGTAAATCCGGAAGTTCGCGTTCGGCAGCCGAGACTGTTTGGCGGCTTTTCTATTGGAATCAGATCTTTGACTAATAGGAGAAATGTAGTTACGTTGACGACCTGTCTGTGAAGAAACAGGACAAGGCCCTGATTCACTCAAGGAGGGCGCGGAACATCAGAATCGTGCTGCTGGACCCGAAAGACACCGCTATCGAGTCGGCACAGTTCAGGTTAGTCCCTCTGGAGGATCAGCGCTGGAGATCTCGACAGCAAGGCCGTCAAATGATGGAAGAAAGGAGGTGAAGTGCTAATGGAGGTTCTTTTCCAGATTCTGGGTGAAGAAGATGTTTAAACTTGAGCCGAACGACGGGAGAACTCCAGAGGTAAGTTCTTTGTTAGCTCCCCAACGCAAAGTTTGTCAATGCTAATCCCATGGCTGTCTCAAGTCCAAACGGATGATCTGTCATGAGGGCAAGCCGGTTGCTATCCGCGAGAAGCTCTTCAAGATCTTAACTCGTGCGCACCAGCAATGTCAGCATGGTGGCCGGGACAAGACCTCTGCCCAGGTGCGAAGGATATACTCCTGGTAAGAATGCCGCATCAAACGTCTGCGCTGGGCGAAACCTTCGGCTGATACGCGTTTTCAGGGTCCCCAAGGAGTTGATCTCTCGATTTGTGAAAATATGCCCTACTTGCCAGGTCCGCAGAGGAGGTTCGCGTCTTACGCCCCCTAACTCCTGCCGCAGCTCTCCCAGGCTGGAGGTCGCAGGAGCTCCGTCTTCGCTTCTGTCTCCTCCAGACTCGAGGCGAGAGTCGATGATCAGCCGGCCGAGCGCGCCATACTCCCGAGCAGAGCTCCCACAGCCTACTCCGGGGCTCAGCTGGTCGAGCTCCCATCATAACAACCTCCACGGAAGCCAGTACCATACGCCTTATCCCGTAGCATCTGGCCCTGGATGGCAATCCCTCCCGAGGTCCATGTCTTCAACAATCCAAACCAGTGGTGGACTACACGGGTCGCTAAACATTACCTCGAACCATATGGACTACGAATCAGCCTATGAAGAACCGCACACCTTGCAAGGGTCGCACTACTAGCCTGCATACGCCACGGCCTTTTATGTATTAGATTTCAGGTGAGCCGCGCCCAGTAACGCTTTCCCTCACAGCTCGAGAAACTAACTTGCTTACAGTTCTTTCTCAAATATCTCGGAGAGCAAGTCAAGGACCGGAAATAAGATAGCCTTTTCTTCACCGCGTCAGGGGGTAAATCCAAAAAGAAAAAGAAAAAAAAGCGAAAAAAGTACCAGGAACTAAACGGATGCAATAAACAGGTTGGGAATGGCAACACAGTATGGGTATGCCTGAAAAACACCCTCAATTTTGTTTTCTGCTTTTTATTATTATCATGTCTACAAGGAACATGCAGGGGTTGGATGTTCAATTATTTTTTGCCTCATTTTTCGCCTCCTAATGGTTGTGGGCTTTTTGAGTCCCAAGGCTTTTATGATTCTATTTTTTCTTTTTCTTTCTCTCTCTCTCTCTTTCTTTCCTTTTGAATAGCTATTGGAAGTGTTGTCAGCAAGTTTTTCTTGGTCCTTCTGTGTTGTTGCACTTGAATATCGGATTTCAGCCAGTGACATAGGATTGGGAATTTGTCCGAGAAACCTGCTTGGAACAGGCTCTTAAGTAACGGACTTGAAAAAAGGGGGGCATTTGTACTTGAATTTTGTCAAATTTTCCTGGATATATTACGGAATATACGGATTAATGCCATAGAGATACTATTTGGATTGGAGGATACGGGCGAGAACAGACAACTTGAGTGCATTAAAAAGATCCCGCCTTTCCGTGATCCTGCCCCTGAATGTGCTGCTGAAAATATCGGTGCCACCTGTTCTCGAGTCCGTAATTGCTTGAACGAGGATCGGTCAGCTTGACCTGGTTTCTCTTACGTCTTTGGCTTCCCTGGCTTTTCTCCAGAACGGTCTGGATGATCACATCCAAAGTCGGCTTCCAACGAAGACCATGTAGGCCAGGTGGTCCATGGTGCCGATATTCTAAACGAGACCGATCAACCGCGCACAAATCTCTTAGTCTTAGCCGGGAGGTGTTTGCTGAAATCAAGCCGTCGCGGTGCGGTCAGGGAAGTTCGGCTGCTTTCCTTCGTTATTCCATCTCCTCTCGTTTTGACGACAGCCGTTAGGCCCTTCTCCATGCAGCGAAAAACAGGGGACGGCTTGAATCCATGCAAGTCAACTTGATTCTGCGAAAACTAAGGTCTTTATTTCTGCGCTCGAGTCCCAATCTTTGCAGGGAGATCGGAACGCGTAAAGGACATGTCGCCTCGCCACTTGGATGAAAACCGGTTTGCGTCGATCTCACTCGCAGAGGGCCCATAAACAAAATAGAAAAGCAGTGTGTGAACACGGTAGTTTACATTTATCGTCAGGTAAAGGCCAACCATTCATACAATCTATGACCCCGAGGGACAGTGGAAAAACTTTTTGAGCTTCGACGTATTCCCGATACGACTCCATAGCGTACCCGATACAAAAATCCGTTTTTGCTCCCCATGCCACCTTTTCCGCCGTTATTATTTCCCCCAGAGATCCTATACAGGTAATGTGAACTTCTTTCCTTTGAGAACCCTGGCGATTAAAGTTAGTGGTGATGACCCTTGCGACGGTCGGAAGTGGATAGAGTCTTACTTGCTATAGTAGATCCAGAAGAAATCCGAATACAGAATTGTTTGGATGATACCTGCAATCACAGCAATCGGGTCGGTGCGATGTTCCGCAAAGTAACGATAAATCCAGTTGGGAATATAAAGTGCCCGGTACAAACCCAAGGCGAACAGATAGTGGGTCGTGATAGTTTCAGCTTCTCCCGTTCGTTGAAGCATAAACAATTGCGGCAGAATCGCCACGGACTCAAGCCAAATTGAGAAGGCCCATAGCATCTACGTAACGGAATTAGAATTGAAAATTTCCAAGAATGAGGTCTGAGACCGCAAATACCTCAGCAGGAGTATATGTATACGGAAAGGCAATGCCTAAAACAGCGCTGGCACCGAGAAGATATTGAACTTTGAACGTATCAAGGTTGGGGTCTTGAGTTGGTTTGTAGTCGTGAATCATAAGGTAAATCGTATACGCGGAAGACCCAATGAAAAGGATCTTAAAAATCGTGTTGTAAGGGGAATAGGTAAAAGTCCAGAAGATATCTGATCGTTGCACACGGGTCTAAGCTTCGGTTCGAGAAGATTGGGGGTGGAATGGCAGACACATACCGACATAACGAGTTACATAAACCAGCAGATATAACGCCTGTGATTTGAATGACAGTCCAGAACAACTCTGTTGCCCCGGGACAGTTAGCCAGAGACATCAACGCGGAAAGCGGGCAACATACGCTCGACGATTTCATCTTATGCAACAGGATGAAGATCGAGATCAGATGAGACAAGTCGGCTGTGTGAGAGAAAACAGATTAGCCTCAAGCCGTGGAAACACCATGACGACGGGTAGTTTTGGCCAACCTAATATCCGAAAGATATTCATTTTGCCGGTGGTTTGTCGGTATTGCTACGGGCTGAATATAAAGGATGGGTTCGACAAAACAGTTGCGAGGTCGTTCCCGATTTGGAAATTAAGACTGCGAGGTGCGATGTTCAGAGCGAGGCAATTGGAAACTGCGGAAAATCCGCCATGGAACGAGGTATAGCTCAGAGATAAGTCGAGCTCGTTGCGATTGGGTTCTGACAGTGAGAATGGAGCTTGCTTGCGCGAACAGAAGCTTGACGTGGTTGTTGACACGAAGCCTTTGCCCAGAAGCTTTTCTGCGAGTTCCAATCGATAAGGAGGATGTTGGCTGGATTATGTAATGGGGTGGTCCTGCGCCACTCTCCACCAGCCACAGTCTTCCCCCTGAAATGGTAATCAGAACTTGGGTGACGGGGAGCAGCGTTTTACCAGAAGATGTATATGTGTTTGTGAAATTGTCTATGGAGAGCTATTCAGGAACCTCATTAGGAAAGACACAAAGAGTTTCCTGACCATCAAATTGTAACGGGACGCTGCCATCGGTATCGTACATGGTTGTTGAATTCAAAACATAGTATTAAAAACAAGATAGGGGAATAATGTAATGCAAATTCAAACGAGCATATTCTCATAATTTCTAATGAAGAAATGGCATTCGAGATAGATTGACTTCTGGCCTTTGCCTAGAATGCCGCACCGCGACCGATCTCATCACCTTCTGCTATCCTCTGCAAATGCCCTTCTGCAAGGTCGCTTCTAAGAGAGATTGTAGCACTTTCACGGCTTAGTCTATCCCATTCCCGCAGAGTCACTCGCTTTGCTTTTTGTTTCTCAGCGATCTGTTCTAAAAGTCGTTCCTTATCGGTTTCGAGCTGCGCGATGCGCTTTTCGTAGGTTATATCGAGGCCTGAGGGAAGAAGTTTACCGCCGGGAATTATGGCAGGTATTCCAGACAGGTGGTTCGTAAAGCGTTGGCTACGAGGGAAGGTGGTGGAAGAATTGTTGCCCAATCGAGGCCCAGGCCGATGTGAGTCGTATGTCGGGGTGGAGGGCGGCGGGGGCCTCCACGGCCTCCAGGAGGTGGTCCGTGATATGAGGGTCCGTAGCCGGGGCGACGAATAGCTCCACCTCGAGGTGAATCACGCGGACCTGAGTCTCCGCCGAAACGGGGACCAGAGGCGCCTTTGGGGCGTGTGGGAGCTGATAATAAAGCCACATTGCCGCCGCGAGCCGATAGATCAGATCCTCTTGGAGCAGTGGGGCCGGCTGGAGGGGAGGAAGTAGCCTGGTTTGAGTTGTTATTTGAAGGTTGGATGGGAGGAGGTTTGCCCTCTTGGTCCTCGTTTGGTGGTGGTCCTCGGGAAGGTGGCCTATTTGTTCGGTTGGCATCCCCCTCACGATCATGATTAGCGACAGTTGAATGCATTTCTGAAGCACGGTGAGAAGGTGTGTTGGCCAGTGTGCTTCTCGGTCCCTTAGGTGGTGAAAAAGGCCGAATTGACTTCGTGTCAGGGTTATTAAGCGTTGGAGGGCTAGGTTTCTTTAGGTGAGGTGATTGTGGAGGGTGTGCGGTCGAAGGGTAGGATTTATTGGAATATGACGAAGATTGTGTTGCCGAAGTACCATAGCCTCGATTTAGCCTGTCCTGTCGAGACGGTGGCGACGATCGACGGGATGTAGACGACGAGCCGGGACCAGAATGCGGAGCTGAACGAGCCGGAGGAGTTGGAGAGCGGCGGCGCTGGTTTCCTCCAAGATATGGCTCTCTCCAATTCTCGCGTCTATCGAGACTTCTTTGCCGATGGTCTAATGGGCGTGATTCTCCAGCTCGACCTGGTGGCGAACGCGGCCGATCATATCGACTTCTAGGCGGGGAAACGATACGTTCTCTCTTTGGAGACCTCTGAGAATAGTTCACTGGCGATGGTTCACGGCCGCGCTTTAGGCCGGGACTGGCACCTCGCGAAAATGAGGGTCTGCGAGCCGTTCTTCCTAGCGGAGATCGAGATCGCCTGAACGTCCTTGGTGGGCTTCGTCCATTTTCTCGCCGGGGAGAGAATCTTCTGGGTGGCGGTGGAAGGGGTGATCGAGGTCGTCCACCATAACTGGAATGTCTATCGCTTCCTCGGTACGGAGGAGTCCTCGAGCGACGTCTAAAAGTGCCTGGTGACCGACTACGAGGCCGTGATCGATCGGAAGGGGCCCAGGTATCGGCGGATGACCTTATTGGAAGTGGTGATCGATTTCGAAAGGAGGGGCGGCCGAAACGAGAATCCGGACGTGGGGAACGTCGAGACAGCCGGTCTGAAGGGCGGTAACTTTCTCCTCCGCGTCGTTCGTCGTCAAATCTAAGAGTCGGCCAGTCAGTCGAACAGAGCAAGAATATCGCGCAAACAAAGGGTTGAAGTGTCTCCTGACCTTCTATCATAGCGATCCCGATCCATGTCGAATATGTTTCTCGTGCTGCGTGCCGTCAAAAGATTTTCGGACGGTCGCGTAGAGCTGTTAGATAAATTGCGGAATCGTCACCTTGCTTTTGGTCAGCAAAGCAAAGCCGTGACAAGCATGCGTCACAGCAAAGCATTCAATCTATGTAGTGACCCTTTCTTGATGGCAGGCCTGGAACAGCATGCTGAAAGACCTGATGCGTTGTAAGCCAGGCTTTGATTGATGCTGGACGCGGAGTTCTAAGAATTTTGGTTTTCCAACCGAAAGCTTCGAGCAGGGAACTTTTTTGCGCTAAGCCACTTGAGGAATGAGACTCACGTGAACTTGTGACTAATCAATCTTGTTCTCTCAGTCCGTGAACGGAATCTGTAAGTAGTGATGATGTGATGGGCGAGAAGTGCTGGAAGGAGTACTCCAAAAGGAGGGAGGCGGAAGATATTCGTAGATTCGATTGAGAAGCCTTTCATTCTTTACAGAGCACTGCGGGCATCCATGCTACTAGTAACGGTCGAGGTAATCGGTCCAAAAACCCTCTCTTTGTCCATAAAACAATTTGATCCCCCAACGCCGTATACAATATTGTACAGTACACCGAAAGGCTCTGTTTATCGCCGGGAGCGCCTTTCTTCATCTTTCTTTAACCTCTTGCGGCTTTCGCTCGCTATCATGTCGCTTAGGTCCTCCTGGAAAGACCAATCCGGGTTGGCTTCCTGCTGCCTCTGCGATTCGTAAAGATTTTTCAGATCATCCTTGTGAATTCCATCATGAGACTGCAACGCATCAGGGTCGAGGGACACATCAACATCACCCGGCTTCTTGCGCTTCCGGCCCTGCTCTTCAGATCCCAGGAGCGGTATGTTGGATTCGGCTGTTTTTAGATCATATACTCGGTCGCCACCGAAGAATCCTTGGATTTGGGCCTGGCGTTCGGGAATAATCTGATATGCAGACCTAGGGGCCTCTTCCGTCTCAGTTCCAGGATGACGTTTTCGAAGATCAAGTTCCCCGGCAATACTTTCAGTCGCACCGAACTCTGAAGGTACGGCGGATACCATGCCGCTGGGCGTCTCCAACCCACTTGGAGTTTGCAAACCAGCACCAACTTCTTCCTCCTCCTCCTCCTCCTCTTCCTCTTCCTCCTCTTCCTCTTCAGATTCTTCCTCTGGAGGTTGCAGTTCTCCCCACAAATCCTTCTCTACAGGCTCTCCCTGTTGAACATTTTGCTGCGTCTGTAAGACACCGAAGATGTCGCCACCGTATAAGGGCCTGTTATGCTCATCGACGGGAGGCTTCCCGTATCCGCCGGGATGATATCCCCACATTGCGCCTGGAGGCGGAGGGGCATTGAGCCCCGGGATCTTAAGGGCTGGATATGAAGGAGGGGGGCCGAACCGCTGCTGGTTAATGAGCCAAGGTGGAGGAGCTCCTGGAGGAATGTTCAAGGCTTCTTTCAGCTCGTCACTCAATTCCCCGGGTCGCAGATGCTTTAGATTCGTTTCATACTCCTTGCCTTCGTAGTAAACTTCTCCATACCGCGTCAGTTCTGGTTTAGTTTGAAATCTGAAGAATGCTTCATATAACTTTTGATAGTCAATATCGAGTTTGCCCATCTTAGGTTGAACACGTTCACGCTGCTTCTGCTTCAGTGTTTGTTGATCTTGTTTTTCCAGTACCGCATCCCGCATTTCCATGATACCTGTTTCCTGTATGAACTTAGGAAGCTGGAAGGGCGATTTTTCTATTCCTCGTTTAGAGGATAAATATTCTCGTTTTAGAGACCAGTGGCCAGGAACGGGTACCACATTTCGATACTCCTTAATATGGACGAGAAGTCGCGGATCTGACGCCGAGGCATCTGTCCATTCGATAGACTCCGGTTTTCGAACCATCGCCTTAAGCTCCGCCACAGACGGCCTATTGAGTTCTTTAAGTTTCTTCTTTGAGATTTTCGGTACGCTATTTCCTTCCTCATCCTTGTCCTCTTCTTCATCGGGAATATCGTCATCTTCAAAATAAATCTCAGGCTTGTCAAGTTGCTTTGCCGAAACTTCTTCTGTGGCAGTCTCATTAAATCTGCCCATTATCTTTTGGAATTCTTCAAACAAAGGATCATTCTCGTTAACTTGAGGAGCGAACTCGGTTGACGAATAATCTGTATCTCTATCTGCGCCCGTGCTCTTGCCACCATTGCTTGCATCCTGTTTACTCGATTCTGCTTGCTTTGATTCTGAGGGCGTCGTAGTATCTTCCCTGCTTTGTGATTTGGCCTACAATATTAGTAAACAACGCTTCCTGGAACAGAACGGGGAACGTACTTCGGCCTTTTGGGCTTTCTTCTTTGCGCGTCTGAGTTGATTCTTCGTTGGTTTCGCGGTTGCCGCGGCCATATTGGGCCTGATTTATACTGATCACTAATTCAGAACCAAATTAATGAGCTATAAAGAGGACTTTGAAAGATTCTTTCAATAAACGCAGGTGATGAGAGGTCTGTACTTCGTAAAGTGGTCTCGCAGAAGAGAGCTATATCATGGAGGAATCTTTGTTAAGGTTACTACGCTAATCACGTGACCTAGGTCTGTACTAGAGCTTTCGGGCCTAGGTACCTACCTAATCGCAAGGTAATTATGCGAAATTCGAAAATTATTAGAAGGGAAATTTAGGTGAATGTGTGAGATCTCCTTGAATGAAAATGAGATACCGTGATTCGCCTGGAAATAGGTAATACAGTCCTGAAGCCCAATGGCCAGTCCCCAAAAAAACATAACAGACTCGCTCCATCTTCGCCCTATCCGGTAAAAATTGATTATAGTACATATACACGTTTTCTGTATGAAAGGGAATTCATCGTCTCTTTTTCGCGTTTTTAGATTCTGGTTTGGTAGAAGGAGTTAGACTGAGGCAGACAGCCATGGCCTAAGCGTTCAAGTGTGACCACTTACCTGCCGCTGTGCGGCGCTTTTTCGGAGTTCCTTTACCACGCGCTCTCATCCTAAACATGGTCATTAGCAGCTATTTGGGTGGTCGGGTTCCCATCGCCAGACGGAGAGGCACTTACACCCTGAGAGATTCCAATCGGTCCTCTTCAACTTCGTCATAGGTTTCCATATCATGCTGCTTGAATGCATTTTGGATATCCCTTAGTGTCGCAGTTTTGCGGGGGTAATATGCTGCTAGAGCCGGCCCTCGTAACCGTTGCCGTAGGACCTTGTTTCCGAGCCGAAGGCCCTCAGGATTATAATTGAGTTCGAAAATGCGGCATTGCGTCTATAACAAGGAAGCGTCAGCAAAAGCGTAGGTTAGAGGAAGCCCAGAAAGCAGAAGAACCTTTAAAAGCGCTAGCATCCGCGATCGAACAGCGCTCGCCATGATTTGTGGACCGTATTGTTTAAGTGACTCCGAATCCATTCCCACTTTCGGACTGAAAAGACATTGTATGGGCTTGATCACGTGAGTTTGCGGTGTTTGAATGAAGTCGGCAGCCTAAACTCTAAATTATCTTGAGGGCATGATGGATGATATAGGAAAGTTTCCCCAAAGAGGACCGCTGCCTACATACAAATGGAAATGAAGCGAAATCTAGAAGACACGGAGGGAACAGATGCGATAAAGCCAATCAAAGTGAAAAAACGGAAGGTATCCTCAAATATCTTATCAAACTGGCATTCAATTTTTGTGCGCTAATCACGGAGCGTTCTCAGAAACACCGGCATCGGGAACAAGAAGCGGAATATAGCAGCCATTTACATTCAAGTACGAACACGGAAGGCTTGAAGCACCTGTCGAAAGAGGCAATCCCTTGTCAAACGTACAGTTCGAACGACTCAATCGAAACCCGTTTGGAATTACTCGAATGTATAACACGAGATATTGCAGATGGCCCACAGTCAATCAGAGAGCATGTCAAAAACAGCAGCTTGGAAGTAGCTAATGCAGCTGCAGAGCTAGCAAGAGCCTTCGCGCGGCTGAAAGCGCCAGCGCAGTCGTTTTCAGAGGGTGACAAGCAACGAAAGAACTCGACTCCACCAGAAATTCCGCCGATCAAAAATGAAGCTCTCGAAACCGCTGTGTTCACCCACCAAAGTGCAACTCACAAGAAAGTATCCTCCACAGGCCATAGCAGCTATGATCGTCTTGAGATTCTTGGGGACGCATACATCGAAATCATCGCTACAAGACTAATCTGGGAGCGTTTCCCCAACATGCCAACTGGCCGTTTATCCCAGATTCGTGAGCTTCTCGTGAAAAATGAAACACTTGCTAGGCTCTCCGAGAGATTTGGTTTTGATAAACGGGTAAAGGCTAGTTTTGATATTCAAAGGCAACAGCCGAGAAGTTGGCCTAAAGTAAAAGGCGACGTTTTTGAAGCATATGTAGCAGCGGTCATACTCTCCGACCCGACAAATGGCTTCAACGCAATTGAAGATTGGCTAGAATATCTCTGGACGCCAATACTCGCCGATGTACAACCAGACAATCACACACTAAATTATAAAGAGGCCTTGGCAAAGAAGGTGATGGGGAAAGGCATCAAAATTTGTTACATCGATGAAAGTCCACCTATCTCACGAAAAGGGGGGATGGAGACATATTTCATAGGTGTGTATCTCACTGGATGGGGCTGGAAAGATCAACACTTAGGCTCGGGCACTGGGCTGAGCAAAAGCGTTGCGGGCAATGCGGCTGCGAAACAGGCTCTCGAGAACCGGCCACTAATTGATGAAATTCACAATGTGAAGAAAGCATTTTATGAAAAAGCCAATGCTGAGCGAGAGACGGCTCTGTCAGCAAAAGAAGTTGCCTAGTCAAGGAGCTCGCCTTGAGCACCCACCCAATGGTCGTCGCATACCTTCAATAATCAGCTTCAGAAATAGTGATTTGCAGCGCTATGTTGTGTCATCAGTCAGCTAGATGATAGGTGAATATGAGGTTCATTTCAAGTCAAGAATTGTTATAATTCGATGGAAAGTACAATTGTGCTTATAGAATGGTAATTTCCATTGTCAGTATTCCTGCGTTGCGTAATAATAATTACATGATAGATGCAGCATAACCCGAAGGTTTGCATCCCTGGTACGCTGTTGTATCAGCCCGAGCTTATTCTTGTCATGTTGACCATCTTAAACCGGTCATAATGTCCACACCGCATCGTAACCACGGATAATATTGCGTCGATTAGATATATCGTGGCTTACTGTTTATCTGTTGGGGTTGCGGTGACCTAAACGAATCACCTCTCTTAGTACCTGCGCCAATTCACGAATAAGACGGCATAGACGGCTGTCACATTGCTAACATGTGGCAAGCAAAACCGAACTTATGAGAAGGGATAATTCTAAACAAGAATGGCAAGCGGTGCTGGAACACACTTACCGTGACGAATACTGTACTGGTGGTATGGGATGGATCTTTCTTCTTCTTGTCATCATCCTCATGGTGGCATTCGTCCTTCTTAGGGTTTTCGTAGATGGTGAAGTGCTCGCTTTGGGCATAGATCGCATACACGTTGGTGCCATTGATGGCATTGATCTGGTAGCCCTCGGCGGGAAGAGTGTCGCAAGGGATATGAACCTCGCGATGAGCCTTCTTAGTCTGGGTATCGATGGCCAAGGGAACGTAAGTTGGCGGATACTGCACAAAGTTGACGAGATAAAGGCTCAAAGTATGCGGGTCGACATCGACGAAAGTCCAGGTGACTTTCAAATCGTCACCAGCCTCGACGTACGTGTTTGTATCGGGATGGGTGATCTCAATAGCCGCAGCAAGCGGAGCAAGAATGGAGACGAGAACTGGAAGAAAACGCATTTTGAGAAGCTTTTGAAAAAACTTTTGAAACGCTTGAAAACTGAAGCGGTATAATTTATGAAGTTGCAATCTGCTATGTTCACCTAACAAAAGTTGCGTACAAAGAATGCAATGTAAGAGCGCTTGAGAGGAGAAAAGAGAAAAGGAGGAGGAAGAAGAGAAAGTCGAGGGCAGACTCTTATTTATGGGCGAACGAAACAAGCAAAACAAGACAGGCAGTAGCAGCTTGCAATAGAAGGAAGCTGCGGGTTCCCAGCCGGTAAGAGCTATCAAGAGCTTCATATCAAGAAAGAAGGGTCTCGATCGAAAGCAGGAGCATTTCTGATCGCGTCTCCGCAGGCAACAATGCACAAAACGGAAGGTATGCATGTATGTATGCACAGTACACCCTGTCGAGGAAATCTGGATCCGTTGACTCGACGTGTGGCAGCCTTCTTGACAAACTTCTGGAGCTGACTAGATTTCAAGTCAAATTGAAGCAAGCTCACCGGGTATGGACCAGCTTTGAATATTTGAAGCGATGGTCGATGAGATTAAGTTGGTATCCTGGTCAGAGGAAGCTCGAATGGATACAGCAACACTCTCAGACATCTGGCAGGCGGCGATTGCTCACTCAAGGGTTATCATCAGCAATGTGAAGCTCGATGAATGCATCCTAAGCTCAGACATTCGACAAAGAGACAACCGAATCATGGCCAGCTAGACTAATCACTGTCTCGCCAGGAGATGCAAGCGATGATAAGCTTAGAAGCGTATATCTCTGTAGACCTATTGGTAATTTAGAACCTCCAATCAGACATACTCATGCTGATAAAATGTCCTCTCACCACGGAGCCCAGAGGATGTTCTCCTTTGAAACCGATACCCAAAACGGCAATCTCTCGTGATAGGACCGCTTATATAATCAGTAACTAATGCGCCAAGTGAATAACTAATCAGCCCCCTTTTTCTCTCCCGCGTGAAGCCTCGTATGAATTTCGTCATCTAAACGAGTGTCGACACAAGCACATCAAGCTCAAGTTTGACGACGCATGAAGATCTGACGGATGTTTCTCGTTTAGACGCGTCAAGAGCAGTAGACACAGCCATGCTTCGCGAGTTTACGGAGTACACGCTAGCATCATTCACCGAGCCAGTGCATGGCCTCTGCTCCTGGTCCCCATGCGGGTATTTTTTGACTTATTGATTCAAGGACCTAAAATGAAGACTGCCATCCGAGAATCACCTGGCTAATGAGCTGCGGTCGAGACCTCGTACCCATGGATTCCGAAGATGGTAGTTTTACGTATGTTACGAAAACATCAAGCCTTTGTCATGGCTTGAAAGTCTTCGGAGGGAAGGTATATAAAGATCTACTCATGGAGAGGTGACCCTCTATTGAATGGTTCATCTATGTTTGTTGAAAAATTAATTCTTCTTGGAACACTGATACCATTTGAATTTACTTTTATACCACTGGAGCCGACCTGCCAAGTCAAATTGGGCAGTATCAACCATGTCTTCCGTCGACAACCTCTATTTTTACAAACCATCGCTCCCAGCCTCAATCCTTTTTACTGTTCTCTATATTCTTCCTGCCGTCTTTCTTTTCTACACTACTATATTAGGCCCACGGACTGGCAAATATGGCCATGCTGGCTACTTCATTCCTCTCTGCATCGGAGCTGTGATGGAGATCGTTGCATACGCTATTCGCTGCGCTAGCGTAAAGCAGCCTGGGAGCATTCCACTATTTGCCGTATCATCGTCTCTCGTTGTCATTGCCCCGGTGTTCATCTGTGCCAGTTTGTACATGCTGATGGGACGATTAATCCGTGCTGGTCTCCCCGAAGTCCAAAGTCAGCAGCGGATTTTGGGTATCGCTCCACACTGGTTGCCGCGCATATTCGTCACATCGGATATTCTTAGCTTCTTGACCCAGGCATCCGGAAGTGGAATTGCCTCCTCCGGTAACTGGGAAGGCTCGCAAAAGGATGCGGGAACCAATGTTCTGATCGGAGGACTAGCATTGCAACTCATTACGTTTTCCTTGTTCCTCGCGATTGTCCTTGAGTTCCACCGGCGCGTCCGTCGACTACATGGAAAGGCTGATGACAGCCTTAGCAAGGTTTTGGTCGGCCTTTATATTGCTGGGTTTTTCATTTGGGTATGTGCTGTTAAGGTCAACTCGCACCCCTTTCGATACTATGCTCATAGCACATGACTAGGTACGCTGCGTCTATCGGCTGGTCGAATTCGCTTTGGGTATTGAAGGATATCCATTTTCACATGAATGGTGTTTGTACGTGCTCGAAGCCTGCCCAATGCTGTTTGCTCTCTGCGTGTTAGGATACTACCATCCTGGGAAATGGCTTCCAAAATCCGAGCTCAGCGCGTCGATTGCGCTTGAAAATCAGGACAAGGAGGCAGGCGTGTCTCGACGGTAGAGATTCCGGAGGGACACTGAGAAGAGCTACGAACTATCTTTTACCGCCTTATCTAGATAGCTGTTTTAGGAGTATTACCTGGAAGCGCAGGCAGACTGCGTGTGAGCTGATTCCAGATTATACATGGAACATTATTGGCGATTTTTGAATAATCTAACTCCATACCAATCACTCTCATCAGAACAAAACAATATTCGACTACTCATTGGTAATTTGATGGATGTTTGATGAAGTGAATGTAACTCTGAAACATCGGGCGGCCAACGGCGTCATGTCACTCGTCGGTCCACCAACTGCGCCTCTCGTATTTTTTTTTAGTTCAACTTCCGTTTTAATTGCTCTCACCCTTTCCTCGCTTCGTCCAACGCTCGTTTTCTCTCAATCTCAGTTTCCCTCGTTATTGACCCCTCGAGAACTTCTCTACAGCGTTCTAACCGATCACCTTCGCTATGGCTTCCATCCAAACCCACTTTCCAGCCACCACCACCTCTGGAAGTCCACCAGCTCATACTGGAGTCTCCCCAGAATGCGGTGCAACAACCTACGATATTCCCACCCCGGATGCCGCCTGTGCTGTCCCCGGAACAGGCCATAAGAGCGCGATGGAGAAATGCTGCCATGCTCCTGTCGTCACCTACGGCAAGGACTGTGGCATGTATTGTTTGGCAACCGGCGGCACTGTTGGCGATTTGGTCAAGTGTCTTGTTGGGGACGGCGTTGCGGACGGTCAAGTCTTCTGCAATAAACAGATGAATGCTACGGCCACCGGTGCACCGAGCTCAACCTCTTCTCGACCTAGTGGGACCGACAAACCCACTGGCACCGGCGCTGCTCCCTCGTCATCACCTTCCAAGGGTGCTGCTTTCGCCAGTGTCCCACAGCAACCGATCTCAAAGCCAGCGATCGCCGTCCTTTTCACCCTCTTCTTTTCCACATTTGCGAGCGTCTTCTTTGCATAAGCTGGCGGATATGCACGTTGCGGAGCGTTCCTTACGATCATCGTGATATCTTCCAGGTTTCGGAACTAGTACACAATGTTTTCCCGATAAACGACAATCTCGCTGCGATCGGCTTTCCATATCACATTCCTCGATCCTCTTTTCTAGTGCCCAGGTGCCGATTAATACCCTTTCATATTGCTTCTTAATGATTTCTCTACTTTTGTCTTCTGGATTCGTGATGTTTTGGTAGCGATAGCTAGAGCGACTGAATACATATATTGCAAATACACATCGAATGGCGCGTACCTTTTAGGTGTCTGCCGTTTCAAAGGTTTCCCAGTAAAGCTTCAGGCGGACTTTTGAATCTGTCGCTCTCGTGTAGGATTGAATGCTTCCAGAAGATTTTGACTTCCAAGCTTCAGGTCCCGCGCGTGCCAAGATCCGAAACATTGTAGTTTAATGCCGAATGACAGTTGCTGCGTTTCCGAACAAGACTCTCGGATGAGGCAACACAGCACAATGAGGGCTTCAATATTATTCCGACCTTGCCGGGTTTTCTCCCAGCAGTCGCGCTGCAAGAGCACCAATTCCCATGTCCAATTGGCACACAATGTCTGGCCCGAGCGGAGGGATCGAGGTGCATCCGAATCCAAACGGAACCCGATCATCGTCATGCACGGCCTCTTCGGCTCTAAGCAGAATAACCGGGGAGTGAGTAAGTAAGCATGGATCAGACTTTATACCGATCTTTCACAACGTCGCCTGCTAACCGAGCTGTTTCAATAGAGCGTTGGCGAATACCTTGAACACGGATGTGTATACACTTGTGAGACAACATCGATGAGCCTCCCTGCGTTTCATTCTCTTGGCTTCAACTTTGGTTCTAATACCTTTTCGCCTCTAGGATCTCCGGAATCATGGTGATTCAGCTCATAATGATGTGCACGATTACATGGCTATGGCGGATGATGTCGAGCGGTTCGTGCATGATAATTGCCTAAATAAGCCGGTATTAATCGGCCATTCAATGCAAGTTTCCTGTCTTGAAGTCTTCATTACTGGTCTTATCACTGAACGCAAATAGGGGAGCGAAAACTGCCATGACCATCGCCTTACGCCGGCCGAGCCTTATTGCCGGAATCGTGTCTGTCGACAATGCCCCTGTACGAGTACCACTAAGCAAGGACTTTGCTACGTATATACGAGCAATGAAAGAAATTGAAGCTGCAGGCGTATCAAAGCAAAAAGAAGCCGATGCTATCTTGCAACCTTACGAAAGTGTTAGTCCTCCCGTTTGTGAAAGCGGCCATTCACAACCCTTCTAACTATTCGCTTTGAATCGTAGTCCGAACCCATTCGAAATTTCCTCCTCACGAATCTCGTTCGAGACAAAAAGGGCGATTATGTGTTCCGGATCCCGGTTCAGATTCTAGGGAAAACATTGGATAACATGGCCGATTTCCCTTACGCACCTGGAGAAGATGACGTGAAATATGACGGCCCGTCACTTTTCGTCCGAGGCACAAAGAGCCACTATATCAAGGACTCTCAACTAAGTGTTATCCGAGCCCTCTTTCCGGCTTTCGAGCTCGCGGATATTGATGCTGGACATTGGGTGATAGCTGAAAAACCTCAAGAGTTTCAAGATGGTAAGCCTCTTAATGCCTCGGGATGAATAGGGCTAATTCGCGAAGTCGTTGTCAAATTTTTTAGATCGCTATCATAGACCCTAATGCTGACTGATGAAGCGATATCTGGGATATCTTTTTGGGCAGCATATTAACATGGAGTTTTGGAAATATTGTAATACCACAAACACCCCAGACTATAGAGGTGGAGATTTGGATATAAAAAAAATTTGAACTTTGTCACGGAATTTTCATAGCACAACCTGGTTTTCACAACTCGGAGAAATACATCGTTCATGCCAATCTTCTTCTGGTAGGAACGAAGGAAAATGCCTAGGATGACCAAACAGGACAACGACGCCTTTTCATTTAGAATATAATTCCGTAGTGTAAAACAAGGCCATCGAGAAAACCCAGACCATACAGACAGAAGACCTTTATCTCATCAGACCCATCGTTAAATTAGACGCTCTCCAGAACCTGCTCCTTGAACTCTCTCTCGACCTATACATAGAAGTTAAATAATGAAAATTCAATCACGATCGAATGTATTGGTGGAAACTAACCTTCTGACCCTTGTCATCTGTGCTGGATTCACCGTGAAGAGCCAAAAGAGCGCCGAGGTCGAACTTAGGTTGCTTCAACAGCTTAACCTTGCGGATGTGGACCTATATCAAACGAAACACCGATCAGTACTCTTCTGTAGCCTAGTACAACGTAACATAAATATCTGCCGACTAACGTTTTGGAGAGGGTAGATGCCCCGGGTAGCCTTCTCAATTTCGCGGCCAATGACTTCTGGGACAAGCTTCGTGAGCTGGGTAAGGGTGCGGCTAGAAGCCTCACGCTGGATAATCTCGACCATCTTCTTGCGGATGGCGCGGATCTGAGAGGAGCGAGCATATGTGGTTTTCTTGACCTGGAGAGATCGTCGCTTGGTGAAAGCGATGGCGAAAAGGCGGACAAGGTAGTCATCGGTAGTCTTGACGGTGACATTGGCCTCGATCAGGGATTGCCACTTGCGGACGAGCGATCGGAGCTTGTCTGATGTGAAATCCATGCCGTGGAAGTTGGTCAAGCAGTTCTTGCCTTGGATCTCATCGACGCGTAGCTTGATCTTGCGGAACGAGTGGGCCTGGTCATCTTGAAGATCGGCGAGGGAAACCTCGAAGATACGGCCCTTGAGGGAATCGTTGGCGTTCTTGAGACCGGTGGTTCGGTTTACGATCGTCTTTCCAACACTATTATAAAAGTCGTCAGTCGTTTGACTCTAGCATGTAGATGTCATGAAGGAGATTGGCCATACTCTCGAACTGCGAAGGTGGAAGGAGCCTGTAAATGTCAGAAACCATTCAGAAGATAATCTCTATGGGACCAGTGCTATCATACCTTGACCGAGTATTCATCTTTTCGGGAGAAAGGGTCCTGGGCTCTCTTCTTAAGGCCCTTCTTGCCCTTCGACAAACGCTTGTTCCTAACCGAACACCGGTCAGTAAATTGACATTCTTGGAATGCGACGACGGTTCATGCGAAGAGACGGGGATTGCGTACTTTCCGACAGCCATATTTGCGATTCTGGTCTATCTTGCAGCTGGAAAGATAGACAATTTATCGCATCCGTTTGGCGTAGATGGGGCAGTCGACGAGTTGACGTTGTGAGCGAGGGTCCGAATCTCAAAATCAAAATCCCACACAAATTTCCCGCTAAGCGATTTGTGCGCGCTAAACCAAGAGAGTCTAGTCAGTATTATGTAATGCCTTGGCGTTTTTCAGGCATTGGAACCTTATGCGACTTGACGCAGAACTCAAATTTCAAACTTAAAAGAGGCATCAACATCCAAAGATCATCATTCATATCCATACAATAATAATTTCGCGAATCGAGTCGTATGTATAGGTTTGTAACTATGTATTTACAAATACATGCAATATTCGTTTGAGGAAAAAAGTCGGTTTCATTGTGTCCAGTATTTGCCTCCTTCGCAGCAAGCCGGACTCAAAGTTGACACGACGTTGCCATTTAAAGATACAGACCAATAAATACGCCGATTTGTGCGATGGGAGTGGGCGATGTACTTGGCAATCCATACTGACTCTCTGGACGAGATGGCTCCCTTATTCAAGATCTGAAATTCAATGCTGTTCGAATGTCGGTTAGTCTGCCTGAGCTAGATCGATTCAGCGCGAAACACTTACATCAAGATCGTCCCAAGCGCGCCCCTGCACACTGGAAAGCTCATCCATGGACATAACCCTGCCGGTGGTGACTAAGTTTTGTTAGCGTGTTCAGCAGGCTTAATATGATGAGACCTCGATTGACATACAGTAGCCCGAGTGTATTTTGGCGTCAATTTCAACTCGACTATCTTCTGGAATCATCTCATCCGGAATTGGAACGCGTTCATGAATTGGAATCCCCTGCTCCACAATCGCATCATGCTTCATACTAGATATGGTGGTCAATAAAGCCAGAGGTGTGGATATTCAGTGCATAGCTTACTTGGACATGCTAAGCATCCTATCGATCTTGGTTATACCGAGCCAATGCAATATCTGTGACATCGTTAGACAGCATTCATACCGAAGGGAGCTAAAATTCATACATCTGGCATAAGAGCTTGAAATCTCATGTCCTAATAACATTTTCAGTAATCAAGCGTATAGGAATGAACGACTGCTGAGACACTCTACCTTGACTCCGGCGATGTTCTCGGTTCTCTTGAAATATTCGCTGGCACCTAAAATGGGAGTTAGAACAACTCTGGAATTGAGCACTAGGCATCTTACGGTCAGATCCGCGCTTTCGGGCATTGTATACGAGGTATTTTGTCACCTCACCCAGCGCACGACCTTCTTTGCGGAAGTATATCACCACTCCGCTCCCTCCGTTTTGCGCTTCCTTGACCGCCTCCTCGACTCCGAAAATTAAATAGGGGCGGCAAGTGCAGATGTCTGAGCCGAAGACGTCGCTCCCATTACATTCATCGTGAACGCGAAGGGCAAGACGTGCATTAGGATCTGACATCTTAGCTGGATCGCCAAAGCAATACACGGTTAAGCCCCCAATCGGCGGCAGAAAGAGCTTGATATCTCCTCTAGTGATGAGCTCAGGGTATGACCCTCCAGTGACATCGAAAAGCGCTCGGCGAAGCGTGCCCTCGTCTGCAGTCCGAAAGTTCAGCTTGTTAGCATCAAAACGATGGCTGGCTTAAGAAAACCATATGAAAATTCACTCACCTATTCCGAATCTCTCCGCAACACCGGGTAGGTACCAAACTGGTTCGACGGCGATTTTTGTCACCGCCAGTTCCCCCGTTTCGTTCATGCAAATCTTTCCGTCCGGTACCAGACGCCCGGATTTGACGCTTTGCTCTAGTTCCGGCAGTTTCATATGGGCTTTCGTGACTGCGATAGTGGGACGAATATCAATGTTTTCCTTTGCTATGAAGTCCTTGAAGATCCAAGGTGCCAAATGGCCCCATGGGTCCATGGATACAATTTTTGTCTTGTCTGCCCATTGAGGATGAGGTCCAATGCTGACGGCTGGTTCAGTGTTTGTGAAATCCGGCCGGTGTTCAAGGTTTAAATGCTTGCTTGCGACGGCCAAGGCGTGGTAAATACCGTAGGAGCCACCATGGGCACCGATCGCTAATGTGACATTAGTGACACGGACAGTCGCGTTGACGTTCTCAGAACACCTTACCATTGCGCCTTCGGACTGTATTTTGATGGCGGCTGACGACCACCGGTCCTCTCTTGAGAGGATCTTTGTTGCCCCATTCCATCGGCACCGGGTCTATACCAGACTGGCCGGGATAAGTCGTCAAGATAATTCGCGACGTTGTTGACGATCGACGTTTCACATCCTTGGTGTTCGCGTCATCGGAGACGGGTCTTGCAGGTTGGGTCGGAGTGGTGGGAATCGAACAAGGCGGATGCAAACTCCCTTCTCCAGTCTGAGTCACAGGTGTCTTCGGTTCGTTATCAAGTGCAAGCCGGTCGATGCGGTTACTAATTGCCTGAACCGATGATGAGAGCTTGAGATGGTCATCCTGGAGGGTTTTGAGAGTAGATAATATGTCCCGAAGGATTGCGGTCTGGTCTCCCTGGTCCATTTTCAGCTCCGATGGCACGTATAGTCTCACTCAGATGTATGGTTGAAGTAATGAAAAGAGAATGAGGGAAAGAAGACCAGTTGTGTCGGTCTGCGCTCTGAGGTAGCTTTAAAGCTACAGCAACGCCAATAAGAGCATGCCACAAGCTGTGAAAGCGTCAGCTGCAGGAAGAAAGCCACTCAAGATCTTTGGTAGGCTCCGATAAAGACAAAGTCATCACATCACATTATGTATTGTTGAGATCAACAGCAAGCGATCACCAGACTGTTCCGGAATGGCGGTTGCTTCTCACCTGCAGTTCCGCCCAAACCAAAACAATGCGGGGAAAAAGCAACTTTAAGCTTTCTCGGTGGACCCAGGCGCCAAGCCTGACGATGCTCGGACCGGATTATGTAATCGTGCTCAATGTGAATCAGTTGTTGGATGATTCACATCTCTTTGTCGTCGCTATAAATCCTTCTCGCCGCTGCGAACGTGAACTGCTTTTCATCTGAATGCAGTCTAGCCCAATTGTGAGACTCACAGCCTACTGCTTCAAGCGCTGAATTCTCGGTTTTACGAAACGAATCTCGTAGAAGATGGTATGCCACCTTGCACTGGGGACTTGATTTGGAAGCCGCATTACTGACATCTCGGGTACAGGGCAAACGCAAGAAGTCCAGCCGTAAGCCCGTCGGCCCCAAGAAGGTCGGTTTTTTCTCGCGATCAACCACCCTCCTCATACAACTCAAAAAGCAAAGTTGCTCCGCATAAACTAACGCCTCCCTCCAGAGAGAACCACTTGCCACAACTTTCTCATGCCTCTTCTGCAACCATGAGAACTGCGTCGTTGTCAAGCTAGACAAAAAGCTGGGCCTTGGGAACTTGAGTTGTAAAGTCTGTGGACAGCGTTTCCAAACAGGAATCAACTGTAAGTGGGCGTCTAGTCGAATATTGCTTTTTTACAGCCATTGTTTTCCCACCCACGATTCCTTTGCTGATTCAGCCTTGCGGTGATCACTAGACCTTTCCGCTGCCGTCGATGTTTACTCCGACTGGATCGATGCGTGTGATGCCGTTGCAAAGGACGGAGAAAAAGATCTCGATCGAGGAATGGCAAGACCTAGCTCTGCAGCCCTCGCTGGCGAACGAGCTGCGTTAACGATGACGGACGAAGGTGAAGAAGTCTACTAAGAGATATTCTTTCATTGATTTATGGATTCTCTGTGGCGTTGAGGCAGAACCGTTTTCCGAAAGATATGTGATGCGTACAAAAGGAGGTGGTTATTTTCACGGTCGTCTGAAGGTGTATCTGGTATTGAGATCGGCGTTATTACAGCAACACATGTACTACCATTTCCGGAGCCTGTCAGTGTTTAGAGGGATCGTGTTTGATATTTACGAATTCGAATGATCATATTTATACCAAGTGCGCACTCCTACGTGTGTTCATAGAGTATAGTATCTGTCTCCAAAATCACCCAATCCCGGGTTGATATACCTTGATTCACCGTTAGTTCAGAGGTCAATTACTGCGAGGAATCTACTTACTTCCTTTCATCCAGCCCCTGATCAATAAAAGCGGTGACAACGCGAAGCTGAGGGAACTTCTTAGCGAATGATTCCACGGCAGATGGACTGGCGATAAGATTGATAAACAGAATTCTGTTCTCTGGTACGCCTTTCTCTTTTAGCACCTCAACCGCCATAGTCGCCGAGCCACCTATATGGAAGTCAGTGTTGTTACGATGAGTGACGGAAGATGAGACAGTGTCTCACCAGTGGCGAACATGGGATCCAACAGTAGGACCCATCTGCTCGAAACATCTGGAGGCAGTTTCTCGTAGTATAGTTTTGGCTGGCATGTCTCTTCATCCCGCTGAATCAGAATTTTGCCAATGCGCACAGATCTGCAACAGTCACGGAGGCCCTGCTCCATGGCTTCGCCGGCACGCACGATCGATACTCCGCATATTTTCCCCTGAAATCGCACGCCGTGGTATGTCCGGCCCACAGGTGTAGTTACATCGTGTTCAACCACAGGCAAGTGGTTTAATCCTTCTTCGACGAGGAGGCGAATGATACGGTTGGAATAGAAAACAAAATCCGCGCGAGCAGTGCGTTCATCTCGGATCATACTGTCAAAAGGCACCATATGGAGGAGTTAGCCTCTGAGTACACATGTAGATGTCTCTAGACTCGAGAATGACAAGCTTCAGAGAATACGCACGTCAAGAGAGCAATCAATTGTGGAGTCTGGGGCAGAATATGCACATTCTCACAAGAAACGACTTTCGACACCGTCGCAGCCGGTTTGTCCCCGTCGGGTTTGTATACAGATCCGCCTCCCTGGACCAGCGCAGGAGTAGGTGTTGAAGCCATGAGTAACCCCGCCTTCAAGGCTCTAGCTCATCAAGGCGGGATTGCAACGGGAAAAAGAAAGATGAGGCCAGGGCCAGCGTCGTCGAGTTGAAAGAAAAGAAAGGAAATAGTTCGAGAGCTGTCAATATACTGCGTAGCTTCAGGTGGCACGGATTGTATATATACACCCCTTGGATCAGTGGTGAGTTAGAAGCACGGCGAAATTTTCTTCCACGGGCACAGTTAGTTAGTTAGTTAGGATGCATCCTGCATGTGGGGGAAGCTGGTGATAGCCCGCGGACTGCGGTCCTCCAGCTGTGTTTAACTATTTTAAGGCAAAGCAGCCAAGGATCCAACAAAGCAAGCGAAATTCTCCATGCAAATTTGCTGCATTCCATCTCGTGTGTTCGGCATACAGAAATGGCTTCTTGCATGAGCACTCTGCAGCATCGGGTCATCATACGGAACACTCCGTCTGTAGTTACTTCAAGCTGACCAGCACGTTGAGCGGCCACCAGCATAAAACTAGTTGACCACCACAATGCATTCTCTCAAGAGATCCAAGCTCTTTACGGAGTATTTAGATTTGTCCTCACAGGGGTTCTTAAAAAATTAAAAAAGAGGACTAGCGCCATACTAGCCTCCCAAAGTATCAACAAGGATAAGTTACCTTATTTGTGCTCGGTTGTTAGTCAGACTTCATTATCGATAATCTTGGTGTCATCAGCTTCAGCGAGCCGCCCTCACCTGCCCGTTGTTACTCAGGGCCATTGCTGTCAACACAGCCTCACTGCCCTGATATTACAGGATATCCTTTGTTTTGACTGATTTTATACAGTCGCATAATCTCCTTTCCTCAACCCGAAGCCTTTATACGTGAAGCCGCCAGCTCTTGTGGCTCTGGCGCTGTCCATGTTGTCATCTCACCTGAAGTTGGGTAAGTCAAACGACCGGCTCAATCGACTGCGGCATGCCTGAATTGCCTTTTATTTTTGATCGCATAACTTATTTTCACTGTACTAATGCGACTGAAGGCTAGAGCTTCTATATTGTCGCGCGTCAAATGAACTCCTGATCAGCCGCTGTCCCCGACCACCGCTTGCTTCGGATTTTGCCCCTCGTCATCGCGCACCGATCAAAATACGCTTGTCGCATTCTCCGTGGCTCTATCGGGGCTTAGCGACCCAGTAGTACAAGAGACAAGCCCTCCGCACCGCCATGGAGGTGTCTTCGGGCCGCAAGCTGAAAACATATGGGCGCGCGTCGCGTACCTATACCCCTTTGCGGCGGACGGCTTCCGAACGCATAGAACGTGTTGTCACGCCCACATTGGCTAGATCGGAAACGACGGGAATACCAGGTAAAAGCAGCGCATATAGCAAGAAAGATGGGGAACCGTCTTACTGGAACAGTCCACCCGCGCTCGGCAAAGTCGAATCACCAAGAGAGACTGGAAAACTTCAACGGCCTTCGGCTAGAAAAACGGAACGTGATATATATGATGTACCGTCTACGGATGATGAGATGCGGGCCAGACTAGGGAACGAGCGGAAACGGAGAAAACTAGCGGCACGGAAACCACTACTGGAACGTCAGAAGTCGGGCAGTACAGGCTTGGAAGCGCGAGTAGTTCCGCAAAAGCGACAAGATAGATCACCGGAACGACCGCTGGGCCTCTTTAAGAATTTTGCTGTGAGCCCTCCTCCTCGGGATCAGGTCGAGGTGGTTATTCCCACGCCAAAACGCTCAAAACGCAATGGGCAGGGAATAGAGTCTCGTAGAAAGCTCTTTCAGCCCGAGTCACAGAAGCCACAAACCCCTGCTCGCCGACCAGATAGACCGGCAAGGCGCGATCCTATCCCGATATCGAGCCGCACAGATCAAACGCTTTCACGGTCTATCAAGACTTCTGCTAGGCCAGCTCTATCTCGAACTCCGTCTCAGAAGCTCAAACAGATGACTGAACATTTAACGGCCGGAACCCATCTTACCAGTTGTTTTAGTAAGCCCCACAGTACTGAACCACTCGTGCCAGAAACTCCAGGGACTCCATCTCGCGTGCGATTGATGGATGCGTTGAATCTCCATGACGATTCGGATTCGGAGGCCTCTGGCGATCTGGGAATCGATGTTGAAATGGATGGGCTCTCTCCAAGAAGGAATTCTCAGACATCCGCAGTCGACACAGCCAGTGAACACTCGGACTCCGGAAGAGCAAATGCATCCATATCCGCATCCCAACGAAGGTCAGAAGCTTCGAGTCAATCACAGCCAATTGGGTTAAGGACCACATATGCTCGACAGAGGTCATTCCTGACGCAAAACAATCCGGGTGCTGACATCGCTCGCGATGACAGCATGAAAGCCTCCGCGCCGCAGGATGACCCACTACTATTAGATTTAAACACTAGCTTGTTACCGCCAAAATTAACATCCACTTTAAAAGACCAAGAAGACGATGAAGAAACCGGCACCGGGGCCGTGAGAAGCATTTATGAGCTCAGACGAGCGGGAGGTAACGCGAGGTACAAGGCGGCCATCGAAGCCCTTTTCGAAGACCTTGAAGATCGAAACGCTTCAACATCGAGAAGGCGTAGCGGATACATGCAATTATGTTCAAAGCTCATAGACTACGACTTCGCTCGCCGTTTTCTCAGCAGCTCTTTTGAAAAGCGCCTTTCACATTGCACGAATCACGAGCAGGATACAATATGCAAATACCTGGCTACTTCTATCTATGCACTCCTCCTTCCCCCTTTGTCTGCGTCACCGGTGGCCCTGCAGACCTGCTCTGAGCAGATAGTCTATCTCTCCCCATCCCTTCTCGCAGAGGAGCAGGACATTATGGATCTTAGCAAACTGCGCACTTCGAACATGTCGAAGGCAGGCCAGTCCAGCATACGAGATCTATGTGCACAGCTTCGAGGAAGCCGGCTGTGGTGTGATGTATTTTTGACAAAATTCTCTCCGCAGAATTTGGCTTTACGGTCCTTGGATCTCTCCATACGAAAAGTCCGGGAAGCCGGAAATCAGGCAGGAACGTTTTCCAATAGCATGCTTCAACAGATTGTGGATATATTACTGGAATATTACTTAAAAGGCGAGCATGCAGACTCTCGAGCAATACTGGAAATCACCCTCTCCATCTTGGAATCCTACACGGTTGGCCTGCCCTCCTTCGATAGCGAACAAGAAAGAATATTTAGGCATATTGCGGAACTAGGGCCACTTCTACTGCAGCTTCACGATTCCCATGACGCGAGAAGTCGCCAAATTCAGGCACTTCAACTACGCCTCATTCTTAATGTCACAAATAACAACTCGTCGCTTTGCGAATACTTCGCCACCCCAACTTTTGTCAGCCCACTGACGATATTGGTTTTGTCAAATTTCGGGACCGTAGCTGAAGATTTGGCTGGCGATAAGAAGGAATCACTCTTGGACATCGTGATCCTTTCGCTCGGATTGCTGATCAATTTGACGGAATGGAGTGATAGAGCGAGACGGCTATTCTTGCAAATGAGGCATGAGTCCGCTGCTCTCGTCGAGGGTCTCATTGAACTGTTTATAGGTGGAATGGAGACTGTCTCGGAGGTATGTAGATCCGGCTGTGTTTTGGGCTCCTAATTGCTAACATAACTTACAGGCCGACTCTGTCGTTCAAACGCACTCCAATGTCGCTTTTGGATACCTATCAGTTCTGTTGAGCACGTTGTGCCTCGATGACGATGTTCGGGCACAAGTCCGCAAAGCGCTGAGTGGCAATATCAACCGGCTCCTTGGCGTCGTGGAAGAATTTCTCCACTATTATCGAAAAGTCGAAGAAGAACTGAGCAATTCCGCAAGTGAAGACGAGGCGGCGTCAGGGTTTACTCGTCGCCTGCAGGGTATGATTGAAAGGATCCGCGAGATGGAAACGTCGAGAAAGTCATAATGAGATATGGTAATGATCTCCGAATACGGAGGGTATGAGTAAAGCATTCGCCGGAAACTCAGGTTAGATTTTGTTCGTAAAATACAAGAGCCTGAGGCAAATATGAAGCAGTGAGATGCGATTGGTTCTCGGCCCTCGGTGGGCGGCAGGGATTGTTTCGCGGCTCTTACATACTGGTGTCCAACTTTTAATCCCTGCAGTAGGGCGACACCCTCTCCACAACTCAGGGGAAGAACGGAGTATGTCTTGCCTGCAGCCTGCAGACGGCTCCGCCCGTAGTTAGCTATAGACTCCGCGGACACCGGAACCCTCCGCGCAGGCCGCAGACACCCGCGCTCTGGGCAGTCACGCGGGAACACGGCAGATCTCCCAACGGGGCGGGAAGCGAGGGCGATGCCAAGTCCGGGGTCCCGCGGCGGACAGGCCGGGCTCACGTGGGAGTTTGCCCTGTTTGCGTGGCGTTCCCGCGCACAGCCACTAGCGCCTCTCGTAAGCTTTTCTCCCTGGTGGATTTTAAGGTTCGGCCAATCGCAGGCTTCCCAGCGGTGTGTCCCCTTCCGCGCCTCTCTGTTTTTTGTTTTTGCCTCCGTCGGGCTCCCCGCCAAAGTTCTGGAATCTCTGCGAGGAAGACCCAAAAGAGGGAAAATCCGCCGCCTGTGAAAGGATGACCGTGGTCCTCTTGGAAAGCTTGCTCGCTGTGCTTTCCGTGCGATTCCGCCGTTTGCACTAGGAGCTGCACTTGATACGTCCCAGATTCCGAATCCTCCGAGGTGGGAAGTCCCTTTGCCAACTCGCAACTCCGCAGTAGCCACATACATAATGGCCTCCAGCTCTTTGTGATAGTCCCTATTTCTCGCACTGCTGGCCCCAAACTCGTATCTGCCGATGGACGATCTGGACGTGAGCAATTTGCAGACTCTCGATTTTGGCGTTTCGTAAACCTTATCGTTTTCGGAGATCTAGCCTATTGCCGGCTTGCCATTTTATTTTCGGGTGTCAGTCCTGGATTTCCTCAACTTCACCGCTTCCTCCCTGCGTATTTTTCCTTTCTTTCTTTTTTTCCTTCTTTCTTCCGGCTCTTCGTACTCCGTGCTGCAGACCAAGTGTTGGTATCAGCTATCAGCCCGGGAGTGTAACCTGCCTGCTTCCTTGGTCTGTTTTGGTACTGTACCATACGTCAGTGCTGTCACCCAAAGGGGGCACGCTCGCTGCTAGAAAGGGTCCCATAGGTACTCTGCACAGTTATTAGTTGGCCTTGGGCTTACCCCGTGAAAACAATACCATCTTCACCAACACATCTCGGAACCTCTCACTCTATCACTCCTCATCCGCCTCCTGCTCTTTCTCTCTACCCTTCTTCCCACTTTCTCGGCGTCCTTGTCGGTCCATCCTCTTTCTGATATCCAACGACTCCTTCTTTCAATTGCCCTTCCTCCTTCTCCTCTCTTCTTGAACTGCATCGCGAAATATGGCTCCTCCCAAACAGAGAAAAGTCGCAATTGTTGGAAGCCGTGCTGTTGGTATGTTTCCTTGATTCTCACTTGGGCCTGTCAACGCAGCTTCAATTAGATTAAACTAATGATGGTATTCTTCAAGGCAAATCTTCCCTGACCGTTCGTTTTGTTGAAGGAACTTTCGTCGAGAACTATTATCCAACCATCGAGAATACTTTCAACAGGATCATCACCCACAAAGGACAAGACTATGCCACCGAGATTGTCGACACAGCCGGCCAGGACGAATACAGTCTTCTCAACTCAAAGCATTTCATTGGTATTCATGGGTACATGATCGTCTATTCAGTCGCGTCCAGACAGTCCTTTGAAATGGTTAGAATTGTTCGTGATAAAATTCTCAATCATCTGGTAAGTCATACTCTAAATCATGGCCTCCTAGCTGAGCCACTGTCAATTGCGCTGGCACCTGGCTGACTTGAATACGTTCTATAGGGTACTGATTGGGTTCCGCTCGTGATAGTTGGAAACAAATGCGATTTGCAAGCCGATTGGCGCCAGATCAGTGTGGAAGAAGGCAAAAAGACCGCAGAAGAGTTCAACTGCGCTTGGACTGAAGCCAGTGCGCGCAATGATCTGAATGTTGCGAAAGCCTTCGAGCTGGTAGTCGGTGAGATTCAGAAAGCTCAGGATCCCAATGAACCCACCGGCGGAAACAAGTGTGCTCTTATGTAGAGCATGTCAATGAAAGAACAAGGTGGATGTTCTGCAAACAGTTGCTGAACAGTGTCACTCAAGGAAAGAAGGGCTGCTTTTTATCCCAAGGCACAGCCGCGCACAGCCATGCGTAACTGCGCATAAGTCTGCGTGCAGCCGCTGATTTTACACGTTACATGACAGAACCGAGTGTGGCAGAACAGATGCTGTGGTGCACTGTATCTGATCACAACAGCAAGCTTGATAGCTACACCTATCCTGTGTCTTGCTACATGGTCTTGCCAGCCTGGGACTGAGTGTCTTATTCCATTCTGATGATTGTTTTATTCCAACATTTTTTACGGGTGGTTTTCTACAGGTCTTAGCATTGCTTTCCCATTCCACGCACATCAGCAGCATGATAGACAAGCATTAGATTGGTGTGGGATTGTGTGGCTCGGGGTTTCTTTATTTCATTATCTCTTTTTGCTGCATATTTATGCTCTTCTTCTGTCTCCTGGCCTCAGACTTTCCATTTATTGATTCCAAGTGGTGATGGTTCTCATTGTGGTATCTGGGAACGACTTAATGACTAGCAATGATTCAGCAATGGCATGTACACTCATAGTTAGTTAATACTAATTCTTTTCTTCCTTCTTTCAATTGTTAAATTTTATCATGTTGATTCTGCAAAGAGCTTTAAGACTCAAATAGCATCCATTTCTTGGTGCTGAACAAGCAAAGGGGCCAGAACATGTAATTTACACGCACAAAATTTCCAATTACAACGCACAACTTAGCACCAAACCCCTCAAGTTTGCACCCAAGACAAACATGTTTGCATCCCTGAGTCAAAATCCTTGTGTCTAGAGGGGATGAAGACAACTCCTAAACACCCACTGTTAAGCAAAAGAAGACCCTTGTGCACTGCAAAGTGGTCTAGATAATATATGTTGATTTTATTAGACTCGATCGCCTATAAACCTCCGTCAAGATGCTTGATATTGCGGACTTGATTGCCGAACGTGGTGGTGATCTCAAAAAAGTCAAGGAAAGCCAACGCCGACGTTTTGCTTCAGAGGAGATTGTGGATGAGGTGATCAGCCTTTACGAAGATGCTCGCCGCAGTATGTGTCTTGATATATTGCTTCGTCTCGTCCTTTTTTGCTCCCAGCTTCTAATATATATCCTCTTTTGGTGTCCTATAGCACGGTACGATGCGTCCCAAATTGGCTCGAAAATCAATGCGCTTCAGAAGGAGATTGGTATGAAGAAAAAGGTTCGATATTTTCAGCCTCCCTCCTGCGGTCTGCCACAAATAGACGGGATCTAGACGAGCTAATAGTGCACTGTCACGTCAGAACAAGGAAGACGCATCTGATCTCTTGACCCAGAAAGTACAACTCGAGCAAGATAAGGCCGCGCAGGAAGCCTTAGCGGTCGAAAAAGAGAAATTGAGAGATCGCAAGCTAAAATCAATCGGTAACTACGTTCACGACTCGGTTCCGATTAGCAACAATGAGGTAAATGTGCTCACACGAGACAGCGCCTTTAGCGGCATTTCTTAACCGAGCATCCACTGACTCAAAAACTCGTGCCGGTCTAGGATGATAATGCCATTGTCAAGACATGGGCACCGGAGGGTGTAAAGGCTGAGAAACGAGACTGCTTGTCACACCATGAGGTTCTTACCAGACTAGACGGCTACGACCCGGAGAGAGGTGTCAAGATCGTCGGCCATCGAGGCTTTTGTTTAACAGGATATGGTCTGTTCCTCAACCTTGCTCTCGTTAATTATGGTCTCGAGTTTCTTTTCAATAAGGGGTACAAACCAAATCAGCCTCCATTTTTTATGCTGCGCGATTACATGGCAAAGACCGCGCAGTTGGAACAGTTCGATGAAGAGCTTTACAAAGTCACCGAAAGCGAGGATAAGAGCACGGATAAATATCTGATTGCGACTTCGGAGCAGCCGCTCTCTGCTTTGCATGACGGGGAGTGGCTACAAGATAAAGATCTGCCTATCAAGTTCGTCTACTCCTAACTCCTCTAGAGTGACTAAGCTCCTTCAGCCGACGGGGCTCTTGTTCACAGCTGCTGACCCGCTTACAGGTACGCTGGATATAGTACCTGCTTCCGCAAGGAAGCCGGATCCCACGGTAAAGATGCCTGGGGCATCTTCCGTGTACATCAATTCGAAAAGGTAACTTACACAATCACGCACCGAGATCAATCAGCTAAACATAATCCGTCCAATAGATTGAACAGTTTGTTTTGACAAAGCCAGAAGAGTCCTGGAAGGTGTTCGACGATATGATCGCCACCTCGGAAGAATTTTACCAATCTCTCGGTCTTCCATACCAGATCGTTTCCATTGTTTCAGGTGCTTTAAACAACGCTGCAGCCAAAAAATGGGACCTGGAAGCCTGGTTCCCCTTCCAAGGCGAATACAAGGAGCTAGTCTCTTGCTCAAATTGCACCGATTATCAATCTCGAGAACTGGACATCCGCTTTGGACCAAAGAAAACAACTGATGTGAAGAAAGGATATGTCCATGCTCTCAATGCGACACTATGTGCGACAGAGCGAGCACTGTGCTGTGTCCTTGAAAATTACCAACAGGAAGATGTAAGCTAGGTTCCACAAGCCATGCAGTATACTCGACTAATCTATTGAATAGGGCATCGTCGTTCCCGAGGTTCTAAGGAAATACATTCCGGGTCAACCCGAATTCCTCCCATATACAAAGGAGCTGCCCAAAGAGACTACTTCTCAAAAGGCCAAGGCAAAGGGTAAACCCAAATCCGATATGGCTGCCGTGGAAAAAAACATGGCGAACCTCTCAACGTAGAATTTACCATAATACGCTACCCAATGCTGAACACTTTCAAGCTTCCTATCTACGGTGAAGATAGTCATGTATCTGCAGTTTCCGTATCCATACCCACACTTTTGAAAGATTACGGTATCCACCAGTCTAGATTTCAATTGTAGAGAAGCTCCTTTTGAAGGATTTCGAATGCATTCACAATTTCACACGGCAGCAGTTACCTGACCCCGTACAACGGGCAAGTGAAGGTCATTGCGAGGGTACAGAGAGGGCGTACGAGAACATAAAGAAGCAAGCCGAGATGCCAACATAAAGCCATCGCAGACCTAGCTCGATTTGCAAGCGAACGTGTGGACGAAGTCGGAGCTGGTTGATATCCAAACTGGTGCGTGGAGATTAAACGGCCCGTAGGATCGCACCAATGATGCAATTGCAGTGCATATATTTTGCTAGTCTCCGACTGCTTCGGAGCTTATCACTCGCCCATTAAATGACTCAGTGTCACCGCGAAAAGCAAACAGGCGTCTGCACTGTCACAGCCTTACATATATCTCCATACACGCCCTTGTAAATTCCTTTTCTTTCCTCTTCTCTACGATGTTCCCATATCGCCGTGAAAGCGGAAGCATGTCGGCCGCAAAAGACATCGCCCTCGACCCGAACGAGGGTCACCAAGTTTCTCGTAGTTTGAGCTTCTCAGCTTCACCGAATGCCGCTATTCAATCCCCGCCATCGAGCTACGGTGCTGGTGGGCCGTTCGCCAGCCGTGTGCCAGAAGCTTTCCAAGTTAAACCGCTGAAGCCGTTTGCAAGCGAGGATATCAAAATTCTGTTGCTCGAGAATGTGAACCAAACTGGCAGGGATATCCTGAAGGGACAGGGATATCAAGTGGAGTTTTTCAAAACTTCGTTACCGGAAGATGAATTGATCGAGAAGATTAGGTCCGTGACTTTGGCCTTCTCCATTCCGCTGTTTGGTTGGATGGTCGAGGCGGGAATTTCTTCTTCTCTTTTCCCCGCAAGGAACTAATCCATTTTGCTGTTAGAAATGTCCATGTCATCGGCATCCGATCAAAGACGAAGCTCAATGCCAGAGTGCTCGCAGAGGCAAAAAATCTCATAGTCATTGGCTGTTTCTGTATCGGTACGAATCAAGTCGATCTTCAATATGCTGCCGACCACGGTATCGCCGTTTTCAACTCTCCATTTAGCAACTCTCGCAGTGTTGCGGAGCTGGTTATTGCCGAGATAATCTCGCTCGCCCGTCAGCTCGGTGACCGTTCAATGGAGATGCACAATGGTTCCTGGCAGAAAGTCAGTAGCCGGTGCTGGGAAGTTCGAGGCAAAACACTCGGTAAGCTCGCTCTTTCACGTCACTACTTCCCGTACTGATCCTTCTCGTGCAACTAGGTATCATTGGCTACGGGCACATTGGATCTCAACTATCAGTGTTAGCCGAGGCCATGGGCTTGTCAGTCATATACTACGATACAGTCAATCTGATGGCCATGGGAACTGCTCGTCAGGTCCCAACATTGAAAGACCTCCTCAACGCCGCCGATTTCGTCTCGTTACACGTCCCTGAGCTCGCAGAAACAAAGAATATGATTAGCACCTCACAGTTCGAGCAGATGAAGGATGGCAGCTATCTTATCAACGCCAGTCGCGGTAGCGTTGTGGATATACCAGCGTTGGTCCAAGCTATGCGCTCCGGAAAGATCGCCGGTGCAGCTCTTGATGTGTACCCAAGCGAACCGGCCGGCAATGGGGACTATTTCAACGGGCAGCTGAGCCAATGGGCTGAAGATTTGAGAAGATTAAAGAATCTCATCCTTACGCCTCATATTGGCGGCAGTACAGAGGAGGCCCAAAGCGCCATTGGTATCGAGGTCGGCAATGCTCTTGTGCGATATGTAAACGAAGGCACAACGTTGGGAGCAGTCAACCTGCCAGAGGTCACTTTACGTTCACTCACGATCGAAGAGCCCAACCATGCTCGCGTCAGTCTTCTTGAATCTATACCAATGGCTGTCTATGCTCACACTGTCTTATAGGTTATTTTCATCCATCGAAACGTGCCCGGTGTCTTAAGAAAAGGTAACGTCTGATGTGCACCTGCTATAAACGATTGCTTTTTCTAATACATTGGATAAGTTAACGAGATTCTCGGCAACCATAACGTCGACAAGCAAATGACTGACAGTCGAGGCGAGGTAACTTCCACCAAGCTAATACATTGCCATGCTTACGCTCGGTCACATAACTTACGAATATCTCGTACAGGTTGCCTATCTTATGGCCGACATTAGCGATGTCGACTCTGGAGAAATTAAAGAACTATATGAGCAATTAGAGACGTTGCCCTGTATGTTGAAATATAACTCCTAGTTGGCAGTACGCTCCCGCAGGAAGCTCTGCCAAGATGTTGCAAGACATACTGACGACTTCTCCTCTAGCTCGAATTATGACTCGAGTCCTTTTCTAAGGGAAGCGTGCAATCAAAGTGACAAGTTTCAACAATATGATCCGTAACAGCTTTACACGGCTGACCATGCTCTCAACTCTATTCGGTATAGATAGGTCTGCTATTGTGATAGCAGCAAACTATGACAAACTTATGTCAGATTAAAATAAAGTCCCTCATCATCATCATATATCTACTTTTGCGCACTAGCTACTAAAGTTGAATACATTCCATGGCAAGATACGAAAAATAAAAATTACCAACCTTTCACCGGTGAGACCATCTGTCCTGAAACACCTCCCAAATGCAAACATGAAGGCACTAGTAATTTGGAATCACATCCAATAAAAACCTCACTTAATCTATGATGCCAATAAGTCATCCACCGGATCTCAGATTGACCAGTAGATCAAAGAGCGATAGTTCGTGAAGAGCTAGCGCCTGTAAATGTTATGTATATCTCCGTCACCAGCACGACTCCTGGGCCTGTCAGGGCTTCTACTTCTGCTGGGTCTATAGAATCGATCGCCCCGTGAAGCCGGGCGAGATCGACCATCAAGGTTGTCTCTTCGATGAGCTGAAGGGTCACCGTCGTATTTCGGAACATACGAATCACAACCGGCATCAGGTCTTGGACGAGGTCGATGGCGATCCCAGTCATCACGGCCACGCTGATCACGACGATCGCCACCACGCCAGGCAGGATCCCGGGTTTGCCTTCCAGGAGGCGCTTGGCCGGGTGGCCAGGAGTCTCGCGACCGCGGAGGCAAATCATCCGACGCCTGTCGTTTATGGCCACGGTTTGAATCTCCAGCACGGCTGTCATGAGGGGCACGAGGTCCTCCATTGCGTGCAGCGTTTGGTATTCTGCTGTTTAGTTTCGGATCCGGCGGAGCTCTTACTCCAGAACCTGTAGTCCAATCGCCATTTGCGCCCATGCCGACAGAGCCTCCAGCCGGAGCAGGTGGCACCGCCTTTTGACCTTGAAACCTTCTCCTATCAAGTTCATGTGAGTCTTCGAATTGTGGTAAGTCACCTGGACGTGCAGGAGCTGGAGGATTGAGGAAGTATGGGTGCTTTAGGGCATCAACGGCGTTGATTCTCTTGCGCCAATCGAGCCGAAGCAGCTCCGAGAGCAAGGCAATTACTCCGGGTCCTTGCCTGATGAAGTATTAGTGAATGAGGATACATATTGAACGAGTTCAACTCACTCTCGAAAAACGGAAGAAAGATTGCCTGGTTTGGAGCCCCAAGACTTGACACCGTCAAAGCCCGGAAGACTGCTCCAGCCAGGCATATTTTCTTCCGTTGGTGAGCCCATAAGGTTGAAAATCAACTGTGCTTGGTTCAAATCACTAGTGCCAGCAAGAATTGGTCTTCCTTTGAACATTTCACCAAAAACACACCTTGGCGCCGTTAGCATCTGATTCATATCTGGATATCCAAATAACTTACCCGGCTCCCCAGACGTCTATAGCCGTCGTATAGCGTCTCAATTGAAGTAGTAGCTCTGGAGGACGGTACCATCGAGTCACGACAAGCGAAGTGTATTCCCGCACTGCCTCGCCAGCCCCTTTTCCGGGGATAGGAGGAGGGCCGTCATACGGTCGAGCGAGACCGAAGTCAGCAATCTGAAGGATGCCTTTATTACTGATGAGAAGATTGGCCGCTTCAAGCTGTTAGTGCTTCATA
Organism: Nannizziopsis arthrosporioides; assembly: GCA_029635245.1. Taxonomy (NCBI): domain Eukaryota; kingdom Fungi; phylum Ascomycota; class Eurotiomycetes; order Onygenales; family Nannizziopsiaceae; genus Nannizziopsis; species Nannizziopsis arthrosporioides. Next base: position 5,001,424 of record CP098260.1, on the reverse strand, counting down.
ATAGATGAGACAGGTATCCACTGTCTAACCTTTCATGTCGCGATGAAGGATGTTATTCTACGGAGTAATGTCAGCGGCTTTATCTTGGAAAACAAATTGCCGATAACGTACATCATGGAGGTAGCGTAAGCCCTCCAATAGCTGTAACATGTAGCATTTGATCTGAGGTTCAGTAAGGGTTATGCTGGGATTGGCGAGCAAGCCAGCCAGGTCGTGTTCCATGTAAGGCGTCACCATGTACATTGATGGCTTTTTGCGACCTTCGCCTATTGTTTGAGAGGTTTAGAGTGGATACAGAAGGCCCATGTATGAAAGCTTACCCCTGCTCCGTTCAACTGTCATCTCTTCTAGCCGTATGATATTCTTGTGTGACAAAACCTTGAGAAGCTTGATTTCGCGAAGGGCCGTGATTGGGAACTGAAAGGCCCCATCAGAAATTGATCAGTCCAGAGCAATATGATAGCATAGTTACCCCATCTTTCTCATTATGCAATAGTATTTTCTTCAATGCGACGATTTGACCGGAGGGATGCCTGGAACGAGCCTTGTAAACCTCTCTGCGCGAACGCACCTCAGTTAGCTATCTATTCATAATAGATCGGAACCGTATCAGCATACCCAAAAGTTCCTTCTCCGAGTTTGCGCAAAAATTCATATTCGCGGATGGAAGAGCATCCCTTGAACCGCGGCCGTCCGTCATCATTCCGTTCCAGCGGAACTCTTGACCTGGGTGGGGAAACGGAAGTCGCCATTATGCTGCCTCTAATAGCTCTGCAACGCTCCGGAGCTTTGACATGAGAGCTAGAGACTGAGTATCGTAGGGCGTGAGCACCGATCGTAGGCTGCGGCGGGACTGCTAGAGACTTGATTCAAGCTCAGTCTAGAGCAGCTCCTCGCTGCCAGAAGCCGTTCGAGAGCCCCGGAGCTACCCTGGAAATATGTTGTTCCGTCTCCATTGTTCGGCATATCGTTAATCCTGTGAGTCACGGGGCTTGAAACTTTAACGAAGTGACGTCCAATCATCGCCATGCAATTGGATCGTCGATGCTTCGATATTCTGGCGAATCCATAACGCAAGGCCCCTTCTCCGGTTCCGGCTTCATCAATTGAGGTCTGCCCGTCCCCTGTTAAAGCTGCGACTTTGCGCTTAAGCTCATACTTCCGATCTCACAGGTTTGTCGGGTCCGAAATCCTCAGTCCAGCACGAAAACGATGGCCGCCAAACACCCAATCCAAGTCCCTCCAGGAAGGCCGTTATACCGATTTGCGGCAACTGCTTTGGGCGCGAGCATGTGGTTCTTCGTACGTCTGATATGTGTCTCCTGCCGTTCAGGCTATTCTAACTACGATTCTAGTTATTTTACCGAGCGAAGAAAGACGGCCCTGCGCTTCTGGGCCTAAAACACCCTTGGGATCATTGAACACGCCTCTTCGAATCTGCATTGGACTTTTTTTTGAACAGCTTCAACGAAACGAGTAGCGGCAAGGCATATACTGTAGGCTCAAATGGAGCTGAGAAAAGAATTGATAATCCTTGGTACTCGGATTATGCTGAACGATCCACTCGGTGCTATACAGACCACACGGGTGAAAGCAGCCTACATCCGAGGCTGTCTCCATGTACATTTTGACAGAACCATCTGCGTGTATGAATAGATTTACACAATACAAAAAGCTAAATTCAAATGCGCCGAAATATATCAACAAATTCAGTCAGCAGTCTCCCCAATCTACCCAATAATCAAACAAAGTCACTATATTACAGTTTATCTAAGGTGCGGGTGTCCGAAAGAACAAAAGCAGAGATAATACAAAGCGCAGAGTTCATGTAAAACAAAGTCTGCTACCCGCGCTCCTCCAGTAGAACTTTGTATCGGCGCCGTTGTTTTACCTTTCCAGGGCGACATATACGGTGTATAGCACCTATTAGTCGAGACAATTCTGGAAAAAGATGCCTTTCGAAAATATATGCAAGGCCAAAGCCTCCAACGGCTAGCGCTACAAGCCAATTTTTGAAAGGTGTAGACATGTAGGTAAGTTGCATGAGCCGGAACAGCCAGTCTGCTGGCTGATACAGCATGTAGGACGAGATCAATAAAGCCACGATGATAGTAACGACAAACGGGACTACGAAAGCATTAGTAATTGGAAAGAGAGCGATTTGCAGATTGAGACTGACCATTAGATGTCACCGGTTGTCGGAATGGTGGCCCAACGCTTAGTACCAGACCTGAAAGTATATACTGATAGCAAGAAACTAGAAATAAAGCAGTGTTTTGCGAATTTTCAACGCCCGTGTCATCTAAACGAAGTTTAGGTGGTTTATACCTGCGACATTGATTAGCTTCGCAATGTGCGTTATCGATTAGATGTTCATACCATTCTTGTTGCTGGACTGTTTCATAAGCTGCTAGCTGTATGATTATGCAAAGGAGTATTTGTCCCAAAAGAGGTGTTAGTACTTTTCGTGAGACAAGGTTCGCAGTGGGACGCTTCCGACACAATTTCGAGTATGGGCCGATCCATCCCACTAAATCTGTGGTCAGAACATCATTCACAACTGATGAGAAACGACTTACTGAATATTGCAATCGGAAGAATAAGTGCGAGGTCAATATAGAGAAACTTTTCAGGTCAGCAAAATTCCAACTGACGGGTTGGTGCCATCTTTCTTACCTGAAAATCACCCAAGTTCGACCCAGAGGCGTACAGAAAGCTCACTGAGGTGAATTGAATAGCAGAATATAAACTCATGTATTTGAAGCAGCAAAAGCTTGTAACAAGCGCTGCCCTTCCTTCTCTGTTCGAAATATATTAGTATCTATGTCGTCGTCGACATTCGTGGACTACATACCTGATGAGCCTTGGGACACAAGATATGTCAAACACCCTACTAGTGAACGGGGCGGCTACTGAAGCCTCTGCTTCAGAGAGGGAAATGCCAACATCTGCTGCTTTGAGGGCACCACAATCATTGGCGCCATCTCCACAAAATCCGCAAACGTAATCCAAAGACTGCAACTTCTCAACAAGTTCATGTTTCTCGTCGGGCGACATTCGTGCAAAGACTTGTCCGCGCGCAAGCATCTATTGAGAGATTAGCCGTGTTCTTTACTAACTAGCAGCTACTGAGCTATACCTTATTCAGCACCTCTTCAGAGCCGTAATCAACCACCCAGCGAAACACCTCTCCTGTAACGGCGATGGTATACTTGAACTTGTTATAGCTGTGGTGCGGAACTGAGAGATCAGGTGTCGTAGAGAGTGGAAGAGGCTACACGATATTAGGAAAATATTTAAACTCGAGACTGAAGTATCGTTTACCATTAAAGTATGTTCATCGAGTTCGTAGTCGGGATTATCGGTACTTTCCCAGCGCAAACGAGATTGTGGATCATAAGGATTTCCTGACGTATACTCCTGTAAGTGGTGGACTAAGATGGCAGCCCTCTGACCTTACTTACCCTCAATAAAATATGGAACGAAACAATGCGTGGATGTTTCGACAAATCCGGATTCACGGGCCACACTGATAGCAGTAAGGATGTTATCTCCAGTGCACATTATGTTCCGAATTCCAGCATCATGTAACTCGTGTATGACATCGGTGGTTATAGGTTTTAGCTTGTTCTCGAATACAATGAAACCGATGAAACTTAGGTCGGATTCTGCATCTTTCCGGCTGATATTCACGACGCCATGGCGGTTTAGATTGTCAACATGCTTCATTGCACATGCAATGACTCTGTAACCACGGTGGGTATAAAAGTTCAGAAGCTCGGTGAAGTCGGGTGGTACTGTTGCGGTTAGCCAAGTCAGTCCAGATGAGAGATGGGTAGGGCACTCACAGGATTTTGAATCGCATATTTCTTTCAGCGACTCGGGTGCCCCTTTAACGAAGAATGTCACACCAGGATCACCTGGCTCTCTTACCACAACACTGGATCGACGAAGCTGCGAGACGAATTCAAAGGACCGCTCAACAGTAAGTTCCGTTGGAAGGTGCTTCGATGAAATTCAGTATTGATTGAAAGTACCAGTCAATGAATACGTACCGTCCCCTCTTCAGGGTCTCCAGGAGTCAAAGTTGAAGGTGCGCGAGCAATAGAAGGTGTGAAATTCTCAAGGTCTTCCTCCGAAGAATTATGGTTGTTACCTTCTTCATATGACCAGTCCGTGAACTCAAACATTTTTACATCAAGAGGATCACCAATCAACTCATCATCGACTAACTTCAAAGAGTGACAGGTAGCCATGGTATAAAGGATTGCGGCATTGAAGTTGTAATCTACCGTCGGATCTCTGTCATATAATGAATATGGAAGGATTGACTGAGCATCAGTGAGGAGGTCACTGAATCTATAATGCCATAGCAGCCTTAGCAATTGAACACAAAATTAAATACGTTACTATAAACACTTACCTGAAATCTTGGTTGACAAGTCGAACTCCTAAAACGTCAAGTCCGTCTTCAGTCAAGGTTCCCGTCTTATCAAAACAGACAACATCAAGCTTCCCAGCTACATTGACCCTAATCACTATGGTCAGGAGTGTTTTACTTTATTGAGAGAAACAGCGTACCTTTGAGGGCTAATGCAAAATATTTGCTGTTTTTTCAGCCTTGAAAGTGCAAAGTTGGTCCCTATAGTCAATGTAGCAGGGAGAGCGGGGGGCACAACAATCGTGATGAGATCCAAAGCTCGAACGATAATAGTATGCCATGAGACCTTTGCTAAAGTTAGCCAAAGTACTTGTCTGAGAGAAGATTCGGACTCACTCCTAAACGGATGAAATTGAATAAAGATGCTATAAACCCAATACCCGCAATCACTCCCATGACCGAAATATATCGGAACGAGTCTCTGTAGAATTTGAATCCAGACGGTTTTGGAAATAGCATCGATCGGATCAGCGCTCCCTTAGTCGTATTGAAACCGGTTCTTACCACCATAGCTAAGGCGGCAGCTTCGTCGACCTCCGGATCTTGGGGCCTTCTAGCACGTATTATTCGTGTGCCGCAGAAAAGAAAATGCCGAGCAACTACTGGTTGCACCGAAGGCGCATTCAAATCCAAGGCATCGAGAGCCTCATCCGTGGTTGGAAGTTTAGATACCGGGACGGATTCGCCTATTCAAGTTTAGTACACTCCGGCATATTTTGAACGGTAGACGAACCCGTGAGCATGCTCTCGTTTAGGATACAATCGCCGGATAACAACAAGCTATCGCAAGGAACCTGCGTAAGTGACGGGTCCGAAATCTCGAACACGTCGCCAGGAACTAATTCCCGAGACGGTATAGACCTCCCTGAATATTGAGATTAGTTCGGAGTATAGTAATATTGGCGAGTGAAGAGGCATACAGAAGCCACTTCTCAAGACCCGTACGTCGCATTCGAAATGCGATATTTCCCGTAAACGGTCCATTGTCTTCCGCATATCAGCGCCGGCTAAAATTATCTAGTGAAGGTTACTACATACCGATTTTGTTTCAATTGTTGTCGCACCGATGCTGAAAACTGATATGAGGAATATACAAGCCGCATAATAGTAATACTCATCCATAGACCAAAGAAGTAAACTAGCGACCTGGAATATATAAAACGGATGAAACGCCTGCCATCGTTAGAACCAGACCACCATGAAGGAGTAATAAGGGGACCTACTTCATCAATCATAATTTGCGGTATAGACTTTTGTTGGATATCAATAATATTCTGGCTAAACACTTGCTCACGGCGATCTCTCTCTTCGGCATCTAGGCCTTCTCTTAACGATTTGACATTGGCCCACATCGGATCTTTCCAATCCCCAGTATGCATGAATCTATCTTCCAGGGGCTGGTAACAAAACCGGAGATGGCGGTAGTCAATGAATCGAAGGTAGGGTAGTATGGGGTCGTTATCATCATCAAAATTGGGGGCCTCAAAATCTTTGTATGTGGTTCCGAATACTGTGGATAAGAGACGGTCGTATTTCTCTACTAAAACATTTTCCACTGTGAACTGCCCCCATTGGTTCTGAAAAGTAAAAAGGAAACGACTGTAAGCCGATGCTCTTTGAACATAGATCTGATTTTCTTACCTCGATGGCCACCCATTGACATTTATGAAGTGGCTCAGGACATCCAACTAATTTGACACGCCATCGCGGAAGCCATCGAAACATTAGATAGCCTAAACCAAGGGTTAAGATGCATATGGCCATGTAAATTGTTGAGCCAGCAACGCTAGTTGAGAAACCAGCAATTACTGCGGTCAAATCCTCCGTCACAATATACACTTTCTGGCTTACGTTTCCGCCTGAGGACGGTCCCATATACTCGCGATGGCCGGAAGACTCTCCTTGTAAAAGGGGATGTTCCGCCGAGCTTCTTGTCCGAGACCGACTCAAGAAGCTTATAGGGCTTCGGGGACCGTCTATGTGGTCCCCTGGCTCCTCAAAATAATCAATGTCCGGCTCATCTTCGCACACGACAGCTTCCTCTTCTCCCCACTCAGGAGTCTCGGTGCTTTCCTGGAAATAGGTGAAGCTGACGGTTGAATTGCGGCGGGAACGACGATGAGCGAAGGATGCGACGCTGGAAGGTATACTCTCGGATACGGGACCTGCGTATGCCTGGAAGCGCTAGTTAGCATTTGCATACTAGTGTATTCGAAGAGCCAGGGGGAGCTCGCCTCATCATATGCCATTTCAACCTCTGATACAATGCTCATACTCCTAGAAAACATTGACTTATTAGAGTATGCCTGGTTTGAAACAAGATCTAATCAGATACCTGCTCCTAGCCGAATCGACCCGGTGTATCGGTGCTCGGCTGTAAGCTCCATCATGGCTTTCTGAATGGAAATAATCGTTCTGATCTTCCATCTTCCGGTCTGAGTGGAGCTTTAGAATTCAAACCGCAGGAACTATGTACAAGAAAATAAGCGCAGCGGCGCTAGCTCATGGCCGAGTCCATATATCATAAACAAATCATATCCTATATGACCAGAAACAAAGAACTGAAAACGGATGAATTGTTGTCAGGAGGCTCCATAGGATGACTTTCCAAGATTTGAGCTTGAGAGCCCCAGGCTTGGCATTGAATCCTATCAGCACGTGAGACTGCGTGAATCTTATCTTATCTTATCTAACTACAGCTATCAGTGCTGTGCTCTGGGAACGAATTACTAGAGCTACCGGAGAGAAGTCCAATGATTTATATGGAAACCACAATATTTCAAGCTCAAATTCAACAAATTATTGTTAGGAAATAGCATAGCAGAAAATATGATATTGGAAATCCATATGCAGCCTCTAATCACCTCATTCACTATTCGATCTCCCTTTCAAAAATCACCTTCACTGGGTATCTTTCTCATCAGTCATTATCGAAAAAGTATGCACTACTTTCGACTGTTGCTCAAATCGTTATTCTGAATTTTGAATTTGATTAGTCGAGAGCACCACTAAGCGGTTTCAGAATCAGATCGGACAGGTCTCTCTCATTTTGACTTCAGCACATAAGTCAGGAGAGAATCCATTAGGATTATTGCATAGTGTGTTGCAAGGGGTATTTTCTGGAACGAACACAAGATGTCGATAATTATCCCATGGCAATCGGAAATGCTTGGTAATGTCGTCGCCTGCCGCGTTGGCTTTGAATCCCGCTCGACATGCGCAATGGAATTTTCCGCCAGTGGAGATACAGGATGTGCTGATGTCGCACTTATTCAGGCCAGAAATTGGGTTGCATGTCCCACATTCTTCCTTATCTTTCTTGGGACAGAACTTGATTGCCTTCCATGGGCCGCACTGAGTATTGTAGATATCACAAATCGCATCGTAATCACCTTGGGTAGGTGTTGCAGATGGATCGATTATACAACCTGGTTTGCTCTTCAGAACCCTGCCAGCACTATAGTGCATGACGCTCTTGCAATCGTAATCTCCGTACTTGTTGAACAAACTGGTAGGAGCGGTGTCATAGTTGTGCCAGTCTCCACAGCATCTGTCTGTGCTTCCAGAGCAGCAAGCTGGGTAAGAGGCGTCCGGGCATCCATCTATTGTCCAGGGCGTATAAGCTGCGCAGTCTATGGTGATGTGATCCTCTCTATCGGTTCTCTGATGCTCATGCATTAGTCCAAGCGCATGGCCAAGCTCGTGAATAGCTGTGCTGAGGTCCTGCCCACAGCTTCGACCACCCGACTCGCTCAACCATTGAAGATTCATTCTCCGGCCCTTTTTCCCGTAGGCCCAGGCCACGACAGACCAGCACCAATACGACTCCGGATCATGTCTCGTAATCGTAAGAACACCTTCGCTGTTGGGATCGTGGGGACTGGGCGCCAATTCTTTGAAGACCAAAAATGGAGCGCCCTTCTTCCATTCCCTGATCGCAGAGTCAACAACACCCTGCAAAAGTTCTCTCGTTTCGCAGGATTCATATTTATAAACGAGAGTGGCATCAGGCCAAGCGAGGGAAGGTTTTGCGCCGAGTCCTCTGCGAGCAGGCTGTGGGTCAGTTCGGCCGTGAACCCACTCCATGAGGAGAGATTCAGGCCCAAAACTCAAATCATCGTTGTATATCACATCGCCGGCAGCAGAGAGGGTGTAGGTGATATTCTGACGGGCCCCAGTACGTGGATCAACAAAGGATACAGTAGAATAATTGGTAGTGGGCCGCGGGACGTCAGTGAGGAATGGATGTCCTTTCGGATAGCCAATCTCCGCAAGGATCAAAGGACAAAGGGCCAGAAGAGCAGCTATAAAAGAGAGCAACATTTTATATTTGGCTTGGAGGTATGAAGTAGAAAGCCAAAGCTCCAATCAACTCAATCGCTTGCTTATTTCCAAGTAACGAGAATAGCGTGAAGCGATCGGATGACCATCCTTTTATATTCAAAGAAGTGCTCTCAAAATAGCATACTAAGAACTATACACCTACACCATGGTGTTTTGCAAGGAGGCTGAGCAAACGCCTCTTGCAGCTCTGAACAGCAACGTTGAGATAGTGGTCACCAGCCTTATCTCGGTTGTTGAAAGATTAATGTGCTTTGAACACAGGTCCATTGGACGATCAAATAAGGTTGAAGGGTCACAACCAGATGCGCTTGACCTGCGACTCCAACAGCAGCCGTGCCAAGGTTTTCCACAGCTCACGGCCGTCCGCCAAGACGGCGGAGGACAAAGGATTGGCCAGTGCTCCCGCGTCTGCATTTTCAAGATGATGGCCTGATAGGTCCTTGGTCTGGTGCCTAAAAGGTTCAGTTGACCGCCATCGATTATCGTGTCAGGCTGTACGGAGTAGGAGCTGGGCAAAGCGGTTGATATATTTAGCAACACTCAAAACTCAAAAACAGGCACACCCCGAGTTGATTTCTCCGCATCGTACGCCCATAATTTGGTCGCGTCTCCAGAGCAGTGACTCATTCAAGGCACCCATGATGGCTTTTCTGGATCAGCAGGCTATGCCACGTCACACAGATAGAGAAAGATGAATATTGAAGAATTCAACTGGAATCTCCTGAGAACGGAGATGCAAGACAGAAAGTAGGTAGCCCGAAAGCAAATAATGGAGAATGGTATCTGCTTTGATAGGTATGGCGGATTTCGGAACTGAGCAATTCCAGAGCGCAATGCCAGAAAAAGACGTGGTCAGGGTGAAAAGGGTCCAACCTCGACTGGTTGAGCCTAATGCGCATCAATTATGTCGATGGCTGACGAAAGGCTGCCGAGAGGCTTTTTTATGAATTTGGTTGGACCAGCCAGTTTCTTGTGCCCCAAGAGAGCCCGTCAGGACTTGGCTATGGTGGATTCCCCATTCAGACCATGTTTGAAAGGTTTTCAGCTCAGATTGTGCAGGACAACAAGATATCGCAATGGATGTCAAGTCAAGCAGGTCCAAACCAGAGGTGGTGCAAAGAGATATGTATCATAAGACGTTTCGAGATAGCGGGTCATACCGCCAACTCAAGCCCAGAAAATGTTTGAGACCGGGATAAAGTCTCTGAATCTGGATGACCATTCAATTGTTCATGGCATTCATCATATTCCGTAATTGACAATTGTTCGCGATGTTTTTCTGGACTGCAGTTTTCGGGGATTGAGGCGGGTGTGCCAAGGCATCGTGGGATTGGCTGATTTCAATTCTAATATGTGATGCATCAGCCAATTGAAAGCGAGACTCAGGGTAATTCACGACGTTGTATCAGCGCTGATTGGCTGCCTGGCTAAGCTGCGGGCATTGATTGGCCGGCGGTCGGATTAGGCATCAATCACCTAATCAATGACTGCATCGAAAGCCTGAGAAAACAGGTTCAGGAATGAAGAATCGGCTTGAAAAGGGCTGCACTCGGTGGATGATCATGCTGCTTGTCGGGTGCAGGATTGAAACAACACCTACCAGGCCGAATGCTGCGCGTCTTTGTCTCTGTCGTCTAGACACCAAGACAATCCGGCTGGACATTAGGTTTGTCTCTCAAGCCGAATCGGGGAACAGAGTTCGTCCACAAGCAGAGGGGCAACTGGAAGGCTCAAGAGGGGACAGTGCCAAGCCACCTCAACAAAAAGTTCTTCCACAGAATTCATCCGTATCTCCTCTGGGAATCAAGACCGCGTTTTTTACCCTTCTCTCCAAGCAACCCTCCTGCTCTTCACCTCAGCCATCCATCCCTCTGATCCTCCATCCCGCAGACAAGTAAAATATGGCTGAACCTATTCCAAACAAAAAGCCTGATCCTCTCAGTGCTCCGTAAGTGATCCGAATGTGCAACCCTATGAAGTCTGACATTCACATTTTCTGACCGCTTATGCTTGTCCAACAGCACTCCACAGAACACTCCTGCTACCACGGCCCCGATTTCATCTCGTGCCCAACAGCCAAGTATTGCCAGCATTAAAGAAGGTATGTTCCTCTTCCAGCACGAGATTGTTGTCATGGATATTGATTGGTCTTCAGAGGACCTGGACCGCGTTGCTGCCGCGTCAATTCTCGCACAAAACCCAAAATTCGTTTCCATGATTCAGGGAAAACTCGGCACTCTGATTGGCCGGTCATCCGGCTATATCGAGTCACTTCCTGCCCCGGTTCGCCGTCGGGTTGCCGGCCTTAAAGGTATCCAGAAAGATCATGCCAAGCTTGAGGCCCAATTCCAGGAGGAGGTTTTGCAGCTCGAGAAGAAGTACTTCGCCAAGTTTGCACCACTCTACGAGAAACGTTCCAATATCGTAAACGGCAAGTCCGAGCCAACTGAACAAGAGGTGGAAGCCGGCGAGTTTGAAGAAGAGAAGGATGAAGCTAAGAAGACGGAAGAGCCCAAAGAAGCCGCAGTTGACTCCAATGTCGCGGGTATCCCAGAGTTCTGGCTTTCCGCCATGAAAAATCAGGTCTCGCTTGCCGAGATGATCACTGACAGAGATGAGGAGGCGCTCAAGCATCTCACTGATATCCGCATGGAGTACCTCGAACGTCCAGGATTCCGTCTCATCTTCGAGTTCGCCGAGAACGAATTCTTCACAAACAAAACGATCAGCAAAACCTACTACTACCAGGAAGAAAGTGGATACGGTGGTGATTTCATCTACGATCATGCTGAAGGTGACAAAATCGACTGGAAAGAAGGCAAGGATTTGACCGTCCGGGTAGACAGCAAGAAGCAACGTAACAAGAGTAAGAATGCAATGACCCTTCTTTTTTCTGGGTACGTACTAACACCAAACCCAGACACGAAACAAACCCGTGTTGTTAAGGTTACCGTGCCCACCGAATCCTTCTTCAACTTCTTCTCACCCCCCAAGATCCCTGCCGAAGATGATGATGAGGCACCCGATGATATCGAAGAGCGCTTAGAACTCGATTACCAATTGGGTGAGGATATCAAAGAGAAGCTTATCCCTCGCGCTATCGACTGGTTCACCGGCGAGGCCATGCAGTTTGAGGAATATGATGATGGACTGGATGAGGAAGACTTTGAGGATGACGACGATGATGACGATGACGATGACGATGACGATGAAGAACGAAGATCTGGTGAGGTCGATGAGGACTCTGATGAAGAGGTAGGATCCAAGCCGATACCAATTTGGTTTGAGAGCAATGGCTAACACGTAGCTCTATTCAGGATGATGGCACCAAGCCCAAGAAGGAGGCACCCGAGTGCAAGCAGAGCTAAATGGTTGAATCAGCATCATGGACTGGCTCTTTGCTACTCGCACCCAACAAGAAGCACTTGCACTTGGGTCGTTGTCTACGAGGCGCGCCTCAGCAGTCTGGAGCGTCTGGCCCAAGCGGCCTCATTTGCGAGTCTAAATTGCCATATCCTATTAATTAACGCATTGCCCTTTTCACTCTCCAAATCGCTTTTAAATCGACTCGCAGCCTAATATTTTCCCTCTCGCATTTTAATTTCCCCATCTCCATCCCGGTATCTCTATGAAGACTCGAATTCTCTTTACAACCCTGTGCCTTTTTTCTTTAAGTTGCATCTTTTCACTTCCAATCAGACTGGGACTAGGTCATGACACGAGCATTGGTCAGAGCTCCCCGGCGTGCGGCGTGGTTAAGTTAGAAATTGCATGTATGTCTTGTGCATTGTTATTTTTTTTTCCTGTTTTATGGTTCGAGTAAGTTTTGAGATTTTTTTGTTCAAGCCTTAGAGCTCGTTGACCTATTAGCATTTAGCCTAGGTAGTGCTTTCTCGTTGAATAAAAAGTCATTGTGTGAATTAGGATGAAAGGGCTTTGTTTGCGTGGCTTTTGGAGGGAAAGCGATCATAGCAGTCTTATTATCATTGCAGTTCTGGCCTCGTTGTCAACTGCGGTGCAACCTGGAGCCAGCCACGCCATGGCCCAAAGCACTAGAGTAAAATCTTCCTGGAGAACACGACTTCTTCCGGCTCATCATCATTATTAGTTCCATCCCATCCATCCTATCTCCCTTGCCAACACATCAGTTCTTAACACAGTGTCCCAAAACACTTTGCAGGCCCCCAGATTATATAAGTGCTTAGTCAGTCTCAAAGGCGGTGAATGGTTCCACCAAGATATCACGTGACAGAAGTGACTCATGCCCATTCGGGACTAGCGGGTTTTAGAAGCAGTGGAGCGCCATCACCGCATCGAAAGAGCCTTTTAGCTTCACCCCCAGCAGTATCGCCAAAAAGCCGTTCGCTGTTTCAGGGGGTCTTGGGCTCGCCGACGGTCGACCTCCCAGCCATCTTGTCATTCTTCTCTGTTCCTTTATACTATTACGACGGAGTATCTTCCCTCGGGCTCCAGAGCCAGCGTACGGAGTACGAGACGTCAGCCGTCCCTGTCTTGATTATTATTTATTCTGCCAACCTTAAGCAAGAGGTCCGCTGCCGGCATTGCATTATATGATCTTATCCTTCAGAGTAGTCGATTTTCTTCACATTCGTTAGCTACCACTTTGGGTCTCATTCTCTCCCATTGCTTTAGATGAAGATATCAAAAGTTGATCTTGGGTTCTCATGATCGTTTAGATTTCTTTTTATTCTCCTTTCTTCATTTTTAATCCTTGTTTCCTCAGACCGGTAGCATGGCGCACAGCTTCGAGGTCGGGACCCGGGCATGGCAACCTGACCCGACGGAAGGATGGATTGCCTCCGAGGTTGTCGAAAAGGTCGTGGGTGGTGATAAAGTGAAGCTGGTATTCTCGCTGGAGAATGGCGAGGTGTGTATTCTTGTGACGCTTCCCACGATTCTCCGCGTGATTCTTTGCTAACGGTAAGCTGTCCGAATGTTAGAGTAAAACGATTGAGACCACCGATGAAGACCTACAAACCAATAACAATGCTACTCTTCCGCCGCTGATGAACCCTGCAATGCTTGAAGCAAGCGAGGACTTGACGAATCTGTCCCATTTGAACGAACCGGCCGGTATGTTCGCCTCGCTCGAAAGGGACAAGCTGGTTTAAGCTAATCGCCATACAGTTCTCCAAGCAATTAAGCTTCGCTATTACCAAAAGGAAATATATACATACAGTGGCATTGTTCTCATTGCAACTAATCCTTTTGCTCGAGTCGACTCCCTTTACGTACCGCAGATGGTCCAAATATATGCCGGAAAACAACGAGCTTCCCAGGCTCCACATCTCTTCGCCATTGCTGAAGAGGCTTTTGCGTAAGGTCTTCTTCGACCGTTTCTGTTGGATCTTTTCCCACTAATGCGGTCTATGTAGCGATATGTTGAGAGACTCAAGAAATCAAACGATAGTAGTATCAGGAGAGTCCGGTGCTGGAAAGACCGTCAGTGCAAAATATATCATGCGTTATTTTGCAACCAGAGGAACGCCAGATCAACCAGGCACACACTTCACCGGACGAGCAGACTCGATAAGCAAAACAGAAGAACAGATCCTTGCGACAAATCCCGTCATGGAGGCCTTCGGTAACGCTAAAACGACTCGTAACGACAACTCTTCGCGCTTTGGGAAATACATTGAAATTATGTTTGATTCCAAGACAAATATCATTGGCGCAAAGATCAGAACATACCTTCTAGAGCGATCGAGATTGGTTTTCCAGCCCTTGAAAGAGAGAAACTACCACATTTTCTATCAGCTCGTGGCCGGTGCAACCGACGCTGAGCGGCAAGATTTGAATCTTCTACCTGTAGAGGAATTCGACTATTTAAATCAAGGAGGAACACCGATAATTGATGGTGTCGATGATAAAGCCGAATTTGAAGCCACGAAAAAGTCTCTCGCCACTATTGGTGTAGCCTCGGAAACGCAGACTGAGATCTTCCGTGTCCTGGCTGCGCTACTGCATCTAGGCAATGTTAAAATCACAGCAACTCGGTCAGACTCGTCACTCTCATCGTCAGAGCCTTCAGTCGTGCGTGCTTGTGAGATGCTAGGGATCAATCCAGCAGGTTTTGCCAAATGGATTGTGAAAAAGCAGCTCACAACGAGAGGAGAAAAGATCGTATCGAATCTCACTCAACAACAAGCTACTGTTGTTCGGGACTCCGTTGCTAAATTTATTTACTCGAGCTTGTTTGACTGGCTTGTTGATATCATCAATCGAAGTTTGGCGACGGACGATGTATTGAGCCGCGTCTCGTCCTTCATCGGTGTTCTAGATATTTATGGTTTTGAACACTTTGCAAAGAATTCTTTTGAACAATTCTGCATCAACTACGCCAATGAGAAGTTGCAACAAGAATTCAATCAACACGTTTTCAAGCTGGAGCAGGAAGAATATGTGCGGGAACAAATTGACTGGACCTTCATTGATTTCTCCGATAATCAGCCTTGCATTGACCTCATCGAAGGAAAATTGGGTATTCTTTCCTTATTAGATGAAGAATCAAGGCTTCCAATGGGCTCTGATGACCAGTTCGTCACAAAATTACACCACAATTTCGCCGCGGACAAGCAGAAATTTTACAAGAAGCCACGGTTTGGGAAGTCAGCCTTCACAGTTTGCCACTACGCGATCGATGTCACATATGAGTCGGATGGTTTTATCGAAAAGAATCGGGATACTGTTCCTGATGAGCAGATGGAAATCCTGAAGAACTCGTCAAATGGCTTCGTTCGAGAAGTGCTGGCGGCTGCTTCCGCCGTCCGGGAGAAGGATACGGCTGCCGTATCTTCACGAGCTGTTGCAGCCCCCGGAAGAAAAATCGGTGTGGCCGTCAACCGCAAACCTACTCTAGGAGGCATTTTCAAGTCTTCATTAATAGAGCTTATGAACACGATCAACTCCACTGACGTTCATTATATCCGCTGTATTAAGCCAAATGAAGGCAAGGAGTCGTGGAAATTCGAAGGCCCTATGGTTCTGAGTCAATTGCGAGCCTGTGGTGTTCTCGAAACAGTTCGAATCAGTTGTGCCGGTTATCCGACCCGCTGGACATATGAAGAATTCGCTCTCCGTTATTACATGTTGTGTCATTCATCTCAGTGGACTTCTGAAATCCGTGAAATGGGACACGCCATCTTACGAAAAGCGCTTGGTGATGCCAGCCATCAAAAGGGCGACAAATATCAGCTCGGTCTGACGAAAATCTTCTTCCGCGCAGGCATGCTTGCGTTCTTGGAAAACCTCCGCACTTCAAGACTCAACGCATGTGCCATCATGATTCAAAAGAACTTGAAGTGCAAGTATTACCGCAGGCGATATCTTGAGGCGCGAGAATCGATTCTTACAATTCAAAGCTTGATGAGGGGCTTTATGGCACGGCAACATGCCAACGAAGCCCGCAGGATCAAGGCCGCGACCACGATTCAGCGAGTTTGGAGAGGCCAAAAGGAGAGAAAACGATACGTTCGGATTCGGAAGAATTTCATTTTGTTCGAGTCTCTTGCAAAGGGATACTTGTGCAGAAGAAACATCATGGATACGATTCTCGGAAATGCAGCCAAAATTATTCAACGAGCTTTCCGATCGTGGCGGCAACTTCGGGCATGGCGACAGTACCGCAGGAAGGTCGTTATTGTACAAAATCTCTGGCGAGGCAAGATTGCGCGGCGAGAGTATAAGCAGTTGCGAGAAGAGGCCAGAGATCTTAAGCAGATATCGTATAAGCTGGAGAACAAGGTTGTGGAGTTGACACAAACGCTCGGCACTCTGAAACATCAGAACAAAGCCTTGTTGTCACAAGTCGAGAATTACGAAGGTCAACTGAAGCATCTACGAGGCAAAAACAATACTCTAGAGGCCCGTACTCGCGAGCTTCAGGCCGAGGCTAACCAGGCCGGCATCACTGCCGCCCGTTTAGCTGCCATGGAGGAAGACATGGCAAAATTGCAGACAAGTCACAACGAGGCCCTGACAACCGTTAAGAAGCTTCAGGAGGAAGAGCGCAGTGTTCGGGAGTCGCTTCGAGGTGCCAATACTGAACTTGACAAGGCGCGACAAGTCAACACCGATCATGAGAAGGAGAAAGCATCACTTCGCCAACAGCTTGCCGACTTGCAGGACGAATTTGAATTCGCGAAGAGATCCATGCCTGTGAACGGTGTGAATGGAGGAGAGCCGAATGGAACAAGCAGCCAACCTACGCTCTCCGGCCTCATCAATCTTGTGTCATCCAAGAAGCAGAAGCCAAAAAGACGCAGCGCAGAGGCTGGCCGGACAGACACGGATCGCTTCAGTGGTGCCTACAATCCTCGCCCAGTTTCAATGGCCATGACTACTGCGACAGCTCGCACCAATCTCACTGGTTCCACATTCGTGCCTGGTATTGATTCGATCGAGGTCGAGCTGGAGAATTTGCTTTCCGAAGAAGAGGAGCTCAACGAGGAGGTCACGATGGGTTTGATTCGCAACCTTAAAATACCTCTTCCTAACTCGAATACACCGCCGACCGATAAGGAGGTTCTTTTCCCTGCCTATCTTATCAACCTTGTCACCTCTGAGATGTGGAACAACGGCTTCGTGAAGGAATCAGAACGATTCCTGGCGAACGTGATGCAAGCAATTCAGCAGGAAGTCATGCAACACGATGGCGACGACGCGATCAATCAAGGAGCGTTTTGGCTTTCTAATGTGCATGAGATGTTATCATTTGTCTTTTTGGCCGAGGATTGGTATGAGGCTCAAAAGACGGATAATTTTGAATACGACCGGCTCCTTGAGATCGTCAAACACGACTTGGAAAGTTTGGAATTCAACATATATCACACTTGGATGAAGCTATTGAAGAAGAGACTGTACAAGATGATCGTCCCAGCCATTATTGAATCGCAATCCTTGCCTGGCTTCGTCACCAACGAAACGAACCGGTTCCTTGGAAAACTGCTACCCACCAACAATAGCCCCGCATACAGCATGGACAACCTGCTCAGCCTACTGAATAGTGCCTATAGAGCGATGAAAGCGTATTACATAGAACAATCCATCATTATCCAGACGGTGACCGAACTGTTGCGACTCGTGGGCGTGACGGCCTTCAACGACTTGCTGATGCGACGCAATTTCTTGTCTTGGAAACGTGGGCTCCAGATCAACTACAACATTACCAGGATCGAGGAATGGTGCAAGAGTCACGAGATGCCGGAAGGGACCCTCCAGCTTGAACACCTCATGGTAAGCGATCCATCGTCTCGGAATTTGACCCCTGGTTCTTGAATGATACTAACACACCGCTCTTCCCCCCGCAGCAAGCAACAAAGCTTCTTCAGCTCAAGAAGGCGACTCTCAATGACATTGAGATTATCCAGGACATCTGCTGGATGTAAGTAGAGCTGGTGTTTTGGGCGTTTACACAGGCTCATGGTGCGATTCTGACACAATAGCAGGCTCTCACCGAACCAGATCCAAAAACTTCTCAACCAGTACCTGGTCGCGGATTATGAACAGCCCATCAATGGCGAGATCATGAAAGCCGTGGCCTCCCGGGTGACCGAAAAGAGCGACGTGCTTCTGCTGACCCCCGTCGATTTAGAAGACAGCGGGCCGTATGAAATCGCTGATCCGCGGGTCATCACGGCACTGGAGACCTACACCCCATCCTGTAAGTTGCAAGCAAGAAATTTCCCGAGTGTTCCTTTTTCTATTTCCGGCCACACCGTGCGGCGCTAACGATGCTGGACCTTGACCAGGGCTGCAAACCCCGCGATTAAAACGACTCGCCGAAATCGTTTCTGCGCAGGCCGTGGCGCAACAAGAAAAAATCGAAGTCCCCGAAGGTGGAGATCTGATTGAGGTGATTCCTGAAGCATGAATGATAGATAATGACCCCTTGATACATTTTTTATTACACAATGCCTTCTCCTTTTTGTTTTATTCTCTCCCAAACATCTGGTTGTCCATTTATTCCTCTCACCACTTCTTCTCATCATGTGCTGTATGAACACCGTTTATGTGGGCATTTTGCGCCTTTAGAGCTTTCTGTCTCTGCTTGCCGGGATATATTCATTCTAATGTAATTCCTGCGGATGTGGTTGGTCTCCTTTCTTCTCCTCCAGGCCTCAGACACGAGAGACATCCATAATAATTACTGCGCTTTTCGCTATTTTTGGCCGTCTTTCCCCTCCATGATTATTCTTATTTTTCTGATGTCTCAACCCGTTTCTTTGATTTTTTCCTTTCGGCTAAAATCTCGACTTCAGCGTCACCGTCCCATCTTTGGGACGTTTTCCTTGTTAGAAGACCGTTTTTCTCGAAATTTTTCTTTTATTTTCCCCCTTTTTTCCGCGTACGACGTCGATGTGACCGTTTGTTTCTTCGGATATATTTTCTTTAAATTTACGAGCTTCACCGGGCGACTGGTTCCTGTAACTTAACGGTCAGTCCGTCTGGATGTGTACCTTAAGAGACTTTTTAGCGGGAAACCGTAGGGTGGATATTGGGCTTCCCGATGGGGTTACGAAACCGGCCAAAGACGAGAGACGTGACGGTGTCTCTCCGCTGGCAAACAATAATAAACACACAAAGATAGAAGAAAGACACCGTCCTCAACGGAATAGTAGTAATAGCGAGCATCTGTAGACCGACGTTGCGGCGTGTCGAGACCAAAGACCAGAGAGAAAAAGAAGTGGGCGTGAGGGGCTGAGTTTGCAGTGTTTTCGCGCTCTGCGTCCAAACCTGTCCAGCCGACTAGTAAACTAGTTGCTAGTTAATAAGTCAACTGAAAAAACCTCCCCCGACACTTCGCTCGTCTTTCTTTCATCTTCTCTCCCGCTCGCTCTCGCCATCGCCATCGCCATCTCGATCTCGCCGCCCTTCCTGCATCGCCTCCCATCTCGCTTTCGATCTCAAATATCGCCCTCCATCCTTGCTCTCTCCCTCAATTTCCTCAATTCCCTACGCCAAAATGATAAGAACCATAACCTTCATCACGGGGAACCCCAACAAGCTTTCCGAAGTGCAGACCATTCTCTCGCCTGGAATAGACGTCCAGAGCAAGACCCTTGACATTCCCGAGCTACAAGGCACTATAGAGGTGATTGCTCGAGAAAAGTGTAGGAGTGCGGCCAAGGCGGTAGGTTCCATCCCACAACTCTCATCATCCTCTTCCTATCCAGCCGGCGACTGCCGCTGCCGCTGCTGTTGCGGCGACTGCGCTGCTGCTCATCCGGCATCGTGATGGATGTTTATCTTACGAGAGACTATAGTTAAATGGGCCTGTCTTGACCGAGGATACGGCCCTTGAATTCAACGCTCTCGGCGGCCTGCCCGGTCCATATATGTGAGTTTGATCTCTACCAGCACGTCCATCGAGCTTTCGAACATTGCTTGTGCATCGCCAACCTACTGGGATACACGATCTTTCTCCCTTGTCTTTCATCTTCTAACTCACGCCTTCTACAGCAAATGGTTCCTTGCGAAACTCGACCATGAGGGGCTCAACAAGATGCTCCAAGGCTTCGAGGATAAGTCTGCCAGTGCAATCTGCACATTCGCTTACTCCGCTGGTCCGGACAGCGAGCCAATTTTGTTTCAAGGACGCACTGAGGTTAATATTGGCCATCTATCTACGCTGATCGCTGGCAATCGACTAACTAAGCACTCTAGGGACAAATTGTTCCCGCCCGTGGCGCGGCAAGATTCGGTGCGTTCATCTATCCCTCTTGGGATTCTCTTCCAGTCTCACTAACCCGACGGCTCTAGGATGGGATCCCGTTTTTGAGTTCGAGGGCAGGACCTATGCCGAGATGGAGCCCAAAGAAAAGGTAGATCCCGCTCTGATGTTACAAGGGGCGCATGCCTTGTGCAACAACCGTGACTAATAGCAATCTAGAATATGGTCTCCCACAGATATAGGGCCCTTCAGAAACTGCAGGATTGGGCTCGAGAGGAGCAAAGGAAGCGAGAGGCGTTTTGAGAGAAGATCATCCGTGACAGGGAGGGCATCCAATCACGGATTGTCCTTGGTCTTGGGATTAAAAACGGGTCTCTAAAATAATTCAGCCATCTGTGATGGCATGATTTTGTTTCCAGGCGTCTATCCAGGCAACGATTCTCGCGCAATTGCTTTCAATTTCGTCGTCGTTCTCGCTGGTTAATTCTACTACGATTTCTTCCTCATACGCTTGTCGTGCTTCTTCTAGTAAAACCCCAAAGATCTCCGCATCGAGGTTCTCCTGTAATTTTTCTTCCCCGTAGCCTCTTTAAAAAAAAGATAATAATAATCAGTAAGATGACCTTTCTCTTTCTAGACGAAGAAAACAAATCCCGGAACACGTACCTGGCGGAAAGTCGGTCATACAGTATGGATGTTGAGTGACAGCGTAGCACAACGACCAGGTCAATCCACGATTTGGGAAAGAGATCGCACGCATGCCAGTCAATCAAGTATCCGCCCTGCAAGACCTCGCTCTCAATCTCGTCCAGCAACTGCACACGAATGCATTAGCCCCTCACATTTCATCAGACGGAAGCACCCGACCAAGCGAAAGCAGGAAAAAAAGATGGCACCTTATCCTCATCTACGATCCAACTCTTCAGCTTATCATCATATCCATCATGACAACCTCGTTCCTTCGCAACCTGATTGATCGATAAATGCTTCAGACCGGTTTCCTGTGCAAGTTGCTCGCAGTGGACCGTCTTTCCGACGCCGGGAGTTCCCGTGATAATGATGTTCGGAGCCGTGCGCATTGTTCACATCCACAGGACGAAAAGCCTGAAGGCGACTGGAGGAATCGATGAGGGGTAGGCTGGTAGCTAACGCGCGCCAAGTCGATGGGAGCAAGGGCGAAATGAAGATCGTCGCACGGGATGAAGGAAAGGATATCGGGTAATGTGAATCGGACAGGTAGATTAGCGGGCAATGGCGGTTCGCAGTCAATTCCAAATGTTTCGCTAGAAGCCGACGAAATGCGCTTGGACTTTGGTCGATCTGATATGTACTTCGGGTGGGGTTGAGAAAACTCTTTATCGCAATGAAGGTTTTCCTGGCAGGTGGGGCGGGGGGCTGGCTTGCACGCTAATGTTAATTCCACACCCTCAATTGTACTGGCTATTACGCAGGCTCAACTGTCGTTTTGATGCAAAAGGTCCAAGTCGAATCAACATCTTATATTAACCAAAAGTCCGTCGCTTAAATATTAACAAAAACAAATCTCATCAGTCATAAAATCATTGATCTATGGAGTATCGCAAATGCGCTTTCAAAGTACGATAACCCTCATTGTATGTACTATGCTTTCAACGTCGAACGCTGGGAGGGGTCAGTCTACGCGGATGGAGGTCAGCAAAGCACATAGATAAATCATGTACACCTGATACTACATACTGCAGAGTTTCAAATTCGTTATATTGCGAGAGATATTTGTCGCCTCTTCGGTGGGGCTCAAGGAGCCGCGTTATCAGGCCGCCTGGACAGCTCAGCTTCCTGCCCACTGCGCGACACAAAGTAGAGGATGTGGAAAACATAGGGTCGAATACGAGGAGGTTGTAATCTCCGTTTTGACGGATCTCAAACCCAATGATGGTCAGGGAGTGTCCTGTATACAAGAGTCAGAATTTTCCTTTTTGGGACTACACAGCTCGATGGCGAGGATGGAAGCTCTTGCCTGGATGCTGTAAATAGATAGGTGGACGAGGAGTTCTGGTGACCTTGTGGTCGTCTGAAGTCTCACGGCATGTGATGAAATACTGTAGTATCTCTTGGTATAGCTGGTGAGTAGCCGTGTGTTCCTGTGTGGTATTAAAGATGGCCGCTTTGCAGCTACCATATTTGTTAGACATTGTCTTTCGATGTATGGAAAACAACATACCCGATCCCCAGACTATAGCATAGAGCCTGAGCCTATGAAGGTTGAGAGGGTCAGTATACAGGTAATGTTGTTTGATATAGAGCTGCATACCTCAGAAGTCCCAATATATTTTCTAGTTCCTTTTATTCCTCCAGTCTCCAATCTCCCATTGCTATTGAATCCCTGATCCCACGCCTGTTCGATCAAGTCCTGCAATCGTAGGATTGAAGGAATCCGACCAGGGAAGTGCTCATATCCAGTGAATCGAGCATCTTGAATGTAGGATATCATCATCTGGATGTTCCTGTACCCACAAAAGTCGCCTTCCCGCGGCATCTTGAAGACATGGGTGACGTTATCATCGACCAAAAACGCACGCTTCACCGTGGGATCCAGATCACAAAGCTGTGCGATGGCAGGTACCAAATCCTTCTTCTCGTTTTGTATGATCTCGACTCTCCTCATTGTGCCATCGGTATTGAGTCTGTTTTCGTATTTTCTCGGCGCTCCTTGCTCCAAAGATCTATAGAGGGACTCCGGCATTCGCCTTTCATTGGCGTATGGGCCTAGCTCGGCTTTCTAACGAAGCAAGAAGGTCTCAGTCAGCAACATTTATACAAGGTATTAGGGAAAGGTAGAAACATACTCCTAGTATGCCTCCAAAATCGGATGATATATCCTGCTTTTTCTTCTTATGCTTCTTTTGCGAGGAGGCCTTCGGTTGAACCGCCGTATCTCTCATCGGCCCTTTCCGTGGCCCATCACGGTCACGAACGTGTTTTGCAAGGTTTGCGGGGACCAGGTCCTCGAAATCATCGTCCATCAAGACATCATCATCCGAGTACTTATCAATTTTTACGTAAGTTGAATCCATATCCAGATCCAGGTTTTCACCAGAATCCGGTCGTCTCTGGCGATACTTTGAGAGTTCCTCCAACGCAAGGTCCTCTGCAGTGTGCCGATCTAGGTGGCTTTGGATCTCCATAGCATTGACTGTTTCACCGCAACAAGCAGGGCACTCGACGTAGGTGGCAGCGAGGCGTTCAATCGTTGTAAAATATTTAACACTCGGGTTCCTTCTATGTTCCCGAGTTACATTATGGTATCTTGGTTTGGTATCGATGTCATCATCATCTGTACCTGAGTATGGGGTATCATAGTCGTCCAAATTGATGCTTCCTGCACGGCCGGTAGGGCGTCCGGCATGCGTATCTTCTATGGCGGCTAAAGGTGACAGTCCATTCTCCGGGTGTTGAAACTCCACATGCTGCGTCATGTAATAAGGATCAGGGTCTTGGTAGTCGCAGAATGGACACGAAATTGTCTCATTCCGCGAATGAGCCATCTTGTGTGAATAAGTCGAATAGGCGATGATGTGAGGACTGCCAGAAGCCAAAAGTAAACGAGGCCCAGACAACTGATACAAGAAACAGAAGAAAGTCGCTAGGAGTGAATCCTCCAGGCGTCGTTATCGAGAATGTCGTCGAAAGAGCACCGAGAATCTCGAATATGTACAGTAAAGTTCGGAAGGCAGCAACCGAAAGCGCCCGCTTCCGCCGGTACTAATCGATAGAAGAGGTAGCCAGCAAGAGGTTAGGCAGATTAACTGGCAGATTAAAGAGAAGAAAGACACTTTGCTATTCACTAAATCGTGCTTGTAAAAAACAATGACTTCAGCTGGCCAGCAGAGAAGAAAAGTTGCTTGGAGGTGCTTTAAGTAAGGCGAAAGTGAAGCGGGCGTCCAGCATCCATGTCGTTTCACCCGGCGGCAAGCGTGTTTGCTATTCTTGGACTCCGTCTTTCTTATAGGCTGCAGACAGACAAAGATGCGGATGAAACGTTGATCGCCTAGAGATACTACTATTATTACTTGCCGTCATGTCTCGATTGTTCCTAATTATATAAAAGTTTGCTTCACCCCATTAATGACTACATACAACCTCAAGCATTTCTACTCAATGCTGGAATGCATCGACCACGACGCAGATGAAATTGGATCTTGATGCGACGGGTACGAGGTTTAACTAGCTGGGAAAATTCATGACTCCAATTTTCTTCATTTCTTTTTCTCTCTCACGTTCTACGCGGTGAGGCTTTGAAGACCAAAAAGACTGATCAAACAGACTTTCCACTTCAACAGCCAAAATTCCAATCATGAAAAGCTGATCTGGTCTTGTCCAGTACAGCCAAAACTGACATTTCGCATATTGCACCAGCACCAAGCAGCTCTCGAGGTGGGATTGATTCTCCTTGCAGACTTGTATGGCTGTCTCTTTTGTGCTTATGGTATACTCTCGGTCATCGCTGATGACAAGTCACCCAGGTTGGTATCGTATCCGATTTGGTATTGATTCCTGTGGTTTTACCATCATCGCCTTTCGGTAAGTGAGGCTTTGATGGGCATTTGGCGGGATCACCAAGTTAGGTTAATACATCTCTCCGAAATTTCAGCCGTTTAGATGTGGTTGCAAAACACGTGTTTGCTTTACCAAGATCAAGATTGTCATCGAGGATTGTCTTCGGACCAGAGAAGCCTCCATGTCAATCATCCATTTACAACATTGACCTGCCATGGTATCAATTTTGGGCCATTGATCGTTCGTTCATCCGAATCCAGATCGAGAGCTTCACACACTTCAACACAGGAAGATGTTACTGCTGACGTCTGATTTATCAGGCATCATTGTAAATGGTATTCTCTGACTTCACCCATACCATGGTCCTCTGCGTTAGATCCATTGTCTTCAACATCATCGTCCATTGATAGAGCCTAGGAATATCAGCCATAAACTCTCGCGACGATGAGAAAGCACTTACTCTTGCCATGTTGTATCGAGGGTAATCAAGATTAGTGAAATTGACCTTCGTAGCGCATTGGGAAGCAAGAAACGAATACACGCGAAGGCCACTCACGGGCGCACTGGCTGAAGCTGGGACAGAGGAAGAGGCGGGGGCGGGGGCAGCCACAAGTTACTATACCTAAAAGTGGCAAGGCCTATTCCTGTGAAATCAATTGAGAACAAAAAGATCCTATTTTCTATTTCTGGAGGATAGAGATTTAGGCACTAGTTGTTAGTCATTCCGCGAGCCCAATTTCTCTCCCAAAAGGCAGACAGGATGTATGAGCTGTGCAGATATATGTCAAACCATATAATGGACAAAATAGTCTCCACAAGAAGGAACGTTTGCTTTTGCCGTAGTTGGCGGTCCGACAATATCATTCGAGACATCGGTCTCTCCAAAGTTAAAGAGGAGCAAATGTGAAATTTCACTGCTGAGATCTGATGCCACTGTTGTTTCGAACCAGGAATCTAATGATCTCCCGGTTTCCCCTTAAAGAGGATATGGATCAGGTCATTTTCTTGATATATGCAACTGTACTCTGTAGACTGGGCTACTACATGACAGTAACATCCATTCACCAATGCTTTGCTATCCAAAGTTAGCAATCTCCAGAAAGGATTTGATCAAATTATTATTGATATTAAGAGCTCCAGCCATAATCGTAATGGTTTTCAAACACTGTATTTGAGGCCTGAGGAAGTGTCCCTAGGATTCAGGGGTTGACATGGGTGTAGGTATGTAGATACTTGGGATAGGTCCAAGATGCCACAGTTTGAAATAAGAGTTTCAGCTGAACCTGATTATTCAAGTTTCATAAATATCATTAGCTGCTGCAGGCCTTCCAATCGTCATCTTGAGCGCTGGGCGATGCTTGATGGTATAGCTATATGACTGCACAATGATCATGAATAAAGTGGGCCATTAAGTAGTGTTTTCAGCCCGGTGATCGTTTGTTCGATAGCTGGTAGATAGCTCTCAGAGGAAATGATTGGGACATGGTGGTGGGTTCTGGACAGATGAATAACAAGATGGAGGTTGAATGCAGAGTAGCAGTAGCATCCCCTCTCAAACTTGGAACTTGGTATGCTGTGTTTGTTGATTAATTTTCATGTTAAGCAGCATCTAAGGCCAAATTCTTGGTCTCAACCCACTCCTTTGCATCCATTGCAGGGTTTTCTTTTATTTTTTTTGCCACGTATAAGATCTTTTAGCGAATACGCTGAGTTTGTGCTCTATTGTCCTGTGTTTCAAGACCAGCAGCTCACCCTCTCTATGGAGATAATCAGACTTGTTTTATTGAAGGTATCATTTTACAATTAAAAAATATCGCTATTCACCAAACAGGGCCCTGGGATTGCCCTGTTTGCGTTCAAAAAGGGGTTACGGGCTGGATGACACGTCCAAAGCCGTCCCTCGCCCGGATAAAGCCCGAGAGGTCTAAACGAAGCACTTGCCAGTTGACCGCCCAGCAGTGGGCAGGTTCTCCCCCGGGGCTTCTATAACACAGGGTATTATTGAACCGGCAATCGGGGTTTCCAGGGCCAGGCGGCCAGGCTCGGGTATATTACCAGCGCCTGATCCTGGAAAAGAAGAGCGGCCGGCAATGCCGAAGCGGTCAGCAAAGCACTGAAAAGGAGTGAAGAAGACACAGTGATCAGAGCAAGCAACGAGACAAGGAAAGCATCCAGCTGGCAAAACAGTGATGGAAGTGAACGGGACGAGAAGACGTGAAGCCAAGGAAAGCGCAGGGGACGGTCAGGTGACGCGGCTTGGCAGCCGAAGAGAGCCAGCAGTCAGGTGACTCTAGCGCTAGTCCGGTACAGGACTAGTCTCATTGCGTGATTCCGCCGCAAATTGGAAATCGCACCAAACGGCCCGCAGGAAAGAAAAATCCACTTGTTATTGAGTCACAGAATCATATTTGGGCGGATGGCGAGCTAACACTCTTTTTCTTCCCGGACCTTCTGGTCGGTCAATCTTCCCATCATTATTATATCCGACTGCTCAGACCCAACATACACTCGTTCAATTGCTGGTCTGTGAGCGCATCGTGGGACTCTATACCAGTTCACTCCGACTGCGGGGATAAACGGTGCATCTTTTTTTTCACCGGCTCCCTTCACTGGGTTAAAGCCACGAATATCAAAACCCTTCCTACGCTTCTGATCACAATGAGCGAGCACTCGCACAGCAATGGAGATATCACCGATGGTCAGATAACTCCTTTGAAGGCCGGTGTCTACGGCACTCCCGCTTCAGAATGGATTGTACAGAAATTTGGCGGCACAAGCGTCGGAAAATTCGCCCTTGAGATAGTTGATAATGTCATACAGTAATTACCCCCGCCATCTGCATTCCTAAGCCCATATCACACCAATTCCAGTTCAAATTCGTGCAAATTGACTTCCTGGCTCCAACTAATCGGTATCTACTTACCAGACCCTACCTTGAACACCACCGCGTCGCAGTCGTCTGCTCGGCCCGTAGCAGCTCTTCTAAAGCAGATGGCACCACTAACAGGTGAGCCTCATCGCCAAAAAGCGTCTTATATACCAGCATGTGTCGCTGACACCTTTTTACATAGGTTATTGCGGGCAGCACGAGAAGCAGAAAACCCGAAGTCCTCCAACTATCTCGTCCTAATCGATGCCGTCAAGCAAGAACACCTGGCAGTGTCTCGTGAATTTATCAAGAGTCCGGATCTACGAGACAGACTTGCTGCCCAAATCGAGAGCGAATGTACCCGGATTATCAAAATTCTAGATGCAGCCCAGACTTTAGGAGAGACTAGCAGTCGATGCGTCGATATGGTCATTAGTGCCGGCGAGAAGCTGAGCTGCCGTTTCATGAGCATTCTGCTCCAAGATCGAGGAGTGGATGCACAATACGTCGATCTTTCCGATGTACTCGATTTCGCAAACGAAGTCCAGGCAATTGACCAAGGTTTCTATGATCGGCTTGCCAAGGTGTTCGGTCGCAAAATTTTAGAGTGCACGGCCAAGGTCCCCGTTGTCACGGGCTATTTTGGGCTTGTACCCGGTGGTTTATTAGACAAAATTGGACGAGGCTATACGGACCTTTGTGCCGCTTTGGTTGCAGTTGGAATCCACGCCGAGGAGCTTCAAGTCTGGAAGGAAGTCGATGGCATCTTCACAGCTGACCCACGGAAAGTTCCAACGGCACGGTTACTGCCCGCCATCACTCCCTCCGAAGCGGCCGAGCTGACTTTTTATGGCTCGGAAGTCATCCATCCCTTTACCATGGAGCAAGTGATTCGTGCGAGAATACCGATCCGAATCAAAAACGTCATGAAGCCAAAAGGGCAGGGTACCATCATATACCCCGACTCGAATTCAGAGATGGAGAGGACGGTTCCTGGACATGATCCTAAGCTATTCCGCGCCCGAGGCCCTCCATGCTTGTCTCAGCAGCCAGGACCTAGACGTCCGACAGCTGTGACGGCAAAGCATAAGATCCTTGTGATTAACGTACATTCTAACAAGAGATCTTTATCACACGGCTTCTTTGCCGGCATATTTTCTGTCCTTGATAAGTGGCGATTATCAATCGACTTGATTTCAACTAGTGAAGTTCACGTGTCTCTTGCTCTTCACTCGGAAATCCCGCTACTCAACGGGGTTGGTCATGATGAATATCAAATCATCGATGAGGACCTTCGTGGAGCTATCCAAGATCTACGAAAATACGGTACCGTTGATATAATTCCAGAGATGGCTATCTTGAGTCTAGTTGGCAAGCAGATGAAAAATATGGTAGGAGTCGCCGGTCGCATGTTCACTGTCTTGGGAGAGCACAATGTGAACATCGAAATGATATCTCAAGGTAGGTTGCTACCCTTCAAACCCTCGGGCTCTCTTATCTCTGACTCTTTTTCCCCGATTTAGGTGCCAGTGAAATCAACATATCGTGTGTGATTGAAGAAAAAGACGCGGATCGCGCTATTAACATACTTCATACAAACCTATTTACGTTTCTCGACTAACATAGATGCCTACCACCTCACTCGCTAACGATGGCCACCGTCATTCGTGCTCCCAGTCTCCTTGATGTTTGATACCCTTCTTATTATATCACAAAAGTCGGGAAGCCGAGATTAGTGACCGAGAACCTCCGATGACACAAGTCAATGGCAGTAAACTCAATCCTCTATACCTGAATGCTTCATCCAGTTTCGTCCATTCCAACAATGGGCCCTGGAAAGTCGCATTTATCTCTCCTTCTAAGGAAGGATTCTTTTTTTGAAATGTATGTACCTGTCGCAGGCACCAGCCGCGAACCAACAAGGGTACACGGTTTTGTTTTAGCTGCATTACCTTTCCTTTTTTTACCTTCTTTGTGAGTTATACCATGCTTCTACAGCCTGCGAGACTCCATATAGATCTAGATTTCTATGCACAAGTGCATTGAGGCCAAGAAAACAATTAACGGCTATATACAGCTGTGATCAATCAGATAAATAAAAATATGAAAAGAAATTCAAATTTTAAATAGCCACTTGACTTTTCGCGGCATGTAGAATCGGCCAAAATGTATTATGAAGTAGAGGTATAGAAATTTTCGAGATGAACCTCTCTACTTGAGCGTTGAAATGTACAAACCCATTATCACTTGTTCGCCGCGTCTAAGACAGATGTCCTATCCAGCGCACTGCAATAATTAGGAAACGTCCATTACTTATCCTGCAAAAGCTCTTGACTATAGCCGGAATTGGTCTATTAGACAGCTTCTACGGTGCCTCGCCAAAACGTCAGCAACCCTTCACTACCTAACCCTAATTGAGCCCTTATGCAGACTCGGGTACATGAAAAAATACTTCGTGGAGTATAATATGCCCCTATGATTCACCTATTATACAAATCGGCCCAGGGCCATGCTTTTCCGGTACGCACGGCCAAAAACCAGTCGACAATTCAAGACCATAAGATGCAGCACTCAGCATCCGTTGTATCATTTCAATGCCATGAGCATTCGGAGAATGATGCCGTGCAAGTTTCAATTTCAACCTCATAAAACCTCAACCCCAGGCCCAGACATCCAGCATAGCGCCCCCGTACGCTTACTGGGAGCCTCGTAATGTTTCCAGGTGTTTGTACACTGCAATATTGGCATCCATCCAGCGTTCGACGCAGTTTTGTGCACAGCTTTCCTCACTTCGATCTAATCCGCCTGCGGAGATCTTGCCGGTCATGCATTTCTTCCAGCATGTATCGGTTAATTCGTGGACAGCTGGAATTTGAAAAGAGCAGATGGAGTTAGCTTTATTTGGAACAAGTGTGTTGACTGGAAATGGAGCTGGAATTTTCATTTACTTGATTGAATGTTCGATTTTTGGGCTTCAGTTGCAAGAAACTGGGTGAGCTCTTGTCGGTCC
Source organism: Nannizziopsis arthrosporioides (assembly GCA_029635245.1). Taxonomy (NCBI): domain Eukaryota; kingdom Fungi; phylum Ascomycota; class Eurotiomycetes; order Onygenales; family Nannizziopsiaceae; genus Nannizziopsis; species Nannizziopsis arthrosporioides. The sequence goes on along the minus strand of CP098260.1, from coordinate 4,970,532 downwards.
GCATCGGTGAGCTTGCTTGCATCGACTTGTTGCGACATTCTGAAGACGTTCTGAGTTTGAAGGAATAAAAGTAAAAGGATTTCAAGGATATAATACTAAAAAAAAAAAAACACCTTGTGTAATGATTTCAAAAATCCAGACTGAGAAATATTGTCAGCAACTTCTCCAATGTCCAAGCTTCACGGACTTTTTGAAGCTGTAGTGACTTTTATGACAGACAACCTTGCCTAAGGCTGACTAAGCAATATATTATCCATTACGGAGTACTGTACTCCGTAGTTAGTTGTCATATGAATTAAAATGCTAAGATACTCGCATTGAGTAAGATATCCAGTGAGATCTAAGCTAAAGATTGGAGACAAAAAATAACATGGCACGGTGCAGCAATGTGTGAGCTTACTTTGCCTTGATTGCGGTCTAACTCCTACTAAACTTGAGATAACTACTCTTTTAGGTCCACCAAAATGAGAGAAATGGTGAGACTATAATTGCTTATATATATGCGCACTATAGTGCACTGATAAGCTAAATGATGAATGAGAGTCGTGAATCCCCTGCAAAATGAAAATAACTTGTGTCTTTCAATCACCCCCTCATCAATAAGTCATAATATCACTCTACTTCTATGACAGTTAGCTTCCCTTCAGCAACAGAGTATCAGGAACCAAGAGTTTACCTCGTTTCATTGCCATACTTCTTAACCCGCGTATGAAGCAATTGCATTTGCAGAGGCACCGCCGAAACTATAGCATTGTCCGAGCTTGAAGTCGTACGTTGTGGAATCAACATAGCCTTGTCTAATAGCCCCGGGGAGGCTTCCGCAATTATCGGGCGCGAAAAAGTATGCGTATTGATGATTACCCCCCAGACGGTGATCTTAAAAGATTGGAAACCGTTAGGCCAAGTCGCACAGGTATTGTCCCAGATGTTGACGCCGGTTTGGACGCTGCGGTCGCAGTTGGTGCCACTGAAGGTGTCAATGACGAAGGCAGATCCGGTGGTAGCGAGGCTCGCTACAATAGCGACGGCGGAAGTGATAGAGATAAACATCTTGAAGGATGTTCTTGGGCAACTAGGGCACAAGGCAGAGGACTAGGCTTGATTTGCTAGAGTATCTTGAGCTGAGGGGCGGTACAGATGAGAAGGAGTGGAAGGAAGGGTTTATATACCCTTGGGCTGCTATGGCATTCGTCTGATTCCACTCTAGTCACTCGTGCCCATCTGCTAGAATAGTTGGTGAGTAGACGCAGCCAAGAACAATGACCTCAGCCGTATGATCATCGGATATGATGGACGATTCAGCTTTGCCAGGAGGATATCCCGGAAAGGAACTGATTGATTGGCTTGCTGCCGGTCCACGGGCTGAGCTGCAGCGAAGATCTGAACTCTAACATGGAGTATCTCAATCCACTCTACGGAGTACACACGGAATGAAGCTTCGTATCCTGTTGAGTTTAGCCAGTGCGAAAAATTGTAGCCAAGTACGGAGTACTCAAGGTAACGTTATATCAAGCCACTGGGTATTGTGCCGGGCAATATGAGAGAGAATAGCGTGAATGGGTTCATTCCCTGCTGTGCATTCTGGAAAGGAACTCAAGCGGTAAGAAGCATTGCTTGCCCAATGCAGCTGGGGAGTTGAGCAGCCAGAGGAAGCTAGCGGAACTGAACTGCGATTTTAGGCCAATTTCAAATGCAACCTAGAATTGCTTCTTGTTGCTTGTTTTTGAATGGCTCGTCTTAGCAAATGTCTAATCCGACTATGGAGCAGGCTGTATTGTCTCAGAGACTCGGGTTCAGACAACGTAGCTTCTGGGATTGAGCGAATGAACTGAACGAAATTTTGTTGGGCACCGTATTCAGTCGCACTAACTCGAGAGGTCGACAAAGAATCCAGCAAGGACAAGGACACCACATTCATGGTTTTCAGCTGGAACAGGAATACGCAAATAGTGGGGTGGATTTTGTGAATCCAACCCGGTGCGGTAGCCCGACAACAATGAGGTCCTTCAGTCCACGGCCCTCGACGCAATTCTCGCTAGAGAAGCACATCATCCATCCATTCTGACGACTGGAGAAAAAAATGCTTCTCCTTAGAGAGGTGCAGCCAGGCATTGAACATGTTCTTGCACATCGGGATGGCAAGGTGATGGATCCATTTCATCAAGGGAAGCCACAAGCATCCAAACAGCCGTAAGTTCTTGATAAGCTCTTCCATTCTGATTTTGCATGATCAGTAATACGAGAACGTTAAAATCAGGAATTTGGAAATGAAGATGCGGATTGACAGGCTAGCTTAGACACTAGTATGATAAAATTTTCAAATATGTACGGAGTAGTTATATGTAGAAGCGGACGTTCCCTGACGATATAAAGATCCAACATGCATGCCCAGAGCCGGCCATCACGTGAATCGTAAATGCCAAGATATTTACCCAATGTGGCTAGCGCCGGTACAATGTCGAGCTCACTGGAAATGTGGCGGTCAAGTACGGCAGAATTTATTCTGTACCTTTATTGCTTGCCAGAGTGCCGCCTAGAGCTCCCATCAAGAAACACTTATCAACAAGATCCGTTCCCGGAGATAATATCCCCAGACATTTGCTCCAGAATACGGATCTTTACCTACGTACGACTTGAACTAGCATACCATAATGCCTCCAATCCGCACAGCTCGAAACCGCAAACCACCGCCGGATGGTTTCGATGATATCGAAGACACGCTCCTTGAGTTTAGCAATAAGATGAAAGACGCTGAAAATGCATCCCACGAGGGAAAGAAAAGACATGAAGTGCTATGGCCCATCTTCCAAATCAGTCATCAACGTGAGTTAAGTCACGGAGATTCCTCTCTACCCCACGCGTCAAGGGTAATCATGATACTGAACGAAACCCATGAACGTTCTAGGATCACGATACATATACGATCTATACTACGAGAAAGAGGCGATATCGAAACAATTATACGACTGGTTATTAAAAAATAACTACGCGGACGCGAACCTTATCGCGAAATGGAAGAAGCAAGGATATGAAAAGGTAGGTAGTTACCTGGCTTTCCTTTTCCTATAACCCTGTCTCTCTCCTCGCTACTTCCTCGAACAATGAAGCTGACAACTAGGGCACCTGTACCAAATCAGCTCTGTTGCATCCGCTGCATCCAGACGAAAGAAACGAATTTCAATTCTACATGCATATGTCGCGTGCCTAAAGCCCAGTTGAAGGAAGATCAGAATATACAATGCGTGAACTGTGGATGCCGAGGGTGCTCGAGTAGTGATTGAGCTTCCAGGGGTGGCTGAAAGCTGTTTTATGAACCGCGGTCGAACGCGCTATCTGCATATGACAAGTTTTGATGTTTCTTTTTTAACGCCTGCATGGGGTTCTTGGGAGGCGTTACGGGATGAGGAGTTATAGGAATGGGATGAACGTGTTAGCATTGGTCAACGCCTTGGTGGGCCATATTACCTTTTATATCTTTTAACGAAAAAAGCTCGAGACATACCCATATTTTAAGAACGAAGTATACCTACATACTACAAGTATTTATACACTTGATCATGACATATTTGCAGAAGTGAAGAATTTGATGTCAGTAAAAACTTGCTAGCTACATACAAATAATCAGCAAACTATCGACAGAGAATAGACTAAGATATTATAGGCCGTAATCCTGTACATCAGACATTATTATCATCAGAGTCGTGACCCTAATTGTAGACTTTGCTCCCCGTAACAATATTTCCGCCCCCTCCCTTGCGCAAAAACACCAGGAAAACAAAGTGCCAGCATCCCGAAGGGTCAAAGCAAAAAAAGATAGAAGTCCGCCCGAGTGAACCGTCAAATCGAAACACCTTACCGAAACGATTGACCGTACTCCCTCCAAAGTTATCCCATCACATGTGTCTCGCGACATTTTTCTTCAACTCCGTTTTTGAAAGACCGTGATTCCCAATTCGTTAAGAATAGAAAGATTTGTGGCAACTGTACCACCCGATCCCGGCCCTCAAAAACGCCTCATAACAATACCACCAATTAAGGAAAGACTGCGACGAACACCGGGCGGGAGAGCATTAACCTGTGGTGCGCAACCGTGCAAGATAGAGCAATAACGGCAGGACAAAAAAGGATAAAGGATAAACATAGAATCAAAACAAGTAGATTAAAAACAAGAAGCCAATCGGAGGCTCCATCCAACGGCAGGAGCTCCGAGAATTCGGAGGTCAAAACTCCAAGAGTAAAGAGATAGTGTAGTCAAAGTCGGAACTCAAGTCGGTAAAAATGATCTGGCAATGTGGCATTAGTAGCTGATGAAAACTTGCTCATCCTTTCTTCGAGATGCCCTTGCGTCTGTTGCCAATAACAGGTGGGGACTTGTCGTCTTTAGAAGGATTGCCAATCTTTTCAAAACCTTGAAGAAGATCAATTCCATCAGCGTCAAGAGGCGCATCGTCGCTGAAAAGGTTGAAGGAGAACAGATCTTCATTGTAGCCCACATGCTCCGCAGCCCGCTTACATGGAGATTCATTGTACTTGAAACCCTTAGCTTTTGGAACTCGGGAAACTGGCGTGCCGAGACGAGTGTTTCCACTGACAGCAGTGATGTCAGCGAGCACATTGGCGCTGATGCGATCGCGTTTTATCACTCGTTTCTCAGGAGAACCCACAGTAGCAGGAGAAAAGCTTGGGCCGAAATGATCGAATATATCAAACAGTGAAGCGCCGTTTAAAGTCTCCTGTGCCAAGGCTGGGTCCTGAATGTTGAATGCCGGGCTCCAGGGCAAGATATCATCGGCCAATCCTAGGTGCTTGATAGGAGAGTTCACCATGCGTTGAATCTTCTTGCGATGGTTGCGAAGATTGGTGTTTGGCGAGAGAGATGGCGGTGGCCGGAGGGGTTTTTTGAATTTGATTGCAGGGGTTAAAGGTGGTGGTCCCACTGGAATGACCTCATTGCGCAAGGGAGACGAATTTAGAAACTGAATGGTATCTTTGAGAAATGCGCAGCGAACGGGGCTGATATCTTGCGACGAGCTCCGAATGCGCGCGATCTCGGCTTCGGCTCGACCGGCTTTGATCAGTGGCGGCTCAATATCCAGATCGGATGTCGCAACAAGGTCCGGCTTTTGCTGTCTCTTGGCGGAGGATTCCAGGGACGAAAAGTAGCCACTATCATTGATAAGAGATACCTTACGTTTCCTCGGTCGGGCCGTAGCAGCCATTGCCGCAGCTGCAGTAGTAGCCGTTGCAGTTGATGGTCGTGACGGGGTCGGCGGCGTCGCTTCCCGAAGGAAGACAGGTGGTGCAAGTGGAGACGGAAGTGGTGGAGACGAACGTGGCGGCTGTAGGGATGATGAACGAGCCGCTGGAATTGGAGAATTCGAAGCGGAGATATCATCCTCAGGGTTGTCATCCTGAGGCGCATCTGAGGCGGCGATAGTGGCGTCAGAAGAAAGATCGTCGTTGATGGAAAAGACATGTTCCGGTGGTTGCACAGAGACATTCGGCTGGAATTCAACTCGCTGGGGCTCCGGTAAGCGTGGATTTCGGTTAATTGCCATGATTGGAGGTCGATTGACGGGCTTTTCCTTAAGAAACTGTGATTCCATCCCGGGAACTATTGTCCAATAATTACCCTTTCCTGGATCATTTTTCGGACGTTCCTGTTTGACGAAGGCTTTGTTTAGACTGAGGTTATGGCGAATACTATTCTGCCAACCGGAGTCGATGGATTGATAATATGAAAAGTTGTCCGATATCCATTTGTAGATCTGGGCGAGAGTCAAACGACGACTAGGCGCACGCAGGATAGCCATTCCTATAAGAATCGCGTAGCTAAAGGGTGGTTTTGACCCGTCATCTTCGACATGGGGCATCTGGTGAGGTTCCGGAAGCTCGAAGGTCGCTTTCTCATTCCGCCTTTGCTTCTTTGAATGGCGGTCTTTCCCAGTTGTGCCTTGCATGACAGCGCGCTCAATTGAGGCCTGAAGCTCATGCGGAGCAGCCATTTCGGCAAACAATTCATGGACAACAGTCCCAGCCGATACTTGCGGCTGCGGATCCGGAACGCTGGAAAAGGTCGTGAACAGAGGCTGGCGAATAGGTTGGAAGCCGATAGGAGGGTAATGATAATACTGAGCCCTTTTTGCAGGAGATTGGGGAGCGAAATAGGCCGCGGGCGGCGCAGAGACTGGAATGTATTCGAGTTTTGCCTTGCCAGGCTCTGTCGCATTGACTCTCTGGTGCGACTTGACCGGTGACTGGCGGTTCTGGTCCTTCATCGGAGGATCCAGGACGACATTTCGGTTTGAAGTCGCATTATGAATAGGCTGAAGAGGCATAGGCGACGGTTGCAGCTGACTCGGCGGGCCATAAGGATGTTGAAGGTGTGGATGGGATGAGGCATGGTGGGATGGCGGAGGCGGATCATGGTATATGCGCAAAGGCGGGGGATGTCGCGTCGGATTCATACTGAAAACGGCAAAACAAAGGCAATTTATCACCGGACCGCGTCGAGTGTACTATTTGACGCGTGATAAACGACAAAAATCGGGAGAGTCGTGGACTTTATCCGATGGGTCGCCGATATCTCTTCGGGCGCAGGTCGCAGTCGCAAAGGGCGGTAAGAGCGATAGAACGGAGCGATTGGACGGGTTGTGGGGGACATAGACGACTGAGCAGTAGAGACCAGGGACGGCGAGATAGTTGCGACGACGGATGACGAGAGATAGGGCTCGAAAACGATGGACAACGAAGGGATGGTGGATGGGATATGAAGGTTGCGAACGGAAGAAATGGAGGAGAGCGAGCGAGCGGGCTGGAGGTGAGGGAACATACGAAAGAGTGGGTTTTCTCTGGGGGGAAGGAAGGGAGTTGGCCGAGTGGGCGGCTTGTGAGTTGGCAAGTCTTGGCTTGTGCTTCTTTGGGGGGAGGAGGATTGTCGCGGCGAGTCCGGGTCGTCACACTCGGCACTAGCACCACCCCTGGAGGCCCTAAACGGTCTAGGGGCGGTTTAGGGCGGTTTGGGGCCTCCGCTGCTGGAAACTTAGGCATCGTATCCGCGAGTTCCAGGCCGTCCCTGCCTGCTGGTCTCCCGATCTTGGCGGTCTGGTTGGCCGCCAAACCCCTGCAATTACAGCTGCTGGAAGATTTGCCCTATATGCGCGCGCATTATCGTCTTTCCAACACTCGCATCCCGGTCCGCTCAGAGCGCGTTCTTTGCGCCGATTTTTGTTTGTCTTGCGCTTGACTACGGAGTATCGCAAGAACAGTATAATGTCGATGGTTTGTACCACAGGCGATCTCTGCACACCATGGCTAGTTACATAGTTACATACGCACACATTGCGCACGCTTTTCTCCGACTATACATATCTTCGGAGAAATCGCGTACCAACTTTCATAGATCTTTGATATTAGTCTCATTACTCCGTAGACCTTCCTCCATAGGAAAAAAAAAAAAAAAAGGTACCGCGACTTGAGGCTGTGACAGTGGAGACCCTGGCTTTCACTGTACCCCATATCTGTCGTCATATTATATGCTTGGCTGGCTGCTCGAACTAGAAAACTTATCACTGAGGTCATTTGCAGCTTTGAGTTGCGTGCTTTCATCTACGCTTCCGGGTGTCCCTTACGTGCGCGTACCTTTTATATGGAGTACCTGAAACTAGCCGCAGTGCTAGTCCTCGAAACGCTCCATATGGCCGGCTACAGACTACAGACTACTACAGAGACAATCCTTTGCGGCTTCGTATGACTCGCTGCTTATTTGCGGCTGCTTCGGAAAATTCTTGGAGCGGGCCTACGGAAGGATTCAACTTGTGATCCATTCCGACTACCTGCTTATCAAACTCTTATTGCTAGTTCAAACACACGATGAACAGCAGAAGAAAGTGGTTTCGAAGGCGTGGGTCTAAAATTGGATTGGAGTAGGGCTCTCTTATAAGACATTTCCCGAATCCGAATAAGAAATAGGGCTGTAATGGTCATGGTGAAATGATCCATTCTCCTTTCGGATGCACCCGTCAATAGCCAGCAGAATAGTGCGTGGATTACGAGTAATCGCAATGTGAAGATTGGCAGAAGTGTTTTTTGGACATCATGCGTCAATTCCTGATCAATTGCATAGTATGGTTTTGCAAACATAATCGATCGACGTCTTTGAGAAACAGTAAAATGAAAAGCTCGTCCCATCCATTAAACGATAGCCAGTTTTGTTGCCGCAATGTCCAAAGCATCAACATCAGCCGTTAACCGTGCGAACGCCTTCTTTGATCCATCGGGTCTGTAACGCGGACATAATTAGAAACTGTCTGACATGACTCCTTCCATCCGGTGTAAAAACAAAGGGGCGGTAGCTTGCTGCCATCGAGGTACGTACCTGATCAGTGTGTTAATCTTGACAGTGTCAACATCGTAAAGCTTCTTGATAGCTTGCTTGATCTGTCGCTTGTTCGCCTTAACATCCACGATGAAGACCAAGGTGTTGTTCTCCTCAATCTTCTTCATGGCGCTCTCCGTGTTCAACGGGTGGACGATGACCTTGTGAGAGTCAAGTCGGGTCTCATGAGGAATCGACTTGCGGGGGTATTTGGGAGATCTCGATAGCTGGAGGGTCTTTGGTCGGTGGAAGGTAGTCGATGTGCGGATTTTCTTGACTTTGTGAGAGTGAACCTGCGCAATTTTCTTAGCCGCCCAATTCCTGCATTTCGAATTTTCGTAGATTTCCAATAGAACGTACCCCCTTAAGCACCGCCTTCGCCGCGGCACCAGCCTTGCCGCTGGGCTTCTTGCCTGGATTCAAAATCATGTCAGTCTCGGGACGGGGAAATCTTTTTCGGACTAGCAGCTCCAGATATCTCTTGCCAATTATCTCCGGATGCCAGACGTAAAATAAATGAAGGAGAAGGAGATGTGCCCACCTGTCTTGCTGCTGTCTTTTGGTGCCATGGCTGTTGGTTGACGGCGTCGAAGTTGTTGTCGCAAGTGTCAATCTCTCTTCCTCCAAATTCGTCGTCGACAATCCAATACTCTCGCTTAGTTTCCCAATCGGTTTGTGTGCGTCACATGACCTGTAAATAACTCCTCGGCGTAATTTACGTAATCCGCTTACGGCATGATTTGCGCCTTTCCCAAAAGAAACATCCGACCTCACCAGTATTTTTCTTTGAAACGTAAGGAACATTATTTCAAGACACATGATTTCCAATTTCTCAAGGCTTAAGAAGAAATAGCTCGGCCGGGAAGCTATGTGGCTGCTCCAAGAGTATGGCCCAGATTACTGCTAGAGGATCAATAAAATGGGAAAATTATCACGAAACAAGAGGCCGAAATTGCTTTCACATGGCAGACCCCCGACAGTCAACAAACCCGCCGCTTCGCTATCAGCAAAGGCAACGAGAACCCTGATTCGATCGCATCATCAGCTTCAGAAAGAACGCGCCCAGGCGCTTGCTAGCGGGAAATCACAACTAGTCCAAGAACTCGACAGGAAAATTGCAGCACAGGGAGGACTCGAGAGTTACCAACTGGCGAGCAAAAAGGGGCAGTCAAAGGAAAGAGGTGGTGATTCCAGCAAGCTTCTTGTTGAGTGGCTAAAACCTGCACTCGATGCAGTACAGTCCTGCAAGTCTCAACTTCGTTTGTTAGAAGTTGGCGCCCTATCCACAAAGAATGCTTGCTCGTCTACCAGCTGTCTACAGGTCACCAGAATTGATCTTCACTCGCAGGAGCCCGGAATTCTGCAGCAAGATTTCATGGAGAGGCCCCTACCTAAAAATGATATTGATAAATTTCATATCATCAGCTTGTCGTTGGTCCTAAACTATGTGCCGGATGCTACTACCAGGGGAGAAATGCTTCGGAGGACCGCCGCTTTTCTGACCCCGTTCGTACCAAACTCCAATTCTCTCTTGGACGAATCGATGCCATGTTTGTTCCTCGTCTTACCTGCTGCCTGTGTCTTAAATTCTCGGTATTTCACCGAAGACAGATTGCAGGAAATTATGTCGACTTTGGGTTACTCTCTGGAAAAGAGAAAAGTCACTACGAAACTGATCTATCAACTTTGGAAGCATAACGGTTCCGTCACAGAGCCACATAGCTTCCAAAAGGAAATGGTGAATCCTGGCCCGGCAAGAAATAACTTTACGGTTATCCTCAAATGATGGCAAAGTTGATCATGCCAGAAATTTACTTGTCAGTAAGGTCTCTCGTCGGAATATATTGCCACCAATAATCTGCTTCTAATCTACCGTCTACTCTAAATATCAATAAAAGCAAATATCACGACTTCTTTACCCCACATACAGACACACAGCATATGAATGTTGATTTGGTCCAGTGTGACAAGTTACCGGGTACTTGGTTCGACTCAATCCTTTCCTGTGAGCTTAAGGAGCTAGTGTTACTTACTGCTGATCAAAATTCCACATTGTATATTCCAGTGGCCTGTAACCATGAAAGTCATCATTCCTCTACACGACCGTAGGAAAGGAGCGTTGGTTGTGAGCCAACAGAAGGTGCAGGAGCGCTGACATAAGCCGATACTGACGTCCCTCCAAAACCCCCACAACTTGCCAACAAAAAAACTCAAACTCGACAACTCCCACACAAAGGAAGCAGCCCGCTAGGTGCGTCTCATAACTCGTTCAAGTCCTGAATCTCTTTCAGCGTGCTACCAAGGGCCGGCGTGGGCTGACTGCTCACCGAGCCAGTTGTCAATCCGAGAAAAAAGAGCCGCAACGATCTCGGTTGCGGAGTTGTCGTCGCCAAGATGAGCGCTCCGCAGGCGAACGAGGCGGAGAAGAATATCGAGATATGGAAGGTGAAAAAGTTGATTAAGCGCTTGGAGGCGGCCCGTGGAAATGGAACGTCAATGATTTCGTTGATTATTCGTGAGTACTTCGCAGAGCAACCGGGTAGTGTCCAGTAGGCAAGGCTGAGGCTGACAATTCCTTCTCCCAGCTCCGAAGGACCAGGTCTCGCGGGCTGCTAAGATGTTGGCTGAAGAATTTGTCAGTATAATCACCGTTTGTCTAGATAGACTCTTTCTAATGGCATGTAGGGAACTGCTTCCAACATCAAGTCTCGTGTGAATCGTCTCTCCGTCCTTTCGGCCATTACGTCAACCCAGCAGCGTCTCAAGTTGTACAATAAGGTGCCTCCAAATGGCCTTGTTATCTACTGCGGTGAAATCATCACGTCTGAAGGGAAAGAACGTAAAATCAACATCGATTTCGAGCCCTTTAAGCCCATCAATACGTCACTTTACCTTTGTGACAACAAATTTCATACTGAGGCATTGAGCGAACTGCTTGAGTCTGATCAAAAGTTTGGTTTTATCATCATGGATGGTAATGGCGCACTTTTTGGTACTCTTAGTGGAAATACTAGAGATGTACTTCACAAGTTCTCTGTTGATCTGCCCAAGAAGCACTCCCGTGGTGGACAGTCTGCGTTGCGTTTCTCACGTCTCAGAGAAGAAAGACGCCATAACTACGTTCGCAAGGTTGCAGAGTTGGCAGTTCAAAACTTCATTACCAATGACAAAGTCAATGTTTCTGGCTTAGTTCTTGCTGGCTCTGCTGACTTCAAGAACGACCTCAATCAGTCAGATATGTTTGACAATCGTCTCCAAACAAAGGTCATCAAGGTTGTTGATGTATCTTACGGTGGTGAAAACGGATTCAACCAGGCAATTGAGCTTGCTGCGGAAACTCTCGGCAATGTCAAGTTCATTCAAGAAAAGAAACTGATCGGCCAATATTTCCAGGAAATCAGTCAGGATACTGGAAGAGTCTGCTATGGTGTTGAGGATACATTGAAGGCGCTGGAACTTGGAGCTGCGGAGACACTGATTGTCTATGAAAATTTGGATTTCACACGATGGTCTCTCAAGTCTTCCACTGGCGCGGAGGTTGTCCTTCACACCACAAAAGCTCAAGAGGCTAACAGAGAAATGTTCATGGATAAGGACACCGGCCAGGAAATGGAAATTGTTGAACAGGGACCTCTCCTTGAATGGCTTGCTGAGAAATACAAGGACTTCGGTGCCACTCTAGAGTTCGTGTCCGATAAATCCACAGAAGGGAATCAGTTTGTCAAAGGCTTTGGTGGAATCGGAGCAATTCTCCGATACAAAGTCAACTTTGAACAGTTGGCTGATTACTCTGATGACGAAGATGAGTTCTATGACGGTAGGTTTCTAGCATCTGTATCCATTTGAGTCACGGCTTTGCTAACTTAATATAGATTGACAGTATAGCGACCTCGCAGAAAGCGAGGAGAGTGGCAGAGAAATCCAGTCGGTGAATGCCCCAGCGGGTTGCCCGTCGGCCCGAGTTAACGGCACAAATGGATGCTCCAATCAACCCACCGCCCGGGCTTTTAGTCCGCTTCCCCCAGCTAGCTGCAAGCTCCTCAGAGGTAAAAATACACGTCACAAATTCATATGTCTAGCAAGCACTAACGCTAAGGTTATAGGGCCATCCAAGCTCCGAACCGTCTCCAACTGCAATTAACAGGAGATGACAAATTGGCCAATTCAGGAGGAATTGATACTGAACCAGAAAGAACACCATTCGTCTAAGTCTTGGGCTGTCGTTAAAGAGGCGTATGGTGGAGAGACTGAATAAATGCGTGTACTACCGGATACATTATTTACCTCTCCGGGTTTATACTATTTTGAGCTTAAGCACTATCGACTTCGCCTCTCGCTCGGATCGGGAGTGCTCCCTATTTTGCTGCGTTCCGTTTATCACTTTCATTAATTTTTGGTTTTTTGTACCCTCCTGGATCCTCGGATTGGAGATTGTCCCAGGTCCAAAACCGAAATTGAAATATATATAGATCCGACTTTCGTAACCTTATCGCGACTGACTCTTCTCAAGCATGTCCTTCCAGCTACCCAAATGCCGGCATGATTCTGTAGCATGCTTCAGTTCTATCATGATTTTATCCACTGTTTGTTTGTCATGCTGACCAAAAAGTCCTTGACACTCGACGAAAAATATGTATTGCCAGGGTCTGCTGCCGCTAGGACGAGAGTTGATGGTCGTCAAGTTCATTCCATACTTCTTGAAAATGAAGAGTGCATCCGCAAGGGTTCCAGGAGAGGTGTGATCAATAGTGAAAGATATCAATGTCTTCTGATTCGCCTTTTCCTGCTCCTCATAATCGCTTGGACTTTCTCTGATACACTGGGCACCACTACCGGGGGCTACATTCTGTAAAATCAGAAACCTCGTAGTATTCTCAGAAGCATCTTCAATATTCTGAGCCAAGATATCCAAACGGTGATATTCCGCAGCAAATCTGCTGGCAATTGCGGCACTATGGTTACCCGGCTCTTGAGAGACGATTTGCGCCGCTTTCGACGTTGACGAGACGTCTTGTCTCTCAATTCCTTTGAAGTATTGTGTCAAAAATTTTTCGCATTGACCCCACGCTTGAGGATGAGTATAGAGTTTGGTGATTGGCTTGTAACGAGGGCCAGCGGTGATGTCCTTGGACGGGTTCCCATGGCCCCCAGCTTCATGCTCCTTCTTCACTAGAAGGCAGTGGTGAACCGGTAGGTAGTATTCTCCACATATCTGGATATCCGTAAACAGCCCCCTATGATCGGCTAAGAGATCCAATGTCTGTACAACGGCACCATTGCTCGAATTCTCGAGCGGAACAGCGGCATAGTCTGATGTGTTCGATATAAGGGAAGCAAATGCGTCCTGAAAAGAGCTTTTAGGGAGTAATGTTGCATCCTGTCCAAATGATGCTATAGAGGCCTATGAAAGTCAGCATTCAAGATCCAGTCATGCATGTTAGCTCAGTAGGAATTGGCGGTTCTGACCTCGTGCGAGAAGGATCCAAGTGGACCGAGAAATGCGACCCGAGGTTTCGCAGCTGAAGATAGAGCTATTGACTGTAGAAATGCCATGGTTATCAAGCAGCGTTTCATTCTCTTGGGAGTAAATAGGAATGGAGTGGGCGGCGCTGCAGGCCGAAAGGCTAAAAAAGAAATCCGATCGGGTCTTCGCAACGGCTCAACTCCCACGATCCTGAGGCCCCGCAATTCCTGTTGACGAGTTAACTATTCAACCCAACAAAGCGGAGATGACACTATCTTCCCAATGACGGCCGGTGAAGGAGAAGAAATGAAGCAGGCTGCTAGGAGAAGTGCACCACTGCTGGCCAGTGGCCTATCCGCCAAAAGCCGACGACCGTTTACAACATCTGTTCTACAGCAGCAACTTGAAGCAACATTAACGAGCCAACGCCCCTTTTTCAGCTACGACTATCTTTCACCGCAACCTTCACACCTTCTCCAAGTTTCCCTCGCCGAGTTCTTGCCCGCCTCTGAGTCCAATCCTTTCTCAGCTAATGTAGACTCGTTGCGCCTACCACCAGCCCTCAAGGCAGGGCATATGCCGCCTGGGCACCATCTAGTCTACTTCCCGCCGCAACTACCATCGTCCCAACTTCTACCAGATGGATGTGATACCCTACATTCTCCTGGCGCGCCCTTTAACCGCCGCATGTGGGCAGGAGGCTCGGTGAGATATCGGGAGCACAATGGAGGGCCAGTCTTGAATTGCCGCCGGGCAGCTTGTGTAGAGGGAGTTAGGGATGTTCGGGTTACTGGAACGGATGGAGAAGAGAAAGTTTTTGTGGGCATTGAAAGACGGATCGCGACTGTCAACGAAGATGAAACGGATGAGAGTGTCAAAGCTAGACTGTGGACGAAATCTGAAGAAGAATGGGGGGACTGCACGGTTATCGAGAAACGGAATTTGGTATTCATGCGGGATAAAACCCCTGAACAGCTTAAATCCGAAAGGATACGTGGGACTATGTCAAAGAAGATTCTCAGGGGTAAGTATACGTGTGACAATACACGATGTGCCTACATATTTCGCTTACATTTCTATATAGCACCCCTGGCACCAACTCTTCGACACACAATTACACCATCACGCTCCCTACTTTTCCGCTTCTCTGCACTAACATTCAATGCTCATTCAATCCATCTCGACCGGGACTATGCCCGAAATACGGAAGGATACGACGATCTTCTGGTCCATGGTCCTCTCAGCCTTACATTGATGCTGACCCTATTCCAGGAACATATCAGAAGCTCTAGGCAGACTATTGCAGCAATAGAATACCGGAACCTTGCGCCAATCTTGGTTGACCGGCCATTTACCGTATGTGCAAAGCCAAAAGAAAATTCACGTGGTACCTCTTGGGATATTTGGATTGAGCGTGATGATGGTGGATTGGCTGTTAAAGGGACAATTCGAACCAGGCAACCCGAAGCAACCGAGGGAAGTCCACTTGGTTCTTCAATGTTATGATACTTGTTGAAACAAGTAGTACCTCCTCGACACATATACTTCTGTGCACAGAGCTATCCATCAATATTTGGGTCAGACTCTTGAATGTATGTAAATCGCATTTCTACCCATTTTCATCGAATGAATACAAACTCTCCGAGGCAAAAAGTGACAGTGAGAAACAGATCAAGCCCAAAGATAGAGTAAAACGGATAACAGCACCACCTTTTTGACCATGACTCCAAATTATGATACACAAACCCATAAACCAACCCAGGCAAAAAGGACGCGCAATCAATCTTCGTCGCTGCTCTCGGCTTGCTTAGACTTCCTCCTTTCCTTCTTTTCTTTCTTCTCCTGCTTTCGCTTTTCTTTTTCTTCCTTCTTCTCCTTCTTTATGCGCTTTCTTTCCTCGCGCTCTTCCGGCGTTTCTCCCTCATGTCTTTTTCGCTTCTTGGAATCATCATGGTCGGCCTTTGCCGGAGGCGATGAAAATTCCATGAGGTCCGGGGAGGCATCTTTCAACTGCCTGGACGCAGCTGTTTCTGAAGAGGGTTCGGCGGCAGGCTCCGCAGGAGTTTGAGTAGGAGCAGCAGTCGCTTCTGCAGAGCCAGTATAATCCTTGTATTCAGCCTGCCATTTGGCTGGAGTGGCGGCGTTGGGTCGACCGTATTTCTGTGTTCAGTTTAGCAGGGGATGGCCGGAAAAACAACGAGGGGATTTGACTCACATCAAGCTTTCCGTCCGCCTTCATCTTCTTCTTTTCAAGGGCAACGGGACCCATTCCCCATCTGCGTGGGTACAGATCACGTTCCATGATACAACGCTTAACCTTGGCAACTACGCCGTGATCACAAGTAGACATTTCCACTGTCGACATCTGCGCAATGCCAAGTGCGATAGCTTCTCCCTTGGTGGTCATCAAAACAACTTCTTCATGGACCTCAATTCCGGCCTCTGTAATGTAAGGTCAGCGCCATTCTGCAGCGACCACGACAGCCCGGGACTTTACTCACCAAAGCGGAGCAGACCTGGAATCATGAGCTTCGCTCCATAGCAAACGGCGTTGACTGCGCTATCCTTCACGACAACGCGCTTATAAGTAGTCAATAAGCTCTCCAACGGCCGGACTACACGTCTCAAATATGATTCGTCACGGTTGTTGTCCATCATCCACTGAGCATCGAGAACATCATGCAGTGTCACCATTCCATCTGCTTCATCCATCGCACCGCTTCGCACTCTTCGAAGCTCCTGCATGTGCGCTCCAACTCCCAAGAGCAATCCCAAATGTACACAGAGGGTTCGGATATAGGTTCCGGCTTCGCAGCTAACCCAAAAAACACCCAAATGCCTATCGTTATCGAATTCATACAGCTTGCTCTCGTGGATGGTACGGATACGCAACTGCCGCTTGACGGCAGAGATTAGAGGTGGGCGTTGGAAGAGTGCACCAGTCAAAGTCTCGAGAGCTCGAGCAAATTGAGCCTCGCCTCCGGGGATTTTATCATGCAATCTAATCACGCATACGTATTCTTTTCCCGCTCCCTGCTGAGACTTGACAAGTCGAGTAGCCCGGTCAATACAGACAATCAAACATCCAGTGACTTTAGGGTCCAAGGTTCCGCTGTGACCTGTCTTTTCAACTCTATTGCAGTCGTTAATCTATGAATCCATCACATTTAAGAAGCTGGAAGGGAAATCGGTTTCGTACCGTAAGATTCTTTTCATCCACGCGACAACTTCGTGACTAGAGGGGTTCGACGGTTTATCGAGATTGATAACGCCGGAGCTAATGTATGACTTGAGATCTCGCTTAAGAGGTGTGCAACCTGCTGGAATCGGCGTAAAATGTCCAGTTCTGACGAGCACTGTAAATTCGCCAACGGAGTTAGTACTCAAATTCAAGGTGGAAGGATCGATATGGGTTGAACTGGACGATTGGACTTGTAGCTTGTCCTATTTCTAGAAGGTCTGACATACGTTTATCGTAGTTCTTCAGTAACAAAGGCCACTCCGATGTTGGGATCGGAGGCGTCACAGCCTCTGGCTTAATGCTGAAATCCATTTCGCCCTTGCTAGCTGCCATGGTGGAGGGCAGCTAGTAATGAGTAAAAAGTGGCAATATTATTGAAAATAAATAAGGATAAACACTTTTAAGAATAAGAGACCCTCGAATGCGCTCGTTGGATAGCTATTGCTGGTCTTCGAAGCTTTGCATCCTCTTTGATCCTTTTTTTCGGTGCTTCGAATCTTGACTTCGTTTGTGGTCCTCAGCCAAATTATGTAAGCGGCGCTGTCTTGGCGACTACGGTGGCCCGAGAAGGCCATATGCGCACTATCATTCTCATTTTACAGCGAGACTCTAGACTGGTACAGCATACGACCACTGGCAGAATCAAGCAGACAATTACCATCTTCCGTTCACTGGAACAAGATATACGTGAGAGGTAGAGCGTGCATAAATAGAAATTTATCATTAAATACTATCATTTGCACAAGTATCGTTTATCATGACTTGCTAACGTCTTGCTGCATAAAGCATGAAATGTTCTTATGAATTTAATCGCCTCCCAAACGTCGACCAGGCCCTCTGCTACCCCATGATCCTCTGCTGAATAAACTTCCAGTGGAGGAGCCCGTGGTTGTTGCCGACGTTCTCTCCCTCGGGTCGTATCGATATCCTCCGTAAGCACCCCTTGGACCTCGGACAGGAAACCATCGCTGGACAAAGGCTGGAGTGCGAATAAAGTTTCTTCCACCGCCGAAAGTGGGATATATTCGAGTTAGGAAGTCATATAAGTGGGCGGCAATAATCCCGCATAGTTGTACCAAGACTTGATTCAGTCCCGATAGGATGTAAGTCAAGAAGAGCATGGCCCATGGCAGGTATTCCACAGGAAGTCTGACGAAAAACAACGAAGTTTTCGTCCCACGGTTATCTTGACTATATGTGTACATAAAGGCCATGAGGAATGCTGGAAACATTAGTGATTAGTCTACGCTAAGCCGCCTCCATTAAAACTGTACCTGAAATAAACATGACCGATTTCAGGAAGAACCCTGCTGAAAGCTGGGAACGCTGTCAGCCTATCCGGAAAGAAAAGCGGTGGCCATCTGGCCTCGGAAAAAATGAAGATACCCGGGTGTGGAAAGCATCAAAAAACAAATGATAATAATAATAATATATGTAGGGCGCCAGAACCACGCAGCATGAATTGTACTTCAAGTTTGTTAATGCTAGGCAATCCCACCATGCCTACACCGCGTACACCCTGAGATTGACTTTGCGAATGATTAGGATGTACGAAGTGTAGGGGCAATCTTCCTCAATTCCAGGAACCGCTTCAGCTAGATTTTTGGCTGGGCGGGCAGATATTTGAGGTGTTGAAAAATAAAGAAAAAAGGGTCCAGTTACCGGTGATGAGGCATTAAAGTGGCTCACTCACCATAATCACTGTGGCTATGAAGACAATATAGGTGAGGAAATCACCTGATGTATGGAAGCGAGACGAACGAGTCTCTAAGGCTGTACCGTATTCGTACACTGTGCAATTATATCAGTGAGAATGGCACGGTAGATTTACTCATTCATAAAGCCATACTGCCATAGAGGTCGAAAAAGTATCCCAGGCCCCCATTGGTGAGAAAGAAGGGCGTGACAAGCCTCCAGACCTGAGGGACAGTTCTGAAGATCAAAGATGGTATAAATATAGACCAGTATCCGCTGATGATCTGGCCATGGACTAAGGTTGACTGAACGAAGGTAAAGGCGAACATCGTCCTAGGCATCTGTTAGAGTCAAGCCGTGGAATATTGCAAGGAGACAAAATACCTTGCCACCGGGGGTAAAGCCCAGAACTGATCCATTTTTAAGTCAGTAATTCTGTCACACTGTCATGATAGTACTGGAAACCAGTCGACGAGAGAAGAGAGCTCCCGAGCGAGAATGGTGAGCAGTCGAGTTGAGAAATTTTTTCAACTGATGGAGAGGGAAAGTTCAGTGTGTCCTTTTCTGGCAGAATAAATAACTGACGCCAAGCATGTATTACGTGATCCGTCGGACTATCTGATCTCCCGAAGCTCCGTCGTTCGCGGGATCTCAAGCACCGCATTATGTCATACGATGCGGAGAAGACGAACGATTTGACGGAAGTCACCTGCCGAATGCCTGACAGTCAACGGTTCAATCGGGCTGTCGTGTGCCTTGTTACTATCTGCCAACACTCTTTCAACACTTAGCTGAAAGACTTGCGGTCTTATTAGGTGCCTCAGAATGGCTGCGGAACTCACATCTAGCAGGCTCAATCCGGATAGTCACCTCCTCTTGGTACTTTACGGCTCCTCATCTTAGAAATCGTCATTGGCAAGGACTTACTAAGAATGATTACAGGACCAACCCCTCCTTCGTGTTCCGCATGAGCTTGCTCGTCGAAATTTCAAATCAGTTCAGCGAATTGTCGAACGAGAGAGGGATTACATCCTTCCTGCTCTGAAACAGACCGCAAATGCAGCTACTTCCGGAGCCCAAGACCCCGCCCAGACAGTCGAAGCGTTAGACGCCATGATAACACGAATGCAAGGGCTCAAGCGGAAAATGGAGGTTCTCCATGAGGAAGAACAAAAGATCGCCGCTCAGTCTCAGAAACGAATACAATACCTCAAAGCTCTGTACCAGATTCCAAACCTAGCCGACGTCAAATACGAACAGTGGTCGAGAGTAAGACTAGATCGCCTCCTGGCTGACCATATGCTTCGCTCTGGATATCTCCAGAGTGCTAAAGAGCTTGCCGCCGACAAAGGCATCACGGACCTTGTTGAATTAGACGTTTTTGCCCAGTGCCAACGAATCGCCGAGAGGCTTCGCCAGGGCGAGACTAAGGAGGCTCTTCAATGGTGCGGAGAAAACAAAACGGCCTTGAAAAAGGCCCAGGTATGTCCAGCTTCGATATTTGTGCTATGGATCTTGAACTCATTCATGCGTGGTTTAGAATCGGCTGGAATTTGACTTACGCCTACAACAGTATATAGAGATGGTTAGATTGGGGAATAAAGGGGAAGCTAGACAGCATGCAAAAAAGTACCTCGCACCATATACAAGCACACAATCACAAGAAATTCGTCGTGCGGCAGGACTCCTGGTCTATCCCCCGGACACCCTCGCCGAGCCATACAAGGTACTCACTCTAACTTCTTTGCTACGCGAAGCCCAGCATTGATATTTTATTAGGACCTATATTCTCTTGATCGCTGGAAATACCTTTCAGAACTCTTTGTTCGTACCCACCATGACCTTTTATCGCTATCGTCGCGTCCGCTTCTTCAAATTGCCCTTTCCGCGGGTCTCTCTGCGCTCAAAACACCGTCATGCCACTCGAGGATCGCATCTTCCAGAGCCGGTCCAAGCTCTTTAGGGGCCTCCATCTGTCCCATCTGCTCTACCGAATTGAACGAATTAGCACAACAGGTACCTTACGCGCACCACACCAAAAGTTCGATGGAACCAGACCCGGTCGTGCTTCCTAATCAAAGGGTGTATGGCATGAATCGCTTAATGGATCTGAATAAGAAAGCGTGTGTGCCTGCCGGAAAAGTCAAAGACCCAATCACCGGTGATATGTTCAATCTTTCAGAGCTCAAGAAAGTGTATATATCCTAGCTGAGATCTCATTTGCATTCACGGAGTAAGGGTGAGCGATGAGTGTATGCACTTGGGCAAGCGACGTTATGTCCTTCGCTCCTTAGTATTGGATATCGTTATTGGAAAGTCTCCCTATATGTATATCACTGAATGCATAGCTATCACATTGATTTTGGCATTGAACATCAGTCGCTATCACTCTCGCCACTCTCATTAATTCCCTTCTTAATTATTTTAACATTCTGGCTCGCATAGTCAGAATCTTTCCTCTCGAAGACATAGCTTCTTGCTTCACGATCCTCTCCCCTCCATCCTCCTCTTCCCTCCCCATCCTTTTTTTCAATCTCTCCAAGTGTTCTCGCATGCGAATAACCCGGGTAGCTCGCCCAAGGAAATTTAAAACTAGTAGTGACTTTTAAGCCAGCATG
The DNA here is from genome assembly GCA_029635245.1 of Nannizziopsis arthrosporioides. Lineage (NCBI taxonomy): Eukaryota > Fungi > Ascomycota > Eurotiomycetes > Onygenales > Nannizziopsiaceae > Nannizziopsis > Nannizziopsis arthrosporioides. Next base: position 4,949,137 of record CP098260.1, on the reverse strand, counting down.
GCGTGCAAGATCCCGAATATTCCATAATGTATACGGCTCCCCTTCAAATAGCGTGACAATAATTTGCCCAGGATCGGTTCGTTGCTTTCCGGATTTCGCACTTTTGATATCCTGGGTATCGGGGTCACCGCAGAGCCCTTCATCTTCCTCGCTCCAGCCTGCTTCTTCCTCAGATGATTCCATGCTGTTTTCGGGTGGACAAGGTGAAAGTAGCGGCACACATGCCTTGAAGAATGCCACAATAAGCTCCTGGTTCGCCCGGACCTGTCTATTGACATCTGTGCTCAAACCACCAACATGCGGAAAATTGAAGCAAATAATGTCCCAAGGTCCGCATTTGTCGCTATCCTCCGATGCTCCTTTCTCAACTTCTAATTTCCCGCCCTGTTGGCTGCCTTTAGAATGGAGACGGGAGAATCCCTTTCGAACTACTTTACCACCACCCCCTGCAAGTCCCAATTTCCTAGCATCAACTGAATATAGAACTTTTGGTGACTCCTCGCTTGCAGCGGTTTGCATTGGTGCAGTACGCGCCTCCCTCGAGCTGGACTCGTGGTCGGAGCTAGGCGTGCCATCTAGCTTCCGCTTCAAGCCTCGTGTCTGACTACTGGGTTTTGAAGTATTGCAGAGCTGGTTGATATGCGTTTTCGCTTGTGGGTATTTGTTCAAGAGGGTATCTTGGCTGTCATAAGATGTCGCTAGCATGCGTTTGCAGCCATGTTTCGTTGCCAGCGAAAGGGCAAAAGAGAAGTCTCCTATCAAAGGAATCAGAAACAAATTCTACTCAGCAGTAGCCATGCTATGAAGCCTGATGCATAGTTTATAGCTCCAAGTCAAGTTATTGCTTCGGATATTATATATTTGGAAGTATGCACATAGGGCTAAAGACTCACCTTCACCAATGAGTAAAATGCGATCAGAAGGCAAAAATGGAATGACTGGTTTCTGATTTTTCTGTAGCGGGCCTTTTTTGATGTCCTGGTCCGCTTGCTGTTTTGACTGCGGCTTCTTGTGAGTTGACACTCGAGAGAAGTTTCCCATTTTTCTTCTCGACTTGACGGTTGCTCGAGTGACAGAATTCTGACCCCGGAAGGGTTTGTGCTTGCCCATTGTAAGCTATAGAAATACTTTAGTACAGCTTTGTCGCAAGTGCTGGAATGCTGAGAACATTGGAGACTTGGGAAGAGGATTGAGGGTATGAAGTCGACTGGAAAACAAGCTCCTCAAGATAAGCGTTTTGATGCCAGAAACCCGGTTTTCGTGCTTCCTACCCACTACCACTCGATACATATGTTGCGATGATGATTGAAAACTCCAATATAGCAATGATTAAAGTAAGATGAAGCAACTTATTCGATTTCGAAGCAATTCTAACTACTCATGTACTCCGGATACGATTGACCACAGACATGTCATGAGAACCAAATGCCACCATTATCGTAAAACTCCTATTTCTATACACTAGCCTTGAGAATGAACTGTAGAAAAAAATGTGCAGTGTCACAAAATCCCTAGCACCATCAAGGGCAGGCGAATTCTGCCCACATGGAAATGAAAAGGAACATTAGATCTGTTACAAAAGGTGAGTGATGAAGAAGAAACATGAAAGAGTGAAAAGTTGAATCTTGCATAATCCAGTCAAGGCAGCCAAATGTCTAACATAGACCAAGCCCAAAATGTCATCAAGCGCTAGGCATGGTGTTTAAGCAATTGTATGCTAAAACTTCACCCCAAGCCCCTTCATAGCGCTTGGAGCTGAACGGTAATTAAGAAAGTCTCTTGCAAGTGCTGTTGTTATGGGTCCTTTTTTAACATTAATCGATTTCCCACGTATGATAGATGAAATTGACGCCGATGTATTCGAGACCTGGTAAGAAATATGATGGAGATCTAGGATTTCAATCCGTCACGCATACTTTGCGAGCTAGCGCTCACAGGATTGGTAGTCGGAAGGATACCAGTTTTGGCTTTGGCCATCTGCTTGACCTTGGCGTAGGAATAGACAATTCCGCTGATGAATCCGACAGCGATGGCCGACACACTGGGAATCGTGACAGGGTCGCCGAAAAATACAAGTCCAGAGAGAGCGATAGGGAGCTTATTTAGCGCGCCTACCATGGAGTATGTCGTAGAAGAAGTCACTCTCACACACCAGGCGGAGGTGTATGAGATGAAGACTGATGATAGGCCAGAGAAGATCATAGCACAGATCAAGGAGTTGCGGCTCTCAGGCGGAAAATTTCTGCTGATGTTCGCGGAAGACCAATCTTCGATGATGAAAGAACCGGCCAACAGAATGGGGATTGACAAAAGATTGTTATAGAACATGGCTGATAAGAGGGTTAGCAATTACAAGCGCAAGCCAATCCGGAGCAGACATACTGTCGAAATCCTTGAAGTTGGTCAGCTTGATGCGTTTCCTCATGCCAAGCAAGAAGGTAGACGTGCAAAGACAGTTGAGCAACATCCACATATACCCAGCGTTGAGGGTTGAGATCTTGCTTGTCGCTCCGGTGCTGTCTAGAGCATGTTTGATGTCCGCCCACGCTGCAATAACGGAGCTCAGGACCATCAAGCCGAATGAGAAAAGGGCCATGCCGGTTACCGAGCCACCGAACCAAAGAACTTCGCCATAAGCAATGAGGATAGTTGTAAGGTTCTTGAAGATCGTATAGACGGGAATTGAAAGGAACTTGAGGGCCTTTGCTCCGGTATAAATCATACCAATGAGAAGAAGCGAGATAGGAAACCCTATTCATTGTCACAAGGTTAGCCAGGGCTTCGTTTTGGAGGATTCGAATGGCATACATTTCTTAGCTTCATCCGAATTGAAATCTCGATAGTTGATTATTCCCAAAGATTTGCAGGTCTGAATAGCGGCTATGCACACTATTGACTGTGGCCCAGAATGTTAGCAGGGTGTCATAGTAGATTTAAAACATCGACAGACGTGAAACGTACCTGGACACTCAGGAGGAAGAAATTAAGATTAAACTGGACGCCCGATAGAACATATTTATTCGTCACGGTCATTAAAATAGAAGAAGCGCAGTAGCTGATAATGGGAATGATTGGATTGTTCTGTAGAGAAGAGGAATGGGATGAAGAACGGGGCGGCGGCGGAGGAGATTTGAAACGGTCCGACTCCGCGTCCATTTTATCCATCGGGATATAACTGTCGTTCTTCTTTGAGTCTGCCATTATGTGAAGCTGTGCTGATAGACCGCTAAAAGGTACCGTCACGCTCTACTCTCGGAGATTTTGGGTCGACGGATAGGAGAAGGGAGAATCTCCCGGATGCTCGAGGACGACGGGCGGGAGGAGAAAAGGAAATGTCGAGGAGTGGAGTTTGCTGGAAAATCTTCAAAAGAACGAAAAGCGAATGTAATGTGTTCCCAAGCCGTAGCAATAGCTTCCAGAGGCAATCTGCAGCTCAGGGAGGAAGTGCGGACAGGGGAAAAAAAGATTGCGGCAATCAAAGTCGACTGCTAAATTGAGCTGAAATCGCAATCAACACGAGCGGATTATGTAAGAGATCAAGGTTCTTGGAAGAGGAAGCGTTGCCGCATATGGACTAGCTTGAGATATAAAAATAGGCATAGCTTATGTAAGAATATTGATTATGTAAGCGCTATCTCTCGATCGGATGAAAGAGGGATATCAAATTTACGGAGTGAGATGAAGATGAAGATGTAAAAAGAGCAATTAAGGAACTCTTAAGGGAAATGGAGTTGCAATTTTCGGTAGTGTAGTATTTACATATTCAGAAATGACGAGAAATCGCTGAAAAATGTCCTATGCTGTCCGGGTTGCCTTCTTTTTACTTTTCTGCTTTTGCTCGTCAGGGCCTTTCTTCTGTCCTTTCACCTGCCCGTCCTTGATCTTCTTCTTCCCGTCTAGCACGGCTCGGGGATCAAGTCCTTTTCGCCTGACTCTATTCCGCTCCGCTCTGGTGATATATGACTCGTCCTCTTCCTCGTCAAAAGGACCGAATTCCCCATCGTTCTTATCGCCGTTATTCTCTTCAACAATGGGAGTCTTATCCCATTCGTCAGCATTTTCGGCGTCCCCGTTGGCTTTTTCGACCGTAGTGCCGGCCTTTTCTGCGGGAGAAGGGCCGAACTTTTTGAGTTTACAGACGTAGAAACCATCGACGTTTTCGCGATGCGGGAAATATCGGCGAGTCAGATTCATTTTGGAATCAAATTGTTTTCCTTTGTAACTTTTAAAGCCCTCACTTCCAAAGTTACCAAGGCCTGTATCGACAATCCGGACGTTAGGTCTCTTGCGTAGAATATATTGAACCACAGCCTCATTCTCTTCCACGGTTACGCTGCAGGTCGAATAGACGATGTATCCGCCTGTTTTGGAGGCATGATTTGTTGAATCAATGGCCGCAAGCAATAGCTGTTTCTGGGTGTGTGGAAGGGCGAGGAAATCACGCTCTGTTTTGGACGTTTTGACGCTGGGATCCTTGGAGATAACTCCAGTTCCCGAACAGGGGGCATCAAGTAGAACTCGATCGAAACCTCCTAGTGCCTTCGGAAATGCTGTGCGGGCGTCCAAATTGGTAACAATGGTATTTTTACAGCCAAGACGATGGATGTTACCTATTAAACCCTTAGCTCGCTCCTTGTTCGCATCATTTGCCATAACGCAGCCCGTGTTTCGCATTAATGCCGATAGGTATGTCGTTTTTCCACCAGGGGCGGCTGCCATATCTAGTACACGTTCGTGTGGCTGGGGTGCAAGCGCCATCACAGGAAGAAAAGAAGATGCAGCCTGAAGGATGTATTGGCCCGCTAGGTACTCTGGAGTGGCGCCTAGAGGTACAGGCGACTCAAATACTTGTAAGCCGACCTTCGACCATTTTCCAACTGGCTCAAGGACAACCCCACGATTGATTAAGGCCTGGGCGAGTGAACGACGATTGGTGCGCAGTGTGTTGGTACGAATAACCACCGGCCTTGGGGTCTCATTGGCCTCAAAGAAAGCGAAGGCTTCCATGGGAGTAAACAGCGAGTACAATTTCTCTGCCAGGTATGGTGTGTAGCCGTAATAGGTACAAATGTCTCGAAGAAGAAGGTCGGTGTAGTCTGAGCGAGATTTACCGGGTTGTCCGAGGGTAGCTAGGTCACCTAATATGCGTATTGTATCTGTAATCCGTGTGCGAAGGAGTTTGAGATCCGGTGCGAGGCCAGCAGGAAGATTGCCTGATTCTTCATCACCGAATACATCTGGAGCATCCCCAGCAATGTTGGTTTGCATTGCTGCTTCTTGCAACTCTTCTTCAGCCAAGGCAGCCTCCTCCGCATGTTGTTGATCGAGCTTTCGCGATAATCCTTCCATATTTGCGGCTGTGAGCTTTTCTTCCGCATCGGACAAGTCTTCGTCGTCCGAAAACATTGCTTGCCGTGGCTGGTCCTCGTCCGAATCGAAAACCGAATCGCTCTCGTCGTCGACTCCCTCAGAATCATCTCCATTATCCAAGCCATCGCTCACATTATCCAAATCATCGAATTCATCATCTTCAACCAAATCATCATCGTCGTCTGAAGCGGACTCCTCCGAGTCTAGGAACTTAGGTTTGACTGACGCAGGCTCAGGTACGCCTTTGCTTTTCGTGGACTTCTTTTTCGTGCCTTTGGAAGGGGCTACTGTGCCATTGGTTGTCTGGGTTGTATTCTTTTTCCCTTGGGCATTGTTCTCGGCTCTTCTCCGCTTGTTTCCTCGCGGCGTCGCATCCTCAACGGTATCTGCTTTCCGCCTTTTCAGCGAGGATATTTTAGATTCATCTAGCGGAGGCGGAGGGCCTTGCTTTTTCATGCGGCGCCCAACACCCATTGCAATATTTTTGTGCTTTTGTTAGTGGAAGGAGAATAAACTGAAGAAGGTATTAATTTGCTTCACCAGAAATTTGAAAATTTAGCTTTTGCCTGGAGGTCAAGCTGATCGATAAGATAAGAAATCCCAATCACGTGATACTCCCGCAGATCATCGCGACTGCCTCCTCCAGGCCTCAGTTCCAACTCACTGTTGGGGCACGGATATCAGGACATATTTATCCAATTCCTCTACTTACTCTCTTCCAAAAATGGGCGAGGTAGCTTTTGCGAAGTTGTTTTTGTCACAGCTTGACTCAGCGCCTGTCAAGCTTCAAGAGAACCACGAGTATGACCTAAGGGAATTCAGCCCATATCAGCCGGTATGATACAACCTTTCTTTGAGGAGGACTTTCGATATTGCTTTGCTTAATCGCTCACTGACAGTTGCCTTTATCTATAGTTTGTTCTTCCCCGACTCTTCGACGCGCATCCACCGCTGCCTAAGAAGGTCAAACTTGCCACAGTCCCGGGTTCGTCTAAGGCAATAACAGTCCACCTTAAATCTGCTCGCAACCCTGTCCTTAACATAACACTCGATCACCTGCCTCTATCGAGTGCGACGACTCAGGATCTCAAAGAGGCTGTGCAGTCGCGGATTAAACCTTCAAATGCAACGAGTGATGACGAGAAACTAGCGCTTGATAAGATCAAAATATTATGGAAGCGAAAGCCAGTCCAGAATAAGTTGCTCGCAGAAGTTATCAGTGATGAGCCGGATGTTTTAACCGGAGGAAAGGACGTGGAGTTTGGTTTTATGGCTCTTGGGGGTGCGACGGTATTACCGCAGCAGGCTCTACCGATTTCCGCTGATACCAGCCCGGTTGCCCAAGAAAACCAAAAGCCAGCGTCACAAGAGACTTCTGAGCGAGAGACGTCTCAAACTTCAGAAGATACCGAAGATAGCAGTAGTGTTCTGCGTTCGGAAACATTCTGGGAGGATCTGGAGGGCTTCATGAGAATGAGGCTCAAAGATCAGGAAGGGGCAGCGAAGCTCAAGGTGCTATTCAGAAGTGCTTGGGAATCAAGTCTATAACATTTTTATGCTAGCCAGGTTCCCACAATTTTATTGAGATGAAAATTGGCCAATAATCAATGCCAATCAGTGTCGCTTAGCTCATCTGTAAACGAGCTTTCAAAATTAAGTAACCAAAATCATATACATGATGAGGTACCTTTCAGTAGCCAGTCGCGCTGAACTTGCGATTCTTGAACATAAAGAAATGAAAAGACAATGAAGCAGCTTGTGAAATACAGGAAGCCATGTTTCCATGAATTGAAACAAGTAACAAAATGGATGTTGTACATGAAAAGAAGGAAGCTTCGTGGAAAAATACAAATGGTCATATGCAATGAAAGTTGCAGAAAGAAAGACGTTGGGGTTTCACATTAAAGCAGTAGTCATGGGCATTGAGTAAGAAAGAATCGAAAGATGGATATAGGGCGAAACGCGAGTCCAAGATGCAGTGTAGTAGACTGTTGTGTGAGTGTCATGAGGAAAACATCCGTGCATAGGGAAGAAGTGGCCTGAGTAAGGCGTTTCCACATAAGGTTCCTCAAATATATTCGCTTCAAAATCTGTCATTATTCCCACCGGGGAGAAAAGTGAAAATGATCGAGAACGTCATAGCATCATTTCAAGGCCAAATCCGTAACAGGCAGTCAAGAGGGAAATGAAAATGATTCTATTCGCGGTGTAGACCCCTTTACTAAAGTGGGTGTCGAGAAGTCCATGGGTCGCTTGCGGTTTTACGTTCGGGTAAAGACTTTGACGACTCCGTCTCCGCCTCCGCTGATAACCCATCGTCCATCTCGGCTCCACACAACGGAACAGACTCCTTCGCCCCGCATGAGTCGGTGGCTAGTGATCTCCTGAGTACAGCTGCGCTTCTCCAAAGACCAGAAACGCAGGCTAGCGTCATGTCCGGCGGAAACCAATTCTCTTCCATCAGGTGACAGGGAGAGTGACGATATCGCCGCGGGGTGTGCAAGCATCGTATAGGTACATTGGCCTGGGAAAAATTGAAAGTCATTAGTCTTAATACCAAAAGATTTCGATATGCTGAATAGGCGACTCACCGCTGTTGGCATCAAAAAGACGGATATAGCGGTCTTCATGGCCACTGATTACAACACCTTCCACTCCACCACTTGTGCCAGTGGCTCCATGAACAATATTTTCTTCCTCCGCCAGTGTCCTATTAGGATCCAAGCCGGCCGTCCCATCGAACCCGATGGTAGTAGCAACGACAGAATTAACACCAGTAGAACGAGATCCATCGTATGTTTCTAAGCTTGCCATGCCAGCAATCTGTTCTCCAGTACGTGTATCGTATACAAGCACTGACGCATCTGTGTATGAGGCCACAAAGGTTAGACCTGTCAGTGACAAAGAGCTGATACAGGTGGGCGAAGGCGACTCAGGCCGAACGATATGATGGACTAGCGTATAATTGAATGGAGTTTGCGTTGCGGTGCTCGGCTGGGGCGAGGATGGGAAGTTAGAGCCGGAAGAAATCGAATTTGCTCGTCTGCTCCCGCCTTGCCTCCTTGACCCTGCCTGTGGAGTATTCAGTTGAGGCGGAGAGCTGACAGCCCAGATAATGATTCTTCCGTCCGCTGCACCCGATGCTAGCATGATTCGATCCGGACCACCAAAAACGTTACAGCGATCACCAAGAATTGATCCCGAGCTTCCCGGTAGCACACACAGAGCCCAGACTGCATCAGTGTGTCCTTCTAATGTCGCCTTCGAGTCAGCTCTCCCACGCTCCCATACCCTAACTGTTCCGTCCTGTCCACCGGAGAAGACCCAGCCATCGCCTTGGACCCGTCCCCCGTTCGAAAAGTCACGGGAGGCTGGGCATGCCGCTAAACAAGTGACCGAACCAATGTGGCCCCTGTGAGTGAAATAGCTGCCGATATCGAGGTCGTTGCCTGACGACGTATTGTTGACGCCAAACCCATAAGAAGCTGGGAGAATCCATCGCTTGATTGTTCCATCGTCGCTGCAGGTACAAACTTCGGGTTCGGAGGGGCTTCCGCCACCGGTAAAAATGACTGCGCGAACGACGTCAAGATGACCACGTAGAGCAAACCGAACTTTAAAATTTGTCGGTTCCTGCCTTTGGATTTCTGATGCGTTGCCTTCTCTGATATCCCCTTCACTGCGCCTTCTAGACCCTGAGCTTTTTCTACGGTGCGACCCTGGTCCGGCACGCGGCGGTGACTTTGGGCTAACAAAGTTCGCGTTAGGAAACACATCTTGATCCGGTCGACGTGGCTGAGCATTTGAGGGTGCTTGCTTGGATGGCGGTTCATCAAAATTCCAAGCATCCGCTTCATCGACAACAATTGAATCAGATGGGGGAGGTTCGCGTCGGTCGGTTTGCTCAGGAGGCCTATTGAAGTTGAACGGGCGTCCTTCTTGATCCTGACGTGTTTCATCAGATGCAGGTAAATCAGCAAATACACTCTTCCGTCCGCCAGCAACCGCTCCTGTCATTTGTGGCGGTCCGAATTGTCTTTTTTCCATAAGCTCTCGCTCTGCCCCCTGAGCATGATTATCTGGGACAATGTGTTGATCAGGGTAGATCACCTGTTGCTGCATAGGCTGCTGCTGTCGACTCATATTGATGTTTGGCCGTGGTTGATTCATATGATTTTGTGGTGGCTGGGCTTGAAATTGCTGCGGGATTCGCTGCTGAGCGAATTCTTCAGCGGGCTGCCGTTGTTGTACGGGGTGTCTGTGGCGAAACATTTCAGGCGGCTCATGTAGATCAAGAGGCGGATGGTATCCGGGAATGACATGATATGCGACCTCTTGTGAGCATTTTCCAAGGAATCCTCGGGATTTGTCACGTTCGGTATCATGGTGCATTGCGGAATGGGTAGGGTCTTCGGGATCAAGTTCGGTATCAAGGCAGTATTTCGGAAACTCTGGAAGCAAGTTGGATTAGCAAATATTGGCGGTAGTTGCAAGAAAAAAGTACCGTTTTCAAGGGCCTTCAGAGACTCTTTGGCCACGTCTTTGGGGTCACTTCCGATATCGACCTTCTCCCCAGCAGCGAGCTTCTTGACCTTTTCTCTCTCCTTCCTAAGCGCGACCTCGAGCATTCTTACATGCTTCCCAAACGCATCCTGCAGGTGTCTGCTGGTTCGAGCATCACCTTCAAGTTTACCAATTCTTGATTTCATTTCCGCTCGTTCGATTTCCCAGGCATTTCGATCTCGTTCATGCCGATGCCATTCGGATTGAAGAAATCGCATTACTCCTACGGGTAAAAACGAATCGAGTTAGCATTGCTGAGCTTGGACCAGAAGTAGGAAAAAGGCAAACGGTTCAAAGAGAGAGCTCATGCGACTGGGACTGGATGAACCAACCTTGTAGCGTGTATTCCGTCCCCTGCGGATGGCCGCCATTGTTGTCCATGTTCCCCGCGTTCATCTCTCCATTACCTGCCGTGACAGATTGATTCTGCCAGGCCATCAGAAGATAGGCAATCGGAGTGGTATATTCAAGCGAACGATATGCGGCTGGCGTGCTCGTTTTGTTCAAAAGTTCTTCGGGTCGGATTGCAAAACCGCGCCAAACCAAACAAGCGTGGTTAAGTTCAGGGCAGCTAAAATACTGGAGCGACCAGGTGGAGAGATGCTGGGCTACAAACTGGAAGTAAACAGCATAGAGAAGTTTCAAACGCCAATTTTCGGGGTATTTCCAAGAGTAAACGGCCTATATCTAATGCCCTCTATAAACGAAAGAAAAGCAGACGGGGATTGTTGTTGGCATTCGAAGCTCTCAGCGGCTTTCTGGTCTTCTTGGGGCGGTTGCCAAGACGCCCAAATGCGATCGAGAATGCGCTAGCCGTAAACGGCTAAGCTCAAAACCGGGGCCCAGTATCAGCCTTACAATACAGTGGCTGACTAAGGGCAGCACACGTGACTTGCCCCCTGAAGCACTACGGAAGCCTGTAAACCCCAGTCGTGCAGTATGTATCAAATTCATCAGGCAAGAGAGACCTTCTGCGGTCGTTCAAAACTCCAGCTCTTCAACTTCCATTCCGCAGTCAACACACGTTTTAACTCCAATCCCGGTTTCTGGATTATCAATCGCTCGCCCCCACTGGTGAACATGCTTTCGTCTACCGCCTAAATCATCTCCGAAGTTACCCCCAGCGCCGGCATCGCCGCCAGCCTGACGACTTCGGCGATACGCCTCGACTCTGGTTCTTTTTTTGAGATCAAGTAGTTTAGTCTTGAACTGTGCTTCCTTTCGCCGTTTCTTGTCCGCTTCTCTTTTCTCAAATTCTGCATCTAGTGCTTCCGCAGATCCCCATTTTTTCGGGGAGAATGCATATTCTTCCACTTGGTAACGGAGAAAGAGCATCATGTTATTCCAAGTGGCCTTGTGTGGATTCGGGCGCTCCATATGCGGCAGCAGTTCTTCGTCTTTCAGTTCAGCTTAGACAATGTTAGTACTAGTGCTCCAGTAACATACGCAGCCAACTCACGATCAGTCAAGAGGTAGTCTTCTTTAGCTTCCGTCTTGGTAAGCAAGCTATACTTATCTGGATACTTCTCTTTACAAGCATGACAGACACAGCATTTGAAGATCTCATCCCATTTCCAATCGATTTCCAGCGCGCCGCACTCGCGACACTTTTTCTGTTCTTCTTTACCCTTCAGGACACTCAACCCAGGCTCAAAAGGGCCAGATCTATCTTTCTGCAAGCCTCGCAGTAGTTGTTGTCTCTCCCATTCCTTTTGTGTCATATGCGCTGGCTTTGTATCGTCTTTTGCGTGCAATACTTTATTATGTGGATCATCCTCTGCAGTTAAGAAGCCGCCCTTGGTATCGGTCATCTTGCTAAAATCGTACTCGACATACTTTGTGAAATTACGCGCCGGACGAATAGAGTCCAACGGCCTTTGCTCCGAAGCATTGTGTGTCCGGCCATCACGAAGAGTCGTGGGCGGTTTCGAAGGACTTAGAGTAGCAGAGTAGGGTCTTTTTGTCCCTGCAGTTGTAGGGCCAGATGAGTTATCCCCTTTACGAGCTACCTCGGCTTCGTGCTGTTCGCGGAGAGCCTTCGCTCTAAGCCGGTTGATTTCCTACTCCAGACGAGCGAAGGTTAGTAACCGGATTGTCCGCTCTGATTCTCGGTCATACTATTCGTTTGACTTGTTCCGGTGTCAAATCCGAGGGAGCTGAGTCTGCTGTTGACTTGGCAGATGGAGTCTCTTTTTGCGCTTCTTCCATTATACAAAGTATGAACAGCTGCAGGATTTTGGAAAGTTGGTTGTCATTGAATGCAAATCAGTCAGGCAACCGCGAAATCTGGACGCGCCGTGTTTGATGTGTTTGCTTGCTAGATTGAACCTTAAACCTTATCAGAGTCGACGATTTACTTTAAAGACATTGGTTTACGGAGTACATAGACGATGCTCCTCATCGGGTTGCAATCTGGAGTCTTCTTACTGGAAGTTTGAATGGGCTTTGCAGCATAACCGATCATGTTCGGCTGCGCAGCACATCATACATAGAACGAAAGAATTGAGCAGCGGGTTTATGGAGTACGATGAATGATATTTCACCTACTTCTTATCCTTGAAAGCCCCCGGTTTTCAGATATTGAGTCTCCATCATCTACCTCATCACCATAGAGGACTTCACATACGCCTCCTATTGGAATATCCAGGACCGCATCCGTGCCCTCATTCCAGATTGACTTCCAATCCAACCTCTTCTTTTGAGCTCCCATGGTTTGCGCCGTTGCGGCGTCGGTACACATCCTCTCCGATCCTCCTGGTCTACGCCTGCCTTTGCTATTGATGACTGCCACATTTGCAACATCATCAACGATATTCTCAATGCTGTTCATCGGAAGGGTTAGATATCCCGTGTTGTACGCTGCAAGCGCAACATATATGTAAATGATCGTCATCACAAGAAACGACGGGATGGCAAGCGACCACCATCGGTTTGGATAATAATATATACCGAGCTGATGGAGAAACGGCGACGGTAGATATGACCAGAGTAGATATATTACTGTCCACGACAATCATGCTCGAGTTAGCCCCATAGTCAACATTCAGCAAGCCACTGGTGTCAAAAACCACCTACCGAAAGCCAGCGATGAGGCCATATACAGCACAAATCCGTAATACTCATAGGTCGGAACTTTGGGGCTCACTCGCGGCACTGTCGTCGCAATCCGCGCCGACTTCGCTACCGCAGCTTCCATGTCATTTTGCGTTTCCACATCGGAGCTATCCGGCGTCGTTGGACGTGAAGTGTTTGCTGAAAATGATGGGCGAAGAAGAGAGGTCAAAGACGGCGAGGGCGGTAGAGGTGTAGGTGGGCGATTATAGAAAGGCGGCGCAAAGTAATTAGGTAGGGAAGCCGATGACTGAAAGAGTGGCCGGTGCATGGCAATTCCGCCACTTGCATGATTCCCCTCATCGCTTTCGTCGTCGTCGGTGTTATCTTCTTCGTCCTCATCGTCGTCCTTGTCCTCGTCCTCTTCTGAAAAAGAATTCAAGGCGTAGGGAGCCAATTCATCGAATTCATCGAGAGATGGCGGTGGGTTGTAGTAGGATCGAAAGTCGGCCTCTTCGCCGAATGCGACGGTGTCTTCATCATCACTCTGGTCGTCGATTTCTTCCGCCTCCTCCTCCCTTTCTTCCGCTAAATCATTGTTCGAGGGTTGTTTGTCAAAATACGAATCTGACCCGGAGAGGACGCCGGGGTGGTCTGGAAGGGGAGGAAAAGGCTGACTGGGGCCCATGAAACAAAAGGCACTCAACAGTAGAGAGAAGAGAACAGTTTAACGATTAGAATTATATGTCTGTACGGAGTATGGAATACATACTAGACTTCACTGTGTCCCATTTCCTTGACGCTCAACCATGACGCTAAGTTGGAGCTCGATCAGCTCAAAGCAAAAGTGCCAAAATAAGGTTTCTCGCGAATCTCCCAAAATCATGCAGTACGGAGTACATTATTAGCTCACTATGCCTGTTGTGAGTTTGAGATGACTTGATGGCATTCGAAATGCAATGTAAACCAAATCAATCATCTCTTTAGTCAAAATACAAAGCAGAAAGCCTCTCGCGGGCACGACTGTAGAGTACGCAGTCCCACCCATGGAAATAATTAAGCCGAGCAGGCATATCATGATGCGCCAACTCAGTCGAGTAAAGGCCTATCAATAACGGTATTTGATCCTAATACAAAAACTTCCCAGCACATACGGTCATAGGAAGTGGAAAACAGGGCTTCCCGTCCGCTCAGCCGTACTTAAGCCACTTGCCGACTGGCTAGTAGTTGGGTGGGTGACCACCAGCGAATCCCAGTTACTGTATGTTTTTTTGCCCTCTCTCCCTTTACTCGTATTTTTAGCCCTATCAGTCGTCGTATCTATCTTGATCACTTCAAACTTCAGGACTATACGTAGAAAGATTTTGGATATCACTAGTCGCAAATAAGTGCATTAGAAAGTCTGCCTAGCCCCCGCTGAACTACTCGCTAGTAAGAATGAATGAATCAACATCAACCTAACTCCTCGGCTCTCAACGCGGAAACAGAAAATGAAAGAAGAGAAGGAAAAGAAAGGCTCCAATACGGCCCCTTCTGCCCGTAGCGAAAGTGAAAAGATGTCGTAACGATCGTTTGTAGTTGAAAAGGGGTTGTCATCGCGTCATATCGAAAGTGCGGAGAGTTGTACGACAGTCACAGAAACATAGCAAAAACGACTCAGTAGATGCCACGCTAAACATAGAGGAGCTAGGATTCAAGAAGCCACTGGATATTTAGCAGGTCTATCAAGACACCTTGAGAATCTTCGGATATCAAAAAAATTTTGCAGTAAGATTGGGGAGAGGTTGGGCAAGGAAAAATTGCAGATTTGCAGGAACACAACATCGAATTTGAGAGCACCAAAATTCAAACCGAAGAAGACGCTGAAGTCTATTTCGCAGGAAATTTCTTTTCTCGATCCAGTCTAACTCTTGTAGATCTTGACAACGTTGAGTACTTTCTTTCGGCACATAGGGCAGATATCAACCTGTCTCGCACAGCTCAGGCATGCACAGACATGTCCGCAGCTATAAAAGAGCGAATCCTGGTTCTCGCTGTAGCAAATCTGGCACAGATCCATTTCTTCGTCTGCAACTTCCCAGTAGCTGATTCCCTTGCCGTGACGTTTGCCGTTGCGGTAACCACCGACATATTTATTGCCGGTCTTGCGTTCGACATGAGTTCCTTGGCCATGGCATTGGTCCTCAATCCAATCACCAGTGTATGTATCACCGGTGGCATACTCCATGGTGCCATATCCTTGTCGTTCGCCAAGAATAAAATCGCCCTCGTACGTAGCGCCACTTTCTGAGATATGGGTGCCTTTGCCGTGGAAATAGCCATTTTTGTAGTCACCAGAGTAATAATCGCCATTGTACGTGGCTTCCGTTGTTTTGGTCCCAGTGAACGACTTGGTAGGATGATTGCGGCTGACAGCCCAAAGGTAGGAAACCAGTCTGTCGGGAGATGCAAATAAGCCCTGTTCGGCATATTTCATACGACTATCAAAAGGTATTAGTGCCAGCCAGGTATGAAACTCAGCATCGTAACTAGGTACTTACTCAACCTTCGAAATGATATCCCCAACAACGAAGCACTCGCCATCGGTATATCCGACAACATTATCAAATGTTTCCACCGACGAGATGGCGACAATTGAAATTCCATCCACACGATGCCACAGAAGAAACGGTTTATCACTGGCATACTCGAGAGCTGCTCTAACAGAGTTTTTGATGGTGTCACTCTTCCTTGCAAAGAAAGTTCCAATGGTTCTCAGTGCCTGCTTCTCCGCATCAAACTTTTGGATGAAGTAGTATACTTGCGACGCCAGGGGCACAAGTTCTGAAGTAGGGTTGGCCGTGGTCTCTTCCGTTGCCTCTGCACCAGGGCCATCTTCCATAGCAACATCGCCATCCTGCGCAGCGTTTGTTTGGCCAGTAGAGTCATCCTCGGTTGCTGGTCGATCACCTTCGCGGCTTTCTGGTCGCGTCATCGGAGGGTGGGGGTACGGGTTCTCGGTGCTACTTGCTGCCGCGGGAGCTTCAGGTTCTGGTTCATCAGCATCCTGCATCGGGGTGTCCGCTTGCTCAATAGGGGCATTTTCAGGAGACTGAGTCTCCTCAGCGGCTGGTGATGACGCTTGTTCAACAGCTGGTTCACTCGTCGATTCGATAGGCTGTTCAGCGGACGGTTCTGTAGCTTGAGGTGGATTCTGATCTTCCTCCGCAGGAGCATCACTCATCTCTGCGTCGGCCGTTTCAACAGTATTGGGCGTGTCTTGCGAATTTGGGATGTCCTCGTGTGACTCACGGCGTCTAAGAAGAATATCTGAAGCTTTCAGAATCGGTTCTTCAGTAAGATCTGGAATGGCGAAAAAACGGGCATTCTCCTCAGATAGAACATGCACCCAAAGTCGTAAGGTATTAAGCTCAAAACTAGTAACCGCATCATAGTAGTCATCGATGATTTGGAAATTAAGCGTGGGGGCAAACAAAGACTTTCTCGCTCCGAGCTGCCAGACGCGAACACGCTGAGCATCCAACGTAGCCTCATTCGTAGACTTCAACTCTGCAATCTGCCTGCGTAACCCCATAAAGGTAGTATTTCCAGGAACAAAGAG
This sequence comes from Nannizziopsis arthrosporioides, assembly GCA_029635245.1. NCBI lineage: Eukaryota > Fungi > Ascomycota > Eurotiomycetes > Onygenales > Nannizziopsiaceae > Nannizziopsis > Nannizziopsis arthrosporioides. Next base: position 4,932,552 of record CP098260.1, on the reverse strand, counting down.
GGTATCGACTTTGCCCATAGCTCGTGCCGCCGACATGATATCGTATGAATCGATGATGCTCTTCTCAAGCATGTCAAAATGTGGAAGGGTGTAAAGTTCGACTTTGATTTCAGGCAATGTTCCATCATCGTTTCTACCATTCAGTCTATAATATCCTGTCTTGAAGTAATGTTCGCGAAGCTCTGGAGGGCTCCAAGGTTCAATCTTTCCGGTCAGATATTCGGATACAACGTCATCACGGACATAAACCGCACCAGCGGCTACATCAATACCAGCTTTGTCAACTTTCTTCGCTTCTTCGGCTGGAAGACCTTCATGGTTCAACAGTGCTGCTTTGGTAGTGAGGCATTCGACCTTATTATCAGCCGCATCCTCGAAGGCTAACCAGCGGGTATTAGGTCCCCCAGGGCGAACAATACTGAAAAATCGCCCTGAAGACCGATTTCCTTTGTGAACGATAACAGAATAGAGATGGTATTTGCCAGATTGCTCTTTAACGACGCGATCTGATAGATCTAGGGTCTCATTCAATTTGACCTTGTCATAAAGCATGTTCCACTGGCGCGCAGATTTGTCAAACGTTTGCCGGGCTAAGTCCACACTTAAGACCGACGGCAAAGACCATTTGCCCGACTGTTCATCAAGGAAACTCTTCATGCCTTGCTCAATACTGTCGGCTTCACAAACCGAGATTCTGATTTTGCCATTGGACTCCTTGGGGAGATAGTGAATAGGAGTATTATCATCGACCATCTCACCAGCATTTTCAATTCGTGGGCTGTCGAAAATTTTCGACAGCTTCGCAGGTCCATCGGTTCCAGCAAGCTCCAATTCCAAGGTTCGGCGAACACGCTCCCAAAGTTCATTCACGTCACCCGAGAACTCATGCAGATTACGAAGTGTGGTCGTGACCTGGTCGGTATCAATAAAGAGCTGAGAAGTTGCTCTTTGATTTCGAAGAGCCCAAAGCAAACGTTGTAATGCGTCGCATAATGGCCGCGGTTTCACCTCTGGATTGGTCAGATGCTCCAGGATGTCGACTTCTTGAATGATCTCACGGAAAGAGGCCATCAAAAGCCAGGTCGTTAGGCCTGCCACTTCATGACTATAGTTGACCATGGGATCTCCCAAGGGCCGGTATCCTGTCACGCTCAAGCTGTCCCAGATCGGTTCCGTGTCGCTTGCATGCCACCATAGTGACTGTGTTGGATCGTCAAAGATCCGAATGTATGCGTCAAAGGCTAAGGTATCATTTCGCAAGAGTGCTTGACGTTGGCCGTGATGGCGTTTGTGAATCTGATCCCAAGGACCGTGGAAATGGGTCCATCCCCAATCAACGTTGTGAGGATTGAACTGATGGCAGGACGATTGCATCCATCCTGTGCGTGGCTCGTCTGGATTGTATAGGATCACGCCAATCTGAGCAGAAACTCTCCAATCCTTCTTCTTTTCCTCCTTGCTCTCCGGAGGTGTAGATTGACCGGTTACTTCGGAAGTTTCCACGTTTGCCTCATCCTTCTTTTCGTCTTTTTCGGAGGGTTTGGGCTGAGGATTTTTAAGAATGGGTGTAGCTGGTAGCTTTAGTTCCGTCTCTGGCTCTAGTTTACTTAGGTCCGCATCTGGGGCACCTCTGAGAACCCTAAACTCGGTTTCTGGAACCTCCTTGTCCTGTTTCGGGGGCGTTGCAGAGCATTCAACATAGATACTCAAAGACGAGACCGAATTGCCTCGAGGGAAAAATTTGATAGTCCAGTAATGGCCGCCAATGTATGCCGCTGGTGAGCGCATGATGGTCGCGCGGTTTGGGTTATCCTTGGTACCCCGTACGCCCTTGATTTTCCAGGTGAGACGAGCTTTCTCCGAAGGCCGGTATTCTGAGTCCTCTGGGTCGCGATAAAATGTATTTTCCCAGTAATTATCTAGAATGAACCGTGAGCAGAGTGGCCTCGACGAAGGATGGCAGAGCAAGGGAGAACAAACATTCGTAAGCACTATAATCCGCATCAGCGGCTTCAATGTCTTTCAGTTCAGCTTCATCTGGCACAGATGTGTCCTCAACGATATCTGCCCAATATGCGGGTTCTTCCTCTGACTTCTCTTCCTGAGAGTCATCGTTACGATCTTCTTCGGCGGCCGAGACAGTCGAGTCTTCTGATTCTGATGTGGGTCTAGTAGAATCTGTCGTAGAAGACTCACCTGGGGATGCTGAATCGCCTTGATCATCGGCATTTGTCGTGGCTTCCTGCGGTGCTGAGGCACCAGTAGGGGGTTCCACGTCCATTGCAGTTGCATCAGGGACTACGTCGGCAGCTTCGGTAGCGGCTTGTTGTCCAGAAGGGTCTGAAGATATGTCCATGGCGTCAGTATTTTGTGCCGGATTTACAGGCGTTCCATGACTTGAAGAAGTGTTCTCCGGTACAGCCGGTCGGTCGGGTGCTCCCGATTCTGTGGATTCTGATGGTTCTGCCTGGGACTGAGGTTCTGAAGATGAGACTGTGGCATTCTGAGATGCTGGTGCTGGGTCCGTAGTCTCTACGGGCAAGGTTGGCTCGGCTGACCGCCGGTCTGCGGGAGCAGGAGCTTCGACGGCGGTATCCATGGGTTTAGATAGCTAATAGTGTTCACGGTCAAAGAATATATGAAGCGACGGTAAATGGAAATGACAACTAATTGCTGACGCAAAAATGTTAGCTTTCTGAAGCTCAGAGCGGGCTGAAAGTCCTCATTGATCAGGGCGGTAAGTGCTAGAATGCCAACTCACCAATGCACTGGACCAGTCAGAAGACAAGAAAACAGCTGCTCAGGTAGTGTACAGTAGCTCGATACTACTCTCGATCAGTGTTGCAGGACAAAAAGAGTCAATGCAATAGCAACACTAGAGCTGATATGCAGAGAACGAACGTCTTCTACAGCCCTCAAACGACGAACAGGTCACCGAAGAAACCAGGAGGCTAGAAGGCAATTGAGAACGATCAAAGCCAATAAGATGAGAATTCCTTATGCTGTATTCAGTTTTTTTTTTTGGAACGCTGGAGCGATAAAAAAAGGGAAGAAGAAGACCGAACGGAGCACCGAAACCGTGTAGAGAGACGGTGAATGGAAGATAGGAACCAGGAACACGAAACGAGAAGAGACAGAACCAACGAGAAGATCCGACTGAGAACAAGCTCGCCAGCAAGAAAACAGGGCTGGAGGATTGGAAGCACAGATGCGAGACAGAAGGGGTTGAAGAACGAAAGGAGAGCGTCGGGTGGAGAGGAAAAGGAGGAGGTTTGAGGCTGATGAGGGAAAACGGCCAGGGGAAGAAAGCGATTATGTTCCTATTTTATTATTTTAGGGATTATCAGTCGAACTAGTGGATTAAACTGCTTGCCACCCGCTGCTTCTTTTTGATTCCGCTATTATTATTTTCTGTTGGCTGCCTTTTGCTTTTTTTCGCTTTTGCTCCCTTGTCTGTCGGGATGAGAGTCCCAGCTCGTCGTGACCGCAGAAGCTCAAGGCAGCAGCCGGACGGGAACAGCGCAGATCCACAGGATAACAAGAGCGTCCACTACGCCAGGCAGGCAGATTTACAAAGCGTATTCCTTTTTCGAATAATGATATTGTATTTTAGACTGTCATGTGAAGGCTTAACTTTTTTTGATTCTCCAGGAGAAACCGTTGGAACAGCTCAAACTGAATTCCTATGGCCAACCAAAGCGCAGAGAATTCGGCGAAAAGGAAGCTTTTAGGTGACAAGTTATCGAAGCTACCACTGATTGAACATGTCCTGGTTCCATGGGTCCTGGATACGCAGAGAGCGCTGCTCTGGTCGACCGCTTCGGCGCAAGTATCCCGATACGGGCATGGAAAGAAAGAAGCAAATGCTTATCGCATCCATCTCTCGGACGTCGATCCAGCCGCCTTCTCCAGGCTTCAAGCTTGACCTCTCGATTTTCCCCGGAGGACCCGCTTGCCTGTCACACCGCCTTGCCGAGATGCTCTTTAGGTTATTTTGGGAGGCGTCTTGGACTCCTCTTTGGCTCCTCCTCATCCGAGTCCCCGGCCACTCATTCTGGCTACCGCTGTGGGGAATCCTAAAAGGATGAAAGTCGGCGATGGGTGAAACATCATCATATTCCCTGCGAACCCTTTTTCTGCCTTCAGCTCAGCTTGTCTCGAGAGTTGGGTTTCTGTGTTTTTTAGGCAGAAAAGCCCGCAGGCTCCTTAATTTTTGCTTCTCGCATCGTAAAACTCAGTCGACAAACGGGGTCGTAACGAGCGTTTCCCGTGAGTCATCCCATTTTCCCACATGCAGGAGGCTTTGGTTTCGCCTGCAATCCCTGTCAATCCTGCAATCCCGATTCCCTGCCCGCCGCAGTGCAGCCTCACTGTTGTGTCTCGGTGGTGGGTCACCCAACACCCGGACCACATCGCCAAGTCACCAGGTGGACTCGCGGCGGCGTTCATTATTGGAAGAATTTCCCCGCTGGTTTCGTTGAGTCGTTTGACTCACCGTTGGGTTGATGATCTGGCTGTTGTTGCCACTTCGCTCTGCAAGGGTGAAGAGGGCGCCTCGGGTCGAATCCTGCCGTTTTGTTCCACTGTCAGCAGGTATTGTTCTTCATTATTTATCGGAAATTGTCATTCTGCCTGGGAATAAATCCTCTTGGTAGCTGTACAGGCATCGTCTCGCAAGGCTGGGTTGAGAATGCGGGAACTGAGTGGGCTTAGCATGCATGGTTGTTTCAATTTGACCGTCGCGCAGGGATACTTTGCAACTCGTGCGCAGCCGTCACCTGGAGGCTCAAGATTACTTTCGAGAGCAGCAGAATCTACTCTGTAAAGAGATCATTTCAAGACAGTAATAAGAAAAAAGAAAAGGAATGCGTAATGAAAGAAAAAGAGTTGTCTCGCTCGCCTACGGAGGGACTCGCGATGCATGTAACATCGGGACCCAGCTCTGGGATGGATGTTCTTTATGATAGGCCCGGCCACCACCTCCACACACACCCTTCCATCCCAACGAACTAACCAACTCCCTAATGTATCAACAAGCCAGACTAAACCTGCCACGCAGCACACCTCGGCCTTTGTCCTGGATTCAAGGGCATCAAGCATCCATCTTCTCGCAGCATGCCACGCCCCGGCCGAAAGATTCCTATTCAAGACTGCTACCTCCTTCTCACATTGCCCGCGCATGCCAATCTGCACCTAGCCGTCATCTCGTCCAGTCAGACGGCCGCAAATACGAAATGGGGACATTTGTCCTGTGTGTCCAGACTCCAGACGCATGCGGGACACGACGATCTCCAGCGAGTGGCTGCTTGTCCGACAGCGTACAGTGGAGGGAGGTGTAGGAGTGTGGGTGCATGGATGGGCGAGCAGCAGCGTCGCCCAGCCCGTGCATCCTCCACACGCACATCGCAGAATTTTTTCTTCTGGTAGTGATTTCTGATTGGACGGGCTTTGCATATTTCATTAGTCTGGCCTTGAACAATGCCTGTCATGCTAACAAATTCATACATACGCCTGAATACTTTACAGGATACCCATTATTCTCGGATGTGCAGACGGTTTCGGTCTTCGCTCTGGCGAGGACCCCGCAACCCAAGATTCCTGCCGCTTTCCCCTCGTTTTGCTCGCTATTATCGACGTGGATAACCCCTTGACTGTCCATTCACGGCGTGTGTAGTCTGGCTGACTTCCCGTATCGAGACAGTCAATGTTATAATTCGGCCTGTAGCTTGTCGACAGCTATGACAAAGCGGCGGGGTTGCGCGTCGACCTTCTCCCTGTGCGTCAATGGCGCTTCGCATATAACGGGAAGGAAAAGAAAAAGGAAAATCCGTTCATTTGACAACTTGCTTCTGAGTCTTGGCAAATGTAGCCGCCACTATTAGCGGAAAGACGACGGTTGCTTCGGCATATACCTATCACGACGGTTGAGTCCCCAGTGGCCTATCAACTTGCTCATGGACAACATACCTTCACGCTTTGGGCATCTGCTTTGATTTTTCCCCAGCTAACAGCCTCATCGGGTCGAGCGCCAGCGTCACTGCCATCAAATTCCTGCGCTGTGTTGATGTAGACGGCGCTCTCGGCACCATTTCTCATCAAACAAGCATTGGCAATATGATGTTTCACCAGGCCACCTCCCAAGATAATCATCCCGGCTCTCTTCGCCAGCGTCGACATGGAATTGATCCGACGAATATCCTCCACAATATCAATTCGCAGCTGCGCCGGAGAGGCCTTGTACGTGTGAAAGTAGAGCATGTCTCCAAGACTCCCATCGGTCAGTGCCGGACAGAACACGGGGATGTCATTCTTGTACGCCCAGTAGTACACTGAGTCCTCGTTATTGATTTCCTGGCCCAGTCGTCGGATCACCTTACTCGGCGTCCAATGTATGTGCTCTTCCTCGTCTTTGTTCTTCTTTGACTCCTCCTGCTCCTCTAGCATCTTGTCAAGGATCGGCATCACCCAGTCTTCAAACAAGCAGTAATTGCTATTTGGTACAATCAGGTTGCCAATGCGGTTCATACCGCGCTCTCGTAACGGCGCCCCCTGCAGCGAGAAGGAACCGAGGTAGGTCGGGGCCAAGCATTTAATAAGGTCTTCCTCGACACCGCCGGCGGTGGTGACGATGGCGGAGACGTGTTTGTGCTGAACGAGATATCGCAAGGTCTCGCGGAGCCCAGACGAGATGAGGTTGGACGTGTAGCCAAGGAAAATCGTCGTACCATTGCCAGATTCGGGATCTCGCCAGGCAATCTAAACAAGTTGCGTTAGCTTTGTGACTTCAAAAGAAAAGCGATTGCGGCTTGGTATACCATGTCATTGATTATTCGTGCAGCTTCTGCAACTGCAGTTGCTTGAAAGCCCATGCCAGCCATATTCTGTAGCAGCTCCGTCGCGGTGATCTCTCGATCGGCATACTTGTTGAAGTCCACGCCGGTGACCTGCGGGGTGCCTTCGGGCACGGTTTCGGAGGCCACAAGGACGGCGTCTGTGGCCAGAGACGGAGGTGCATCTGATTGGGACCCCATTGCAGCGATAAGTGTATTCGTGGAGAGCTATTTGTATTATATATCCGGTGCAATTGGGTTCTCTCTACAGAAGCATAGATACAAACAATGAGGACGAGGGGAATCGCAGTTGACATTTTTAACTTGCAAAACTCCTCCACCAATCAGATCTCATCCGCTGCGGGTCGCTCACGTGCCAGCGCCAGCTCGCTTACCTAATACAGCTGGAGGCTCTTGCGAAGTCTAAAGAGTGGATCCTGGCCAGTTTCTCGAAGCGCCCAGTTCCAGCCAATCAAGGCGCGCCATCTGACATTTCAATGGCTTGGCAGCTCCCCACACAAACCCAATGCAAAGCAGCCTTCCGAAAGCGGCCTAGCGGCTGCTCCTGCCCGCCACAGCAGCCGAAACAAACAGTTCCGTAAATGGAAGCCACATGAGGCGCTGCTCTCCCGCTTGTCGCAAAGCCGCAACGCGCATTCGAGCTCGACGTCGAGCTGCTTCTCCTGTATTTGTGGTGCTCCACGGCGTCTTCTCCATCATCGTCTCGCCCCCACGGCCTGCTGTCCGGCTGCTGCTCAAACCTGCTGTTCGTCGCGCCCGGCCCCCAAATCGCCCGCCAGCGCCGTCCACCAATCACAGCGCCGTTCTCGCACTCTGGTCTCGTCGCCTCCACGTGATACAACCCAAAACCGGCCGCTAAACCCCTTCGAGCCCCCCATCCTGGCGCTCTGATTGGCTGGCCGTCGAAGCCGATTTTGAATCTTCAACTTTTTCCCCATCAAGTCACTTTCCTCGCGCAATCTCGCAACTTCTCTGCTACTGCTTCTGCTTTATCTTCTGCTCGTTCGCCCATTCGACTCTCTTTCTTCTTCTTCTTCCTCTCCTCTCGCGTGTCTTTGGCATTTCTCTTTCGTTTCTCGCTTCTTAATCACCCGGACTCGCCGTCGTTGCCGGTCTGAGCCTAATTGCAGTCCAGCTCTTTTTTCTTTCTTTTCTTTTCCCAAGGCCCTTGTATCGCGGCGCTGCCTTAAAAATCATCCAAGCGTTCGGCTTCTCGCGTCGCGTCCCGGTTAGGTATCCATCAGAAACCAGCTTCATCTCCCTGCGTCCGCCCTGCTTCCCGGATCCTTTGTGAAGGATCACCTACTCGGCTTTGGCCCATTCCTTTGCGCGTTGTCTGTTCGAAGCGCTGTCGCCACAACTTTACTCTTGCAACTCCGAACAGCTTGTTTCATCTCCTCAATTCTCCGGATTTCTCAATTCTCTCCTCTCTCTTCTCTTCGTTTCTTTTTGCAAGCGTCGGATCTGCTTGAGATCTGGAAACCTGCGGCTTCACAGTATCTTGCCGTCCGCTTATACGCTCTCGTTTCTCTTGCCTGCATCTCCACCGCCACACGCAGCTAGCCGCGTACCGCAACCCCAGACATCGACGCCCACTGCAAGCTCTTCGCACGGGTTTCAAGCGACCTGTCAATTTCTACTGCCTGTAGGTTTCCTTCTTCGCGCCAACCAGTTGCTTTTGATCATTGCCTGGACATCTGTTGAGATGGTGGGACCTGCACTTGGCCCTTGACTCAGGCAAACACAAACCACCCAAGCAAACCTCCAGCTACAAACCCCTGGTGTCTAACTCTTTTCTCTCTCCTGCAGATTTCCATTGCTAGGCAATCATATTGTTGAATTTGGACACCGCTCGAGTGTTCTTGTGAACTCCTCTAAGCTCTTCTTCTGTTTCTTCTCTCTACTTCCAGGAGACGGTGGTTTTCGTCGCATGTTTTCCCCTGGAACCTGCCCACTGACGTGTACCGCCTCCACCACTGGGAACCTACAGCAAGAACAAAACCTTCTTGGAGCACTTCATTCACAAAGCGCTCATTATTACTAACACTTCCAGACATACGTCACTTGGCTGGAACTTCTCTCACTCTGCTGCCTATTTAATTTCTTTGCATGCTGGCCGAAACAAATGTCTTCGCGATTCCCGCCCAGGGATCGCTCTCCGCATCGGTATGCTGACCGCCGCCCCCACATACCCGCCGGTCCTCGTGGAGGAGAAGATGTCAATTCGGTTCCGCTGGGGCGCGAGCCTCCGCGAGGCCCCAAGGCCCTGATTGATTCTTCAAGAGGCGGCCATTTCTCTGCAGGTGGCCCTAGAGGGAGAGGTATCCCGCCCAGAGGCGACTATCGCGAACGCGATCCTCGGGACCTGAGAGATGCCCCTCACCCCTTCCGGCGAGAGATTGAGCGAGACTGGCCAAGGAGAGACCGGAGCTTTGACCCAAGAGACAGTCGGCCGCCTCACTTCGATCACGTCCGGTCTCGATCGCCACCGCCGCTGAGGGACTTCCGCGACGGCCCCCGGGACTTGGACATCCCAAGGCTCCGGCGCGGCTCTCGGGATGGCCCTCCCATGATGCCAGACCTTTCTCCAATTCGAGGAGGCTCGCTGCGTGGTCGAGGTCGTGGAGACCGAGACCGCGGCAGAGGCAAGGTCTTCTTGGACGACCGTGACCCTTTCCGTCGAAGAAGCCTGTCACGTGATCCGTGGCCGCATCGCGACCCTCGCTTCGACCGCGAAAGAGAACGCGAGCGAGAATGGGAAAGGGAGCGCGGGAGAGAGCTGGAGCGTCGTGACCGCTTTGACCGACGTGACGATGATCGGCGCTCTGACCGGGACGAGAGAGATCGGCTTCTCGACCGTCCTCTCGAAGCTTGGAAAAGGATCGGATTCCGAGCAGAATAGATCCGAGGCCGTCATCCAATGCAACCTCAATCTCCCCTTCGACAGCTTCGCCGTCTTCTTCTGCCCTCTTCCCTAACTTCTCGAGAGAAGACATCGCAGAGGCTCCTCCAAAACAACCCTCGGTCTCGCCGGCGGTTGCACCTCGAGACCAACCAAAGCCTGCTGAAAAGCAAGACGGCCCTCCAGCGCGCCAGGAGTTCTCTGCGAACCAGCCGGTGCCTCAATTCTCGGCTCCATCGCTGGGTCCCACTTTCACAACTTTGAACACTGCCCCTCAACAGCCGTCGACGGTCAGCCTTATCGCCCCTCTTCCACCGTTCTCTACTCCCTTGGCCAAGCAACGAGCTTTGTCCCTTTCGACTCCGGCTACAAAATCGCAGACCGAATCGTCTGCGTCTAAAACCGCACGGCCGCCAACTGGCCCCCGAGCGGCCCGAGCTGAAGCAAGCGCTGGACCGCGACCTCCACCCTCATTGGAGCTACGAAACAAGACTGATGTCCCCCTACGCCAAAGTCGTCCTCCTCCGGTCTCTCCAATCGCTTCGGCTGCTCCACCCTTCCCTGGTCGGCCACGGGCATCTTCTCTTGACAAAGTCTCTCAGTCTTCGAGCCAGCATGAGGAGACGTCATATTTCCCACAGCGATCGAATTCTGGCCCTCTTTCGCCTTCAGCCGGAGCTGCATCTGTTGTTCCTCAAGCGTCTGGCCGCAACTCTTTTGATCTCACCGCTTCATCTCCAATAACCCATCGACGGCCATCTTCTACTACACAAACATCTTCTCGTGCTCAATTCTCAAATGTTCCAACGGGACCAAGGGCTTTCCAGCGGCCAAATGCTCCAAGGACTGGGCCTAAAGGCAGCAATCAATGGGTTCGCCCTGGATATGCCAACCGTGGTCCGCCTATGATCCCACCCATCTCCCCAACCAAAAGAGAGCATTTTGGGGACGACAAAGACTACGCTCCTTCGGCAAGCACCGAAACACGCCCTGGGGACAAGAAGCACGACGACGCGCCGAGATCCGAGGATTCCAGTAAGCAAAACTGGCGGAAACAACTGGAAGATGCAATTAACGAGAAGCCCTCAGCCGGTCCCTCCACTTCCGAGCTCAGCTCTCATGGCGAGAAGGGCGCGGCAGCGGCCGCTGCCAAGGCGAAACCTGAGGAAGGGATGCCGGACTTACTTGCCGAATCGAGTGGCGAAGAATCGGATGAAGAAGATGAAGATGATCTGGACGAAGAGGATTTCAATCAGGGCGAAGTACGCTTTGAAAAGGAAATGCAGGACCTGGCAGCTGATCTGCCTCGCCCTCCTCTCCGGGACCCGGAGGTCGTCGGTCTACTCCTTAGAATCCAAATGCTAGGAATGATCACAGATAAAGGAGTCTTGGAGACTTTGGATGAAGCCGATGCCATGCAGGTTGATCAAGCGGAGGGGAAGCTCCCGCTCCGTCTGCAGCCGCGCCAGGCCCCTCCCAGGACGAAAAGAAAGATGAAATCAAAGATGAGACCAAGCCACCAGAGGAAGCTTCTGCTATCGCCGAGCCACCGGCGCCACCAGCAGCTGTTGCTGAGACTATCGAGCCACCCTCAGTAGAAGATCTTCCCTTCATACATAGTGGCCCGCCAACTCCGTTCTCTGATATGGAGTCTTACCAGGAGGCTCTCAGGCTACACGAAAACATCAAGGATGGCCTTAGAGAAGAGTTACTCAAGCGGCGGGAACTAGTTGCGAAGCAACATGAGGAACTGAGGGAGGAGTATCGAGCTTATTACAGACCATGGAGGATTGCGGTTGCTGAAATGGATCGCAAAAAGGCTGCTGAGGAGAAAACTGCACCAGCCGAACCTAATCCATCAACACCTCCATCCGCTACAACTACCACAGCTCCAGCCACCAATCCTACTACCGAGGGTCGGAGAGGATATCGGTTGAACAGCGAACTAGATTTTCAAAATGCTTTGAAGGCGTCTACTATCACTGCCGAAGAAGAGAGCGCACGCCGGAAGGATATGGAGGCCACAGCTAGACCTGACCTCACTCGAGAAGCGCCAATTCCAGATATGCTGGACCCATTCCAAAAGAAAGCTGAAGTGTTCCAGGACACAAATCATCTTGTCGACCCAGCCAAAGCTTTTGAAGTTTTCGCATATGACCTTCCAGTCGATGATTTTACGCCGGAAGAACACAAGATCTTCACCGACACCTTCTTGTCGCATCCGAAGAGGTGGGGTCGAATCGCACAAGCGTTGCCAGGCCGAAACTTCCAGCAATGCATTAACCATTACTACCAAACGAAGGAAGAGATGAAATACAAAGCCAAATTAAACAAAAGATGGGCTCGACGCGGACGTGGTAGAAGAACGGTTCCGAGACCACCCAAGTCCAATGCGCTTATGGCAGATCTCGGAGTTCGCCCTCTGTATGACGGGGATGAAACTGGCGAAACGACACCTGCAGTCACAGATACTGGCCGGCCTAGACGAGCGGCAGCACCTACTTTTGGCGAACTTGCTGCAGATACGGAGAACAGCACACCGACACCTGGATCTGGAAGACGAAGTGGAAACGATCAGCCAACCGAGAAACCCCGTCGTGGAGGCAGAGGCGGCGGTCGTGGTGGACGGCGGGCGAGAACACAGCATATTTCTAACACTCCTATTGCTGCTGCGCCTCCCAAAACGGAACTGGAAGTCAGCGTGGAACAAGTTGTCGACTTCATTAACTCAGTTCCGAGAAATGAGGAGCCTGTGCCCAGAAATCTCGTCGCTCCCACTCCTGCGCCGCGAGGCAGGCCAAGTCGAAACAAAGCCAAGGAAAAAGAAACCCCTGCTCCTCCCATTATGGAACCAGATCCAGCAGCGATGGCACAATCAGAACTGGGATATGGTATCCAGCAACCTAATAGCTATTGGTCCGTGCCCGAACAGAAAGACTTTCCTCCTCTTCTCGCCCATTTTGGAAGAGATTTTGAAGCCATATCTGCGCATATGAAAACAAAGACCCCAACAATGGTAAGCGTACCACATTCTGCTACACTTCCCGTAACTGACATGGTTTCCCAGGTTCGAAATTATTTCCAGCGATGTCTCGATTCAGGCAAGACAGAGTTGGGTGAAATGGCAGCGGCCGCTGAGGCAAAGAAATCACGAGGTGAGCCGACGGCGCCACTCCCGGCTCCTACTATTCCTGCCAAGCGTCGATTTGACAATGGACCGGCTGCAGCCAATCCACGCCCTCTTGCGCCTCAGGCAGAGACGCCGGAGGTGGTAATGGTGGCTGAAAGAAAAACGAAGCCCCCTACCATGACCACCGTCCCTCAGCCAATTCAGCCCCGCCAACCTGTTGAAAAAGCAATCGCTCAACAGCAAGCTTATTATGCTTCAGTTCAAGCCCGTCTGGCCGCCCAGATTGCAACTGCGGCAGCCGCTGGGACAGCCGCTCGCGTATCCAATGAGGACTTCGTGCAACGAGCACGACAGCAAGCCACGCAAAGTCAACGCGTACAACAGGGACCTCGCATGGGTTATTTCAGCGACAGTCGCACTGAGGTTGCCCGAGCTGCGCCCGCCCCACCGCCTCTTCCATCTGCGGTGCATGAAAGACAACAGCAGCAACAACAGCAGCAGCAGCAAGGTATGGGCCCACTACCAAGCCAAACAATGGGGGCGATTCATGCCCAAAATGCAACACGGCACACCGTCCCGTCTCACGATCCAGAGTTTCGGAACCCACAAGGATACCAACCTATCCCACAATCGTCGTATCTCCAGCAGCGCTCAGGCCTACCTGTCAATGCCGCGGCTCAACCTCGTCGTCCGAGTCGGGGAATTTCATCAACTGTTGCCTCGCCTGTACAATTGACCATCAAGGTGGACCCGAGTCCCAGAGTTGCTTCATCGTCCGAGAGAATGAACCAACCTTCTAATCTTTACCGACAAGCGGCCCAATTCCATGATCCTAGTCGCCCGAATCAACTTGTTGGTCGGCCAAGTCCCAGGGCAAACCCCGCGACTATTCCAGCGGCCGAACCACCATCGTCGGTTCCCGTAAAACGGTCTAATATTATGAGTATTTTAAATGATGAACCTGAAGAACCACAACCAAGAAAACGCTTCGCCGGCGGCGACTATCCAGGCTCGGCAAATACCCCACGTCCAGTTTCGCCTCGTCCAGTGTATGGTGGACCATCTCATCAAGCTCGTCCCAATGATCAGAAAAATACTTCGGCGCAACCGTCATTTCAACCTCCACAGTATGCATCTGCACCGCCTTCACATGCGATGCAGTCCCAGCAACAAACCCATCCTTCTGTTACTCCCAGTCAGCCATATTCTGAGTATTCGGGTGGTTTTAAGACCACGCCTACGGGAGGTCCTTCTGTGAGCCAGGACTGGATGGCGAGATTCGATCCCAGGCAACAGCAACAACAGCCGCAACAGTCTAGCTCAACTGATTCGCGCGCAAGGCCGTCGTCTACCGCTTCTCTAAATCAAATCTATACCGCGCAATTGATTGATATGCAACGGACTCTACAGCAACAGCGCTCTGAACAAGCCGCTCAGCATCCACCTTTCACACACCAGGGCGTTACGCAGCAGCAGGCGGCTCTGCAAGGCCCGAATACATCGTCTCGTGCCTCTCCTATGCCACAGCATCCACAGACATATTCACAGCCTGGCAGCCCGTCAGTTCAACGTCATAGCATTTCCTACGCGCCGAAAACTTCCCATCCAAAGCCAGCGTCTCCTATGCAATCAAGCAACTTGAACCCTAGCTCACACCAACCTCCAGGCCGGCATCAAGGTTACGGCGGGCCAGGTGCCCCCAGCCAGCAGATGCAACCTCCCGAAATCCAGACATTCCGCCCAAGTGGACCGGGATCACAACCATATGCCCCGAGTGTTCGACGAGTTCCCTCCCTTTCTCCCAGACACCAGCCTACTTACCTGCCATCCCAGCACCTTCAGGCACAGCAAGAACTTCAGGCCCAACGTGCGCAACGCATTTCAATGGGCGGTATAGGCCCACAACAAGGTGGCGCTAGCGGTGGCCGTCAGCCTCCCACGCCCTCTCAGATTCAAAATCTGAACCGTCAAAATGTACCGGAGAGATCATATACGCCTCCCACAGTCATGCAGCAGCAAGTACAACAGCAGCATGTTGGAGGTGGTCCACAGCCGCATCAGCCTACTGGATACCCTCCTGGTACGGTCATCCTGTCGCAAAACTCAAAACAGGGTGGACCACCGCAACCTCCACCAGGACATCCGATGCATCCTACCTACGAGAGGAGATAGGTCATGATGTTTCGAAGAACTTGGAAACTTTCCATTCTTCTGGTCTTGAGAGACCATCATCCATTTTCATAATTTTTTTTACGATGGTGCACTGGATCTCTGTGCCATACGTTTTGTTGATGTAGATACACGATACTCCAATCTCATTCCGTTTTGCCTTTATCCCTCTTGATGTGACTTAGATCTTTTGACTCTGCTTTGCCAATTTGGTCTGTCTTTATTTCTAAATTTCCGTAGTTTTACTCTGCTACATGGCATTCAGTCCGACAGCCAGTGACATGAAAACATCACGAAATAATATTAGCAATGACCTCAATTGTATGACCATCTCGTCGTTACCAGTCTCGACTCGTGCTCTTGAGATTACCCTTTGATGTAGAGCCATTAGACAAATTTGGCACACTACTATATCTGCTACTTCATGGGTCATGGGTGCTTTAGATGCTGGCCGTGCCAAGTGCGTATGACGGTTGTAGGAATTGGTTGGTGGGCGGCCCATGTTCAGCGAGAGCTAAACGTTGACTTTCCCTTCCATCTTGTGATGTACTCCGTAATGCCTATCCATATAATAATTGAGTATTTTCCAAATAGTGCACCGAATCCCAGGAGCTGTGAAACCAACAGATCAAACCACGGAGAATCGGTCGCGAGAAAACGGCTACTTTATTTGCTATTACAAGTTGTTACGAATGCGTATAACGTGGTAAGAAGCCGGGCGAGTGCTCAGCCATAATGAAAATTTCCATGCACTCGAATGACAAGCACACTCAGGCCCAATCCTTAGAATGCTTTCTATCGTGAGACATTGAATACATACATAAAAAACACCAAAATATGGAGACTCGTTTAACGTAAAGACATGAGCATCAGCTAGGGAGTTCAAAGTCTATGGGGAATAGTTTGTTGGAGAACCGTATCGACCGGTATACCATTACATAACGGTACAATCTTTACTCTTATCCTTCGGCCGCCCGACATACGGAGAAGTCGCTGGTATCCGTCTTCCAGGTGACTGTTGTTGATTCATCGGTATCCTGGGATTGACCCCAGGATGGCTGTAGCTATGGCCGTGACCATAGCCCTGAGTTTGGCCATAGCTCGAGGTTCTGGGACCTGCAATCCCAGTGTAGCCTGCAACGGTAGGCTGATCCGGGTTGTACGGCGGTGTAAGCGCCGCTTGTTCGTAGGTTGGCGGAGCGAGATTATTATCAGGGGCAGCGGAGCTATGGGATGTCGTACTTTGAGCAGGTGGCACGAGAGGACGGACATTTTGAGACTGGCGGATTTGGTGATGGCCGCTTGATTGACGGCGATGCGATGAGGAAAGACTGGCAGAGGTGCGGTGTACTGATTGCCTCTGTGGCGAGGATGGGAAAGGTTGTGGTCGACTTTCTGTACGTGCTCGTGCGTCTTCTTCATCTTGAAATTGGAGGGCCAGAGCATAAGCATAATCGGCATCCGTTTGCTCGCTATGATTTGTTGGATGGCTATGTTTGTCGGACTGTTCTTGAACAGGCTCGTTTGTTGAGGATCTTTCATGTCGCTGCTCGTGGGTGGCTGTTGAAGCGCCAACGGGACGAAAGTCCCCAGAGAAGAGTTCGGATGCGCTTCCGTTAACATCAACGAGGCTTTCCCATACAACCTCGGCATGACTGGCATAGCCGGCGTCGGATACAAGGGTGAAGAGTTGATGTGATTGTGGATGTTTGAATAGAGTAGAAAAATGATCGTTTCGAAAAAGAATGCTCAGGGATCCAGGCGCAAGAGACCGATTTAGCTGCTCTATTCCAAATGGACTTAGCTGTGTGGCATTATCGACATTCACAAAACGCTGTATGCTATCAATATCTTTCATCAGCTGCTCTTCGTCGTTTGAAAGGATTCCTCCGGAGACGACTCGCTGTTCGAGCTCCTCCCTTCGGAAATGCAGTAGTTGGATATCATCATGGTATTCCGCCGTTCGAAGCATCGCTTTATTAGCCTCAGAGTCCGGTGGAGCCAGCCAGCCATGGACTAATGGCAGGTTGAAAGCACTGTATAGAGTCACGTCTCTCGTTTGATGAAACATTCCTGGCTGATCAGGATCTATATTCTTGGAGGTTATTAGCATAAAACTGGGTTGGTATCAGATGTAGCAACATACCGGAGTTAAACGGGGATTAACATTCATCCCGGTATGAAGCATGGTCAAAAATTTACTAAGATCCTCGATATCAGGAAGCTGGCGTTCCTCATTCACATAGGTTGTCAGCTCGTCAAACAAGGCTTGAATTAACAGTCCAAGTGATATTCTCTCGCGGGATCTTAGCGCTCTTATAAGAGGGGATTCTACATCTGGTGGGGTGCGCAGCACGAGGCTATTGACAAGGGCCAGCAGAGGACAAGGACCGTTCTCATTCTGGACTAGAACAGGAGACTGCCGCAGACCCCTACCGGTTCCATCAGTCCAATGGATGGTTCGGATATCGTATATCTCTGACGGCTGTGCATGTTGTTGCAACCTTGCAGCCAGGTCTTGCGGTGCAACCTGCTCTCCAGGGCGATCAATCGGACTGGATGGCCCCATTAACCGACTATCTGACGAAGGTACATGTGAGGCGGCGCAATAAGAGGGATCGAATTGGCGATCCACGTGTGCATTATTCTCACTACCGGAAAGGGGTAGATCAGCGGCGTCGTATGTCCTTGTGCCATGTTCTAAACTCATTTGGTTCCTAGGTTGGAGAGTGCCCGTATCTGTTTGGTGGGCCGGTTCGAGGGACAATCCGGAGAGCGACTTCGCAATGCTCTGATCTGGAGAGGTGAGTGGGGTCGAGATATCTAATAACGTATTGTCTATGGAGTGACCGGAGAAATTAGCTTTTTGGAGAGGAAGCGGGTTTAAGTCATGGGAACGTACCTGAGGTGTGACAAACAACCGAAGTACCACCTGGGACCGATTGACTATCAGTATGAGTATGCTCCACTTTAGCCCTAAAGGGATTGTTTGACTGCAACTCGATTGTTTTGTGAGGTGGTACATCGGTAGTATTGTTTGTGAACAAGTCGATTGACTCTGCATTGGATTGCTGCAGCCCTGTATTCTGGGAGACTCCAAGCCCGGGAGGCGTAGTCTCTCGCATCTTGCGAATATTTTCATCCAACGGCCGAAGTGTCTCGTTTCCACTTTGCGCCCGAAGCTGATTATTGTTCAAAGAGCTAGATGGAGCAGCATTGACACCAGCGGCATCGTTGCGATTTTCTGGTGCCCCTGTTGCTGCTTGCCCGGCTCGGTTGGTAGCTTCCGGGCCTCCAGGCAGCTCCATTTCCAAGTTATCGTGTCGGTGGCGCGGAGGATTGTACTCGGAGGTAGCAGCGGTCAGAAAAGCATGTTTTGAGTAATATGCAGAAGCATATGCCAGTGTCCAAAAGCGAAGGTCGGCTCAGGACGATGTGAGCGTGCAGGTAGCTCGAAATAAGGGCTCGCAGCGCTGGCGCGGGTGAGCGGACGTCGCACAGCGTGCCAAGGAAGAGGGGTGAAGGTAGAGTTGAGATAGTGAGGCTTTCTAAAGACGCTTCCGGCTGCACATCTAGCTTCCGATGCAATGGCTCTGCAGCGAGATTTCAATCGCAGCAAACGATGTATATCCAGATGCGCAATCACCCGAAGCGGCAATCACCTGGAAACTCAGCGTCGGCCCCGCGAGTTTATCCGAGGATGACGTAATGGTGGTTACGATGGGAAAATGTTATTCCGATGATCGATAAGGTTTGGAAAAGCTGCGGCTAAACTCTATTTTGGCTGAAGTTCAATCGACGAGCTTTAGAGACAAGCGAGAGAGACCAGGTCAATGAATGCCCCGGAAGACAGGAGGGAGTGAGAGTAGCATGCAGGCGTAGCGCCTTGAACTCATTTACTTTGATGCACACCCACCATGGACTCCAGGATAACCCCTTACACTTACATTGCGCTACAGCTTCCGTCAGGGACAACCAAAATCCAGCAGATACTTCCTTCTACGTACGTTGTTTGAAACCCCATGCCGTTGTGTTTTGCTTTTAGCTGGAGCGCCATTTTTTAACGGCCTATTAGAAACATTTCGCTCGGAAAGTACGGGTCATTTCCTGCGAATCAGATCATCGGGAGACCGTTCTACCTGACATTTGAAATCCTTGACGAGCCCGAGCCCGATGGCCATATCCTACGCGTCGTTCCGGCTGCGGAGCTCCATACTGAAGCGCTAATGACCGATGATACGACGCCGGGTGAGCTTGATGACGGGCTGGAAGCCGGGCAAGGAGGACTGCAGGAGGACGAGATGCCCCAGACTCGCGACAACCGCAATATCTTCGATGATAATTCAGCGCAGCAATTAACTATGGGAGAAATCGAAAATCTGAAGCAGGGAACGACTAGTGCAGGTAAAGAAATCATTGCTAAGCTCTTGGAATCGCATGCGACTCTGGATCAAAAAACCGCGTTCTCACGGGCAAAATATACATTACGGAAAAGGAAGAAGTTCTTGAAGAGATTTACACCGGTGCCTCTTGACGTATCGCAGCTTACGAATTGGATGTTGCATGACAAGGATGCGGCGCGAACGATGGAATTGCGGGACGAAGTTCTAGGGCTTATGGGATGTTGGGCGAATGTTCACCATGGGGGAGATGATCTCTCCTCGGAAGATCCGAAATTGAGTCATCCGTCAGGTCGATGGCTTGTTGTAGATGATACTGGAGGATTGGTAGTGGCGGCTATGGCAGAAAGAATGGGAATACTTTACTCCTCTGCGGCGGATTCCGATGGCGAACCCCGTGGGCCTGGACAGGAAGGAGAACAAGATGGAGATGTGATGGGTGATGTAGAGACGGTGCCGGGCGGCGAAGCCGATAACGATGCGGACGCTCGTCCGTCACTTCACCAACCACGACGGCGCCACCGTCCAGCGCCCATGTCTGCGAGAAGCACGACGCTGACATTACTACATCAGAATTTCCAGCCGAACCTTACGATGTTAAAATACTTCTCCTACGAAGTCAACGATCCTCCCGAATCTCATCCTCTCTACACCCATCTCAAAACACTATCCTGGATCCAGCTCCTAGACCCCTCTGCCGACCAAACCTATTCGAACGAGCCCCCTGTTATCCCAGACTCGGTGCTCGAGGAGTTGAAGCCCAGTAAACGGGGTGCATATTTCCGAAAACGACGGCGATGGACTAGAGTCCGGAATGTTGTCGACGAGACACGTGCGGGCGGTTTTGATGGCTTGATCGTCGCAACGTTAATGGACCCGACGTCGGTGCTGAAACATACCGTCCCTTTGCTTGGCGGCTCAGCTCCTGTTGTCGTGTATTCGCCCCATATTGAACCTTTAGTCAAACTCGCCGATCTATATTCGACGATGCGGCGCGCTGCGTTTTTAAACATGAAGCATGCGGCGCGCGAGGGTCAACAGCAAGGAGAATCAGAATGCAAAGGCCATGAGAACGAGGATGATTTTCCGGTTGATCCGTCGATGCTTCTGGCGCCTTCAATCCAAACGTCTCGGGTTCGGACGTGGCAGGTGCTTCCGGGACGTACGCATCCTCTGATGACTGGAAGGGGAGGAGCTGAAGGATACGTGTTCCATGCGACTCGAGTGATTCCGGCTGGGAAGAGGGTCGAGGCGCGTGGAGTTCCAGGGAAGAAGAAGCGGAAGCTGGAACCGTAGGGTGGATTAGAGTGTTTTGACGAGGGTGGTAGTTTGCATAGGCATGGCGAAAAGCGATAATGTCAGTAGTTTAGTTCTCTTGAGGCATAGAATCTAAATCTTGATTGATGGTCGATACGATAGGCATCGCAATTTCTAGAGAGATATGGGCCAGGAGAACCAAAAAAGACTGTCAATTGAATTTCAGGTCAAAAGCAAAAAAAGATACCTTGTTTTAGAGTGCATCGGCCGGGAATCGAACCCGGGGCCCATCGATGGCAACGATGGATTTTACCACTAAACCACCAATGCTTATTGGGAATTGAGTTCGCCAGTTAGCTTAATAGACCTCTACCAGCTCAATCCACCCAATTTGCATGAGACGAATTCAGCACTTACAACCGTCCGCGCTTGGGCTCAACAATGCGGTTTCAAAATACAACTCATGATATCCCGCTTCATCTAATCACGGCTGCCGTGCATCTCAGAAAACATGCATGTGAAAAATGATAAGAAGAAAATCTCCAGACATGCTTTGACCGGGATCGAAAACGAATGAGGGCGTATTGATGTGCCACTCTATGCATTATACTACGTGCATGTGAGGAGAGTTGGACTTCACAGGTCCTCGTGATGTACTTTTTGTGGGAGGACGGAAGAGTATGCTTGTGAATACGGTACATAGTTACTGTCAGTATTGCTTCCAAGAGTTCAGCTTCTCAGCTTTTGTGCGAATAGCCTCCGTATGTGCATCCGTACTGACCCACAGAGCATCAGTTCCTGAGTTCTTGTACACAAAGCCATTTCCCGACTGTTAAATAAGGACCCCGACTTTCGAGCTAGTCCTTTCTGTCCTTCTCGATATACCCCGTACAGAATCCACCATCAAACACCGAATACCTACCTATACGACTTTCAGTGTCCCCTCCCAGCTTCTGCAAGTCCGTGAAGTCCGTCGCAATGCGTCGTGGATCAGGGTTTTCGAAACGTCATATTCGGCTCTCGTCCTCTCGTGTAACTACACTAAGATAGTTCCCCATCAGTGGAACGGAGAAAAATAATCACTCGCGGCCCAGGCACCGTTTCTAGAAGAGCGAATGTGTGGGCCCCGTGGTTCACTGATCAGCTTCTTGTTGCAGTTTGTGTAACGGGAGTTGTGGAGGGGGTGTGTCCTTCGTGGATCATATGCAAGTGGTGCTCGTATGGAGAGCTTCGATTCGTGAAGCTTATAACCTGTGGGACTGAGCAGCTTCGCGGTGAGGAGATTGGGCCAGGCAAGGGTATCTGATGAAGTTGCGAAAATCACCGAGGTATCTCCAAAGCCGTGTAGATGACTACGTATGCATTTTTCTCTTTCGGGCCTTTCGGGCCGCGTCTCGTAAGAATCGAAAGATGGGACTGGAACTTCATTATCTCAGAAGCCTGCAGGATGCTCTCGAAACGAAGAGTTTCAATTTGAATCCGATCGTCTCTGGTGCCTGTTCTGCCAAGTAGCTAGGATTGTATTAGATGGGCAAATACTGGCTAGGTTCTCATCCTGCGCATCAATGGTCTAGTGGTATGACGCTTGCCTTCCAAGCAAGCTGCCCGCGTTCGATTCGCGGTTGATGCAGATTTCTTTTTTGCCCTTTTTGGCTTTTTACCACTAGCCTTATCTTTTTGGGCCGGGTCTTCAAAGTTCTGGCCCGTTGATTTGGATTTGATGATGAGTTTTTAGCATGCAGGTTAGCGGGAAGACGCGCAAGCAGCTTCGTCGCAGATGCAACAGTGCGAAGGAATTGACTTTTGATGGCAGGGCCCTTTCGGGACCTCGCGCATCGGACATTGCAAGAGGTATTGTTGTAGGTACGGAGCATGCGCCCAACATCTATACTGGCTGTTTAGAGTGCTGTGGAAACGGTTTGATTTACAATCCGGGGCAACTCTTTTGGCAATAAACTACTCCGGGAGTCCGTAAATCTGCACGTCGGAACGGTGGGGGTAAGCGAGAGTGGGACCTTTGGGCAACGTGTTTGGCAAGTCCGACGATTTTCCACGTTATTGTTAAGTGGGCCGGTTTATCTGGATTCTGCAGGCTGGACTTGAGGATGAATTGTGGACTGCGGGCAGGCCTTGGTCTGGGTAGTTGATTGATGAGATGTCCGTGTTGGGTGTGACTGGTCCCCTTGGTTGATGTAGGCAAGGTTGGTAGCTATTTGATATCCACGCATTGGTGGTTTAGTGGTAAAATCCATCGTTGCCATCGATGGGCCCCGGGTTCGATTCCCGGCCGATGCACTCACATTGGTATTTTCTTTTTTTACCCCTTCTTGGCTTGCGTGTCCCCGAGAATCACGATTGAAACGTTTATAGAGTCTTTCTACGGAGCACAGTATAATTTATTTTGGAGGTTATTGTTTTTTCCGGAGAAGAGGGTCCTGTATATATGTACAAAGTCCTGCATCTGCAGACACGATGGACGGTGGACGAATGAGCACAAGGTATCTCCACACCAGCAAGACATCGACTGGGGCCGAAAGCAGGCAAGAAAGCCGAGGACGCAGATAATCTTTTAAGATTACGCAAAATAAGGAGCTCTGGTGTAGGAGCGAAAGGCCGAGGGGCCGGCTGGTGTGATTAAACGCGCCACAGACGCCTCCAGGGGATCCGCGTGGGAATGAGCTTAAAGCGTGGAGCTCGACGGGCCAACGGCAACGGAGGATGAAGGAAGGCGTGCAAGCTGGAGATGGGATTTGTGGGAGCTTTGATGGTGCTGCGGGGGAGGATTCCGGAACCTTGCAGGAGAGTATGTTATCTACCTTTGTGGTGGTGGTCGCAGAGACTAGTGTGATGTGCATGATGGATGCCCAGATGGATGATGAGAATTCTAAGCCCGCCAGACCAGAGGGTTGGGACAGAGTGCCTTGCCATTTAGGAGGGAGGAGATGAAGAAGAACATGAACAAGAAGGCCGAAAATGGCAGGTCGCGACTCGAGACGGCGGGCGACGCAGAGCAGCGGGTCTGATGACTAAGAGCGGCACGTTGGAAAGGTTTTGTGCACGTGACCGTATTGCACGTGCTGGAGGATCGTCGTCGAAGTTGCCGTTTTGAGAGCGACAGACAAGACAGACGTTGGACTCAACGGTGCAGAACGACAGACAGACAAGACAATGATGATGATGAGCGCGAGACACACAGACAGGCCACCGAGAGACAGGCCGAGAGAGACAGGCGAGACAAGCAGATGAATGACTGATCTGCTCGTTTCACACTGTTTCCAAAACCGCCGATATTCCCTCACGCTCATCCTGCCTGAGGGGACGAGCCACACGAAAACCAGCCGGGATGCGCCCCTGATCCCTGATCCCTGACACTCGGGAGGCGCCTTGCTGGAACGGCGGGTGCTGGGCTTGCTGGCCTCTGGTTGGCACACGTGCAGCCAGGCGCCAGTGGGATTTGCTGCTCAGCCTTTTTTTGCTCGCTCGCTTTAGCGTCCTTTTTATGTTTTGTTTTTTTCTGCTCGTCGCTGCACGTCATGAGCTAATGAACAGGACAGGAAACAGCAGACAGAAAGACAAGAAGACGAGATGACAAGAATTGAGACACCCAAGACTCATGCAGAACAGAACAAGAAGAAGAGATAAAGCATGATCACCCCATGAACACACACCACTGGCCAGCACTGCAAGATACACGGCCGCTACTGAGCACCCGCCGGGCTAGAATCCGAGATCCACCAGCTCTGGAGTCCTGAGAGCCTGAACCCTCCGCTTGTCGCGCAAACCCTGAAATTATCACCGAAAAAGCAATTCCCATTAAGATCGAAGCACTGCATAACTGGCTTGACTGGCTGCTTCTCGACTGCAGGCCCGCTCCCACGTTCTCGCTGCCTCAGCACCCATTCACTGCGGGCATCGCATTGGCTCCATGGGCAGCCTTTCTGTCCATCAACCATCTCTATCACCACTATTACCACCAACAACCATCTCCCCGTCTTGTCTCTTCGTATCAGGACCAGAGATCTTAACACTTTCTTATAGCCCGTATACAGTCCACCTCGGCTCCTGGTCCCCGATACCTCCAACGTCTTGCTTTACCCCCCGGGTTGTGGGCTTCTCCTGCTGTGACTCGTTACCCTTAAACACTGTTTCCGCTTTTATACTCTCCATCATTATAATCTCCTGCTTTTTTACTCTTATTCTTTTTTTTTTCTGCGCTTAACATCCACTAATTTGGAGCCAAACAACCGGCCGCCCTTTCCACCTCATTGGGCCCGGATATTTCTGGCGATTTGCACGGGCCTGCACGCTTGACGATCATTGGCAATTGCGCCGGGCTCTCTCATGATAAGAATACATCGTAGTCGTCAACCTCTGCTCCCCTCCGTACTTCCACATCCTCCCCACCCCCAGTCAACCCACTGCTCTGGGATATAATTAACGACCTCCCAAAAATAATAACATCGCCCCCCTTCGCCATCTTTTCTCTCCTCCCTGCTTTCTTTCGTCTTCCCTCCTCTCTCATTCCATATCTCTAGCTCCTCCTCCATCACCTCATTGCAGATCTGTACTCAACTCCCTCCCTCTTGCTGAAGTCTCAGCATGCGAACGTCCCAAGCCCCTTCTCTCCCTCTCCATCATCTACAACCTGGCCAAAATGCCGCCCCGTATCATCAACACCATCGAGGAGAACTGGAACATGTTCTCCGCCGTTGAACGCCGCAATATCGCCATCTACATCTCCGGCATCATGATCTACAAGTTCGGCCTCGAGGCCTTCATCGGTTCAATTGTCGCCTTAGCCACCAACCGTTATGACTACGATGCCTTCCTCTCGCAGACCCCTCCAAAGACCTTCGAGCGCGTTGGTCTGCTCACCGGCCTCAACCAGGCCTTCCAGTGCGTAGGTTCCATCCTCATTGCGCCGCTGGTGCGCAGAGCCTCCACCCGAGTCGTGCTCGCCGTCGCCATTGTGGTCTTTGGTCTCTTCACAGCCCTGCTGCTTATCCTGGACGCCGCCAGCGGTGGCACCTTTGTCCCAGCCTCGTTTCGGAAGGACCATCCGAACATGGATTTTCACTACTATGGCCATTACAATACCGACGGCATGATCCCCATCTACTGTGTAACCGGCGTCGCCTACGGCATGGTCGAGTTGATCCGCAGAGTCATCCCCCGAGACATCGTCGGTGGGAACGTCCAGAAACTCAGGCGCATGGACGCCTTGGTCCATGTTTTCTATGAAATCTCAGGTACCGCCGGCGCCTTCTGCACTGCCCTGGCCTTGATCCCGCAGCTTGGCAACAATTACTCCTTCATCATCACCCCGGTCTGCTTTCTGCTGGCCGGCGCCGTCTGGTTCTGTATCAAAGATACCCATGTCCAACACCCAGCCAACGAGAAGCTTCTCGCGGACCACCCACCGTACATCAAAGCCGTCTTCGGCTCCTTCTACCTCTTTGGAGAATCCCTCTGGACTGGAGCCCGCCTCATCTTGACCAACAGAAGATTCATCTGGCTCGTACCGGGCTATGCCATTGCCTTTTATGGCCACCGATACCTCGAAAACGGCCTGGCGCCGGCGATTGCCCGACGATATCTGGGCCACTCCGCCTGGTCGCAGGTCATCGTCGGCGGCTCCAATCTTGGTGAACTGTTTGGCGCTGCGTTCGTCTTCCTCTTCACCAACTTCATCACCACACCCATTCCCTGGATCCGTATCGATGCCATCATGCTGCTGGTCGTGTGGTATCTGCCATTCTGGTATCCCCCATCGGGCGATGTCCGTTACGCTTGGGCCATCGGTGCAACCTTCCTCCCTATCTCATTCGGTTGGGCCGCCGGCGATGTCTCCCTAGCCGCTTACATCCAAGCCACGCTCGCCCGAGTCGAGTCCAAGACCAAGAACGTGTCCGCTCTTGGTGCCGTCATGGCTTGTCTCTACACCACCTACATCGTCATCTACGCCATCACCTCGCCCATCCTCGGTCGCTACATCGACGATGTCTACATTGCAACCGGTGGAAGCAAGGGCGGCGATATCCACAGTGCCATTCTCAACGTTGCCGGTGTGCAATACTCCATCATGGCATTTGTGATCTTCGTGTCCACGTTCGTTCCACAGGGATCATTCGCGCTCAATCCCAAGCTACTCTTTAACCAGAATCTCGATGCGGATCTGGAAGTATCTGAGATTCAATCGATTGATATGAAGAAGAGCATGGAGAGGAGAAACACCGCCGGCCACAATAGTATGGACCGGGAATCATGGTGATCCTCCACACTTTTCCTTTTTTTTTCCTTCTTTTGTTCTGTTTTCTGCGAAATATCCCAGCGTTGATGCGATTTCAAAGAAACAAAAAGACATCCGCTGAAGTTTGATGTACCATCACCTATCTCCTACGCTACCTATCGACGACATTCTATACCTACCAACTCACCCTATCCACTACCGCTCCGTCTCGACCAGTCGCTTATTAGTCACGATTGCCACACTCACCTTTATCTCCTATCTCTGCCATCACTCACATTTTCCTATCCGCCCCTACCCTCTCTCACCACTCGCTCACCACATACCCTAGACCTACCCTACCGATTATCCCACACTCACTGCATCTTGCCAAAGAACAGGCGACAGGCGCCCGGATTATGAACTCCCTTTTTTCATTTTTTTGTTATGCAATTTAGCGGGAAAGAAACATAACCTTATGTGGGCATGATCGTAATTTATTTTCAATTTATATTTATTTTTTGGCTCTAGCCCCCACCTATGTATTTATTGGAGGAAATAGTTTTGGGGGCAAATATGGGATCTTGAATTTTTCATTTATTTATATTGTCGTCACAGGGATATTGAATATCCAACTTAAGTATACCGGAAGTGAAAGAATTGTTTGAGATGCTAGTCAATTTTGTTTCTGATATGTTATGAAAGTCTTAAGTTCTCATCACTTCTTTTTCTATTTTTTTTTATCTTCTTTCATTTTGGATCTCTCGCCTTGATTGAGCTACGTGACTGACTGAGAAAAAGACACAAGGAGACATAGACCACCCCCAGTGAGTGTCCTGAAGTAAGTGTTTTCTTAAACCCAGTGCTACTTTTCATGCTCCTTGGAAGTTGAAAGTGTACTCCTTGCTCACTAGCGATTTTTCTTCTCGTGTTATTAAATACTGAAAGAACACGCGGCAATGATCAAATATCTTTTCTTCATTTCTTTGTTTCAATTATATATCATCATTGAATTATTTGTGATAGTAGAAATAATATCTACAAGAGACTGCTGAGGGTAAAGATCGGCCTGAGCTTGGTCTGTATGACATGAAGGGTTTAAAGTGATTTGTTCATGAACTTGCGCTTTGCGAAGCTGAGCCACCACTATAATGGCGAATCGTCCTGAGTTAGTTCAAGGCTCATCGAAAGGAATTGGTAAAGGCAAATTGATATAGAAGAGGTATAGGGATGGACGTACCTTAGATGGCCCTACACCATCGGGATATAACCGTGAGTGCAACCGGATGGCTAGCTCTTGTCGGACTTGAGAGAGGTATCTGAAATAGCCGTTAGCAAGGTCTAAACACCCTCACACCCTTTGAAAATGAAAAAGAAAGGTAGGCAAAAGAATCAAGAGCATAAAACCCACCCCCTCAAAACCTCCGCCTCCCTCACATCCGCCGGCCTCTCGAAAGCCTGATTCAAAGGAAACGACGCATCCCCTGGAATCGCAAAAGATTCCAAAGCCGTATTTATCAACACTTTCTCCGCATCTCTGGGATTCGTCATATTCGGCCTTATTTTCCCCAGACATTCGGAAATAAACAGAATCCCGTAGATCAGCATTCGATCTGCGGGACCCTTGATTTCAAAGTTTCGAAAGAATGTGTTGGCGCGGTAGAGTGTGAGAATCTCATCGAGGCAGTCGTAGGATTCGGAGTCTGGGTCA
Source organism: Nannizziopsis arthrosporioides (assembly GCA_029635245.1). NCBI lineage: Eukaryota > Fungi > Ascomycota > Eurotiomycetes > Onygenales > Nannizziopsiaceae > Nannizziopsis > Nannizziopsis arthrosporioides. The sequence continues at coordinate 4,903,906 of CP098260.1, read as the reverse complement.
GGGGATTCTGTGGATGTGGATGGGAGGGCGGGGAGGGTGTATGCGGGACCGCGGGTGCGGGTGCGGAGAGGGAGGAGGGGGAAGTTTCCTGGTTTTTGGAGGTTAGAATTGGTTGGAATGAAGTTCTGGAATTGGCGCTGATGGTTTTTGTAGAAGGTATGCGAGGATTGTTGGCGGTGGAGTACCTATTGTCTGGACATCGGTCTCTTGGAGGAAGATGGAATGGTATGCCTGGAGAAGACGGCGGGAGATTAGCGATTGCAAATGACATTTCAGGACAAAGAGGGATTACGAACCGGCATTTTGAATCAATGTCTTGTAGCATTCGGAGTTTTATTTTCTCTAAGAAGCTTGTGCGTATTTTGCGTGTCGTGCGTCGTGAAAGTACTGCTGGACGTTGCTAAGCTGTGATATCCCTCAATCGCCAGCGATAGTCAACGTCAGAAGAGGCACCGATTTTCTTACTAAGCAACAGTTTGGGTTTCAGTCACGTGATATTGGTGTTTGTCATGTTTACTACGGCCATCCGTACCCTGATGACTCAGCCGATCTTTTCGTTTTCCAAGTTCTGGAACGGTTCCGTTTTGATCCCGCTTCCTTAACCCAAATTCTAAAACCACTTCAAGAGAAGTTAGAACATGAGGAAATCAGCAGCAAAAGCGGCGGTTTAGCCAAATGAACTAACTGAACTCAAGCTCAGATCATGTCTTCGACGCGAATTAATCCTCCCCCTTCGCGTCCAGCGCGATTCTTTCTGGTGGCTCTGTCTCCCCCTTCCGCCTCGACCCTGAGTGAGAAAACTCTGCATACGCGTCGTTCGCGTTACTTTCTGGAAAGCTCTACCTTGTCCATCTCTCCGTTATCGTGGATTAAAAATATCAAATCAAGATGGACGCGACTGGTCTACTAGTTCAGAAAGAATCTCGCAGTGTGCAGACGCAGATTGCCAGGCTCGAAGGCGCCGTGTCCAAACGATATGAACAGCTCATCGAAAGACTATATAATGTTGATGACTCTCCCAGCCAGCACGTACAGGACAGAATTCGTGACCACATTGACATAATATATCAAAGGATTGATGACCAGTTGATTCATATCGTGAACGGTGTGAGGAGACTGGATGACAGGCTTCGTAACCGGTCTGACGAGCGGTTCGATAAGGTCGATGAATCGCTTGAAGATCTGGATGGGCGGCTCGAGACAATTCCTCGATGAGGCCCGCCAGCAAGGTACATTGACCGAAGAGGGGCTCGACGCAGACGACGTGAAAAGCCTCCTAGATCTTAGCTTATCAGAATCAAGACATACATTGATAAGGTGAGCGAGCAGCGGATCTATTATTTTAGCGTTAAAGTCGACGACCTTAACGCGCAAGTGACTGGGCAATGTGAACGACTTGAAAAACGGCTGGAGCGGGTAGATGAACGTGTCACAGAAGTCAGCTGCAATCTACGAGACATTTTCGCCGAGCAATCGAACTCCAAAGCGATGATGGCCAACCGTGTACTTCGCCGAATTCTCCAGCCGATTAATCCCATCATAGTCAAACGGCCTCTTCCGGGCAGTGAAAGTTATTGCTGGCACTCGCGTGATAAAATGCCAGCAAACATGAAGAGCATTTTCTATTTAGGCCAGCATGCGAAGAATGTATTGGAGACAGACTTTTCTAAAAACAGTACGTTACTGTTCCCCTTTTTCATCAAAGATGACCTAATATTGTCTGTAGAACCGCGATCGGTTGCGCATGCTCTAACGACTATCCGTGAATTAGCTGATTTTTATGGCGTTGTGGTCTACTCCGATGAACAGGATAATGCAGATAAAAATGTAGTTGATGTCCAGTCGGATGTGGATGGATATATGGAGGCACTGCTCGATAAATGGGGTATGGACTGGCAGCATGTCCGCAATATTGTTCAAACGGCACTGGAATCTCGACCACAACAACAGGCCGGGATCAAACGGGCTCGATCAGGTAACGCTGAAGAGCCTGAACCCGCACAAGGCCCAAACCTTCGAGCTCGCCGCCAGTAAAGAAGACTTTTGACAACTTGGCGCTGTGACGGGAGTGCGGATACAAAAATGACCCGTATGGCTTAGGTCAGTGGCCAGAGTACAGTATTTTTCTAGTCGAGTTGGTCCAAGGAAATTTCACTCCTTTCTGTTTATTTTGTAAGCGAGCAAGAGCTACACAAGCTTCAGAAGAACAGCAGCAGGATTAACCATGCGATTGACACTTTTCTCCCTCGTTCTTCTCAAGTCCCAATCGTCTCGCAAAGACCAGGCTATCGGAATTTTATGGAACCGGACCGTGCTCTGTGGGGCCAATATTGACTTCCCGAGCGAAGTTTTTTTAACCCCACCAGTTTTGTTTCCCTCATCTACTCCATTAAGGTCCACTTCCACAGCACATATCAGTAAGTTTCCCACTTATATTTCCTCTAGAATCAAGTTTTATATGCATCTTACAGTGGCTATGTCTACTCTAGTGCTACTATTAGACTGAAAGGTCCCTACCAGGAGAATATATTTCGGGAAAATGCCTGGTGTGCAAGGGCACCCGGCAAACGAAGCTATCAGACACGATATCCAGCTCGTTCAAAACGAAGTGAAATTTCTCCTTTCAGAATGCCCAGTTCCTTATCAAGGAGATGGACATATTAGATCGCTGAGAAATCTATCGAATTGCGCAAGAATTGCAGCTCGTATCCCTCAAACGGCTGCCTTCAAGGTAGGATATATTGCTGCTCTTAAGTACGAATTCTAATATCGTCCCAGGATGGTTACTTGTGGGGAGTCCAAGCTTATTTTCCCGGCCACCCATCTCCCACTATCGGAGATCCCGACACCTATATGATCCCACTTGCCGTTCAAGGCTCTCTCAATATCACGGCCAAGGACCGTTTGGATTGCCGTACGACTTTGGAACTCGGCGGTTGCTACTACTATCACTTTAAGGAGAAGTGTGTACTTGATATCACTGGGGATGGTCGACTTGCCGCGTTGGTTTGCGCGCCGAAGCCTCAATCAGTCTAGTACTGGTTTTGTTACAAGCGGTTGTGCTTACATTTATATATGGCACATTGATAAATCTGATGTAGCGCGTGACAAGTTTTGGGAATTCGCTTTGCGTATCTTAGATATAGGTGCTGAAGATTAGACCATAGTAATGATCGCGATATATCTCGGGAATGCGACTAGCCACATCAATCGCTAGATTTGTCAGGACATAGCCAAGAGGCTGCTATGAAATGAGGGTCGAAGGATATAAAAGAGATACATCTCGAAGGCTCTTGTAAAGTGGGACATTTCCGTTGGCGATCCGCCAGAAAAGGCGGCCTTTCTTGGCCGTTGAGATTGTGGGCCTTCGCCACTTCTTCATTGATCTGCGCGCGAAACAGGTGGTGTTCCGATTTTGAAAGAGATTTGGCTTTGAGAATCAATCTTCAGAACAGCAATATTTAGCAAAAGTATGTGGGTGGCTGCGTGATCGTATTCAGTTTAAGCAGCAACATACACTCTTTCCGCTCACTTTTTGCCCTCGAAAGGGCTGGCATTCCACCCGTCTATTCAGCCTGCGAAGGATCAGAGTCCAATTAATGCCAAACCCGATGGTTGTTGTTACACAGGAAGAAGAGTTCGGTGATTGTGGCTGGCTGATCGGTCAATATGGTGGAGTTTCGCGTCGTTTAGCAGGAAGCTTGCTTGAAATACTCCGTAAGGAGGTTTCTCTTGAAAATTGCCCTTTCTTCATCATTCTTCCCTCCATCTCTCCATGACTACCCTGTTCCAGCCCACAAGCTTGACAATTGGGAAGCTCGGCAAAATTTAGTCGAAGCTATTCCTGTGTGCGTTGTTGATTTGAAGACGTCCATACTAGCCGTTAAATCCGCAAGCTATCTGACATGTGAGCCTTAAATTTCTTGGTAGATTCATCCAAACTGACTAGATCAGGAACCTCACAGCTGCGCTCGTAGCTCTTGGCCCCTTGATCAATCAAATATGCACTATTTCCGGCATTGCGGGCTTGTCACTTGGGGTGCTCCATGAGGGAGAGGTCATTCACTATGCGAATTTTGGCTATCGTGATGTTGCTGCCGGAATTCCTCCTAATGAAGACACGATTTATTCAATCGCGTCCCTGTCGAAGTCCCTCACGTCCGCGGTCGTCGGTATTCTTGCTGAGCAGGGTGTTTTACAATGGGATTCACTCATTCGTGATATTCTCCCAGGCTATCAACGAGATGAGAGAGACAGTGCTTACAATGCGACAATCCTGGATCTACTCAGCCACCGTACTGGAGTACGTCGTGGTGATGGCTACTGGATTCTTTCAAACGGCAAGGTGGCTTTTCCAAGGGACCAATATCTACCCGTGTTTAACTCTTTTCCGGCCGATTATCCCATACGCACGAAATTTATTTATAGCAACTTTGGATACGAATTTGTCGGTCAAGCCATCGAAAAGGTTTCTAGCATAACTTTTGGGGAAGTCCTCAAGAAGACAATTCTGGAGCCTTTGGGATTGAATAGGACATTTGACTCGGTAATTCCTTCGTACGTAGAGAACGTTGCAAAGCCATATGTCAACCTGGCAAATCGAACTATGCAAGAGACTTACGTAGACCTTGCACGTCAAGATGGGTTGTTCTCCGCGGCTGGCGCTCTCCGTTCGTCAGTATCGGATCTGCTTAAATTTTGCAATGCCCTGATAGATTCCGGCATGTCTGAGCTTGGGAAAGGCATTCGACATATTTCCGAGAACCCTTTGAAGCAAGTGAAGACTCAGTGGACGGCAATGATCAGCCTGCCAAATCCTGGTCTTAGGGAACACAGTGCCACGCTTGGATGGTATCGTGCACAGCTTCCGTCGGATTTTGCGCTCAACTTAACAAGGCGCTGGTCCCCTATCGTCGGAAGACGGTCGCCTTCGAGACTTGCCTTGTACAATGAGGGGATTATTCACGGATCCACATCTTTTGCGGTTCTGATCCCGGAAACTCGCAGTGCCATTGTGGTTCTTACCAACTCGGCTGGAATCGGGATCCCAGCAAAGCTCGTGTCGGGCCTTCTTCTGAATACCCTACTTGGCGAGGAGGTTGATAGTCGATATTACGAGGGCCTGGCGGAAAGCGCTTTTCGGGAGCAAATATCGCAACTTGCTCACACCATGGAGGGATTGGAACGCGACCGACGGATTGATGTTCCGATTCGGCCGTTGATGAGGTATACCGGTCGATACCATAATTCTCTCAACAACTACTTTATTGACATCGAAGAACGCGGTCAAAGTAAACTCTATATATCTTTCCAGCGGAGTTCAAGTGATACCTTTAAACTCGTGCCGTACGATAACGACAAGTTTTTCTGGTATACAACTTATGACGAGGCCACTTTGAGTGGAAGACATACGCATTTAAGCAGGGACTTTTACATCATCAAGTTTGCATTCTATGAAGACGGGACTGGACTAGACACACCGATCTTATACTGGAAATACGACGCGGAATGTGCTGGAGACGGAGAGGCATTTCGGAAAACGACGCCCGAGAATGTGTATAGCTTTGAGGTCCAATAGAAAATAAAGAGGTGGTCCCATGATTAAATCCTTCCGTATATAACTAACTTAAGACAGTGCTTCATCAAAAAGTACCTTCAACCTTCTATTATCCCTTGGACATATACTGGATTCAAGACCTCAAATTGACCCCTAGTCCACCTTGAATGAACATCTTGTTCAAAGTAGGATCTTTTGAGATCGAGCCAATTTCGACAGAGTTGATTTGCGAGGGTTGGAGCATGAAATCTGCAATCTGACCATAGATTTTGTCCAGCTTTGCGTCTTCAATATCTGGATTGAGAATCACATCGTCGTCAATGTTGTGGAAGGGCTGTTTTAAGAAAAGTTGACAGACGGGTTCCATCAACGAAATTCATGATGATGAAAGGTCCGAGTTGATGGGGGCTCTTGCTAGTGATACTCCAGTCGATTATATTGGGCAGAGGAATGGTAGTGGTCTGGCTGAAGAGCGTCATAAATCGAAACTCATTGGTGACCTTCTCATCTCTGAATGCAGTATGCCCCGGTTTCGGGAATCGTATTATAGCATCAGGCCCTTCATCGTTGAACCTGATACGAATGCAAAAGTTGAAAGAGCCATGCAAGTAGCCAACAATCTCTATAGCCCGGCCACGTTTCCGACGACCGGCGACAAACGTTGCTATTTCGCGCTTCAAGTCAAGAACCTGACTTAACCAAGCCTCATATTTGTTTCGAGCTTCAAACTCCGCAATTTCATCGAAGACAGTCATTCTCGTGCCATTACTCCGTATGTCGTTCGTCTATGACTGGATTTGGTAGGTTTCCGGAGTTATTGTTTCTGCCGAGTCCGGATGACTAAGACGACGGCTCAGGCGCCAAGCCACCAGACGACCGTCAGTTCATCTACACGCCAACAGACAGACTTCTATCTCGTTGGAACCACAGAGCATCACAGCCCATAATAACCGGGAAGAGGCCCCAGTTTAGTATCCTTGAGTCTTTCTACTATGCAAACATGCAAGCATGCAAAGTTTCGAAGATCATCACGCTGCAGAGCTGTCAAGACTGAGCGTGAGACTTGATACGTTTTCATTGAACCTTTTGCGAGATACCTATCGAGTCACCTCGAAGGTCTTCCTGATTAAGATGGCGACAATCTGCACTTCATTGGCTCAATCGGGCGCCTGGTTGAGCCTTCTCGTCTTCCCGTTCGGGTCGTCCCTTCCGAGCTCCTAGCACTTCATGCATACATATTTATGCTTCTAAAGCCCCTTGAAAACAACATAAATGCGAGTGCTCTGACAGAGGGTTATTGTCTTTACGCCGTTTTTTTTTAGAGCATTCTATTACTCTGCAATGATTTTGAAGCTATTGCTCTTCATTCTTGGAGTGACGGCAGCCATTCCAGAAACTCCTGAATACAAAGCAGATGCCAATGATGAATTACCCTTGTTGACTTTACCGTACGGTACATGGAGGGCAGCTGAATATGATCAGGCTGCAGATGTAAGAATCAATTTGTATCGAGGACAGTTCCGGTACAACTAATTACAGTAGGTGTATACATTCCGCAACATCCGCTATGCAGCCCCTCCGACTGGAAAACTTCGCTGGGCCAAGCCTGCCCCTCCCCACCCCGTCCGAGAAATCCAGGACGGCTCATATGGGCATAATTGCATTGCTGCTCCTCTCCCTCCACCATGGGATACTGACCCGGTGTTTCAAAGACTGGTTAAAACTGGAGCGGAAGGTTTGTCGCGACGCTGGGCAATGCATCTAATTACTAACCGCAAATGGGTTAGACTGTCTATTCCTAGATGTCTACGTGCCGGGAAGGGTGTTCAATACTGAAAAGAAAAGGGGATTGCCGATAATTTTTTGGATGCACGGTGGAGGGTTGGTTAGGTCTTCGTTCACCCTTGTCTCTTGCTAACGCTTGCTCTACAGGTATCTTTCGGGGTCTAAAGACCAAGATTTGGTCCATGGAATATACAATGGTACCGGCTTAGTTGCCCAGACTCGCGGGAATGTAGTTGTAGTTGTGATTAATTATCGGGTCAGTCTCACTACCGCTCAGCCTTTTCTTTCGGAACTTTGGGATAGTAGCTAAACAAGGGCCGAACAGCTCGGTGCATTCGGCTTTATGGCTGGAACGACGATGGAAATGACAGCGCTCCCCAATGCCGGCTTTCATGACCAGCGCGCTGCACTCTTATGGGTTCAGAACTTCATCCATCTTGTTGGTGGTGACCCAAACAATGTTAGTGCTTGGGGAGAATCTGGAGGTGCGGGATCTATTGTATATCACTTGGTTGCAGAGGGGGTAAACAGGACCCCCTTTTCAACCGTGCCGTCATTCTAAGCCCCGGAATCAGTCCCATTCTTGATCGTAAGGGACAGATCGAAGCGCTATATAGTGATTTCGCTGAGGCGGCCGGATGTGGTGGTAAAGGCATCGAATGCCTTCGTGCTACCAATATATCTGCTCTGAAAGCTGCCAACGAGAAGGTCATTATATCCAACCCTTGGCCAGATGGCAAGTTTATCAGACGGTTTCCAGACGTTGAATATACCGAAGGTAAGGAACACTCGGCCAGATTATTACGCGTCTAAGAATCTCATCCCATTTAACCTAGGGCATTATTGGAAACACTTAGACTCACTTATTGTGTCGCATGTGGCAGACGAGGGAGAAAATAATGTCCCTGATCCAATAGATCCCAACTATATCACCAATTTTCTGCAAGGCCTTTTCCCCAGCTATGCCCCAGATGCTGCTCCAACTCTGGAGAAGCTTTACTCGAACAGATCCGAGCCGATCCGTAAAGTGGCTACAGCTATGTTCGGTGACGCTATCTTCCACTGCCATATTCGCCGCATGATTGAGGCCTATGGACAGAAGTCCTATTCAATGCAATATTCATTCCCACCTGGAACGCATGGAGCTGATGTTGCGGCGGCATTTTATAACCCCTCTCTATTCAATTATTCAACTCCTCTATTCAGTGCCTATCAATCCTACCTAACTAGCCATGCTCGGACAGGGGACCCAAACGCTTTTCGAGATGGAACTATCAAACCGCCTACGATCGAATGGCCTAGAATCAATGACGTTCATACGGAGAAAATCCATAATACCCTCAATGTGATGGAAAATGGGTTCTCATTGATTGATGATGAAAAACCTCGCAAGAGTATTTGCGATGTTTGGAAGCAGGTTTTGTTGGATGTTACAAAGAAAGGGGGTATTGAACATGGTTGATTCTACCTAATCAGCCTCCGTATCGAATAATGTAACGATATGGTGATATCGAGGATGATAAACAGATGTCAAAAGATTGGCGTTCTACTACCTCATTCTGTAAAGAGCCGACGCGTCTGCTTGTCAAACTCTCCACATGATCCCATACCTTATTGAGCCTGTTCAATATCTTAGACTGATCTTTGTTGTTCAAGTTCTTGAATAGACCGAGAGATGCATCGCTATCAGCTCATCACTTCTGATTAGTATGTACAACAACAACAATGACAACAGATGCAGAGTCAGAATCAGAGATCCGAAGTCAAGAAAAATGTTGGGTTTGGACAGACCAACCACGATATGTCCCAAATAAGATTATGGGAGTGCTGGATCATGCAGGTCGCATGCCCAAGCCGTAGATTCAGATCTCGGGGGACGGGAAAATATCTCTTCGCAAGATTTACTTTTATAGCCATTGGCATAGTCAACGGAGTCACAAATTGTTGACTCCGAGAACTTGGCTGTCCGACTGGACGAGACTATCGACCGCAACCCTGATCGTTCTGGTATTCGGTCTGGTTGCGGCAGCCACTCATAGCTTTGTTATTACTTGACCGTGGGTGAAATGACCGACCCTCTAGCTCGGGTTCCTTGATGGAACATTATAGGAATAGCACTGATCGAGATTGTTGTACAAGGGCTATCGCACAGCCGACAATGCCCGCGCCCACAATAATGGCACCTGCATCGTGTCGACTCGCGGCACTAAAACAGCTGAAGAAGGAGCTTCCACGGCAGGCATGGCAATGAGTAGCCAGCAAACTGCTTGACTGAGTGTAGCATAGAGAAGGTGAAGGAAGATTGAATGATGTGTTTGAAGAAGAAGATATCATAGCGCAGGCTGTGACGTGGTCTTGTATCTCTTGAGTTACACATCCACCCGTCCTCGGAGTATTGAGTAAGAACATGGACCAGAACCATGGAAAAGCAATGACAACATGGATCTGCTCCACATACATTTCAGCGATAGCAAAGGTCGCTGGTTGAATGGCGAAAGCCAAAGATGAGGATACGGGCATTGAAGTGGAATCGCAACTTGTGATATAGATTGATCCAATTTTAGTCTTGTTTCATATATTTGATCTGGGTATCTCGATGGGAATGCGACCGGTACAAATGGGGCCAGAGTATAGCCACCCCGTATCCAACAGATGTTTCGCTTCTCTGAGAGTATACGAGCTCATCTGGGGCCTAAGAATTCTCCACTAACAAATCCAGCCCTCTCGACCCCTAGCTGCCATTTTTAGCACTCACAATGCCATGATCAGGATAAAAAGGCAAGAAATTCCGTCTGATACGCCTCCAGAGTGTTCCAATCCTCAGCTTGTTTCCCCCAAGAGATCTGAATATAAAAACCTTCTGAATATGAAGTTTCCACTCGTCTGTCTCATCGCGAGCATCGCCTTTGTACTGGCGGATCCTCCTCCTCCACTATCATCCCACGCTCCGCCGCCGCCCGGTTCACTCGAGCACTGGGGGGTGACGATGGCTGCCATGGTGGGGCTATTGGACCCGGGCAAAGAGAAAACCCATGCAAGAAGCAGGATGGAAAGGGTGATAAGCCAGCTCCTATCATATACTCATCGAAAGTGTAAGACAACGGGTGTCATTTCTTGAGTCTCGCTAAGTTTCTCTCGTAGGTAATATGGTTAAATGGGCCGAGACAGGCAATCGGCGCAGGCGCAGAATGACGGAATCTCTGTGGATTAGACAATTATACAGAAAATCACTGGCTTGACACTCTTTATGCGGCGTGAGACTGAGAGACAGCGAATCGAGGATAAGAAACTTCCAACCTTGTTAAACAAGAAACGTCACGGGGAAGGGAGAGTCGAGATATCCATAAATAGCGCATGTGGATTAATAGTTATCCCGATCCGGTATTTCCGAAACTTAATTAACAACGCGTGGAAAGAAACGCGTTTTTATAGAAGAGTGGAATCAGTATATCATGAGTGCTTTGAGCAATAGAACAGCGCTTGTTGTTTAGAGTGACCTCTTATTTCGCATTGCTTGCTCATTTACCTCTTTATCTCTCTTCGTATTTTCTTAATCTTCATTTATCATGTCAGATATTGAGGATGATATGGACATTGACGTCCCCCCAACTAACGCCGGCTCCTTCGACGACGTCAAGGGAAAACGTATCGCAGCAGACCTTCCCGTGGAGGCCGAAGACAATCTGCCATGGTGCGCCTGTGGCATATTTCTCCTGATCTCTCGCCAACACTAACTCTTGCAGGGTTGAAAAGTACCGGCCCACCAACCTGAGCGACGTCTCCGGACACCAGGATATAATCGCAACTATAAACCGATTTGTCGAGTCAAATGTAAGCACTTATCGCAACATAAGGAGAAGTGGATGGGAATGTTTTGGCTGAAGAACCGTCGTGTTATTAGCGGCTTCCGCACCTACTACTCTACGGCCCTCCGGGAACGGGCAAAACATCCACGATTTTAGCGCTAGCACGGAAGATATATGGTGCCAAAAATATGCGGCAGATGGTCCTTGAGCTCAACGCCAGTGATGATCGAGGCATTGACGTTGTCCGAGAGCAGATTAAGACATTCGCAAGTAGGTTTTGCGCCCGGCACAATCGCTGCTCGTTGCGGAAGAATGCTGAAACGAACCTCAGGCACAAAACAAATATTCTCGATGGTACCGGGTGGACAGATGAACTCCAAGCTCGGTGCCTTTAAGCTTATTATACTGGATGAGGCTGATGCGATGACGTCCACAGCGCAAATGGCCCTACGACGAATTATGGAAAAATACACCGCGAATACTCGATTTTGCATCATTGCCAATTACACACATAAGCTCTCACCAGCGCTGTTATCGCGATGTACGCGATTCAGGTTTAGTCCGCTGAAAGAGCAGGATATTCGGTGCTTGGTAGATTTGGTTATTGAGAAAGAGGAAGTGAGGATACAACCTGAGGCAGTTGAAAGTTTGGTAAGGTTAAGCAAAGGTGATATGAGACGTGCATTGAATGTGCTTCAAGCATGTCATGCGAGCAGTATGTTCCCTTCAGTGGTTCGGGGCGTGAAGTCCGATGCAAATATGATTTACTAAACTCCGTGTTTGCCAGGTATACCCTTGCCCTTGCGTAATGTTCCCAAGGACCAGCAACCGGCTCGCGAGCCGGAAATCATCACCGACGATACGATCTATACTTGTATCGCTGCCCCACGACCTTCTGATATCAATACGATCATGATGACTCTGCTCTCGACATCCGATGTAACATCCTGCTTGAATACCATCCAAACATTAAAATCCAGTAAAGGACTGGCCCTGGCAGACATTATAACAGCATTGGCAAATGAATTGCAGGAAATAGATGTGCCCGCACAGACGAGGATTGTGTGGATGGAGGGATTGGCCGATATCGAGTGGCGGTTGGCGGGTGGAGGGTCGGAGAAGATACAGACGGGAGGCCTGGTGGGTGTGGTACGCAGTGGATGCGAGCTGGTTGGGGAGCAAGGCCTGTCAAGAGTCACAGCTCCCGAGGCGATATGAAAATATATATCCAGCCCATTTCAACTTCCTTTTGAGGGCAACGGACCACGACGTGCGGTGAGCACGAGGACTCTCACTTCCGTTGACCTTGCCGACTTCTTCGTAGCGGCTGCTAGCTTCTGCTCATGCAGTAAATGCGAGGTCTTCTCGTTCCGCACAACACCGGCAATGTCACCCTGCGGCGTCCTGTTCCCGAAGTGGGGTTCCGTTAGCCTATCTAGATCCAACCCCTGGATGAAAACAACATCCGTTTGTAGTACCTCGACGTGCAGCAGAAGAGGTTGGATAGAGAAACATTGTGTCTAGACTTCGTTTTGGACTTCATTCTAAAATCAAATGGCATTTTTTACAGCCCTTTGCTTACCGGAGGCGCTCGGACAGACAGCGTTGGGACATTGCCGGTTTCCCGCTGCTTCCCGTTAGACTCGCAATGTGGAGAATCCACGCAAAACCCTCGGGATAATTCATCTCAACCCGCAGAAAACCTCATCGCCGGGTACAAACTGTCAGGTAAAGCAACCGGCATTTGGGCTCCGCAACGCTCCAGACACGCAAGGGCCAATGTTAACTACATAACTAATACCCCGCGCCCACTTCCAGTACAAAAGTTGCGTAAGCCTCCCAAGCTTCGCGACTATTCTTTGATTTCTCCCTCTGGTAGTTGAAAGATTCGAGAAGAAACCGGCCTGCCATGCCTTCTCACCTTCAATTAGCGCTGGCTACGGCCTCAGTCTCCCTCTTTGTTGCGGGAGCTTCTGCCGAAACGGTTCTAGGCGCCTACATCTTCTCCCGCCATGGAGACCGCACTGCCAAATCCACCCCGCCTACGGTCCTGACAGACCTGGGCTATAGCCAGGTCTACATGACTGGCAAATACTACCGCGATAGATACCTTTCCAGCTCCTCAGGCTCACAGATTCGAGGCATCAATCAGAACATCGTCACTCCCGGCCAGCTATCAGCTTCCTCTCCCGCGGATGAGGTCCTACAGAACTCCGCGACAGCTTTCTTCCAGGCACTCTACCCACCTGCTGGAAAAGCCGCAAGCATAAAACTTCGAAATGGCACGGAGATTGAGGCCCCCATGAATGGGTATCAATTGGTCGCTATCGAGCAGACCAAGGCTGGCAAAAATAGTGAGAATGTGGCATGGCTGCAGAGCGCCAGCAAATGCCACAATGGTAAAGCCAGCAGCAACCAATACTTCGCGTCTGAATCATATAAGAAGCTGCACGCTTCGACTGCGGATTTCTACAAGTCGCTCACGCCAATGATCAAGAACACCTTCCTGCCCAGTCAGATCAACTATAAGAACGCGTATACCATTTTCGACCTGCTCAATGTCGCGTCCATCCATAATTCGAGCAACGATTTTCCCTCCTCGGACCTTCTCACGCCTGCCACTTCTTCTCGCCTCTTCGAACTTGCCAGCATGCATGAGTTTAACCTGGCATATAATGAATCGGACAAAATCCGGGCCGTCAGCGGCTCGGTTTTGGCTGGCGAGATCCTTTCAGCCTTTAAAGAACTGATCACTTCGAAGGGTAATGCTCCCAAGCTCAACGTCGAATTCGGGGCATATGCAACATTCCTCTCTTTCTTCGGTCTGACCGGCCTGTACAAATCCCACGATAATTTCAAGGATATTCCGGACTATGCATCGACCATGGCTTTTGAACTGGTGACCAATGCCACAGGTAACTCATTCCCGGAAGAATCTGACCTTAGTGTCCGGTTCCTCTTCCACAATGGCACAATTATATCTGGTGATAAGCCGTCCGAATTCGGACTTTTTGGTCAATCACAAGCTGTTATGCGCTGGTCCGACTTCAAGGACAGCATGAAGAAAATAAGCTTGTCAGATCACCAAGAATGGTGCGAAGCCTGCGGTAGCTCAAGCCCTGACTGCGCTCCGCCCTCGACTTCATCCGACATCGATGTTCGTGAGGGACGCTTATCTGCAGTCCAGGCTGGCGTTGTCGGCGCTATGGTCACATTGGCTGTGATATTAGCTGGTCAGGCATTGGTGATGTTGATTGGAGGGTTTAGATTCATGAAGAAGTCAAGCGTTGTGCCCATTAACGAGATCTCAACGAAGGGCGTGGCTTGAGAAGGAGGTGGAACGAATCATGAATGAGAAGAGTGGTGGCGAGGGAATGGTATAATCAAACAGGTAACTAATAGTCAGTAATATCTTAACGGCCGTTATGTATTCAAGATGTCCTTCAAATGACAGCGATCTCCAAGGATATAGATTGACCAGGGAGACGGTGTTAAACTTCGCAGTAGAAACTACGAAATGCAAAACCTGTGAAGCTTGGCGGAAGTGGTCAAAGCTCCGCTGCAATTCTGGCTTGGCAACTCCGTGGCTTCCGCTTCACTTTTGCCCACATCAGCGCGTTCACTGATATACTCGGTGTTGGAGCGGAAGAACTGCTGATTTGTTTTACACAAGGTCGTCGCAGAGAATTCTCCCAACCTCAATTCTTACTCTGAGAGGCATCAGGCGACAGGTTGATTACTTGTGTGAAGGTTGTTCTCGAGCAGCTCCCTGTGCATACCATTTCCTCCGGATATCTTTGCTCACGCAACATGTCTACCCAATATAACAGAGAACCGCCTCCTACTGCCTCCGCTACAATACACACCACCATCGGCTCGATACAGATATCCCTCTTTGCCAAACAAACGCCGCTCGCGTGCAAAAACTTCCTACAGCACTGCCTTGATGGCTACTACACCAACACCACATTCCACCGCATTGTTCCCGGCTTCATTGCCCAGGCCGGCGATCCCTCGGGCACCGGCTTTGGTGGCGCTTCGATCTACGAAGATGCGGAGTTCGAGCGGGACCCGCGTGATCCTGCCCAAAAGATAGTTTTTGGAGATGAGATTCATAGTCGGCTGAAGTTTAACAGGCGTGGATTGGTGGGCATGGCAAAGGGAGATGATGGGAGATATGGAAGTCAATTTTTTGTGACGCTAGGGCCAGCGGATAGGGAACTGACGGGGACCTGTACGATGTTTGGTCGAGTGGAAGGAGACGGCATATACAATGTGGTCAAGATTGCGGAGGCGGAGTTGGTTGAGGGAACAGAAAGACCGATATATGCAGTGAAAATTACGGGATGTGAGGTCCATGAACTTGGCCCGTTTGAGGGGCAGTTGAAGAAGAGGGAGCGTGTTGCGGTCTCAGAGAAAGGCCCCGATAAGCGAGAGCCCGTAAAAAAGAAGAAAAAGCAGACCAAGGCCGGTAAGACTTTACTGAGCTTTGGAGAAGATGAGGAAGATGCCACGACTATTGTGAAGCCTGGAAAACCAAGGTTCAATACAAATTTGATATCAGACGTCGTAGTCCAGGAAGAAAAGCAACAGGCTCCTCCTAAAGAAAAGGCGCTAATGCCTTCGATACCCGAATCGGCTGGACAAAACTCATCCTCGAAACCTTCTCGCAAACGATCTCGGTCTCCATCGGTATCCCGCTCACCACAAGCTAACCAGAGGCTATCCCGAGATCCCAACACTCAACTTCCACTCCCGGATCCAGAAAGCGCCTCTCGCTCTCCATCTCCTACTTCCGACCGCCCATCCAAAGCTTCCAGACTAAATGCACAAATTGAATCCCTGAAAGCCTCCATGCGACGTACCATCAAAACAGACTCAGATGAACCTACAAGAAAGCTCTCAGCTCTAGAGGCCCTGATACCTAAAACATCAATACGTGGACGCAGGCGTCCCGCTCCAGGATCATCTACAAACGGTGCAGAGGCAAATGGCAGGTATCAAGACGAAGAGGACACACTGAAGCGCCTTCAAGCCTTCAAAGCGCGCCTAGAAAGCGCCGATTCCGAAGCCTCTAAGAAACCACAATCATCAGCTAAACCTTCTTCCGCGGCCATAGCAGAAAACGGCGCGTCTAAAAATATCACCAACGACCATGGTGACGAAGAAGAAGAAGCCCGAACATGTGACCTACATTTCATCGTCAACTGCCAATCATGTCGAGCCTGGGATTCTGAAGAGGTGTCCGCCGCCGCCCACGCGGATGATAATGCGCGGGATTGGATGACACACGAGCTTAAATTTGCCAAGGACCAGCTGGGTAAGGATCAAAGTTGGAGAGAATCACATCGAGATGTCGATGGGCTGGTTGTGATTGATCCGAGGGAGAAAGAGAAGAAAATCAAGGCCGGCGGTGGGCGAAGACAGGACCTACAGTACGGTCGAGAACGGGAGCGGGAAAAAAGATGGAATGGGCGAAGAAACAAGGATATTCGCGCTAAATCATTGTATATATCATTGCATCCTTGCCTCCTTTGGTTTTTGGAATTAAACCCATGTAGTTTAGCGATATTGAAAACCGTCTACAATCCGTTTACGGAATGACATCTCATGAGAGATAGTTTCAAAGAAAGTGGTCAAGATTATTAGATACTTGATCTTTGCAGAACACATACATACAAAATCCAGTAGAAGGATTCCCGCCGCCCAAAAGGAAAAGAATACCAGAACGTCCGCAACTGGTTTGGCTTCTGGTGGATGAGAAGTACGTTCATGAAATGAATACATTCTTCCTTCAAGCTTATGAGTGTGACCCAGTCCAGCTCATAGCAAAGATTGGCAAAGGGAAGCGGCAGAACCCAAACAAAGATTTGAACGAACGAAGAGGATATATTAAAAGCCAGTATGTGATCATCAAAGGAACACTAACAATAGTAGTAGTAGTGGTAGAAAGTCTTCAAGTCATCAAAGCTAGATAGCTGATTTCAATACTGAAATAGCCATAGCCTAGAAGATGAGGAGCTCTTTCTCCAATATTAAAAAGGCATGAAACTTCGAAAACGATATGCGAAGAAACAAACGAGGCAACGAAAAAAAAGAAAGAAAAAAGAAACGAAATCGGGACCGAAAACTCCGACAGGTGCGAGTCCGGGCGATATGTACATATTGCATTGCAATACGCCAGACTGATATTTCGCGTGAGCGAAAAGAGAGATCGTAATCGTAATGATCAGAGCCGTTTCGGACTGCGAACCAAGGGCAGCGAGCGTGCATGTTTACCATGAATATTTTCGTTTTCAATCTTTTTTTCTCCATCCACATCCAAACAGGTCGTTCATCAACATCAAGGCGAAGCAAGTTTCCTAGGTCGTATTTCTGAAACGTGCTCAAGGAAGGAAGTGGACTTCCAAACAGAAAATCAAATGCTGGGGAGGAAATGCAGGCAAAACCATGGACACAAACGAAATATTAAGAAGAAGTCAGTAACAGCCGCCGAAAGCCAATGATCAAATCTCTTGACAAAGCAAGATAGCGTTGAGGAAACAACGTGCAAAAGCGACACCACATCCGTAAAGACAAAACGAGGAAGACCAGGACGTTATGCAGAGCGAACGAAGTATTACAGACCAATAAAGAAAAATCCAGGGCGTTGCGGACAAAACTTAGACAGCAAAACAAATGCGCCATCATTTTTTTATATTTTTTCAATTTTCCGTCCTGGGTATTTTTTTCGAATTTGTGCTGGGGAAAAGAAAGAAAAAATGACCTCACGTTTCCTTACGCCTGACGCTCTCAATGGCAAAATGGGGGTTCATGTATTAAAAAAGTCTTTTTTCACGCTTGATCGCTCTCATCTTTGGAAGTAGGCGTTTTTTCTCATTTCAAGTCGTTGTTTCTGATGGGCTGCCCCAAAGTTGAGTAGCATCTAGTTAAAATCATTCGATTGTTCTCCATTCCAACTTTTATGTAAAGCCGAGTCTTTTCGGGTAAGGTCGTCGCATCATCCATCATCGAATCGTAAAGACACCACTGAACAACAAATATGGCGTCTCAAAAGAAGCACTATAGAATCACAAAGAACACTGTGTAGTTCAACCGATGTCACTTTGATTCACCTCGGTGTTTGTTTCGGTCGGCTAGTCATTCAACAACAATTTCTGGTCTTCCTTGGAGCTCATCGCTGCTGCGAGACTGATGTCCGTTGGGCCTGCGAAAGCCGGTTCCTCTTTCTGGAGCAGGGCCACGTGGTTGTCTCAGTGGAAGGCGTTCCTGTGTTTGAGGATCGAAGACATTGAAGTTGATGGCGCGGTTGCTCCCGATGGGACCGGTCACGGAAGGTTGAGCAGTAGCTTGATTGGTCTCTTGCTGATCATATGAAAACATGGAGCGGAGTCGTCTTGGGCTGGAGGAATTTCCGCTAATAGAAGTGCTAAGAGACAGCCCGCCGAAGGAGTTGATCAACATGTCGTCCGAGCGATGTAAGCCAATAGGAGAAGGGCCACCTTGGGTCAAGGTTGGTGTGCTTGAGTTGCCGCTAGAGATGCCATCGAAGGCCAAGCGAGTACCATTAGGATGGACCGCATTAGGGAAACTGGCAGTAGACGGGGCAGGAGACGGTGTGTATGACCGAAGATCCGCAACGGATTTCGCAGCTCGAAGATTCTGGCTATTGGTAGGTCCAAATGCTCCCGGTGAGTCAAGGACACTCAGGTAACCGGAATTGTGGACGCGGAGAGTCCCAAACGGATGCGGGGCGTCGCCTCGTGCTTCACTGAAATCAATGGTAGCCGCACGATTGAGGCTCCGACGAGTAGGGTCTACAGGGACGATATTTGACACCTGGGAGCTCCCGTTCTCGGTCGCACGGGATATGTGCACTTGACGCTGGTTGCCGGTTCCACGAGATACGTGACTCAGACCCATGTTGTGGGCAAGAGTATGCACCGTACGACGCTGCAAGGGTGTAAGGTGCGCCGAAAAATGTAAGACTCACGCGAGAGGTCTTGTTTGAAGAGTAGCAGCTGGGAATAGAACTGCAACGTCTGAGCATCGTTCATATCTATTTTCATTTCTAGAGTAATTAGCCCAGTTCTTCGAATGCAGAAGAAAAAAGTAAAAGCGGCCATGTGGACCAGAGCTTGATCGAGGATAAACTTATTGACTTACCCAAAGGATTGTGGTTCTGGGAGACCGGCGATGGAGACGTCGTTGGCAAATGCGAAGTCAACGAAGACATAGAATTCTGATTCTGGAGTTGCGATGCGGCCATCGGTCGATGCTGCTCCTCGAGTTGACCTCGGCGCTCGCGTTTTTCACGCTCAATTCTTTCACGTTCTTGAGCAGGAAGCATCTTCTTGTATTCAACTCTCAATTTCCTTCCGCTCAAGTCGAAATGGTTTAGAACATCAATCACGGTGGCAGTCTCTTCTGCAGAAGTGAAATTTGCAAAGGCCAAGCCACGGAAAACGCCATTGTCGAAATGGTAATTAAAGGCATACGGCAATGGAAGATTCAATTCCGTCATGAGCTGAATAAGTTGCTCTTTCTTGACCGCAAAGGGAATATTTTTAATGACAATAGCCGTCGGAATGAGCTCGTCCTCCCCATCAGTATTATGATTGTGGTTGTGAACGTGATTATGACCGTGGACAAGACCAACGCTCTCCGGGCGCAGCGGATTCGTCTGAATGGGGCCGGGCGGAAGTGGATATGCGCTCTGCATGTTGGAAGTCTGCGGATCAAGCCAGTTCTATTCGCCAAGGGTCAGCATTCAGAATTGTTCGGAAAATTTCAATAGAAGTTGAGGCGGACAGATGCCAAGGACTTACAGCTGGAAGCGCAGATCTACCGCGTATACTAGCCCTGCCTCTCGCGGAAGCGGAAAGTGGGTTGGTTCCAAGACTACCAAGAGTATGCGCACCACTCAAGCCATTGGTATTCCATGTCTGCGAGCTAGCGACATCGTAGGGGAAATTCGACTGGAGTTGCGCCACGCGATCGGATTCGAATCTTGCCATGGTATCTTCGAACATCGCAGTCGGCATGGAGGCAAACGGGTCGAATTGTCTCGATGGCTGCCGGTGCAGTTGCTGCTGCTGTTGCGGCTGCGGCTGTTGAGGGACATGGCGATGCGAGCCGGGCGAGCGATTGATGGTGTTGAACAGGTCTTGACCTGAAGGGAAATTGTTGTTGTTCATGGTGGCAGT
Source organism: Nannizziopsis arthrosporioides (assembly GCA_029635245.1). Lineage (NCBI taxonomy): Eukaryota > Fungi > Ascomycota > Eurotiomycetes > Onygenales > Nannizziopsiaceae > Nannizziopsis > Nannizziopsis arthrosporioides. The sequence continues at coordinate 4,883,552 of CP098260.1, read as the reverse complement.
AATTGTTCACCTCGCCTGGCGAAGTGAGAAGTGAGAAGCGACGAAATGGGACGCAAACACACAACACAATTGAGACGATAACGTCAGCGGAGGGGAAACAAGAGGTGCACAAAATGACGATCACAACAAAAGTTGTGCTCAATCAGCGGAATGTTTACAAGCAATCAGTCACGTGTAGAATGTTCGCTAGACGTTCGAGAACAGTTTTCTGAATCCAGAAAACCCAGGGAGAAGGTCGCTAATGACGGATTCTTAAGATCGTGTCGACAGCGTACTTCGTGAGCTCATTGGCATACGTTGACTCGTAAAAAAGGCAAGACTGCGGGAAGAGGCCGGTTACCGCATCGACGCCGGTGCGAGACTTGCGACGAGTTTTCTTTTGCGTGCGGACTGTGTAGAGCCGGCCGAGGCGAACTACCTCGTGTACTTGTACTTCTCAGTGTGTAAAGGACGCACAGTCCGGTGGATCGGTGAGGAGGTAAACGTGTAGAATAGAGCTTGCGGTGTTCGGGTCGCGCAGATGCAGATAAGTAGCAGTAAGGACCGGTCGCTGATATGCCGCTGGAACGTGATTGGGCGAAGGGTTCAGCGAACGCTGGATTGAATCGCTAGCTACTTGAACGCTTGGAAGAAAGCGATTTGAAGCGCTGAGGGCCGTGAGGTATAGGCAGGCAATAATGGAGTCGGGTGAGAAAGTGGGAGACGGAGGAGTAGCGAAGAGGCAAGGCCGTCAGCAAGCGACGGCTCGCCAGGGAAAAAAAGGCAAGCAGAAGTCAAGTTCGGTAGCCACGGAACTGAAGAAGTGTAGAAGGATGAGAAGACAGATCCTGTGCTCCGTGGAGAGGGAGAGGAGAAGAAAAGGATCCGGGAGAAGAGAGAGGGAGGGAGAGAGGGCGAGGGAGAGGAGGAGAAGGAGGAGGAGGAAAAAATTTAGGAGGTTTTTGGTTTGACTCGGAAATGTCGTGACTTGTTTGGGTCCCCGAGGCGTTGCGAGAGCACGACAAGAACATGAACAAGAAATACAGACGACAGCGCTGCCAGCAATATAAACTTGTTCTTATTTAAGACTCATACCCTACTCATGTCTAGCGTCCAGGAACTATTCTATTTTTCGGTCCTTGCTCTGCTCCTCTCTCAGCAAATTCCTGGTAAAGCTTCACCACAATCCGGTACATTCGGCTCATCCAGTCGCTGGATCACAGTCAACTTGACACCGTGACAGCCTGTTTCTTCTCAAAACTGGCATCTGGTTCCGTTTATTGGACGGCAGGACCGGCCCATACCAAGGGTGGAGGCGTGGACGACGGGCACAGCTGAACTCCTATTCTCGCCTTCTCCCATATACACGGAGTGCACACTATCAAATGGGTCCTGGGCCTTTTTAGCGAATATGAATTCGCAGACGCACGTCCCGCTTCGAGAACTGCAGGAATGCGCAGTGCCTCCTCCCCCTGAATAGCTGTCCCGCTGGCCATCGGCTTGGCTGCTTCCCAGCTACCTGTCCTCTAGGGTAATAAGTCATGCCTATCATCATTTGCTGTGACTCACGGATCCTCTAGTTAACTTTCCGGCCACCAAACCCGCAGCACGCGGTGTATGAGGCGGCATGATGATGGCGAGGATGGATGTTTCCATGGATAGCAGTCCCTGCATGACGTGTGGAGGAGAGAGGGAGCATTTGCAGTCCAACCCGTCTGAATACAACCGTTGGGATGCGATCATGTCTGCTAATATTGGCGGCGAGATATGCTGTCACATACGTTCCAGAAGAAAGACTCGACTCCTCTGCCCGTTAGCCCACTTTGCTGATAACTCGGCAGAAGCTGAGTTCATGCGTTGATCAACGTCCCAGCAAAAGTCCACACTCGAAAACTCTAACAGGAGAAAAGAACTGTTTTCGTCTTCCCTGCCAAAAGGAATTATTCTGACGGCTTGCTCGTTAAAAGAAGATTATTATTGACTTGAGGGGCTTGTTTGTTGGAGGCCAAGCCACTCGTCAGATCAGTCCAGAAATCCAAATCATTTACGCCTATCCGGAGAAACGGGAGCTTAGCGGAGGAAACTGTCCACAGTGGATGACATTACTAGTGAAATTACTCCTTTTCCTACGGAGTACCGTCTTCGGACAATAACTATAGCCTATAGGGTATTATAGCTAACTATGCCGGAGAAGTTGGAGAACCCACAAGGGCGCGCCAGAGGGTTGGAGACTTTTTGTTGGAGTATTGAACGCGGCCCAAAATGCCCAGAGATTCCTTCTGCAGCCGGCCTCGAGGATGGAGAATTTTTTGCTCGTGGCCTCGTCAGCCTGCGGCCTGGAGGAAATCCTTCTTATCGTTCTGGTCGACAATAGTCTATGGTTAGGATTCGAGCTTGTTTGCCTCACAAACAGCCTGTCGAACGGCACAGAATTGCTCATATTTAACCATGGGCCGCATCCTCCCTGCATCAAACCCAACCCATGGTCAAAACCCATCCATATTTTCACTCAGAACCTACCGCATTCAGCAGCCTGTCTTTTCCGCCTCTTATCGTGTTGCAGCACTAAAACAGGGGCCCAGGAAAGGAATGACGGGAAAGAAATAAAATGTACGGACCGTCGAGAATAAGGGCCACCTGTCCGCACCGTTCTCCCGCTGCTCCGCGAGAGTGTGTGGGAAATCCTTTCACAAAGATCCTGGAACAGGGCTCATCCATCCGGTTTCATTGGTAGGGTTTCTGAGACAGGCTTCTCCCCACCTCACCCACATCGTGCGCGATCCGGTCTGGACCAACTCAAAATCGGCTGTTCGCCTAAATTCTGAAAGTAGACCACCAACTAGCTTGCTCAGAACCCGCGGCCACCCTGCGGCCCGTCTCCAGGGAGAGGCGTTGACAGATGGCGCTACCAGTTCTCTGGTTCGGAACCAGGTATAAGCCCCATGTCAGTCAACCTGGCCGAGCAAACAGAGTATGAGAACCTGAATGTACGTTTTTGCTAGGACTAGGAGCCATGCTGCGCGACTACTACATAATTACCTAGTTTCACAAGTCCTCCCGACACTGAAAAAGGATTGTGGTTGGGGTTGCTTTTCCCTTGCAAGGGTCATCTACTGGCTTGCCACCCTTTTGAGACAGGAGGGCCAAATCAACCTTGACGCTTTGTCATATGCAACGAGGAGAACGGGCAACGTGCGAGAGCATCTGTTGTTCCTCTTGTTTCAATGAAACTGAAACATGCACATCACTGGAGTATGGGGTATTAGCCTTTTACTGCTCCGTAGCGCCGTTGACTCATCGAGGCCTGCTGGTAGATACATACATGCTACGAGCAACGCCGCCGATTCCAGGGTACAACTTGAATCATCCAGTCGCTACTCATTTCTCATGGGCGATAGCGTTGATAGGTTCAGTTTGAATAGAGGACACAGCCGTATTGCCGCGGAAGCTGCTAATCCCTAAGTTTAGGTGACCACGGTACTCAATCCAAGAATTTATATCGCACCTCGCTACAGAATCCAATGACGCAGTTCCAGGCCGTTGATTCCCGGAAATTTGTTACTCACTATCTTTGATTAGATTATGACCGTCCTCCCGACCCTCTTTTATGGGCGTTGATCCGGTTTTATTGGCATCACACACTGACAGGCATTTTTCAAAATGCCTCAAGTGCCCGGGCCACTGTACTCACAGCTGTTGTCTCACTGTATGAGAGACTTCTTGTGCTCCCGGCACACTGCTATGTCCTCGCGGAATAGCTCTCCAGTACTCCGAATAGAAGGTCATTTTAGCTGAGCACTTCATGATCGCATTCACGGGAGCGTTATGCGTATGCTCTTCATGGAGCGATTAGCGAGACTGTATCCGGTACAGTCCAGCTAAGGTGAAAAGCTTGAACTAGGGCAGTCAATCCAACATCATAGGCGTCAATGATATCACATGGAACAGCAGCCCGACTGAAGGTGATCATCACTGGGAAAAGGAGGAAATTGGGAGGCACAATATCACAAGCCAAGAACGGAAGGTTGAACCTTGGCATGGGGATTAATATTACTCCGCCTTCCGATGGCTGCGGCGTCACGGTCGCTTCTGATTGGCCAAGTACTATCGCAGCCCGACGAGGGTTATATGGATTGCGAAAACGCGTATCTGTTGCTCGAGAATCGGCTTGAAAGTACAGACAGGACTGGAAGCAGTGGCTTGTGGCTACGATATTCCGCTTCTTTAATCCTCTTCTTTTGCAAAAAGCGTCCGCCGAATCTTTGGTGGAAAAGCTGATGACGACATCGCCATTTGATTGAGGTGTGGGGGAAGAACAGCTCCCCGCAATCAGATGCAGTATAACAACCCCATCTTATCTGGACCTTATTGTCCCGTATAGCTCACATTCCTCAAATTTGGGGTATCACCGTACCAGCTGAGCTTCTGATCCTCCAGGAGCGTTAAAATACACCAGCAAAAGGCGTGCGGGGCGACTTCTATGGCAGCATCCAAGTGGGAGAAGCTTGCCCTCCGTGCGGTGGGAGACGGGGCCTCGATTCCAGTATTTCTCTATGGCACGGCTTGGAAGAAGGATCGTACCGCCGATTTAGTATACAAGGCGCTGTGCAATGGGTTTACCGCCGTAGATACAGCTGCGCAGCCTAAACATTACCGTGAAGAATTAGTCGGAGAAGGGATTCGGCGGGCGATATCTGAGGGGAAGGTCAAGCGAGACAATCTATATGTTATTTTACCCCTTGTTTTCGACAATATGATGGCTGTCATTGACCGTGGGCTGTGTAGATCCAAACTAAATATACCTCCATCGGCGGCCAAGATCCGGATAACTTGCCCTACGACCCAGCGCTTTCCATCACAGAGCAGGTGCGAGCTTCAATAAAGTCATCTCTCCATAACCTGAGGTCTTCGGAAGACCCTGGCTCCGAAGACAGTGTGTACCTGGACGCTCTTGTCCTTCACTCTCCGCTTCCCACCCAAGAGCAGACCATCGAGGCCTGGACCGCATGTGAGGAGTACGTGCCTCATAAAATTCGGCATCTAGGCATATCCAACTGCCCTTTGACTGTCCTGGCCGAGCTTTTCCAAAATGCCAAAGTGAAACCTGCTGTCGTGCAGAACCGGTTCTACCGTCAAACCAACTTCGATATCCCAATCCGCGAATTTTGCCGAGATAATGGCATCATTTACCAATCATTCTGGACGCTGACTGCCAATCCGGAGCTCGTCTACTCAGCAGCCGTAGGTCTGTTAGCCAACCAGGTTGGAATTAGTCCGCAGGCCGCAATGTACTGTCTTGTGCTTGGGTTGGGAAATACGGTGATCCTGAACGGGACGAAGAATGAAGGGAGGATGGGTGCGGATCTCCAGGCGCTGAAGAAGGTTGAAGAATTTGAAAGGAAATACCCGGAAAACTGGAGGAGAGCGCTTAATGGTTTCCGGGCTTTGACCGGGGAGTCGGAATAGTAGCCGGTCTTTAAGGCCGTGAGTCGAGGACCGATGGCTCCCTATGGTGGGTTATCGACGACTGCGCGAAGCTTTGATGGATGCAAAATTGATAAACACACAACACCAACTCGGCTACTTTGGGTGTATAGTAAAAACATCAAAGTTGAAGTGATCACTCTTCACTCAAAAACATGTAGACAAGTGTCCCTGAAAGGGGCATCATGACCATCTAGTTTATAGACCCTGGCAATAAAGGCTCAGGATTGCACTGTCAGTATTGATCGCTCCTTTGTGTATGATCAGAGATAAATATGTCAGAGCCGGACTGATCAGTAAATGTTTAGCAGAATAACAGTCTTGTCTCTGCTTGCTCGTTTTCTTCTTTTCTCATCCCGTTTGTCCTGTCGTTCGATTTTCTGCCCACCAGGCCGCTGACTCAGCCGCCCGGTAGCCGCCCGGCCAATCACGCAAGCGCAACGTCATTGGCGATTCGGCGGATTTTCGCTGTTTCGGACCATCCAGAGCCAAAAGCGCCTCCAGGACGAGACACAACTTTCGAGCAACCAGAGCGCTTCGACTGCGACTTTGGGGAAATTGTGTTCTCATTGATATCTTTTGTTTTCGTCTTAGTTACTGTCTCTGTTGTTTTGACCTCCCTAACCGACAACACCGTGAAAATTTCTCGTCGTTGCCGCCTCTCTCGCATCCCGTTTTCCGTCTCTGCTTGAAGTCGTCCTGCACATTTCCAACCCCTCCGGAAGCTACACATGTCTTGATTGGCCGGAAGCGCTTGTTTTGCAGCTCTTTTGTATGCACACTAACGACATCTGAGCTCAATCAACAATAGTCTCGACTCCGTGTCGGCTAATTATCGCTATTGCTGTGCCCCAGGACATTATTCGCTACCATTGTCAACTACCTCTCATACCTTGAGGTCTCGTCGGCGGTGTTGTTTAATCAGCCAAGCTGTAACAATCCTTGTCGATCCATCCGCTAGTCATCTTCACCCTCTCCAGAGGCTCCACGGCGAGCTGTGCGGTACGAATTACGACGTTACGAGATCCAACACTTCTGATGCCCGCTTTTTCGTCCTGACTCGAAAGAATACTCGGAAGCGTTTGCGCATTGCCTGCTCGCTCAATTTGCTTGGGCGCTTCTCTTTAGACCTGGCCTCATATTCATAAAAAAACACAACCCTCCCGCCATGACCTCGCAAAGTGCTACTCGCAAACGGCCCGCACCTGGCATAGCGCCTGTTCCCGCTCACCCATCCGCACCGTCACATACTTATCCAGCAAGCGACTCGACGCTTTCAAACGATCAATTTTTACAATGGGGGCAACCCGGCCCACCAGTACCCAATATACCGGCAGCAGGAACTGTCGGCCCGTATCAAACTTTGCCGGCAACTGCTGCCTTGGATAGCCATCAGCCACCCACTCAGGTGCCTCGAAAACCGATGGCTCCAGTCGCCAACACTGCCGGGAAAGCCAATCCTAATCCCAAGGCTTTCATCGAACCTCCTCCCGCAAATCAGGCCGACGCAGTCGATCCAGAGACGGGACTCACCGAAGAACAATTAGAGGAGCGGGCACATGCGGCGAAAATGGATGCCCAAGCCAAAAGAAAGCAGATACCTCCCTTTGTGCAAAAGCTTAGAAGGCAAGTGTCGCTATAGATATCTAATCCTGCAAGCCTGGTTTGTTTTCGCTAACTTGACCTTCTGATATAGTTTTCTGGACGAGTCCAAGAACACCGATCTAATTAGATGGTCCAATGACGGCCGGTCATTTATCGTTCTCGATGAAGAGCAGTTTGCCAGAACTCTTATTCCCAATCTTTTCAAACACAGCAATTATGCTTCTTTCGTCCGGCAGTTGAACATGTATGGATTCCATAAAAAAGTTGGTCTATCAGATAACTCGATGTTATCAAGGGAGAAAAAAGATAAAACCCCAAGTGAATACTCCAATCCGTTTTTTAGGCGCGGCAAGCCAGATCTATTGTGGTTGATACAAAAACCCAAAGCCCTTTCTCAGGCGAAGGCTGCGCCAAAAGAAACGCCGCGAGTTAAGTCAGAAGGCTTTGCAGATGATGGTGACCAAGAGGATTATACAGATGAGGTGGATGGCCGAGAGAACAGGAACAGGCTAAAGAATCAGCTGTCCATCGCACCTTCAGTTGACTTCATACCCAGGGAGCAATTTGCGGATGTCATTCGGGAGTTACATAATATCCGACATCAGCAACAGATCATATCTAGCAGCATCAATCAACTACGCCGGGATCATGAACAGCTCTACGACCAGGCCTTCAACTTCCAGGAACAGCATAGCCGCCACGAAAATTCGATCAATGCGATCCTGACATTCCTTGCCACTGTTTATAACAGAAGTTTGCAGGGACATGAGCCTTCGCAAGGTATGATCAATTCTTTCAACACCGGGCCGCTCCCACAGGAGCAAGCACAGGGGAATATTATCGATGTCGGTGATTTCATTGGAAACTTAGAAGCGGGTCTTAATCCCAACCAACGGCTTGTGAAGAAGCAGCCGTTGCTTCTCAAGGCACCACCCCAGCCTGGCGCTCCCGGAACCCCCTCGACTAGGGCGCATACGATGTCGCCGACGGTCTCTCAGTATGGCGGTCAAGGCCAAAATGGCAATGCAAACCCGAGAAAGCAGTCCGGTACCATAGAAGAGTTATTTGACAGTACAAGCCCAACATCAACGTCTCCGCAGCCGGCCTTGTTCAACACCGCATCCCCCATCCCTACTCAGAACCAGCCTACTATGAAACAACCCCCTCAGCGGGACATCATGTCTCTTATCCAGAATACGAATGCTCGACATAGTTCCCAGCCTGGCACGCTAGACTTCCCTACTGTTCTCTCTTCTCTTGAAAACTCCGGCGGAAACTCTCCATTGACGCCAAGCCAACGAGCCGATATGCTCCGGAGGATGGCCAACGAGACACACGCCTCCGACCCCTCCAGCATTGCTTCTTCTAACAACGCACTCATCACCCCAACTCCACCACCCGTACCTCCTGGCTACTCTAACCGCCTTGCCAACACCCGCGCCCAATTTGAAAATCTCTTAAAGATGCAGCAGGAACAAGACCGGTCTGTCCAGAACCTTACCAACATGCTCCAACCGCTCAGCCCTACCGGTTTAATTCCAGGCCTCGACCCTGACAAATTAGCTGGCGCCCCGCCGCCTCCATTGGATCTCGACCAGATATTCCACAGTGGGGACTATTTCACAGACTATACCAACCTGGACGCTACCAAAAACGCAATTCCAGCGACCTACGAAGCGAACCCAGAAACTCAAGGAAACGCCGAAAGTGGAAACACCGTAAATCCAAACGAATCATTAACCACTCTACCAGACGAACTCTTCGACATCAATCACGATCCAATTGGGGATCTTTTTGGAGATCCAAAGACGGACCTCACCAAGCAGTCTCCCAATGCCTTTTTTGATACCCCTTATGGCCAGGACATTGGAAGTGGTGTTGTCGGCCAGACCGGATTTGAGGACTTACCAGGGAATCCTGACAGCCGGGTTGCAGAGACACTCCCTAACAGCGAAGCGACTAGTCCTACGAATACGATTGACGAGAGTTTCCTTTCTCTGGACAATGGCAATGGCCATTCGCTTACAGGAAATACTAGCAATAAGAGGCGGAAAGTTGCGTACTAAGTTAAGCGGTCTTCAAGGACATACATACACACCAAGCTATCCTAATTTTTTTGACACTCGGATCCCACCGTGCTTCCAGTCCATGGTCTCCTCTCCTCTTCTTCATGTCATTTGTTTGTTTGTTTGGCTCCATGATACCTTTCCTTATTCTGTTATTGATGTCTTGACGCGTCATTTGTTCTTCTTCGGAGTCTGGAATCTATCTCGGTGGTGAATTTGTGCTCTGCATAATATCGAAAAAAACAGGCATGTAGGGGCTAGGTAGGGATATTTGAGGCTACACAGGCATTGGAGAATAGTCGGCGGTGTGGTAGTTCGGAGAAATGGCGTGGATTTCTTGTACTTTTGGTCTGTCTGACACGGCGGACTCTCCCAAGTGTATTGGTATGCATCTTCCAAGTTACCATGTTAGGACATCCAATGCAATGAGCTTGGTCGAGGACTTACCTACCTACTCTTCTCTTTCTCCTTACTCTCTGCCATCTATATACCCGGATGAGGAACAGCGTCTTATATAATACCTCCTCTGCGGGAGGCCCAGCAGATATCCCCTTTAGGCAGGCACGTGTCCCAGCACACAGATCAAAAAAATGTCACTGAAAGAGCTCTTACCTTTCTTATCGTACCGTTTTGATGCAGCAGGCGCGACGCCTCGCTCTCATTGGGCAGGGGCCTATCAGCAGGTATTTTCCCTTTCAGCGTCCCAGCCAATCCCCACGCCGGATCAGGGCTGTCCTGACGGCACCTTCCCTCCTTATCTCTTGCCCCCCAGCGCTCTTTCTTTGTCTGGTTGCCTGGTTCCTGCCTTCTCGGGCAGCCATTCACAGCAGTTCCTGCCCTCTCGCTTATTTTAGCGTAGTCCCGTGCCTGCCCTCGAGGGGGTATAAAGACTTCCTTCCCTCCCCCTCTCCCTCTTTTCTCTTTCTCTCTCTCTTTTTCTCGTCGTCCCATCCTTCCACCTCCTCCTCCTCACCTCACTGGCTGACGACCAGGCCTGGCCCTGCGCACCCGGGCCTTGTGTTGGACGCTTTGCCCGTTTTCCTTCTATACCCTCCCCTCCTTACTTGCCTTCTTGCTTTTCGGTATCTTTGGATACATCGCCTGTTTTTTTTTCTTCTTCTCACTCTCTGGCTTCCTACTGACTCGCTGCAGACTCTCCCAGTCCCTGTCCCATACACTGCATTGATCCACAACATGATGACAAAGCGCGCGCTCTACAAACATACCGAACCAACCAGCTCAGTCCTCATGGCTTAGGTCTTCGATCTTTGATGCTGGGGATGAGCAAGGTTCATAGCTGTCTGATGGATTACTTCATGACATTCTTCTCTGCCCACTGCACAATCTTGCCCATTGCCCATTCCGTCTTTATTTCTCTTCTGCCTTTGCTTCTTCTGCTTTCGCTTGCTTTGGCAAACTTGGTCGTACTGCTTCTGAGACTTCTTACTTTGACACGCCCTTCAGTCGTCTTGCTAATGTCAATGTTTTGCCTTTCGCGACGTGTTTCCTTGTCACTTGTCTACATCGTCGCGGTTCTCACTCCATGTATATAAAGATGGTAAACAATCAAAGGACGAGTACTTAATCAACATTGCCTTCCACTTGTTTCTTCAACTGCGAATTCAGCAACAGTAACCAATTCTCAATAGCATGTTTACCTGCCGATATTGTTTTGATGTCGTCGAGATTTCCAAACGCGGTTAAAGATCGGATGTGGCGCCGGGCTTGGCGTCACTCTTCTCGAATCTGACCATCTAGGCATCCTTGCAAGTGCTCTTCTATTGCTACTATGTCTGACTAGGCAGTCTTAGGATACACAACTATGCTACGACCAGCAGTGCAGGCAGCAAACTGACGATGATTATTGAACATGCGGCGTTCAGCAAGCGCCGACTACATATTCGCAGGCTGTCTTGAAATGGAGTCTGAAGATTGGGAGTCCAAGCAAACCAATTTTGCGCCTTAGGCGTAGGTAACCCCGAGACTTCTATGACAGCTGGAGACCTTGCTTCTTTCAAAGTGTACTGCTGCACTGAAGTTCGCGCATTAAGCAAAGGCTTCTTGATGGAGATCCTTTCGTCCGTCGACGAGTGCCGATCACTCAATGCCCCCGACACACGAACAGAACAACAGATCAAGAAAATACAAGCAGCTTGCAAGACCCTTTCATTCAGCGAGTGAAATACTACAAGTACATACTTGTACAGCGGAGTTCGAGACTATCATACTAGCAACAATTTGCGCCGGTTTGAAGGTAGATCTTCCTTAGCCAGCAAACCACACACTCCAGCACGATCAGACAAAGAAGGGCAAACAAATATGCTACCAGTGTTGCAATTTAGCCCTTCCAAACCCGGATCTTTATAAATAATCATCCTTTCCCACCGGTCAGCCCACACCCAGTCAAAGCGCCTGATAAAAAGGAAAGAAAGATTGAACAAGGAAAGGAGAAAGAAAAAAAGATAAATAAAAGGACCTAAGTGATAAAGCAGAGCGATTTGCAAGTTTATAGTGCATCAGCTCGACAGGACGTGTATCGGAGTTTTGTCCGATATCAGAGCCTGGGTCACAAGCTGGGCATAAGTCGTGACTGTTGGCATTAACGTTGGACCGGGTCGGAATAGATATCGCGACGGCAGGAGCGACAAGGGAATCGACGGGGAGTCGGTTTTATTATTCGTCGATCTGTATCGGCGCCTCGCGCCTGGCCGGCCGAGCCTTCCGGACACCCATTTAATCAGACTTGCTCTTCTTCTTCTGCTCGACCTTGAGTAGCAAAGCTCTGTTGATGCGCGGAAGGACACCTCCGAATGCGATCGTCGCTCGAATCAGCGTATCCAGTTCTTCATCACCGCGAATGGCTAGCTGCAGGTGACGGGGTGTGATACGCTTGACTTTCAGATCCTTGGCCGCGTTGCCAGCAAGTTCGAGAACTTCGGCTGTCAAGTATTCGAGCACAGCAGTAACGTAGACGGCAGCTATAAGTCAAAAAGTGTGAGCTATGAATGTCCGCTGGCCCAAGGAGTCGTGGGAATGAATTACCTTTCGCACCAACGCGCATTTTATTCTGAGTGTTATTCTTCAAGAATCGCTTTATACGACCGCAAGGAAACTACAATAAAGATAGTTAGCGACACCGCGGCCATGAAAATTTCGTGCAAAGAGTCATGCATCCTGTAGGCAGCACCCCACATTCTCTTGGAAAAAAGTTGAGAGAGATCAGTCGCTTGATCTAGCTTGATGCTTGCACTCCACAATCGATCTAAACGACGAAACCAAGCGAAAGTCCATGAAACTAACCTGTAAGCCAGCTTTTGCGCTGTGAGATCGCTGGGTTTTGCCATTAGCGTCTTTTGGCGCACCCTTGCCTCCAACGGATTTTCCTTTTCCACCAGGCATTTTGAGTCCGAAGTTTGTCGCGTGGTCCTAAAGACGAATATGTCGCGTGTTTTGAATGGAACTCGATATCTTTGGGGCAGTGGGACGACGATGTGGTTGAAAAAAGGTGGCAAGAACGCGTTTTGTTGATGGATGGAGCGGAAATCATGGGTTGGGTCTTTCTTGGGGCCCTTGAAGGAAGAGTTGATTGCCCAGATAGGGTTCGGAGAACGCTATTCCTAATCCGGGTGAGTATTCACAACCTCAAGTCAACATCGAGGGATCGAAGCATTAGTTTCGAACGCGAATACCAACGCTGACAGTCAGTTGCCGTGCTCAAAAAGTAGAAAGAATATCCCGACTGCTAAGTTTATCAGCTTGGGAGTAAAATATCTGTAATTTCAGCCATGATGGTCCCGAGATCAGACAGGGTGGGAGCACCATCATAGGTGCCCTATAGTGCCGTTGTCCAGCCATGAGTTAGTAATCACTTGCATTTTTGACATTCACCTGTTGCTCCATAGCCATTCCAGAGAATGGAATCAGCCGATCCATCAATCGAACTCAGATTGTCGTTACATCGATGTTTTGGATCTTCTTGAGCGTCCAAGGTTGGGAGAATGGCAACTCGGGGGAGAATCGAGCCGCTTATGTCAGCCATTCTTGGTGTGGCTGGTGATTTATTGTTAGCCACAAGGAGACCCGCAGCTTCCAATCAGGTCCCGCCTCGACGATCCCCGGCTTTTCACCCACAAGTGCTATGGAAAGACATGTCAACCTTTATGAGCGTCTTACTTGGGAGTAGGAGGCCGAGCTGCTAGTAGAAGCTGATGGTGCTTATCTGGTGCCATGCCAGTCGTCAGCAGAGATACTGACATCCCCGTTCAAGGTCTCTCTCCTGCCTGAGTTGCTCACGCGAGCAGGCTCCCAGTTGGGGTGCCGGATTGGCTGGAAATGGGGTTTGCTATCGTAGTCTATATTGAGCGGCCGCTCAGTCACCTTCTGTTCCTTCATACTATCTCCGATACGGCTGGTAGGCGGGCACATGAGTATGTTGCCAAAAAGGCCTCCCCTTTCCTATCTACTCCATTGGAAGCGACTATGAAGGACAGATGGGACTTGGTACTCCGTACTTAACGTTCATCAACAGCCCAACGAATTACAACACTGCCTAGCCCTAGAAGAAAAAAAATCACCTTTCGGATTCCATTCGTTTGCCATGTAGCCTTAATACATTTTATCTTGTTATCTGTAGGCTGATTTGAGGGCTGAAACTTCTATGTATTTCCATTTGTTGCCGCCTATCACCACGTGACCCGTTGCTCGGCGGACACTCTGTTAACTTTGCGAATTTTCCGAATCGCCGCAAAAGCCTGGAGGTTCCTGAACATTTTCAAGCGCCGTACGTTTTCTTCAGCAACTATCTGCTATCAATTTTTTACAGAGCTTTAGATCGTTCGGCCGTCTCGTCTTCATCATGAATCCACAAATGTGAGTAGCATGTCCCTTCGAAGCTATTGTCTTGAAGCTTCCACCGCGCCCCAAGGGTGAGTACTGAACAGTTGTCTGCAGAACCAACCTGGTTATCATCCTTGTGATGATGCAGGTGTCGAAGAAGATTCCTTTTGACCAGCCCGAGATTCTTCTCGGTGTCCGAACAATGTACATCGCTTCGAACATCGTCATTGGAGCTCTCTACCTTTACGTGTTCAACCAAATCAACAAGAAGAAAGGTAATACACATCTGATACAATTTCGGCTTCATTCTTGTATCTCTTGTCATGATGAGAGATACAGGAATAGAGGCGCGCTCGCTACCTGAATACTGATTTTTCTATCGCAACCCAGACCTGAAGACTCTCAAATACGTTGAACCCCCACCGATGGGCTCCAACGAAGAACCTCGTCCCGTTGTCACGACCGTTCAAGATTATGACAAGCAGCAATTGCGATCGCAGCTCAAGACCCAGCTTATGGGCGTAGCCATGATGGCCGTCATGCACCTTTACTTCAAATACACCAACCCTCTTCTCATTCAATCGATTTTGCCCCTGAAGAGCGCGTTAGAGGCCAACCTTGTGAAGATCCACGTTTTCGGACAACCGGCCAAGGGTGATTTGGAGAGACCGTGGAAGGCCGCCAATAACTTCATGGGTATGGGTCAGGGCGAAGTCAAGAGCGACAAAGCCAGTGTCGAGACGGCAGAGAAGAACTGGAGAGGCGGTGCTAAGGAGGAGTAGACTGTTGCTCCCAATATTTTTCCTCGAAACCTTCTGTTCTTGCATAATTTTTTCCTGATGAGTTGCATAAGCCTCGGCGACGGGTCGAAGTTATATATTAGATGTCGGCTGGAATTGATTTTGAAAAGCAACGAATCTCACCAAGCAGCGCGCTATTTTTTGTAGGCTGTTTCTTCAATGGATGTATTGTTAAGGATATCACTTTTTCATGACCAATGCAAGATTCAGAAAAGGCTACTATCAAAGCCACGTTTGCTTGACGACACAATACAACTGGCCACCACCGAGCCTGCAAGCTTACACTGGAAAAATGAGGGACCATCAGGAAATGCTGTTTTCGGAAGCACGGATCTCAGCCTCGAATTCTCTAGCCTCCGTTCGAGCCTGTTCCGCACTCTCGAGAGGCCATAGCAGCCAGCCTTCGCGGTCTCCTCCATAAACAAGAACGCAGAATATGAGTGCCTCCATCGAAACCATGCCGGATTCCACAAGCTCTTGGGCGCGGATCATTGCCGAAATATCGAGCCCATACTGGCGGTCGAAAACGGAAAACCGCATCTCTAAAGAAGTTCTTTGTTTTACGGCACGCGACATTCGTTCTTTTAGTGTCAAGTCATGCCTGATAGTCCACGGTATGTCTGGATCTTTTTCCCAGACGAGATCTTTGCGAACGATGATTTCCAGGGGGCGGATTCCAAGCCTGAATCGCCATCGCAGGTACTTCGGAAAACGAACTATCCAGGGATAGACGTTAAAAATGATACCACAGTCGCGGATGAGAAGTTTCGGGTAACTTCGCATTATGGAGCGGCGGAAGTCAGTATCGCAGTAATAGAGGCCAACAGCGAGATTGAAGCAATCTCGTATGGTGAAGTACAGTCCAAACAGTAAAATGACCGACAGTGCGATGTTTACAAGGCACTGAATAATGAAGAACGCGCGCTTTGTTGAGGTTGCATTATGGTCGAGGTGGACGATGTAGGCCCTTTGGCGCGAAAGACCCTTCACGAGGCTGTTGAATGAGGATGGCAATTTCCCGAAATTACCAGGATAATTATCCATGGTGGAAGAAAGGTAGCGTCAGAGTACAAGTTGGAAATGTCAAAGTGCAGCCCGAATGCTTGAAGAGCAATTTGCTTCAAGCGGTCAAGCTTATAGACCCGTGAGCCTATAAGCCGTCAAACCACGAACAGCGCGACTGAATAAATTTGAAATGGAATCGACCAATTCAGGGCATAAGTTGAAGCGCGTATAAGAGAAAACAGATCCTGTGTTCTGCTTTGGATGTCTCGTTCGTATCCTGGCTTCTCGTTGTTGTCAATCGTGAGTTGAAGTCGGGGTGAAGGTTCCAAGAACACAAACCGCGGCACTAAACCCTTTTCGGCGGCCCAGTGACTGACCTCGCGGGTCAACAAGGAAACGCAGACGCGGTGGTTGAATGAGATCCATTTCAGCTTAAAACAAAAGCAAATCCGTGACAATTGACGACTCAACGCGAGAGACCAGCCAGAGATTTGATCTCTTGCACACTGTGTACCATGAAATGCAATAATCTGGATCTAACAGAACTAGACCTTCGCCAAAACAATGTCTAACCGTGAGTGGGTTCAGCGGAGATTGCTAGAACCTGATAGAGACAGCAGGCCATCACCCGGCGAGAACCGATACTCCCATCGAAAAAGCGACTCCTTTACCTCCCGAATTCCTACAGCTACTCCCAAAAATGGCGAACAATCTCGCCTCACCTTCACTCAAACGCGAACGCTGACGGGCGCGTTCGAGGCAACTGCCGACCGAACAAGCGCGTTGGAGAAGTCCAGACAGGCACCACAAACTTCCGCGATAGCAGAAAATGGGAGAAAAATTCCCGTGACCTTACCAGCAAATCAAGTTCCTACACCACCGAATGAGAAGGTAGATACTTATCGGCCAGTAAGCAGCACTAGTGCTCGGTCCGAGGGCGCAAACGAGGCAGAATTCGATCGTTCAACAAGACGTGAGCGGCTTGAGGAAATGCGCAACTTCTCACCAAGCCCAGGTGCCCGACAGTATGATATGATACAGGAAAATTATGCAGGGGATGCAGATGATTCAGAGTCTAGTCTCGAGGACTACACGGACGAGGAAATGTTGAAAAAGACAATTCAACGGAGAAAGGATGATGAGCGACTTAAGCGGGTAAAGGGGGCAGAGATCCCCGTCCTAAGCCAAGCTCGGGTTGGCTTGAGAGCGAACTTGTCTACCGGGAATCTGCAGCGTCGGGATGAAGAGATTCAGCGGAAGGAAACGCCGCCGGAAGCGATCGATGAAGGAAGAAACCCGCCACTGAACATTCCAAAAACATGGGGAACACGAAGCAGGGCTACAAGCGAGTGGCTCAATCGCACACGGCCTGAAAATGGCAACCATGGGGTGGATACAGAAGAACAGCTTCCTCATGACTGGGAAAATGATGCCTTTGAGCTCACGGGTCGTTCTATCCAAGTCTCTAACAGTCCTCCCGTTCGGAGCAAATTCCAACGGGAAGCACCTGGCTCAAACTCCTTGAGTAGCGTCCCTTCACATGCTCAGCCCTGGGACCTTCCTCTAAAGCAGCCAAAAGCGGAGGTACAGCACGATGATGTTGCTACAGAGTCTTCTGTTGCCGTGCATCGGAACACATATCGTGAAAAACCGCGAACCATATCCCAGGAAGACTCCCATGACCTTCTACGAAGACTCGCAAGAAAGGAAAGCCCAAGCCTAACGAATACACCTGAATCGAAGGTAACCGCGAAGACTCCTCTTGACCCGAAAACGCCGATCGTAACAGGTGCCTGGGTCGACACTCCCTTACCAACGAGATCTCATGACGCTCGAGTTGAGAAAGCGGTTCCTGCCGTCCCTGCACAGGTAAGACTTTCTATATATCCATCTTTCAAATCCACATCCTACATCTCTCCCACGTCTTCTCCCGTTCTCTCCTCCTTACTGCTCACCGTCTAATATCCTACGTCCTCCCTTACCGATCTCGAAAGCTGCAGTATGAAGGAAACGAGGGTGACAGCAAACACACTACACCCCTACTTGCTCCGGGCTTTGGCCTCCCTCACTTATAGGATTTTACCCAATGTCGCGTTCATCCTTAGTGTGTCCTTATTTTTCTTCCCAAGTAACACCCATTCATCATTTCTCCAATATTATCTATCGTACATTGTTTGGTATCGGGTCTATCGTTGTATTAGTCTGCTCGCAAATGCTCTGTTGGCTTGGCCTCCGACTTTGTCTGAGGCTTACCCTTATTGGGCTTATTCCGTCTGGGCCCATACAATCCTTCTTCTGTTACTTGGCCTCGCTTTTCGAATTTCCCCCTGCTCGCTCTAACAAATTGTCATCACAGCGTCCGACAGAGTTTCTTGGGCACGAAAATGCCAGCGAAGCTCTCCTTCCCGAACCACATGAAGAAAAGGCACAGTCTCTCCCGAAGAAACCACAGCGAAGAGTCATGCCAACGCAATTGGAAAAGCCGAGTCTGCCAAAAAGTGCACTTGCCGCCGTTATTGAAAGCGTACACTCAGGTGATGGTGAATTTGAAATGGGAGAAACGACCATCGAGTCCCTCCAAAAGCTGCTCGAAGATTCGTCAACGAGTAGCCTCGAATCAAAAGATACCAAAAAGCCCGGGAAGATTGATTTGGATGCCCTGAGCCACATTGAAAGGAAAAAACAGGATAGCGAAGAGGCGCTAATTGACCGGCTGAACCTTAAGCTTCAGTCGCTAGTTCGCAATATCAACGAAGCGAAAGCTGGCCTGGTCAGTTTGGAGGACAAGGCTGTTAAGGAATCCGCCCTTCTTACCACTCGTAACCTCAAAGGCTCCAGCAAGAAACAACAGCATAGCGACGATTCTGGAGCTTGCGATTCCTGTGGCTTGCATGATGATGGTCGACGCTACGTCGCTATTCCCGTCCCTCGTTTAACACGTCGCCACCCAGACACCGGGCGAAGACAGCTTACCCGATTCAGCTGGCTTATAATAATTATCTTTATATGGCAGATTGTGGAGTTACTCATCGACGAATATCGTTACAGCCCCGCCTTCCTCAACAAGCCATTATACATGGCCTCCAGAGACCCTGAGTGGCCTATTTTTATCCCCCATACTATATGGCGCTGGCTTCATCTGTCAGTGATATGGATACCTATCCGAAACGCGATGTTTGCTTGTGTGAAGTTTGTCGGAACGTCTCTAGGAGTATGGGATCCGTTCTACGATGACTGGATGTATGGCGAAGAGTTGTATGGAGAAAATTGGATCCAGAGGTACAATCCTCTAGTCTATCCGGAACTCTTTCGAAATCCAGTTGTGCGAGCTAATTATATGCCGGGGCGGCCCGATGGCCCTGTTTTTGGAGGCGCTTTTCCGGGCGGAAGAGCTGATCCGGATTTAAGCATGGATGGTGATACGATTTTGTAAGAATCTGGAAACGGTCAAGCTTCATGTCCTTGAAACACATACATCTGTTCATGATTGTTGATGATGTTTGCATAGCGTTGCCTGGCATGAGGTACCATTCCTAGAATTAAAGGATTCTGCCTTGAAATCTCCTCAATTAATGATAATGCAGCCATCAATTTTCCTGAATGGTGCATTTTGTTTTTATCTGTCATTATCTAGCCAAGATTTTTCTAAGAAGTCAAAACATTTCTCTCGACGCCTTGCTAGATCTTGACAGCCCGCCAATATTGGGAACCCTACAGACACCGATACCAATGCGAATGGGATGCGAAAATGTTGCAGAATATTGTACTTCATAGCTTAGCCTTGTTCAAGCCTTGCTTCCATTGCCGAACCAACTCGACTTCACCCTCCACTCTCCAATCTTTACCCGCAAGTACGCGTTTTCGAACGTCTTCCTCGCTGAAGAGATTTGGGTCATCTAGTGGCTTTCTTTCAACATGTTCTGTTGTATGATCTAAAAACGCTGCAGTGTCTGTCCTGTGAACCTTTCTCTGCGCTGCATCTGCGCAAAAGGCAGCCCAGTTCTTGAATGCAAGCTTTGCAGCTACGGATGCTGGGACAATGAACATGAAACAGTGCGGCTTTCCCTCGTAGCGCTCTAACACCACGGTCCCTCCTGCACGGTAGATATTTCGGGCCAAATGGAGACCCTCGTCTTCAAGACACTCTTCTGCAACATTCATGTAAACTGGAGGCATGTCGTTCCAGATCTCGTGAGGTGCAGCAACTGGAGACACGAGTGGATGAGCCAGCATATTCGCGTTTGCGTAGAAGTCAAGACGTGGGGGGTTCGAAGGCCAGGTTTCATCTGGTGGAAATGGATAAGGTGTGTATAGCTCGCCTGGAGTTTGCGGAGGAGGAATGATGTAGTCGTATTTTGCGTTCAGGTGGTTGGAGGGTAACGAACGCGTGACATCAGCGAACGGACTGGCTAAAGCAACACCCGCAGGAAGGTCTAGGCGAACATCCTTGCCGTGAAAGCGAATGGTGGGATTTGAGGAGAGCCGGCGGAGGGTCAAAAGGGTTTGAACAAGCGCAAGGCTTAGCCCAGCGCCCGCCGAATCTCCCGAAATCACAATCTTGTCCGCCGGGACAGGGGTATGGAATGAGCCAGGTGGCGGAGAAAGAAGGAATAAATATGCTACCAGGGCATCCAAGAGCGCCGCAGGAAACGGGTTTTGCGGGGCCAGCCTGTACCTTACAGAGAAGCAGCGGCCACCTGTCAATTTCGCGAGTTTAGTTGTTGTAATTCTGTGCGTGCATGGATCCATTAAGCTATAGAATTCCATTAGTACAACGGTCGCTTTCGCCTCTAGTCAGATAGGGATACACACTGGTATGCGCCGCCGTGAAAGTAGAGAATTGTGAGATCAGTGTCCACGTCTTCCATTAATCTTTCATACGTCGCTTCGTCAGATAGATCAGGCAGCGGGGTTTTCTCCCGTGCACCTTTTCTGTATCCGTGCCATTCTGCTTCGACGTCGCAAATCTTTGGGACATCGTAGGTCTCCGAACCATCCATATGAGCCTCGATCGCTTTCAGCAGTTGCTGAAGCACATCATCTTCAGCAGGCTTGGGCATAGTTACTGCGGGCGCCCACATGTACCCCTTTTTCCCAGGATCTCTGGTGCTGCTTTTTTGCATTTTCAGAGAGGAAGTCGAGAAATTGATAAATGATCGAAGAAAGCTAACAGAAACTTCCAACTGCAAGTCTTGCTTCCCTTCTGTGGGAGAAAGACCGAGTACATTCAACACGGCTGTCTTGAGCACGATGGGGACGCGTGAGGCGAGCAAACGCAGCAGTCCCAAGCTGATTGCCATCGTGATGCTAGTTTACCGACTTTTGCGGCGGGATCGAGGAAAAGGGTATCCAGCTGAACAGGTGGTATCAATGAGAGTCGCTATATAAGGACCATTGCTAGGTCGGCGATATCGCGAGTGATCTTCTCTTGCATCTTCACTTCATATTGAATCACTGGGGCACGTGCCATGCGTTGTTCTTGCCCCTCGGCTGCCCCGTGATTCGGGATGCGCCTTCCTGTTCCTGTCGACGCGTCGTCCATTTAAGCTCGAATATGCTTTCATAAACTACATTGCACTAACCTTAATGGGGCCAGTTCCGTCCTGATCGGGCGTTATGCATTTTTGCCAAGCCCAGTGCCGCTTTGTGGGTCTTGGCAAAGAAGTTGCTGCTGCAGGAATGTTTTATAGTCTCTTTTATCACTTATTCTCTACAACACAGCCATCAGACTAGACTGTTGCTTTGGAAGATTCATGGATGAAAAATGAAGCGTTTTGTCTGTTTTATTCCTATCTCTTTGTATGCAACATTTAAACACAGCAATCAGTCAGTCCTCATGTCGATTCGACAACCGTCTGTGCTTGAGGTAACGTAGTATCTTGCGCGGCTCTAACCCAAATGCAAACCTTCGACCTCGGATCATGCTTGCCGTCACAACTACTACCGACCTGGTATATGGGATCAATTCAAAGCCTCGGGCCAGTCAGCTCCTCTCAAGAGATCACCAGGCGTACATTTTACTTCGCCGGCATAGGTATTATGTCCCGAACACTCCACTGATATTCACGGGCCTCTTTGGTCCGACCGAGACCGCTCAAAAGGATACTAAACTCGAACTCGGTTGCGTTCAAGCAGGAAGGCCCAACTTTGACGTTGAAAGTGTCTATGTAACTCTCAGAGGTATGCGTGGGTATCTCGATCTCTTCGCTGCCACAGTTCATTCTACCCATCCAGCTCCATGGAAATTCAGGGCTGGGATAGACCACTTCTTTTGCTTCGTCATCCCAGTAACTGACTTTGTCAAACTTCAAAGATATACTTAGCATCACTATATGAACAGAGGTAACGAGGTGATAGATGCTGTACGTACGCGCCACTTTATATAGCTTTCACGATGGTTCACACACCAATTACTGTCAAAGGATCTCTGATTCGGCCCTTCGTAATGATGTATCTTTGTGCATCGCCAGTAGTTCGTTGGTGTAATCTGGGACAAACCGAATGCGAGATTTAGAAAGGAAACGAGAAGTAGCTTGATAGACATTTTCACGGTGCAGGATTCAAGAAATTATTGTCTAATGCTGAGTTAGAGAGATGCTGGTTCATAGCGTATGGGATGAGCGCTTTTTATAGTGGATGAGATATTCTCTGCCTACGCCAAAGCGCAAGGGTCATTTGACAACCATATGCCGTCCTTGAAGAAACGCCGTGAACTTTGGGTGATCCTTTCAAAGAGGAATGATTCCATCGGAGATCCTTCCATAAAGGTAGAACGGCACGGTTGGGATTTGTAGGTAATTTCAACACCCTGAACAGAAGGAAGAGACCCCTCAAATTCGTAGAATGCGTAATCAAAAAAAGGCAGAAAAGCATTCAAACAAGTAGTGCCTGTGATAGAAGTAGTAGACATAGTGACTGGCGGGTAATCGGTTCAGCAAAATGAGGCTTTAGTATTTACTAATGTGGGGAAGTACTGCTATGAGACACCGGGATCTGTACTCCGTAAATGATGAAAGGATTTCCGAAAACCCAGATTAGACCCACGTAGCTTTGGTTCTTTGGAGGATGTAAATAATACTCCGTAGATAGCCTGAAGTAATAATAAAGGGGGCTGATTATCCTTCGGGCTTGAATCGAAACCTGTATCCCTACTAAGAAGGATTAATAATTGAGGATGTTGGCCGTATAGTATTTGGATTGATCGGCAAGATCAAGCTCCCTCGCGGCTTCACCCTAAGCCCAAGATTGAGAATCCTCCACATGAGCGAAATAAGTCATTTAAACGGAGTCGATATAAAGCTGACTTGACTATTATTCGCTCTTAGTTCTTCGCATCTAGGTTCGCCCGGTGTCTCTTGTTTCGTCTTCCTGGAAAGGGCTGCAATCCGTACAACCAAGGTTTTATTTGAAAGGAAGATTAACTGAGACCTATTGAGGAAGGTAATTTTCTCCTAATTGTCAGGTTCAATTGCGCCTGGTATCCGCCGATGAGCACATAATGACCGTCTGGAAACGAGCTCCTAGAGTATCGTTGTAAAGCCGCGAGTGGCACGGCACTTCAGGTAGTAATGATCGAACAAGGAGAAAATTGATTGCGGTATCTCGGCAATTGAGATAGCAGCGGCTATGGAAATATATACATACTCATGAGATTCATGTACTCGTTCCCCAACAGGAGAAGCTTTTTAGAGGGGAGTTCGCTCCGTTCGCCAATTCGCCAATGGTACCCAAAAACCAAAACCCATTTCCAAGATGGAGTGTAGTTGCGTCTCTTCATGGAGACTTCTCAATATCTTTCAAAGCATTGGGCGTCCGACGAACGCCAAGCAAGCGGCGGTAGGTCTCCTCTTCTTCTTCCTTCAGTCCATATCCGGAGGGATCCCGCTTCTTTAAGAAATTCTCTACCCTAGCATCTCGCGTTCTCGGTAGATCCATTGTGCTCTGTCTGCGCCCATCAAGGAGTTGGCCACATTGATTGTTGACCTCTCGTACCCTATCCTGGACGTAAGTGGAATACGTTCCCACGGTGACGGCTTGCCCAATGCCGCCAAATAGTGCCAGAAGAACCAAGAATGAAACAAACGTGTTGTGTGAAACAGTTTGCGCTTGTTTCGGCTGTCCGTCACGCCTTTCGTAATATTGTTGCCAATCCTCCCAAGTCGCATTTCTAAAGATCTCATCACCGGCCTTTTTCTTAGTGGTGTCTCTGTATCGGCCGTCAGAGCTACGGAAATGATGCTTGGCGTGAACACCGAAAAGCTCATGTCGACTGTTCCATCCGTCCCCATGTTTGTCGTACGCAGCACGTTTGACAGGGTCGGAGAGGAGTTCGTGGGCTGCCACTATGATTCTATACCTGTGCATCCGCACTGAATCGGGCAGATCCTTACACAATGGATGTCCATTGCAGGGTCGGTCCGGATGGTAGATCTTGACAAGCTCATAGAATCGGCGTTTCGAGTAAGGGGCGGACCGCTCCTGTTTGAACAGTTCGTATGGCGAAAACGTGGGAGAGCAGGGCCACGAGAAATCCGGTTCATGCCTTAAAGGATCCGTATGGTGAACGTGGGCTAAACGTCTGGGCGGCTGGAATGGGGCTGCATGTCGACGGGAGAACGAGGTGGATTGGGGCGAAACCGACGCCGGGCTAAGTAGCTGGATGGTGCTGCCGCAGGAGCAGAGCAAAAACGGCTTTTTCAACATGGCTGGATGCCTGACACCGATACAAATGGTTTGACCATCGCAAGGCGGTATTGTTGAGCACAAATTCCTGCTGCAAGGACAAGAAAAAAACCCCCTCACATTGTCAGGCGAGCTACTTCTTGATTGTTTCGGAAGTTCGGATTCTGATGCTTGCCGGCTGGGCGTGACTCCACGTGACCTAGTTGAATCACGTGACAGCAAGACTGCCTAGGTTTGGGGAGAAGGGGATAATAGATTGATGGAGTTTGAATATCGCATCGTGTCAATCAATAATGCCTCCTTACGAGAACGCTGCCCGAGGCCGGCGGCGACCGTCACCTTCGTACTCATCCGACGGTGGTACTCATAACTTTAGGAAACGGAGCAGGAGCAGAGACCATGGGCGTCATGGCGAACACGAACACCGACTGACCCGACGCTCTGATCGAAGGGATAGATCAAGAGACGATATAGGGTCTGAAAGATATTCCCGAGACCGAAAGAGTCAACGATCGCACCACGACCGTAACCGCTCACGAAGTCCGTATGAACGGTCTCCGCGCAGACGCCGGTCACGTTCAAGGGAGCATCGTCGTCGCGACCGAGATTCAGACAGGCCTCGACGACACGAGTCCCATCGCCATTCTGCTCCGCCGTCGCGAAGCGCGTCTCCTACGTCTCGGCGATCACGAAACCCTCTGCCTACTCAGAAAGATGCGTTCTCCAAAACGCCCCAAGAATTATCACAGGTGCCTACACCAGCTCCGGATAAGGAGAAACCAAATTTCGCACAGACAGGCCGCCTCGCAGCCGAGACGAATGCCGTAACTATTGGCGAAAAAAGTATTGTTCTCAAATACCACGAGCCTCCTGAAGCGAGAAAGCCTCCTGTCAAGGACGCATGGAGACTTTACATCTTCAAGGGAGACGATTTGTTGGAAACCATAGAGTTGGGTGGTCGAAGCTGTTGGCTTATCGGGCGAGAGAGAATGATCGCAGATTTACCTATTGATCATCCCAGCTGCTCGAAACAACATGCCGCTATTCAATTTCGATACATAGAGAAGCGAAACGAATATGGAGACAAGGACGGACGTGTCCGGCCATACTTGATTGATTTAGAGAGCGCTAATGGGTCCCATCTGAATGGAGACGCGCTGCCACCAGGTCGATACATGGAGCTTATGGATAAGGACGTACTCAAATTTGGTTTAAGCACACGAGAGTACGTGCTCATGCTGCCACCACCAGATTGAGTTGGAAATAGAATCTGGATATGATTTACGAATACAGCACAATTCATATAATACATCATGCCATCATAACAAATTGAGACTTCAACGAAAACCGGAGCTAATGCTAGTCCGATCGGCAAAACAAATTCAGGCAATTGCAATGCTTTCAATCAAAGGGTTTTCACGCCCCTCATGCCTTTCCGGTCAGCTCCTCAGCCTCCTCTCGAGCTTGTTCACCGAGATCTACGGTCTTCTCCTTTGCCTTGTTTGCAGCATCTTGAGCGGCTTCTTTACCCTTCTGAACGGCTTCCTTTCCCTTCTGTGCGGCTTCCTCGGCTTTCGAGTCAGGGTGGCCCAATGCCTCCTTCATCTTGTGGGATGCTTCCTCTGTATCATTGAAGCGGTCAGCATGAACTTATGAATGCAATTTTTGGTATAATTGCGTTATACGCACCTCCCTTTTCGATTCCCTTTACGGCGGCATCAGACACAAATCTGTCGGCCTTCTTCAGGGTATCCTTAGTCGCTTCGATGGGACCCTTGTCCGCTCGTCGAATTGTTGTGGAGAAGAAAGCAGGTCTTGAGGCAGCGTAGGCAGCTGATCTTGTGGGAGCAACAGTGGCTCTGGCGAGTGGAGTGAGGCGGGCGGCTGACATGATGAATGGTTTCTAGATGATGATGTTAGAGCGACAGGTGAATGAATGGAACTCTGAGGGACAGGGTGGCAGGTGTCAAAGATACACATGATGAAGATCACCGGCTGTACATCAGCGACACCCGTTGCCCTGACTGTCCCTTGCAAGTGGCTATATTGCGTTACTCACTTATGATCTATACTTGAGGCAATGTAAGAGTAGAACAATGTGATGGTGAGCGTGATTTGATGATGGTTTTGAAAAATGGATATATTTGCAAATGGACTCGATGCCAATGGAATTGTAGGATCCAGATGCACCTCACAGGTTATATATCCCAGTCTTCCCAGAATAGGCGCTTGAAATCACTTTTGCCATGTCCCAGCTTTCCAAACACGTCCAACGACGTCATAGCTCCACGCCGATCCCGTGATGGCGTCAAATCTTGCTGACTAAGAAAAGGGATAGCTCCCCCGACCAAATGGGCAATCCCCTTGCTACGCTCCTTTGGACGAGAGTAATGAGAGGAGAAGCTGCGGAGTTTCAAAAGGACTTGCTGATTTCTTGAGATTACGCTGAATATACATAGCAGCTCGTTTTGAGCATACAAACGCGCCGGTCAATATTTGACGTAACGTCACCCCGACTCAGAATGCTGGGAGGTGTGGAGCAGGAGCGAGGTCTGGATCTATCAGAAGATCAAAGACATTATAAGCATGATCATGGATATCTAATAACGTCACTGCGACTCAAGAAACAAGGGTATTAATTTAACATTTTCATCCTTTCACAAGCTCAAGACAAATCATGCAAAAAAGGCTCATTAAACATCGCTATGCTACCCACTCCTCGCTGTCAAAAGCTCATTCATGTATCTCTTTTTTATGCCATGCATCTTTTTGGGGATCTTCGAAATGATATGAAAAGACAAAAAAAGAAGGGAGAATGAAAGAAATAGAAGAAAAGACAGAGAACGCCGATGATAAAAACATGTAGGTATAAAAGCAACAGGTATTAGTGTCGACAACTTGCCTTTCCAACGAAAAGAAGTCCAGGCCTCCTGATTTCTCAAGTCAATTACAATTGAAAATATACTTCACTGAAACTGGAGGCCGAATCCTCTCAGGTCATGCCGTGGTGCAGGGAGCTTCCACTTCGCGGTCTTTGCCAATGGGTTGATAAATTATCCCCGGAGCCTCCAGACTGATGGCTGGCCATAAGCTCTCGTTGGGCCTCGTCACTCGGGGTGGGGATGAGGTTATGCTGGGGGTATGGTGTTGGCTGTCTTGCACGCCTGCGAGCTGCGTCAATGTCCACGGGATGATAGGAGCCAAATTGAATATGCTGCCTGTTCGGTATGCGACTGAATTCCACGACACTTCGAGACTTGCCATCTTCAGAATTTACCATCCATCCGGGTCCAGACGAGCCCCGCGACATCATCGGTGCCTCAAATGATATTGGCGAGGTCGAAGTTGAGTTAGCGGCAGATCCGCCAACTCCGCCGAAAACGAGGCGCTGTCCGCGCCTAGTATCCAGCATGGGCAACTGTACTCGTTCACCAGTGGCGGGAGACGGTGCCATGGGATTCGGTGAAAAATTAGGTGGGAATCGAGTAGGTTCCGTTCGCAGTGAGTGCCCTGACTGGGCCGAGTGCTCACGGGACATGGGCTGGGATGAATACCCTGTTGGCATGTGTCCAGCAGGGAAAGCTGGCCGACCCACTGGGATCGAGGATGCCACATGAGAGGGTGGTGCTCTGAACCCAGGGATATGCGAAAGAGCAGTACGTTGCGGACGGTGTGAAATAGCTACATCCGCCTGGTATGGAAGAGGCAGCGGGTTTGGCCCGACCATTCTAGGAGATTCAAATAGCTCCCGGCTCAATTGATGTGGACCACCCGAGTTGCTCGATTTTAAGGAAACTGGGGAATGTGGGCCAGAACTTGCGGACTGACGATGGCCGGGTAGTTTAGGTGATTGTCTCGTCGGCATACCCGGGTCGCTGTAAGTAGACAGGCTCATGGGATCAACAGAGTGGTCAATGTTCAACCCGAATGGTAAATTTTCATGGTGTTCTTCCTGCGATACTGCTTGGATATTGGGAAGCAAAGGTGACTGCTGATTGCTCGATGTCGGCGCAGAGTTCCTAGACAGCGATGTGTCGGATTGATTTGACAGAACATAAGCGTAGCTTGGACGGTTCTCCTTTTGGCTGGTAGGCCGGCGATTTACCGCAGCTAATGCAGATTCGGCGCCCGACTTCTCCCCTGGTAATCTTGCTAGAGGATTGGGTACTCGAGATCCAACTTCGGCATGGACTTCTGACACCGAGACTGTCGGACGAGGTCTGAAGTTGCCAAGATTTTTCTTGCCTTTCACTCGTCGCAACTGGCCGATGGCAGTCAGCAGGCCCCGCCTAGGTTTCCTTTCCACTGTTTGCCAGCCACTGTCTTCTCCTTCATTTATAATAACTTGTGGGACGGGGGATGATTGGAGAACTTCAGTGCTTCTCGAGGGAGCACGCGTTAGATCAGTAATATAGCTTCCTTCTTCCACGTCCTTGAGGGTGTTCCTTTCGTCGCAAACGATTGGAATGTGCTGGTTGGGATCGGTCGTCGATGGCACTAATTGATGCGGGAAATATATATTGATTGGTGAATCAGACATCAAAGGCCTTTGAACCTCATCCCATTCCGGTTCTGATACCTGACTGCTTGGGGTATCTGGAGGCGAAGACATGCTAGTGGTCCGATCAAATATTGATTTCTGGTTTGGGAAAACATCCTGATCTGAGCCTGGAGCACGATTGTCTATTTCCACTTGTATATCCTCTGTAAGTGCCTTCAAAGTTTCATGCAAGTCTTGTAAACTCATGGCAACCTTTGTGAGCTTGACCGGAAAATGTCCCAACAGCTTCTTTGCGTGCGTCAGATATTCTCGGTAGTCTCTTGCGAGACCTGATCCCCGTGTAGCCCGCATCTGTGTCTTTGCGTTGTCATATGACATGCAAAACAGAGCGGCTGCAAGACCAAGCCACCAGTAGTAATGATTATCGCCCTCATCCTTTAGCTCGTCACGGAAAAACCCTTGGACAACGGAGTGAATTTTCACAGTTTCTATGCTGCTTCGGGATGCTGTCGAAAAGTTATCGTTATCGCTAGCATGAGAGTCTTCCAGATCAGAGGACAGCTGTGAGAAGCTCAAAGTGCCGGAGTCACCCAGGTCATTCAAGGAATAAAGGTACAGTGTCCGCTCGACCAACCCATACCGCATAAGGGTTGCAAAGGTGTTATCGAGATGCCGTTGATGACTTCCGCCACGATCAGCGGTTCGGATCTCGACACTGTATGCATTGAGCGCCTTTCTTCCTAGAACAAGTAGCCCCACAGGGACGTGATGTCCATAAAAAGACAAAATTTTGATGAGGTTAAGGGCTTCAAAATGCTCGTACAGTCTCAAATCCTTCATTATGTCCCGGTATGGACCGGCAAGCTTCTCGTCCGTAAGATGAGAGTCGAAATGGTATTTCTCGAGTGCTTTTCCAGTGGCTTTCAATCGGTGTCCAATAGCATAAATTGCAAGAGGCAGACACTGGTAATACTTTACCAAATCAATTGCCTTCTTCTCTTGTGCTGGTGTGGGGTGTTTGATGCCCAGATTCTTGTAGAGAAGCTTGCACGCGTCGGAAACACTAAGTCGCTTTACTTCGAGGCCATATGGTCCCAGCAGCCTTGACTTCTTGCTCAAGCTGCGATCGATGGAGGTGTAAATTATGGAGGTGTCTTTCGTGTAAGGCAAGGCAGTTTTGAATTCATCGATGTCGTGACTGTGCTCGAAGGAGATTCCATCAAAAATTAGTAGCCATTTTTCTCGAGAATTGAGCCACTTTCGAACACGGTCCACATAAATATCAGTACTCCTCCACTGAGAATCTCGACTATCTTTGTCGCCAGTGAGTTCGTCCGCAATCTGAGCGATTTGCCATATGCCGTTGTAGCGTGATTCCTTGGTTCGACAGTCAATCCAGAAGATCCCTCCAGTGTACAAGTTCTGATACGTGTACATATACTGTCGGGCGAGGTGTGACTTTCCAGTGCCAGGACCGCCATACAGAAGCACAGAGGTGGTACCCATTGCCCTTTTCTTTGCCTTATATAGGCGGGTATGAAGCTCGTTCAGTTCCTTTTCCATGCCGAAGAAGGAAGCGTTTGGATGGAAACCAGGGGGTACAACTCGAATGAATCGGTCCCTCACTGGGTCTTGAGACTGTGGAATATCCCCTGCATCTGAAGCTGGCTTTGGAGGTAATGAAACGGCGGAGCTTCCTATTATACAGTTGTTAGTATCGTTTCAATAGGCTCGAGGGGTTGGACAGGACGCTAACTTACCGATAGAATCAAGCCTATCGGTTGATAAAGAGTTTATACTTCCTGCAAGAGGATCGATTAAACCTATTGAATATGAGTCTCAACCAAGGAGGGTGGAGAGAAGATGGGGGCTTACCTTGGAGTCTCATCGCTTCTTCCTGCCTCTCAGTCGCTCGGTCTCGATGCTCTTGGACCCACCTGATGGGGATAACGTTGTGCGAATCGGTGGAGTAGCGGAAGATGGCCTCGGCGACAGCCTCATAGCCGGGGGAGTTTTCATCTTCGAACCGACACATACCACCATGGTCTGCTTCAATCCCCATTCGTTCAACGCCGTCCATCAACGGAGCTGCCGAAGATTCATCCACGATAAAAGCTCGAGTGGTTTTCAAGTCCATGGGCTTCGACTCATGGAAAAAGTAAATGCGAAATCTGTCTATAATCTGAACAAAATCACGGTTAATAATTTGAAGGTGTTCATTGTCTGTTTTGAGGCTGTTGATTAACTGTGGGGAGGTGTCGAAGAATTTTTTGGGCAGTACATAACTGCAAATCGACTGTAGCAGGCCGCCGAACTTCGCAACATCGGATCCGTTATGCGGCGTTCCCAGAAAGAGAATGCCATAGGTCGACACATATATTGATCGCAGATGTTGAATCTTCTCGTGTCGTACTCTTGAGCAGTGGGTCAAACATTTCTTGACTATTAAGCCGCCAAGGGAGTGGCATATAAATATTATCGGTCGCTCGACAGCTCCATTTAACTATGGGAATGTGTGTGTCAGTGACGGTGGGCATACACTCGTCCGAGCGTTGGCAACTCACATTTCTATTGGCAAACAAATGAGCCGCCAGATGCTCGGCGTGATTGTGTATCTTATCCTGGGAAGTCCCGTCCATAAAGGCTGAGACGTTTGCATCATAACCATATACTAAAATGCGGAGCTCTTGTCTCGCGAGTGTCCGAGGAAGAATATCTGCGGGCCAGAAGACGTCGGATTTCTTCGTCGTCCAAGTATCGTAAGCGGATCCATTAAGGCCATGTACGAATACTACACTGCATAGAGCCAAAGGCCTCGTGTTAGCCGGAACTTGTGGTGACTGGTGCGAGCAGAGGTTTTAGGCAGGATAGCTGCATAGATCACTTACTCGACAGAAGGGTTGGGAGACGTGAACACCTCCGATAATCCGAACTCCTTGATCCGAAATCTATCTCTATGTGTCGAGCTCATGGCTGTGGGCTAAGCTGAGAGAGAAGGTCTGACAGTTTCTGGTATTAAACGGTAGGGCTGGGTGGGAGAGTGAATATTTATATGTCCATCAGATGGACCAAGCATTCCAGCCCTGTTGACAGGCCAAGAAGGAATGGAACAGTGGTAGGACAGGTTTCGAGCAAAATGTCCCTTGCAGCTGCCTGTCTGACTGACTATAGGGCGGGACAGTCGTGTGAGCAGATCCCTTAAAGGCTCTGAGCTTTGAGAGAAGTATAGAGTCGGCTGCGAGTCTCGAGGTGGACCTTACTCGAAGCAGGATAGAGGTCAGGTGCCCGGACGTCACAACCGCAGCAGTCACGCTCCTTCAAGAGATCTTTTGTTTTTTTCTTCTTCTTCCTGGTTCACGACTTCGCCCGTCAAGGCGACGCGTTTAAAACGCAAAGGAGGCAACTAACTAACCGCCCGTTATTCTCAGGTACTGATCGATTTGTCCGAAGATGCTGAACGTTGAGCTTCGCGTGCTCTCCACCTCCACACCCAATTCGTGGCGGCGGGAAGTTAAGCCGTTGTGGGCGCTCAGGATTATTGTCAAGAAAAAGGGGATCTCAGATGGCGTTCAGCAAGAAACCCCACTTATGCAGGAGCCGCACAGCCTTGTCATTTGGTCCAAACGTGAATAACAAGAATGGGGCTCCGATACGAGTCTTGACGGCTCGTCGTTTTCGCTTGTGGAGGACATGGTGTTGCTATGTTTATCCACCACCTACCAGTTCACAAAACGGCCTCCCAAACCAGAGGAAGAGAGCGACAAAGCGGCTGTTCGGGAATATTCGTCGGTGGGACTGGCAAAGTTACCGTGTTCTTTTCACAGGGGCTTTCTGGTGACAATCCATGCCTCCTTTTTACCCTCTAGCCAATGTGATAAGCGGGTTGGCCTCCCTCGTCGAATCCTGCAATGCGGAATCCCGGTCCTTGGAACTCTCCCGGCCCCGGCCCCATCCCCGAACCCAAGCCTATTGAGCGCCGAGTCTTGGTCCTCATGGCTTGATCCGTGGTGCAACCACAGCTCCCGGCCGATGGCAAATGGAGACGATCTTGTAGCCCCCAATGCTCTAACAACAGCAATATCTGATGTGTGCCATGCAAAAGCGGTTGATCCCTTACGTACCCTAGAGCGCTCGAGGAGGGTCTCCAAACAATCTCATTCGTGGGCCAAACTTCAGCCACACGGTGTTTACTGGAAATAATTTATCCGCTCATAGCTCAGTGGTGGTTTCCTGGCTATTCTCGTACGCGATCAGCACTTTGGACTCAGCTATAGGATGACTCATGTGTCTGGTCATCAATGGAGATGGTCTTTTAGGTGCATACATCTCAATCGAGGTCGCTACCCTGTACGCATTCTACTGGCAGATATTTCCTTGATAGGAATGTGGGTTGCATGTCGCCAGCAAACATATCGCTGCTCGACTCACTTTCCACGATAAGAAAGTCATCAGGTCAAGTCCCATGTGAGCTACGACACAATTATCGAAGCAAACTTCCCTCTGAAGAGTATTGTGCTCTCCCATGGATGTAGTGGAATCAAACCGACTCATCTCCCTTCTCGTCGATTTTGATCACAGGCTGCTTTGAATGCAAGGCGGCATTCTCTGTTACTGACTTCAACTCAAGTCCGTGAGATTGAGCACAGCCTTAGAAGATCCCGTGTCGTCTTGATGAAATGGCTGCCGCGTTATCTGCAAATGCTGAAGCCTGTCCGTTTGCTGGTGCCAATTTGGAGAATTACAAGCATTGTGATCGAGGTGACTATGGCAAATTTGACGCAGGACTTGGCAAAAATACATCTTTTAGCCCTTTTCCATCCTGTGGTCCCAGGCACAATCATGTAATACCATGCAAAGATTTTCGTACACCAGGCAGACACCAAGAGACGTACCCACCTGAGAATGAATAGCAGCAACCATTCAATGCAGACCAGAGGATCTCAGTTTTGCCCCTTGAGCATTAAACCCAATCACCTGCCTTTGAAACACGGTTTTCTTTTTTCGGCGAAGGCTTTTAAAGCCTCATGCCTGTCTTCGGTGTCCACAACCCCCAAATATGCCTCATTTTCCCCTTCTTGCCCTTTCTGATAGCCCGTAACTGCCTTGACTGCTTGTTTAAGCGCAATCGGACCTCCCTCGCAAATATCCAGGGCGAGCTTAATGCTCTCGTGGAGGACTTTCTCCCTCGCCACACCGGCCTGGCTCTGTTCCTCCGGGCTTATTTCCACCAGCCGATTACAAAGCCCAAGAAAATACGCTTCTGGTGCTTGAATTCGCCGGCCTGTCAGGATCATATCCAAAGCTCGCGTCTGACCAATGAGGCGGGGAAGGCGATGAGTACCACCGGCTCCGGGGATTATAGCAAGTCGGGTTTCCGGCAGTCCGACTGTGCTGGTTGACCCAAACACACGAAGATGTGTTGTTAGTGCTAACTCAAGCCCACCACCTAAGGCCATAGAGGAGATTGCGGAGATAGTCGGGATTTGTAAAGCCTCGAGGTTGCTGAACGTTTGTCGGAGTTGAGCGAGGAATGCATCGGTCCTGTAGGCGAAACGCAGCCTGATCAATATTCTGTTCTCGCAAATGCATAGCTAGCAACAAAGAATTTTCGGGCTGGATCAAAAAATAAAATAAGCAACCCGAGCTAGACTCACTCCTCTCTCGTAAATTTCGCTCTCTCCTTCAAGTCCGCCCCGGCGCAGAAAGAGGCATCAACATTACTGGCAACAATCAACGCTCGCGTGGGCCCAACGCCCCGTTCAGCGCCAATTGAGTCGATGTGTGCCCCTAAACTACTCAGCAGCTGCTTTGATATCGCGTTTCGAGCTTCCGGCCTGTTTAGCAAGAGAACTCGAATGTGTCCAGCTCCCGGCGCTGGAATCTGTTGGACGTTAATGACTGCGCCGTGGGCGCTGGTGCCAAGAGTGGCATTGCCACGAGCCTGGCGCACCGAGAACCGGAAGGGTGTTGAGAAAAGGGCAGCTCGAGGAGGCATTTCGTGTCTTTGTTGGTCCCTAAACGTGTTCAGTCGACAGGAAGCGAAAACGAAGGACGGGTTGAAATCTGGCAATTCACACAATCCATGGCAGCTGAAGCTCGGCTTGAAGCGCTTGTGAACGATGTCATGCCTTCGGCGTGGATCTCCGATCGGCTTTGGAGCCGCGATGGAGCCAAATTCACCCACGGCTAAATACGGGATGATATCTAAAGTTAAGAATGGCTTCTCAAGCCCGTTGAATCGCTGATAGATGTTTTCGTCAATTAAAGTCGTTACTATACAATGTCCTAATCATACAGAAAGGGGCTGAAAACTACAAGCGACTTCAAAAAAGAGTGTTTTTGTGGTCAGCAACATAGAGATCTACTTCGTCTTTCGAGGGCCATGGAGATAAGAAGCCCGAGGTTTCGATGATATTGTAGGCTTCCTCAAAGAAAGCTTCCACAGGTAGCCGCGAGGTTGATAGATCTATTGATGACTTGTCCTTGAAGTCCGAATTGGGAGATTGACCCTCGCATGGGGATACTACGAATGATGGCATCTCCGAGCTGATCGAGTTCTTTTCAAGATACACTCGAACTGCAACCACAGTGCGACGCATTGCCCTTCTACCACCCAAGGATTGTTCCATTGCTCGTTCCAAATCAGTCGCGTTCTGAGCCATCCATCTCAAGAGTCGCATCAAGCCGTCAAAGTCCGCAGCCAAGGCTAGGACTCTGATGAGTGCGTGAAGGGTGGATGGAGTTGGAACAGTAAACATTGTCGGCGACCGTGAATCTGGGGGCATCGGAACGATCGATTTTTCAGAGTTCGAACGGAACAAAGGTCCATCCCTTGATAAAATCATTTCGTCGAATTTTTGTTTTACCAAACTGACGCCCTTGGCCGCCATGGTGGAAACGGACGAAGAAGTCCAACTTTTCGAATCCAGGATGGGATGTGCGACCCTGAGGGAACCCATGTTTAGTACCACATCACCTTTGCTGTTTCGAGTTGCTCGCAAGAATTTTGCAAGTGCGTTGCACACATGAAGAAAGCCGTTGGTGTCAAGATCAAGGTGTTGGTGTTCAATCCAGCCTAAGACTTCGCGAGTTTCCCTCCACGCCAATATCCGTTGGGTCACAAATGGTACGTGGGGACTACCAGGTGGAAGTCGCTTGCCGCCCAAGGCTGCCAGAAGATGATTCCATGCGGGTGAATATCTTGGCTTCCGTAGTCGTACCAAGGACACGACATGAGCAAGGCTCTCGGCGACGGTCACTATACCTGGATTTTGGGGAGCTTGCATGTCACGCGCAGGTACTGCGATAGGAAAGACCTCGCTCAGCGACAAATTCGAGTTACCAGTTAAACTTCCTGTTGAACCTGGCACTCGGCAAAGAAACCCGATAAAAGCAGCAAAAATATCGTTAGGGATGCCGGCAAGTTGTTGTTCCCGAGTCGATTGGTCCTGAACCCAGGAGAGCGTCAGAGCCTCAATTTGACTTTGAGGCAGTACACTTTTAGAAAGACATTCCATTCCTGACTCAAATGAGGTCAGATGATTGAGCAGGAGTATTAGCAACCTCCGTGAAACTTTTATTCGAAGAGCAAACATATGCTGTAGCAAAGCATCTAGGGTCGGTGGTTCCGAATGAACGTAGATTATATCGCGGGGCGAGGATGGCTCAGGATGTACCTCCTTTCCGTCACCCGGCAGGGCTTCAGTAGAGCGTGATCGTAATGGGTCCTGTAGATAGTCGTAATACACTACTTTTTCGGCGAGCTCAAAGTAAACGTCACTGGTAATGCGCAAGCCTTGGTCACGGCATGATAAAAAACATGCCCACGCTTCTTTCATGGTCCTTGTAGCACGTATTCGAGCAGCCCAGGTATCGTGGTATCTGTCTTCGGGTTGTAAACCTAAAGTCGGATCCGCCTTTTTTATGAGTGCGTCCGACCCAAGCCACGTTGTATGCTCATCCCTCATTCGAAACGGGCTGGGTTTGGGAGGGAAACTCCGGGTCTGGATTGTAGGAGTTCCGTCAAGATCCCAGCCCGCCAAAATAGTCGCTATCCGATCCCATCGAGTGGCAGAGTAGCCAGCCTCCTTCATTCGCTGAATAGAGCCTATTGTCCTGCTCTTGCTGCCCTCCACGCCCCTATCTACGTCAATGCCGAGCTTGTCTTCCTTCCAAGGAGGCCACGATTTTGCTTTGAACTCCGCCCATTCACGTTCCGCTGGGAGTTTTTGACGGGCACTTTGGACTCGAGTTACTGCCTGATAACCTTCTCGAGTGACCGCGATTGGTGGAGTGAATTTCGTCATTTCTCGCAATAGATGGAAAATGGAGCGCTGTTGAATGATAGTGGATGCGTAAGGATTTTTTCGGCATGGAACCGCGAGAAGAGACAAGACCTTATTATAGTAGGTAGTTAGACGCCGGGTCCGTTTGTCGGTAAGGCCGCTGGCCACTGCCCTAAACCCAAAAATAGCAGTAAACATTTGAGAAATATCCTCGATAGACTTCGGAGAAATTTGACGAGCTGCGCGAATAAGGCGCACGAACAGTATCATTACTGTGTTGTCATCACCGGACCTTGGCCATGACACTGTACTCGAGTCTACCACATGCATTCCATTTTCGGATACTGGTTTTTCGAGTGGGCCATTGAACATCATCTCTCGAGCCTCCGCTAGGAGCAGATTAAGCGCCTTCAAGTTGATGTCATCACGACGAAGAAGAAATAGCAGCAGGAACAAAGGGACGCGATTGGTGAAAACATCTTGAGTATCAAGTTTCTGCCTTTTGACTAAGGATAGCCGAATGGCAGCAGTTGTCGCATGAGGTGAGAGAAGAATCCAGGCCCATATCATTACATCACTGGCTGAGTATCCCCTTTGAGATAGATATTTCATCGTATCATCATCAAAAACCCTTAATAGAGAAGCATCAAAGTTGTGAGAATTTTGATCTGCGTTGCGCGTGGGAGGGAGGTATGCTGGCAGCAAAGGATCAATATGGCGAATATAGTTGGCAACTATCGTTGCATATGACAGCCTAGGCTCGCACTTTAAGCGGGTTTGCCCTCCATCTTCGTTATATGCCCGAGAACCCGCTTGAGGTTTCCCAATAGTTAAACTGGCCGGATCGATCCATGACAGGTCGGTAGAATATGATGCGGGCTTAGAAATTTCAACACCGCATCCTCTGTCTCGCAATGCTGATATCAATGCCTCCGAGGGTGTTTTTCGAATACACGCCTTTGTACTGATTGTGGAATCAGCTTTTCTAGCTTTAGGCGTATCAGTCTCGGGTAAATTGACCGTTGCTGTTTGTTGACTCCTAGTCGATCTAGAAACCGCGCGGAGGGCAATCGGTGGATTAAGACAACGAAGCACGAAGCATTGTAGCGTGATTGCACTCTGAACAGCAGTCAGCATCATTGGAGCAGAAACAGGGTCGGAGATACGAACTAAGTCAGAAACACTCTTCCCTGAGCTACCAAGGAGAGCTGCTGTACAGGCGAAACGGCCCCGGGAAACATTGCGAATTGGGAACATCCATCGAACGGAGACGGAAGAATAAATATACAGTTTTCGACGCTCTCGTTACATGGATGCAGACTTCCATTCCTATTCAGAGCAACAGTCTGTTGGCGCAACACGGAAGCTTCGAAAAGCGACTTGTTTCCGCGTATTTTTTCCCGCGCAGGGATATGCTGAGTCATCACAGGAAGCTTTTTCCGACACGTGACTGCGCTAAAGCGCCAAATTCCCAAAAGAGTTTCCTGAAGCCCGCAGGAACTGATTGCTGGACAGCCCTTGTCATCGCTCCATCTTGACGTTAATGAGGTTGGATATCGGAGATATTCTGGTTGTGTCTTCTGTGTGTCGCCTCTTTTCACCACGGTTGTTGCCTGTCCGCTAAGGTTGCCTCCCCTTTCTTGCGCTTCCCTTGTGCTCCGTAACTTCAGTCTAGCTGACAGCGATCAGGAACTAGTGAACGACACACGCGCGAAAAACGGCTGGAGACACAACCCTCGCCGAAGTCATTGGACGCCTGAATTACAAACTCCTTTCGAATCACAAAAATCGGGATCGCATCGTTATAATCCTTCATGTTCTCATATCCCACTACCTACCCCAAAGAGCAGATCAGCTTATCGGATAACTGCCCGTACGAGCGCGACTCATCAGCGGGGAGACTGCTTTACAATCCCTGAGAGATCCCAGAGTCGAAACAGCATGGAAAATAAGTCTTCCACCGCACCTCTTCCCAATGGAGACATGCCACGCCAGGGTGCTGCATCCGCTCTCTACTTAACACCTTCAAAGCGAAAACTCGATCCTGCTTCTGAACTACCAAATCCTGGCGTCTTATCGGAAAGCAGAACGACATCGACCAACCAAAGCGCAGATGACCCTCTAGGTCAATTGCTTAAAGATGTTCTGGAGGTGATTTCAAAGTATGTGAGATCTTATATTCGTATTGAAATTTCATGGGTTAATATCCATCTTGTCACTCCAGATACGACTCCGAATTGAATTTACTTCACCACCCACTTCCTTCAAAAAAGAGTTTGGAGCCCCAGAATAAACGTGCAAAACTATCCGAGCCAGAGCCAAAGGCCAGCATTGAGTCTAAGATTAATGAGGAGAAATACAACTCAATACAGGACTTTACAGACGATGTTGAGACTGTCGTTTCATCAGTTTTAAACGACTCTCAACCTTCGGGTCGGCCCCAACATTTGAAATCATTCACGATTGATGAACTTTCCATTCGAGCCAACAGTTTCAAGAAACAGTTAAATCTCTTGCTTTCAAGAAGCAGGCACCTCCAATCGTCATTTATCAAAACCGAGGCATCTCAAGATCAAGATGACCCGTCCTCCATATCCCCAGCCCCACTACCGGTACATCCCTCCGAAGACCGAGCTATTTTAACGGTTACCTTTGGAAATCCACTGCGAACATATTTTTCCAGTTTTCAAAAGCCCCTAGTCAACGATGCTTCTCCCCAAGTTACTTCAGGAGTGACAACAGAAGCGTCAACCTCATCCCTTGATGAATCCAGTCTGCCCGAGGAGGTAAGGGTGTCGAAGGTTGTCCCGTTTGATGCGGTAAATTTTGAAAAGGAACGAGGAAAACCAAGAACCTTCAGCGAAGTTTTTCAACCTCCATCCCATCTTCCACAATTAAAACGGCCACAGCAAAGTAAAAAGTCACCTTCGGATAATGTGGTACACTGGCTCAAGCCTGTTGATGTGTTGGCTGCCGCTTCTACGACACTCACAGGCCATAAATTACATAACAATGAACGCCTAACCCCTGGAGATTGGCTACACTATGGTCACTATTTATCTCAATCCATTCATATAGCGGCACCTGCCGACCATGATGACGAGACTCAGGACTCTTCAAAAGGTATTGACACACTCTTCAGATCTGTATATTCCTCATTTGCGCCTGGATATGATAGTGGAGGGGCAGTCGTGCAAAATAATGCCCAGAATATGGCCTACTGGGATACACGAGGTAAAGACCGCTTTTATAATTTGTTTCCCGATTGGAGTTTCGATGATACCGAGCCCATCCGACAAATTTTTGAGCATACGACTCTAGAATCACAGGCACTGGACGAGACAGAATTACAGCTGGCCATCGAGAATTTTGTTCCGGATTCAAATATTGAAGACCTTGAAAAGAACGAGGAGGAACTCACGGAATCTCCAAAAGACTTGGACATCGAGCAGATTCTCCAAGATATATCCGACCTTTTACAAATGCTACATTCATACCGGCAGCTACGAAACGTTTGTCCCCCGCCTGGGCAACTCGCCAATGCAAGTCCAGATACCTTTGGCCAGCTCTCAGATCAACCGTCCGAAGAAGAGACAGTCACGTATGAAGCCCTAAAAACAAGCCTATCTTCAATGATCTCCCTGTTGCCGCCCTTTGCCGTTGCCAAGCTTGATGGGGATCAATTGGCGGGTCTGAATATAAAGACGAAAATGACGCAGGACTCAATTGATTACATTGGCACGATGGAAGAGGATGAGTGGACCATCCGACAGAAACAGGTTCCTAGGATTAATCAGTCTATGAGCCGGTCTCCAGCTCCCAGTGCCCAGGCCCAGCGAGCCCCTGCTTACCAGACACCCCCACATCCGAACCTCACTCCACATCAGCGATTCCAGCCTGTTCCTCGCGTTCGGAATCCGCAGACAAGCTACCAAAGCCCCCAGATTTATAACGCACGGCAGCAACAGCATCCGGTGCAGTATCCACCGACACTGCCCCCTTCCACTCCCTCCTTTGTTCCAACACCTCAGCCGTCTCAGCGATTCGTGCCACCTCCGTATCAGCAGCAAGCAAGTCCGGCGCATCAATATACGCGCGCTGGAATGCTACAGCAGTTCCAACGGCCAGCACAGACTACACCTAACGCCGCTGGAAATCAGTCAAGTCACTCCCCGTCGCAGACGCCTCAGCCCCTACCGCCACAACAACAACAATTTTCTCGACAGGTACCGTTAGCAAATTTCACGCAACGACAAAACGCTGTTTCCCCTCATAGACCTGTCAGCTATGCTCAAACCTCTCCGCGACCACCATATTTGAACTCACCTCCCGTCGCTACGCAGCCCCGATACTTCCAGTCTCAGGGTCAACCGTCCGCGCAATATGCCAATTTCTCTCCAAACCAAGCCTCCTTATCATATCCAAGCAATCCAGCCGCGATGCCCCATCTACGTGGTACTGCTGAGCATGCTGCTCTTCTAGAACGCAATAGAGCGCCGTTACTAGAAGCACAACGCCGGGCCGCGGCTTCAAATTCGCCTTCGCAGGCCGCACCTAATCAAAATGCTCTCAATGGTCACGGGAATATATCTCGTGCTCCTCAAGCGCAAGCAACTCCGAAGCCTTGAGCAAAATTTTTGGAGGTTATGGAGTGTATCAACCTGCGCTTAATCTGGGTACTCTACTACGAATTTGAATCAGCCTTATGTAGAAGCATTTTAATTTGTGCGGCTCCCTTTTTCTTTCGAAAGCAACCCGCGCTTTAAAAGGCTTGGAGATTTTGTTGCTTAGAAGGCGTCCGGTCGGGAAAGCTTCGATTTCTACAAGCATATTTTTTCTCTTAATACCATGGTTCCCTTCTAACGTTTATCCCTTGTGTGAGCCTGGCATTTGTCCAGATGATGAGCAAATAATGGCAACAAGGAACATTTTCTGAAAAGCTTTTTCCTTTCTGTTTGTTCAATCTAACATGGGAAAGAGAGTTTTCGTCTGATATTTTAAAAAGACATGCTTGCCCTATGACTTTCAATAGAATGAATATCTGCTTATCAAATATTATTAGCCAGAGACTCTCATCTTCACGTGGACATGTCAGCAGGTACAAATAATGATGTCAACTTGTCAGTCACCATCTTCTGCGGCTTTGGTGATACCACAGGCTCAGCATCCACAATCACAACCTTCTACTCCAGATCCTGTAGTACATGTATCCTCAGGAGAAGGTTACCAAGTTACACAGAATGACATATGAGTTGTACGCTACCCAATTTGAAAGCAGCAGATACCTACCTAGGGTATTCACCAACCTACGCCATGCTATCCATCACAAGAGGAGCAGAACTTTAGATATCCATAGAATCATATCCAGCCAGCTGGCCAGCTCCATCCAAGCACATTATAAGCTGCTATGGGGGCCTGACATTAAACAATCCAAATTGCAACAACATTCAGTAAACCCAGCCCACAAATTTGCGGTAGACCGCAGAAAAATGAAATGGTAAGTGATCATATCAAAGACAAGTAAGAAGCTGAGATAAAATGAGACAACTGGTTTTTGAGACACAGCGAGGAGAAGCCACCCCCTTTTGCTAGAGAAGTTTCGAAGGCAATAGTATGCATGAGAAGGGACTCATTCGTGCTTTTGATCAGTGGTAGATTCGTGTTTTCGCTGTTAACATTCCTCGATTGGGCGATGTCATGTAATCATTAGTGCCGCAATGGACATAAAACCAAAATACCTAAAAGCCTTGAGTCAGGATGGAGAAATTTTGGATTCGGGATCTTCAGATACTTACAGCACGGCGCATTTCCACCCATCCCGCGGCTCGATCAAGCCCTGGCGTCCTGCTGGGCTATGTGACGCCCAGAGCGCAATCATTCCCCCTATGATAGCAACAATGACCATACGCCCAAAGAATTCGCTTATTGCTCCAAACGCCAGCAATGGGAACAAGATCGCGGCACATATCGCGGCAATGGTGGTGTAGAGGGGGTTGGGATGGCTAGGCTCTGCGGAACTGCTTCGTAAACGGGAGGGAGCTACAAGAACAAGGTCGGATTTGTGATCGAGAATTCGGCGATCGCCCTTAACTATGGATGGAGAAGTAGCGAGTCCGTTTTCGTAGGCCTCAATGTCGTTTTCGGACGGAGTAGGAAGAGTTTGGATGACCTTGTTGAATGAGCAAAGGGTTCGGTCTGCGGGACAGTCAATGAAAAGAATTTGCTTTCTCTGTTATGTTCAACAGACGAGCTGTAGGCGGTTTACTTACTATATTGCTCCGTTTTCAAAGCAATCTTTTCAAGTAAGTCTGTTCTTTTATATTGAAGAACGGAGTAGTCTTGAATCTGTAAGTCGTGATATTTTGCTGCGAGCATCTTCTGTCTTGGTGAATTTCGGGCATTTGGCGGAGCTTGATGAGCGGCTTCTAGCTCATCTAGGGTGTTGATATCTTCTTCGAGTTGAATAATTTCTTCTTGCAGATGCCTCAAGATGCGGTGATTCAGGGCGTCAAATTTTCTGTAGATGCGCGGACGTGGCCCGGTCACAAGTTTCTCAAGGCGAGCGGATTTAGGCGAAGATACGGATACTGATTGACGACGTGTGTTTTCAGTAATCTTGCGCATATCAAGGCTCGGTCGTGCTGGGCGAACTTTCTTTACTGAAATCGCTTTCGTCGGAAGATGCTGAGTGCCATAGTAGAAGGCTTCGGGGGAGGAAAAGTCAAGCATGTTGGGTTCTGGCGCGGTTGTATTT
The DNA here is from genome assembly GCA_029635245.1 of Nannizziopsis arthrosporioides. NCBI lineage: Eukaryota > Fungi > Ascomycota > Eurotiomycetes > Onygenales > Nannizziopsiaceae > Nannizziopsis > Nannizziopsis arthrosporioides. The sequence continues at coordinate 4,839,555 of CP098260.1, read as the reverse complement.
CCAAGAATCGATTCAGTGTCCGTCATGTAGGCACCGGCCATGGCGCCCGGCCGCTTTGCCTTGAACGTTCTTGCCAGGCCCCATCCCATGCTGTTTGGAGTGATATCGGGTGGAGTGGGAGGTTGATATTCGTCTCCTGACGCCGTAGACGAGGCACGTCCTGGGCTATTTCCCCTGACTGATACTCCCGAGTCGGATCGGAAACTATAGGCTGCGCTCGATTTGCGAGGCTTGTTTTCTGGTGCAGGTGGTGCCACTTGCTCAAGGTGCTTCCGCTCAGCAGCCAGCTTCACTTCAGGGCAGGGTTCAGACTGCTCTTGGTCTAGGAATTGAAAGACATCTGGGACTGCTTCCACTACTGGAGGCTCCGTACAACGTGTTGCAGCTCTGCGGCGACCGGTCGGAATCTCCTTGTCAATGGGGCTGTGCGCGATGCTATGGCTCCGGGGACGTGGGCTAGTTTCTGGAACATTGTCCAGAGGCCGTACGGATAGCTCGGTTGGAGCGACTGCCGCTGGGTTGCTGATGGGAGAAGAGGCCTTTTTAGAGAAGCGCCGCTTGGTGGCCTTCACGTGGTTCATGATGCCAGAAAGATCCAGCTGACCAAAAGCGAGAGCGAACCTTCACTGGGCCGGAGAAAGCTTGAAGATCTGTGTGATTTATACTCTTGAGTTGCTTTCAAGCTCCGGAGCGGTTTCTAATGGGGATATTCTTGAGCTGGAGAGTGGGTGTGGTATCCAATTGGAAGTGCGTGATGTATCAAAGGTGTGAGTACCCAACACCCAGTTCCTAATAGATCGTGAAAAGAACAACGGGTCAACGAAGGAGTATCATGGGTCTGGCAGCTCAGATTTGTAGTATGTGGACTTGCAACTATGAAGCCAGTGTATGTGGTATAAGGGTAGGTGGGGAGTATCGGGCTTAAGTGTACGACTTGAGGCGGGCGAGGGACAAAGAAGTAAATATGTCGAGGACGATAGCAGAGATATTAACTAAAGATAGATGATTTAAAGTTGACGAGGATTGAGACAGGCAAAGAAGAAAAGAAAATAAATCAAACAACAAATGCATCCAGCACCAGGCTCGATAGATATTAATACGCTATTTCGGAGGAGAGAGAATGATGGAAGGTATCAGAGATCGTCGAGGGGCGCAGAGCAATTCTCGCATATTGCAAAGCCGGAGATGCAATCCGAATTGGATGGGATTCCCTTCGCACCGCTCGACGTTGGTGACGAATAAATCGAGCAGTTTGAGGAGTGTCTCATGATGGCCCGGGGTGCGGGCTGCACTAGTTGGGAGTTAGTTAACCGTCCGGGCTAATAATAAAATGGGACTGGGGTCTGGCTGCTGTGGAGGCCAGGAAGGATTGTCCCAAGAAGCCCCCAAGTGTTACAGGTTGATCAAGGTACTAGACTGAGCGAGATACGAGAATCGAGATGCCCGGCAGATATGCTGGTTTTCTTTAAATAACTGAGCTGGCGCGCTCTACCTTGTGGCTATGGATTCTAACAACCAACAAAAGAAACAGCATCATCTAACCGTGTTCTCTAACTCAGTCATACATGACGCTCAGCGTTTGGAGGCGACTTTCGGTTCGCGCGTCTGAGACTGGATTCGGGTTTTCATTAATCGACTTAATTGCCTTTGTAGTTCAAAGATAGTAGCAGTCTGGTCTGCATATCAATGGCACATGCCCTTTTTGAGAACGGTGCAGTTCGTGGCTCCTGATTACTCGTCAGTTATCTCGTAGTGACGAAGTCGAGTAGCATCTCCAGTCTTCAGAAGGGCGTTCGTCGGCGATTTGCCTTGGAATTCTTATAGTGCATAAGCTTATACCACCTCATGACCCTCTGTTCGCGATGGTATACATGCAGAAAGACCAGACAACACTTCACGCTAAGCTCGCCTTGCTGGCGAGGGATGTGTAGATATAGTCGCCTCTGGTTCGTTCTCGGTCCTATCCCGGATCAACACGCTTTCACTTTCGCGAGTTTTGTTATCTAGTTTATCAGCACAAGACTCTGGTCAATGTGACTCAGTCGGTATGCCAATCCTGTCTACTAGTCTTTCTTGCCCAAAAATAACCCCACCGTCACGCGTAGTATCATGCTCCAAGACGGGATTGGTAGACATACGTGATGGCAACGCAGTGCAAAAAGAGTGACATGCTGCAGATGTAGCACGAGAAATGCCCCGTTCACTGGCCCAACGTGGAATCATTCGACCGTTTCGCTTGGTGCCGAACTGTTGCACACTGAGCAAGGATCAGGCCGGCTAATTGGAAAAGACACTGCCCCGGGCCGTCGACGAATCCAGTGCAACAAGGCTCGCGATTGAAGCAAGAAATATCTCTCTCACCACCACTCCAATGACTGATTGGTAGAAATACTGTCGATCTTATCGTTTGCGGGGAAGTCAACACCCGTTTTTTGCCCTCGGCCTGGGCACCGTCCATTGGCTTTCTTTCTCCCCTCTTGGCCATAGATAGAATGTGCGAAATAAAATGGTCTATCTTGACTTCGGAAGATTTCAAACATTGTTTTCCGTTCATCCTGGAAGATAACAAAGGAAGTAATGATCGTATCTTTGGGTTGACTTCACGCCATCGGCAAACAACACGTCTCTATTGGGAGAGCGGATTCTTTTTCCCAGGGTAGACCATGGTCACTCAAAGTTTGGAACCTGAGCATCTTATAAGGCTTTGAGATAGCGCAATGCAGAAAATGAGGTTATTTTGACTGTTTGTGGATTTTCATCTCCGCGTTTGCGGATGAATTTCTGGGTGGATGATGTAAGCGGCTGGCGAGGAAGACCAGGCGTGCAATCCCGTGACTGACTACGGTGGCCCGCAGAGACCTCCTCGTGCTCCTTCCGCCAAAAAGCGTCACGTTTTCGCCGGCTGCGAGTGAAAAGCGCCCTCGACTTCAGACCCTCCCAACAGTTCAGCTCCTGCCCGGCTTTCGATCCGAGTCGCCGGCCGTGAGACGAATTGTACCGTCCTTATGCCTATAGTCCGAGCCCTCGGATCACGACGTACACTTCCATGCCTTCGATATGTACCGCTAATCGAGAACCTTCGGGTCCCGAGCTGCCATGCAGCCTCACTCTACCAGCCTTTGAGACCCCTGAGCACCCATGTTTCTGCAGGTGATCATGAACACAGAGCCCAGGACTATGTGCCTTTCCGAAAGGAGCTTAAAGACCAAGCCAAGGAGCAAAAGCGTAAAGGAAAGAACACACGGAGCGGAGATATCAGCGATTGGGAGCTGACAGTTGGGATTGAGGTACATGCTCAATTGGATACCGATACAAAGCTGTTTTCGCGTACGTGGTTTTAATAATTTGATTCAAGGTCTTTGAAGGCTAATCCGACGTGGTTTGGCACAGATGCCTCTGCTGCTATTGACGATGCCCCCAATTCGAATGTCGCTCTATTCGACCTAGCGTTCCCCGGAAGCCAACCGGTGAGTCGCCTGAACACGCAATATCGTATCATACTGACACACGATCAAGATCTTCCAACCGGCAACGCTGATACCGGCCCTGCGCGCCGCAATCGCTTTTCATTGCGATATCCAACGAGTCAGCACTTTTGACCGTAAACACTACTTTTACCAGGACCAGCCGGCCGGATATCAGATCACACAGTATTATGGTATGGAACAGCTTCTCGTCTAATCTTGTGGTAATTCGACCTCTTACGGGACCCGTAGATCCATACGCTAGGAATGGTGTGCTCCGCCTCTACAAGCGCGACGGTATCGCGCCTGAGGACGGCGACTGCGTTGAGGTAGGTATAAAGCAGATCCAAATGGAACAAGATACCGCCAAGTCGCAAGAGCTACAACCACACACTTTCCTTCTTGATTTCAATCGCGTCTCTCGACCCCTTATCGAGATCATCACCTTGCCTCAGATCCATTCTCCTGCTACAGCGGCCGCCTGCGTAAGAAAGATCCAGGCGATTCTGCAGTCATGTGGGGCAGTCACAACGGGAATGGAAATGGGAGGCCTGCGAGCTGATGTCAATGTCTCCGTGCGAAGGAAAGGAGGAGAAGCCGGGCTGCATGGCTATCAGAACATCACCGGTTTAGGCCAGCGGACCGAGATCAAGAATCTGAGCAGTTTCAAAGCGGTAGAAGATGCGATTATCGCGGAGCGGAATCGCCAAATAGCGGTTCTCGAAGGCGGTGGGACCATTGAAGGGGAGACACGAGGGTGGACACTTGGCAGCTCAGAGACCCGAAGGCTACGGGGGAAAGAAGGTGAAGTGGACTATCGGTACATGCCTGACCCCGATCTAGGACCTGTAGTAATCGGGGACGACTTGCTCCTTGAGCTTCGAAACACGATGCCACCGCTGCCCGATGACATTTTTGAATTACTCACACGAAGCCCGGAGTACTCTCTGTCAGCCGATGACGCAAAGGCGTTATCGGAACTTGACGATGGCGCGCGGCTAGATTACTATCAAGATTCAGTTGATATCCTCAACTCCATGGCAGCCAGCACAGAAAAGCAGGACAAAAGCTTCATCGGCGGAAAGGCTCTCGGAAACTGGGTCCTCCACGAGCTAGGAGGCTTATTTAGCAAATACGAGGTTACGTGGGATCCCGACCGCGTCTCAAAGCAGACTCTGGCGGAGATTGTCCACCTTCTCTCACACAAGGCGATCACCGGTTCTACGGCAAAGTCGCTCTTGGCAGCGGTCTTCGCCGGTGATCCTAGACCAATCAGGCAAATTGTGGAGGAAGATGACTTGTTATTTCAGCCCCTCTCGCGGGAAGAGTACCTCGCACTAGCTGAAAGCGTGATCAGGCAGCATCCCGACACGGCGCGAGAGATCAGGGAGAAGGGCAAAGTCGGCAAGATTAGCTGGTTTATGGGCCAGATGATGCGAGAGGGAGACAGGGGGCGGATCGAAGCGCACAAAGCAAAGGAAATCCTCGAGGAGCTGCTGCTGAAGTAGGCGCCGGAGACGCTGAGAAGAGGAGCCGGAGATAGAATCTCTTCGGAGTACTTGTAGATCAGTAAACAGCAGCCATTAACTCCGAGACTTGTGATGATTACTCCGTAGAGTGATTTCGATTTTCCCAAGGCTCCCTCGCGTGCCGGGATCGCGTTTCCAGGCCAGATGACAATCCCCGGAAACCCGCAACCAAACACAAGCCGCACGCCTAGCGAGAGCGATGCTGTTTAATCGCCGTCAGCCTATCATCCCGGTCCGGACAACAGCGACCACTTCGTGCAGCCGAGGGAACAGTCGTAGGCTAAAACGACTGACCTGCCGAGAACACTCTCTGCGAGTCCTCGTGTGAGGCCAAACCAGACTCCGAAGCGAGCCCCATAATTAAATGTCTCGGCCTGTCCCTCTCCTCTCTTAAAACTGTACTTAGGGGACAAGATTCCCACCGCTGGACTCTCCTCCCCGCTCCCTCTTCCCCTAAAAGCATTTCGAGCCGGTGGGAACGTCACATAGCACACATTTTGGCCCTTTTTTGTTCTTCCCTGTGGCTGCTGGCGCAATTCGCAGCGAAACGTGGGATTTTGCGCTGGGCGGTTTCCGCACTGGTCGAGTGGAAACGAATACTCCGTTTGGCTCGGAATGGCGACGAGCCGTGATTATCCGCCAGGAATAGATGAAGAAATTCAGTAGGGGGGATTTCCCGGAGAGGGATGTGTATATAAAGAGTGCCGGGATGGACGTCTTTGGGAGATTTTGGGCGGAATCCGACTTGGGAGTCTTTTCTGGAAGTAACTTTTTCTTCTTCATCCTTCAGTCTGGTGTCCATTTCTGAATTACATACAATAAAGCTACAGACAAAAGACATATACCCTATTTAAAAGCCTTCTTGAGATTCCTTCTTTCGCACGGCGGAGCGCTTGACTTAGTAACTGCTTCCTTGCTTATCGACCAGCCGTGTCTCTAAATATGACTTCTCCAAGCACCATCCCCCAGAAATTCATAACCCAAGGCAACCAACTCGGCGTCGTGGCCGTCGGTTTCGCCGGTGGACAGGTACGCGTAGCTCCAAAGAGAGAAACGAATAATGAGTCCATCTGTATCTAACCTGCGAGAGCGAGAGAACAGCCCAAACCAGGTGTGGATGCCGGTCCTCCAGCCCTGATCGACGCCGGTCTCCTCGATCAGCTCCGCGATGACTTAGACTACGATATCCGCCATGACGGCCAGGTCCACACTTACTCCGATCTCACTCCCAAGGACGATCCCGATTTCCGGGGCATGAAGCGTCCTCGCACCGTCAGCGCCATCAACGAACGGCTCAGCGAACAGGTCTACGAGCATGCGCGTGAGGGTAGACTTGTTCTTACGCTCGGCGGAGACCATTCGATCGCCATCGGCAGCATTTCTGGAACCGCGAAGGCCATCCGGGAGCGGCTGGGTCGCGAAATGGCAGTGATCTGGGTCGATGCGCATGCGGATATCAACCGGCCGGAAGACAGCGATAGTGGGAATATCCACGGCATGCCGCTTGCGTTTTTGACCGGGCTGGCCAAGGAAGAGAAGAAAGACATTTTTGGCTGGCTGCAGCCTGAGCACTTGATCAGCACAAGGAAGCTGGTGTATATTGGATTGAGAGATGTTGACCGCGGGGAGAAAAAATCTTGAAGGAGAACGGAATCAAAGCGTTCAGCATGCATGATGTCGATAAGTATGTTTACTTTTTTCTTTACTCCTACTTCAGAATTGCCGACTGCCGGACGATCACTGACCGACTGGCATCTAAACAGACATGGTATCGGCCGGGTAGTTGAAATGGCGCTCGCGCATATTGGTCAGGATACTCCCATCCATCTCTCTTTCGACGTGGATGGCCTTGATCCCCAGTGGGCTCCCAGCACCGGTACTCCCGTCCGAGGTGGTCTCACGCTTCGCGAAGGTGATTTCATTGCCGAGTGCGTCCATGAAACCGGCAGTTTGATTGCCATGGACCTGGTCGAAGTCAACCCCAGCTTGGAGACGATGGGTGCAAGCGAGACCATTCGCGCCGGCTGCTCTTTGGTCCGAAGTGCTCTCGGAGACACTCTTTTGTAAGTAATTTCGAGTTTTCTTGGGAGGCTCCTTTTGCTGCTGCGATTTTGGGAAATTGTAGAGTATGGCGGCGGCATTTTCGAGCAGTTCTTTTTCTTTACACGACCGGGAATAGATCCTTGTATGCAGCGGTATTAGACAGCGACGGGTTAGATGGGTAACAGGGCCACTCGCGAGACACGATTTCATTGATCGACTCTTTTTCCTAGTCTGTTGGTGTTTTTGTCTCTCGCATGCTAATGTGGTCCCCCGCAAGGCACCTCTAAGAAACAGCGACGATGGACCAAAGCTCCCTTGACAGACAGGGAATCTTTGTCGCAGGACTCCTTGGAGAATCGCATTTTGTCCTTCGTAACGTCAGGCTAACAGAGATGTAAAAAAACCCATAATAAAATTGTTGTTGCCCGCAGTCGTCCTGCCACATCATTTTTGCGCTTGATTCCCAACCACCCGAATTCTCGCTCTCCACTCAAAAACGGCTGGGCGGGAGACATGGGCTGCTTGCCTCACATTAGCCATCTTTTCGCTCGAGTCCAGTCACACCGTTATATTGTGCATCCTCTTCTCTGTCCATTTTCTTTTTCAGCAATTCACCTGTTTGATACTGTCTTCTCATCCTGGACTCCGAAGTTGTTCATCGGTCCAAAAAACGCGCTTAACGCGTGCAGCAAAACACTTTACGCCCATAGTTAATGAGACTACGTCAGGCCCTCTGCGGTCGAGTTATCAACACTTCATCGTCTCCTGTGATTTCGAACTCGGCCGTCCAGCTCGCCGCCGCGGAGCTCACGCAGGGCCCTGCATTGCGCTGTCATATCGCTGGAAGGGTCTCAGGCAATTGTTTCATTGACAAAAGCTGGAAGATTCTCATGGACAAGGCACTTGATTTGATCAAGGAATGCAAAGCGGCCTGAAATCTCCATCACGACTTCCGTCCCAATAACCTCGACGCTCGTTTCTTTCAAGACACTTCTCTTGTTCCTCTCGTGACCGCGATCCTTTGTCGTCCTATAACTACTTCGTGCAACTCGGGAGCTACCCAGTCATTCGCTTCTCCAGTCAAAACATCCATAAACACTTCGCCCATCGCTTGGTGAAGCCCTTCTCCGCGGCCGCCCCGTGGCAGCTCACGCCTTTCACTTTCATTGAATCGCTCACATAACTGCACCTGATCATGGGCGGCTCCGATATAACGATACCAGGGCGGAAGTTCCACTGGCCAGAGATCCAATTGAACATTTGGCTTCTCGTTATAATCATCACATCATCAGCGTGCCTCGGCATATACAGTTGGTTCCTGGCGGTACAAGCGCAACTGGAACTGGAATCACCATGGTGAGCCACGGCCCGAAATCGCCACGAGTGAACGCCAGCATTATACTAACTTGCTTCACTTAGGGTTTTCCCATACATGGTTTCGGTGTCGATTCTGGCCCTCATGTTTGTCGTTCTGATTTTCGTCCTCTCCTTTAAAACAAGATTACTACCGGAAGTAATAATACTGTTGGCTTTCCTGCTTTTCGTCCTATCGTTGGTCGGCCTCATTGGGACATCGATTCAGCTCTATGGGTCCATTGCAAATGTCAACTCGAATTGTCGGAATTATGTTGAGGCGATCGAATATCGGGGACCAAGCATAAATACCTTGGCATGGTTGACGCAGATTAACATCTGTAAGTCCTTTGTCCCTTTTTCTTGAAGTTGGATGTGCCTTGTTCTAATTATGTTATCTATTCAGGTAACTGCTGGAAAGCGGCATTCTCGTTCCAACTCGTCAGCACCGTATTCTTCGTATGGATTCTTTTTATGTCGCTTGGTGTCCGTCGGGAAGCAAAGTAAGATGCCCAGTTCCACAATGCTATCCGCCTCTGACCCCTTTTACAGGTACCTTAGATGATATGTCTTCCAGTTGGGCCAGTCGAATATGCATGTATGGTGTTATTTTGAACATTTTAGCGACTTGAGGGAATTAGCGAATATCTTTAGAAGTTGATTGCATTTTTGCTGAGCAGCGTAACGACAAATGTATGAGTCAAATGATACAGCTATACCAGAAACACCGTAAGGTCTATTGAAGAGAGATGATCCGTTAATATTTATACCCTTTCCTATCATTCATGGCAATACCTGATGCTTTCTGAGAGGCCACATTGGACGAGCAGTCGATGGGTCATAGTTGAAGGAAGAACCTCGTGGCCATCGAGAGATCATAGACCACCGAACGCTAGAATCAAGCTTACGAAGGCCGGGACCGGTAGGTCTCAAGCGGTGTCATGAGTATGGTCAAGTACATCAGCTAGGTATCTGCATATACCAAGATCAAGACTCAAGTCAATGATAGAATCGTGATACAGCAAACCCATAGCAGGCCGAGATTATCAACATCGTCAAGCTTCTCCTCCACCCAAACCACGGATCAACACGACTTGGATCCAAGCACTGCAGGTCTGCCCTGACTTCACACATCGACTCGTACTCCCCATCCCAACATCGTCTGATAATGTCGCCAAGCACCAAACCTCGCAACTCCGGGTACTGTTTGTTGAGGAAAAGATGCTCCATCTTTCTCATCAACTCATACTCCTTGTATTCCTTCTCAAGCTCATGAAAAGGCATCTTGCCCACCTCGATTTCGAACAGCGTCGATCCGAACGCAAAAAATATCTGTTTCAACACAGGGATCTTTGCCTGGCTTGTAGGCGCACGACTCCTAATATACCAAAGCAGGCTCGCCATCAATGCCAGAACCGCCAAAGTCAATGAACTTGACGTGACCCAACTTGTCGATAATCAAATTATGGCAACCGACATCAGCATGTACGATCCCCTTCTGATGTATATAATGCAGTCCTTCTGCTGCCTCCTGGGCCCAGTGAAGTTTGGTGTCCAACTCAATTGCATCCCAATCAACATTATGGTTCATCCGACGCAGGAATTCACCGCGTTCCAAAATGAGCCCTTCATCTGTTGACTCGCGAAGAGCTACGATGCGGGGATGCGATCCCAACCGTTCGTATGCGCGGATTTCGATATTGTGTGCTTGCCGTTGAAAATCATCTGGTTTCTTTGATAGGACCTTGATGATAGAGTTTTTATCAACAGTGTAGATCAAGCCGCTCCATCCTATGGCGATAAGGGTAGAAAAAGGGCGTTTAGGGTGGTCAACAGCCGTGAGCTCTGACATTGCCAGGATATTGAAGAATTGCCCGGTCGACTAGGATGCGATGAAGATTTCAACAACTTTCAAGATCTAAATAATCACATTTCCTATGCTGTCCAGTAGTTATGTCTGTGCTGAGTCCAAACCCATGCCGCACCTATGGAGAACCAAAGATAATGAGGCGTCGACATCGCTCTTTCTCAGACGCTGCCTTTATACTGCAGGATTAATCTCAACCTGAACAACTCTTTTCTCCGATTGACCTGCCTGATTCAAAATGCTAGATACCCTGGCGCTGCTGGTTACTTTTACTTTCCAGCATGAAGGCGGCTGCCTTTCAACAAGGATCCACGCCGCCGACATTGCTCTGGAGCCGCTTACCAAGTTCGAGTCTCCGCTACACGCAGCTGGGAACGTCCGGGCCTAACTTCCACCTGAATCCCAAGTAATCAGGCTCACACCCTCTGATCAACTAGATTAAGCGAATCAACGTCTGGCCACCACTTGCCCGAGCAATGCTTGTTGTGATTATAAAGAAGATGCGGACCAAAACCCCTGTCCAGACCACGTGACTTGGACACGGCCTCCAGTCCACATTTCCACAGTCGATGTTCCTGGAAAGGTTGTCATACAATCTTCGGAGTACACAGGCGTCTAGCTGATTAACTACCTAGTCACAGGGCTAAAACTTATTCGGGAACGTGATATACAGCAGCTGTCGATCACGGCGGGATTGAAATTGGAGTTTCAACGCTGTTGACGATTCTGAACATTTTCAAGGAACCTTGGGCCACATCGAAATTGCTCTGTGTATCGACAGGCCTCATTTCAGCACACAATCGCATTCCTCCGCACCTCCTACCACTTATATTTAAGCGCAAGAGCGATGAAGAGTCTGCCGCTACCGAGTATTGCAGGCGCGCTTGATGGTCAGTAACAACGAAGTTCAAGGATATCGACATAGAATGAAGAGATTCTGGCCTGAGGAATGTCAGATCTTAACCAAAGGGAACTACAAAACATCATAGCCACCGGCAGATGTGTTTGATTCCTCAAGAGTGCTGGATCGGGGCACGATCTACTCTGTACCAGCATTCCCAGCTTGTTGAATGTGCGAAAAATGTGACGACTGTCGATCCGGACGCCTCCGGCATTCGATATTGAGCTCAAGGGTAGGTAATCTCGACGCGTCAAGTCAGTAGAACGATCTTTGCCTTTCCGAGAGCTTTCCTTTTTGTGACTCGACCTTACTGTTAACTCAATCCATATTCAAGAACACGTAGTATACTCCGTACATCGGCGTCAACTAATTTATCGCCTCGCTGCCGTTTCCTCCTCGCTGAGTGACACAAGTCACCCAGATTATGGTACATTTTCCCAACGGTTGTTCTGGATTTGGGTTCACTTTCGGTAGCTTCAAGTGATAGGCGTGCAGTACCATACAATCCTGCATGTGGCCCTCCGTTAACCTTGAATCAGGCCGCCTCGTCCTGCAGCTTTGATTTGGAATCCCCTAGCAATCTTGACGCCCAGCTCGGTCTATTCATGAAGGTCTCCCGTCGATAGCCCACTTCTACGGGGTCTCTTGTGATCGGCATATGTTTGTATCCTAACTTCTAAACGCCTTTATAAAGATCTCTTTGCTCCTTACCGGATTTCAATATTCTCAACCAAACGGCAATTCAAGCTGATTCGGACCTTGTTTTCGTCACTCTTATTGACGAAAACAGCATTTGATAATCGCATTTTGATACCCGAATTACCCCTTGGGTTTCATTTTCCATACGATAAAGGTGTAGGCCTCCTGGTTCTGGCTTGAACAAGGCCAGCAGAAGCCGGATTTTGATATATACATGTATATATTGATATCACTGGTCACCATCCTGGAGAGTCGAGAGCAAACACTGGTCCTTCTCGCGAACATCCATACCCAAAGTTGTTGCGAGAAACGCTCAGCTATTCGCAAATCGGCTGCAGGGCCGTACAACATGACCTCATACAATATGGCCATCAAATGTAGCAAGTTTCGGACCTATAGACTCTCCTCAGCAATGATGGCTTGGACTAGGAGAAAACATACAGAAGTCAAGTCGCCTAATGCTCCTATTCCGCTGGAAACCGGCGTTGCCCATCTCTAATCTCTCTACCCTTGGACGATCCTTGCGCTGATCGTCCTCAGATCAGTCAAGTATTTACCGCAATAGGACCACCGGATTCCGAAGCCACAGACCTCACAACCGTCGAAGTCAGCAAACAGTGGTCAAAAATTTCTGGCTTCCAACGCTGACAGTGAAAATGGGTAAAACAGTGATGAGCACATTTTTTGGAATTAATCCTGCTGCATCAGCTTCGTCGATAAGTGGGCAGAATGTTGGCCGGGACGTGGGAATTGAAAACATATAAAGGAGGCGTGAGATCCGCCATTTCAACTGCGAATCTACCAAACCTCTCAGCACAGACAATCAACCCAATTTCAAATCTTACCTATATCTTCAATCTCTTTTACAACAGACGCAAGATGAAGGCCTTCTATATTCCTTGTGTGCTTGTGCTCCAAGCAGTCGGTATCATGGCCGCTCCTTCTATGCCACCTTCAGATTCGGGTTCGGGTTCTGGCGTACCACCTTTTGGTATGCCGCCATCCGGTATGCCTCCTTCAGGCTCGGGTTCAGGTATGCCAGGTTTTGGTATGCCGCCTTCAGGCTCGGGTTCGGGTATGCCAGGTTTTGGTATGCCGCCTTCAGGCTCGGGGTCGGGTATGCCACCTTTTGGTATGCCACCGTCAGGCTCCGGTACACCACCCTCTAGTCCGCCACCATCAGGTTCGGGTATGCCAGCTTTTGGTATGCCGCCTTCAGGCTCGGGGTCGGGTATGCCACCTTTTGGTATGCCACCGTCAGGCTCCGGTACACCACCCTCTAGTCCGCCACCATCAGGTTCGGGTATGCCAGCTTTTGGTATGCCGCCTTCAGCCTCGGGGTCGGGTATGCCACCTTTTGGTATGCCACCGTCAGGCTCTGGTACACCGTCCTTTAGTATGCCGCCATCTGGTATGCCACCGTCAGGTATGCCACTTCCCAACTTCGAATGGGAATAAGCTGACGCGAGTACTCAGGTTCTGACACTCACCCAGAGGGTACTACTCTTGCGACTCGGGGTCAGCTCGGCTCCCAGAGTGAGTTCCGTTTTCTTTCTCTTGACTATGTTCAGCCATGCATCTAACCTGTACTGAGTACGATAGCTTGTTATGCTTGCCCTCAAAAATCGGGTCCCTGTGCAGGACAATGCTGCGAGAAGAGTGCAACCCGTTGTATGGCATGGCGTAACGGCCAATGCTACTGCCAGATCTGAGCCAAAAATTGACAATGCTGGCATTTCGATCCTCCTTGAGCTAGTCCTTGCTGTACCAAGGCTTTTCAAAGTCATAACGCTCATTTGAATAAGCCCCGAGTTGTACTGTCCCAAATCTTCTATACACCGCCTGGTTGTAACAAGGCCTCTCATGTTGATGGAATCGAATCCTACACATCAATTTCATATGTTTCAGGAATGTAGCTACATCAATCAAGTCTTATTTTCCGGCGGGATAGAATTTCCACCTAATAGAACTTGTGGATTTCCTTCTCAAAATACTCATTAGCCCATTGCTGGGGACCCCCAGTACCTGAGGTTCGGTTGTAGATAAGGTTTCAAGGTTGCTTAGCGGATGACAGCTTTCCAGTGAGCTTCAATATTCCCAACGGAGCTACCAGAAATACAAGGTTGCACTCTTCGGGTGTAGGCGGTATTTTGGAGTTTGCTGCGCTACTAGCGTTAAAGCGGAGTACTCCCATCGAGCGCTTCAGCATTCCTACCGAGAAGGAAAATACATAACTAACTATACCGCCCTTGCAATGACTGAACTTGGCGGTGACACTAGCGAACATCAACTGCACCACCTGGCCAACCAGCGATCCTCCAGTTCACCATGTGGCCCAGGTCAGTGGTTCCATCTTCTTTGGTCCCAGTCTCCTCAAAATCCCGGAGTATTTTATCAATGTATTCACCAGCCCCGGATAGATGAAGAATATGGGCAATGGCCCGGTGCAAGGCAAGTAGCCGGGGTGAAGGGGGCTCAATCAACCGGTCTTTACTAAGAAGAAGTTGGCGCGTTAAAGGAAGCCCGAATAGCATTGCTTGAACCGGGTTGAGGCTTTTGATGTAATAAGTATGCTCCTGTTCAGGAACGGCTTCCATGTAGATATCAAAGTTGCCAAATGCAACATGGAATGTGTGAGTCAGGCTCAAAGCGTTCCGCGGCCGATCAATATCAGTACCACTGACAATGTGACCAATGTCATAGTCGAACATGTTGAGAATCTCAAGTGTAGTCTTTTTAGGCTTGGACTGTGATGTGATACAGTCAAGATGAGAAACATATACCTTCTGCTTGGAACTTTGACTCACCAGGTCAGACTCTGTGTTAAGTTGGGTCAGAGAGTGGGGAATTATATGGGCCACTTCTAATACACCAATCGGCTGGCCTTGAAGATGTGCCTCTTCATCATCTAATACCCCTGAATCTCTAGATAAACGCCTTGATGCCTCGTGGTAGTCAAACACTCGCGACATCACACAACGATAGTGGTCGCGGGTGAGGCATTGAGCCCGAAGATTTGACACTCGCTCAGGTGTGCCTACAAACTCATGCGGCCCTTGTATACTCTGGATGGCTGAAATGTGCGCAGGAGAGGGTTGCGGGGTCTTTGCCCCAACTGATTTCACTGTAAAGGAGTCAGTGATATGAAGTGAGAGATGAGAGCGAAGGACTGACTTGGCAGGTAAAAGTTATCCAGCAATGAGTCGGCAAAGTTCCTCAAATTATCTAATAAATTCTCATCAAACTCGATCTCTTCATGACTTTCAATGCCCAGCTCTAGAGATCTGAAGAAGTAACATAAAAACATATCCTTGGACAACTCGGACCGCGAATATTCATAGGTGTAGCGGATAAGTAAATCGCGTTTATATTTGTCGTCCGAGTCAATGCGGTTGTTGCTGCCGAAGTATTTGATAATGGAGTCAAACCTATCCTTGGCATGAGAGCGTTGACACGCAGTCAAGGCTTGAGAGAAGTTGATGAGGCCTTCAAAGGATGTTTGATGGCGGTGGTAAGGCTGGGATGGCATTTGAGAACGGCCGGGCAAATCAAGCACACCCTCATAACTAGGATCCTCAGCTGCCATGCTGCGTTGCCGGGCTCCAAGACCGTCCACTTTCAATTTTCTTAACTTTTGAATTTGGATTTCTCTTATCTCCACGCGAGGCTTTTGGCAGAATTGTCATTCACAGCATACAGAGTACTCTGTACTCTATAATCACTCTACTCATCCTGCTCTAGATTTCATTTTAGATATATAATTCATTAAATACTATAAATACATCATCATTTACATAACTTCTCTATCTGTAAATCAAGTCATCTATAATTCTTGAAAAGATTGTGTTAAAGATGCGTGGCAGTAAGAGTGAAAGAGAATCACATGACTCAAAGAGTAAGCAGATAATGTCATCTAGTCAACTATACTCCATAAGCTGCCATAGTTAGGGATATTGTTAGTTACATCTTCATACCGTACTTTGCCTACCTACATCAAGTCCTGGGTGGTAGGTCTTAGGTTGGAAGCTTGATCGTTGGCTAACTAGTTACCTAGTTGGCCCCTATCACAAATCCATTGTTCCACTTGGAGGCTACATCCATCTCTTGCGAAACCCTCTGGCCTGCATTCGGTACCTATTGATAGTAAGCAGGTTGATGCCTTACAGACACATGTATACCTTTCCTTTACTAACATGCTGGTCAGATTCACAATGTCTCAAGAACTTTCTCCAGAAGATCTGCTCCGTTTTACGGAGCGCCCAAGTCATCTCGTGGAAGGCATGATTTTCATTAGCGAGCCTCTTCTACCATCGACCCTCGCCACCATACAACGATCCCGTCCCTCGTCATTGGGCACCCTTGGTATGCTACCACTTGAGATTTTACAGCAGATAATGGACAACTTGGACTTCCTATCCCTGGCCTATCTTCGCCGCGTTTCCTCTTGCGGCAAGGACGTGGTTGAGTCCCTACCAGCGTACCACGACATGGTCAAGTACGCTCCACGCACTTTGAAGGCACTTTGCCTCACCAATCTCATCGGCCTTCACTCTGCGACTAAGCTTCGCACGGCTTTGCGTTCCTCACACTGTATCTCCTGCCGCGAGTTTGGGCCTTTCCTGTTTCTTCCAACCTGTGAGCGTTGCTGTTATAGCTGTCTATCTTTTAACCCGTCTCTTTGGGTAATTCCCCGTACGCTAGCCTACAAATATTTCGGTCTCACGCCCCATGAACTAAACGAAGTTCCCGTCATGACCAGCATTCCCGGATCCTATTTTGGCCGACGTCCAACCTCATGCCGACGAAAACTAGAGCTTGTTAGTGTCAAAATGGCAAAAGACTTGAACACTAAACTTCATGGCAACATGTTCGTTAGCATTCCTCCAAATTTTCACATGGAAGCTTCTGCTGAGGAGCTTTCGCGGGCCTTTATTGTCGACTGCTGTCGGGAAGCATCAATCCAGGTATTAGGGACGAAAGATTCAGCGCAATGGTCTTCAATAGGCGAAATTCCAAGCGATAATTATTGCGGCCTGGCATCCATCCCATTTCCGCATCTCCTCGCGGATCACACGGTCGAGGATGGCTTTTGGTGTCGCGGGTGTGCATGGGTTTTCACCCAATACCTTTCATCCCGGCTTCCGCTCGATATACTAAACGAGAGAGTACCACCCGGATTTGACCAGCATTTGGTATTACGAAGACACAGCTTCCGCGCTCGACTCAAGAGTGATTATCTTGTTCATGCTGCATCCTGTTATGGCGTGCAGAAGCTACTGCCCGCAATAAACGACTGATGTATTATGGATATAATATTTCGATTCGAGCCACTACGCCATTCATATTCTCCATAAACTCCAGGAAAACAAAAAATGAAGTTCATTCACGTCTTCAACCATATTGTGCGTCTATTCTTTCAGAAACCCTTGGACTGGGAGCTGCAGGGGTGCTTCAGCGTTGAAGACCAACTACCTATGCAGTTACAGGCCTATGAAACATTGAGCTACGGAGTACTCCGGGGACTTAACGGGCGCTAACTACCTGTACCTGTGGGGAACTCGTAGCGCCATAGTTACCATTGTGGGTACGGAGTAGATTCTACATGATTCTACATATGGTTATAACCCTGTATCAAGGACGCATTTTCACCTGCGCTCAACCTAACGCAGAGCTGGCTTTTGATTGGCCTCTAAAAATACCTGCAAACTCCATCAGGACATCATTGATGAAGAATGATGTGAAAGACGCTAGTTAGCCTCCTCAAATCAAGGGCTGTGCGGAGTGCTCCGTACAGAATTCCTTGCATCTAACTAGTTATCTACAATTTATAATTCATCTGTAGATTAATTGAAAAGTCCAACCCCGAAACAAAGCCTACTTCCTTTGGTCCAAACAGATTTCATGGTGACCTCCCCAGCATGACCGAAGCCACTACTCCCGCGGATAACTGGCAACCAGCCACGGACGCGACGGAGCATGCGACCGAATATATTTCGAAAGCTGAGATCAAAATCCTGTCTCAATTAATCAGCGATGAAGAAGGGCATTATCGCATTCGCACAAACCACAGAGTCTACTACTTGACTATTGTAGCGGACGTGTTTGACGAACGTACTATGCAGTGCCATATCTGCTCATCCCCGCGCTCCTTGATCTTCCAAACACATTGTGGACAACAGGGCGCATTTCACGTGCTCCCAATGGAGAATTGATATCTTCTTTTTCACACAAGGAACTACACGCAATCGAGGATGTCTGGCATTACGAAATGTTTGATGTTCTTTCCCTGAAGCGCATCGTGCGGTATCGGTCAAACGTCTCCGAGGTCGAATTTAGGGGAGGCGTTGCAGTTGCAAAAATTGCCTGTTGGGAATGGGAAATACCGCGGATCGAAAACGAAACTCAGGCCAAGTCTATTATCCATGGAGCTCAACACGCTGGCGCGAAGCCCATTGCCCCCGAATTTTTGGGCCATATAACGGAGAATGGCCGAGTGATTGGGTTTTTGATGGAGAAGGTGGAAGGGCGTGCTGTCGGTATCGATGACTTGTTGCAATGCGAGGACTTGGTCCAGCGAGTGCATAAGGCTGGGTTGGTTCATGGTGATGTCAATAGGTATAATTTTGTCGCCAACGATAACTCACAGCACATGGTGCTTGTTTATTTTGAGCATGCGGAGAATTTTGACGAGGCGGCTAGACATGAGCTGAAATCGCTGTCGCGGGAGTTAGAGGAAGCGACTGGAAGAGAAGGCATTGTCCCAGGCTTGGTTACCTAGGTTAACTTATTAGCGACTTGGCCCTCTCCCGAGAATGCCACGCGAGGCGTATATAGATGCGTTGATTCAATCGAAAGCGCTTTTCTTTGTTAACGAACTCTGGCCGACGTACTACCAAGAAACCGAGAGATACTATGTGCCCATATTTGAGGCGGATAGTGAGGGGTATCTACTTGAGATGATCAATATCCTGTCTACCCGATGCAAGTAGGACAACATTAGTTAGTTCATCAGTTCAGCCAGCGAATTGGGACTCGGCTCTCTATCCAAAGATGGGATCTACCAGCTCGTTCTCGAGCGGCAACGAAGGCTCCAAGAACAAGCTCTAAGCTTTGGTTAGGTGTCTGGGCACTGTGAGACTCAATATCAGTAGTAATGACTACATAGTTGGAGATGTACGGCTATCATGCTTGATTGGTTTATGTAGCCTTAGAGTCTATATATGGGACTTCGACTGACTACATGAAAAGGGGCCAGGTGAACATCTTTCCGAGACTAATTCCTCGCCTTTGACAACGCTATTAAGTGCCTTAAGATGCGACCAGTCTTTGGCATCACCACCCAAATCCCACGCAAACACCCCACCAAGCTTTCTAACCTGCTTGACCTCGTTGTATTTCTTCTTTATCGCATCCGGATCCTCCCAAGTCCAAAAAATATCTCTTTCATAATCCAAA